>CM060073.1:6799768-8077268 GCA_030533445.1 Cyprinodon diabolis
ACTATGGTGCCTTGGCTTATCCACAAGGTTTGTTGTTATGCAACATATTTCATGAAGGAGTATAAAATCAGAAAGATGTGCCTTAATCCATCAATGAAGTCCGGAGATATTTTATGCTCCTGAAAAACAAAAATCTGAATTTACACCTAATCTGCCTGTGCAAATTTTAAGTCATCTTGGTCATGAAAACTTCAAAAAAGAGGGTAAAATCTGTAGTTGATTTGCGGAGATCAAATTTAATGCCAAAGTGTAGACCTAAAGCATAAGCCAGAGTTGGGGCGTGGGAACTTAACTACAAGTATAAATGTATTTTAGTGTGTTCAAAGACAATACAAGAATGGAGAGGTCAGTTCTCTCTTGGAGGTCTACGTGAATATGAAAGTGTGTTTTTGCAATGTTTTCAACACGTGACCTATGCACAGCTTAATCAAGTGTGGATCCAGGCTATTGTCTTAATGGTTGGCAGTTTGAATAAAACAAAGTACCTACACTGGTATATGCTACAGTGGGGGGTCTTATGAGTACTTCTAATTAGTTCTTGAGGTTTGATGTAAAATAAATTACCACTGCTGGAAGAACTGTTCTTTGACTCAGGGTTGCAAGAAAAAGACAAATTCTCCATTCTTGTAGCACATGGAAAAGCTTAAAAGCCCAGGTTGCTGTTTATTTAAATGAATCAGCCATTTCAGCATTTCACCATGGTCTGCTTTTAAGGTTGTGGATTTTATATTTTGTATAAAAAGTGCACTGAGTAACATTTTTTTTTTTTTTTTGAAAGCCTAACAAGTCTTGATGTCTGTCTTTTCCAGAAGCCCCTCCTTCCTACACTGAGAGCTGCAATACATGAAGTTCATCAAGAAAACAGATCCAGGATAATAGTTGTGTGTGATTTTTAAAGCATGTACTATATGGACACGCAATCACAATTTGTTTTACTATAAAAAAAAAAATTTAAAAAAAAGACAACTAAACAGAGGGGGCCAGCGAGCAACCATGAGCAAATGTATGTCTGGAGGGCTAGCTTTGTTCTATAATACACTATGGTTATTTTTCTCCAGTTTTTAATACATTATTTTAAAGTGTAAGTTGACTTATCTCAGTCTCGTAACTCCCTGACAACATCTATCAATACAATACCTAAATAGAATACTTTGATTTGCATGTTTGCCTCAGATGTATATTTGTGGGTAACTTTTTTGTGGGTAATTTTTTCTTATATCGTTAGTTAAATCTAGTAGCCTAAGAAACCAAACCTCTTAATGCCTTTTGTTTTTAGCAGTAAAATGTTGAAAATTATAACCATGTAAATGTTCATGGTTAGTTTTGGACCTTTATTTTTCTGTTGTTGAATCTTTATCATCAGGTATGTGTACGGTTTTCTTTTTTCCATCTGTTTGCCTTGTGTTCACAAACTTGTGTGTATTAATGTTTAGAATAATCTAGCATGATTTTGATTTGAGCTTTTATTTCCCCATTACTAATATGATTTCTATTTACATCAGTGCAGATATATTGCTTTCCTGGTAAAATCCAGCAGACTCTATATTTATTTATTTTATCTTGCTGCTGTCGTTTTAATAAACCAAATATAACTAAAGTGTTGCTCATCTTTCCACCAACTTCTAATTTGTACAACAGATCTCTTTACCCCCATACAAAAAAAAAAAAAAAAAAACGTGCTACAGTAGCACAGCAGTACTAGATTCCCTTATTGTATCTCAAAACCATCACAACAAATCAGGTGGCAATTTGATTTGTACGTAAAACCGTCTGCTTGTCCAGGGCAGTTTGACTACTAAATTAGTTGGATGAGCTTAGATGACTGCATTCTGTCATCTAAGCTTCCATATGAGAGCACCTCACCAAACCCATCTGTGAAACTAGCGAGTTTGCAAATCGCACCATTATCGATGGCCTCTTCAAAGACAGGAGTCCTTGCATAGATAAGATTGGCTGGTCCTCTTGTGCAGTCAGACTAACCCTAGCTTAAACCATTTTGCGAACCCAGCCAATACTGCCCTTTTTCAGCAGCATAAAAAATACTTTCTCAAAATGATGTTAGTAAGGTTTCTATTTAATAAATGCAAATATCTATGATGTGTGACATAATCTGCACATCTAACACAATTATTTTGATTCATATCAGCTCACCAAATAAAGAAAAAAATTATTTGACTATTTTATTTCTAAGCACTTACATGCATTGATCATTTAGATAAAAAAGTGTTTTTCCTATTATATGGATTGCTAGCCTTTTCACTGTTGTCTCTCACCTTGTGAATTTCAAAATAAAGGTATGTATTAAATTTGAATCAATGTTTTTATTTCCTATAAATATAGTTGGAATGTTAATTTAATCAATACATTGGTGTGGATTGATCTTTCATTAGACCTCTATTATTTATATACTGATGATCTCAACAGCTCATATCAAGGCCCTTACAGAGTCAGTTAAACCAATTTATACAGATTGGTTAAAATGTTTCTATCTTAAAAAAAACTCAGCAGATTACAAGTCATTAAGTTGCAGAATTCAAACCCTTATGGATGAACATATAGAAACAGTGTACAATTGCTACAACTGTGTAATTTGCAGCATTCCAATATAAAGCAATAAAGGAGTTATTTAACATCAAATTGATCTTTAAAGGCTTAATCCATGTTTTTTATATCCTCCATCTTCTCTTCTTTCCCCTAAGTATGCTCGAGACAGGAAAAGGACAAACAGTTAGGGAAAATAGTTGAATAAGCCAATAATTTGATGATTTGTATTGTTAATCACTAGCTGTTGCAACTGACCACTGTGACCATTGCAAATATAACCCTTTTTACAGCTGAAGTAACCAGATTACTCAAAACCCTGCCAGAAGAATGAATTAATTAGACTTAAAATGTAAAAGCTCATCGTCCTACAACCTCTCAAAATTCAATAACTAGTACAATTAGAAACAGTTTAATTAAAACTGCACTCACTGGTATGATAAACAAAATAAGGCCTATAATGGTATGATAAAAAAAATGGTATTATATGATAAAGAAATCGATTGAAATTTTAGTCTATCTGAAAGCCCTACATAACTAAAAGGTGAGGACACACTCTTTAAAATTCAAATGCTATTTACACTTCCAAAGAATTACAAAAAATTTGTCACAATATTTATCAAAGTGAATGATAATCATGTGAAATAACAGACCATGCTTTCAATAATACATGCAACAAAACCAAAATATTCTGGAAATCCTTAGAAAGATAGTCGGACAAAAAATTACACTTCCTGAACCAATGATAATATTGAAAGACAAAAAAATATATAATTATATTGTAATCATATTTTTCAGGAAAAATTCATTTTTCAAAAACAGAAAATAACCTTAGATCATCTCCAGTTTTTAACATTTTCTTGAAATGTCTCGAACACATAAAGAAGAAATGTTATATATATATATATATTATAAATGTTATGTTATATGAAATGTTAATGTACTACTCACTAATGTACATTGATACTAAAACATACACTCGTATGTTTTTTCTATTTTGGTGACTTTTATTTTATTCAAATGTTGTCTTTCATTTCTGAATATGCCACTGCTTTCCACACCGTTGAGTAGGACAACTGATAATTTCCAAACGCTTCCTTCTTAGAATTCTTTTTAGGAAATAATTTTTAAAAAAGAAGCTATCTAGGCAAGAAAAGCCCACTTTAAGCGTATTATCGCCACCTAAAGGACTAAGGTGAGAGTGTCTAACGCCCATAAACGTGCGTTTGCAATTTGAAAATTGCGTTTTGTAAAATCGCAATGATATTGCAAATGCAAGTTATTGCCTAATTCTAGTTTTAATCAGTTTAAAAATAAATAAATAATGGCTTTATTGTAGTTAGACTAAGACAAACTTGTAAACATAGAGTGCATACAAAACAGAATTCCGCTGCATGCAGCTTACGACAAAGGGACTGGAGTTGAATTAAATAACATCACAATATAAAGTGCGGCAGTAATAAAGATATACCAGAGCAAGGAGAAAAACAGTTTTATTGTTTGTTTTTTTTTAGCGTGCAGAAGAATGAAAAAAAATGTGTGCATAACAATGAACAGTAGCGTTGCAAAAATAATAATGGTGCAAATAAATGCTATAAAGTCCAACCAGAAGATGATACGAATGGGGAATAATCCGTTGTTACATCGATGTTACACCGGCCACCTTTCAAAAGATTTATAAAAATCTTTAAATATATAGTTTCTGTTCTAGTAATTTCAGGAGGAATTGCGCGAAACGTGACCCTTGAGGCATTCCGTACACGGTGTGCTTGCTGCTCTCTACGTTTCTCCTACTGGTTAGTTGAAACCTTGCTATGTTTTTTTTTTTTTTAACCTTTCTTATTTAAGCCTTAATTTTATGATTCACCTATTAGCTTTAGTTTTCTAACACGATGTTCTAGTTGGATTATTCCTTCTTTAGGTAGAGTTCCACATGCTTTACTTTTGAACTCGTATAGAGACGACTTAAGAACTGCTTCTATTGTTTAAATACTGCAGACACTCGAGTCGCTATTCGGGATAAAAACGAACTAATCCAATTGAAATACTTTTCAAAGTCTGCCTCCCCTTCTCAAACAAAACAAAGATGGCACCCGTTGTTTCGTTGCTTATTTCAAACGTATGACTTCATCGCATACCGTAGTGTAGAAAGTTTGTGTTTTCGGTAAAGTATGCGGCTGAAGTTTGCGCTGCAGCGGTGCTTTCTGAACAGGCAGCGGTCATAGATTATACGGGGTACATTGGAAGAAATGTGAAACGAAAGAGACCAAATTGAAGATATAAATAGCCTCAGTACAGAAACTCAGTTTGAAAAGCGTGTCAGTAATGCCACTGCCACTTGTAGAATGGTTTCACAGTGATACCGGTGTTACGTCGAGCTGCATTTCCCCAACAGATACGATTTCCCCTGCATCTCCGCACAGCGCAGGATGCAAGATCCACCAAATGCGCATGCTCGCTAAAGACGCGTAACAGCCGCCCTGTGCTCGCGCCACAGGGGAACTACGGAGAGCGTAGATAGATAGATGGATGGATGGATGAATGGATGTTGCTGTATCTATAACAATCCAAACACACAGGATTACCAGATAACTGAGACAGTAGGCCCGCTTAGGGTATGAATCTAAATGTAGTTATTTTTGTTTCATTTATTTCCTTGTCTTTCTTAGGAGCCTAAAAGCAATACTCTTTGTTTTGGTGATCAAACAAGTGCCAACCAGACACATAAATATGCTTTCTCTTAACAGCAATGGAGACCAATGGAAACCATATGGCCGCTGAACTGAAGAGGTCCCCCAGCCCTGGTTCTACAACCCCCAAAGGAAAAGAAGCTAAGATTAATCAAAAGGCTAAATTTACATTGACTCCTTTCCATAGGTCCCCTATAATCAGTAACAATAGTGATTTGCAGAGAAAAGTTGCACAAGTATCTGCTGTGAAAGAGCTGCCACCTCGTTGTAGTTTGATATCAGCCTTTGCTGTAGGACTGGCTACTAAAGACATTGAACAGCCTCCTCAAGGCAATGTTACTGCTGCTGCAACAGCTACAACCTCCAGGGAACTGGTTCCATCTTCAGGTTCAGCAGAGGCTATGCAAGAGGGAGAAGCACAACATTCAGATTCTTTCAGCAAGGTAACTACCATATAAATAGCTTTATATATAACAGCGAGTTTTGCATCTACAGAAAATTTACAAAAAATGCAATGTTCTCATTTTAGAAATCAAAACTCATATAGATTTATTGCACAGATTTTTTTTAATACTTAATTCTTGTAATCTGGAGTGGCTTGAGAATGAAGTCAGCACATGAAGAGCTAAGAGGCACAGATAAACCACACATTGGATTCTGGTGTCTTACCTGTAATAGGATAAAAAAATCAGAGCCATTGCTTATTGGTCCAAAGTCGTCTTTTAGTTTAAAGTAAAGTTGATCTTTCACTAAGAAATCAAGTTCCTGGTGTCTGAAGGAAGAGTTTAGAGGGACAGAATCTACATTGCTTGAAGTCCAGTTTGAAGTTTCCACAGTCAGTTATGGTCAGGTGTGCCACCTAAATGCTAGTACTACTAATATTTTTTCTCTGATGTATACACTAAAAATATTACAGCTGTGGAATACTGTAACTATTGGAGGGGAGGTAGATATTCTGCTAAGTTATTTGATAAAAGCCTTTTTTTTATCAAAAATTATCCATGTCTCTTTTTCATATTAAAGACCTCTGGTAAAAAGACACCAAAGCCAACACCAAAGGACAACATACCTCATGCACCATTCACCACAGAGCCTCATCTGAACCAACAGGGGATTGGGATTGAGGTTTCTGCCTCTACGCAAGCTAAGATAGGTTGGTTGATGCTTTTTTTCCTATTTTCTATTTATCCATCCATCCATCTAAAAAAAAAATCTAATTAAGACTATTAATGTGTTTACCTATACAAAGTGTTTCAGTCAAAAGAATAATTCTTGCCCCGCCAAAATATTATATTACAATTAAGTTTCTATTTTGATCTATTTGAAAATAGGATTTGATGTCACATGATCAGCAGCAACAGTATGTAGATAGTAATTCTTCCTTTTTTGGTTTGAATTTTCAAACATTTATTACATCTGGGGAGTAGGCAGCTTTCACACAAAAACGTGCGGTACGGAGAACTTTAGGTTACTTTAATAACCTTGGATCTCTGAGTAGCGTGAGTGTGTGTTTCATATTGGCAACGACTTCATCACGACTTCATCAAAAGCTCCTTTTTACAATACCCAAGCCAGGACTGGCTGGAAAATAAACCTGTCGGTGTCAGAGAGGGCAGGGTCCCTCCCCCCATATATTAGGCAGATGCTGCGCTGAGAGTTATTCAGAAACGATCACTTCCTTCTCGCAATGTTACAGCAAGGAGGATGATTTGGTGAGACGCTCACTCGTGCTACTCTGAGAACCGAGGTTACGAAAGTAACCCCTTTCATAGCATTCGTTTCGTGTCTCATATTGGGAACAAAACATATTGTGACTCTCTGCTGTCTCTTTTATGAATATTATTATAATTTTTTTCATAAGTGCTTGGTGTTACACTTAGTACTGAATGTACCAGTGATGGAGCTGTGACATCAAGTTTGTAAAACTGAGTAAACATGATGATGCCCAGATGACGTCCAGCTTGCTGCAGCATAAATCTCTAGCAAGGATACTAATTTGAGTAGAATCCATGAAGAGCGTAAGCCCCTAGTAGGGTGGGCATGCCGGCCCTCTGGAGGCTAATGTCCTTTTGAGCTATATGCAAGGCGCACCGTACAAAAAGGCGCAGTCTCAGTTATGTGTGTCATTACTGTATTTAACACACACATAAGGTGCACCGGACTATAGGGCGCGTTTTTTATATACAGGTACATGTCCTCTACTACGTTTAAATACCTCTACTGCGTAGTTAAAAATAGAGCGGGAGCAAAACTGAGTATGTTTGTGTTTATTCATGTATTTATTACAAAGTGTTAATCAAACCTGGGAGCTGGCCGTGAGACAGACACATCGCTGATGACACAGGGCTGTGATCACTCCTCTGAAACAGTTTATTGACGCATATACTAGCACATACACCTCCCTCAGCCACGCTTTCATCATCTCCTCATCCATCCAGCTCTTATCATTTATTTCGTCAATAAACATCGCTGATGACACAGGGCTGTGATCACTCCTCTGAAACAGTTTATTGAAGCATAAATTAACTTAAAATCCTGAAACCTGCCGACAGAATATGTTCGCTTTTATTATCCTGCTGCCTGCAGTTTAGATTATTTAGATGAAAAACACCTGCTAGCCGCCGCGGTGAACCGCGAGGAGGTGACCCGGTCCAGAGGCTGCTTTTGAATTAAGTTTTCAGGTAGAAAATAGAGCGGGAGCAAAACTGAGTATGATTGTGCTTTATTCAAGTATTTATTACAAAGTATTAATCAAATCCATCAAAGTCATTATCCTCTGTTTCTGAATTAAACAGCTGTGCTAAATCAGACATGCCAGTTTCCCCTTCTTCGCTGTCAGAGTCACTTTCCGTGCCGGGCGGCTCCTCGGAAATGATGCCGGCTTTTGCGAAAGCTCGAACAACAGTGCCAGCAGACACGTTAGTCCAAGCATCAACAATCCATCCGCAAACGGTGGCGTAACTTGCCTTCCACTTTTCGTGAAACTGTGGTCTCAGTCTGTCATCCATCGCTCCCACGCCGCTCGCAGCCTTACTTTGAACGGCCGGTTCACACCGATGTCGAGCGGTTGAAGTTCCTTTGTCAGATCCCTGGGATAACGGTGAGCACAGCGTTCATTTGATTCACCCTTTTTTTCACATCGGCTGTGAGATGGGCACGCATGGAGTCACAGATTAACAGCAATGGTAATGCGTGGAAAAAAACACCTGGTCTCCTCACATACACCTGCCTCAGCCACGCTTTCATCATCTCCTCATCCATCCAACCCTTTTCATTTGCCTTAATATCATATGTCATCAGAGCGATGTGTCTGTCTCACGGCCAGCTCCCAGGTTTGATTAATACTTTGTGTTAAATACACCTTGCAGCTATACAGGTGCTGGTCATAAAATTAGAATATCATGAAAAAGTAGATTGATTTCAGTAATTCCATTTAAAAAGTGAAACTTGTATATTATATTCATACATTACATACAAACTCATATATTTCAGATGTTTATTTTGTTTAATTTTGATGATTACAAATGACAACAAATGAAAATCTCAAATTCATCATATCAGAAAATTAGAATATTACTGAAGACCAATAAAAACAAAGGATTTATAGAAATGTTGGCCAACTGAAAAGTATGAACATGAAAAGTATGAGCATGTACAGCACTCAGTATTTAGTTGGGCCTCCTTTGGCCTGTATTACTGCAGCAATGCGGCGTGGCATGGAGTCGATCAGTCTGTGGCACTGCTCAGGTGTTATGATAGCCCAGGTTGCTCTAATAGTGGCTTTTAGCTCTTCTGAATTGTTGGGTCTGGTGTATTGCATCTTCTTCTTCACAATACCCCATAGATTTTCTATGGGGTTAAGGTCAGGAGAGTTTGCTGGCCAATTAAGAACAGGGATACCATGGTCCTTCAACCAGGTACTGGTAGCTTTGGCACTGTGTGCAGGTGCCAAGTCCTGTTGGAAAATGAAATCTGCATCTCCAAAAAGTTGGTCAGCTGCAGGAAGCATGAAGTGCTCTAAAACTTCCTGGTATGTGGCTGCGTTGACCCTGGACCTCAGAAAACACAATGGACCAACACCAGCAGATGACATGGCACCCCAAACCATCACTGACTGTGGAAACTTTACACTGGACTTCAAGCAACGTGGATGAAGTGCCTCTCTTCTTTTCCTCCAGACTCTGGGACCTTGATTTCCAAAGGAAATGCAAAATTTACTTTCATCAGAGAACATGACTTTGGACCACTCACCAGCAGTCCAGTCCTGTTTCTCTTTAGCCCAGGCAAGACGCTTCTGACGCTGTCTGTGGTTCAAGAGTGGCTTGACACAAGGAATGCGACAGCAGAAACCCATGTCTTTCATACGTCTGTGTGTGGTGGTTCTTGAAGCACTCACTCCAGCTGCAGTCCACTCTTTGTGACTCTCCCCCACATTTTTGAATGGGTTTTGTTTCACAATCCTCTCCAGGGTGCGGTTATCTCTCTTGCTTGTACACTTTTTTCGACCACATCTTTTCCTTCCCTTCGCCTCTCTATTAATGTGCTTGGACACTGAGCTCTGTGAACAGCCAGCCTCTTTAGCGATGACCTTTTGTGTCTTGCCCTCCTTGTGCAAGGTGTCGATGGTCGTCTTTTGGACAACTGTCAAGTCAGCAGTCTTCCCCATGATTGTGTAGCCTATAGAACTAGACTGAAAGACCATTTAAAGGCTTTTGCAGGTGGTTTGAGTTAATTAGCTGATTAGAGTGTGGCACCAGGGGCCATCAATTTTGAACCTTTTCACAATATTCTAATTTTCTGATATGATGAATTTGAGATTTTCATTTCTTGTCATTTGTAATCATCAAAATTAAACAAAATAAACATCTGAAATATATGAGTTTGTATGTAATGTATGAATATAATATACAAGTTTCACTTTTTAAATGGAATTACTGAAATCAATCTACTTTTTCATGATATTCTAATTTTATGACCAGCACCTGTATTTGCTGTGATCAGTGGGAATAAAGTAGTTTTAATATGTTTTTAAGTAGGAAAATCCACCTGAAAACTGGATAATAAAAGCGAACATATTCTGTAGGCAGGTTAAGTTAATTTAGGCGTCAATAAACTGTTTCAGAGGAGCGATCACAGCCCTCTGTATATGTCTATCATCAGCGATGTGTCTGTCTCGCTGTCAGCTCCCAGATCAGCTTCTCTGATTGGTTGATGCGGCGCGTCCAGCGGCAAAACTTCAATTTTTCCACCTCGAGCAGTAGCAGCGCGTTGGAAGCTGCGCCTGCTGCTCAAAACACGCTGCTGGACCTTTTGCTGCGTCTATATGCGCGTCAACCATCGACTTTGCATGTAAAGTCGCTGCTTCTGCTGCACCTGCTGCGTCCGGTTCACACCAATGTCGAGCGGTTGAATAACAGCAAGCACAGTGTTCATATGTTACACCATGTTTTTCACATCAGCTGTGAGATGGGCACGCATGGAGTCACAGATTAACAGCAATGGGGATGAGTGGAAGAAAACCACCTGGTCTCCTTACATTCACTTCCCTCAGCCACTCTTTCATCATCTCCTCAATGAGGTGGTCTCAAAAGTCCGCAGTAACAACACACATAGGGCGCACCGCACCAAAGGCGCGCCACACATTTTGAGGGGGAAAAAAAGACGTTTATATGCGCCTTATAGTCGTGAAAATACGGTACTTAACCATAGAGATAAAAATAGCCCTGTGATTCAAATTATAAATTGTATTTGGAATAAAAATGAGAGAACTAGGGGTGCTAAAAAACACATCCTCCAAAGACAGATATTTACATGGGAATGTGGCATATAATTAATGACATATTACTGATCTTGCTGGATTTTATTCTGCTTTACTTCCATAAATTGCAGGATCTTCTTTACTTTATCTTTGCTAGAAGATTTAAACTTTTCACTCATAATTTGCAAGTTAATTTATTTATAAAGAAAATATTAACGCTGCTTAAGCTTATTCAAATTAAATTAAAAGTAAAATAAGTAGCCAACCTTATCACTGTCTGTAACCTACTAACAAGGTAAGGAAAGCATCAGAGGAGCTACCTGAGAAACTAACGTTACGTTTCCCCACTTTAAAATGAAACATTCATGGTCGCTCACCCTGCTGATCAGCTCTCCTCACTGCCATCGAAGGCTCCAACGGGTTTCCTTTTCAGGTGCTGCATCATAACAGTGGTGCTTCCGTGCCATGTTAATTTATTTTTACAAAAGTTGCATGTTACGACTTTTTTTGCTTTACAAAGCGCAGGCTGTCTGCGAATTGAGACGCAGCTTGCGTTTTCGGTATCGGTCATTAGAACAATTGACGTTACTGCCTTTTGAAAACAGCCTTTGCTCACCTGCGGCGCTGGCTCGCTCTGACGTATTTTTTTTTCTTCCCGCGTTTCAATCAAGCGGGCAGTGATGACGACGGCGGCGGATGACGCATTAATCGCCCGACACAACTAATCGATGATGAAATTCGTTGCCAACGCTTTTAAAAGCCGATTTTTATCGATTTTATCGATTCGTTGTTGCAGCCCTACACTTTACCTCACACTGTACCCTTGAACATCCCAAGTTGTATTCATTTCACTGCAGTCCTAGCAAGCAATTTGAGCCACCATGTGCCACTATATTTGTGCAAAATGTTTAGTTGTCCTCATACAACTTTTTCATTTTCCATTCAATACTGATATTTCACTGCCATTGTGTCCATGCAATCCTATCTTGTCTGAGTAAGACTGAATTCTCTTTAACCTGCAATCATGTTCAATAGTCATTTAATATATTTACATTCAAATGTGTTTTTCAAGTCTTTCTACTAAGTGATCTCTTATCAGGAAAGTTTGAGGAGAGAAAGCTTGAAGCTGTAAGCACTTAGCTTTCCCCAACACTATTATTATTATTATACTAATTTTTTAAAGTGGAATGTCAGGAAAAGGATTGATCATGTATTGTCATGTAAACCCGGCGTACACTGCAATATTCAGGGTTATTTTCCAGTCATGCAAGTATTTTTCGATCGGCCTGACTCAGCCTGATCGTGAGTCGTGTAGTGTACAGGGGGTTATGAGCGCGATCAGCCTCTCACGACCAACTCCCGATCAGGAATTGTGAGAAAATCAAACATGTTCGATATTCTCCGACCATCGTGTGCAAATCGCTCAGTGCGCATGCGCAAACAAGGATTTTTCTTTTTATTCTTCCTCTCAGATGTAAACACAGCAGCGTGGCAGCGATGCAATGAGTGAAATGCAGTTCTGTTTGTAAAATTGACAGACCGTAGTAGCCACGTTTGCTCAGCCATGTTTTTTTTTTCAAATACTTCGTCGCCTTTTCTTTTTAGGATTTTCAGCACAAAATTGCACAAATTGGCAGGGCAGCGCGGTTCACTATATTAAGTGTTAATACCCCCTTCTACCTGTTTGGCTTCCGGATAAAGGAGTCAGAGCAGCTCCATCTCACAGCGGAGCTCAGTCCGACGTTGTTTTTAGTCGCACAGTGTGAGCAGGTAGATCGCATCAGAGCGGCGGGCTGAACATAAATCGTGAGCTGTTAACTTAAACTGTATGACTAAACCCTGCGATTAGTCGTACAGTGTGAGCAGCAGCTGCGTGCAACAATAGAAAACACAGTGTATGCCCGGCTTTAGAGAACAATAAGTAGTCATGAGAACTGACCCATGCATGATTAACTGATGGGTTACATAAACTTTAAACCAAAAGATTACAAACATATTAGATACTGGCTGATATTCTTATATTCGTTTTTCAGCTGATATTGGACTGTGTTTCAATAACTATACCAGATTGGGGTCATCCCTACATTTTTGCATTACTAACAGCTGTGCAGCTTAGTAATTAGAATGTTTTCTATTCAAAGAAGCTAATTCATCCATAGATCGTGCCCTTTTATACCAATATGAAAGTGGTCATAGCTGTGATTACATTTTGAGATTGATACATTAGTAGTGTATCATGTTTTTAATTTAATTTTTGAGTTGTGTGTTAAAAAAATCTATGGAGACCCCTGGTTTGTTGGAAGCATTTTGTTTTGTAGCATCTCATTTGCACAGTGAAAAAGCTTAGTGACTTTGTCACTGTTAAAGAGACCTTGAAAACACAATGCCAAATTTACAGAGTAATAAATATATTTTGTGTTTGATTAATCTAAGTTCTTGCTTGGAAATTTGAATTGCCTTGAATAAACTCGCAAAGCATAAAAAAAGAGAAATTATTCGACATGTCAGATACTAATACCTCTATGTGGATGATTCATTAACAAGGCTCTAGAGGCAACTAAAAATTGTCTAGAGATTCATAAGTTTTGCCATTTGGATCATGACATCATCAGACACAAGGACGCGTGTTTCAGTAAACACAAACTGTGTCCGGCTAAGAAAAAAACTAACTAAAATCACTACTAGGGCCAAAGGAGAGAGAGCGTGTTCTCAAGGGCTCCAGGAAAACCCAAATGTGTGATAAGTTTTGCAATGTTTATTTTGAATAATAACAGTTTAGCAATCACAAACATTTTTTGTCTAAAATTAAGGTTCCTGCAGGTTTTTAAAGACATGATCGTTGCAGTGACCAGTGGACCAGGTGTCATGTGAAGGTATTTTATGTGATGAAAACAACAAACAGGCATGTTGCCCAGGACACACTGGAGGAACTGTGTCTCTCAGCTGGCCTTTTGTCGCCTCGGGGTCCCACGAGAGCAGCTGTAGGAAGTGTGTGTGGATCAGGAAGTCTGGGCATTTTTGCTTAGACTGCTGCCTCTGCAGCCCAGCCCCGGATAAGTGGAAGAAATGGATGGATGGATGGATGGATGGAAAACAACAAACTGAACTGAATTTATATTTATTACGATATATCATCCTGTTGTGATATCTCGTATCAATGCAAAGCTGATCTGGTGCTAGAAAGCAATGAGCTACCGGTTTCAGAAGATTGGACAGCAGACTGTTGGAACTGAATTGATCTTTGCAGTATGATTACTTCTTTTTATTAAATTGTTGATGCCTGAATTTATTTGTTCCTCTAGTTATAAAGAAGAACAAAAAGAAGAAGAGGAAAATGGGAATATATAGCCTTGTCCCAAAAAAGAAGATTAAGACTGTTAAACATCAGGAGAAGGCAAGTCCATTTATAATTTTCTTCTCTGTCAACCTTGCTTCCAAAGGGAAATGCATATCAGCAGCACCTCTATGAACCTTTTATTTCACTCTTCTAATTTGGGCTTTTATCACACTTTGTGCTTGAGTGCACGGAGAAAGGTAAAGATATTGGAAACCAAACTTGGGTAGTGGATTCTAAAGTAATTACCGCTCTGCATAAAAATGTGTCTGAAAAAAATGCAGAACATAACACCATGCAGCATGGACGACTGAACAGACCTGGCCAGTGGGAGCTTTTCATGTCTGTTAAAGCTAATTGATGTTGCGTATAACACTCCCCTGACTGTATCCCATAGAACAAATCTCCCCTCCTGACATCAACTGTATACCCTAATGAATGTTAAGTGGTCACATGGCTAATTTAATGCCAATTAATGGCAAGTTCTCATCAAGTAAACAGCTCTGTAGTCATTTCCAGATGTCTGTCCAAAAAAAAAAAACTACAGAATGTGCTCTCATTGCTGCACAAATCTTCAGAAGTCATCTTCCTCAGTGCATCGCACCGGGCTTTTACATTGGCCCCTTGATTTTACGTTATTACATCATGTTCTACTCACCCATATTAGTTTTGTGTCATTTGGAGCTGTTCCGAAGATATTCGGTTTTGTTATATCCAAGTAACATCTTCCTAATCTTCCTATGGGCAATGACTTGAAGGCACAAACTAAACTGTTCATAATTTATTCTTTATGGTACGTCAGCATTCATAACATGTAGGCGAATCACTGTCTCCTAGACATCCGCGGTTATATTTTTTATATTTATATTTTTTTAAAACAAAGCGGAGTGTGTATGACGTTATCTACATGCGCGGGCTACCATTCGTTCATCCTGTCCGCTGAACTGCTTCTAGTTTTACTCACATGCCTTGAAGATGTCTAGTGCTGCTACCACAGATGATCTCGTTCTCGAAATGAAATTGAACGATTCAGATTAGGTGGCCGAATGAATAGAAGGGGTAGAGCGTAGCCGCCTGTGGCCCAGGCTGCCTGTCACAACTCCAGTCCGGCGTTTGGATGACGTCATACACACTGCTTTGTAAAAAAAAAAAATATAAATATAAAAAATATAACCGTGAGCAGCTTGAAGCAGCCACACCAAAATATACATGTTTTACATGTATAGATGAATAAAAAATAAGCTTTCAGGGCCAGCATAAAAATTATGTGTCCTTTAGTAAAGTTATAGTGAAACCTAACAGGAATACATTTTCACAATCCCATTTTCTATTCATAGATACAGCTGCTTGTTGTTTTAAATAAGCTGTTATTATTTCGACAGGATGTAAATATAAAGATTATATGATCCTAGTTATCCCTGTTACAAAAATCCACAACAAAAAGAAAATATTTGGGTACAAATTGCACATATTCTAGATGCTGGGGATTTTTTTATATGTCATGAAATTAAGCATTAATTTCCGTATGTTTTGATCCTATGAATTTAATAATGATATCACGCATGCTTTCCTTGAGCTCCGAGGAAGTTGGAGGGCAGCGAGACAGGAGGAACAGTGTCACTTTAGGCTTTGCTGTGTGCAGGAGGTCTGGAGTGGTGACGGAGGATGTGGGATTTCGAGGTAACACAGGATAGCTGCGTCCAGCTGGCTGTAATAACGGACTTCCTCGTCTATTTTAAAACTGGTGCACTGTGCTCCTCATCTATATGTAAACAGCTGTTTCTGTGCGCAGCATGCTCGCGCACTCTTTCTACTATAGTAACAGTTTATATGCACCATTTTCCCCCTCATTCATAAATCGGGGGACATTGCCGGGGATAGCTTTAGCCAGAGACAAGTCCTCGAAAACGGGTACTGCCTCCGGAAATCAGGGATGTCTGGTCACCCTACTCAAGTGTCCGCTAAGTGTGATGCCCATTTCCCCCATCTTGCCCCCCCTCCGCTGGCTGGTGCTTTGGCCTGCTGGGGCATTGGTGGTGCTCGGTGTTTGGAGGTGGATACCCGGGCGGGTGCTGGCTTATTCCTGGCGTCTGCCTCGCTGGGCCCGGTCTGGGCTCCCGCCAGGGGGCGGGGTGCCCTATGGGCCTTGGGTTCCCGTGTCCCATGGCTGTTTCCACTTCGGGGTGGCTGGCTCTTCTCTTTCTTTCATTTTTTTCTCCTTTTTCCTGTTTTTCCTTTCCTGTACTATTTTCCCATTGCAGTTTCCATATAATCTGTAATACTCCCTGCATGAATTATAATAAATCTATTTGCATGCATAAATCAAGCAGAACACTATGGCAATAGTACTGCTCCACTTGTGAAAGTAAAATCTATTGGGCTCTTTTTGGCATCAAGACAATTAATCTTATTGTCACATTGGCAAAGTAAAAAAAATACCACACTTATTACACATACCATTATCACTAAAGGACACAGAGGAATGACACAGAGAGCAGGGGAGAGTAGAGGAGGAAGAAAGAGTCGAAAAGAATCAAGGGAGGGAGAGGAAGAAGTCATAGCTATGATAAGCTAGCGGTATCCTAGGCTAGCTACTCTTTACTACCAGAAATAAAACCTTGTGAAGGCAGAAATTGCTATGTTTTAAAGTGCGTCTGGGCAGTTGGCGTTACTTACAGAGATATTACAGAAAAAAAAGAACTTAATCCAGATGGAGATAGCCAGACCAACAACACAGCTCAGCAGTCAAAATAAGAAGTGAACACGACACGTCTCACCAACAGCAGCAGTAGCACCCTCTAGTGGCAGGAGGTTTCCAACAACTAACATATTACCAGAATGATTGACAACTAGGAGGACCACTTATTTTGATGATCCACTTGGAAAAAGAACATTCTCCTCCATATCTTTAATTTCATATAATTCATTTGTTTTCATACATTTTGTTCCCTGTTTTAAAAATATTACTTGATCATTTACAGTATAGAGTAGGTTATAGAAGTTGGTTTGATTTGTGCTAATATTGGATCCGGTCAATATCGGTAGATTCTCAAAGCTGCAAGATCGGTATTGTATCGAAAATGAAGCTGTAGCGGAACTCCCCTATAAACAGGGGTGCACATAACTGGTACGCAGGTACACATGCGCATCACAAATCATGAAGGCGTAACGTCAATTATATTAGATGTCCAAAAAACAGCAAATATTAGGCAGCTTCTTTGGCGTTCAGCCACTAACAAAGAAACGGCAAACTGGACCGGAGCCGAAGAAAATAATTTTTTCAGAAATGTGGCTCTAAGACGTGCCGTGGCTTGAAGCCGACGAGGAGCGCACTGAAATGTGGTGCAAGCCATTGTTAATAAACAAGCTAGCCGACAAGAACTGTCTAGTCGTCCACTTGGTAGATGGCAAGATAAACTAAATGAAGAACAGTGGCAAGCTCTCCATAATATGTTTCTCCTCGCCTTCCATAAAGCTAAACACGCAAGTCCTATGTCTTCCTTTTCTGAGGACATTCCCTTACTGAAGCGGCTAGGAGTAAATGTCGGAGGTGCATATCATTCACGTGAAGGTGGCACAAGGATCATGCAGACCATTGCTCAAACCATCAGATAGGAGTTAAGAGTTAAGCTGCAGTCTGCTGAACTTTCTCAGTCTTATTGAACTGGGTGCTGATAGAACCGCGCAGGCTATAACAGACGGACTTGTAAGACTTTCCTGGATGCAGGCTTGGATAACTGGACAACAAAGTTGGTCGACGGGGCTGCTGTCAACGTTGGTATGTACAATGTCGTTGTGCCAAAGCTCAGGGAACTTGCTGCAGTTGGAGAGTCCCTTGTGCACATTTTGTGCACCGCGCATACACTGGAGAATTGCGCAAAATCGGCCGATCGCACCGTTGCTTACTGTGAGACATTAAATCGCACTGTGGTCAAGCTGCTGCAGTTTTACTTACAAAAAGAGGGTGCAAAAAAATGCTGCACTGAAGAAGCTATGTGAAGAAAATGGGATCTCCTTTGTGAAACTGGGTAAGTTTCATAATATCAGATGATCTGCATGGAGACATGAAACACTGTTAAAAATATCAAGACTACTGCCAGCCATTAAAATCCAACTGGCTACCAGTGATGACAGCGATTTGCAACAAATCTGCACAGTGTTTTCAGTGCTTTCTGTTGAACATGCTTGACATTGGAAACATTTTGAAGACCACATCCATCAACTTTCAGAAGGAAAAGCTGAGCATTGGAGAATGTAAAGATGAACTCATGGTGGCCATTGGACTACTGCTTGATGGTGAAGGCCACTACAGGGCACACACTGTTTCTAATGTAGATGCTAAAAAAGACAAGACACACATACTTAGGGGCTTAATTAAAGAGTTTGAAATCAGATATGACTCCCTCAAGTCATGTGATAATTTTTTTGTATTTGATCTTTCAACATGGCCGGAGGAAATGAAAGACCTCCACAGTTTTGGAAACACAACAGTTGGCAGCATTCTCCAGAAATATGAGGCCGCCTTGCAGCTTGATAAAGACACCACTGTGACAGAATGGATTCGCTTAAAGCAGGCAGAAACACGCCTCCTCTGTATATGACTTGGTCCAAATTGTAAAAACAAGTAACCCAGTTACTTACTCAGGCATCAACAAAGTGGTTAAGCTATCTCTTACACTGCCTTTAAGCAGTGCAGCTTGTGAGAGGGGATTCTCGCATCTCAGCATAATAAAAAACAAGTACAGATCTCGTCTGTCACACGCTCGTCTCTCAGCCCTGATGCACATTCATCTGTCAAGGCAGACCACAGAGACATTTGACCCAAAGCCAGCTCTAGACCTGTGGATGGAGACAGCTAATGGGAGGCTAAACCAAGGACAGGGAAGTACTTCTGCAGCATCATTTACCACACTGGAGTCTGAAGCAGAGGACAGTGGGAGCAACACTGAGGAGGACAGTAAGGAACTCTGAGCTTAATAAGACCACGCTACATATGGGGTGAGTAACAAACACCATCTTCTGGTACTCACCTGAGTAACTCATCCAAAATGTTATGTGCGCCCCTCCCTATAAACAAACAAGGACACCAAGTTAGCCTGAGTTGCTACGGCCTCCATATGCTGTAATGAACATAACAAGCTGCATCTAATCAAAGTAATTTAACACAAGCAAAAATCTAAATTATCGTAGATAGAAAGTATCCATCTTATAAAAACCTCTCTCTTCTCAAAACGGGCAAGGATATCGCTGAGGGGCTACAGGAGCTTTGGATGCAGTAGTTTGGGTTGGGTTGTTGTGGGCTTTGGAAAGACACTTCACCCACATTGCGTACTGATTGTGCTCTGCCTGTGTATGGCAGACTTGCAGTGAGCCCCAGGACAGATGTGGCTACAATGTAGCTTGCCACATCGAGTGAGTGAATGTGAGGATCAAACGGTGATTGACTCAATGTAGTGAAAAGCATATTAGTCAAGAAAAAGAGCTATATACCATTTATACCAGCATTTACCATTTACAAATGTAAGCTGCAGGGCTAACATGTTTATATTTGACTCTGCAGTCTGACAGTAAGGTTATCCCCAGCTCTTAACTTTTAAAGTGTTGATGATGCAATATTGATTTCATGTCATTTTGCATTAATATCATGCAGAAGCGCATACCAAGTGTCTCTGAATTATAATGAATTAGACAGGTTTATTTTATTTTATTTTTTTCAAATCTTTTTATTGAAAAGTCAGAGGTAGAAACAATAGATCGTCTTCATGGTTACAAAAGATTTTCCGTTTTTCAAACTTTATACACATTTAGAAAAAACCTCATCCTCCCCCCACTCAGACTGGACCCAAAAATAATTACAATAATTGTGATTGTAATGAATAAAAAAAAACAAACCAAAAAACACTGAACCGACTGTAGACTTCAGCTTTTGTTTGTTAAGTGTGGGCAGGCATCAGAATAAACAAATTAAAACAGTGACTGAATAGCTCGATCTGAATTCCAAGGTCCTCTTGGCCAGCAAAGTATGCCTTTGTGTATGTTCAGCTTTTTAATTGAAACCATAGAATCTTTCAATCTAATGCAATGTTGGAGGAAGTTCTTGGAGGCCACTAAAGTATGAGAGAAAGGGTTCCCAAACAGATTGATATTTGTCCGAACACCTTATAGCAAATTTGATTTTTTCCAAGTGCAAAAATAACATCACATCCTTCAACCACTGAGCAACTGTAGGTGGCGCACTTGACTTCCAGTGGAGTAGAATTCGCCTTCGTGCAAGCAGAGAAACAAATGCTATAATGTTCTGTTGGTCCTTAGTTAAATTGCTTCATTTTTTGGTACCCCGAATAACGCTATCATTGCACAGGGCTGTAGAGTGACTCCAAAGACTTTTGACAGTACATCAAATATATCAGACCAATAGCCTAACAACAGATGGCAAGACCAGAACATATGAGTCAAATCTGCAATATTAATATGACATCTGATACAGTTGCTGTCAATATTTGGGTATATGGAAGAGATCCTTGCTCTGCTCCAGTGCAAACGATGGACAACCTTAAACTGAATGAGATTTAGTTTTGCACAAGATGTGCCACTGTTCACTCTTTTTAAAGTTTCAGTCCAAGTGTCGTCTGAGATTTCAGTTCCAAGTTCGTTCTCCCAATGATTTCTGATCTTGTCCAAGTTGACAATGTCCGTTTTCATGATGATTGCGTAACAGTGTGTGGTGAAACCTTTCAGAAAAAAAGGAGCCTTCAAAATTAAGTCCAAAAGTGATTCACTTGGAAGGGTAGGAAATTGTGGGCTGTGGTTTCTAGCAAATTGGCGAGCTTGAAAATAGCGAAACATGTCGTTTTGCTGAAGTTCATATTTGGAACACAGATCCTCGAAGCAAGAAAATGATCCATTAATATACAGATCACTAAACATCTTAATTCCTTTCCTATGCCAAGAGACAAAAGTGTGATCAAGGTTTGCTGGTAGGAAATTATGATTATTACATAGTGGAGTGTAACTCAAAACATTATCCCTCAAATTATGTTGCTTTCTGAATTGAGCCCATATTTTTAATGTAGATATCACTACGGGGTTGGAAGTGAACCTGGAAATCTTAATTGACATAAAGACATTGAAATAAAAATATTGGCAAAACATTCATTTTAATGCAGTTCACTCTGCCTGCCATGGTTACATGTAGAACATCCCATCTTTGCAAATCTGAGTTTAATTTAGACATAAGTGGTGCTAAATTTTCATCAAAGAGGTTATTGAATGAAGGTGTTATATTGAAACCTAAATACTTAAAACCTGACCTAGAAATATGAAATGGTAGTTCTTGGTCTTAGATTTGCATGGCTACACTGTTTATGCGTAGACACTCACTTTTTGCTAGATTAAGTTTATATCCTGAGATCTCACCAAAGTTGCGCAAGACTGAAATGACTGTATCAATTGAATTCAATGGATCTGATATATATAAAGCAATAAATCATCGGCATACAATGACAGTTTTGATTCTAATACCTCTTATTGATTGTGTTGATTTGAGAGTCAGGGCTAGTGGTTCTATGACAAGTGTGAAAAGTAGAGGGCTCAGTGGGCCGCCCTGCCTGGTACCCCTGGATAAAGTGAAGTTTTTGGAGCAGATGTGGTTTGTGATAACTGAGGCTTTGGGAGAAGAGTAAAGAAGTTGGATCCACTTGATGAATGCTTTGCCAAAACCAAATTTCTTCAAAACATAAAAGAGAAAGTCCATTTCTACGCGGTCAAATGCTTTAAAAGCATCCAAAGAAACCACAATTTCTGGAACAATGGTTGATGAGGGGCTGTATAGTACATTTAAAAGACACCTTATGTTTGAGAATAAATGCCTGTTTTTAATAAAACCTGTTTGGTCAGGTGATACAATATGTGGTAGTGATTTTTCCAAACGTGTAGCTAGTAATTTAGAGAGGATTTTAAGATCTGTTTAAAAGGGATATTGGTCGGTATGATCCACACTTAGATGCATCCTTGCCTGGCTTTAACAAAAGAGTTATACACTCACCGGCCACTTTATTAGGTACAGCTGTCCAACTGCTCGTTAACACTTAATTTCTAAGCAGCCAATCACATGGCGGCAACTCAGTGCATTTAGGTATGTAGACATGGTCAAGACAATCTCCTGCAGCCGACAAATCTGCGGCAACTGTGTGATGCCATCATGTCAATATGGACCAAACTCCCTGAGGAATGCTTCCAGCAACTTGTTGAATCTATGCCACGAAGAATTGAGGCAGTTCTGAAGGCAAAAGGGGGTGCAACCCGTTACTAGCATGTGGTACCTAATAAAGTGGCTGGTGAGTGTAGTTGCTTCATTAAGAGAATCTTAAAAATTTACTATTTGACATAGCATCATCAAACATATCCAATAACAACGGGGCTAGTTGTTTTGAGAATATTTTATAAAAATCGATCGGAAAGCCGTCCGGCCATGGAGACTTTCCATTTTGCATCGCAGAGATGGCCAAACTGATTTCCCTCAGTTCAATTGGTTCATCCAGACATTCTCTCTGATTAGAAGACAATGTAGGGACTTCCAGATTTAAGAAAATATTATGGAACAATGTTGTGTCCTTTAAAGATTCTGAAGTATACAAATCAGAATAAAAATCTTTAAAAATGTTGTTGATTCTTAAGGGGTCTGTGGTGGTCCCTCCTGTTTCATCTTCAATTTCAGATATAATCTATGCCGCTGACTTAGACTTAAGTTGATGTGCCAAAAGACGTCCTGATTTTTCTCCCTGCTCATAATATAACCCTCGGGATCTCATAAGTCGTTCTCTTTCAGATGTAGATATTAAGTTATACTGTGTTTGCAATGATATTCTTTCCTTATGAATTGATGTGTTTGGGGAGGTAGAGTTCTTCTTATCTAATTCAAATATAGCTTCAATCAACTTTTGTTTTTGTTTCTTTCTTTCCTTATTAATATAAGAAGAATATGCAATTATCTCTCCTCTAAGATAAGCCTTAAGGGTTTCCCATAAAAGTGATGGGGACACATCATCAGTCTTATTAATTGGAAATCTTAATTGGAAGCTTAGAGGAAACCAAAGCAAGAGGGGACGATGATACGCATGACTTGTACTTCATTTCACACCAATCTGTATCAGCAGACTGAATCCAATATGCTATTTTATGGAAATTTTTTGCCCAATAGTAAGCTCTAAAGTTTGGCAGAGCTAACCCCCCTTCCACCTTTGATCGTTTTTAAGAACTCCTTCTTAATTTGAGGGTTCTGACCCTTCCATATAAATCTAGATATAAGCTTGTCAAGTTTAGTGAAGAAAGATTTTGGCTGATTTTGGCTATGGTTGATGAGGGGCTGTATAGTACATTTAAAAGACACCTTATGTTTGAGAATAAATGCCTGTTTTTAATAAAACCTGTTTGGTCAGGTGATACAATATGTGGTAGTGATTTTTCCAAACGTGTAGCTAGTAATTTAGAGAGGATTTTAAGATCTGTGTTTAAAAGGGATATTGGTCGGTATGATCCACACTTAGATGCATCCTTGCCTGGCTTTAACAAAAGAGTTATACACTCACCGGCCACTTTATTAGGTACAGCTGTCCAACTGCTCGTTAACACTTAATTGCTAAGCAGCCAATCACATGGCGGCAACTCAGTGCATTTAGGTATGTAGACATGGTCAAGACAATCTCCTGCAGTTCAAACCGAGCATCAGTATGGGGAAGAAAGGTGATTTGAGTGACTTTGAACGTGGCATGATTGTTGGTGCCAGAAGGGCTGGTCTGAGCATTTCAGAAACTGCTAATCTACTGGGATTTTCACGCACAACCATCTCTAGGGTTTACAGAGAATGGTCCGAAAAAGAAAATACATCCAGTGAGCAGCAGTTCTATGGGCGAAAATGCCTTGTTGATGACAGAGGTCAGAGGAGAATGGCCAGGCTGGTTCGAGCTGATAGAAGGGCAACAGTGACTCAAATAACCACCCGTTACAACCAAGGTGAGCATCTCTGAACGCACAGTACGTCGAACTTTGAGGCAGTTGGGCTACAGCAGCAGAAGACCACACCGGGTGCCACTCCTTTCAGCTAAGAACAGGAAACTGAGGCTACAATTTGCGCAAGCTCATCGAAATTGGACAATAGAAGATTGGAAAAACATTGCCTGGTCTGATGAGTCTCGATTTCTGCTGCGACATTCGGAGGGTAGGGTCAGAATTTGGTGTCTACAACACGAAAGCATGGATACAACCTGCCTTGTATCAACGGTTCAGGCTGGTGGTGGTGGTGTCATGGTGTGGGGAATATTTTCTTGCCACTCTCTGGGCCCTTTGGTACCAATTGAGCATCGTTGCAACGCCACAGCCTACCTGAGTATTGTTGCTGACCATGTCCATCCCTTTATGACCACAATGTACCCAACTTCTGATTGCTACTTTCAGCAGGATAATGCGCCATGTCATTAAGCTGGAATCATCTCAGACTGGTTTCTTGAACATGACAATGAGTTCACTAGCCTCCACAGTCACCAGATCTCAATCCAATAGAGCATCTTTGGGATGTGACGGAACGGGAGATCCGCATCATGGATGTGCAGCCGACAAATCTGCGGCAACTGTGTGATGCCATCATGTCAATATGGACCAAACTCCCTGAGGAATGCTTCCAGCACCTTGTTGAATCTATGCCACGAAGAATTGAGGCAGTTCTGAAGGCAAAAGGGGGTGCAACCCGTTACTAGCATGTGGTACCTAATAAAGTGGCTGGTGAGTGTAGTTGCTTCATTAAGAGAATCTTGTAATTTACTATTTGACATAGCATCATCAAACATATCCAATAACAACGGGGCTAGTTGTTTTGAGAATATTTTATAAAAATCGATCGGAAAGCCGTCCGGCCCTGGAGACTTTCCATTTTGCATCGCAGAGATGGCCAAACTGATTTCCCTCAGTTCAATTGGTTCATCCAGACATTCTCTCTGATTAGAAGACAATGTAGGGACTTCAAGATTTAAGAAAATATTATGGAACAATGTTGCGTCCTTTAAAGATTCTGAAGTATACAAATCAGAATAAAAATCTTTAAAAATGTTGTTGATTCTTAAGGGGTCTGTGGTGGTCCCTCCTGTTTCATCTTCAATTTCAGATATAAACTGTGCCGCTGACTTAGACTTAAGTTGATGTGCCAAAAGACGTCCTGATTTTTCTCCCTGCTCATAATATAACCCTCGGGATCTCATAAGTCGTTCTCTTTCAGATGTAGATATTAAGTTATACTGTGTTTGCAATGATATTCTTTCCTTATGAATTGATGTGTTTGGGGAGGTAGAGTTCTTCTTATCTAATTCAAATATAGCTTCAATCAACTTTTGTTTTTGTTTCTTTCTTTCCTTATTAATATAAGAAGAATATGCAATTATCTCTCCTCTAAGATAAGCCTTAAGGGTTTCCCATAAAAGTGATGGGGACACATCATCAGTCTTATTAGTTTCAAGGAATCTGTTGATGGCTACCTCAATTGAGGTGCAGAATGTGTTATCTGACAGTAGTCTGGTGGTAAAACGCCACTGAGACCGACAACTGAAGTTTTGGCAAAAAGTGAGATTCATTATTATGGGAGCATGGTCTGATTCTACAATGGTTGAATATTCAACTGCCTGTACTGAATACAAGAGTCTTCTGTCAATGAAAAAATAATCAATCCTAGAATAAGTGTGATGCACATTTGAGAAAAAAGAGAATGTCTTTGTATGTGGATTGAAAGGCCGCCATGGATCCACACATGCAACATGGTTGAAAAATTCTAAGAACCTGCCAGCCATTTTAGTAATGGTCTGTGTTTTAGGATTAGACCGGTCTAAGTTAGGATCCATTACGCAATTAAAATCTCCCTCCAAAATCAGCAGGTTATTGTCAAGGTCTGCCAGCTGAGACACAACTCTGCGCAAATCCTACATCATCCCAGTTGGGAGCATAAATATTTACCATTAAGACGGGTGTCTGATAGAGTGTCCCTGCTACTATAATATACCGGCGACAGGTTTATTTTTAACACAAATATACTACATTTAGTAGATCCACAGCACCACACCAATTAATTGCGAGAAAAACCTATGGGTGAGTGCTGATGTCAGAGGGATAACACTGAACAACATTCTATAATGAAGATGATGGAAACAATGATGATTGTTCCAGAAAATCAAGTGTTGAAAGGTTTTTTTTATATGAACCATCAGCCAATTTAAGCTCAGGAGAGCGTAGTGATGCTGAGGAATGTGGAGGCATCACAGCTTACAGGTCAGAACTATCCAGAGTAGACCTATAGCCTACATAGTAAGACTCTGAGCCAGAGGGTTAAAGCTGGTATAACCATACCAGTCCCGTTAGAAGACACCTGTCAGGGAAACATGTCTTGTTACGCCTCTGGTGATGCCTCTTGATGTTATGATCAATTATTCATTTTTAAATATAAATTGGTATCTAATAAAAAAAAAATATCATGATTTCCAAATAAATACTCCTCCACTGTTGCAAAAAATTATCTACTATGTTCTTAAAGGTCTAGCAACTCCATCTGTCTTTCACTGCCAGAGTTTTCAGATCTGTGTCTTTCCAGCCTAAAAACAATGTGAAATCCCATCACTATAAAAACACCCTTAAAAAAATATATATATACATTTCTCTTAACCTTCTGTTAAAACCTAGCCTGATAACCCAGACTAAATGTGAGATTCAATGTGTAATTTATTCTGGCTAAAATGAGACGTCGGAAGATTGTTGATGAGAACAACCTGTTGTTTTTCAAACCATGTCTGTGCCTATTGATAGCTCTGACCAATGAGCACAACTGACTGACGTGGTAAGCGTGGCAGAAAGCTGGTGGGGGAGTATAAACAAATAGCATGTGAAACGACTGTCGTTAAACTGGCAAGTACGTTTCTTAAAAATAAATGAGTGTAGAGCCTCTTCCTGCACACGTTTCAATGAAAACCGCAAGTATAATCCTTCCAAAACTGATTCCAAAGCTGACTCAAAAGATCTTGGTCTTTTCTATGGAGAGATATTTGTGCCATCGGTTTGAGCGTGCAGGAACCCTCTCAACACATTGTTCTCGCGCTCAGTTTCATCTCTGCGCGTGCTCGAATCCGTCTCTGCTCGCGCTCGACCTGCTCTCTCCGTGCTCAACATCAGCTGTGCGCTCGGCTGTTTCTCCGTTAGCTTCGACAGCCTCTCTGCGCTCGCAACTTCAGCAATGTATGTTAATGAACCATACTATCAGCCAATCACGCTCAGCTTCTTTTCATCCAATGAAAGCATTCGTTTCTTCTTCTTCTTCTTCTTCTTCTTCTTCTTCTTCTTCTTCTTCTTCTTCTTCTTCTTTTCTATCATGGCGGATCGCAAGCAACTTTAAGGTGCATACCGCCACCTACTTTTCATGAGTTTGTAGCAACATTGTTTTACATCTATTAAATTCTATTTTTCAATTTTGTATTCTGTAGATAACTAAATAATGTTTTCCTTAATCTATAAATATCCTTTATATTTCCTTTATTTCCCAATAATCTTTTAAGACTCTATTCTTGGCCTGTCCTTTCAACTACTCTTCTCAATTTCTCCCTTTCAGGTTCATATGTTTTGCAGTTCATCAATACGTAAGCATTCGTTCCACATACTACATCCGGTTAAATGATGAAAAAAATAAAAAATAAAAAACACAGTCAGGAAAATCAAACAACTCTTACAGTTATTTGGTCAACACTCCTAACCATTTGATGGACAGAAGATAGTACTATAAAATATCTTGAATTATCTCAAATAAACTTCAGTAAAACAGTTATTAGATCATTGCCTCATCCATCTCTTTTACCTGCTATTGACATGGATTTAAATTTGCTGTTTTAAAAAAAAAAAAAGGATATTTCAGGTTCAAGTTTTGCGCGCGCGCGTGTTGTCTCACTGCGCGCTCGGATTGGTTCCTGCGCGCTCAAACCGATGGCACAAATATCTCTCCATACGTTTCTCAATTCCCTAGAACGTGAGTACGGACTCGTGTCCTCGCCAAGTATGTTCTTGACAAGAACACAGGAAAGTATGGACTTGGTGAGAACTGGACCGTGCAGTATAAATATGGGTCAGTTGGAACAGAAGCAAACTTGTCCTCTCAACTTCGGAAATTGTTTTTTTAATTGCACATTAAATCGTTAAATGGACCATATAGTGACGCTTTAAAGTATATTCTTGCCTGAAATGATCTTAAAATGTACATTTATTGAACAACAGCAACTGAAAAGGGAACTAACTTTCAATGAAGCGCTCCATTAAAAGCTGCAACTACCGCAGTGCATGCTACTGTTCAATCGTTGTTGCCATCTTACTTGTTGTGCTTTCTCCAGCGTCAAGCATGTCATCATTCCCCTTAAAACCCTGCCCGCTATGTATCCAGAAGTTCAAAACGCATCTCTGCGTTGTGATTGGCCCGCCAGTTCTAAGGCGTGGGGCATTGATCGAGGCTAGACCAAACTTGCAGGCAAAAAGGATTTGGCCTCTGGCAGGTGGGGGTAGTTTACTAGCCTAGTTAAAAGCATGAACCTATAAAACTCTTCATACTGAATGAAGAGCCCCACTATTAACACAAAGTTCACCTCTCGCTTCAATATTATGGGAAGCTGATAATAATTACATTTGAATGATTATTTGGGGCAGCAGCAATCTACGATCTAACCTTCACATCAGCCTCCAGTTCTTATCTGAATATTGTTATAAATTTCTCTGCAGTCAACAACAGGGGACCCCAGTTAAGCCGCTTCATAGCTGCATCTCGGCAAACAGCAATTTTGGGCCAAGCTGTTTGGTGGGTCAATGTGCAAATGTTGTTTGACCGGACAAACTGGGTAGTTCTATGGCATCAAAACACCCCCAACTCCCCATATATTACTGTTTTCTGTTTTTGCAGTTTTTTTTCTTCTGGTCTCAGCTTAATTGTCTGGCTGTTTGGAGAAATTTCATTTAGCTAAAAGCCTGGTGTCTCTTTTTCTCCAGATAGAAAAGCCAAAGGAAGACATGGGGAAGAATGACTCTGTGACAGCTGAAAAGAGAGTACCTGAGCAGGACACTGGAAAAGATGAAGTACAGACAGCATCAGTAAAAAGGGAAATATCTTTAGAAGACACTCATGTTGATTACACAGAGGTGGCTTTGGACTGTCTTGACTTGAAAGCTCAGGAAGAGCTTTTCTCAGTATCTCTTTCAGGTATGAAAAGAGAGATGTGTTGAATTCATTATATGCTTAGAGCTTTACTGACTAGATAATGTTGCACCAATGTTGCAGGAGAGGCTGAGGAGAAGGAATATGCAGAAGAATTACCACTGTGTTGCTGTCGCATGGAGACTCCAAACAGTGATGGCTGCTTTTCTATAAAGAATCAGACCTGCATGGCCATGGATAGCTTGGATGAAAAGGTAATCAAAATACCCCAACAATATTATTTAGTAAAGGCTCTATGTAGACTGGTGAGAAAAAACTACCCCCATATCGTCAGTGGTATTTACCATTATTGAGCTTGGTCATGATGTATATTTCCACAAATTCGTGCCTCAATTCAAACCTACTTTTAAGTATTTTTTGCTGCTAGTCTCAATCTTGATTTTATGTGAGTAGCAGTGTTGGGCACAATACTTTGAAAAATTAATTAGTTACAGTTACTAGTTACTGAGTTACTCCACAATAAAAGTAACTAGTTAGTAGTAAAAGTAACTATTGCGTTACTTTTGCGTTTCTCGCCCCCGTAACCCTCACCACCTTCTCCCCCACCTTCTCACCGTGTGTTTCAAAATCCAGCTGAATAGAGTGGACAACAAAGACGAGTACCTGCAGAGAGTTTTTCATTTATTGCAACTCAACGTAAATGACATCAGGGGAAACGCTATCTGACGGGCCCCGTCAGATAGCGTTCCCCTTTTCTTAACATGGGGGGAATGGTATCTGATGCAGTGTTAATATCATCAGGCTGCATACCTCTACTCATAGGTGTGATGTTTAGATAGATAGATAGATCTATCTGTCCATCCGTCCGTCCCGATTTCTCCCTTTCTCCATATAAGCTAACATTTGATCGTTCATGCTCTCCATAGTTCCCCTGTAGCACGAGCACAGGGCGGCTGTTACTCGCCTTTAGCAAGCATGCACGTTTCCTGACGCTTGCTCGGTGAATCGTGCCGCCTGCACTGTGCGGAAACACAGCTCCACATAACACCGGTATTTCCATCAGGAAAACAGTGTTTTTCCGCTGGAGTCCTCCTCACTCTCCATCTCTCTGTATGTGCTGTACGTTGTCACCCGCCAGCAGAAACACCCACCTACCCAACTGACATACGTAATCTCGCTATACATCATGAAAAAAAGGTTAATTGTGCGACTTGAGTAACGTGCAGTAACGGGATGTCGGCATTGGTAACTGCGTTATAGTTACAGTCAAAGCAATTAGTTACATTACTAGTTAATAAAAAAATGTAACAGCATTAGTAACGTAACTTTCAACGCTGTTACTCCCATCACTGGTGAATAGAATGCATGATTCTCATAATTTGTAATAGTATGATACCACAAGAGTTGTTTCAGGCCTCTCTTTCAGACAACCAGCCGAACTGTTTGATAGTTGAAACCTAATTGAAACTTAATTCCAAAGAAGTTAAAGTTAAAAAAAAAAAACAAAGCACTGGACTTTGTTTTCTAAATTTAAAGATGTTTTGCTTCCCATTCAGGATGCTTGCTCAATTCAAAATGTCTTTATTATGGTTGAGTATTGTATATTGAGGCTTTTAGCCTGACAAAAGCCTTATTATGGCTTAGAAAACACGCAAATTGAAGCCAGAAAAACAGCTCCAACCCTTAATAATGAGAGTCGTTGAGGTCGTTAATGGCCTGCAATACCTGATCCTGGCCCATTCTTCTGAAAATACAGTTGTAAGGGTCATTGTTGTCCTGGCTTACCTGGCAAGATATGTTTTCCCCTGCACAGCAAAGGGACTTGAGATGGTAGCTGGAAGGAATCAACTGTATCGCTGTAGGTTATAGGTATCGTTGTAGGTTATTGAGAGCTGAATCCTGAGACCAACCCCCTCTGTTTAAGGTTGTTTTTTCTCTTTTAACATAAATGGGTTCCTTCACATGCCTTTCAATCAATCTGTCTTCTTTGTCCAAAATGTAAACATTCTGATCGTCAAACAAATGTGTTGAGCCATGCGTTTGTGGAGAGCTGCTCTATAAAAGCCTCAAACTCAATGCTAATCGTGAAATTTTGAATTTAAACTTTTTTGGAATCACATTTCTATAATTATCAAAATGTTTGGCTGGTTGTCTGGAAATGAGGAGTGAAACAAAAGTCTATTACCTGGATGATTGAGAATCTCCACCAGCTTATAGAATTTGAATTACCCCAAGATGTTAATTTTACTGCATTTCTCTCTGAGTTTTATTTTTCAGCTGTCATACCACCTTCCTCACTCTGTGTTAACTGAATCTCATGTATTTTTTCCAAATGCGATTCCTCGTTGTCAGATTTAAGCCTTGTATGTTATGGCTAATTTGCTAATTCTTAAAGTTGAACCTAATCCCCCTTCTCAATTTAAACTTGCTATATATCCATCCATGCTCTTCCGCTTATCCGAGGTCGGGTCACGGGGGTAGCAGCTTCAGTAGGGAGGCCAGGACGTCCATGTCCCCAGCCACTTGGGACAGCTCCTCCGGGGGGAATTCCCAAGGCACTACCCGGCCAGCCGAGAAATATAGTCCCCCCAGTGTCTCCTGGGTCTCCCCCTAGGCCTCCTCCCGGTGGGACGTGCCTGGAACACCTCACAAGGGAGATGTCCAGGAGGCCTCCTAATCAGATACCCGAGCCTCCTCAACTGGCTCCTCTCGATCTGGAGGAGCAGCTGCACTACTCTGAATCCTCCCCGGATGACTGAGCTCCTCATCCTATCGCTAAGAGAGAGCCGACACACTACGGAGAAAACAAATTTCAGCCTCTTTTATCCGGGATCTCGTTCTTTTTGGTCATGACTAAAATCTCATGACCATAGATTAGAGTAGGAACATAGATTGAGTGGTAAATCCAGAGCTTTGCTTTTTGGTTCAGCTTTCTCTTCATCACAACAGACGGGTACAGTACACGCTTCACAGCTGATGCCGCACCAATCCGCCTATTGATCTCCTGTTCCATTGTCCCCTCATTCGTGAACAAGATGCCAAGATACTTAAACTCCTCCACTAGGTGCAGTAATTCCTCCCCAACCCGGAGAAGGCACTCTACCCTTTTCCGATTTGGAGGCACTGATACTCATCCCGGTCGCTTCACACTCTGCTGCGAATGCTCGAGTGAGAGATCACACCAAGATGAAGCCAATAGAACCACATCTTCAGCGAATAACAGAGACGCAATCCTAAGGCTACCAAAACAGATCCCATCAACACCTTGGCTGTACTTAGAAATTCTATCCATAAAAGTTATGGACAGAATAAGTGACAAAGGCCAACCTTGACTGAGTCCAACCCTCACCGGAAATTAGTCCGACTTACTTTCGGCAATGCAGACCAGGCTCAGGCTCAGAGCCTGGTGCTAGATATCCATTAACCTAAATCCATTATTTTACAGATTGAGTGGGATTCTGAATAAAAAATAATGCTCTGAGGCTAAGACCCTTAGAAATAAGGAAAGGTATATGAAGAATGGGTGGAAACTTCTGTGCAAACTCCTCCATGACACTGGCAAGGGAAACTCTGTGCGTTGCTTTGTGTCTTGGTTAAGTGACATGACCAACATTTTCGTGTACATTTTCTGAGTGCTGGAAATAGTCAATATAACAGCCTTTTTGTTTCTTATAATCTGCAAGGTAAATTGCCAGAAAACCAGTTCTAGAATGCCATAGCTCTATGTAGAGCTTATATCTTGCTTAAAGGTACTAGGTGCTATTTCATTTGACCCTGAGGTGTTGGAAACTTAAGTTGTCTCACAGGTTTGATAGTAACAACTTTTGTTGCTTGGATTGTTTCTTTCTAGCTGATTCAATGCCAAAGGCCGGTGATGAAGCCAGAATTAATGCGACCCTCGAACACCGTTCGCCTATTGGTTTTGTGTGAAGACCACAGAGCAGGCATGGTCAAGCATCAGTGTTGCCCAGGCTGTGGGCTATTCTGCAGGGTGGTAAGATGATACAAACACAATTTTTCTACTAATCTACTAATATTCCAAATGCAAAATTGAATGTACAGTTATAAGCCATGTTGCAGGTGATCTGCTAAGATCGAATGCACTATTAATGACTGGTACACATTGCGGCTGACCACCCTATTTAAATTGGCATTTTCTGATGCTGTCACCATAGTTTGGTAAAGCAGGGTGGATTTACTTTGAGGGTCCTAAAGACAGCATAGTCAAAGAGGGTGATTTCATGAGTATGTTTGTGGAAGGCTTACTCCGCCGTTAGTCCCATCACTGGTTTTCTTTTTCTTTAAACTTAGTTCTCATTATAAACTTAACATAGACCTATTAAAATCCTTTATCTCTTCTGGTTTAATAGATGCTGTGCTGGCTGGTGAAGAAGTGGGGCTTTGCTTTGTAGCCCCAATGGTTGTTTAAAAAAACAAAAACTTCACACTGCACTCAGTGTAAAAATGGAATAAATAAGATCAGAGATTAAAAAGTTGGACACATCCGACTTGACATGGGCTTTAAGCTCATGAATGGTTAAAGACTTCCGGTTTGGAGTTCAAAAATTGTCTTGTTGTTTCTGTTTCTGTCCAAGACGTTTAGTTGTTGGAGCACATAGTGTGGACAACAAAAGCATGAAACGGCTTTGAATAATCACATTACGCAATACTTATTTCAAAATAGCCACCCTCAGTGTTATGTGTGTTTAGCCCAATCAGATTCTGATCTTACTAGAACTCCCCCTGGCAATCATTTTGATGCATAGCATTTTTTCCAATGGAACGCAAGACTAGTGACGATGTCATAGACCAGGGATGGGCAACTTCTATGATAAAGAGGGCCAAATTTTTTTCATCAGAGCTATTCGAGGGCCACATGACCATGCACTTCAAATAATTGGATATGAAAGATACGACGAATGATTCTCAATAAGAACAAATTTTATATGCCATACAGTACAATTATTTTCTACACATAAATGCATTTTAATATGTCAAAAGGAATTTGAACACATTAATAACAAAGAACAAAAAAGTTTTTAAAAAAATTATTGCAATAGCTTACATTCAATGATAGCAGCAAACTAGACCTCAGAGGCTCAACATTAATTGAAGCTAATGAGAGAGCTGTGGTTTGGCCTTCTGGGTCACAATGGATTGGATGTCAATGTCAATTTTTGTGGTCCCAATGCACATCAAATGTAACAGTGTTCCATTGGTGATTCTGTTTCTCTCTTTGGATTTTGTGTGCTTCATAGTGGAAAAACTGCTCTCACAAATGTAAGTGCTCCCAAACAAACTGGCCATTGAGAGGGCAAAATCTCGGAGAAGTTTAAAAAATGAAATTCCCCTCTCGTTGTGCTTTGCTTGAAAAAACGGGTCTGCCTGCAGCTTGCAGAGTTCGGGCTGCAGCTCCGATGGTTGCGCGTTGACCACAGCAGAAAGGGGGTCCGTGAATAGCGCAGTTCATGGTTGCATCTCACGGAAATCTTGGAAACAATCGTTGAATTGCTGCTGTAATTTTTCGCCGTCTGCTCCATATTTCTGGATTTGTTTTTTGCAGAGGGGGCTCTCTTTACGAATCTCAGTGCATGCGGGAAAATGTGCCAGTTTTGCAGGAGGAGTAGAAAAAGTAGTCAGGCTTGCTTTTAAATGCGGTCAGGTGAGAATAGAGATCACACACTGTTTGATCTCTCCCCTGTAAGAGTGTACTTAGGTGATTGAGATGCGCGCTGATGTCTGTCAGAAAGGCCAAGTCACAAAGAAACTGTGTATCTTTGAGCTTCCCGCAGTATACACTTGTATCACCACTAATGCCGTTCTCCAAGAACACTGGTATTTCCAAGCACTTTCTTTGACTCATCCATCTGATATGCAGTTGTAAGTCCCCATACTTTGCATCCAGTTCATCCAGAAAGATGATGAACCTCCGGTGACATAGCGATCTGTTCCCTCCTCGGATGATATTAGTGACTTTTGTCACCAAATCCATTACGTAGCCAAAGTTCAATGACTTTGTGCCGAGGGCTTCCTGAAAAGATTAGGAAATAATAGTTGCGGTTAGAAGAAATACTGTTTGTATGTCGTTCTATTTGATGTAATCATGGCATAACAGTTCTACAGTAGCCTACATCTCACAATTAATATGACCCTACTCACCTGATGGATGATGCAGTGCAGTATAGGGCATTTACTCCACTCTGCCTGAGTAGCCCCACAAAACCTCTGTGTCTTCCCTGCATCGCAGGTGTGCCATCCGTAGCAACAGCTGACAGCTTTTCAAAGCTACCGTAATAACTCACAGCGCTGGTAATGGCATTGTATATATCGCTGCGTTTAGTGGTGTTGTGAAGAGAAGCCAATTTCAGTAACTCTTCTTACATCAAATGCATTGTCAAACGTTCTAGCAAAAAACAGCAGTTGGCTAACATCTGTTATATCTGTACTCTCGTCCAAAGCTAATAAGAAGTATTTGCAGCTCTGCATGACTTGTTATATATATGATATGATATATGATATTGACGTGATTGTGGATCTCAAAAATCCTGCGTGTCACTTTGTGATGTGATAAGGACACAGCTTCAAAGTTTTTTACTATGTTGTTGTCACTAAATACTTAGGCCATTTTCACTGCATTTGAGGTCTGCTACTACAGCGGCTCTGGCAGCTTCAGTGTACTTGTCATATTTAACCTTATGCAAGATGTTGTAATGTCGACTTAAGTTGTAATCTTTCAGGGCTGATAATGTCTCCAAGCAAACTAGACACATTGGCTTTCCTTTGAATTCGGTGAAGAGGTACTCTTCTTCCCATTTTATCTGAAAAATGCGAATTTCTCGGTCAAGTTTTCTCTTTATGCTTCTTCTAGTGGCAATAGTTCTTGACTTTCTTTCTCGCCGCCATTGCAAGAAAAAATCTACCTCCCGCGCAACTTTTAGAAATTGTAGGAACCATTATTAAACCTGCAGATTGAGAGCGTAGTGCTCTATTAGGAATATAAGGAACATTCAAAACTCTGATATAAGGCTTTATAAGTGAGAAGGAGGATTTTAATTTCTATTCTGAATTTAAGGAAACCCATGAAGAGAAGCTAGGATAGGAGGGAGAGATATGATCTCTCTTTTTAATTTTCATCAGAACTCTGGCTGCAGCATTTTGGATCAGCTGAAGACTTTTAACTACAGTTTGTGGACTTCCTGATAGTAAAAAATACAATAGTCCGGCTATGAAGTAATATTTGACTTGTCTTTGTACTGAATTGTGCTACATAAATAAACTTGTCATGCCAAATTAATGCTTTTCCTTCTTCTATTGTCTATTACTGATTTCCCAGGGTTCCTTCATGGAGTGTAAGCCATATGGCAGTATTTCCCACCGCTTTCATCGTGACTGTGCCTCCATACTGAATGACTGCAGATTTTGCCCCCACTGCGGAGGGGATGCCAGTGGAGCAATGGAGGTCATGTTTCCAAAGCCTGATCCGTCAACCTTAGTACCCAAATCAAACCATGAAGCTTTACCTCCTGTTGTAACCACTCTGCCTTTAGCCACTTCTACACCTGTAGTTCCTCATATACTGAAGGCGAGGAAGAGCAGCCAACCACAAAAAAGTAGGGATGCTAGCCAGACAAGGTAAGTCTTTCCTTTTATGTTCACCGGTTCAGTCTTCAAAATGGCTTTTCCATCACAATGGTGGGACTGGCGGGCCCCCCCCTCTCAGGGTGTCTGGGTGGCCTGCTGGTAGGCAGACACCAGGCTGACATTTCTGCTATCCCTAAAAGGGGTGAGGGGAGGGGTGGCTAGGGCATTGATGGGGAGGAAGTGGCCCGGTGGGGGAGGATGGAGGTTCCGGTTGGGGGGCGGGTTGTCCCTGGGGCCTCGGCTCCCCAGGGCCCATTGCCGGTTCAAAGAGGTGGCTGGGTGTGGCGTGGGCTCGTCCCCACAGCTCCTGGGGGGCTTCGGCCTTGCGGCGGCTGGAGGATTTCCACGGGGCCGTCTATCCTCCTCTCTTGGTGGGGGGGGTTCTGGGGTTGGCCCCTCCTGGATGCTTTTACTCTGGGGATTCCTTTGCTCACCTCGGTGCTCTGGGGGGGAGTGTCTTTTGCTCTTCACAACCACCGTTGTGCATTTTCCTTTGGATAAACTTAACATGCACATGTACACCCTCACAAACAATTAAAGGTGCTTGGTTCCAGGTACTTAACTTCCATACAGAAAGCCCATATTCTTATCTTCATCTACCACAGTATACATGTCAGATTAAATAATACTACTTATACTTCAGCAATACTATCAAGGTGCTATTTTATTGTATCTGTTATAATATATCCACAATTGTGCTGTTCTTTTTTTTTTACATCTCTCTCTGCAGTTGATGAAGCAGACTGAAGACATTTTATCATTATCTCTAATTTTATCTCCTCTTTATTCATCTTTTCTCCATTTTTCCTTTCCTGTTCTACTTACATTGCAGTGTCCATATAATCTGTAATACTCCCTGGATGAATTATAATAAAGATATTTATGTGCATAAATCAAGCGGAACACTATGACCATAGCCGTACTGCTCCACTTGTGAAAGCAAAATCTGTGGGCTCTCTTTTTGGCATCACGACAATTATTCTTATTGCAACATTGCCAGACAGGACACTGTTAAAGACAAAAAATAAATAGATAAAATGGCTTTTCCAATCAGTTACCACACAGATCAAAAATAATATATTTTTTTCTTTTGTTTTAACAAGATTAAAAAGAGATGCTGTGCATCCTAAAGTGTCACTGGAGACCGTCCTCTTGTCACTTGATGATGAGAAGTAAGTTGCAAACAAATGCTTAAAACAAGACCCAGCAAGTTGCACTTAGTTTATGAATGATTGTCTGTTATGTTTTACTTTTATTTTAGCACAAAACTGAAGAAAATGAAGGGCCCAAACAGGCAGCTGTATGTTTCTGCAAAGCAAGGAGATTTGCAGATGGTCATTCAGCTTCTTGGTAACTCTTTCTTTTCATCTCAAATTTGTACATATTTTCTCTGTACAACATTGTTATAACATCATTAGAACTTAAAATTAACATTGTTTTTTGCCCTGGTTTGGGAGATGCTCGATAATTCATAAACAGGTAGACATTTAGTTTTTTTCACACTCATTCTAAAGGATAACAACAGGGACAAATTTTAAGTGTTACTTTGTGAAATGTTTACTCCCTGCTTTAAACTACCCTGATATAATAGATAATTAAAAACATAATTTTAATCCGGAAAATTGCTTTCTGCAGTTGATGGAAAGGACCCCAACCTTTTAATGGAGGGACACAAAAAACGCACCGCACTTCATGCAGCTGCTGCTGATGGTCATCAGGAGGTCTGCCACATGCTGGTCCAGGTAAAGCAGAATTGGCTTCGATAAGCTGCGCCCAGGCTTTCAGCTGGCCTGCTCACCATCACGCAGTTCTATCTATGGGAAACATTGGCATGCCTTTGGAAAAGAAGACAAAAAAAACATTTGATTATGATAAAGTTATGAACAACAAACGTCAGTCCTAAATGTGTTTAGTTTGTCCATTTTGAGAATAAATAGAATACCAGCACTGAGTGCAATCACTAGATATAACATCTGCCAGCAGTACAGATCACCAAGCCAGATGGCCACAATAAACGCAACTTAAGGGGATATCTCAGGTTTTGGGCATGAAGTTGTGTGAAACATTCTCCATCACAGAGCCTCCTGCAAGGAAACCCACCCAGTAATGTAATGGAGAATTTACATCTTGCCAGAAGCCGATAGATGCATTAGCTCTAATACAGAAATGTTTCGGACTCATGAAATGCAGTGACATAAATTGACATCACCACGCCAACCAGAGCAAATGGCTGCAGCAAAAAACTAGATTAAGATGGAACACAATTTTTGCCTTTCTGGCTGCGAAGATGTTTGTGCTTTCCTCCAAACCAGATTTGGTAAGAGTTTGATTTAAAAGTTAACTCTGGATCACTAATAAAAAAAATGTGACATGTCTCAGCTGCTACTGCTAAAAACTTGACATGGGAGGCAGGTAGCCAATCAGCTTGAAGAATTGTACTGAATGCCTAACAAATGGAATCCAGAAAGGGGTATTTTGTTCTGCAAGAGCACAATTTATTTTTTTTTGTACACGTTTGAACTGTTGTGGATTACGTTCTGCAAAAAGACACAGTGTTGAGATATTTATCACCAAAAAAAACTACAAGGCCTGTTCTATAAAATGGAACCACTTGCAAGCATGTAGGATTTAAGATGACATCTTGTGTATTGTCACAATATAAGTAAACTAAACTGAATTACTTTTAATTGGCAAAGTAATTTTGGTATCTTCAACCTTTGGGCACAAGCTTAAAACGACGCAGCATGGTTCAAATTCTTCACAGATTATTGTGTCACCTGTCTCAAAGCTAAACATAGAAGTCCTACACTGAAAATCTGTTAACTAAAATTTCTTCAGTCCATATTGTTGAGGGCTTATAATCCTGAAATCTTGCCTTGCATGTGAGATAGTGTTAATGGGATTGTGCGCCCATGTATGCACAAAGGCTGGGGCCAACCTGGAGGTGTTTGATGAGGAGCAAAGAACGCCACTGATGGTGGCATGTGAAAACAACCATCTGGACACAGTGAAGTACCTGGTCAGAGCCGGAGCTGCTGTTGGCCACAAGGTAAGCCATCCACTTCCTAACACCCTGCCCTCTTTATTTGTTGTGTACTTAAATTAAGCTCTACTTCTTTATACATTTTTTCTTCCTATCTCTGTTTGCTCTCTGTAATCCTTAGTTGATCAGTTATTTTCAAGTTCATGTGCAGATGAGCTTTTAGAGCACACCTGTGAAACTTGGGCTCTTGAGCTGAATTTGGTTTGTCATGTTAAATTTATTTGGCCACCAGAAGCTAAAAAAAGGCACATTAAATTATAAAGTTAAGGTATATGTTCTTTTTAAAGGCCAATTTATGCTTCTGACGCATAACCTCTGCAACCGTCAAATCTGTGTCTGTGCGCGACCACGACCCCCGCGGAGATGTTCTGCAACCATCGTTGGGCACCTCAAAAAAATCCTGACTACATGTCGGACAATCGCAAATCTGCGCAGACCTCAAGTGGAAATGCGCAGACAAAAAGCAGCTGTGCTAGGTCCTTGGTATGCCTTTCCGGCTGTCTGTGTGCTCATTCTTCTCGATTCGGTGCCTGGGGCATGCCATTTTTAAAAACTTGTTATTTTAGTGTTTTTTCTTTTTTTCTTTGGATGTATGTCACTACAGAAATGTATTGCATTTACCAAAGAAAGAAAAAATCTGACAGCTTATCTCATAATTACGAGATAAGTATCTCATAATAACGAGGTCTCTTTCTCTTAATTACGAGATATTATCTCGTAATTACAAGATCTTTTATCATAATTACTAGATATAGAAAAGTTTGAAGTCAGAGTGGGCTTCTTCGCCTAAAAAAATTCTAAGGACTTACTTTACAATGCTGACTAAATAAAATTAATTCAGTCCACATTAAGGAAACTCTGTATTTCCCAGTGTTGCATACCTAAAAGGAAATAAAAGCAGATTAAATCTTACAACCCACTCATTGTTCACGTTTCATGTAGCGGAGATCAGCAATGACTGTCCTTCCAGATCTCCTAAATATGACATATTATCTCATAATTATGACATCTTATCTCGTAATTATGAGACAAGATCTCGTAATTACGAGACAAGATCTCATAATTACGAGAAAAAGATCTTGTAATCATAAGAAAAGATCTCGTAATTATGACATAATATCTCGTAATTATGAGAAAAGATCTCGTAATTATGAGATACTGATCTCGTAATTATGAGATAAGCTGTCAGATTTTTTTTCTTTGGTGAATGCAATACACTTCCTTACGTCACAACCATTCTGTGTCACCACAGTAACTGACAATTTGCTACATTTTGATGCAATTTAAATCAATAAATTCTTAATTTTGGTGTATTGCAAGTTTTTTTTTTTTTTTTACAAATGTAGCATTTGTCAGCATTGACTTTCATTTTGTAAGTTTTAAAAACTTACTAAAATGCACATTCATCAAATATTGCTTGTTAAATATTTTTTCTGTTTATTGTCAGCGTATGTTTCTCCAAAATTAAAGATAAAAATTAAGATGATTTTTTTATTGTCCTTCAATAATAATTATACATACATAATAAGTATTTTTATCTATTTTTATTCATTTAGATTGAAATCTACTTTTACTCCCAATTCAAGTTTGTCAGATGGTTTTGGTTTTTAAGAAGCATTTGTCGTTAAAACTGTCAACTTTCGCAAGTTGGTAAATGTTTATTTTTCCCCAATGATGTTGATTTAGGTCCAGTTAAAATCATTTTCCAAAAAAAAAAAGGTTCCACCACGACCATGTACCTTAATAGTGTTTCCCAACCTTTTTTTTTTACTTTAGTACGCCTTTGGGCATTTTGTCTTGCCATGAGTAAACCTCTCAGTCAAAAGTGTTGATGATTATACAAAAGTGGAACCTACAATTTTAATTGTATTATGTAATTCTTTGGCATCTAATGCTTTCCATCCCAAATAAAAAACAACAACAAATATTTTGCCTGAAAGTTGGTAAGGAATTGAAAAAAAAATTCAAAATAAAATAAAATTATAAACTTATATTTATAAAACAGAAACTCCTCTGAGTAACTTTCTTGAAATCATTTAACATATAACAAAAACGTACTTTTTGGTTGAGCTTTTATGTATTTGGTCCTCGCAAAGCAAAACAGATCCCTGCCTATTTTATTTTACTAGCACGGAAATTATATTTTTCTGTACACCTTGCAATGCACGTAAAAGTATCCCCGGTTGGGAATTAGTGCCTTAACATAGGGCTGGGCAATAATTCAATAACGATATATATTGATCGATAGACGTGTGGCGCAATAGAAAAAAAGAGAGTCGATAAAAGTTCGATAAAAAAAAACGCAGTTTTCCTTCCTTCTCATTGTAGCCTATAATGTAGGTTTATTCTAGTCACTACTTCCTCCTAACCAATCGCAATCGCAGACCCAGGCACGCCGTCACAAAGCGCCGCCCTCTCAAGCCACAACACAGAGCACATGTCGCAGCAAGGAGAGGTGGAGGAATTTGTTCCAAAGAAGGGTTTTTGTAGTTCGATAGTTTGGCAGTATTTCGGTCATGGCAAGTCGGACATAAAACAAACCACAGTCATCTGTATAATGTGTAGGGAACCAGTGAAAACGAAGTCTGATAACACTACCAACTTTTGTTTTTTTTATCATCTCAGCCGCTCACACCCGCAGGAGTACGAGCTGTGTTGGCCTCGGTGCGGCTCTCCTGCGAGGAATCTTCGGGAATTTTGGGAAAATATTTATATTTTTACATATATATATATATATATATATATATATATATATATATATATATATATATATATATATATATATATATTCAGTTCTGGGCAGTTTCCTACGTAGTTCTAACAATTGAGAGAAAAATGCTGAGGGGCCAGCAACTTCAAAGTAATAACTCAGGTTAAAGCAGGAAACTAAGCTGAACCAGGTTCAGCTTAGAACAATGCGGGGGGGTTCGTTATATTTATTTTGGTCACTTTTCTGGTCACTTTAGTTTATTCTTTGTCAGTATTTAATAACATAACTAAGGTCTCTTAAGTTATTTTTCTTTGAAACAATTCTGTTATGGTTAAAAAAGTTGGTTAAAGATTTAATTGGAAGTCTGTGTTTGTGTTCTTTATTAAAATTAAATCATTTAGCAATATCATTAAAAAGTCCGGGCAGAGCTGCACATAAAATATGGTTTCAAATCTTTTCAATAATTATCGATAAATATGCTTTTTTTTTTATCGATAAGCTTTTTTTCTATATCGCCCGGCCCTACCTTAACAATTACAAGACTTTAATTTTCATATTTGAAAATATAAGCTTTAGAAATTATGACATTATTTGTGGATCATTTCCAAAGCTTATATTTTCAAATATGAAAATTAAAGTTTTGTAATTGTTAATACAGTGATTATGACATTATTTTGGGGGGGCTGCTCAGTGTCGCAGTGGGTAGCACTGCCTTGCAGTAAGAAGGTTGTGGGTTCGATTCCTGGCCCGGGGTCTTGCTGCATGGAGTTTGCATGTTCCCCCCAAGCTTGCGTGGGTTTTCTCCGGCTTCCTCCCACAGTCAAAAAACATGATTGTTAGGTTAATTGGCTTCTCTAAATTCTCCTTAGGTGTGAGTTTGTCTGTGTGTGCGTGTGTGTGAATGGTTGTTTGTATGGGGTGTCCCCAGGGACATAAATCCAAATTAACTTCAACATGCACATATTAAATTAAACTCTTCCATTTATTATACTGAAAAACATGCATAAACACCAGTGAAAAGATCATACATCAACATTAATTCACATAAACCAGTGAAAACCTTTACCTTTTATATAACCCACTGAAAAGCTCTCATGAAAAGCGGTGAGAACTCTTCAAATAAACTGGTTAAAAGCTTTACCTCTCATACACACTACTAAAAAGCTTCCATACAAACTACTGAAAAGCTTTCATATACACAACTAAAAAGCTTTCATACATACTACCAGTATGTAGGAAATACCAGTATTAAACCAGTTTAAACCTGGGAACAATTGGCTTTTAGTGGCAGTGGGAACAGCCGCCGCATGTCTACCCTGGTCAAATGACTCAGCAAGTGACCTGTATTAAAATCGCTTGACCTTCTAATTTACTTCAGTCATTGAAAGCAACATAAGGATGTGAACACATCGCGTCAGTCACTTCTGATCTAACAAGCCGAAAAAACTTTACATTCGATCAATAAAGCACACTGACTATGCCCTGGCTTCCTTACATGTTGCTCTCCATTGTTTACTTTTCTGATTTCTGTCGCATTGGTGACATCATCAACACTAACCCTGCATGATGGTGTCACCAGACATGCAGCCGAAGGGGGCCGAGACCATGCAGCTTCCCAGTGAGCGGTTAGACCCAGCTTTTTCTACCAGTAGGAAGGCAGCCAAATGCAGATTGTTAGCAGATCAACCCACGTTTAAAAAACACGCTTTAACCCATTATTTTCAGTGAGAAAGAGGCTTACGTTTCATGATTGCTGTACACTAGAGGTAGCTCATGGAATTTGAGATGGCATAAACTCTGCCTTTAATTTAGAAAATAGCACTGGGTTAAGTTCCTGCAGATGTGCTATTTTACTAGCTGTATTGCTTCCTCTGGCTGCTGCTGTCCAAACGTACATTAAGCAAACTTCTTCCTCCAAGCCAATACCCTCCATCTTCGTGCAGTAGACGGACTAATAGTTTTTAGAGAACATACAAAAACATGTGCGATCTTAACCGATCACGTACAACATGCCCAGTAAATTCACATGAAGTTTTCTGATCTTAGTTGCTCAGAGTGCAGTTTGAGTGTTTTCTATCTTCTTAGCACACTGCAGTATAATCTACTGCCAGGGCAAAATTTATATCTGTGAAGAACTAATTCTCAGATGCTTATATCGCAGGAGCTTTATAAAAGAAGACTTCAGCGGTTGTGAAATCATGATGTTTTCCACACAGGGGTTTACCGTGAACTCACTAATCTGTCTGCCTAAATTAGAAAATCATGTGTCACATTAGAACTATAAGGTTTCCAAGAAGCTCACCCATATTTTTTTCTTTACCTTTAACTCAGCAAAAGGGTGTTCCTCTCCTGCTAGAGCTGAAGCTTATGTAGATATTGGCTGCGTCTCAATTCGCAGGCTGCGTACTTCGGAGGACCCATTTTGAGGCCGGTGACGTCAAAAGGCTGCCCGGAGGCTGTCCCATTTGGCAAAAATTCTGAGGACGCTTAAAATGCAGCCTTAAAATGCGTCCTCCTTTTCCCCCGAATTCTGAGGATGCATCGCTACCGTCCTTAGTGGCCTCGCCTCCCACTAGATTTCCCGGGGTGCTTTGCGCGCTTTTTTTTTTTTTTTTTTTTTTATTAGTAGAAGAAGAAGAAGAAAGACGGATTTTCTTCAAGTTACGGACAACGGAAAGCAGCAGCAGCGCCGGCCGGCAGTAGTGCGGAGAACACTTTTAAATGTAAGTAGTTTTTTTTTTTTTTTTTAATGAACATCTATTAAAATACATAATGGTAACGGAGCCACCGGAATGTGTAGGACCAGCTAAAGCTAAAGCTTAGAGCTAACCTGTTGATACGTGATGTTCATCAACAATTAAAAGCCCTTATACAAATGTCACTATTTTTTATTTTAACCTACATCTTACTGTACTGATAGCCGTATCCCTCACTAATCGGATCTATTTATTCTCAAACAGTTTATTACAAAGGATAAGAACTGTTAAAGCTTAATGCAGCTTAAGAAATAGCATTAGTCCAGCTGTACTGGGCTGTCAATACTGCAAACGTTTTGTTTTAATACTCAATAATGTATAGTTAATTTACAGTACAGTATAATAAGGTTTAAAGTATAATTCACTCGAAAAACAATACCGGCGTAATTATACAGAACAGTCATTTTGCCTGTTGAAATAACAGAAATATGCTTTACATGTCATTTTGTTCCAGGGAGCAGACAGAGGAGTGGATAAAATGACCACTTAATCATCAGGGCCAAAAATACTGCCGCAGTCGGATGGAGGGAAGAGTTGAGGCAGAATTCCATCTACATGTTGCATTTCTTTGTACAAGTCACACAAGTTAAAAGAAGTCCTGTTCAAACACCAACGTACAAATATAATCTTTTAATCACAACAAATGATGCCCATCATGAAACACTCCTTTTTTCTAGCTTTAAAGAAACACTACAGAAAATTGCATCTGTTGATACAAATAGTTTTCCTCTACTTTAGGAATGCAAAGATCCAGGGACAGGGCAGGGGGTCAGTGGGAAGCCTACTGCTGCCACCTGGCCCTGGTTTGTCCTCATGGATGAGGTATTAGGACAGAGGCCCCCTAATGCCCCACCTGTCCTAATTGCCTCCATCCCTGAGGACACACCAGGGCCAGGTGCTGCAGAGGCTGAGCAGCATTAGGGTGAAGATGAGGAAGAGAATGAGGATGAGAGAGGAAGAAAAGGAGGAAGAGAAGAAGGAGTGACGAGTTGGTGGATTTAATCAGGGAGGATATCAGATGGCAGAGGGAGGAGGAAAAGGATGGACAGATTATTTCATTTATTGTAGAGGATGGTGGACAGACATTTTTTTTTTTTTTTGTGGTGTTTTTTTTTTAACAAGTTGAGGTTCTGTGTTGCTGTTATTGTTAAATTAAATTATTAAATTGTTTATAAAAGTTATTGTTGTCGGTGTGTTCTTAAAGTCTTTTAACCTTTTTACATGATCTGTTTCATCACTTCTTTACAATTTAAGTAAACTTAGAACAACTTCTCAGTGACATCAGTTTATTTTTAGAGAAGCAAGTATTTACAATAAACTATTAAAACATTTTTAACTATTGACATTAGATTTTAAAATTAACTACTACAACTATTTACAGAAGATATAAAATAAATATTACTAGAGAACACATATATACAATCGTGACTGAGCAGGAGTCCCTGGTGGTGCTGCTGGACTTGATGGGATGCCACACAGATGACCTTGGAGTCTTCTGACTGTGAGTGGGACATCATCTGGAGGGTGGGGGTGCCTCTTTCAACTGTTCACCACATCGTTCATCAGGGTTTGCAGGGCTGACCCAATTGACAGCTGCCATGTTACTAAAAAAGTTTAAAAAGACGCAGAAAAGAATGACTTTACTAAAACTGTTTTCATAACCCTTAAATAAGAACAGCTAAAATGTGATTCTACTTGCCATCTAAATGTAACTGGTCGGGTAGACCCTCCTCCAGGGCAGACACCTGGTCCCTACATGGAGCACCACTGACTGCCTCCAACACCTTCTCCCCTCCTCATCCTCTGGCATGTTGTCCTCTGGGGCCGTGATGTCACCGGCTCCCAGGCAGATGTTGTGCAGGACAGCACATGCTGTTATGACCTGTAGAAAAAAAAAATACAAAAATATTTATTTTTATTCAGTCATCTATCTTTTTTTCATTATCTTTATTACATGATTTATTAGAAATTAAATTTTACTTAATCTAGATCCACTATTTAACTTATTTTTTCGTTTTTAATATTTTGATTTTTTCCTGTATTATGTTTATTTATATATATATATATATATATATATATATATATATATATATATAATTGCAAATAAAATCAGGCAGTAAGGGGATAACAATTTAGACAAAAAAACAATTTCTTTCTCAACAGTTTGGCTTCTCAACACAACATTAGTGATAGTGCAAGTAGTTATTTAAGTCAGTTATTTACAGGGTTTGTACACATTTAACTATTCAATTCAAATTACTAAAGTTACAAACAAATAAATTACAAACTTACAGATAAATATAAAATTTGATATTTAAACATATTCATCAATCTGCTGACAAGCGTTTTTTTAATAACTGGTATATTCTGATCATTAGCAGGCCCCTGTGGGTTAGAATAATAGCAGGTAGATCTTACCTCTCCACTGCGCTCTGCCAGCCTGAGAAAAATCCGTCGCCGGTTTTGCTGCCGCCGAAGCCGTCAAAGCCGACTCTCCTCCTCCAATAACAAGTAAATAAAAAAAAATAAAAAAATTTCCATATCTATTTTTTTGTTTTTGTTGTTTCTTTCCATATTTCTCGAGCTGTCGGATTTTGTTTGGCGCTGTTTTTGGGGTAAACGTGATGATGTCGTGTCGCAACCAGGAAGTGCTCCAAAGGCTAGACCGTCACATTTACCAACGGCTGAGGATCCTCCGGAGCAGCCTACCAAGGCTGGGTCCTCCGGAGGCTAGGTAGGCTGGGTCCTCGGAAGTACGCAGCCTGCAAATTGAGACGCAGCTATTTTCTGAACACTCTAATTAAATGATCCTCTTATGATCATTGAGGTGCCACAAGAACCCAAGTGAACAGAACCATCTTTCATGAGTCAAATTTCTTGCACTATCTGTATTAAAGCTGAGCATTATCAATATGTCTAATGTGTCACAATGTGTGGTGACCACTGCCGATATGTTAGATTAGCCTCACCATAGACTTTAGCTACAGTGGGTTGTTTTTGTGCCTACAGCAACTTCTGCAATGGGATTGACTTAATTTAAAATGTTATTGATTTTGTTCTTCTATTCTTTTATTTATTTCCTTTGTTTAAATAAAGGTGAGTATCCTTTGGTCCAAGGTAGTATCTATTTTGTTTCTTTTCATTGTGAATCATAATATCATCCCAGGATATCATGGGTTTCACCTGTCTGCATCTGGCTGCTAAGATGGGACATTATGATGTTGCCAATCATCTGCTTATCAAGGCACCAAAATACATCAATTGTCAGGTAAATGTGTATCTCATCTTCCTCAAATAACTGCTGGGTTCATCTGAGATTTCACAGTATATCAACCCCCATTTTAGTAATAAAAATGGTAGTTGACATTTTTACTTATATTAAAGATAAGAAAATGATTACATAAATATCAGTGTATATGTATATGAATTTTTCAATCCAATTGAAATGGTGTTCTGGGTTTTTGCCAACATCGTCAGATATATAAAGAATGTAAAAAGAAATAAATCAGGAAAAAGTGGGTGCATCAAAACTACAGAGTGCCTCATGACCCATGCTTCTTTTTTATTTTGCTAGCATGGACAGTGAGCTCAGGTGAACTTACATTTTTTTGGTTATTGTTTTCTTCCTTGTCACAACACCATAACCAACTATTTGCTTAATGAAATAAATAATAGAGTAAATGCTTCATTTTGGTGTTTTGCAAAGATTTTTGGCATCTGATAATCAACAATGTGGCCTCTTTCAAAATAATATCATATAAATGCAGATGTTATCAAGAGAGTTTAGCTGTAGACCTGCACTGTCAGGACCCTTGGTTCCAGACGTGTACTGTAAGGTCCCCTGCACTTTCAGAACCGCAAGTTTATTTGAAGCTTTTCAAAGTAAAAGTGAAATGAAATAAAAGCTAGAATACCGGAAATATTTTACGTTTCTTTGTTTATTTCCTGGGTCTTCTCAATAGAAATATTTGGTGTATTCATATGTTTAATGATTTATAAATAATCTACCTCCAGTTCAACTGGATAAGGTAAAAAACGCAAGAAAATGTCAAAATAATAAAATTAACTCTTATAAAGACATCTTTGTGTTTGAAAGTATTATATATTCTTTATTCTTTTAGTTTTGTCTGTGCTATGGTCTTACCTTTTGTTGTTGGACAAAACAGATTTACCAATGGAGTGTGTGATTTCAAATTAACTTAGCTTTGTGTTCTCTCAGTGCATTATTAACAGAAGATACAAAAAAAAACTTGTTTCAGTAGTCGATTTCATATTCTTGGAAGTGTTTTTTTTATTGTCGAAACAGCAAATTTATCTGAATGATGTGCAGTGGTTAGAGTCACATTAAAACATGCAGCTGTAAGAGGCAGATAATGTGGTACTGGGTAAAAGAAAATCATCCAAAAAACATAAGATACACATGGTTTCTTGGTCTTTAAGTGGGGAAAAGTACGGAAAAAGGCACATTTAAGTGAGCACTCACGTCACAAAAAAAAAAAAAAAAAAAAAAAAAAAAGCATAGCTACTCACTATTCCTGAAGGTTTTGATTAAAACGTCTGTAATAAACTTCTTGTTCTTACAGTGCAGGAGACTGCATTGTGCAGATCTGCAATGAAGCGTCCCAACAGGGCTGGTCTGCAGCCAGACCCCTTTCGGTATTGTGGTTATCTTCCAACTCTATAATATGTCAGAACCATATGTGTCGCTTAAGAAGCATTTGTCTATAAAACAGTCAACTTTCTCAACTTGGTGGATATTTTTATAACTACCTCCATTTAAGTAATGAAATTTTTAATTTCCGTTATTAAAAAAACCCATATGTGAAGAATCTTGACATGATTTGCAACCTGTTGTCTGTTCAGGATAATGGAGGGTGGACTCCCATCACCTGGGCCATTGAATACAAGCATAAAGAGCTGGTTCATCTATTTCTGAAAAAAAGGGCTGATGTTAACATCAGAGACAAGGTATGTTTTGACAACACGCTGCTCTGCCTTTATAGAGCCATCTCAAACTGACCTTTTGGGTTTATAAGTATCAGTCACTGTAACATACTGTGGATGCACAGGTGTTCCAGAGTAAATTACATTTTAATAAAGCTCTGTGTTGTGCAAAATGCCGATGGGTCACAAAAATGCTTAATCTGATTAATCTGTGCCTGCGGTCAGCTTATTTTACTCCCACTACAGAATAATATGTTTAAAACCTAAATGATATCTTGAAGAATAAGTTACCATTGGACCTATTCGACTTGGATGAACCACTTGGTTACATTTGGTACTTAGTTTTTCAAAGGTGCAACTGAAAGAAGAGTATTGAAAAATATTGAAAAAAAATTAAATATAAATCTCCCAACTCTGAGAGTCTCCCTGTGGTTTATGAGCATCTTAATACACCCATAAACCACAAGGAGTATTAGCACTTTTTGCACTTTTTTATGAACCTGTGTTGTCTCCTACTCTGGGCTTTGTTTAGGAAGAAAATGTCGGTCTGCACTGGGCGGCTTTGTCAGGCTGTGATGGCATCGCCCAGGCCCTGCTGGAAACTGGATGCGACCTGAACGCTGTCAGCGTTCATGGTGACACACCGCTTCATATTGCTGCCAGAGCGAACCACATAAAGTGTGTAATGTAAGTTTGACATTCAAAGATCTGCTGGATTCCTGCAAATATTTATCCTGCTCAAATTAGACCGAAACCAGTACAGAGTGTTTCTGAATCCAAAAAGTTCTTGATAGGTGAAAGGAGAAGCCTTTGGGGTGAATAATAAACCATTTCAAGAAGCAAGACAAGCCCAGCTCCTAGTTCTATTTAAGCTCTTATGATTGTCTTGCCAAGAATAAAATCATGTTTTCATAATCAGGTGCAAGCTTCTTATGAGTATAATAGGGCTGGGTAAATAATTGCATTTGTGGTTTTTAGTAAAATGCTTGAAATGGATTTGTCATCATACAGAAAGATAGAGTTGTAGCTAGCTTGCAGATCCATGCATGTAAATAGAAGTAAAAACTTTTTTGCACAAAAGTTAAAGTCCTTCATGTTATATTTATTTTTTGCTTACAGTGGCCCCAAGGACAGGGTTAAAACAGGAGCCGCACCAGATATTTAGAAAATGTAGTAAATTGGCAACAAAAACTATCCCTATAGAAGTAGGAAAAAAAATACATTGATTTAGAATAGGAATGACAGCAAAAATTTGGTTGAAATTGTATTAAGTACACATAAAATGAAGACAGACATGGGTGTTACCTTGGATCAGAACCAGTACTTAGCCTTGCTGTTTGGTACAAACTATGTAGTTTCTTATCCAACCTCAGGCACAGTTTATGGCACTGGATAGAGATAGTGTGGAGCAGTGTTTCCCAAACTTTTTTGACTTGTGTACCTCTTTGCAAATTTTATTTTGCCATGAGTACACCTCTCAGTCAAAAGTATTGATGATTGTCCAAAAGTGGAACATACATGATTGATTTTAATTTAAGCATTTAATTCTTAGGCATTTTGTGCTTTCATCTCAGATTTAAAAAAAAAACAATGTTGATGCGTTGCCTGGAAGTTAGTAAGGAATAAATACAACATAAAATTATATTATGAACGTGTATTTATCAAACTTGAGCTCCTCTGAGTAATTCCATTATAATCACAATTTAAACTTGATGAATTGGAAAAAAAAATACAGAAAAAAAGTTCTAGTCAGACTGAATTTAAATAGTTTTACTTTGTTTTCATCAAGACACCTGAGTTGCTTTAATGAGCTCTGATAGCTCAGCAAGAAAAACAGCTGATACCAGGCTCTTCTCTACATCCAGTCTGTTCCTCCGCTTGGATTGTATGTGTCACAGCTGAAGGTGAACTTATACATATAAGAAAAGCTTTTAAAAATGTTCAATTTGATCCTCACAAAGCAAAACAGATCCCAGACCTAATTTACTTTACTAGCTAAAATATGTTTATTAACAGAATAATTCAGCACCAAGTCAAACATATTACAGTTTAAAACTCTTGACTAAAACTAGTGAGACTCAAGTAAACTAAACTACTATGTACAAAGAGGAAGGGGAACATGGTTGAATATCATATAACAGTTTAAGATGAATTCTGTGTTTGAAAACCAAAGTTTATCTGGAAGAATTTGGGATATGATCAAATTAGCTTTTCACTAATGTAGAGAAATTGAAATGTTTTCAGACCAATTCACAATGCAAATCCACGAAGTGAATAAAACATTATTTGGCCAAATGATATTCATATATTAATATATTATTAAACGATTTGCTTAATCAAGAACCAATAACCTATAGTCAAATGACTCTTCAGACATCAGGATTCCATTAAATGACTCTTGGTCATACTTGGTAATCAAAATGTAATGAGCTGTGAGGAACACATAAACACTTATGTTATATCAATGTTTAAATCCTTAGTGAAATAAAGCTTGTCCAAGCTTCAACAACAGCTCACAACATATTCCTGTAGCATAGTGTAGCATTCGATCTATCCTGTTAGCTTTGTCGTTACTCATCAGTAAACACATGAAATTATCAATACCATCAAAATACATATTGTTTGTTCTGTCCCTAATCATGCCAGACCTGCAAACCTTTTTGTCCATGTCCATTTGGAAAGCCAGATTTTCATCCAGCAACAGCTCAGCAGTCAGGCCAACAGCAAGGCATACTCTCTTTCTGTCTCAGTGGCTCACAGCAGGGGGCCTCTTTGTCTCAGTGGTTCATCAAGGCAGGCTTTCTCATCCAGTCTGGCACTATAAGTTCTGAAACTCAAGAGAAATGTGTTGCAGAAGGTCTGTTTTGCAGCAGTTTGGAATCTGAAAGGTTCTGACCTATCCTTGATGATTTTTGTAGATCTGGGTCTTTTTGGGCCCAGATCTCCATTCTTGCTGAAGATCCTGCCGAAGTGGACCCCAGCTTCATTGGCAAGGGAGAGGAGACTCCACTCAGCAGTCAGTTCCGGAGGTTTCTATCCCCCCAGTTAGTGCGGCCGCTATGCACGATGGGACACTGCGATCCATGACTTCAGGAAAACGAAAGCTACTTCCAGTTAGCTTTCTTTTAGCATTTCACCTGATGGGGTCTTTCCTTACAGGCGATGGAACCCAGGAGGAAGAGAAAGATTTAACTTGCGTTTTAAACCATGAGTGATGTAGGGGCGTTTCCTGTTAAAGTATCAGCCTCCTCAATCAGCTGATTGGTCCATGCGTGAGCTGACCGCCCCTACGAGGGGAAGTTCCAGAACTTTCCAGAGAATCTCTTGTTCTCAAGGGATGGTTTTAGATGGTTCATCCAATTGATTTGGGCTCCATTGTGGCAATATATCCCAACAGATATGTGATTTAAGTGACAGGTCCTGATCAAAAATAACAACGATATTTTTTACTTTATTATCTGAAATCAGTTTAATCCCATCTAAATGAAGTGACTGACTAATCAGCTTATCTTCAAAGACTCTTGTCCAAAGACTATAACTTCTGTTTTGTCTGCATTCAGAAGCGGAAAGTTAAGGGTCATCCAGGTTTTTATGTCTTCAAGACATGCCTGTAATATATTAAATCATCTGGATTTAAAGACATATAGCTATAAAGGTAACCTTTGAGCATGAGGAAGATTTTTCTTTAAGGTGAAATCGATCAGATAGATGAGATTTAAACAAGTCTACTGCTGCTCCTTTCATTTCAACAAAATATTCAAGTCTTTCTAAAAGAATATTGTGATCGACTGTATCAAATGCAGCACAGAGATATAACAGGACAAGTACAGATATAAGTCCATTATCTGAGGCCATGAGAATATCATTAGCAACTTTCACCAGAGCTGTTGCAGTGCTGATGAGCTTTAAAGCCAGACTGAAACTTTTCAAAAAGTTCATTATGGTGTAAGTCGGCGGTCTTCAAGCGTGTACTGCATGTGGGTCGCGAAAGATGTTGTTGATTAGACTTTTTTATATTCCCTCCTGTAATTTTTTCCACTGATTGAAATATCTTTAAATCATCATCAATTCAACACACTGTAGTAAGCAGACAAATGGAGGCAGATGTCTTTCAGTCATCAATGCACACATTCAGCGACACACAGTAGCTCTTTCAAGCTGGGCATTGTTTCATTCACAACACCTGTCCCATCAACCAGGAATCTGAATCAGAAATACTTTAATAATCCCCGTGCTAATTACTTTCATTACATGAGATCCATATGCAATTGGGTGACTATACGACCAGTTTGATATAACACAATTTCATACAATATATATAATTAGAGGTCCCTGCTTCATCTTGCCATCAGTTTGGGGGTCCTTGGCCTGGAAAACGTTGAAGACCCCTGGTGTAAGTGATTCCTGGTGTAAGCGGGTGTAAGTTTGGCAACTATTTTTCAAGAATTTTAGATAAGAAAGGAAGATTGGACATAGGTCTATAATTGACCAAGTCATCTGTGTCAAGAGACAGATTTTTAAGCAAAGGTTTAATTACAGCAACCTTAAAAGCCTTTGGTACATATCCCTGAACAGGGATAGATTATTCAGATCTAAAATGGAGGTGGAGATCAAAGGGAATACCTCCTTAAATAACCTTGTTGGAACTGGATCTAACATACAAGTTGAAGGCTTAGATGAAGAAATTAGTTTGAAAGACTTTAAAAGACTGGATCAAAGCAGTCTAAACCTGGTTTAGATTGTATGGCTACCTCAGATGCTGCCTCACCTTCTAGAGGTAAACCAATCGTAGATAGAGGAGTGCTTATGATCTTATTTTTAATAAGATCAATCTTATTTATAAAGAATCCCTTAAAATCATTACTGCTAAGAGCAGGTGGAATGGACGGTTCAACAGAGCTATGGCTCTGGGTGAGTTTGACAACTGTATTAAAAAAATATCTAGTATTATTCTTATTCTCCTCTATTAATGAGGAAAAATGACAAAGGGTCCTCTTATACAGTAGTAATCTTATCAATTTGCGCCCCGGCACCGAATTGAGAAGGACGACCACACAGACAGACGGAAAGGCATACCACAGAACAATCACAGATGCTTTTTGTCTGCGCACTTTCGCTTGAGCTCCGCGCAGGTTTGTGACCGTCCAACGAGTAGTCAGGATTTTTTTGAGGTGTGCGACAACGGTTGCAGAACCTCTGTGCGGGGGGCGTGGTTGTGCACAGAGACAGATTTGACGGTTGCAGAGCCTATGCATCAGAAGCATAAATTGGCCTTAAGGTAGTATGCAGAGAACTAGCAACCCCATCAACAAAGTCTTCACCTGTGAAGGGGAACAAACTAAGCTGTTGCACTCTGCAGCACTGCTCAGCGACACAAAGGAGGGAGAAAGTGAAACAGATTCTTTAAATTTATAACTGCACAACCTAATAATGATCTGCTAAAGTAAACAAAATTTTGGGGGGAGGAGAACTCTATTAAAGTAATCCTCAAGGTTATTAAAAAGTGGTCAGAGAGGACAGGGTTGTGAGGTAATACTATTATTTCTTCACATTCTATGCCATATGTCAACACAATATCAAAAGTATGAAGATGAGAATGTGTGGTACTTTTTACATTTTGAACAAAGCCAATAGCGTTATCTATCTAAGATAGCATTAAAGGCTGCCCTTAAGCTATCACTTTCAATGTCAGCATGGATGTTAAAATCCCCCACTATGATGACCCTGTCAGTATTTAATACCAAATCAGAAAGGAACTCTCCAGCTGCAGTGCAGCTTGATAACCTTCAGTGCTTTGTGACTAGGGGTATGAGTTACCCCCGGCTGGGGTAACTCATACCCCAGCTATGGAGGATATTCTGGGTTCAATTTAGACAACATCTTTTTGTGACATCTTAAATCAAAGGTAGTGGTTTACTGATAAGTTTTCAGCTTATGCTTCTGCACTTCTCTTATGACGATCTATACACAAGTAACAAACAGGTTATTATAATTTTCCTCTTAATTAGATAAGCTGAAAAGTGTATGATCTGATTTTTGTTCAGTAGTAAATGTATGTTTAAGTGAAGTATGAAATGGTCACTTTGGTTCCTGAAAAGAAATCAGGGCAAGTTTAGCACTGCAACAATTTCACCTTACATGGTTAATGATTTCCTTATAGAGCTGCTAGCTTTCTCTGATTCAATTCTTTCTTTTTTTTTATTGTCTACAGGTTGTTTTTGTCTCATGGGGCAGATGTATCTCAAAAGAACAAGGAGGGTTATACAGCTCTTGACCTCAGTGTAAGCGGCTCAAAGGTGTGGACTGCTCTTAACACAAACCAAAAGCTTACTGATGCCAGGAGAGAACGGGACTGTCGAATAGAGAGACAACTTAGCAGGTAGGCTAAAGATTTAAGAGACTTTGAGGATTTGACAAAATAAAAGATTTCCATGGTTTATTATGTTTTCTCTGGCAATGGACACAATGTTGAACTGCCTATTTATTAGAGCAGTGTTTTTCAACCCTGGTCCTCAAGGCACACTGCCCTGCATGTTTTAGATGTTTCCCAGCTTTCATAAACCTGTTACCTAAATCAGGTGTGTTGAAGCTCAGAAACATCCAAAACATGCAGAGCAGTGTGCCTTGAGGACCAGGGTTGAAAAACACTGTATTAGAGACTGTACTTGACTAAATCTGAACTACTTAGAATTCTAAGGTGTAAATTTGATGATTTTATAACGAACAGCCATGCAAATTAAACCAGTGTGTGATTTGTAGAAGCTTTACTTTACTTTAATTTACTGTTTTTAGCTGCCTAAAAAAAAAACGGTTCTGTTAAGATATTAAAGAGTCTTAATTTGATTGTGCAGACAAAAAATGGCTCGTGCGTGTGTTGCAGGTAATCTACTTAGACTGAGATTCAAATATGTTGAAGATGGACATATTTAAATTTTTTAGTTTTTTCTGTCTGCTACTGGCTTTCAAGATCGAAAGTTTGGGAGAGGAGATGTGTTTGTTTTTGCAACCTTTTGTCACAATTAGGGCTGGGTATCAGACCGATGCAGTAAAATGCTAACCATGGCGACAACTGCATTCTGTGTTATTGTTGTCCTAGCCTTAGCATCGCTGGCTGCTGCCAGGGCCTGGGGCTGCCGCCGGGGCTCTTTCCATATTGCTTTGCCAAGATGATGATTTTCAGGCAGGCTATTAGGTTTGCTGTGGTAAAACCTGAAGCCTTTTTTCATCCTCTCGCAATTCTTGCTTTTAAGGTTTTGCAAACCAAAAAAAAAAGAAACACTGGTGAAGACATGTTCTTGCTTGGGTCCTGCTAGTAAGGCACACAAAACCTTGCTTTTGCACTGCTCTAACTAAATAAAATTACACCAAATTAAATTGATTTATCATAAATCAAATGAAACTGATTTACCAAACGTATATTTTGTCGAAACAATGTACATTTCGGGCAGATTTAGCCTAATCGGCCAATATTTTATTGGTCCGATATATATATAGATATATATATATATAGATATATATATATATATATATCTATATATATATATATAGATATATATATATATATATATATCATTCGTCCCTAATTCTAACAGAAAGAAAATTACATTACATATTAAAGTAACTATTTTGACTTTTATTTTTAAGTCCGATTTTTTAATTTCAAGCACTTTTCTTACATAAAAAATATTTTCATTGCAAAAGAACAGTTGCAAATAGCGATAAGTGGGTGGCTAATACTCACTGTTACATATTGAGGACCTTTTGCTTAGCATTTTTTTTGTTTTTGTTTTTTTTTTTCGAAAAGATTAACATATCGGCTTCCTCAGGAGACAAACAAGCCCACTCCTGGCTGGTGGTATCTCCACCAGGTGAAAATGTACGCTCTAAAGGTGGGGATGATGCTTGCACACAGAGATACCTGGTGGCAAAGTTTGTGACTGCCCTGTGACATTCATCTTGTTTTTCCTTTGGCATCTTTCCTTTCTCTGAAAGTGTGAATGGACTTGTCCTCCTCATATCAGGGTCAGAGGCTATTGTGAGGAGAATATGAAAATAACAGTGAAGGTTAAGTTTGCTGCTTAACTAGCCGACCCAATGGATAAGCATGTATCTATAAGCACAGCGTTATCTGTTAATTTAAATCTTTATAGTTAGATTTTGATTTAGCTTGCTACATAGCAATAAAATATAACTGCACACTAACTCAGCCCCATGCAAGTATCAAGTTGCAGTGGTGCCTAACAAACCTAAACTTGCCTGTTGAAGCCAAGTCCGGTGGTGGATATTTTAAATCACTGTTCTGGTTTTGTACTGCTCACGGGCTGCTGAGCCAGTGAACAAAACCTTATTCGCAGGCGTAACCACGTATGTGTTTATCCTGAGTGACACATTCACTTTAATGTTATAGCCAAGCATCAAAACCTGGTTCCGTAAGATGAAGAATGTTTTAAATACTCCCAGCCTAACCCATCCTCCTTCCTCCGCTCATACTTGGTTTTAGCTCAAACCAACCAGGTTTCTAAGATGTACCGCAGACACATGTACCGCAGATGTAACCCTGATCGATGACTGTTTTCTTAAGTGAAGGAGTAAACTAAATAAATAACTTTCAATGTCTCACAACCCATGTATGATGCTGTTGCTGAACTGGGAAGCTCATTCACTGACAGACTGCTCCTTCCTCACTGACAGATCCTTCCTCCCATGTGCTATAAGACTCTACTACCATTAGTGTTCCCAACAACCTCAATAAGTTGTTACATTTATGCTGATTTTTGCACAGTTTATGTCATAATCACGCTGCTGTTATTTTTCACATCTCTGGTGTCGCAGCTTTTTTTCCCCCACATATCCACTACTGTAAAATTGTCCACAGCTGTATATTGATTATTTATTCTCCAGGTGCACAGTGTTTATATTGTTAAAAACACTGCTCAGTACAGTAATTTATGTATTTATTTTATTAACCCTGTCACTTATTCTATTATTTTTATACTCTTTTTAAGATCCACATTTGTGTGACCACTTTTGCTATATATATATTTTTTTTGCTGCTGTAACACCACAATTTCCCCATTGTGGGGAAAAAAGGGATTTTCTGTTCTATTTTAACTTATCTCCTCTGAATGGCAACACTCTGATGTTTGGATGATGCTCTGGTCACATGGGCTCACAGCTTGCGTCTCTAGCTCAACAGCAACAGATTGAGGTTCATCTCTTTGCCATGACAAGTTATCAGCATGAGCTTTAGCATTAGAGGAATTAGGTCAGCATCTCTGGTAGGGCTGCAACTAACAATTATTTTGCAAATCGATTAATCTGTTGATTATTTTTCTTTAATTAATACTAATTAAAAAAATTAAACCAGGTGAAACTAAACATTTTCCACCGGACGGAGTTCTGGGTAGAGCATATTTACAGACAACAAAGTTTTTTTTTACCTTAAATGTAAAATATGTACTCATTTTCTTTTGTTATAATTGCTGCTCAAGACAGGTTTCACTGTCAGCTAAAGGTGTGGGTTACATTCTACATACTCCAGTTAATGAGTATGCAGAATTTAACCCACACAATCAATTACTAAATTACTTGGCGATTATTGAAAAATCGATTCATGACGATTAATCTGATTAATTTTTTCAGCCCTAATCTCTGGTATAGTTAGTTTTTTTTCTTGTTGACTAGATAAAAGCACAGCAGTAATCTCAGCAAACTTTCTGGGTCGCCCTAATTTGGCTGACAAAGGGGCATCAGACAACCTGCTGGATCACAGAGACAAAGGGTTCCGAAGTTTTCCTCATCTCATTGGTCCTGGTCTACTTTGTCTTCTCTCTTCTTAGCGCGTCTTCTGTGATGAAACTAAGCTCCTCAGAGATGCCTTTTACACTCTTTATAGTTATTGATGTATATTACTCTTACTAACCACCAATGGCTGGTTGTTCTCATGATTTAATTCAATTCAGTTTATTTTATATTGCGCCACTTCTCAGCACAGGTCATCTCAAGGCACTTTACAGTTCAACCAGATCATACAGTCAAATTGATTCAAAAGAAAGACTGGTGACAACGGGCTTGATCTGGGACACATGACAGGTGGGATGGACTCTGGAGTGAGACGGAAGACGGAGGCGGACGGTCAATGGACTAACAATGGAAATCATCTCATAGGGGCCGGTAAAACGGGGAGACAGTTTTGACAGGTGGATCTGGAGGGGATGTTTCGGGTGGAGAGCCAGACTCGCGGTTCTGTTCGGCTGTCTGTTTGAGAGCTTGGATGGTTTGGGTCCAGAACTGCCTACAATGAAGGATGTGGTGGTTAGCAGTAGGGACGGCAATCTGTCTGTTATCTCGGGGAGTAGCGGGGGTTGGTAAACCGAGGGAGACCTCGAAGGGGGACATGCCAGTAGCTGTGGAGATGTGGCTATTGCGAGCGTACTCCACAAAGGAAGGTACTTGCTCCAGTCAGAGGGGTTATTGGACGTGAGGCTACGGAGGGTGGTCTCCAGCTCCTGGTTCAATCGCTCTGTCTGACCGTTGTTCTGCGGGTGGTAGCCGGAGGTAAGGGTGTACTGGGCCCAAAGGGCCCTGGCAAATTCCTTCCACACCCGCGAAATGAATTGAGGACCACGGTCAGACAGTATGTCCTGCAGGATGCTGTGCAGACGAAACAGATGTTTCACCAGGAGCTGGGCCGTCTGGAGGGCTGAGGGGAGTTTTCTAAGGGGGATGAGATGGCAGGCCTTGGAAAAATGGTCTACAATGGTGAGGATGGTGGTCATACCTTGTGAAGAAGGGAGGCCGGTCAAAAAATCCAGGGCTATGTCGGACCAAGGGCACTCGGGAACAGGTAAGGGCTGGCGGAGACCTGCGAGAGGTCTGTTGGAAGACTTGTTCTGGGCACAAACGGGACAAGATAGGACAAATTGTTTGGTGTCTAGGTAGATGGTGGGCCACCAGAAACGTCGGGAGAGAAACTTGAGGGTTCTATGGATGCCTGGGTGAGCAGATCCAGTGCCTGGATCTGGGTCAGAACGTTGAGCTCGTGAGATCAGGTCCTGTATCTCCCACTGGAGGGCACCGAAAACACAAGAGGGAGGTAGGATAGGAACTGGTTCCTTATCAGAGTTGGGGGGAGCATAGAGGCGAGACAGGGCGTCAGGCTTCAGTTTCTTTGAGCCAGGGTGGTAGAAGATGGTTAAGTTGAAGCAAGAGAGGAAAAGGGACCAGGGGCCTGTCTAGGGTTCAAACGTTTGGCAGACTGGAGGTAGGCCAGATTCTTATGGTTGGTCCAAATTAACACGGGCTGCTCGGACCCCTCTAGCCAATGGCCCCACTCTTCCAGGGCGAGCTTAATATCCAGGAGCTCTCCGTCCCCGACATCATAGTTACGCTCTGCCAGGGTTAGACGCCGAGAGAAGGCGCAGGGATGAAGCTTCTGGTCCAGGTCTGAGCACTGGGACAACACCGCCACCACCCCAGATTCAGATGCGTCGATTTCAACAGTGAATTGTTTTGCAGGGTCGGGGTGAATGAGGATGGGTGCTTGCGAGAATCTTCTGTTAAGATCGGTGAAGGCTCTGTTAGCCTCGGGGTTCCAAACGAAGGGGACCTTGACAGAAGTAAGGGCGTGGAGGGGAGCTGCGATCTGACTGTACCCCCTGATGAAGCGCCGGTAAAAGTTAGCAAAACCAAGAAAACGTTGTAACTCCCTCCTGGTCTCTGGTGCTGGCCAGTTGAGCACAGCCTTAATCTTCTTGGGGTCAGATCGGACCTGCCCCCCCTCCAGGATGAGTCCGAGAAAGGTGACTGAGTGCTAGTGAAACCCGCATTTCTCCGCCTTGACAAACAACCTGTTCACCAGAAGCCGTTGGAGGACTTGACGAACGTGATGTTTATGTTCGGAGAGGGTGCGGGAGTAAATGAGGATGTCATCTATGTACACGAAGACGAAGATGCTGAGAAAGGCGCGGAGAACATCCTTGACCAGAGCCTGGAAGACAGCGGGAGCGTTGCACAGGGCAAAGGGCATGAAGTGATACTCGAAGTGACCAAGTGGTGTCTTGAAGGCTGTCTTCCACTCATCCCCCTGGCAGATCCACACTAAGTGGTAAGCGCTACGTAAATCTAACTCAGTGAAGATGGCAGACTGGAAAGGCTCGAGGGCGTGGGAGAGGAGCGGGAGAGGGTATTTATTCTTTAGGGTTATCGCGTTTAGGCCGCGATAGTCAATACATGGACGGAGCACTGCATGAAAAGTGAGATTTTCGTCCGGTAAACTCCCGCAGATCTCCCTGATTTTCGTCAGTTTCCGACAATTTGCAACCCGCGCTTGTCGCCGTTTGTCAGTGCCACAAATTGTCGGAAACGGACTCTGACGTATGTGGAGAGCGATCAGCTGTACTAATGGCCCTAATTAGCATATGAATGCAGCGAACCCGCGCGGCTGGCCAGGTCTGGCTTGAATAACCTACTCAGTATTGGCTGAAACCACTATTCTCAAACAAGTAAAATCGCTCGTGGATGGCAGCAAAACCACACGTGGCCAGGCCAGGCTTGAATTTTCTTACTGAGTATTGGATGGAACCACTTCTTTTTAAACAAGTAAAATCGCTCGTGATTGGTTGGCATATATATATATATTTTAGGGATGCACGATATAATCGGCCCCCTATCGGTATCGGCCTGTATCGGCCTTAAAACTGAATATCGGACATCGGCCACCCCACCGATATTTAACCCGATATTTGATATTACTTCTTCTTACTTAAAAACTTCTTTTTTACAGACTTAAAAACTTCTAAAGACGAGGGAAAAAATATACATTAAAATATCACAATATCTTCAAATGCTGATATATTGCCTTTTAAAAACACCATATCAATCTCTTTTACTAATGAAGTATTGCTATATGTCATCGTTATGCTACGAAATCCCCCCAAAATTCATGAAATTTTGCCATATTTTTATATGTTGATATATTGACGCGGTATTGATCTATTTTACTAACAAAATCTCACAAGAATTTGTAAAATATCACAAGAGTTTGTAACAGAACGGTGAAATTTCACGAGATTTTGAAAGTAAAATAGATCGATACCGTGTTTTTAAAAATCAATTTGATATCAGCATATGAAAATATACACTATATTGCCAAAAGTATTTGCTCACCCATCCAAATTATTGGAATCAGGTGTTCCAATCACTTCCATGGCCACAGGTGTATAAATTCAAGCACCTAGGCATGCAGACTGTTTTTACAAACATTTGTGAAAGAATGGGTCGCTCTCAGGAGCTCAGTGAATTCCAGCGTGGAACTGTGATAGGATGCCACCTGTGCAACAAATCCAGTCGTGAAATTTCCTCGCTCCTAAATATTCCACAGTCAACTGTCAGCTGTATTATAAGAAAATGGAAGTGTTTGGGAACGACAGCAACTCAGCCACGAAGTGGTAGGCCACGTAAACTGACGGAGCGGGGTCAGCGGATGCTGAAGCGCATAGTGCGAAGAGGTCGCCAACTTTCTGCAGAGTCAATCACTACAGACCTCCAAACTTCATGTGGCCTTCAGATTAGCTCAAGAACAGTGCGCAGAGAGCTTCATGGAATGGGTTTCCATGGTCGAGCAGCTGCATCCAAGCCATACATAACCAAGTGCAATGCAAAGCGTCGGATGCGGTGGTGTAAAGCATGCCGCCACTGGACTCTAGAGCAGTGGAGACGCGTTCTCTGGAGTGACGAATCGCGCTTCTCCATCTGGCAATCTGATGGACGGGTCTGGGTTTGGCGGTTGCCAGGAGAACGGTACTTGTCTGACTGCATTGTGCCAAGTGTAAAGTTTGGTGGAGGGGGGATTATGGTGTGGGGTTGTTTTTCAGGAGCTGGGCTTGGCCCCTTAGTTCCAGTGAAAGGAACTCTGAATGCTTCAGCATACCAAGACATTTTGGACAATTCCATGCTCCCAACTTTGTGGGAACAGTTTGGAGCTGGCCCCTTCCTCTTCCAACATGACTGTGCACCAGTGCACAAAGCAAGGTCCATAAAGACATGGATGACAGAGTCTGGTGTGGATGAACTTGACTGGCCTGCACAGAGTCCTGACCTCAACCCGATAGAACACCTTTGGGATGAATTAGAGCGGAGACTGAGAGCCAGGCCTTCTCGTCCAACATCAGTGTGCGACCTCACAAATGCGCTTCTGGAAGAATGGTCAAAAATTCCCATAAACACACTCCTAAACCTTGTGGACAGCCTTCCCAGAAGAGTTGAAGCTGTTCTAGCTGCAAAGGGTGGACCGACGTCATATTGAACCCTATGGATTAGGAACGGGATGTCACTTAAGCTCATATGTGAGTCAAGGCAGGTGAGCAAATACTTTTGGCAATATAGTGTATTTGAGTATATTATTTTTCAAAGTGTCAGAAATGGATAACAAAACTGCTATTTTCAATAACTACTTATTTTTGTCCTGCTTTAGTATCGATATCGATTATCGGCTACATGAGTTTTAAAATATCGGCATATCGGATATCGGCCAAAATCCCAATATCGTGCATCCCTAATATATTTACATATACATTTACATACTCCACAAAGGAAGGTACTTGCTCCAGTCAGAGGGGTTATTGGACGTGAGGCTACGGAGGGTGGTCTCCAGCTCCTGGTTCAATCGCTCTGTCTGACCGTTGTTCTGCGGGTGGTAGCCGGAGGTAAGGGTGTATATATATGTAATATATATATATATATATATATATATATATATATATATATATATATATATATATATATATATTTATTCATTCATATATTTATTCATTCATATATTTATTTATTCATATGCTGTGTATTTATCTTATCCTACACTCCTACACAATTATTAGGCTACCAACAAGGACATGAATGAATTTATACAGGTAATGAACATTTGCCAGGAAGCTGTTTATGCAAAGAAAGAGCTTTATTAAAACAAACACAACTATATACAATGCGAGGATCTGCCCCCACATGCGTATCCAAAACTTACAACTCTGTGAACTGTCCGTTTGCCCCCTCGGGGTTAGAGGTAACTGGCAGCATTCTCTCCGAGGCAGGTCCGATGTGCAGACGCCTACTGTGCGTGGCCCTGTACTTCGGCATCGCTTCTAACCGGGACTGCAGCTTAATACAGAGTTCAGAGAAATCCGGCCTACGAAATGACGGCGGCCGTACAATCCATCCGCGTACGACGCCATCTTCTTCATCAGACATGAGGTTGACGGTGGCGGACTTCCAGAGTTCCACTTCCTCATGAGCTAGCACACTCTGGCTCGATTCCAGCAGCTGTAAAAAAAAAAAAAAAAAAAAATACAATGAATCAGCACTATGCGATGGGATGCACTGCGTATGGACACAACACATCTATCAATGCACCTGAAAAATAGTCACCAAATAAAGTCTTACCCTCTTTCTTTTCTGAATGCTTGGCAGATTCTGCGCACAACGTGTTCTCAGGCTGCGTATATCTGAAGCTCCTGCGTACCGTCTCATAATACGTCTTACAGGCAGCTGGAAAACAATTAAATGAGAGTGGTATGAATAATAGGAGGTCACCGCCTCATTATGAGGCGAGATTAGTCTGTGAAAACAAAATGTACAGTTTTGATCGTTATCCATCCGTATCTATTTCCTTTTACCGCAGAATGAAAGCATATTCTTTAACTCTTACCCTTGCTCCGGTTCATAGCGCCTGCAATTTGTCTCCGAGTTGTGAAGACGGCGTACTGCTTCCTGTGAATCACAAAAAATACACTTTAATAAAGCTTGTTCTTGCAAGGCTACTATTAGCCGTAGCTTTAGCTTTTAGCTTAGCTTAGCAGTAATCGAACATATATTTACCTCTAGCTTCTCTTCTTTGAGTTCATCTCTCCCGCACAGTTGTTTGACTGCAGAGTCGCCATCGCGTCCAAGAGGAGTTGAAGGCGAGTTGAACGGGGGACGTCGTCCAGCCATTGATCACGTACCAGCAAAATCCAAACAAAGGAACTGGAGATAAAGTTCTTCTGAGTATAGCTCCTCCAATCACATACGAGGTCATTGTTATACGGAAGGACTCGCGAGAACAGCTGCATCTATCATGTTTTTTTTTTTTTTGCTTTATTGGCAATTCTGTGTAACAATACAGAGTAATTCAAACATCAAACAAAGATACACAGCAGTTGGTGACATAATAACAAAAAAAAAATTAGACATAGAATGTAAAAAATAAATAAAAATAAAACAAGGGAAACAAACATATAAATAAATAAACAAATAAATAACATAAAGATAAAATAATAATAGCTAGGGGGTTACATTGAGTTTATGGTCATTTAACTTTTTGTAGCTTCCTGTCCTAAACAGTCTTTAAGGAAACATATTAGAAGATGCAATATTCCATATGTGAGAGAGGAGTTGCTGTAAAACAATGGTTTACCACAGATTTAAAACTAGTAATAGCATAAAGAAATATTGAAATTCTAAAACAGTCTTTAGACTTTTTATCAGCAATTACTGTGGGTAGCACAACAGAAAATTACAGGCTTTGGAGATATGTTCTGGAGAATCTTGATTTATACCTTACTACAGAACATTTCAAAAGGCTGCTGACTTTTTCTATGTTTAGAGGTGAAAATAATAAAAACTACAAAAGAGCAACTTTGCTGTTCTCCATAAATGTTGGGAAAATTGTTTAAAAGTTTGTTGCATAAGGGCGTGCTTTGGTTGCCCAGTGTTTAGAACACAAAACCCATGTACAGAAAGATTCCTTAGTCCTCGACATGGATGACCCGGGTTTGAATCCTTGGCCGCATGTCTCTCCCTCTGTCATACCCCCTTTCCTGCCAGCCTACTGCCAAAAAAACAAGACACTGGTGCCGTAAAAACTTCAAAATGTGCTGTAAATACTCCCAAAAAAAGGCTCTTGCATAAAAGCTTCTACAACACAATGCTGTTGATGGTAGATTGTTTTGAAGGGTCAGACAGGAAAGCTTGGTAAACAAATCTAACATATCTGAGATGCCGATACCATTTACTGTGAAAGAAAGGACAACGGAGAGAAAATGTAGAGAATAATGTAGGAGTGCTGCTAGAGTTCCAGTTCCCAGATCTGTGTTTTCTATTACTTCTACAACCGCTAAAACTTGTTATAAATGTACGTTATTGGCAAGTGAAACCCTGTCAGAGCTATCCTTAGATATCAGCCCAGTTACAGTTTGCCCTGCAAAAATAATCTGCTCTCTTGAAAATCTCAAACTCTTGCCACATTTCAGGCATCGAACATAAACATTTTTTAGTGAAGAATCAACAGCTAGTTTTACCCAATCATGAAGTGTAATATTGGATATTTTTAACTTTTTTAACAAATAAAAAACTGAAGAGTGGGGTGTGCAAAATGAAACGGCCCCTTTTACTTTCAGTGCAACAAACTCTCCCCAGAAGTTCAGTGAGGATCTCTGAATGATCCAATGTTGACCTAAATGATACTAAATAGAATCCACCTGTGTGTAATCAAGTCTCCCGATAAATGCACCTGCTCTGTGATCGCCTCAGAGGTCTGTTTAAAGTGCAGAGAGCATCATGAAGAACAAGGAACACATCAGACAGGTTCGAGACACTGTTGTGGAGAAGTTTAAAGCTGGATTTGGAAACAAAAAGATTTCCCAAGCTTTAAAAATCCCAAGGAGCACTGTGCAAGGAATGCACATTTTACCTTGCTGATTCTGATTCACATTTTACCAACTGATTCTGATTAAAACAAATTTTTGAAATAAATTATTTTGTTTATTTTTTTACATAACATTTGCCATTGCTAATGGCATACACAGTAATCTAGCGTACTTTAATTAAATGAATCAATTCAAGCTAAAATGTAAGAGTCTATAATTAGGTCATACTGAGCCTGATCTATTTGTACCATCTATTTGGGGGATATTTATTTCCACACTTTGGGCCACTTAATACCAATTTAGCATCAAATAAATGAGGCAGCCTACCTCAGCATTGTTGCTGACCTTATGTCCTTATGACCACAGTGTACCAATCTTCTGATGGCTACTTCCAGCAGGATAATGCGCCATGTTATAAAGTGAATCATCTCAGACTAATTTCTTGAAACTTTTCCACTTAAGTAATTGTGAATTGAGCATATTGACAGACAACATTTTATTTTTTATCTTAAATGCAATTTTTTTTTTAAATAATTACTGCTCTAAATGTATTGCTCTGTCAGCTAAAGATCTGTTTTGGTCTCTATACTTTAATTAAATAAATCAATTCAAGCTAAAATGTAAGAGTCTATCAGTCTCCGCCAGTCATGTGACATTGGTTGCTAAGACGCCATTTTAGGTGGAGAAGGCGTAGTGTAAACAACCACAGCATAGCTAAACGAAGGACTAAAGGATTGAGTTTGTTTCACTGACTATATGGAAAAAAGTAAGCAGAATGCAAAATTACTGTACCGGCAAAAACTTAATAACGAGGCCAGGGACCGTTACTTGTCGAAACTGTCGGATATTAACGGCAAAGATCCTTATGAACTCCGCAGCAAAGACTGGAGCTCCGACGTCACTTCACTGCCTCCGACCTCATCAGTGGACATAACAAACTACCTAGTGTTTGGTGTCAGTGCCTACACTTGAGAGGAATTCAAAGCATATAAGTCACTGGAAGCAAACGGACAGTTCACAAATGGCTCCTTTTTTGTCTGATTTAGACAGGGGGAACAGATTATAATAAAGGTCAATCAACTTCAAAGTTTCAGGGGTTAGTTGTCACCATAAAAGATGCTTATAAGCCAAAAATGAAAAAGCTGGGGCCTTTTTTGCCTGATTTAGACAGGGGGAACAGATTATAACAGGTGGCCTGCTATAATTTGTTCCCCCCTTATAACTTTAAGAAATAAAGATCAATCAACTCCAAAGTTTCAGGGGTTAGTTGTCATCATAAAAGATGCTTATAAGCCAAAAATGAAAAAGCTGGGGCCTTTTTTGCCTGATTTAGACAGGGGGAACAGATTATAACAGGTGGCCTGCTATAATTTGTTCCCCCCTTATAACTTTAAGAAATAAAGATCAATCAACTCCAAAGTTTCAGGGGTTAGTTGTCATCATAAAAGATGTTTATAAGCCAAAAATGAAAAAGCTGGGACCTTTTTTGCCTGATTTAGACAGGGGGAACAGATTATGGCAGGTGGCCTTCTATAATTTGTTCCCCCCTTGTAACTTTAAGAAATAAAGATCAATCAACTCCAAAGTTTCAGGGCTTATTTGTCATCATAAAAGATGCTTATAAGCCAAAAATGAAAAAGCTGGGGCCTTTTTTGTCTGATTTAGACAGGAGGAACAGATTACAGCAGGTTTTATTTCATCCCATACTGCCAATTCTGGCAATATGGGATGAAATAAAACGGCTGATGTTAGAAGACAAACTGTTTATTAAGGACAGTACAACATAGATAAATTGTACGTTACTATAAACACAAATATACATTTAAGTACTAAATTTCAACCAGGAAAAAATTATTTCCCTTCTGCATATAGTCTTTAATAATTACACGTGCACTCCATTTTCTATTTCATTTTTATTACAAGTATATGGTTTACAACAGTTTTCAATGGGATGAGAACATTTGGACACTGTGAAACAATGAGAGATTTTTTTAAGGAACGTATGGAAAAGAACAAGGATCTGTTTGCTTTCAGAGGAAGGAGTGACACTGCTATCAGCGACCAGCTTTCAAGCAAACGTTTGTGTTTTATTATTAGATTTAGATCAATATCACTGGCGATATTCTGCTATAACATGTGAAGTAAAGAATAAAACAGTGAAGCTCAACTTTCATACACGTAAAACCTTTCAAATTTCAAGTTCTGCACGTTGGAATTGAATCGGAGTTAACTCGGGTTGTTCTTCCTACTCCGTGCGCGCTCCCGACGAGGGGATACAAATTTTCGCAGGGATAACTACCTTGGCACGACACCGGGACTGGCAGCCTCTCACACAACACGATCGTGTCATATCTGGTAAATAATTGTGCCGAAAGAACAGCCGCGTGTGGGTTATCTCGACTTTCCACCTAATATGGTGGTTTTCCCACGATGCACCGCGCCCGAGGTAAACAATTGACGTCACTTGGCGGAGACCGATACTGAGCCTGATCTCTTTGTATCAGAGATTTTCTTACCTTTTAGAAAAATGTCACTTGGGGTAAAACTCCCCCTGCAACCCTGATTTGCATTTGTATAGCTGACAGCATTTTCATTTACATGTTAAAGCCTCCCCTAGAATTCCATGGGGGGGAGGCATGGGGGGAACACTGCCTAAGAAAGCCCATGTCAATTTCTGACAATTTATGGGAGTTTTCGGCGATGCCTGCAAATTACCGTAAACTGCCGTTAACCTGAACTTCCACGACAATCTACAGTGCCGCATATTGACGAAAATCCCACTTTTAATGCAGTGGAGGGAGCCGTCCTTTTTGGAAACGAAGAAAAACCCCGCACCGAGAGGCGAAGATGACGGGCGGATTAGCCCAGGCGCTAGAGACTCCTTGATATATTTCTCTAGCGCCTGACGTTCGGCCCGAGAAATATTGTAGAGACGACTGGTTGGCAGCGGGGCACCTGGCAAGAGGTCGATGGTGCAATCGTACGGGCGATGCGGCGGAAGCGAGCAGGCCAGGGTCTTACTGCAGACCTGCTTGAGATCATGATACTGCTCAGGCAACAGTTTCAGGTTCTCAGGATCAACCTGAGCACAGGACAGTTCAGGAGGCGGACTAGACGGTTCAGCAGATGCAGACATTCGGCATGACATCTGGTTGACCAAGAATTAACTCGTCGGTCGACCCAGTTTATTTGCGGGTTATACAGCTGCAACCACAGGAAACCAAGAACGATCGGTGCATGCTTAACAGGAAAAACTAAAAAGGTAACCCGTTCTCTATGGTTACCAGAGACCACGAGTTCAAGAGGCTTAGTACGATGGGTTATTCTAGGGAGAACACCACCGTCCAGGGCGGAAACCTGGAGAGGCGTGCACAAAGGGACCATCTCGAGGCGGGAATGGAGGACAAAGGACCGATCAATTAAATTAAAATCGCACCCTGAATCAACTAGGGTGGACAACTTAAAGGTCAGCTGAACAGAAACGATTGCAGCCTGGAGACAGACCAACGGAGGTGAAGACAAAAGTAACTGAGATTGGTCCGCCGGCTCCTCCGCTATGACCGACGGACCAGTTCTTTTGGGCGCTCTGGGCAATCCCGAATAAAATGATCTGGTGAGGCGCAATACAGGCATAACCTAGAGTTCATGCACTGCTGTCTCTCTTCTGGGATGAGCCGCACCCGGCCCAGCTGCATGGGTTCCGGGGGAGAAGGCGGCGCCGCAGCGGCTCTGAGGGAGCTTCGATCGGGCTGAGGCAGCAGACTAAAGGTGGCTCTCTCTGGACGACTTCGACTCCGAAGCCGATTATCTAAACGAACCGCTAGGGCAATGTAATCGTTTAAGGTGGAAGGTTCCTCTAGCCGAGCTAATTCGTCCTTTAGAGACTCGTCAAGAGCCTGGAAAAACACTGACTTGAGAGCGCGTTGCTCCCAACCTGCCACAGCCGCCAAGGTCCGGAACTCTATGGCAAAATCCGCAACACGTCTACCCCGCTGCCGAAGAGCTAAGAGCCGCCGTGAGTCCTGCACCTGATCAGAATCGGCTGCAAAAATCATCTTAAATTCAGACAAAAACTCATCAAATGTGCAGCCAAAACGCTGGCAGTCAGGAAAACGGCACTCAGCCCATCTTAGTGCTCTTCCCGTTAACAGCCGTAAAATAAAAGAAATTTAGACATGATGCTGGGCGTACAAACGTGGGGAACGGTTAAAAACGAGTGAACACTGGAAAAGGAATCCCCCACAATCTCCGCTGTCACCTGAGAACCTCTCCGGACTGGGCGAGGAGGGCTCGGGGGCGGAGAACCACGTCTCCGCTGACGCGGAGCAGTGGGCGGAGCCAGGGGCTGCGGAAGCAGTTGTCTGGGGGCTCGCGCTTAGCACGCTAGTCAGCTGATTGATCTGAGCTGCGAAACCCTGTAACTGACTCGAATCTGGTCCTGTTGAGTGGTTAACGCCCTACCGAGTGCGTTCACTGGGTCTGTTTTGTCAGAGTGTTCTTCTGTCATGTTTGGCTTGATGTGCCATGCCCACATGCAGAAACACACTCGGAAAACGGGTACCGTTTCAGGGGTTTTATTTAACACTAGGCAAACAGATCACAGAGATAAACGCCAACCAAGAAAACTACAAGAGCTGGGGTGCTGCCAGGAAACCAGTTTCGTCTAAGGAGGAAAGAGATGAGGTTAGACCGCGGAGAGTTCTGGTGGAAAAAACCTACGGAGCTGAGCTTACCACTGAGCGTGGACACCGGACCGCGAGGGAAGCAGTGAGGGCTCGGCGCTGCCTGATGGTGATGTGACAGGCGTCAGCGTGACCAGAGAGCGGGGGATGTGGAGTTGTCCAAGCAGCCCCCGGGAATCCGGAGATCAGAATTAGCGGGAGGAACCAGGGAGAAAAGGGGGAAGCCAGGAACCCTGAGACAGGGTGACCAACTCTGACTGCTCCAGAGAGGACCTGGAGGGATACGCCATGAGAGGAGACGAGGATTCACGAGAGAGAACCTGGGAGACACAAATGCAGGCGTATAAGCTAGAGACAAGGTAAGTTTGGCAAGAGGCCGTGGCCGATCTGGCATACCGCAACGGTAACACTCTGGCGTCCTCCCGCTGTCTGTGCGCTGTTCAAATAGTGCTGTGCCAATGAAGGTAAACAGAGGAGAGAGAACCGGCAGCAAGCTGCACGGCTGAGCAGGCCGAGTCCTGACAGTATGCATTTTACCATACACTGCTAAAGCTACCAACAGTATCTTTGTAGGCTAAATGTAAACAAATATTTCATTTTGGTCATGTTCGTGTCACATGTAACAATGTCCAGCATCTGTCATTTACCTTAGGTGTCAATATATCATGAGAGCGATGCCAGCTGCCTCAGTATGTGATGCACATGGAGCTTTGACAGAGGATGTTAGTATTTGACAAGATATGAGTGAGAATGTGTTGCAGTCAAAAGCTGGCCTTCCCCCACAAAATCCAGACTTTAAACATCTTTAGGGTTTTTTCTCTCACAGTGCAGCCTCATTATCAGTTCTGTTGTGATCAATACAAAGCTTACATTTAATTACTCATGGTAAAATATTTATATTTGATTTCATTTTATAAATGCTTAAGCCATCATTGGTCTTTTTTTTATATTTCCAAAGCTTCTGAAAGAGACAAAAAGGACATGCCGTTTTCAGACGCTGAAAAAGTATTTGTTTTTTTTCTTTTAGGGATATCTCCCGTGGATTTGAGGCAGTTCCTATCAGCTGTGTTAATGGTGTTGACAATGAACCATGTCCTGAGAACTTTAAATATATTCAAGACAACTTTCTCAACTCATCCCTGCATATGGACAAAGACATTACTCATCTTCAGGTTAGCCTTTACCCCTTAGTCTAAGGATTCTCCTAGAGCAGATAAGGCATAAAGCATGTTTTCTGTTCATTTTTGTTCTACATTGTAAAATGTTCAAATAGGTAACGTATGAATGTTTTTGCTCACAAAGCACTGCAGGTGTACAGACGACTGCTCATCAAGTTCCTGCTTGTGTGGTCAGCTTAGTCTGCGTTGTTGGTATGACAGTGTAAGTCCAGAGCCACACATTTACACTACTAAAAACCCTTATCGAAAGTCAAATATGCTTAGCTCTGTTTAGTATCATAGCCCTGTATATACAAAATACCTCTTTATTCCATATACGTTTATCATTCATGGCACATTGCTTTTGTGCTATTTAAATATTAAACATAAGATTTCATTAATTAGAAAATAACAATTGATTCAGTTTACATTAAATTAAAAGGCTACAGTTTTAACTTCTCGCAGCCAGTAAGTGGCACACTTATCTGCTGTACTGTTTGTACTAATGCTAGCAAAACCAAATAATAAACATACCAGTTCAGAAGAAAAGCAGAAACAAATAGTATATGCCCCCTGAGCCCCTTTGCTTCCTTAAGTTGGATCCAATGCTAAAAAGCTTGACCAATACTCAACCTCATTTAGCTTCTATTTAGGATCTGGCTTTGTCTTACATAACTTCAACCCATTGGTGTGGAGTCCTTTTGTGTCCATGTAGGGATTGGAAGCAGGATAATTATATACTATATAAATAATTGTTTAATAAATTCTGATGGATCCAAAATATATATTTTTAGATAAATAAATTGTTTTATGGAGGAAAATTATTTTTGAAATTCAATTGTTTCATTTAAAAGTTGTAGCTGTTTTACGGTTAAGGTTCCAACTGACTTGTTTAATATTTTGTTTTTGCTCAATATGTAATATAAATACACAGGCTAAAAAAAAAAGCTTTCACTTAACATTGAAGGGGTTTTTGTATGCTTCTGCAGGAGGGTCGCTTACCACTGGACTTCTGTGAGTGGGAACCTCCAGTGTTGTTTGAGTGCAATCTTGCCTGTTCCTGCTGGAGGACCTGTAGGAACCGTGTTGTTCAAAATGGACTCAGGTGTGCTAACCTTTTGATAAGGAGATATGCTGGACCTAGCATTCTAAAAACTTAGTGTACTTTATATCCATCTTGATATTTCATATGTGTTTTGACATTGTTCTTTAGGGATTATGAGTTGTATTGACACTTGTATTGACACTATTTTAATCTTTTGACTTTGTGTCATTTTCGGCTCTATCAACCTGCTGTTCTCTATTTTACCTATTTAAACATGTTTGTGTGACATGTGTAGATTTATTTAACTTTATTTAACCATGAATAAATCCAAATTAAAAACCAATCTGACCAAGAGGCAGCAAAGTTATACTAAACAGAAATACATTAAATTAAATGACAGGTACATAAAAACAACATATCAAGTGTCAAAAGCTTTCAAAAGGTCAATAAAGAGTGAATGACAGTAAAGTGCTACAATTATATCCTTTACCTCCTTCATAGCAGCAGTGATAGAGCTATGTTTGTTTTTGAAACATAATTGATATTTAGAAACAAATTTTAATGTAGGAACTCTTTCAATTTATCACAAGAGACTCCAGAATTTTGAATAAAACCCATACAATTAAAATAGGCCTATAATTGGTAAGAACTGATGGATCACCTCATTTTAATAAAAGAACAGAGGCAGCTTTCCAAAAAGATGGGATGTCCTTGTGTTCAATTGAAATATTAAAATTAATGGACAGTGGTTCTGCCCTGAAATCAGCTACCAGTTTTAAGAAGCCAGCCTCAATCAAGTCAGGTCCAGGGGCCTTTCTGTGGTCTAATGTTCTTAAAGCTTTCTGTACTTTGTGACAAGTAAAAGGAGCAGCATTAAAAGGATCTCCAGAAAACATGGGAGATTCTGTTCAAATATTCCCGTGAGTTGTCCCTTTTGAATCAAATAGAGAACCAGACAATAAAGAATGCTGGTTAAAACAATTCAAGACTTCAGCTGAATCATAAACAGGCATGGAGTCTTTAAGTACAAATTTTGATATAAGGCTTGCTCATAAGTTTTAAGACTCCTTCTGCTAAAAATACGGGGTTTGCATTTTGGAATCCTAGTAATTCTACATGCTGCAACCACACAATGATCACTTAGGTCATTGCAGAAAACACCCAAGGAATAGAACTTATGAGGCACATTAGTTAAGATTAAGTCAATCAAGGTAAATTGATCTGGACAGGGGGAGTGGAGGCCTCGTGGTTAGGGTTCAAGCCTAAACCCCACAGACTGCCACTCTGGATCCCTGAGAAAGACTCTTAACCCCCACACTGCTCCCTGGTCACCACACAATGGCAGTCCACTGCTCCTCCATCTCCCCAAAGAGATGGGTTAAATGCAGTTAATTTTTTTGCTTTGTGACAGTGTCATGCAAAAAAGTTGAATTCTATTCTACGTTTGGGATTAGGCCTGATCGGACAATTGACTAACTGGGTGAGAATAATAGAATTACAACACCTTTTAAACTCATCAAAAGTTGCATTAACCAGTCCCTGTTAAAATCTCCTGTCAAAAGCAGTTCAGTGTAATTTAACTGATCTAAAAACTTTTTAATGAATAGAATGCCTCTTTTGAAGCAGATGGAGGCCTGTAACACCCAGCCACAGTAGTATGTAGATTCCAAGGCCACAAATTGTCTTCATTTACTAATTGACTGATAAACAATTAAAATGTGTCTGGAATTGACATAAATACCAACACCCCCATCTTTTTTCAGCCTATCAGTACAGTAGAGATTATACCCCATGATATAAATGTCTTAATTAGTAATAGACTTAGTAAGCCAAGTTTCTGAGATCAAAACAGTATCTGCACCTGTTTCCACCCAAATTCTGACCATGTCCATATTTGGGAGTAAGCTCTGTATATTAAGACACACATATTTAAGACCAGCTAGTGACTTACAATCAGAGGGTGTCTGGAAGCATTAAAGCTCAGGTCTTGTAACACGCACTGAAGCTTGGACCCAATATTCAGCAGACAAACATAAAGTTTCAAAACAGGTTTATTTCAAAGATAACAGAAAGAGGACGATGGAAACTCCTCAGAGCGGGTTCTCTGATTCTCTGCTGAGACAGGAAACTCAGGTCTAACTAAAAGTTATCAGGCTCCCATTCTACTTTTAGAAATTCTAGGAACCACTAGTAAACCTGCAGATTGAGAGCGAAGTGCTCTGTTAGGAACATAAGGAACAATCAGATCTCTGATATAAGATGGAGCTTGGCCATTTAAGGCTTTATATGTGAGAAGGAGGATTTTAAATTCTATTCTTGATTTAACAGGAAGCCAATGAAGAGAAGCCAGGATAGGAGAGATATGATCTCTCTTTTTAATTTTCATCAGAACTCTGGCTGCAGCATTTTGGATCAGCTGAAGGCTTTTAACTACAGTTTGTGGACTTCCTGATAGTAAAGAATTACAATAGTCCAGCCTTGAAGTAACAAATGCATGGACTAGTTTCTCAGCATCACCCCTGGACAGGAGATTTCTAATTTTTGCAATGTTCCTCAGATGAAAGAAGGAAATTCTAGAAACCTCTTTGATCTGGGATTTTAATGACAGGTCCTGATCAAAAATAACACTAGGATTTTTTACTTTATTATCTGAAATCAGTTTAATCCCATCCAAATGAAGTGACTGGCTAATCAGCTTATTTTTCAGAGACTCTGGTCCAAAGACTATAACTTCTGTTTTGTCTGCATTCAGAAGCAGAAAGTTAAGAGTCATCCAGGTTTTTATGTCTTCAAGACATGCCTGTAATCTATGTAATGGGTTAGCTTCATCTGGATTTATAGACAGATATAGCTGGGTATCATCAGCATAACAGTGGAAATTAATCCCATGCTGTCTAATAACTCTACCAATTGGGAGCATGTATAAAGTAAAGAGAATTGGTCCTAGCACTGATCCCTGTGGTACTCCACAGGTAACCTTTGAGCGTGTTGAAGATCTATCATTAACATAAACAAACTGAATTCGATCAGATAGATAAGATTTAAACCAGTCTAGTGTTGTTCCTTTAATTCCAACAAAATATTCAAGTCTTTCTAAAAGAATATTATGGTCAACTGTATCAAATGCAGCACTAAGATCCAACAGGACGAGCACAGATACAAGTCCATTATCTGAGGCCATGAGAATATCATTAGTGACTTTCACCAGAGCTGTTTCAGTGCTATGATGAGCTCTAAAGCCAGACTGAAACTCTTCAAAAAGTTCATTATGGTGTAAGTGGTTGCAAACTTGTTTGGCAACTACTTTCTCAAGAATTTTGGATAAGAAAGGAAGATTGGATATAGGTCTATAATTAACCAAGTCATCTGGGTCAAGAGACGGTTTCTTAAGCAGAGGTTTAATTACAGCAACCTTAAAAGCTTTAGGTACATATCCCTGTAACAGAGATAGATTAATCACATCTAAAATGGAGGAGGAGATCAAAGGGAATACCTCCTTAAATAACCTGGTTGGAACTGGATCTAACATACAAGTTGAAGGCTTAGATGAAGACAATAATTTTGCTAATTCAGAAAGTTCAACTGGATCAAAGCAGTCTAAACCCGGTTCAGATTCCATGACTACCTCAGGTACAATCGCGGATAGAGGAGTGCTTATGATCTTATTTTTAATAAGATCAATCTTATTTATAAAGAATCCCATAAAATCATTGCTGCTAAGAGCAGGTGGAATGGACGGTTCAATCCGACGCTGATGGCAGGAAAGCAAACAGCCTAAATAGCTGCAGGGACCAGGTGAATCAGATTGGCAGTAATCTGCCACAGGGTCAATTAGGCAGGTGAGCAGGAGCAGAGGAAAAAAAAACAACCATCAGCGCCAGGATTATGACAGGTCTAGGATTTGGTTGCACATTTCCAGACAACAGTAAAAGTAAAGTGACCGATGCCCACCCACTGTTCCAGACGGGAAAGTAAAATGACATGATCAACTGTATCAAAAGCTGATGATAAATCCAACAGCACCAAAACAACAACGTCACCTGAGTCAGTTGCTAAAAGTATATCATTAAAAACCTTTAAAAGAGCTGACTCTGTGCCATGAAATGGTTTAAAACCAGACTGAAAAACCTCTAATGTTTTATGTTTATTAAGATAAGCCATTAGCTGATTACAGACTACCTTCTCAAGAAATTTTGGAATAAAAGGCAATATAGAGATAGGTCGATATTTTGCCAGAACAGTAGGATCCAAAACTGGTTTCTTAAGTAGAGGCTGCAGAACTGCATGTTTCAGAGTTTTAGGAACAACGCATGAGGACAAGCTACTATTTAAAAGAGCAAGGACAGAAGAACCTATAGTAGAGAAAACTTCTTTAAATAATTGGGGCAAAATAACATCATCTGGAGAACCAGCTGGTCTTAAGTGACTAACCACCTCCTGCAATGATTTCAAGTTCACACATTCAAAGCTGTGGAAAACACCAGAACAAGGCACCACAACTGAAAGATTATAAGAAGAGGTGATAATCTGGGCCCTAATGGAAACAACTTTCCAGTGTAAGAAGTTTTCACATGCAGCAAGGGGAGGTCTTCATAAAACCACTATATGAATCATTTAGAACAGAGTTAATAATTTTAAATAGGATAGCAGAATTATGACTATTTGATACAATCAAACCCAACAGGTATTTTCTTTGGCTGCTTTTTGCAATCCCTTGATAACGGCGCCAACATTCCTTTAATATTTGGAGAGTCACCTGTAATTTGTCTTTTCTCTATTTGCATTCTGCTCTGCAGCAGTCTCTCCTGGCAGCCCGAGTGACCTTATTTAACCAGGATTCACGCTTGGGTTTTGGAAGTCTAATTTTTAGTGGTGCCACCAAATCCAAGGCTGCTCTAGTGGTAGAATAAAACCAGTTGCTGAGTTCCTCAGTGTTATTTCCCACAGCCTCTGGAATGGTACAGTTCTGATTAAAAACAGAAGAAAAATGACCAGCAGTAGTAGGGTTAAAAACATGACAAAGCCGAGCTGTGGCTCGAGTTTTAGCTTTTCCACGGGACAGCGTTATCTCATATAAAATAGGCATATGGTCAGAAAAGAATGAGTCACCTATTTCTAAGTTAAAGAATGGTAGGCCATAAGATAAAACCAAATCAAGAGTGTGACCATGCTGATGAGTAGCACCAGTCACAGACTGCACAAAATTATAAGAATCAATAACATTAAGAAATGACTGAGCCATAGGTGAAGTGGGACAGCAGACATGAATATTAAAATCACCAAAAAAGAGAACTCGGTCATATTTTGGCATGTTTTTGTTATACTTTGGTGGCTGATGGAGTGCAGCACACAACACAGTGTGAGAGCTGCCAAGTTTAAATAGGGTCAGCTCAAAGCTACTATACGAGGGTACAGGCAACTGCTTGCAAGTAAAACTACTATTAAAAACAGTCACTATTCATCCACGACAGGAATTAGAAGTAATTAAGAGCACCTGAGTGGAAATGGCACTGTCATCAACTTAGTTTCAGCAGAATGCCCACTGTAGCAGGCTTAAGCCTGATTTATACTTCAAAACTAGATCGTCTGCGTAGGTGTCGCATTGAACAAAAAGACATCCCTGCCCCCACCGCAGACACTCTGCTGCACCTCTCCCAAATTGTAGGTGACCGCAGACCATGCCGCAGACAGGAGGCCTTTACTTGGTCAAATCTGCACCCGCTTGCTGGCTTGTTTTATTTGTATGACCGCCATTGCAGAAAAAGACTTGTGAAGTTAGATCAGCTAGAAGAGCGAGGTACGTGAGAACGCTGGGACCATTTTTACACCTGGATCCCCGGTCTTTTAGGCCCTCATGTCCCTCCATTTTCGGACAAACCTGCCCCCACTTCCCTACTGCCTCGGCCGTATCTAGACCCACAGCAGATAGCACAGACCACGCTCAAAATTGAGCATAAATCAAAAATTTCTGCCTCAAGTTCACTGCAACACACTGCTGTGGGGAGTAGGCCTCAGGGCTGGGTGGATTAAGGCAGTCCTCAGGCTCAAAATATCTTTCCCAAGATAGACACAAAAACCTTCCAAGTCCTCTGCTTGTTGGAATAAGAGTGATAAAAGCTTTTTATGCATACAGTCATGAGTAAAACAGTCAAATGACACCAGCAAATAAAAGAGTAAAATCCCTAAAACAGATAAAAACTGAACAGAGACACCATACATTCTGCCATCTTGGATTTTAGCCTAATTCCTAAATTATGGGCAGTTGCAGAAAAAAACAGGAGGGTTTTAGGAATGTGCTGTCCTCATCACATGTACTCGATATGACTTGACAGTCAGTTAAACGCCTCCTTAACATCAAAACTCTGAAGACAGATGACTCCTTGTCCACAGGTTTCTTGAAGTCGTAAGGAAGGTGAAACTGCAACATACAAATTACAATCAACTCTTTTTCTACTCCTTTACATTAGAGCAAAAATAAGCATGTTTATTAGAAGTAAAATAAATCACGTCATTGTAACATTAACATTGTAGAAGGCCTGATTAACCAACTTACTTCTGTTTATAAACATTTTTAAACCAAATTATTTATGCATTTATCCATTCACTTATTTAACTGAACTAGTTTGACACATGAATCAGCAAAATCACATATATTAACAGTGTTACTTAAGCAGGGATAAATTTATCATCATAAAATATTATTACACGCAAAATAATGAACTGAAGTTGCAAATATCATAATAAACTATCAATACATACCAACGATGCTACCAAAGGCATAAGAAGTTTGCAGATGTTGCTGGATAAACTTGACAACAAAATTTAACTCTGTAGCATGTGCATTTTACTTCCTGATTACCTCATTCTACATCCTATGTGACAAAATTCTGTTACCAGGCTTCAGTGTTTCTTAAAGTGACAGCACCACCTCACTGATACTTAAAGATAACCTTAATAACAAATGAAAAAATGAACATAAAATTTGCTCATAACAATACACTCCCCGCCTGGCGTAGATATACGTCACTAAACAGAAAAACAACCTAAATAACTAATCCCTGCTTGGGAGGAGAACCACTATCTCTGTAATAGGTCTGAGATAGAATGCAGTCCTTCCTGGTTTCACAGTTTTCACTTCAACGTGTCGCACTTTTCCATCTTGACCAGGGAAGGTCTTTGTTATCAGCCCATCAGGCCATTCATTTCTCGCCACCTCGCTGCACTTTAACAGAACAACACTTCCTTCTTTGATGTTAGGTTGCATTGATTGCCATTTCTGACGGGGTTGCAGCATGGGCAGGTATTGTTTCCTCCATCTGTCCCAGAAGGTATTGGATATGTGTTGCACCTGTCGCCACTGAGACTTATAAAGGTCAGAAGCTCCAAACTCGCCCCCTGGAGCCTTAACAACATTCACCTTTTGAGTGAGGAGAGTTGCAGGTGTGAGCATGTAGAAGTCGTCAGGATCATCTGTTACTGGCAAGAGTGGCCTAGATTGATGATAGTGGCTTCTTCTGCCATGAAGGTAACCAAGACCTCATGGGTAAGCTTGTTTTTTAGCTGAAGGAACATGGAGTCGAGAATTCTCCTTGCCAGACCGATCATTCTCTCCCATGCACCACCATGGTGAGAAGCATGCGGAGGATTAAAAGTCCAAGTGAGTCCCTGGTTCAACAGGTAAGTCTTGACTGTAGAGTCATCAATGTTGCATGGTATTCTCAATTCTTTACAGGCTCCGACAAAATTGGTACCACGATCTGATCGTATGTGTTTGACTGGTCCTCGCACAGCAAGAAAGCATCTGAATGCATTGATGAAGCTTGATGTGTCATGGGACTCAATGACTTCAATGTGAACAGCTCTTACACTCATAAATGTAAACATTGCAGCCCACCGTTTACTGTACAACAGGCCCCCTCTAGCACGACGTGAACTGATGTGCCATGGGCCAAAGACATCCAGACCCATATTAGTAAATGGGGGATCTGTGGTAAGACAATCTGCCGGTAGATTGGCCATCTTCTGGACACTGAGTGGCGCCCTGAGCCTTTTACATGTTACACATTGGTTGAGGATACTGCTCACCCTCCTTTTGCATTCGACTATCCAAAAGCCTGAGGTGTGGACAGCTCCCTCTGTAAAATGACGGCCCTGATGGTGAACTTGTTCATGGCAATGTCTGATTATTAGAGCTGCAACATGATGCTGTCCAGGGATGATCACTGGATTCTTTTAAGTCTGATTAAGCCTAGAATGGTGGAGACGTCCTCCAACTCTCAGGAGCCCATGTTCATCGATAAATGGGTCTAGTCTGTGGAGAGGGCTGGATTTAGGAATCTTTTTTTCCTTCTGAATTAACTTAAGCTCTACCATGTAGGTTTCCTCCTGCACTGTTCTTGTGATGATATTCGAAACACGATCTATCTCCCCCACAGCTATCCTTGCTGTGCAATAGTGCCAGGCTTTACAAGACTGGTGTCCCTTCTGCACAGTCTTGAACATGCAGACTATGCGCAATAGACGTGCTATGGCCCGAGTGAGAGACTTCCATAAAGAGAACTTGGCAAAACGATGAGAGCCAAGAGTTGTGATGGAAGCTGTGGTGAGTAAGGTGGACACTACAGGTCTTACATCTGGATCTGAGATTGGATCAACAAGGTCAAAAACGTCCTTACAGTTCCTTGGTTCTGGGCTGGACAGAAATCTTGGTCCACTTAACCAGTTTGTGTCCTTAAGTTGACTTGCAGCAACAGAACGCGTAGTGTGATCTGCCACTGGTTTGGAAGAGAGGATTTTCGGATGCGTAGCACCCGGTTGTTGACAAAGACATAAAAATGTCTGCTCTCATTGTGGATGTAGCCCAAGACCACTTTGCTGTCTGAATAGTAGTGCAAGGCATTGAGCTGGAGATCCAGTTCTGCTGAGAGTAGGTCTGCTAGCTCTACAGCAAGAACTGCAGCACAAAGTTCTAATCTTGGCATGGTCATGTCAGGACGAGGGGCAAGCTTGGCTTTGCCCATTACAAATCCAACATAGCATTTGCTGAATGCATCAAAGACTCTAAGATATGTAACTGCAGCAATAGCCTTTGTTGATGCATCACAGAAGATATGCAGTTCTCTTCTGGAAGCAGCTGAAGGGGATGTTTCTGTATACAATCTGGGAACAGAAAAGCCAGACAGTCCGGATAAATAGGCTCTCCATGACACCCAAATCTTCTCCATATTTTCTGGTAAAGGTGCATCCCAATCTCCTTTTTCAGTTGTGAGCTCTCTCAGGATAGCCTTTCCTTGGATGGTCACAGGTGCTACAAACCCAAAAGGGTCATAAAGGCTGTTGACGGTGGATAAAACACCCCTCCGGGTGTAGGGTTTAACCTCTTTAGACACACTGAACACGAAGCAGTCCGTTTGGAGGTTCCAGTCGATGTGTCATCATCAAGGTCGAGATCTTTGAGGCTGTTTGCATAATCAGTGGATGGGAACGCTTCCATGACTTCCTTTCTGTTTGAGGCAATCTTATGTAGCCTAAGATTTGACTTAGAGAGAACATCTCGAGTTCTTTTCAACAACTTTACCGCTGCTTCAACTGTAGGCAGGGATTTAAGACCATCATCTACGTAGAAATCACGTGTGACAAAGTTCTTGACATCTGCGTCAACTTGGAACCTTTGGTCTTGTACAGACTGATGGAGGCCATGAATAGCCATTGCTGGTGAGGGTCTATTTCCAAAGACATGGACATTCATACGGTAGTCTATAATGTTCTTACCGGGATCATTGTCCTGAAACCACAGGAAACGTAAGAAGTTTCTGTCTTCTTCCCTCACATAAAAGCAATAGAACATTTGTTCTATATCTGCTGTGAAAGCCACTGCTTCTTTTCGAAAGCGCAGTAGTACATCCAAAAGTGAGTTGTTTAGGTCCGGCCCGGTTAGCAGCACATCGTTGAGTGCAACACCTTCATACTGAGCACTAGAGTCAAATACAACTCGAATTTGGTTGGGCTTCTTTGGATGGTACACACCAAATATGGGCAAATACCACTGCTCTTCATCTGCTGTCACTGGAGGAGCTATTTCTGCATGGCCCTTTATAAACATCTTCTCCATGAAGGTTAGGAAATGTTCTTGCATTTCTGGCTTCCTTCTGAAGCTTTGTTTGAGTGAGATGAGGCGTTTTAATGCTTGGGGCTTGTTATTGGGAAGCCTCTGACGTGGGTGCTTAAAGGGTAACGGTGCAACCCAGCTGTTGTTTGCATCTTTGTGTAGACCCTCATTCATTGTTTTCATAAAAAGGGCATCCTGAATTGAAGGAGCCAACTGGTTGTCCTCTTTAATCTGCCTGAACACAGCACATCCAAGATGATCAGCACAACACTCTGGGTCCATCTCGGAAAAGAGTGAAGGATGGGTTGGGATGTACTCACTGCTGTATTTCTCTTTGATGCAGAACACATTGGGGCAAGGTTCAAAGAGGGTAGGGTGTGTCGTTTCTGTGGTTTTGGTGTAAAAGGTGTTGATTGTTTGAGGCATGTGATTGCTGCCTAAGCATACATTCCCAATGATAACCCACCCAAGGTCAAGTTTCTGAGCATATGGCAGATCATGTGGGCCATTCAGCTGTTTACGTACCTTATGAACTCTGATAAGGTCTCGACAAAGCAGCAGCATAATCTGGGCTTGTGGTCAATATTAGGGATCAGATGAGCCAATGATTTCAAGTGCTGATGGTGACGGGCCACCTCTGGGGTTGGGATTTCGTCTCTGTTGTTAGGAATGTCATTACATTCTATAAGACTTGGCAATAGTATCCGGACATTTCCATCTAAAGATTCTATTTCATATCCACTAGCTCTTCTTCCAGCTGCTTCCCTAACTCCAGCACATGTTCTCAGTGTATAGGGAGCACTTGGACTTCGGTCATTGAACACATCAAAAAACTGAGATTGCACAAGTGACCTGTTGCTCTGTTCATCCAGAATCGCATAAAGTTTCACAGCCTTGTCTCTGCAGCCAGCTGGATACACTTTTACAAGGCATATTTTTGAGCAGGATCGATATGTCTGTTCTCCACCACAGATTTCTGTACACTTCGAATTTACTTGAGGCTAACTTGTGGTTATTTCATCCTCCCCGCCATGCTGTGGTTTGGGGTCAACATCACTTCTGGGATCTGGATGAACTGCTGTGTGATGCTCCTCGCTTTTGCACTCTGTACAGAGCAGTTTGACTCTGCAATATGTGTGGATGACAAACAACACCTAAAACAAATGTTGTTCTCCCTTAGCAGTGCCATACGGTCGCTAATGGATTTCTCCTTAAATGCACGACATTTATAAAGAGGGTGAGGTTTTCTGTGTATGGGGCACATTTTGTCACATTCATTAGGTTTTAATGTTGTGTCAGCATCTCTGTAACCTTGAGGAGAGATTTCAGTCTTGTGAACATAGACCTCCTTAAACTTGTTTGATTTTGGAGGTGCTCTATTTATCTGAGCTGTGTCTGTGTGAGAAACGAAGTTGAAACTTGGATCACTGGCAATCCTTGCTTCCTGACACACAAAGTCCACGAAGTAAGAGAAGGGAGGATATTGAACACGTTTTTGTTGTTTGTAGGATGCTCCAACCGTCGCCCATCTCTCCTGTAGACGATAAGGTAGCTTTAGCACTATTGGGTTCACGCCCCTGGCTGTGTCGAGGAAAGACAGTCCAGGTAAATCTCCCTTAGATTTAGCTGACAGGAGCTCCATTAAAAGATCACCTAACTTTGTCAACTTGGAGTAATCTCTGTTAGTTATTTTTGGGAAGTCTTCAATGCGTTTGAACAGAGCATCTTCAATAGCTTCTGCTGATCCATACTTTTCATCAAGTCTGTTCCATATCATATTTAGCCCTGCTTGTGGATGGTTTATATGTATTGCTCTAATCTGTTCCACATGCTGTACTGATTCTCTCCCAAGCCACTTCAACAGGAGATCCATTTCTTCGCTTGGTGACAGGTCCAAAGCCAATGTTGCTGACTTAAAAGAGCGTTTCCAGGTTCTGTAGTTCTGTGGTTTGTCATTGAATTGCAACAAACCTGTTGCCACAAGCTCACGACGAGCTAAATATCGAACAAAGTCATTCATGTTTGAGCTGCTGTTATTTGTATATGCAGGATGTGGATAAAAAGGATTAATGTTTGGAGGTCTGTAATATTGGGTATTAAGACCACTATCATGCCCCAACATAACATCTCCAGGTCCCTCACTTTTACTGACTGACGGGTTCCGTGGAGCAACCTGCGGACATTGAAATGCAGTTGGAAGAAAGGATGTTGCATCTGCCTTAAGCTGGGAAGATGAGATATTGAAGTCAGGCTTTGACTCTGCGGCTGGATCACTACCAGCACATGACTGTCTGTGAGTCTCCTGAATCTGATTTTGGTTGAGAACATATTGCTCAGTATGTGCTGGGGTGTCCAATGGAGAAAAATCCACGCTTAATTTGGAGCTCTGTTTGTCAGAATTCAAATCAACAGCAGCTTCAAGCGCTTCTGCCTCAGCAATAGCTGCAGCTGTCTCTTTCTCATAATTAAGTTTTGTTATAGATGCCTCTAATTTAGCTTTCTCTAGCTTCAGAGCCACCTCCTTTTCAGCAAAGGCGAGGCGTGCCTTTGCGGCTTCAGCTTTTGCTCTGGCCTTTGCTGCAGCCGACCCAGTAGATGAGGCTGACGATTGTACTGAAGAGCATGAGGCATGTGAGCGTGTCTTCAAAGACGATGTCCCCCCTGCCATTTATACTGATAGTATGTTGAAATGTTGATGTACAAGGAACATTTTTGTTTTTACTCCAAATCTGGGTTCCAGAATAGAAGAATTTATGGTCTTGCAGCCAGAAATCAATCTCTTATGATTATCTGACATTTTTCTGAAATTCAGAATGATGGATGTCACACTGTTACAGCTGATACGACCTACCTCTACTGATCAGCCAATAGCAGGTGCAGGTGCTGCTGGAGATGGTTCATGAAAGATCCAATAGAGAAAATTAATGCTTTATCTCTTTACGGAATTTTGTATGATGTAAAGGAAATAATAACAATAAACAACTAGCACAATACATGTACCGAGAGGTTTATTTATGTAAAATGTAAGAAAGGGAATATTTAAAATCACTTATTCAGAAGAGATGAACAAGTCCCTGGCCAGAAACAGCCTAATTTCAATGTAGGCATCAGAGCTGAAGCACATGAAACGTAATGTCAAAGTGAAAGCATAACAAATGTAGGCTGCACCTACTGCTTGATTCATGTTCTTTATGATGCTTGGGATTGAGATCCCTATTGATAAGTCTGATTGAAAGGATGCCTAAAGTTATCCATCCCTTTTCCTAATCTTTTGCTGCATTCTCGGTTGTAAATTGATCTCCAGGGGTTTTAGAAAACTAAGCCTTTATGTCAACTGCTCTTCTGCTGCAACCTTGACATATGGTGGCAGGGGAGCTCACACTCTTAACAAATTACTTACTGAATATTTCTAGCGGCTTGTGTTTATGTTGTTACAGGGTCCGCCTACGGCTCTACAAGACGGAGAAGATGGGCTGGGGAGTGAGGGCACTGCAAGATATCCCTCAAGGAAAATTCATTTGCGAGTGAGAATTTGCTGAAAAATCTAGACTCTATTGTTCTAATCCTCATATTACTGTTAAGCCGGACACTAAGCATTTTTTCTTCTTAATTCAGGTACATTGGGGAGATCATCAGTAACACTGAGGCTGACAAAAGAGAGAATGACTCTTTCCTTTTCACTTTGGACAATAAGGTAATTAATATTATACATGTTTATAGTAATACGAAAAACTAGAGAATTTTGGTAGGTTCTACACCATTCAGTACATCCAAAATCTCCACTACTTGAAACGGAGGTAATCATTTGTTGTGGAAAATAATTTTTTTTTTAAAAGAGCATAATTCTTTACTCCCCCACGCCCACACTAATGTCTGTTTATGACCAGGATATTAAAATAGAGGAAAACTGTAAGCGGTGTTTCTTTCAACATAAAATCATGGAATAAACAATCAATAGTCTCCCTGATAATGTATCATTAATCAGGAATCAAAAGTACTTACAATCAAAATTTCACAGACCAAATGTTTTCACCCAAGACTAGAGTTTCAGCATTTGACTACAATTTCGGTTTCATCTTATTAAAGGAGTGCTGTTTTAGTTTCGTATGCACAAATAATTTTAATTTACCTTTGTCATGTTCATCTACTCTCATTCCCACCTGGATGCCTCCTACAGTTAGTGTGACTGCTCATCATGGATAAACCATTATTAATCATTAAACCATTACAGCTCATTATTTTGTGCATATAAGCTCAATTCACTGCAACTAATATTTTTAATCTGAAACCTACAGCTCATCACAGCATATTAAGTTTAGGTTCTTCAAAAACTATAATTGATTTTTTTTTCAGTTCATTCTTACCCGGTCCCTAATGAAAGTGATAAAAGTTGTTCTGTCTCTAAGAATAACCATCTTGGTGATGATTACCTCTATAAATTTCCCTTTTCAGCCTTAGTAGCCTTGAATGATATTGTATAAAATAACCTAATTCCCATGAGGAACCTTGGGTGTCCATGTGTCTAAAACTATGTGTTTGTTTCTTAGTAACTGAATATATGTGAGTGGCTCTATATGTGGGAGACTGGTCAGCACCCATCCTGCCACTGTTCTTGCTAGAGAGAGTGTCTCTTGCAGCATTGATCCTGTCCAACATGCAAAATAGTTCAAAGTTAGGGCAAGTTCATCAGCTTACCCTCTGTTACCACAGCATCTTTGAACCATAGGGTCTTGGGGCCCAGGTTTCCCCACATCCCCTGATCAATAAGTCTTACCTTTATCATTAGCATCATAACACAGAGGCAGAAAGAATCAAAGTGTTGAAGAAGGGTATCCTCCGTTCAAGTGGAATTTCATATTTAAATGTTACTCCGTTCATAGTACAGTTTTGCACTCTGAGTTGATTCTGCGTTCCCAAACCTCGGCAGTTCTTAGTTCCTGAAACTGCTGAATTCGACTCCATCTCCTCTATGCAGTGTGTCCAGCTATAGTCCATTGAAAATATTCTCCATTAAAAAAAGGTGCCCCGTTGTAGAATAGTAAAAACAAAAACTGTTCTGACATCTCCAAAACCAGTCAATAGTTTGTTGTAGATAGTCTGCCTATCTGGGCCCCTCACCAGATCCGAAAATGTGCAGGAAACATAATAAGTCCCCATTTGTGTTTTATCTAATAAGCCATCATATTAAGTCTGCAGTTCCATTTAATTTTTGAATCCAGCTGCAGGTAAAGTACATTCAGTTGTTCTCATTACCTCATGCATCTAATGTGCGGTTGCCCTTCCCCATCTTTAAAAAAATAGTTTCTGTATTGCTAATTTTAAATCAGCTCGCAGTTAAAAATTGGGAAGTTTTAGATCTTGGGCCTGATATTGATATAAGTCTTTATCAATATTGCTTATATTGAAAGATGGCATCATTTGCTTAAAATATTCGCCCAAAAGATGTTCTAATTTCTCCTACCTTATAGCTAGTTTAGTATTCTTGAACGTTGAAGTTTCAGATGATTGCCCCTGCTGTGCATTATTTTCAAGCAACCATGCAGTTTCAGGTTATCCCCCTTTAACACTAGAAATCCCACATATAGGAGAATTTTCGTCAGCCTCCAATCCCCCCGCAGTACTTACCAACTCCCCTTTTCAGATGTAAATGCCCCATTAGCTCTGTGGCTGGAGAACCATTCCACCCCGTTCAATTTCGGTTTCAGCTAAAGTTTCTCTCTTTGAGACTGTTTTACCTGAGAGCAGGGGGGGGGGTCATATTTGTTCATAAATATAACTAGGTCTACGTCATCAGTCTTGCCAACAGCGCAATGATTTCAGCGCAGCCACCAGCACAGCGATCAGACGATAACTGATCTGTACAATGAAATAGCTGCATGAGCTGGAGCGCTGTAGAATACAACAATATTTATACAATAATGACCATTTATACGATAATGACCGTTATTTATTTTGGGGGAAATATAAATCAGGCGATCTCTCCTCTCTCCTCTGCTGCAGCTGAGACACCATCGTGAGACTGCAGTAAAGTTGGCAATATATGCACAAATTCGACTTTTCCGGATTAATAACTAGTCGGCGAATTATTTATTCTACAAAACAGACACCACAGCAAGCCATACAGTAAGCTACAACTGTAGTCCTCCAAACGAGTCTCCCATCTCGCTGTGAGAATTACATTGGACCGTACGGGGAGCTCGCTGCTCCAGAAATGTGCAGGAGGAGCGAGCTCTGCAAGTTGCAAAATAATCAGAGAGAAATATTCAAAAGCTTCACCAAGGAGAGGTGGATTATTATCACATGTATTGGATTCGGAAATAATACTTTTCTGAGGAATTTCCAAAAGCCTAAATGATAAATTACACCTATTTTCTAACTAGAATAAGTATGAAATGAGCAATGATTACACTATAGATCATTGCACTGCCTTCAAACTTGTAGGATACACAGATAACCTCATCTGGATCATACTACAACTCTTACTTTGGGAAGATAGGCCAAACTGTATGTTTGGAGATTTTGTCTTTGTTATTATAAGCATATAATAGCCAATAATTACACTGAAGATCATTGTAGTGCCTCCAAACTTGCAGCACACATAGATAACCTCATCTAGTTCACACTACAACTCTTACTTTGGGAAAATGTGCTAAACTCTATTTTTTTTAAGATTTTTTTCATTGTTATTTTAAGCAGGCCAGGTGTGCAATCTCTGCAACAGGAACCACAGCACTGAGCGTTGTGTGTGCTGCACAAAGTATACCTGTCACACATGCAGGAAGGACTCACCTTGGGTTTGTAAAAACTGCTAAATGGGACAATTGTAGCTTCATATGTAGTGCTTTTCCTTGGGTGAAATTGATGTTACTCCAGTACTGAAATCATACTGTTTGTCATTCTCTATGCTGAAATGTTGAATGACATGAAAAGGCGAGACAAGAAAAAATACAATTATTCCCTATGTTTCTTTCACATAGTGAGCTTTGCAATATAAATGAGTCTGTTGGTGAATGGACAATATAAATAGGCTCTGCCTTGCCTTGTTGGAAAAGCATGGTTATGACCTGTTCTCAGCTCAGGTACTAGGACCCGTATGATATCTGGATGTTCAAAAGGTCTGCCTAAATATAAGATTTCGATATGACTTATCAAGATATTCCTGCAAAAGGGTCTGATGTTGTAGGGGCAGGTAATGTAAAGTGTTTGGAGCATGCTCTTGTTCTGATGCCAGTTTTTTTAAAACCTTTATCAAGTCTAATGTAGAAGGGCTGGTCATATCACAGGTTATTTGCATTACAACAAGGATAGTTAGCAAGGTAGAGTGAATAAACAAACTTGAAGAGGATAGGTGGGCTTGCAGGAAAACTGGAATTCTCCGGGACATCTAGTGTTAATGTTATGCTAATTCAAACTGACCAGATTATTAATTAAAAACCCAGTCTTATTTATAACATAGAAAAACATCTCTAAGTCATCCTTTATTTCAATTGTTTAAGACTACCTCAACCCCTGATGATATAGAGAATAAATAGTAGAATGTTTAAAAACTGTGTTAAAATTATTTCCATATTTTACCTCTATACTGGTGTCATCACTACTGATGTGTTGTTTAGAAAGTTATTGTCTCTTTGTTGATCCCTGTAATTTATATACCTTATTCATAGATCTGTATTAATCAGCCTGTTTCTTATAAGTCGCTCATAATTTTGAAAAATGGTGGGTCAGTTCACTTATCTTTTTTCATCCTGGTCCTGTCTGATGATCTTTGACCGTCCATTATCCCATCACTGCCACTCGCCTGTTCTCATCTGAAGCATTGGGCATCCAGTCACCTCCTTAATGTCTGCATATAAGCAGCTGTACCCCTTCCCTCCTTATAAAGTTCAGGTATAAAATTAACCTCTGTCCCCTCTGTATTGTAATCCTTCCTCTGGCTCAAGAAAGAAAGTGTCCAATGTCTCTCCAAACAAAAGTCGAATGCTGATTTTCACATACACTGCTCAAAAAAATGAAAGGAACACTTTGAAAACACATCAGATCTCAATGGGGAAAAAAATCATGCTGTTTATTTATACTGATATGGAATGGGTGATTTGTTAGGAACAAAAGGATGCCACATATTTTGATGGAAATGAAAATTATCAACCTACAGACTAGTCCATTTTGCTGAAATTTCATTGGAGCAACTAAAAATGGCATTCAGTAATTTGTATGGCCCCCAAGTGCATGTATACATGCCTGACAACGTCGGGCCATGCTCCTAAGGAGACAACGGATGGCGTCCTGGGGTATCTCCACCCAGATCTGGACCAGGGCATCACTGAGCTCCTGGACAGTCTGAAGTGCAACCTGGCGGCGTCGGATGGATCGAAACAATGTTCCAGAGGTGTTCTATTGGATTTAGGTCAGGCGAGCGTGTGGGCCAATCAATAGTATCGATTCCTTCATCGTCCAGGAACTTCCTGCATACTCTCGCCACATGAGGCCGGGCATTGTCATGCACCAGGAGGAACCCAGGAACCACTGCACCAGCATAGGGTCTGACCATGGGTGCAAGATTTTCATCCCGATACCTAATGGCAGTCAGGGTGCCGTTGTCTAGCCTGTATAGGTCTGTGCGTCGCTCCATGGATATGCCTCCCCAGACCATCACTGACCAACCACCAAACCGGTCATGCTGAACGATGTTAAAAGCAGCATAACGTTCTGCACGTCTTCTCGAGACCCTTTCACATCTGTCACATGTGGTCAGGGTGAAACTGCTCTCATCTGTGAACAGCACAGGGTGCCAGTGGCGGACTTGCCAATTCCGGTGTTCTGTGGCAAATGCCAATCGAGCTCCACCGTACCGACAGTGAGCACAGGGCCCACTAGAGGATGTCGGGCCCTCAGGCCACCCTCATGAAGTCTGTTTCTGATTGTTTGGTCAGAGCCATTCACATCAATGGCCTGCTGGTGGTCATTTTGTAGGGCTCTGGCAGTGCTCCTCCTTCTCCTCCTTGCAAAAAGGAGCAAGTACCGGTCCTGCTGATGGGTTGTAGACCTTCTACGTCACTGTCCAGCTCTCCTGGAGTAACTGCCTGTCTCCTGGAATCTCCTCCATGCTCTTGAGATTGTGCAAGGAGACACAGCAAACCTTCTGGCAATGGTAAGTATTGATGTACCATCCTGGAGGAGTTGTATTGCCTGTGCAACCGCTGTAGGGTCCAGGTAGCACCTCATGCTAATAGTAGTGACAGTGACCCTAGCCAAATGTAGTAAAAAAGAGTCAGAAAAGATGAGGAGGGGAAAAATGTCAGTGGCGTCCAGCTGTAAAACCATTCCTGTTTTGATGGTTGTCTCGTTGTTGCCCCTCTAGTGCACCTGTTGTTAATTTCGTTAACACCAAAGCAGCTGAAACTGATTAACAACCCGCTCTGCTACTTACCTAACCAAATCAATATCCAAGAAGTTTAATTAACTTGATGCTATACTCTGATTACAAAGTGTTCCTTTAATTTTTATGAATAGTGTATTTTTATCTGTAGAGTAACTGAGCTGTTCAAACTAAATTATTGTAATGTCTTTTCTTTTTAAAACCTAGGATGTTAGTAAACAACCACAGAAGATACACATACAGATACAAACAATGAAAAATATGTTAGACAACAAAATCCCTGTGTTTGCTATGATTTGTCCAAAAACTTCTGTGATCATCCTGCCATTCATTTAGCACCTCTGTCGGAATGACTGGCTTTTAATGGGTCAAATTCACCCCTACAAACAATCCATAAGCTTCACAGCCACCATACTCAACTGTACCTCAGAAGGCCATATGTCAACCATAGAGGAATGAAAACAAAACTCTGAGCTCTCCAAAATGGCCTTCAGTTCACAGGCAGAAACAAAAACAATGAGCCTACTATCTGAAAACACTCTGTGCCTCAGCGAGGTCAAACCCAGTCACACACATATTCACACATTTAGGCCCCTTCTCATTATTCAATAACCCCTTGCATTGGCATGCTGCAATTCGACACCATTGCTCTACTGTCTTAATCTATGATTGAGATACAGTCCAGTCCTTAACCATATCAGTCAAGTAAGTCAGAACCTATTCAAACCCTCTTATCAAACTCCAGTGCTTGCAACCATCTCAGCACCTCTCTGCTGCTTTCAGCCTATTCGTTCATTTTATTTCTCGGGTATTCTGCAAATGCTGAAAAAGTAAGGATGAGTACACATCTGACACAAAATACAACGAAGCATGAAACTTTGCCAGCTTGTTCTGGAAGAAAAATATTAACACTTAAGGATTGTTACAAACACAGCATGGAAAAAAAGCATATTTAAACAAAACAACCTCATAATTCAAAAGCAGGCCAAAAGTCAATGACCTCTCAGATTTGTTACCAAGAAAGGCAATTGAACAGTCGACCAATTAGTCAATAGTGAATCATGGCATTCATAAAATTTGTTTGATTTAGTAAGTCATGCAAAGAAATTTAGGATGAGATGAATAATGAAAGATAAGTGTTAGTTTTGATCACAGATGCAAATTAATCAGTTTGTGCTTAGGCAGTTTCCAAATGGCAAAATAAACATGAATAAAAACGGGTGGCCAGAACCAATGGTAAGTCAAATCTAAATTGATTTCAAACTTTCCAGCCTTGCTTCTAAAAGTGGACCCAGTTAATCTGCTGAGCTCCTCACGGTATCTTGGCCATATGCATAAGAAATGGTTTCGCTTTGTCCAGGTGCAGCTCGAAGTGTGATTCACCCAGTGTTTAATCAGACTCTAATGATATCATAATGAAAAGTTGAAACTACTTTTAAATAAAAATTATATAATGTCACCGTCCGGGATGATCTTTTCCCCCAAAAAGTAAAAAGGACCCATCCTGCTACTCTCTGATTGTTAAATCTACAGTCTCTCAGCTTCACTCAAATTTTCCCATTTATTAAAAAATTTGGTGGCAATAGTTTTCAACTCAAGCTGTGAAAGTGTCAACACAAACAAGAATTACCTCACAATAGCAACTTGCTCCAGTCTTGTCAGTCTTATGGGTGGAGCATCTGAGCAACATGTTTGATCGTATTACCTGCGGTGGTCAGAAGAATCTGTTATTAGCCAATGTTTCACATCTATGTGCGTCATTTTAGCAGCTTAAGCAGAATCAGTATACAGTATATATGTTTAGTTTTTTTCCCTTCATGTAGTTTCCAGCACAAATGATAGCACAGCTTTCAGCAAGCTGTGCAGAAACAGAGGGTGAGGTGATCTCAGTCTCCAGTGTGTGCCACGTTTACCTGGCAGCAGTGCTAGAAAAGGGGCTGTTAAAACAGAAGGGAATATGTTCGTCTCTTCCCCCACCAGTGCTTCAAAAACTTGGGGGAAATCTGCAGTGTGGGCTTTTATTTTGCTTTCTGTACCATGCCTGGAATCAGTATATCAGATAACAAAACGTCTGGAATTGTACCTCTTATTCCTTCAATCTTCTCTTGTAAGGTGATGCTGTGATTAATGTATTACCTTATCCGATTCATTAATAAAAATCCCAAAAGACCCCACAAAGGTCTGCTGTGATTAATAATATTGGACATTAAATAAACCTCAAAAGTATTTTTACCCTTCTATTATGTCCTAAGAGCTCCTTCCAAATCCTCTTAAAACTCAAACCATATCAATTTCATATCAAAACTCTATTCTAGTTCATTTCAAAATGCACCATACACAGTGGAATCAAACATCCATCATCACATGTATTCCACATATAGGACAAACAGACAGACATTGGCCACATAACGTTTGTTTAATCCATCAGTATCAATTTTGATTGATCTTAATAATGGAATTGATCCAATTTCAACAGAAAAATCATAGTCTCTTCACCAGTCTGGTCACAAAACAGCTGCATCAGTGCTTTTCAGTTTAATAATAGGATCCTTGTTAAACTACATGTGCTCAATTTTAGTAAACAGATTTATTTCCTCTCTTTATACATCAAAATAGATTTTCAGAAACAACAAAACTTATTTCTGATCCTTATGAGTTTAGGTTTGTTGATTTTCTCGTTTTATATTCCTCTCCCCCCTTTTTGTTCAACAGAGCAATTACCATATGTTTTGTTGAAGAAACAACATAAAACTTCAGTCAATTTATCCTCTAGATATATCCAAGCTCATCCATCCATCCATCCATCCATCCATCCATCCATCCATCCATCCATCCATCCATCCATCCATCCATCCATCCATCGTCTTCCACTTATCCGGGGTTGGATCGTGGGGGTAGCAGCTTCAGTAGAGAGGCCCAGACGTACCTCTCCCCAGCCACTTGGGCAAGCGCTTCCGGGGAAGTCCCAAGGTGCTCCCAGGCCAGTTGAGAAACACAGTCCCTCCAGCCTGTCCTGGGTCTCCCCCTGGGCCTCCTCCCGGTGGAACGTGCCTGAAACACCTCACCAGGGAGACGTCCAGGAGGCATCCTTACTAGATTGCTGTGCTACCTCAACTGGCTCCTTTCGATGTGGAGGCGCAGCAGCAGCTCACACTACGGAAAAAGCTCATTTCAGCCTTATGTCCGGGATCTCGTTCTTTCGCTCATGACGGTGACGGCAACCTTGGTGGAGTCCAACCCTCACCTGAAAGGAGTCCGACTTTCCTGGCGGCAATGTGGACCAGGCTCTTCACACTGGCTATACAGCGGGCTAACAGCCCTTATTAAAGGGCCTCCATAACCCCTACCCCTCACCCCACCAGCAACCCCCGAGGGACACAGTCGAATGCCTTGTCCAGATCCACAAAACAGATGTAGACTGGCTGGGCAAACTCCCATGCACCCTCCAGGATACTGCTAAGGGTGTAGAGCTGATCGCTGATCCAGTGTTCTACCGCCAGGACAAAAACCACACTGCTCCTCCTGAATCCAAGATTCGACTATACGAAGGACCCTCCTTTGCAGAACACTGGAATAGACCTTACCATAGAGCAGCACATCACCCCCACTATACATAGTGTTGATACTGCACTGTTTCCCCCTCCTGAGATGCCAGGTTGTGGACCAGAGTCACTTCGAAGCCGTACAGAAGTTTTTTTCCATGGCCTCGCCAAACTCTTCCAACGCCCGAGTTTTTGGCTTTAGCAACCAGCTGAGCCACCTGTTGCTTTGACTGCCAGTCAGCTTAACGTAAGAACTAAATCCTATAATCTATATCCTCTGTTATTTTAATCGTTAACATTGTTGTAAATTAATGTTATTTCCAATTGAGACATTTGAACACGGTATAACTATTAAAAATCACTTATGTAAAAATAAATGTGCATATTATTTACAGATCATTTTAAGATAGATTTACTTCTCAATGAAATGTGAGCCCATTCAAAGTTATTTTGCTCTAGACACATAGATTTATTTTGCCTTGCAGAGTTCAATCTAAACCTTAAAGAATTAAGATTAACCAAGATTAATTTTTAGCTTTAAATAATGACTCAGTTACTTGCTTTGAAGAAATGCCCTATATTGTCAAACAAAATCTGTTAATCTGTTTAACACTCAAAGTCCCAAAGTGCAGACTTTAGTCTGCACCCAGTTTGTATCGAGTATCCCCCCAAAGGTGTTAACGGTTAACGGAGTGAGCCCCATTTGCAAATCAAATGCAAATGTAAGAATGTGGTTTGGTGACTTCAGCTGGTGTGCTGGGGTTTCCTTGTTTGAGCTGCCTTCCTTTGTGTTGTAAAGGAGCTTTTTCAAGGAGTTGAGTAATTTACAATGGCGCTGTACTGTGTTGAATGGTTGCTGCTCATGCTACTCACCCTGCTGTCGGGCTTATAAAAGGATCTTCTTCTTCTGGAATATCTCCAGGTAGAACAGAGCAATATAGACGACATAGTTCAGCACCTGAATTTGACTGAACCACGAAAATGGACCCGCAGGGCCATTTTCCGGTTTGGTTGTTGTATAAATATTACTGCGCATGCCATACATTTCGTTGCCTGTTTTCGCCTATTTTTGCTTTGGCACCACAGCGCCACTTACAGGCATGGCATACATTTTGCAGCGTTTTCATGCATTCGTGTGGTCGATCACATTTATTTTACGTCTCAGTCTTTATAACAAACGTTCTGGAAAATATTAACGTTTCGTGTTCGTTTTGACTTCGTGTGGACGGGGCCTTAGCATTTCAGAATGAAAACAGCGCAACCGATTCTTCAACTGAAGAGGATGATTCTGATGACAATGCAACTGCTTTTGCACCAGCAAATCCTCCCCTCCAAAGACGCACCAGGCGCCGAGTGGTCAATTTATGATTGTGCGGGACAGTTAAAACACTGAGGCTACATCAGACACAGTGCGCGGCAACCCCCCTCCTTGCAAAAAACAAAAAACTGCTGATGTTGGCACAATGCCTGGATCCACAGTGAAGGCGAAAGATGGCACTGTTTGGTCCCACTGGAAAGTTGGAGACTTTTCTGTTCCTGAAACCCCACAGACTGCCTTCAATGGATCTGGAGGGCCAACAGATTCTGCGAAATGCAAAATCACAAGTCACCTTCGCAGCTTCCTGTGTTTCTTGGATCTGAACATGTTGCTGACCATCAGAGACTGCACAGTCTTCGAGGCTGGAAATCATATTTGTAATAAAATATAACTAGGTCTACGTCATCAGTGTCGCCAACACCGGAATGATTTCAGACAGCGGGGCCACCAGCGCAGTGATCAGACGATAACTGATCTGTACAATGAAAATATCTCCATCAGCTGGCAAGAATTTCCAGCTCAATTTCCAATCTGGCGGCAGGGGGAAATGTAAAGGTTGTGGGTGGGAAGTCTAACTCCCAGAATAAATAGGCCAAAAAGATCGACTCAGAGTTATTGAGATTTCAAGCTTGGCTTGGCTTGGCGTACAAGCTTGGCTGCAACAGACAAGCATGTGTTGTACAAGCAGTGCACAGGGACAAATGACAGTCCAACAAAGTTAATTCTGCTACTTGCAAATGAACTTCGTAACATTTTTATGCAAGAAAAGGCAATAAAGGAAGAACACATGAGACAGCATTGTGAGATGAAGAGAGGCTGTTCCTTGTGTGACATAAATGTTGCTCCAATACCAAAGGCATACTGTTTGTCATTCTCTAAGATTAAATTTTGAATGACATAAAAAGGCGAGACAAGACAAAATACAATTATTCTTTCTTTCATATAGTGAGCTTTGCAATATGAATGAGTCTGTTGGTGAATGGACTATAGAAATAGGCTCTGCTTTGCCTTGTTGGAAAAGCATGGTTATGACCTGTTCTCAGCTCAGGATCTAGGACCCGTATGATATCTGGTTGTTCAATAGGTTTGCCTAAATAAAAGATTTAGATATGACTTATAAATACATGGTCTTGATGCCAGTTTGTTTCAGCATTTATCCAGTCTCATGTAGAAGGGCTGGTCATATCACAGGTTATTTGCATTACAATAGGGACAGTTAGCAAGGCAGAGTGAATACACAAACTTGCAGTGGGGAGGGGGGCTTGCAGGAAAACTGAAAATCTCTGGGACATTTCATGAAGCTGTATTTGTTGTGAGATCAGGGCCTCACATCAATCACCTTTATTCCTAATTAAACAGCCATGCATTGACCTTTAACACATTTAACTTCCTGCTTTATTCTGAAAACAGGTAAGGGGAAAGAGTGAGCAATAGAAAGTAGAAACTGTCTTGTTTTACACTTCAACCTTAACTTCTCAGGTAAAAAACTCCTAATTGCCTTTTAAAGGGGAACATCATATTTTTTACATTGGGCCCTTGATTTTACGTTATAATATAATAGATCTTTGGTTTTGTTATATCCAAGTAACGTCCTCCTATGGACAACGAGTTGAAGGCACAAACTGTTCATAATTTTTGATTTATGGTACGCCAGCATTCATAACATGTAGGCTAATATAACCGCGGATCCCAGAAATACGCGGTTATATTTTTTATATGTATATATATATTTTTTAAACAATTGGGAGTGTGTATGACGTCATCTAAGCGTGGGGGCTACCATTCATTCATCCTGTCTGCTGAACTGCTGCTGGTTTTACTCACATGCCAGGAAGATATCTAGTGCTACTACCACAGATGACCTCACTCTCGAATGGATTTGAACGATTCAGATTAGCTAGCCAAATGAATAAAAGGGGTAGAGCGTAGCCGCCTGTGGCCCGGGCTGCATGTCACAACTCCCGCCCGGTGCGCGGATGACCAGTTTTTGGTATGTTTCTTTACATTTTTGTCTTACCTACAGGACACAAGTGTCCGTATCTTTGTACAACTCAATTTGAGTCAGGGACAGTCGATGAAGTCTCACAAGCGCTCCTTGCCTATCAGCCGATGATGCCCCGCGTAGAGTGATATTATGCCTCATAGAGTCCTGCTGTTATTTGTTAAGACCACGTGGGCTGTTTGGCTTTGTAGCCAATGAAATAAGGTTTCAAACAGGGGTAGATATACTTCAGTGTTATTCTATGGGTCAAATAGTTTAGTAAAAACATTTGGCACAATTTGGCACAATCTGGCACATTTGGAGAAGTTTGGAGGTGCTGGTGAAACCATAATTTCAAAGCTCCACAGCTCTGGAACTGTCATTTGTGGCTGACATGATGTAGAACAAATTTAATACAATGAGACATGCCTATTCTCAAGCATGTCTTTATTACTGCTGTCAAAAAAGACCTATTATTTTCAAGAATAAAAAAAAAACTACTTTGAGTCATGTTTGAATCAGCTTGGGCTGTTTTACTCACCCAATTTTCATTTATATTTTCAGAAAATATAAGCTGTTAGCTTTCAATTTATATATCACACATGTAATTTGCGCTTACAGTTTATCATATAAATGCTTTACCATTTGGTTATGCAAAATAGGCGGGATTACTTCAAAATGAGGTGGATATTATGTGCTAAGAAACATTATTTTTTTTATTTTAGTTATTTATTTGAAGATTTACCATTCAGTTTTATTTTCGAAACTTCACCCAATAGATGTAGTGATCTGTAGTGTCACATTTACGGTATCACTTTAAGTGATGAAAATATCACTGATTTTAACTAAAGATTTTATTCTATTGTACTACATTTACACTTTTTCCAATATCAGATGCTATTTGTTTACATTTTAAACACAGCACAAACAGTCACAGCAATCATCACCTTTCAACTGTCTTTGTTAGAACCTCAGACTTTCCTGGCACAGGGAAAAAATCATCATACTACAAAATCATGACAAGATAAAGCTAATCTTTAAGAGCGGCTGTTGTGGAAATAGTGTAATATTGTGTCAGGCCAATGTTTGGACCCTCTTCTCTGGATTTCCTCACGTTTCCATCTCCAGGCCTTTCCATAACAGTAGGGAACATGGTGACTGCAGGAAATACACAAAGGAGACCTGTCCTGTTTTTACACAAGCCACAGGCATGATAAAACACCCTCTCTTTTTCAGTCATAAAGCCAACATAGGAAGACATAGTTGCTGCTGAGTTTTTTTTTTTTTTTTTAGAACAATAGCCTTTGTTTTAGACATTTAAGGTTGGTTCCAATTTGTCAGAAATTATTATACTGACTCTAAAGCAATCATCTTGTAGTGTTAGAGACATATAGGAATGATGTTTATCTCTACGTTATATCTGATTAGAATTTAGTTATTTAAATATAACGGTTTATTTTATTAAGCATTTGGTTATATTTTGTGGTTATTTTATATCACATAATTAGGCTCATTTTATTGTCCTGTGTTTAGTTAAGGTCACATGCACAGTTTTGCTTTAGGGGTAAACATGGCAGCGCTTCAGAAGTTTTAATGGAGCTGGACGAGGAGCAACAGTTTTCTGACCATCAAGGTTATTTGTAAGATATACTGTCACTACTGATTTATTAGATGAGATTTTTGTAAACACTGAGTTTCGTATTAAACCGAGGAGGATCTTCTTTCTTCTTAAGAAAGGTTAACGAGTCAGAAACTTCAGACTGGCAAAGTTGATTTTTATTGTCATGAAAGAAATTTAACCACTACATAAGTCAGAAAACTGCTCCTGAACAAGAGGATTTATAGAGATTACTGTGGAGCACAGGATTAATTGGACGAATGCGGCATGAAAAAAACCCCCAGCTCAAAGTAAGCACGTTTATGCATTACTGCTGTGAAGAATAAGAGCTCAAATTGGATCATTTGGATATTTCCCTGAGTGACTTTCATCAGTAAAATGCTAAATTGCAGAACAGATTTGTCGTGATGCAGTCATGATAGAATCCGCAGGGATGGAAAAAGCCACAAAAAGAGTTTCAGGGCCTACTCTTAAAATTCAAGAAGAGAAGCTTAACCAGCTCAAAGGAACAAGGAAATCTAAGTTAGGCTGTCTTACAAAAAAGAAATTGAGGCTCTCATGGAGGATGATGAAAACGCTGATGAGCTTGCTGCTAAAATAAATTCTGAATTTGCAAGCGCATATGTGGAGTTCTGTGAAATAAATGACAGCATTAAAAGATATCTTAGTGATGAGAAACTGCATGATGATCAGGTGCAGTGGTTTGAACCAAAGGCCAAAAATCTGAAAACCTTTGTAGAGAAAGTTGAGAGTTGGCTGGATGCTGTTAAAAAGAGGTTAGAAGAGGCTAAAGCAGCTGATGCTGAAATTGAGTCAACAGACAGTGCTTCACTAGTATCATCTAAATTTGACAAAACACATAGAAGCAGTAAATCTTCTATGACATCATGTAGCCTGCCCTCTTCTGCAGCTTCTGCTAGACTCAAGGTTGAAGCTCAGAAAGCAGCTCTGTTAGCACGTGCTGATGCGTTGAAGCTAAAACAAGAACTTGAGAAAGCGGAGGCAGCCTTTAGGGCAAGAAAGGAGGAGTTGGAGTTAAAAACAGCTATTGCTGTGGCTGATGCAAAGCTAGAGGTTTTAACTCTAAAAGAGGCAGCTCATAGTGGATGTTCAGAACCTGTGGTTGGAATAGATGTTTATGTAAAAAATGCTGCAAGCCAAGGAGTTGAGAGCAGCTTCAAATCTGTGCAGCCAAATACACTGCCTGGCCATAAAAAAAGTCGCCACAAAAAAAAAGGTCACTCACACTAATACTTTGTTGGACCGCCTTTAGCTTTGATTACGGCACGCATTCGCTGTGGCATTGTTTCGATAAGCTTCTGCAATGTCAAAAGGTTTATTTCCATCCAGTGTTGCATTAATTTTTCACCAAGATCTTGCGTTGATTATGGTAGAGTCTGACCGCTGCGCAAAACCTTCTCTAGCACATCCCAAAGATTCTCAATGGGGTTGAGGTCTGGACTCTGTGGTGGCCAATCAATGTGTGAAAATGATGTGTCATGCTCCCTGAACCAGTCTTTCACAATTTGAACCCGATGACTCCTGGCATTGTTACTTGATATATGCCTGTGCCATCAAGGAAGAAAAAGTCCATTGATGGAATAACTGGTCATTCAGTATATTCAGGTAGTCAGTTGACCCCATTCTTTGAGCACATACTGTTGCTGAACCTAGACCTGACCAACTGCAAGCAACCCCAGATCATAAAAAAAACCCCGCAGGCTTGTACAGTAGGCACTAGGCATGGTGGGTGCATCACTTCACCTGCCTCTCTTCTTACCCTGATTCGCCCATCACTCTGGAACAGGGTAAATCTGGACTCATCAGACCACATGACCTTCTTCCATTGCTCCACAGTCCAATCTTTATGCTCCCTAGCAAACTGAAGCCTTTTTTCCGGTTAGCCTCACTGATTAGTGGTTTTCTTACGGCTACAAAGCTGTTCAGTCCCAATCCCTTGAGTTCCCTTCGCATTGTGCGTGTGGAAATGCTCTTACTTTCAGTATTAAACATAGCCCTGAGTTCTACTGTTGTTTTTCTTCCATTTGATCTCACAACACGTTTAAGTGATCGCTGATCATGATCATTCAGGATTTTTTTCAGGCCATATTTTCAGGCCATATATCTTTGAAGATTATGGGTCCCCACTATCCTTCCAGTTTTTAATAATGCGTTGGACAGTTCTTAACCCAATTTTAGAAGTTTCTGCAATGTCTTTAGATGTTTTCTCTGCTTGATGCATGCCAATGCATCAAGGGCTAGGGCTAGGTTTGCTGATCTGGTTAGGTTTGTGGATAAACAGGCAAAAATCACTTCTGATCCATTGTTTGGAAACATTCAAGAGCCTGCCTCATTCAAGAATGTTAGTAATCCAAATGCAAGGAAGGAATGTACGGCAAGAGTAAAAGAGAAGAAAAACTGCTTTGCTTTGGATGTATCAGAGATATCAGGCAATGCAGACCTGTTAATAAAGCTCAAGAAAACAAAGGCCACACAGACAAAAAACTGTCTTTTCTGCCAGAAATTGGGTCATAATGTTGAAGTTTTCAGACTCCTGAAAGAGAAACCTCACAAGGAAAAGCTTCGGATGTTTATCACAGGGGCATTTAAGCAAGGGCTGTCAGCAAAGACTAATATGTCAGACATGTGTATCCAACGGATAGTGAAATTTGTGGTTGCACAGGGGCCGGGGAAGCATCCTGTGCTGTTTCAGTTGTACCAGTGAAAGTCACATGCGTGAAAAATAATAAGAAAGTTGTGACATATACGCATTCTTAGATCCAGGAAGCAATGGAACATTCTGCATTGAGCAGCTGCTCAAAGATAATAGGAAGAAATGACAAAATATTGCTCCGCACCAGGGGAAAAGAGGAGTTAATTAACACACATGTTGTCAAAGGGCTTGAAGTCAGTGGCTTGGATGAAAATTGTTTAATTGAACTCCCTCAAGTCTTCTCATAAAGTGAAATTCCAGTCAAAAGGGCTAATGTCCCCCAACCAAGTGACATAGACAGGTGGCCATTTGAGAGGGGTTCAGCTTAAACAGGTTGATGCAGAGGTAGGTTTGCTGATTGGAGCAAATGTCCCAAAGGCTGTTGAGCCACGGAAGGTTATTGATAACAAAGGAAATGGGCCATATGCTATAAAGACTGTTCTTGGCTGGACAATTAATGGGTCTTTGTTAAGAAAAGCAAACATCTACGAAGAAAATGCTGAATGGCCTCAGTTTACAGACCTCACACAAGAACAGATGAAATAGGACTTCCCTGAGCACCAACTGACTGGAAAACTGGAGATGTCTTGGGAGGACAGTTTATGGATTCTGTTTCACAGTTGGTGACATTCGTTGATGGCCATTACAGCATTGGTTTACCCTTTAAGGAGAAAAATTTTTCATTCGCAAATAAACGCACAGTTGCAGTACAGAGGATGGATAGCCTGAAAAGAAATCTTTTGAGAAATGAAAAGGTTCATCAAGAATATAAAAAGTTTATGACCAAAACACTGGAGAAAGATTACGCTGAGGAAGTCTCACTGAAAGAAGTTCAGAAAGATGGTGACAAAGTATGGTATATCCCACATCATGAGGTTTGCCACCCAACAAAAAACAAATTGCGAGTTGTGTTTAACTGTGCTTCTTCATATCAAGGAACTTCTTTGAATGGTCACTTGCTACATTGACCTGACCTGACAAGCTCCCTTATTTGTGTGCTGACAAGATTTAGGCAAGAGCCAGTTGCCTTCATATCTGATATTGAAAGCATGTTTTATCGGGTCAAAGTTCCTAAAGAAGACACTGACATGCTCAGATTTCTGTGGTGGCCACATGGTGACCTCAGCAAAGATCTGAAGGAATACCGAATGGTTGTTCACCTGTTTGGTGCAACGTCGTCACCAAGCTGTGAAAATTTTGCAATGAGAAAGTGTGCTTGGGATCATCAGGAAAGCTTCAGCTCAGAAGCAATAAACACAGTGCTGAAGAATTTTTATGTCAATGACTGTCTCAAATCTGTTGCTACCAAGGAGCAGGCAGTTGCGCTAGTTCAAGATCTTCGTGTTTTATGTAAAACAGGAGGCTTCAAGCTGATTAAATGGATTTCCAACTGCAGAGCTGTGCTTGCATCATTGCCTGAGGAGGAGTGGGCCAAAGAAATAAAGGAGCTGGACTTAAGAAAATATCATCTCCCATTTGAAAGAGCTTTAGTGATTCAGTGGTGTGTGGAGTCAGACACTCTGAAGTTTAGAGTCATTATTCAGAGCAAGCCACTGACAAGGAGAGGAGTTCTTTCAATGGTGAGTTCAATATATGATCCACTTGGGATTCTATCACCACTAATCCTTCCTGTGAAGCAGATTCTACAAGAGCTATGCATAACAAAACATGCTTGGGATGACAACATTGCCAGAGGCTATCTCTTTGCAATGGGAAACGTGGGTGACAACATTGCAACACTAAGCAGGGTTTCAGGTGAACAGATTTTTGAAAACAGCAAAAATCGACATAGTTTTGAGGGAAGAACTGGATCTTATCCTGGAGGATTCTGTCTTATGGACCGACAGCACTTCAGTTCTTCAGTATCTAAAAATCAAAGTGCAAGATACCATACCTTTGTCGCCAAACAAGTTGCATCAATGAGAGACAATTCAAAGGTTCCCAAAGGGTTGCATGGTTCTTCAAACTGAAATGCATGTTAAAACTCTTTGCTCAAAAGAGAAAAGACTTAAATACATCTCCTCAAGCAAAAATGATCATTTAAAAGGGTCAAAGCTTTGACCTTGAAAAACAAGTGGAAGACTTCAAATCATCCTTTCCAAGTGAGTCAATTTCTGTGAGTTATATTGAAGATGCAGAGTTGGTGATGTACAAAATGATATCCAGCAGATAATGAACAAATGATTAACTAGAAGTTATAGTTAATTATTTAAATTATTCAAAATCGGAGGTGAAATCAATTTAGTGCTCTTAGTTGAATGATTGTAGCTCTAATTTGCTTACTTATCAGGGTTTATGCCTTTCACCTCTGGATGGTTCCTGGAGCAGCTGTTAAAAACCAGGTATCCTCACCAATTTAGTGACCTAGGCTAGGTTATGAGCATAGGTATTAATTATCAATCAAGGAACTATTTGAGTCTGTTTATTGACACTAATACCAAAAGAAGGTGGATCTGGCCTGAGTGATAAACTATTCATATATGGATCACAAACAACTGCATGTTAAACAATGACGTCTTTATTCTAATAATTCAGGATTACAGAAATTTCAACATCTATTCAAACACTACACGGTATTAGAGAAATAAAGATAATGTAGACTAAATGACTAGTTTAAAAGGAAAAAAGAATAAAACCCTAAAAGTCAGTTTAACTGGCTTCTGAGATTGAGATTCAAGATTGGCCAAATGTTAATACATTCAATATTGTCCGTTTGGAATAGCGGTTGAATGTGAGCAAATTCTCTATAACTAACCTTAAAGCAGAAAGAGAATGAAAACAGGATAGAAAGGAAGGAAGAAATATCACTTGCAGGTTTTCACATAACACTTATTTCAACCAGAGTTCTTATAACCAGCACAGATTAAACATCAGCATTGATTCAGACTTCTCCTATCTGCCTACTCGCCCGAACGCAGCACCTCATTAATGCATCAAATAGAAAAGTGGATGGGTTTTACTTTGAGACGCCTTCCAGTCTGGGAAGGAAGCGGGGCTCAGGGGGGGGTCCATTCTCGTAAAAGTTTAAAGTCAGTTTGATGCTACAGCAGAGGACTTGATGGGCTTTTAGGTCGAGGGAGGTTAACTTACAGGCTATCAAAGCAGAAGCGTCCCCCTGCAGATAGGCCGTGAAGTCCGTAGTGAGGTCCTCACAAAGGGGGGAAAATCCACACAGCAGATGGGACACTGCGATCCATGACTTTTGATGCAGGAAAATGAAAGCTACTTCCAGTTAGCTTTCTTTTAGCATTTCACGTGAAACGGGCCTCTCCTTATAGGTGTGTAAACCTAGGGGGTAGAGACCAATTGATCTTGTGCTCTGACTTTTAAACCCGCTGTACCCCTAGGAATTCATGGATTTTGGGTCAGGTGATCAAAATAATCAAGGACAGCAGAGGATATGTTCTTCAGGCAAAGGTGAAGACCAGCCGGCCTATTTCTAAGCTTTGCATGCTGCTTGAGGCTGACATGTAGCTGTTTTCACATGTCAAAATAGAGTAAGCGGTAAAGGTCTGTCTCCAACGTTGGACTGCATTTTTTAGCTAAAGTAATTATATGGACTTTGCTTTACTTGTTCTTAAACAAATTTTAATTATACGACTCTAAGGACATTTAAAATAATGTATTGTTGTTCACAAGAACAATTAGGGGCCGGGATTTAAGAGCCATATTGAAATTATGTATATCTCTACGTTATATCTGATTAGAATTTAGTCATTGAAATATACTGTTTATTTTATTAAGCATTCAGTTATATTTTGTGGTTATGTTATATCACTTAATTAGGCTCTTTTTAATGTCCTGTGTTAAGGTCACTTGCACAGTTTTGCTTTAGGCGTGTGCATGGCAGCGCTTGAGAAGTTTTAATGGAGCAGGACTAGGCTTGGGAATTGATTAGATTTCACGATTCTGATTCCCTTATAGATTTTGTGAAATGATTTGATTCCTTATCGATTCTTTTATCAATTCCGTTTAATGACAAAGCATTTTCAGGAAATAAGCTCATCTCCCCCTGATTTACATAAACGAGCATCACCTTTCTCTCGCTACTTGAACAGCAGAGCAACTTCGTAGCATATTTTGTTACATTTACTGCAATAGCTAAAATCATGTAAGAATTCGTGCTACCAGAAGTGCTAATTAAACATGCTAGCAATGAAGGGCTGGATTAATGAGATAGACACACTCCCTTAATAACCCCAAAGACAGGTAGGAAATGGGTTTACTTCCAAAAATGACATAGGATTTCCTAGGAACCACATTAAGCACAATGATATAAAACTAGGTACTTACCACCAGAGTTGCTTTCCATGCTGCTTGCAACTTTAGCTTCTGTCCGGAAGCGTTCGTTAAAATGTATGCCATGTTTTGTGCGCAGGTGTTTCTGCATGTTGGATGTATTTCGTCCCGCAGATGTAATTGCCACTTTAAATCCAAACTTTCGATTGGTGTACCCAATGGAAAGCCATTTTTTTTATTTGCTTTTTTTTACGCAGACTTTTGTTTGCAACGTGACGTAACTTACGTAGAAAATGTGACGTAAGTCGAGCTGCCCAATGCTGGGCTGCCTGGAACCGGGATTTATTAGATGAGACGGACCATTTTTTTTCCCAGTTTTTTTCAGCTTCAGTTCTTAAGAAAGGTTTACAAGTCAGAAACTTCATGTCCTGCAAGAGTGATGAAGTTAATTTCGAATGTCAGGAAAGAAATTTTGTAAAAGCCCACCAGGCAATATGTTATTGCCCGTTTAGATATTCTCCTATAGATGAGTCATGTAAAGGAAGTCAATCTATCAGCAAGCATTTACTTCATTGCAAGATGCAGAAATGAATGTAAATTATAGAGCTATTAAGCTTTTCTCTGCATCATTGGAAGTCTATGGAAAATGGAAAAAAAGTAAAATATATTGACGATCACTTTACCCTTTACTGACTGCTGCCTCCAGGCGGTTTCACCTTGCAACTTCTTGTTCCACTTCATCTGCACTGCAAGTCTCTTTCCCATTTATCTTCATGAACCAGTAATTTGACAATAATCAATATGCACACCTAGTCTGCATGTGCCAACCGGGATAAATCAGGGGGTTCCCACTCTAGATTACTGATGTCTCAGCAAAATCAAATTTCTCGTGGTGATATTTACAACCTTCCTCTCAGTACTTTGAGAGACCCCTCTGGGAATTACCCCTGCGTAGGGTCTTTGGTTCTCAAGTGGAAAAAACTAATCTACCTTTGTCCCTAGTAAAAACTGTTGCCTCTATATTAATTCTAAATCTAAAATATTTGAGCCATGCCAACTGAAGATTTCCCGCTGTCTTGAAAACATCAGTTCGTAATATCCTGCTGACAACATTTAGTCCGAAGTCTTCCATCCTCCATCTATTTGAGTTGAGGCCAGGAATTAATCCCAGGTTAATAAGACACTTCTGTGTTAACTGCTCCCAGAAGAATCAGTCAAGGAGATCCTCCTTTGACAATGCCAAATTGTCATGGGAAAAAATTATTCAACTATTTACTCCAGTCAGCATTTCATTTATCTTTGCAAAGAGAGAACAAGACATCATACAGCCCTTAGTACATGGTAATATGCCCTGTTCTGATCTAGCCAGAGTTTGTCTTCCTAACTTTCAATGATGGAAATACTGAAGGTTGTGTCGGAGTGAAAACACATCTCTACCCAAAGCAAAAAAAAAAAATGAAATAGAAACAAAAAAGTCTTAACTTTTTTAGAACTATCCCATATTATGGCCAAACACCCCCTAATAGTATAAACAGACATGTGTCCTTAGATCTCCAAGGCCGAATAAATACAACTCAACTCTCATAAATCCGTGTATATATGCCTTCATAAATATATGTCAAAGAGAATTAATAGGAGAATAATTTTTCCCTCCACATGTGGGAAACTTTTTAAGTTGCATTCACACACAACGTGAAACCTGCGAAAAGTTAGCATGTTTCGTCGGCTTTGGTGCACCTAAAATTCGCCTTGCCAGCGAAAGCGTTTCACAGGGTAGGCAAATTCGTCTGTTAGGCCAAAGGCTCCTATGTCATGGAGTCTGCTGGTCGTTGGTTTAACCTCATCATGGCAGACATAGATTTACAAAGCGACTGACAGTGTTTTTTTTTTGTTTTTTTTTTTACTTTAGGGAGCCAAACCAAACCGTCAGATTCACCAGATTCCCTTAGACTGAACCAGTATGGGGATTACCAAAACCCTCCAGAGGCTAGGTCTGAATGACGGTCACTTTCAGTGGTACTTTGGGGCTCTGCTGTCCTGCTTTGGGGAGCAAATCTCTCAGACAACAGTGGGTTAGATGAGACGGCATTCTGCAGCTCAGACGGTAGCAGTGGGAAATTAGTGTGAGAACACCGGCAGAGAAAATAAAAAGCGTAATTCATCTTTCTAAATTTGCCACCTTTGCCTGACTCGGCTTCACTCCAGATTCGCCCTCTGTGTAGAGATAAGGAATTCTTCCCTCCAGCTCTAAAATTCATGTTCGATGTGAAAAAACCTTTAAACGTCATATGTGATGTTAAGGCTTAGGAGAAATGATTTGTAAATTGTGACTGTAATGATTTTTTTCACATCAACCTTTTTAGGTAGGAGAACCATTTTGCCTTGATGCTAATCTCTTCGGCAACATTGGTCGCTTTATCAACCATCTCTGTGAGCCCAACCTGATAGCTGTGAGGGTGTTCACCATTCACCAAGACCTGCGCTTCCCAAGAATTGCCTTCTTTTCAAGTAAACCAATCAAAGCTGGAGAGCAGATTGGGTAAGTTTAGAGCCGAATAATTTAAAGGCTTTTTATACTCGATTGTGGCATGATAAAGCTTCTTTCTCACTAGGATTGACTATGGAGACAACTACTGGAGGGTGAAAAGCAAGTACTTCAGTTGCTTGTGTGGCTCTCTGAAGTGTCATCACTCAAATGCAGGCAGATAGAAGATATCCCATGCTGTCTATATCAATACATTCTGTATTTGAGAGCTGTAGAGTTGTGTACTGTACCGGCCCTGGTCTGGCTTGTTGAATGTGTAGAGCTAATCTTTTTTCTCAGTTTATAAAGACAAGTAAATTTCTATGCAAACTACAAGATTGAACTTTTGTGATCTTACAATACTTAATTCTTGTTTTAGTTGCCCTTAAGTTCTGTGCTGACATAGTTAGAAATACATACGGAAATATATAAATGCTAAATAGATAAATAGGCATGCAGTTAGATAGGCAAAAAATACATCAAATTAATAAATGCAAGCATTAATTGAATTATACAATAAGTAATGCATGTACACATTTTTAGTTAGCTTATTTGATCACTTCTATAATAATTGCCATATTTATTTAATATAATAATTTTCACCTTTACCATTTAAATACTTTTGTATGTATTTACTTCCTGTACGCTCTTATTTTTATTTTTATTCTCTTATTTTTGGCTTTATTTCTTCTATGTTTTTTACTCTATTTCTTCCACCCTATATATTTTTTTCCTGTCCTTTTTCCGTTTCTGTATACATTTCTGCAATATCATGTAAATGAAGAGGGGATGGTCTTAAGGTGACAGCTTTTGCCCACTGGTTAGACTCCATATGCTACCAGGCCAGCCAAAGTCACAACAAGAGATACCTACCTACGATGATGTTCTCAATAAGCCAAACTGAGGAATTTACTACTTTTTTGATAACAGCAGGCATAGGCATTCTGGAATCACCAAGTCATTGCAATTCTATGTATTTGTTCTGCCCAACCACTTAACCAGCTATTTTTATTTTAACTATGCTGGCTTGACTCACTTGGTACAGCGGTTGGGCATAATAAATGCTTCACAATACCCATATCTGTAAAACAGTGATGGAATTCCTGACTATTTTTCTCTGACAGAACATGTTTCTGATACCTGCACAAATGGACAATTTTAATTATATGCAGGGCTATGAACTGGTTCAAGGAACGAAAAGAACACCATAAACGAACGGAATTTTACTTGCAACATAAACAGAAACGAAAACAAAATGGTCTTCAACTGTTCCAGATCAGAAACATTACTCTGAAATACACAAAACTGTATTTTTTTCGTTTCGTTTACAAAATTTCACAAAAACATAGCCAATGTCAGAGGGGGAAAAAAAGACCATTTCCAGTTGTGCGTTCAACCCAGGCCACTGTCCCTATATCCTATTCCTTTTCCACTACCACTCAAGAAACAGGCTGAGATGCAACTGAGCTATCATCAAACATAAACAAAGGTAACTGAGTTGAATTAACCAAGTCCACAATTATAACGTTAACTTAGTAATTCACTATAAAGGTTGCAAATATATCTCTCTATTAGACATTTTTAGCTACAAAAAACGAATAACCATCTACACTGTTCATGTGAGCTAACAAGCCAACATCAGCTATAGCAATGCTTGTTACGGATTGAATGCTGAAATTTATTTTGGCTTTTACATGTTGTTTAGATTGGACAGAACCAGGAAAACCCGATGAGATAGTATTTCTAGCTTAATGTAGCATCAAATCAAGCTCCAAACACTGCTGGAACGATATTTTGCATTCCAAACCGGTTCAGGACCAATATGTTGATAGCCAAACGCAAGAATGAAAACATTATACATACCTATACCGTTCAGAACAGAACGATTGAAAGGTAATTTCATTTCCAAGCCCTGGTTGTATGTTATTCTCTATCATGCCTGTGACAGGGGTCTTTGCTCTTCAAGTGTCCAGGCTCAGACAGGTTATAGATGTTGGTGGTTTACTATGCTCATCAAGTCAAAGCAGGGTGCCAAGGAAACTATATACATATTTACAAGGTCCTCTGGGTCTCAGCCTCCCTTCAGTTACCAGCAATGTAACATAGAAAGATACAATGACCGCCCTTCTACCCAAACCCCTTAATAGATATAATTTGTTTCTTATTTTTTACAGTGTCCTGTCTGGCGATGTGGAAATAAAAATAATTGTCTTGATGCCAAAAAGAGCTTTATTATAATTATGCAGGGAGTTTTGCAGATTATATGGACACTGCAATGTAAGTAGAAGAGGAAAGAAAAACAGAAAAGAAAGGAGAAAAGATGAAAGAAAGAGGAGATAAAGGGGAGATGACGATAAAACATTTTCAGTCTGCTCCATCATCTGCAAAGAGATGTAAAAAGAACAGCACAACCTATGGTACAAGATATACAATAAAGTAACACCTAGATACTATCACGGAAATATAAGTAATATTATTTAATCTGACATGTATTATATGTTACCTGAAGAAACAAATATGGGCTTTCTGTGTGGGAGTGAATCTCTAAGAACCTCGAACCAAGCACCTGTAGTTGTTTGTGAATGTGCCCTTGTGCATGTAAAGTTTATCCAAAGAAAAAATACTCAATAGTGGTTGTGAAGAGGCGCCCCCCACAGAACACAGATTCCATCACCAGGAGATCCAAAGCCCCAGACGCCCAAAGGGACCACAAGAGCGAAGGAGCCAAGGAGGGACCCACCCAAGAAATCTGACCCCCACCAAGGGAGGAGGAGAGACAGTCCCGAGGAAGTCCCCCAGCCACCGCAATGCCGGAGCCCCCGGGAGCCGTGGGGATGAGTCCGCAGGTGTCGTGGAAATGTCCTCCCAACGACTTAAAATTGGTGCTAAGTCTTATGAAAATTCTAAGTTCTCAAAAAGCAGTAGAAAAATCTTCAAACAATGATCAAAAATCAGGCAGAGGCAACTGGGTCCAGGTCCAGTGTGGTTTATTGCAAAATACAAGACAACCACATGAGCTGTTCACCGGTGAGCAACTGACTTACATGCAGAAACAGGCCCTCTTTTATTTACTCCTGGGGCTTGGGGGCTCCTCCCCCAAGCTCCTCCTATTTTGCATAATCTCAGGTACTATTTTCCACGGGTATGTCCAATTATTTTTATCTTACCGGTGGAAAACCCTCCTCAAAACATATTTCTTATATATTTAATTAAAAGCCTTTGTTACAGGTCATGGTGACATCTCTTGCAGGTCATGATGACATATATTGCAATTAAATCAAAAACTCATCATAGTCTTAATCATCAATATGTCAAAACAAAGTTTTCATCCAGTGTGACTTATGATTATAACATTTCATTAAAAAAGTCAGCATAACCTTGATGCTCAAAATTCCAGTAATACATCACTTGTATGTCGCTCAGTACCGCACAGTAGCGCTTTGGATATGACAACTCAATATATCACAATTAGTTCAGCTGGGCTGTGCAACCTTGATATGACAAAATTATATATTCTTATTGTGTATGACTTCATCATTAAAAGGCCTCATTACTGCAACCTGGTAGCCTCAAAGCTTTGGACTCAGTCCAATACTTCTGTCTCCCTCCCATTACCTGTCCTTTCCTCTCCTGATCTTCATACCAAACTTCAAAGGGCTCAGCTGCAGAAAGCCTTACACACACACTGCTCTATTTTTCTCCATATTGGATCACACACTTTTGGACTCTTTGGCCTTACATAAATGTATTTATTGTAAAACATTTATCCATTATATTCTAATCATTGGTGCAGCACTAATTCACTACACAGGCTCCGCCGGCAGCCAGCCACCCAGAGGTGAATCCGGGGCACCCCACCCCCCAACGGGAGCCCCAGCCAGGCCCCGGCTGGCCAGGCCCCACAGAGAAGCCGCCAGGAATAACCCAGTAGCCACCCGGGCATCCACTCCCAAACCCCTAGCTCCACCAGTGCACTGGCAAACCCAGGCGGCCGCCAGCGGAGGGAGAGCAGGACGGGGGAAATGGGCTCCGCACTTGGTGGAGACTTGAGATGTGCTTGGGAAAGGGAGCAGTTCACCTGGGAAAAAAAACAAAAAAAAAAAACAGTCTCAATCACCCCTTCCCGCCCTAGTGCACCCATACACCAGTGTTAATTTCGTCAACCATGACGTTGACGAAAATATTTCGTCAACGCCCATTTTTCCCGTGACGAATTAGAGACGAAAACACACAAAAATTGTTTCCAGAAAATAAAAATATGACGAAAATAAAAAAAAAGATTTTCGTCAACTAAGACAGACGAAATTTACAATCCATTGACGAATGGACACTAAGAAATGTAATTGTTTATAGTTAATTTGTAATTGTTAATATAAGTGTTTCTTGGGCTTCATAGAAGATTACGCATTGTTGTGCTATTTGTCCCTACACGGCACATGTCACACAGTGACTCGTGCCACTCAGTCAGTAGCAGCAGAGGGCTTATATTCATAGCTTAACTTCTCAGTCATCTGAGGTGCCAACAGCTGACATATGGAAGAAGGTAAGGAACAGGTGGGCCTGTAGTAGTAGGAACGGGTGTGTGTGTGTGCGCGCATGAGCGCATGCATGTGAATGTGTATATGTGTGCGCATGCGGACATGCATGTGGCTGTGTGTGTGTGTGCACCTTCCTGTGCCTGTATCTGTCTGTCTCTGTCATAGAGGAAAGATGTTCTACTGATACACTAGATATTAATCGGTTAAATTTCTGACTCCCAGCTCGATTCCTGCCACAGTGACACCACAGCCCAATCAGACGTTGGGGAAGAAAGGGAAATCTGTTGCAGAGATGTTGGGAGCACCCCCACCCTACAAACCTGACGCCAAAGAGAAGAAAGCCCTGGAGAGCTCAATGGCAAAGTGGATTGGGCTTTCTGGCCTGCCTGCAAGGACCATTGAGGATGAGGACTTTGTGGAAATTATGAAACAATCCAACAAAAGGTTCAAGGTGTACAGTGTGATATATGTTAAAAAGAGAATCGGTCTGCACAGTGTTATATAAATAAAATAGAGAAAAAGAGAAGCAGTGTGTGGTGAAGTTTTATTCTGTACAGTCTGATATATATGATAAAAAAAGCAGTGTGTGGAGAAGTTTTATTACTTACAGTGTTGACTAATATGACTAAAATTTGACTAAGACTAAAATTGATTTTCGTCATTTAGACTAAGACTAAAACTAAATCGGGAAGGCAATGACAAAATATGACTAAGACTGAAAATGATTTTTGTCATTGTGACTAAAACTAAAGTAAAAAAAAGCTGACGAAATTAACACTGCCACACACACTACTAGGGGTGTAAATAATAATCGTTTTGTATCGATTTATAGATCCAACAGCCGATGATCCGATGCATCGATACGTCCGCAAGAGTATCGATTTGTGTTTTTTTTTCCTCTGGTCTATTTTTATCCATTTGCTCCTGGATGTAATTCTCCCTTCTGTACTGTTGTGGCGCTAAACCTATTTTGCCCTGCTAGCTCGCTTCCATTATACTTTTACAGCAGTATGTTGCAGTAAGCTTGACACAGACATTTTTGATTTATTCTCAGTATTGAAGCGTGGTCTGCGCTATACACTGTGGAGCCAGATACGGCCGAGGCGGTGAGGAAGTGGGCGCGAGTTTAGTCCGATGACGGAGGGGCATGAGGGCCAAAAAGTGCGGAGATCCAGGTGGAAAAAGGTTCCAGTGTTCTCGCGCACCTCGCTCTTATAGCGGATCAAACTTCACGAGTTGTTTTCCACAATGTGTCATAAAAACAAAACAAGCTGGCCTCCTGTCTGCGGCACTGTCTACGGTCAGCTACAATTTGGGAGAGGTCAGCGGAACGTCTGTAGAGGGGGCGGGGACATCTGGAGCCAAGGTATTGAATTGCACTCATTGCACTGATTTTGTGCATTACTTTTTGATGCAAGGCCTTTCAGAATCTATAACGCAGGGGTATTATTATTCTTCAGTGTATGAGGTTTTAATAAGAATAGGTAGAGTGCAAGTTTTCTATTTCTGTTATTTGCTGTTGTTTCTCAAAAAAGATGCAAAAAAAAACAAATCGTATCGTGGTGTTTTTTTGAGTATCGAAAATAATTGAATCGTTGGGTCAAGAAATCGATTCTGAATCGAATCGCCATGATGGATGTGATTTACACCCCTACACACTACATAATCTCTGTTAAGATAAGAAAAAAAAAAACGTGGATGCACATTCACACATAACACTCACGTCCAACAGGACCAAGGACCCAGCAGCGCTGGTGGCCGGTCCCGGGTTTATCGGATGACCCAATAAGTGAACCTAAAATCCAGATGAGGGTGAGGGGAGCGGTGACACCGCCACACTAACCCATCTTATTCCTGCTTCGAGCCAGGCCACCCAACCAGAGCCTCCCCACCCCCCATAAATAATTCACCCAGCCACTTCCTCCCCTCAATTTCCCACTCGCCCCTCCCTCCACCCTTCTTTGGTGAGAGCAGAAGTGACAGCCCCGGCACCGGCAGGCCACCCAGGCCCTGCAGCAGCCCCCCCACCAAGACCACAGACAAGGCATCGCGCTCTTCCTCCTGGTCCCAGACTCCAGGTGGCAGCCGGAGAACAGGGGTGTGAGAAGACCCCGATCCTCCCTACGCCTGCTCAAATGTGGTCTTGTTGCCTGTTGCTCTCAGGTGTAATTAAAACTGGGAGTACCAAAAGGGGGTCAGGCACAGTCAGCAGCAATCCACAGTCTAAATGCAAGAGGGGGTGGGGGGAGCCACCGTGATGAGGCCCACGAAATAAGCCCCCCCAGTGCCCTTTACCCCCACCCCCCCATACAGTGCCCTATATAGATGTGTGTTGTGAAAATGTTGTAAATGGAAGTGTCTAAAATGCAAAATAAAATTGGGGTGGGGGATGTCATCAGAATCTGAGACCCTCCAGTAACGACCCCCTCCCCAAGAACCTACATGCATGGCAGTGTGATGGAGCAGTCAGAGGGAGAAATCCAGGGATGGGGAGAAAAGGACTGGGGTGCATACTGCCCTCCCAGGGAGCCAGCTCCCCCGCTGACTCCAATACGCACTCCACCAGACCCCACCAGTCGCACCACCATAGCCCAGCACAGGCGGCAGAGCCCAGACCAGCCGGCAACCAGGGCAGACAACACCCCTCCACCCCGATTATGGTTACAGACCCCGGGGTCAGACCCGCCAGGCACCCCACTCCGAGCGCCCCCGAGAGCCCTCGAACCAGCCCCCATGTCCCGTAGGACGCGCCCGACAGACCCCCACTACACCAAGTGATTGAGCCGATCAAGGGAGCCCAGAGAGATCGGTCTGATGGGGATGAAGATGCATTCTCAAGATTGATATGATCCAACAACAGATCTCTATACTGATTGATGCTGAGTTTGTCCTTACTTTTCCAATTCATGAGGGTAGTTTTCGTCGCAATACATAATGCAGTGAAAACCATGCAAACTGATTTTTTTCCCCAGAGAGCTTTCCTCAAAGTCACCCAACAAGAAAACATATGGGGAAGGTGACATTGTACAACCCAGGCACAGTGATAAGTCCTTACATACCTGTACCCTGAACCTCTGAACAGGCTTGCATAACCATAATGTTTGAATTTAATTATCAAGTTGATTGCCTCTGCACTGTGGACAGATATTAGATTGTGCAAAACCCGTCTTGAATAATCTTTGACCTGTACAGTCATGGCCAAAAGTATTGAGAATGACACAAATATATTTTCACATGATCTGCTGCCCTCTGGTTTTCATGTTTGTATGTCAGATGTCATCACATACAGAAATACAATTGCAATCAAATTATGAGTAACAAAAGCTTTTAATGACAGAATGAGTTAATGCAGCAAGTCAATATTTGCAGTGTTGACCCCTCTTCTTCAGGAGCTCTGCAATTCTCCCTGGCATGCTCTCAATCAAGTTCTGGACCAAATTCTGACTGATAGCAGTCGATTTTGCACAAAATGCAAGCATTGCATTTTGTGAGAGTTCCTAGGTTTTTGTTTGTCCACCCGTCTAAGTTTTCAATGGGATTAAGATCAGGGAGGTTTCCAGGCCATGGACCCAAAATCTCTATGCTTTGTTCCCTGAGCTATTTAGATATTACCTTTTCTTTATGGCAAGGTGCTCCATCATGCTGGAAAAGGCATTGTTCATCACCAAACTGCTCTTGGACGGTTGGGAGAAGTTGCTCTTGGAGGACGTTTTGGCAGGCTTACAATGTAATGCAATGCAGACGTGCACAGCGCCCCCTTCCGAACAAAATGGGTAGCCCGGTCAGCAAGGACCTGAGGAAGAGCGGCTGCTGACGTCACTCTGCTGGACCCGCCGCTTTATGAATTTAGATTTGTTTCTTTATTATTCAATCAAAAAAAGGTTCTCCTCAATCAAAAAATATATTTTCATTTAAAAAAATCTTCACTTCAATGAAAAGAAAACTTTTCAATCAAAGAAAAAAAGTATTTGAATGCAAAAATATATTTGATATTCAAAAAAATACATTTGAACACTGCTTTTCTTTGATTGAAAATGTTTTATTTGATAGAAGTGCAGTCTTTTTTGTTTAACGTAACTGTTTTAATTTAAGTAACATTGTTTTTTGATTGGACCATATAATGGGTAGGACATTTGTGTTTGTATTATTCAATCAAAAAAGAAGTAGCTTCAAACAAACAAACAACAGAATCAATAAAAAAAGTAACTTCAATGAAAAGAATGCTTTTTCGTTTTCAAGTTATGGACAGTACTTTGCTGGCAGACCACCGAAACGAAAAAGCAATGTCCGCTGTGTTTTTTTCTTTGATTATGGCATAAAATGTGCAGTCTTGAAGAAGAAAATGAAAATAGGATGATTGATGACTAATTTCATTTATGGGTCAAGTAATGCAGCCACATTCTTAAAATGAAAAAGCATTTCTGGAAATGCTTTTTCATTTGAAATATGGTAACGATTTGCTTCCATAGTTTTCCAGATGTCCCAAACAATCAGAAAGGGGATTCGTCAGAGAAAATGACTTTACCCCAGTCCTCAGCAATCCACTCCCTTCTTTGATGCCCTCCTTGAGACCAGGCCTTGCTCCAAGAGTCTCCGCCTCACAGTGCGTGAAGATGCACTCACACCTGCCTGCTGCCATTCCTGAGCAAGCTCTGCACTGCTGGTAGCCCGATCCTGCAGCTGAAATACTTTTAAGAGATGGTCCTGGCGCCTGCTGGTCTTTCATGGGCGCCCAAGAGCCTTTTTGGCAACAATGGAACCTCTCTCCTTGAAGTTCTTGATGATGCAATAGATTGTTGACTGAGGTGCAATCTTTCTAGCTGCAATTCTCTTTCCTGTTTGGCCATTTTTGTGCAGTGCAATGATGACTGCACATGTTTCTTTAGAGATAACCATGGTTCACAGAAGAGAAACAATGAGGCCAAGCACCAGCCTCTTTTTAAAGTGTCCAGTGGTGTCATTCTTACTTAATCATGACAGATTGGTCTCCAGCCCTGTCCTTGTCACCACCCACACCTGAAACGATGTTAGCTGGTCCTTTTAAGGCAGTGCTGCAATCACGTTGATATGTGTTTTGGGGGAAAAAGCTCATTTTCTAGGCAAATATCGACTTTGCAATTAATTGCTGTTACGCTGATCACTCTTTATAACATTCTGGACTATATACCAATTGCTGTTATAAAAACTGAAGCAGTAGACTTTGTAAATATTAACATTTGAATCATTCTCAAAACTTTTGGCCAAGACTATAGTGCACTCTGTGGAGGATTTTGTATTGTATTAGTTGTAAATTGGGGTTTCTAGTCATGTGAAAAGTTCTTAGACATATCTGAGCCCAGATGTTCAAAACTGATTGATAGATCCTCCTCCCATTTCATAATGCATCCAGTTTAGTCAGTGTCCTGTATAATTTAGACAGTAGTTTGGAACTAGGAACTCTGATATATTAGTTGGAATTTGTAAAACTCCATCAATATGCTTAAATTTGTTTCTAATTATAAATTTAATTTGTTCATATTCTAAGAATTTATTTTTGCTAATGCCATATATGCCAGTACCGAAAGTTTACCATACTATTGTTTTGTGGAAAATCAGGGTTATTCCAGATGCGTGTACGACTGCATGGGATAAGTGATGACTTTGTCATTTTAAGAAATTCCCACCATGCTGTCAGGGAAGAGCTGATGTTAATATTTTTAAAACATGAATGCCATTTGACATTAGAGCTAATAAACGGCAAATCTGAAATTATGATATTGCTGCATGTTTCCTGTTCTGTGTCTATCCAGGGCTCATCTAAGAGATTATGTTTTATCCATTTAGAGATCTATTGTAGTCTATTTGCTAAGTAGTAGTTTTGGAAGTTAGGTAAATCTAGTCCCCCTCTGTCTTTGGTTTTCTGTAGTGTCTTTGTTGGGATCTGGAGCTGTACCACCTTCCTACAGCAGAGTGCGCCGTGGGTCTCCTGGAGCTGGAGCTTTCCAGCACACCTGAGACGCATCTACTCATCAGGAGACCTCTCCTTTATAACCAGCTGCCAGACCTCTGAAACTGAAAGTGCCTCTGAAACTGAAAGAGTCTAGTTGTCTCTGTTCAGAGATCAGATTCTAACTAATTCTAAACCAGTCTCTAGCCTGAAGCTCTGGGTGAGCTTAACCTGCCAATCTGCCCTGGTGAACCAAACCTGAAGATTCCTATGTGGATTCCCATGGTGCTCTTGGTGAAGAGCTGGAAACTCAGATCAAGGTCTGCCATTCAAAGTCAAAAGTTAGACGCTGCAGCTGGTCGTATCCTCTGCTGAACCAACAGTCTCTGGACCCAACAGTTCCCTCTCTCTCAAAGAGAAGCCTGGACTCAGTCAAGGTAGAATCTGAATAATCAAGAACTCATAACTCATCTGCCTGCTCCACTAACCAAACTATCATCTCTGCAGACTTCAGTGAACCTGCCCGGACCAGTTCCAGAACCAGTACATTATCTTGTGTTGTGAAACTTTCAATATACTCTGTTAAACTTTTACCCAGCCTCCGTTGTGTTCTGCATGTGGGCTAAGAACCTTAAACCCATCATGACAGTCTTTAAGCTGATACGAGGGGATTTATCCTTCCAAAGAAATTTAGAGATGGGAGAATCTAGAGATTTAAACCAGTCAGGTAATGGTTTATTGGGGATCATTGAAAATAAGTAGTTAACTCTAGGTAAGACCTTCATTTTAATTGAGGCTACCCTACCCATAAGGGACATCGGAAGCAATTTCAATCTTTCTAGGTCCTCTTCTATCTTTTATAAAAGAGGGATGTGGTCGAGTTTTGGCATCTCAGCTAATTTAGATGATACAGTAATTCCCAAATGTTTGATATTTCCTGATTGCAATTGTTGACCTGAGGGATTCTGTAGAGACCAATTAATTGGTAGTACTATAGATTTAGACCAATTTATAGAGTAATCTGAGACTTTTGAGAAAGATTATAGTAATCTAATTACTTGAGAGAGGCAAGTGTTTGAGCGCTGGAGATAAAGTAATACATTATCTGCGTATAGACAAATGTTATGCTCTTTCAGGCCTTTTATGCCTTTAACTACATTAGTTTGTCTGATTGTAGCAGCTAGAGGCTCAATAAAAATGGCAAAAAGTGAGGGGGAGAGCGGCATCCCTGCTTGGTGCCCCTCTGAAGACAATAGATAGATTAAGCCACTCCCTCAGGCTCCATTATTCCTGATTTCTCCATATAATCAGTTTTATCTAAATATTATTACCTATACACACAATCAGAATTAATATAGAAAAAAATATATATATACAAATTTCTAGATAAATCTTTGCACTAGTATATATATATATTTTTTCTGGTTTTTGAAATTCAGTTTCTGCTACAAAATATAATTTATAAAATATATTATTATAGTTCAATATAGAAGTGTGGTTTTGATCAGGAAGAGTCTTATTTCAATGATCTACAAGTGGAAAAACAGAGGAAAGTGTTTCAATAAATCTCAAAACAGCCTGCCATAGAACACTTCATATAAACCTACACATCAAGTCGAGCAACTATCTTCTTGTTCTCCAACTATCTTCTTTCTGTGCTTTGTAGCAGCAGTGCTGTTTCTTTATCATTTAAACACATTTTCCATTTTTTCATTTCTTCCTTAAAGTATCTAGTTCCTGTGTAGTAAATATAGGCACTTCCTGTTGCCTATTGTCATGGTGACTCATCGATTCAGTGCTCCACTGATAATGGCTTTTTTTTAATCAGAAAGTATACAAACATTCCTTGACAACACCACAGGTTACATATGAAAAGGGGGGAAAAAAACAACAACAAAAAACTAAAACCCCTCGGGTCCAGAAAGCATAGTAATAGTATATACATGACTAAAAATAATAAATGGTAAATAAGTGGATGTTTAAGACGTTACAGCATAATGTTGGAATACCCTCTTTTTAGAGGTATCTGTGTTTCTGGGTAGCCATCTCTTTACAAAATATCAGATCTTACTTGTAGTTGAGCAGTTAAAGCCTGCATTCCATACACCTCCCTTAGCTTCTGTTTCCACTGTGTCACTGTAAGGGGCAGTTGATTCATCCATTTTATTGTCACCATTTTCCTAGCAGTCATCAAGAGTATATGTAATAAGTGCTTTTGGTCTCTAGTGTACATGCCTTCAGGAGTTAGATCGAGAACAAAATGACTTGGGGTAAATAGTATATTACTTCCCAAAAAATTATCTATCTCGTTCTTTACCCCCTTCCAAAAAGGAAACATCACTGGGCAGTCCCAAAAAATGTGTGAGTGGTCTCCAACCATTCCACATCAGAAGAAAATAACCTTTTCTTCATTTTCATATAAAACTCCCTCCACATGTTACTATTGATAACTTTATGACATCCAGTGGATATTGTCTGCCATTCCCCATTGTTGGAATATATAGTGCCACAATGGAACCACATCAATTTGATGAACCTTTTCAAACCATCCCCCTTCCCATGTGCACAAAGAGAACAAAGAACATTCTGGATAATTCTGGAAACTTCCGGCCAAAGGAACAGTCAGCTCACGCATGGACCAATCAGCTGGCAAGAAGGCTGGAATCCAAGCAGGAAATACCACTACGTCATTCAGGGTTAAAATCCAAAGCGTGAGACCGAATCCACCTCTTTCCCCTGGGTTCGAATGCCTGCAAGGAGAGGCCCGTTATGCGTGAAATGCTAAGGAAAAAGGCTGGAGGTAGCCTTTGTTGTCCTGCGTCAAAAGTCACAGATCGCAGTGTCCCAAAGTACATAGCGCCCACTGAACTTGGTGAGACAGGGATCTCCAGAGCTGAACTGCTGTGTCGGAATTTCCCCCCTTTGTGAGGACCTTGCTACTGAATTATGGCCTATCGGCAGGAGGACGCTTCTTCTTTTGATAGGCGTAACCGTCTTCGATTTCTAAAAGCCCATCAAGTTCCTCTGCTGTAGCATCAGACTGATCTAAAATTCTTCCGAGAACGGACCCCTGGTAAAGACAGACCCGCACCGAGCTGAGGCTGAACCGTGCGTCTCCCTCTTTTCCCAACTTCCTTCCCAGACTGCAAGATGTCTCAAAGTTAAACCCATCCACTTTTCTATTTTGGTGCTTTAATGAGGTTCTGATGTTTAATCTTTGCTGGTTATAAGAACTCTGATTTATTGATTGAAATAAGTGTGCTGTGAATAGCTGCAAATGATATTTTTTTCTTCCTTTCTATCCTGCTTTCCTTCTCTTTCGGCTTTAAGTTTAGTTTATAGAGCATTTGCTCACATTTAACTGTGTGTGGTCACGTAGTTGATGACCCAGGTTACAAGCTACCCCACCTTCTCCTCCCTTTCATCATATGTAAAGGGAGGTTACACACATACACATGCCCCACACACACACACACACACACACAGTGCCCTGCTTATCCCATTTGCTGAACAAACTTCTGCTGCTGTTGTTAATGCATCTTAACCATTTGCCATTTAAGCTGAATGTATTTACGTTGTTTTATTTGCACTGTTGTTATTATGATACCTGCTGCTATTCCAAATGGACATTATTGAATTTATTAACATCTGGACTATCTTGGACAATCTCAGAAGCCAGTTAAATGGACTCTTCTGGTTTTATTCTTTTCTTTCAAAACTAGTCACTTACTCTACCTCATGTTCATTTTCTAATAGCGCATAGTGTTTTGCATAGATGTTAGATTCCTGTAATCCTGAATTATTAGAATAAAGACATCATTGTTTAACTTGCAGTTGTTTGTGATTCATATACGAATAGTTTATCACTCAGGCCAGATCCACCCTCTTTTGGTAATAGTTTGAATAAACAGAGATAAATAGTTATTTGATTGATAATTGATAGCTCTGCTGATAACCTAGCCTAGGTCATTAAATTGGTGGGAATACCTGGATTTTAACAGCCGGTCCAGGAACCATCCAGAGGTGAAAAGCATAAACCCTGGTAGGTAAGCAAATTATAGCTACAATATTCAACTGAGGACACTAAATTGATTTCATCTCCGATTTTGAATAAGTTAAATAATTAACTACAACTCCAGTTCTAGTTAACCATTTATTCATTATCTGTAGGATATCATTTTGCACAACACCATCCTCGAATTCAGTATTTAACTCCAGTTCCCATTTGTTTTTTATATAAAAAGTATTGTCTGGTATATCGAATAACAGATTTCTGTATATATGGGAAGCGTGTTTTTTAATGGGTAGTTGTTGCTTAATTATATTAATAAAGTAAATTTCTACGTTCGTTGGAGCATTCTTAATTATATTCCAGTCTGTTTGATTTGTGATGTAATTCCTTACCTGAAAACCGCTGAACATATCACTTTGGGGTAGAAGGAATGTCTTGGAGATATGAGTGGCTGTACACCAGTGTCACATAAAAACTGATCAATAACCCTCAGATGTCTACTTGCCTATCTCTTAAAAGTGACATCTTGTTGGGATCTGGAGCTGTACCACCTGTCTCCAGCAGAGTTCACTGTGGATCCTCCTGAGCTGAGCCTTCGACACACCTGAAACCCATCTCATCATCAGGAGGATCCTCCACCATATAAGCAGCCCTCAGACCTCGCATCAACGCCGCAGTGTTTATCCAGTTTGGAAACCTGTTTTTGTCCTGTAAGCTCTGGATGAGCTTAACCTGTCGAACCTGCCCTCAGAGCCAAACCTGAAGAACCTTCTCTGGATTTCCCATGCTGCTCTGGACTAAGAGCTGGAAAACCAAGGTCTGTCCTATCGTTAGATGCAAGACGCTGAAGCTGAAACTGAACTCTGCTGAATCAAACAGTCTCTGGAACCAACAGTGCCTCTCTCAAAGCCAAACCCGGATTCTTCAAGGTAGATCTCTGAAGATAACATTTCCACATTCACCAGCTACGTGGCTAACTGAACTGTCTCCCTTCCAGTTGCCTGTGAACCAGATCCCCAGAAGTGAACCAGTACTTGACTCTTTCATTTACCATTGTTCAATAAACATTGTTAAACTTTTACTCCAGTTTCCGTCTCCGTGGTGTTCTGCATATTGGGTCTTCCTGAACCAATCATGACACATCTGTTATTGAGGGGGGGAGGAATCTGGATTTCCAGCAATCTGCATGGCCCTTGAGAGGGCTACTGTTCCTCTAATTCTCTTTTGGACTGTAGACCATACGTTTAAGGTGTGTTTCACCCATTCATTTGTAATCTCAAATTCCTTCTGGGACTGAAAAGTGGATAAAGGTATTGCTGTTAACGCAATACCTTGCGAGTTCTCTCTGTTTACCCATCCTGAATCTATGTTATTGTCAATCCAAGCTACCGTATTTTCACGACCATAAGGCGCACCGTACAAAAAGGCGCAGTCTCAGTTATGTGTGCCATTCTGTATTTAACACACACATAAGGCGCACCGGACTATAGGGCGCGTTTTTTATATACAGGTACATGTCCTCTACTACGTTTAAATACCTCTACTGCGTATTTAAAAATACAGCGGGAGCAAAACTGAGTATGACTGTGCTTTATTCATGTATTTATTACAAAGTATTAATCAAAACTGGGAGCTGGCCGTGAGACAGACACATCGCTGATGACAGAGCTGTGATCACTCCTAAATTAACTTAAAATCCTGAAACCTGCCGACGGAATATGTTCGCTTTTATTACCGGTATCCTGGTGCCTGCAGTTTAAATTATTTAGATGAAAAACACCTGCCAGCCGCCGCGGTGAACCCGGAGGCTACCCAGCCTAGAGGCTGCTGTTGAAGGGATTTCTACTGTCGGTGTACCGCTGGTATGTGGGGGTCTGAGCGCCTCCGACAGAAATAGATAATCTGGATGAACTGACTGCAATTATTAAGTTTTCAGGTGGACTTTCTCACTTAAAAACATATTAAAACTACTTTATTCCCACTGATCACAGCAAATATAGCTGCAAGATTTAGATTATTTAGATGAAAAACACCTGCCAGCCGCCGCGGTGAAACCAGAGGCGACCCGGCCCAGAGGCTGCTGTTGAATTAAGTTTTCAGGTAGAAAAATAGAGCGGGAGCAAAACTGAGTATGATTGTGCTTTATTCATGTATTTATTACAAAGTATTAATCAAACCCATCAAAGTCATCATCCTCTGTTTCTGAATTAAACAGCTGCGCTAAATCAGAAATGCCAATTTCCCCTTCTTCGCTGTCAGAGTCACTTTCTGTGCCGGGCGGCTCCTCAGAAATAATGCCGGCTTTTGCGAAAGCTCGAACAACAGAGCCAGCAGACACGTTAGCCCAAGCATCAACAATCCATCCGCAAACGGTGGCGTAACTTGCCCGGCGCTGCCTTCCACTTTTCATTAAACTGTGGTCTCCGTCTGTCATCAATCGCTCCCACGCCACTCGCAGCCTTACTTTGAACGGCCGGTTCACACCGATGTCGAGCGGTGGAAGTTCCTTTGTCAGACCCCGGATAACAGCGTTCATTTGATTCACCTTTTTTTTCACATCGGCTGTGAGATGGGCACGCAGTCACAGATTAACAGCGATGGTGATGCGTGGAAAAAACCACCTGGTCTCCTCACATACACCTGCCTCAGCCACTCTTTCATCATCTCCTCATCCATCCAGCCTTTTTCATTTGCCTTAATATCATATGTCATCAGAGCGATGTGTCTGTCTCGCTGTCAGCTCCCAAATCAGCTTCTCTGATTGGTTGATGCGGCGCTTCCAGCAGCAAAACTTAAATTTTTCCATCTCGAGCTGCAGCAGCGCGTTGGCGGTGCGTCAGATGCTTAAACGCTCCTGACGCGCTGCGCCTGCTGCTCAAAACGCGCTGCGGGACCTTTTGCTGCGCCTATAAGCGCGTCAACCGTTGACTTTGCATGTAAACACGCTGCTTCAGCTGCACCTGCTGGGTCCGGTTCACACCGATGTCGAGTGGTTGAATAACAGCGAGCACAGCTTAATTTGTTAAACCATGTTTTTCACATCAGCTGTGAGATGGGCACGCATGGAGTTACAGATTAACAGCGATGGTGATGAGTGGAAAAAAACCAACTGGTCTCCTTACATTCAGCCACTCTTTCATCATCTCCTCAATGAGGTGGTCTCAAAAGTCGCAGTTACAACACACATAGGGCGCACCGCACCAAAGGGCGCACCGCACATTTTGAGGGGAAAAAAAGACGTTTAAGTGCGCCTTATAGTCGTGAAAATACAGTACCATTGCTATCAGTTGTGCTGCCTAGAATTAATATTTTAAATTGGGAGGCTAAATCCACCGTTGTCTTTTCCAAGACTGAGCCTTTTAAGTCTCACTCTTGGTCTCCTATTATGCAATAAAAATTTAGATATAAGCTTGTCAAGTATATTAACAGCTGATGTCCCAAATACCATCATGGCTTCTGATTCACTGGGATTAAATGTATAACCAGATACTAGGCCATATTCATTAAGACTTTGTAGAAGAACTGGTATTGAGTGGACAGGATTTTCCATGAATACTATTATGTCATCAACATATAGGGCTATTTTATGTTGGTTTATACAAGGTTATTCCTTGTATAAGAAATAAGTGATGATAATTTTGAGAGTGGCTGAATGCTAAGAACAAATAGGGCTGGTGAGAGGGCATCTATGGCGTTACATTTATGTCATAACCAACGCGAGCAAAATAAACATACTCGCATGTATGTTAGACTACTTCTGCGCATGGTTTATCTACCGGCACGCGAGAAACTGCTGCTTCAAAAGGAGAAAATCTCTCTCCACGCGCGCCAGCTCCTCTACGCGCGCTCAAAAGCTCTCCGCACGCGCCAGCCCCTCCCACGTGCGTATGGTGGTCCCTATTAACCATTAGGGACTCATAGTGATCACACTACAACAGCTGGTTTGGAAAAAATACACCTTTTTGTGAATGAAGTACACAGAGATGCTAGTGTTAAGGAAGAAAATATTCTAAAATAGTTAACTTTGGAAAAAGGTTGGCTTTCTCTCTTCCTTTCCCAGGTTCATCTCGTTGAGCTGCGTGTGGCCCCAAGGAAAACCAGCATTGCGTGTTGACGTCACAGAATTACATAGTTTAATCGAATATAAGACAATGCACAAACTTAGAAATAAGACAATGCACAAACTTACACCAGAAACTGCAGAACAACGGAGACATACATTCAATTACCTGACATAAATGGAGAGAAGGAAAGAAAGCAAAGACGTACAAAGACATCTTTGGAGAGTTGCAAGAGCAAATCTGATTTGTTACTTCTGTGTAGAAAGTTTTATCCTCTTGTATTTAATTTATTCAACTAAGGCTGGCTTTTGCTCCTCCAACCAGGAGCTATCTTGGACACTCAGAAAAACTTAGAGCTTCCCCTAATTTATGGCAAACATCTGGCTAAAGAAAACATGAGATAAGACCTCACAGAATAGCTGTTGGAATGCGGGGGCCTCTTTCCTACCATAAATTCTCAGGAACAAACTTAAATTCAGTCCTTTGGTTCAAGGAAAGGTTATCTTCACAAACTTGTTCAAAATTAAGAAATATGTTCAAAATGAGAGTGCTCACCATACCTTTTACACATGCCATAAGATTAACTGTATTAAAAACTAAAAATAATCATTTTTCTTCAACACTAGGCAGGTGGGAGTTCTTTATGAAATACATTGAAGTTTTAAGCATGATGTCTATACCTGTCTATACACTAAAGCTTTTGTGTAAATATGACTCTGTGTTTTTTTTATGATGCTATGGGTTCACCATTCCCACGTAAAACTAACAGCTGAAACAATACCACAAAAATTGCATTGAAAGATTGCTACAGAGAAACATATCAAGATGATCAGTGGTGGATGAAGTACCCAACTATCATACTTTCAATTCAGTTTATTTATATAGCGCCAATTCAAAACACATTTCATCTCAGGGCCTATAAACTATTCTTAACCTTAAAGAAATACACTCTATAAATTGCCTTTGTGGTAAATGACTATTCTAGCTCCAAATGTCTGGTTTTTGGTGCAATATCTACATAGGTGTATAGAGGCCCCTTTCCAGCCACTATCACTCCAGTGTTCTAATGGTACAATGTGTTTGCTCATTGGCTCTGAAGGCTAATTGATGATTGGATTGCACAAGGGTTTTATATATGTATGTATATATATATATATATATATATATATATATATACACATATACACACATGTATATGTATATATATAAAACCCTTGTGCAATCATGTTCACACTTCTGAAAACAGATTTAAGCAGATTGAGTTTCACGAGCATCACATTTGTGGGGTCAATTAAATGCTCCAAATGGCCAGAAAAAGAGAACTTTCATCTAAAACTTGACAGTCTATTTTTGTTCTTAGAAATGAAGGCTATTCCATGCGAGAAATTCCTAAGAAATTGACGATTTCCTAGAACGGTATGTACTACTCTCTTCAGAGGACAGCACAAACAGGTTCTAACCAGAGTAGAAAAAGAAGTGGGAAGCCGTGTTGCACAACTGAGCAAGAAGATAAGTACATTAGTCTCTAGTTTGAGAAACAGATGCTTCACAGGTCCCCAACTGGGATCTTCATTACATAGTACCCGCAAAACACCAGTGTCAACATCTACAGTGAAGATGTGGCTGCGGGATTCTGGGCTTCAGGGCAGAGTGCCAAAGAAAAAGCCATATCTGAGACTGGCCAATAAAAATAAAAGATTAAGATGGGCAAAAGAAAACAGACATTGGACAGAGGAAGACTGAATCCAAGTTTTAGGTGTTTGGATCACAAAGAAGAACGTTTGTGAGATGCAGAACAAATGAAAAGATGCTGGAAGAGTGCCTGACGACATCTGTTAAGCATGGTGGAGGTAATGTGATGGTCTGGGGTTGCCTTGGTGCTGGTAAGGTGGGAGATTTGTATAGGGTAAAAGGGATTCTGAATAAGGAAGGCTATCACTCCATTTACAACACCATGCCATACCCAGTGGACAGCGCTTGATTGGAGCCAATTTCATCCTACAACAGGGCAATGACCCTAAACACACCTCCAAATTGTGCAAGAACTAGAGCAGAAGGAGGCAGCTGGTATTCTATCCATAATGGAGTAGCCAGCGCAATCACCAGATCTGAATTCCATTGAGCTGTTGTGGCAGCAGCTTGACTGTATGGTACACAAGAAGTGCCCATCCAACCAATCCAACTTGTGGGAGCTGCTTCTGGAAGCATTGTGTTCAATTTCTCAGATTACCTCAACAAATTAACAGCTAGAATGCCAAAGGTCTGCAATGCTGTAATTGCTGCAAATGGAGGATTCTTTGACGAAAGCAAAGTTTGATGTAAAAAGAATCTTATTTCCAATACAAATCATTATTTCTAACCTTGTCAATGTCTTGACTCTATTTTCTATTCATTTCACAAAGTATGGTGGTGAATAAGTGTGACTTTTCAGGAAAACACAAAATTGTTTGGGTGACCCCAGACTTTTGAACGGTAGTGTATATATATAGCCTCTAGGATGGGAATACATCCATCAAGTAATTGTGACTTTATAAAAGTTTTAATGCAGGATACATCACAATAACATCAAAATATAAAAAAACAAATATCTACGAGTATTTTCACGACTATAAGGCGCATATAAATCTCTTTTTTTCCCTCAAAATGTGCGGCGCGCCCTTTGGTGCGGTGCGCCCTATGTGTGTTGTTACTGCGGACTTTTGAGAACAATATGCACCATGCAGAACTCCTCATATCCTCATTGAGGAGATGATGAAAGAGTGGCTGAGGGAGGTGAATGTAAGGAGACCAGGTGTTTTTTTTTCCCCACTCATCACCATCTCTGTTAATCTGTGACTCCATGCTTGCCCATCTCACAGCTGATGTGAAAAACATGGTGAAACAAATTAACGCTGTACTTATTGCGGGAGATCTGACAAAGGAACTTCAACCGCTCGACATCGGTGTAAACCCGACGCAGCAGGTGCAGCAGAAGCAGCGAGTTTACATGCAAAGTCAATGGTTGACGCGCGTATAGTCGCAGCAAAAGGTCCCTCAGCGCGTTTTGAGCAGCAGGCGCAGCGCGTCGGGACCGTTTAAGCATCTGCGCGCCGCCAACGTGCTGCTGCAGCTCGAGATGGAAAAATTGAAGTTTTGCTGCTGGATGTTAGAGTTATTGAATGACAATTATAAAATTAATGTGTGTGCATATGAAACATTGAAGAAATAAGATGCTATATTCTGTCCTGTGATTCATTTAGGAGGGTCATGCTTGACATGCCTTCAGCCAGAAGGTATTTACAGGGTCATAAACTTTTATGACCTGCCTCTCAGCCAGTTGGTCATTCTAGGGTCATAAAACCCACCCATCTGTTTCTGCTCTGTGAATAAAAGACTCTGCTGTTCTGTTGAGAGTCAGATTGGTGCTGGGATGTGAGCAGCAGCCTTTCTCATTCCTGCAGAAAAAGCTCTGTTTTAAAAAAATTGTTTTGTGCTTCACATTCATTTTTGTCCTATATGAAAAATGAACTCACAATATTTTTAATCTAACATTTTTGGTGCTGAAACCCCGAGAGTCAAGATCCAATTTTTCCAGGACCGTGCAGGACCAAGGCCAAGAAACTGTCGACAGCCTTCCGCCCTTCGCCGGACGGGGCCAATAGGTTGGTCTGAGGACTGAATCTGCACAGCCAAAGCGTAGGCCTAAAGCTTTTGATCAAAAGTTGGTCTGGGACCATGTGAAAGCTATAACTGGTTTTAGTCGCAAGAATATTTGACAAACAGGGTTTTGTTGCGATAGATCTGGGATCGGTATTCTGTGCGTATGGGTCTGGGACCCTCTGTGTTCTTTTAAGATAAGAACACAGCTAAGTAAGGTTTGCAGCTGCCACAGCAGGGATAGCAGATACGGCATCTGAGTATCCGGTGCGTGCGAGGGCCTGGAGTTGGAGACTCCAAAGTGTACACGTATTCAAGCTATAACTGGTTGTAGTCGCAAGAATATTTGACAAAGAGGGTTTTGTTGTGATAGATCTGGGATCGGTATTCTGTGCGTTTGGGTCTGGGACCCTCTGTGTTCAAGCTATAACTGGTTGTAGTCGGAAGAATATTTGACAAACAGGGTTTTGTTGTGATAGATCTGGGAACGGTATTCTGTGCGTATGGGTCTGGGACCCTCTGTGTTCTTTTAAGATAAGAACACAGCTAAGTAAGGTTTGCAGCTGCCGCAGCAGGGATAGCAGATACGGCATCTGGGTATCCGGTGCGTGCGAGGGCCTGGAGTTGGAGACTCCAAAGTGTACATGTAACGATAGGTGTTTTTTTTTGTTTTTTGTCTATGATTGGTTAAAATAAAACATATATTATGCCTTAGAATAGGTGTGTGTGACTGTGTGAAAGTGTGTGAGGAAACAATCGAACCTTTCAGGTTCCGTTGTTTCATACTAAAACAGCAGGAATTAATACAGTATAACTCTTGTGGATGCAGAGGCAAGAATTTCTCACCTGAAAAGGTAGAAGCAGAAATTACCACAACAGTGGGTGCTGTCCTGCTAAATAAACATCCAGTGCGTAGAATACCCTAGGTGTTTGTACTGGACTAAATTTTTTAAAATGGGAAAAGGTCAAAATAAAATTAGAGATAATTTAGAATCTACGATTAGAAGTTTGTAGAAGTGCAGGATCCAACAAAAAAAAAATCACTTGAATATGTAGTTTGGAAAAAATATGGGTTTGAGGGACGCCTCTATTCCAAGATAAAATAATAAGAACTAAATGATAAAATAATAGAACTAAAGTGAGTCAGGGTAGTAAAAGAATTAAAAAGGATGGGTTCAGGGAAGAGTATAGACAAGATCATAAAGGGGATGTAAAGTTTGTGTCAGATTGATCCAAGTAATTTAAAAATACTTGTAGGAGTGGAAGTTAGAGTATGAAATAGATGGTGTGTGGAAGTAGATCAATGGAGAAATGTTATGTGCCGGCTAAAAACAAGCACTAGTGAAAAAATAGATAAATAAATAAATAGATAGATAAATAAATAGATAAGCTCCAAATGGCGAGGTGTATGTCTGATACATGCACAAAGTTGATACGATGAAAACCTAAATAAATAGATCTAATGTTGTGTTCGTCCGTCTTTAAATGTTATGTGTTTCCGCCTTTAAAGTTATGTTTGTGGGTTTTTTAAGTTGTTTGTGCATCCAAAAGCAAATGAAACACAGTTTAAAGGGAGACAGCTGGAATTTGCAGCAGTGTGGAAGCATGTCTATGGATCGATGACTGCAGCGTTGATCTGGCAGACAGCCTTCCTAATGCGGCTGCATGGTCTCCAAATCTATTAGATTCGGAACCGGAAAATTAAAAAGAAAAAAAAATTATATAATAACCCACCGGAAAATTGTTTTAGTCATGCAAGCTACCTACAGGGAATAAAAAAAAATTAGAGGGATTAAATAGGTGGATTGTGCAAGCTAAAACATAGAAACATGTATGAAGCGTAGTTTGGACCATAATTGGGCTCAAGGGAGGGGCCGGTGGTCACAGGGGAAAAACAAGAGGTCACGTAGAAAGCACAATAGGTGCTACAATTGTCATAAGGAGGGCCACTTTGCTCCAGAATGTCCAGACCCCCGCAGAGTGACCCTCCACATCACCAATGTTATGACCAGCACTGACGCCAGGAATCATGTGCACCAGCAAAAATTGCAGTTAACTGTGGACCCACTGGAGGTCCTGGACCTACAGCAAATTTTCCTTTCTTTTTTAAACACATCAGAAAAACCACACAATGCAGCTGACACACATGTGATACATTCAGGTTCATCCCCAAAAACATTTTACTACCTGGATCTAACCACCCAAGGGAAAAGATGAACCATAGGAGGGGTTATAAAATTTGTATGTGGATGTGTCAGTTTCCAGAAAGAAATTGTTTTTGCAATTGTAGATGAGTTAAAAAAAAAAAAACACCTTTTCAGTGCTGCCTTAAAATCATCATATTCTGTGTAAACTGCAGAGATTGTTGCACTAACAAAAACGTGAAATTTCAAAAGGCATCAAGGATGCAGGGGTGGTTCTAGAACTTCAAAGGGGGCTTTCAGCCCAGACCAGTAAAAGCGGACCAGGAAGGAAGAGTCCACAGGGGAAGTTCTTCATCTGAGTGTGAATAGGTGTTTGAGCAAATGGGTGACCAGGAAGAAAGAGTCCATAGGGGAAGTTCTTCATCTGAGTGTGAATAGGTGTTTGAGCAAATGGGGGAGCCATTAAAATAGTAGATGTGTATGAAGCATAGGTGATATTAAATGTATTAAAGGAAAAAAACATGAATAGTTCTAACAATTATTAGACAAGCAGTTAGACTTATATGCAATTCAGGAGCCTGTAAGATTTGCATTAAAGATAATGTAGGACTAAAATCAGCAAATGGTCAAACATCCTAGGAGTGGATGTCAAAGGATTAGGAAAAAGATTGCAAGGTTGCATGTTTTTGTAGTAATATTACCAACTCACCACATTAATTTGTTAGAATGGGAATTGATGGGAAAATTAAGCAATTTTTCCCAAACAGGGGGGTTATGAAGGCTGAATGTGGAGAACATATAAATAGTGTTTCAACAAAATTGTGTTGTGTTTATATGCACTATGCTAGAAGCACATTGTCAGATCCACAGGATGAAACTCTGTTAGTTGAACAGTAGAACACTTTGAATTTGTGCTTAACCCCAGATGAAAAGTTAGCAAAACAGTTTCTGAAACAAGACATTACTATAATGGCTACACAAATTATGTACACAGATGGGGCTTCGTTAGCAGCAGTTACTGTTATGCTTTCTACACAGATGTAAGGAATGTACCGCTTATCATGGGTAAATCATTTGTCATTGGTTAAGACCAGTGAAGCACAGTGGAGAGACACAGGCCTGTGTTTAGAAGCTGCAAAAGGCGCATCTGATTTCTATCTATGTCCGCAACACACAAACCAGGCTGGCTTTATAGCCCTAACACAGAACTATGGAAACAGCCTTATAAAATTCTGTTCAATGCAGAAGCTTGGGTCTAAGATTTAGCATGAGATAAATAACTCAGCATTCTTTGCTATCACAATTTGATGAAAATGATTTCAAAGATATTCCAAATGCATTGTGGTATACAAGAAGAATTGATGCAAGACTGTTGACAACTATAGATTTAGTTGAAATAGTTCATAATACAGGCCAAGGATAAAACAATATCTGCTAAAATGTGAAGCAAAGGAAAGTATAAGCTAGTTATAAAAATGTTAGCGGGTGCGGAAATAAGTTGTTGTTTGGACCGTGTTATTTCAGAGGAGGGTGAAAAGCTACAAGGGTGTCTTTTTGAAGTTGTGCAATGACTGCAGGGCTTAGATTCCACATTATGAAAAAAAAACTCAGCTTTAAGTTTTTTTCTTTTTTTCTTTAATTTTTTATGACACACTAATAGCTATGTCAGAGAAGCAGACAGCAATTCGCAGAGCTGAATGTAGAACTTTTCTCGGCAACTGTCTTAGCTTTGTAGACTTATCAAAAGCCGTGCATCCAAACAGTTGGCGGTTGAGCAGGTCTACTTTTAGGGTTAAAGGGGACCCGTGTGGACAACAGTTCCCCCATATTCTTATTCTTTTGTTGGATATATTTATATATATATAACTGTAACTTGAGCATGTAGCAAAAGCAATTTCCCTCTGGAATTATTCTGATTCTGATTAAAACCAGCAGCTATTTTGATACATGAAATTATCATTTCTCAAACAGGGGCGAGTTATGATGAATATAGTATAGTAACACAAACAGGTGTGTAACTACTACTGCTTTTAAAATTTTTGCATGTCTCACATGTTGTGAATACAATTCACAAGCAAATCAGAGAACTAAGTGAGGACAGGCACCAAGAGGTACAGCTCCAGTTGAAATAATTAGCATGGACTACATTTAGCTGACCCCAAGTGGACAGTACAAGTACTGCCTAGTCCTACTGAACAATTTTTCTAAATGGGTAGTAATTGTTTCCACAAAAAATGCCAATGCACTGACAGTAGCAAAAGCATTGTGTAAACATAACATACCTAAGCATGGTATCCAAAAAAAATCTTACAAAGTGATAATGGAACACATTTTGTGAATGAAGTGGTATCAGTGATGTCCAAACATTTAAACATAAACTTTGAAACATCACTGTTCCTACCATCCACAGAGTGCAGGATTGGTGGCCCGAGCTAATGGAGAGGTTAAGAACAGATTGAGAAAATTCATGGCAGAAACAGGAAAGCCATGACCAGAGTGTTTGCAATTGGTAAAATTACTCATGAGGATTATTCCAACATCTGATGGTTTGGCCTCTTTTGAAATAGTGAATGGGAAACCTTTTGCTCTACCTTTATGGGAAGGACAGCCATGGGCAGAAAAAGAAAAAGAACATTGACACATTAACTAAGTGAATTCTGAAGCTGTTCAGATACAGAACTGTTCAAAGAACATGTAATCTGCCCGGAGCTCTTTTTGTTTCCCCGCACGAAGGCCTGAAGCTTGGAGACCGAGTGCTGATTAAAATCATCAAGGGGAAAATTGGGCAGCTCCTAAGTGTGAAGGACCCTACATTGTGCAACCAACAACCCCCACCACTGTGAAGATATCCAGGAAAGAGAGTCTTGAATCCACCAGAATCATTGTAAGCTGATTAAAGATTTTCCTCAGAAGCCCAGTAACCTTCACAGGGTCCCCACAACTAAGGTACGGATCTGTGGTGAAGTCCAGCTTCAAAGGGGTTTGGTTTTTTAGGACCGCTCGTCTCAATGCTGGTGAAGAAACCAACCTAACCCAATCTTTTAGAGTCCGGTTAGTGGCTGTTTCCTTGGAAGGACTGGTGAAGATGGGAAAAACCAAAGTGGTTTTGCTGCCTGGTGATGACCGTTTGACTGATGTTACTAGGGACTCAAACTGACTGTCTGAAACAAAGGAGGAACAGAATGGTCTTTGATGGATCCACAGCAAGTCATCCTACAGTGCCAAAATGTGGTGGCAGCATTCCAAGCGCGTTGCTGAAGATTTGAACAAAACAGACTGTTATGTTTGTACTCATATTCCTACTTTTATGCATACAATATAAATTGAAAGATGCTGATGTTTAATATGCCCAACAGGGGGGAATGTTAGAGTTATTGAATGACAATTATACAATTAATGTGTGTGCATATGAAACCGCGAGCGGTATTGACGGCCCTTGCAGCTTAGCGTTGCTCGGCCTATTGCAACCGCGGAAGCCAAGCAATCGCCGACCCCTATCTCCCTCCCAGCCAGCAGAACAAGTTCCACCCTTCACGTCTTGACCAGCTGGAGACAACCACAGCTTTGGCCAAGAAGGGTTAAACTAGGGATAAACGATAATATCTGCGATGAATCTCATCTGTCAGACTGACACTGCGGCCATCTCAGCTGGTGGGTCAAAAGTATATATTCAAAAGAGGGAAAAACAGCACCTCCAAAATCCACGGTTAGCGGTATTACACCCTACTCAAAACTATAAAAAAATCATTAAAAATCCATAGTTTACAGTAAAATCCCGAAAAAAATCATACATGTCGAGGAATACATCCTGCATATTCTAGAATTTTTTTAGATTATTTACTAATTAATTGAAAGAGAAAAATCTTTAAACTTGAATGCCATATACTAAGGCAGTTGAAAACCCCATAAGATGCTCAACCATGCATAGATTCACGCCAAACTTGGCAATCTTTACTATAATCAAAGGATAAATAACTGGTCCAAATTTGGCTAGGATTGCTATAAAACTTTTTGAAAAACAACAATTTGCTGTTAACACAAACTTTTGAAAAATCAGAGTGACAGACTTTTAAGAAGAGCTATGCTGTGTTTACCATCAAACAAGTAGCAATTAAAGGAATTTATTCCAAAAGTCCTAGCTCTTTTGGTAAAACGACTGATTTTTTAGAAATATTTTAACATAGTGATTCCCTTTTCATAAAGGTGCCGTTTGATTCAAAATGGCCGACCTCATGAGAGGTTTAGACCATGGCTCCAATGAAACTTTTTGTAGGTGGAGGGCTCATACAGATGTGTGCCAAATTTCATTATCCTAGGAAACGAGCATGGCTACCCAGATAGCAGGCGACACAGCGCCAGATCCGTTTTCAGACCGGCAGATCTGCATAATAGTCACGTCTGTTTTACTGCCCGCCCCCAGATCAGAGAGTATGAATCACAGTCAGTTTACAGATGGTTTGGAGCCGGGGATACGGACTGAGGCTCAACCAGAGAAAGGCGACGGAAACAGTACTGCGGCTGAAGATTTTGAAATTAAAATCATAACCAAAGTTGATTCCTCATTAAGGTAAGCCCAAGTTGTTCAAAAAGGTATGTAAGAAAATATATTTTCTTTAGTTTTGTAAAGTATAAGTGCCATTGACAGCTTTTAGGATCAAAAGTAAAGCTAATCTTTACTTGTGTTTATTAAAATCCATCAAGAGTTTGTGTGGTTGATCTGTAATTAAAAAAATAGCCATAGTAAAAAACATTTCACCATCAGACTCACAAAATTAACAGATTTTATCACTTAAACGTTTAGCATTGATGGGGTTTTGGCTAGGTGACTGTAAAGCCTATTTTAAAGCAATTATGACAAACCCATTTTTTTATTCAGTTAGTGACTACAACTCTATGAGCATATAGATCAAAAAGTGTTAAGAGATTAAATGTAAGATAAAACAGATTCAATACAACGCAAATTCACCAAACTAGTACAACTACATCTCCCATCATGCACCGGACAAGATAGCGCTAACAGCTGACTGCGTCGGCTAAAAAAAACTGTTCACTGTCAAATACTGGTGGGAGAGTTTACATGGCAGGGGTTTGTTACGCCTGCGTAACAATAATATAATGAATTTTGTGGGAGATTAAAGTCTAAAGATTATGGAAGCCCGTTTCTGCTACTCTAAAAAAAAGAAATAAAATCTCATTATAATGAGATAGTAACTCATTATATTGAGATACTATCTCATTATATTGAGTTACTATCTCCTAATACATAGGAGAGTATATTTAACTCATCTCTCCCTTTTCCTTTGTTTTTTTCCTTGTTTCAACCCGAGAGGTCCTGATTTGTTTCAATCCGGCCAAAATACACCAATTGTAGCAGCTCATTGGTAGAATTCCCTTATGACAGAAAGAAGGCAATGATTCACACTATTTTATCATCCAGAGGGGGGAAACATTTACTGAAATTCCGAATTCCTACTTCTGTCTTTAACACTTCATAAGTTCAGGGCTTCATCAACAGGCATATCAGCTTTTCCCCCGAAACTCTCATTTAATCTCAAGCTGTTTATAGTCTCAACATCGCATTATGTAACTGCACATGCACAGGAATATCATGTCCAAAGCTTACTGGAATTCACGTGTGCTGGTCAGAGCCAAAGGTTGCTTCGACCCTAAAAGAATGTTTATACAAATGTTATCTGTTTATACTAAAATCTCTTAATATCTCATCTAATTGCGTACAAATCAGCCATTAGAGACCTTATTATTGCTAAGACTCATACTTGACCTTCAGCATGTACTGTTTTGTTGCTATTAAGTATAGGGCCATGAAGGAGGCTATATAAGGCAATAAAACCTCTTCAGCAACTTACTGTTAGTTTTATATGCTTTTTCACCGTTAAAGCGGACACGGGCTGAGCTGTAGATTTCCGAGCGCACAAGAGCGGTGTGAGTACCTGATCTGTAGCTCATTTGCGCAAGCAAATATCGGGTAGGGGAGGAGAAGAGCAGGAGGACTACAGTGTGCGAGAAGGACAGGGAGAGCGGCTGCATTGCTGGGTGCATAATGGGGTGAAACGCTAAACCGATGCTACTACAATTTACACTGTCCAGTGGGGGGTCCAGTGGGGTAGCCAGGGCATAGCCCATGGCTGCCCTCGGCCACCCCCTGGTGGTGCCCTTGCTGCTGAGGAGAAGTTTGTTTGGACTTCTACAGGTGCAGACGTGATAAAGAGTACCGAACACTAAGGAAGTAAATTTACTGGGTAAGTTTGAAATTATGGAATAATTCAATGATTTGTGACAAAGTTCAAATTTTAATCTAAAGTTCTTTAAGCTACGTGAACTTATTTTCATCTGCTGTTGTTTGTGAAAGGGTAAGATAACATATGATCTGTCCTTCCTTCAGCTCATTTAATTCAGACTGTTGGTAACTTTGACTCACAGTTTTCCTCCACATGAGCTCATGACGGGTCGACCCTTTCATGGACCACAGAATGGACCAGACATCTGACCAGACTAGGACTGAGAGGTGACACATTAAAATGACCTACAAGAACTTTTTTTTTTCCTTAGTCAGAGACGTCTTTACAGACGGACCAAGGTGCCTGGAAACCCTAATGGAGGACCATCTCAGCCATCCTTCCATCCTTCAGCACGAGGAGGTGTGGCTGAGAGTCATCAAAAGAAAGTGATCAGAGCTAATCTGAGCTAATCCGGAAGGGACCACGAAGAGCTTCAACAAAACAAATCAGAATATAGGGGCAGAATAATCCACTCTGATTTGTTAATTAACACATCAGTAGTCCACCTGATGTGTTGAAGACCAGCTGTTCTGCCGACAATGTTCAAAATGTCCCCTTTATAAGGGACCAACATCAACAGAAAGATGAAGACATCCACTTGAAGATGTCTGACAACACGAATACAACATGAATAAGAAGGTGAATGTGTTGTAATGTGTTGTATTTTAATCAAAGATAAAAAAAAATAGTATTAGTGTTTCATATTAGTTTTCTTAAAAAAAAAATGAAGTCCAAGTGTTACATGACCACCTGATGGCTGCTGTAAGTATTGACAGAGATTTCCGGATTAGAGAATGAACTCTGACGATCAGGTCATCTCAGCTACCATAGGGGAAGAGGAGCGCTGTTATTAAATCCTGATTCTGAAGAGCTGAACTGAATCTGTGTGAATCATCTTTATATAGATATTGATCTTTTTTTTCTTTTTTTAAATGAAGCTCAGGTTAACAATTTGACTTACACTTTGTAGAGAAGAAGGAGTCTATTGTTTTGTCTGTTTTGAACTTTTCTCTTTCCAGGGAGACAAAGGGTAACTGATAATGATAAGAACTGAAAATTTAAATTTTTAGCAAATAGATCTTTTACCATAAAAGTATTGTTAAGCCATATGCCATGATCATACTTTTGGACATTGGGAACCAGTGTCCATATTTCATCTTGACATGATGTGGAATCAGCTGTGGAATCTCTGCAACAACCCCTGTTTCAGGCAAGGCCTCCACAGGCAAGTCACATGGCAAGTCACAGTGTCATGATTGGTTTTTAGGTTAAACCCACATGCAGAACACAAACGGAGGTTGAGTAAAAGTTTAACAGAGTTTATTTAGATTGACACAAGAACATGAACTGGATCAGGTACTGGTCCGGGTTGGGTTCACTGATGTCTGCAGAGATGGACAGTCTGATTAGCCAGGCAGTCAGAAGATTAATTGAGTTTTTAGATTGTTCTGAGTCTACCTTGAAGGAGTCCAGGCTTAACTTGTGAGGGAGGGAACCGTTGGGTCCAGAGACTGTTGGTTCAGCAGAGTGCACAAGCAGCAGCAGCATCTAGCTTCTGACTTTGAATGGCAGACCTTGATCTGAGTTTCCAGCTCTTCTCTGAGAGCAGCAGGAGAAAATCCAGACTGGAATCTTCAGGTTTGGCTCACCAGGGCTGGCAGGCAGGTTAAGCTCACCCAGAGCTTCAGACTTGAGACAGGTTTCCTGTGAGCAAAGACAGAGGCAGATTAGAATCAGGTTTCTCACTTGAGATGACTTAGATTCTTTCTGGTAACAGAGGCTCAGGTTTGCTAACCAAACTAAGGTCAACACTGCGGCGTTGAAGGAAGGTCTGGCAGCTGCTTATGTAGGGAAGGTTCCTGATGAGCAGACAAGCTCCAGGTGTGCTGGAGGGCTCCAGCCCAGGAGACCCACGGCGCACTCTGCTGGAGAAAGGTGGTACATCCCCAGATCCAACAGTAACCCCAGTCCCTAACAGAAAACAAAAACCAGAAGAGGATCCTCGGCGCCCTCTGGTGGGCAAGCCTCAGGATCCCAACACACAGAGGTGTGACCAACCGTCTACCCCCCCTCTGTGTGAGGACAGACAAAACCTCCTGCTCTCCTGGCCTCCTCTCCCTTGCCCATGAAGCTGCAGTTCACAGTGGAGATGCAGGCCCAAGGGGAACCAGATCTCCAGAACCATCAAGGATAGGTCAGAACCTTTCAGAACCAATCTGCTGCAAACAGACCTTTTGCAACAGAACTTATAGAGCCAAACTGTATGAGAACCATCCACTGGGTATGAGCCTGAGGGGACCCCTGCTGTGAGAGAAGGACTGCCTTGACAAAGGACCCCTGCTGTGACCTAACTGCAGAGCTGCAAATGGATGAAACTCAACCTTTCCACAACGGGACATGGAAAAAAAAAAGGTTTGCATTGTCTGGCATGATTAGGGACAGAACAATATGTCTTTTGATGATGTTAATCATATCGTGTGTTCAACCTGAGTAAAGACATCGCTAATTGACGCCAAAGAATAGATTGCATGCTATGCTATGCTACAGGAACATGTGTTGAGCTGTTGTTGAAGCTTGGACAAGCTTCATTCACTAAGGGGTAACACTGATATAACAAGTATTCACGTGTTCATCATCTGCTCATTACATTTCCATTAGCAAGTATGACCAAGAGTCATTTAGTGGAATCCTGATGTCTATTCGCAGCTAGCTATTTCAAAGAAGTAAATAATCATTTAACTGAAGGTTTTTGGTTCTTGATTAAGCAAATCATTCAATAAAACATTATTTGGCCAAATAATGTTTTATTCACTTCATGGATTTGCATTGTGAATTGGTCTGAAAACATTCCAATTTCTTTAAAATTAGTGAAAAGCTAAGTTGATCACATCCCAAATTCTTCCAGATAAACTTTGGTTTCAAACACAAAATCCATCTTAAACTGTAAAATGGTTTTCAACCATGCTTCCCTTCCTCTTTGGACATAGTAGTTAAATGTTAAATATTATAATATGGTTATTTCATATTTTTCAGAGGTTAAATAAATACAACAATAATTAAACACAGATACATTTCAGGTTTAGGTTGTACTGGGTTGTTGTATAAGTAATTCTTCAACAGATGGCGTAGGTTCTATATGTCAGCCATAGTTGTTGTTTTTTCCTGTTTTCTGACCAGCGAAGAAGTCAGTGTTATTCTAGAAAATGTATTCTCTATGCTTATATGTATGTTGCCACAGTTCAGAAGTAAAGCAATATAAATGAAGTTGAATCTCCTGTCGTTTTTTTCCAGCAAGATGGGATGTTTCAGCTAAATCCACAACATTAAGTTTCGTTGGGTTTCACTGGTTTTATTTAAGACTGTTAAACTGAATTATGTTTGACTTGGAGCTAAATCATTTTTGTTAATAAACTCTTATTTTGAACAGAAGTTGTGAATTTATTCCATGTATGTGCAAAATTAACTGTTTGACCATGATTAGTCCCCCCCCTTACCGGGGAGGGCAATACACATCTTAAAGTATCAGAAATGTAAATTCCCAGCTGGCTGGGAATAGAATTTAACATAGAATCACAACAGTATCATCATGGGGAAAAAACAGTAAATATTTTTGCAAACTAAGATGTGATTCCAGGGCTCTGTTTATTGGTAACATATTTTAGCTATCATAATCTTTTCCATGCACTGCATGAAAAGTGACATTTTCGTCCCCGTAAACTCCCGCAGATCTCCCTGATTTTCGTCAGTTTCCGACAATTTGCAACCCGCGCTTGTCGCCGTTTGTCAGTGCCACAAATTGTCGGGAACAGACTCTGACGTATGTGGAGAGCGATCAGCTGTACTAATGGCCCTAATTAGCATATGAATGCAGCGAACCCGCACGGCTGGCCAGGTCTGGCTTGAATAACCTACTCAGTATTGGCTGAAACCACTATTCTCAAACAAGTAAAATCGCTCGTGATTGGCAGCAAAACCACACGTGGCCAGGCCAGGCTTGAATTTTCTTACTGAGTATTGGACGGAAACACTTCTTTATAAACAAGTAAAATCGCTCGTGATTGGTTGGCATATATATATATTTACATAAATATATATATATTTATTTATATATATATTTATTTATTCATTCATATATTTATTTATTCATATGCTGTATATTTATGTTATCCTACACTACTACACAAATATTAGGCTACCATCAAGGAACAGGACCTGGGTGAGGACCTGCCCACACATGCGTATCCGAAAATTACAACTCCGTGAACTGTCCGTTTGCCTCCTCGGGGTTGGAGGTAACTGGCAGCATTCCCTCCGAGGCAGGTCCGATGTGCAGACGCCTACTGTGCGTGGCCCTGTACTTCGGCATCGCTTCTAACCGGGACTGCAGCTTAACACAGAGTTCAGAGAGATCCGGCCTATGAAATGGCGGCGGCCATTCCAGAGTTCCACTTCCTCATCAGCTAGCACACTCTGCCTCGATTCCAGCAGCTGTAAAAAAATACAATGAAACAGCACTATGTGATGGGATGCACTGCGTATGGACACAACACATCTATCAATGCACCTGAAAAATAGTCACCAAATAAAGTCTTACCCTCTTTCTTTTCTGAATGCTTGGCATTCCATGCGCAACGTGTTCTCTGGCTGCGTATATCTGAAGCTCCTGCGTACCGTCTCATAATACGTCTTACAGGCAGCTGGAAAACAATTAAATGAGAGTGGTATGAAGCATAGGAGGTCACCGCCTCATTATGAGGCGAGATTAGTCTGTGAAAACAAAATGTACAGTTATGATCGGTATCCATCTGTATCCATTTCCTTTTACCGCAGAATGAAAGCATATTCTTTAACTCTTACCCTTGCTCCGGTTCATAGCGCCTGCAATTTGTCTCCGAGTTGTGAAGACGGCGTACTGCTTCCTGTGAATCACAAAAAATACACTTTAATAAAGCTTGTTCTTGCAAGGCTACTATTAGCCGTAGCTTTAGGCTAGGCTGCTATTAGCCGTAGCTTAGGCTAGGCTGCTTTTAGCTTAGCAGGCAGTAATCGAACATATATTTACCGCTAGCTTCTCTTCTTTGAGTTCGTCTCTCCCGCACAGTTGTTCGACTGCAGAATCGCCATCGCGTCCAAGAGGAGTTGAAGGCGAGTTGAACGGGACGTCGTCCAGCCATTGATCATGTACCAGCAAAATCCAAACAAAGGAACTGGAGATAAAGTTCTTCTGAGTATAGCTCCTCCAATCACATGCGAGGTCATTGTTATACGGAAGGACTCGCGAGAACAGCTGCGTCATCATGTTTTTTTTTTTTTTTTTTTGCTTTATTGGCAATTCCCTGTAACAATACAGAGTAATTCAAACATCAAACAAAGATACACAGCAGTTGGTTACATTATAACTTAAAAAAATGAGACATATAATGTAAAAAATAAATAAAAATAAAACAAGGGAAACAAACATATAAATAAATAAACAAATAAATAAAATAAACATAAAATAATAATAGCTAGGGGTTTACATTGAGTTTATGGTCATTTAACTTTTTGTAGCTTCCTGTCCTAAACAGTCTTTAAGGAAACATATTAGAAGGTGCAATATTGTACATGTGAGAGGAGTTGCTGTAAAACAATGGTTTACCACAGATTTAAAACTAGTAATAGCATAAAGAAATATGAAAACTCTAAAACAGTCTTTAGACTTTTTATCAGCAATTACTGTGGGTAGCACAACTTGTGTTACAGAAAATAGCAGGCTTTGGAGATATGTTCTGGAGAATCTTGATTTATACCATACTACAGAACATTTCAAAAGGCTGCTGACTTTTTCTATGTTTATAGGTGAAAATAATAAAAACTACAAAGAGCAACTTTGCTGTTCTCCATAAATGTTGGGAAAATTTTTTAAAAGTTTGTTGCATAAGGGCATGCTTTGGTTGCCCAGTGTTTAGCGCACAAAACCCATGTACAGAAAGATTCCTTAGTCCTCGACATGGATGACCCAGGTTTGAATCCTTGGCCGCATGTCTCTCCCTCTCTCATACCCCCTTTCCTGCCAGCCTACTGCCAAAAAAATTAGACACTAGTGCCGTAAAAACTCCAAAATGTGCTGTAAAAACTCTTAAAAAAAAGGCTCTTGCATAAAAGCTTCTACAACACAATGCTGTTTATGGTAGATTGTTTTGAAGGGTCAGACAGGAAAGCTTGGTAAACAAATCTAACATATCTGAGATGCCGATACCATTTACTGTGAAAGAAAGGACAACGGAGAGAAAATGTAGAGAATAATTTTTGTTTTTAGCTTCTTTACATTTATTCACAATTTTAGTTTTTTAATTTTTAGCTTTCTTTACATATATTCACAATTTAAGTTTCATAGTTTTTTATATTCATAAATTTTTCTTATTTTTAATATCGATAACACAAGGATAATATCCTTTTATAATCGAAAGGGTGGTCTGTTGTCGGAAAATTTTGATTTCTGTTTCACCTTAAAGGCCACACCATTCTCTGCAGGGTATGGTTTGTAGACCAGACGTTGCTTCTTCCCATAACAAATCAGATTCTTTCTCAAGGTTTATTCATAACATCTTTAAGCACTGTTTAACCAAAGTGTCTGTAATTTGTTTTGACTCTTACTACTTTTCCATTGTTGTAAGTAAGGAGGAATGAACGCTGCTCATGCAGAAAAGGGCAGAATGCTGTGCCATAATGCCTGTATGATGAACTGTTCTCTCTTTGCAAAGATATGAATAAATGTGCCGACTGAGTGAAATCCATCGATCTCCGTTTATTTAACTAGGCTGAATAGTTGAATACTTTTTTCCCACGACCATTTGGCGTTGTCAAGGCAGGATTCTCCTTGACTGATTTTTTCTGAGGACAGCAATTGCCAGAAGTGTCAGGTACTTCTGGAGGAAGCAGTCTTCCAGCCTCAATACCCCGTTAGAAGGTTAAGGGAGTGAGGACATCTGGCATTGAGGTCCCAGAAGGTCAGCAGGAGGATCAAAACAAACCATTTTTTGATATGGTGAGATGAATCTTCTGTTCGCATAGTTTAAATTAAATTTCAAAAAATGAATTACAAAACAACAGGTTGTTAACAGATTTAAAGATCATTAGAAATCAAATACTGGAAAATTAGCTCAAAGTCCTCCTCTTCTCCATAAAAAAATCAAATAAATAAATGTAATCTAGCAAAAAATCTAACTAAATTAAAGATTAATAGGTTAATCATTTAATGCACTAAAATTAGTATAATACTAAACAATATACATATAAAATAAAATATATCTTTTCTTTTGGGGACACAAGCAATTCAGTTTTTTTTCCCCGCCTGTTAACCAAAAGACCCTCGCATAGGAACGTGAGGCTCTCTCTAAGCACTGAGAGGAAGGTTGTAGGTGCCACCAGAAGGTACTTAATTTTACTGAGATGTCGGTAATCTAGAGTGGGATCCCCCCCAGGTATCCAGGTCGGCACCAGAGGATTGGTGTGCATATTGGAAACCGGTAAATTACCTGTAGATAATGGGACAGATTTTGTAGTTCTAGGGCAGTAGAACAAAGGCAAGGTTCCAGGGAATTGTCAACTCCCCAAGAAGAAATTTTTGATTTAATGTTGCAATACAAAAATATTAAAGATAAGATAAACCAATATGATGAGAAGTTAGAGGCTAAAAAGGTAAGATAAGATTTACAGATTTGAAAAACAAAAAACAAAAAAGAAGAGGAAAACAAAAGTTTAAAATGATTGATGGATGAGAGGAGAGTTCAAAGAAACTCTCAGCTCCAGAGAGAAATGGGTTAAAATAAGAAGTCCAAAAGGCAGTGTTTAAACCTGATACTAAACATATTTACACTGTATTATATATTAAACTTACACTATACTCCATTCATCCATCCATCTTCCTCCGCTTATCCGGGGTCGGGTCACGGGGGCAGCAGCTTAAGAAGGGAGGCCCAGACTTCCCTCTCCCCAGCCACTTCTTCCAGCTCTTCAGGAGGAACCCCAAGGCGTTCCCAGGCCAGCCGAGAAACATAGTCTCTCCAGCGTGTCCTGGGTCTTCCCCGGGGCCTCCCCCCGGTGGGACGTGCCCGGAACACCTCACCAGGGAGGCGTCCAGGAGGCATCCTAAACAGATGCCCAAGCCACCTCAACTGGCTCCTCTCGACGTGGAGGAGCAGCGGCTCTACTCCGAGTCCCTCCCGGATGACCGAGCTTCTCACCCTATCTCTAAGGGAGAGCCCAGCCACCCTACGGAGGAAACCCATTTCGGCCGCTTGTATCCGCGATCTCGTTCTTTCTGTCATGACCCAGAGTTCATGACCATAGATGAGGGTAGGAACGTAGATCGACCGGTAAATCGAGAGCTTCGCTTTTTGACTCAGCTCTCTCTTCACCACGACGTTTCTCCACCTGGTTTTCGATGTGATGTTTCATACCTGGCCAGTACATCACCTTTCTTGCTTGTGCTTTCGTCCGCTGTATCCCCTGCTGTGCGAGGTGCAGTCTGTCAAGCATCAGCTCCTTCACACTCTGTGAGATCACGATCCTGTCACCAGTCATCAGGATGCCATCCCTGATGCTGATGTTGTGTCGCATTGACCAGTACTGGTGTAGGTTGGTAGGAACACTGCGCCGTCATCTCGGCCAGCCTCTCTTGTGTAAATCCATCACCTGTTGCAGTGTGCTGTCTGTCGGCCTGGCCCCCTTGAGCTTTGAGAGCGTGTCTGAGTCGAGTGCGTCTGTGGCCTCCATTGCATACACTACTCTCTCTTCTCATACAGATCCTCTTTCACGTCATCGATGCTCTCACTGACAAAAGCACGGGACAGGGTATCATCAACGTGCATGTCCTTGCCTGCTGTGTGGATGATTTTCAGGTCGTAGCATTGGAGCTGCAGTAGCATGTGCTGGAGTCATGCAGGTGCCTTGCTCAGATGTTTTTTGAAAATGACTGTGTCAGATTGTACAGTCACTGTGTTGCCATACACATACTGGTGAAAGCGTTTTTTGGTGAAAGCTACTGCCAGCAGCTCTTTCTCTATCTGAGCATAATTTTTCTCAGAGTCTGAGTGCTTGTGATGCATATGACAGTGGCCTACCTTCGTGCAGCAGACAGGTGCCGAGTCTGTGTCGCACTGTATGGTGAGTGGCTTGCTCCAGTCGTAGAACTGTAGAACTGGGGCTTGCATGAGGGCGGTCTTCAGCTTGTCCACTGCAGCAGTGTGTCGGTTTCTCCAGTGCCAGGCAGCATCCTTTCGAAGCAGCTCTCTGAGTGCGCTTGTGATCGTGGCTTCATTTGGGATGTATTGGCAGAGGTACCTTGTCATTCCCAGCAGTCTTTGTAGTGCTTTCTTGTCCTTTGGCTGTGGCATGTCTCTGATGGCGAATACCTTGGACTCGTCCGGCTTCACTCCCTTCGAGGTGACAACATGGCCCATGTATTTGACTGAGTCCACTTTGTATTGAATTTTCTCCTTGTTGAATTTGATGTTATTTTTCAGTGCAGGGTCCATGACTTTTTGCAGAATAGCATCATGCTCTTCCTCAGACGCAGCGGCGATGATCATGTTGTCTGCAATGATGTTCACTCTTTCTATGCTGCTGAATGTCTCACAGTTCTTTTGTTGAAAGACCTCACTGGCGGACTTAATGTCAAAAGGAACTCTCTTAAAGCGAAACCTGCCCCACGGCGTGCTGAATGTGCAGAGCATAAAGGAGGGCTGGTCCAGACTCATTTGCAGTATCCGTCCTTCTCATCTAGGATGGAGAAGATGGTTTTTCCTGACAGGCAGTGGAGTGCTTCTTCTGGGGTTGGTATTGAGAAGTGCTGTATTTTAATCGCCTTATTTAGGTCACGAGGGTCCAAACACACCCTGAGCGACCCGTTTTGGGACCCATGTTTCCTCTTCGGGCTGAGCCCGACTGGGCCCCATGGGTAAAAGCCCGGCCACCAGGCGCTCGCCATCGTGCCCCCCCTCCAGGCCTGGCTCCAGAGTGGGGCCCCGGTGACCCGCGTCCGGGCGAGGGAACGCTGAATCCAAATATTGTACTCATCATAAGGGTCTTTGGGCTGCGCTTTGTCTGGTTCCTTACACTATACTAAGTAATAATAATGAATTTTAATGTCAATTGTGCTTTTAAAGAAACAAAACTCTAAAATGTTTAGAGGTAATTAAAAACTCATAGCTAAAAAAAAAAAAAAAACTATTAAATTATTACAGAAAAAAAGTAAGTAGGGCATAAAATAAGGTGAAATTAAAAGCTTAAAAGAGTTGTAACTTGTAAAATGGAGGAATTAACCTAAAATTACATTACAAAAAACAAAATGAAATAGAGAAAAGTATGTTGTGAAAAAGGCAAAAGTATGTTGAGAAAAAGGCAAAGTATGTTGATAAAAAGGCAAATTGTGGAATTCAGACCTGGAGGAGATGCCCCCCTCCTATCAGAAAGGCAGCCAGCCACAAGCATCAATGCACTGTGGTACCAGGAGCAAACTCTGGCAGTTTCTTTGTGTTGTGGTTGTAGTAGTGCACTTGCCTGGCTTGTAGGTGTTTCAGCCGCGTGTGGAACCCGTGTGGCACAGCTTGTGCAGGAGACAGGAGAGCTAAGTACGGGTCTGTGCCGGCCTGTGTCGCCTTTTTAAGTGCCTGTTTTACAGTCTTTACCATTCTCTCTGCTAAGCCGTTTGACTGTGGATACCCAGGGCTGGAGTGAACAAGTTTTATGCCCCATGACGACGCAAACTGTCGCATTTCAGAACTGGCGAAAGGGACGTGATCGCTTACCAGCTCTTTTGGGATCCCATGTCTGGCAAATATTGTCTTCATTTTGCGTATGACGGTGTGGGCAGTTTTGTCAGGTAAGTGGAGCACTTCAGGGTATTTTGACATGTAATCCACCATCAGAAGATATGACTGTCCATGTTGCTCAAAGATGTCTGCACCAATCTTCAGCCATGGCAGTTCAGGTACCTCGTGTGGAATCAGGGGTTCTTTGTAATTCTGTGGCTGGAGTTGTTGGCATGGGCTGCATTTCTCCACCTGGTTTTCGATGTGATGTTTCATACCTGGCCAGTACATCACCTTTCTTGCTTGTGCTTTCGTCCGCTGTATCCCCTGCTGTGCGAGGTGCAGTCTGTCAAGCATCAGCTCCTTCACACTCTGTGAGATCACGATCCTGTCACCAGTCATCAGGATGCCATCCCTGATGCTGATGTTGTGTCGCATTGACCAGTACTGGTGTAGGTTGGTAGGAACACTGCGCCGTCATCTCGGCCAGCCTCTCTTGTGTAAATCCATCACCTGTTGCAGTGTGCTGTCTGTCGGCCTGGCCCCCTTGAGCTTTGAGAGCGTGTCTGAGTCGAGTGCGTCTGTGGCCTCCATTGCATACACTACTCTCTCTTCTCACACAGATCCTCTTTCACGTCATCGATGCTCTCACTGACAAAAGCACGGGACAGGGTATCATCAACGTGCATGTCCTTGCCTGCTGTGTGGATGATTTTCAGGTCGTAGCATTGGAGCTGCAGTAGCATGTGCTGGAGTCATGCAGGTGCCTTGCTCAGATGTTTTTTGAAAATGACTGTGTCAGATTGTACAGTCACTGTGTTGCCATACACATACTGGTGAAAGCATTTTTTGGTGAAAGCTACTGCCAGCAGCTCTTTCTCTATCTGAGCATAATTTTTCTCAGAGTCTGAGTGCTTGTGATGCATATGACAGTGGCCTACCTTCGTGCAGCAGACAGGTGCCGAGTCTGTGTCGCACTGTATGGTGAGTGGCTTGCTCCAGTCGTAGAACTGTAGAACTGGGGCTTGCATGAGGGCGGTCTTCAGCTTGTCCACTGCAGCAGTGTGTCGGTTTCTCCAGTGCCAGGCAGCATCCTTTCGAAGCAGCTCTCTGAGTGCGCTTGTGATCGTGGCTTCATTTGGGATGTATTGGCAGAGGTACCTTGTCATTCCCAGCAGTCTTTGTAGTGCTTTCTTGTCCTTTGGCTGTGGCATGTCTCTGATGGCGAATACCTTGGACTCGTCCGGCTTCACTCCCTTCGAGGTGACAACATGGCCCATGTATTTGACTGAGTCCACTTTGTATTGAATTTTCTCCTTGTTGAATTTGATGTTATTTTTCAGTGCAGGGTCCATGACTTTTTGCAGAATAGCATCATGCTCTTCCTCAGACGCAGCGGCGATGATCATGTTGTCTGCAATGATGTTCACTCTTTCTATGCTGCTGAATGTCTCACAGTTCTTTTGTTGAAAGACCTCACTGGCGGACTTAATGTCAAAAGGAACTCTCTTAAAGCGAAACCTGCCCCACGGCGTGCTGAATGTGCAGAGCATAAAGGAGGGCTGGTCCAGACTCATTTGCAGTATCCGTCCTTCTCATCTAGGATGGAGAAGATGGTTTTTCCTGACAGGCAGTGGAGTGCTTCTTCTGGGGTTGGTATTGAGAAGTGCTGTATTTTAATCGCCTTATTTAGGTCACGAGGGTCCAAACACACCCTGAGCGACCCGTTTTTCTTTTCTGTAATGACAAGGCTATTTACCCACTCTGTAGGCTCCATCACTGGTGCGATGACATCTCTTTCGACGAGGTCATCTAGCGTGGCTCTTAGCCGGTCCATGACAGCAATGGGAATTTTCCTGCAGCCGTGAACAACTGGGGTCACATGTGGGTCTGTGTGGATGTGATGCACCCCTGGAAATTGTCCCAGCCCACTGAAGATAGAGGGTAGGCGTCCACTAGTTCCTCTTTTGTGGCTGGTGTTTTGACTGCGATGGTCTGCATTCTTTTCACCAGCTTTAGCTGTTCACATGCATCTTGGCCCAGGATCGGAGTGGAGGAGTGCTTGGTGATGAAGAACAGAAGATCTGACATTGTTCTGCCCACATCACAGGTAAGTCTCACGGTCTCCTCTGGCTTCAGATGTGTTCATCCATAGGCGACGAGAGCGATGCGTGTGGGTTGCAGCTGATGAGAATCTTCTGCAAAATGCTCAGAGGAAGCACATTTGCATCTGCCCCAGTGCACAATTTAAACTCGACTTCTGTGTTTTTAATGTTGGCTGTTGTGTACCACGAATTATCCTGTTGAGTGTGTTTTGGTTCAACACAGGACATTGTCGATATGAACAGTGACTCCACCTCAAGATTGTGCACGCCCCGGGCAGTGGCTCCTCTGTCTTGTGTTGACGCACACATCTTCGCGTAGTGGTTCTTCTTGTTGCAGTTGTGGCAGATGACCCCGAACGCTGGACACTGACGAGGTTTGTGCACCCCGCCGCATTTTCTGCAAGTGTTGACATTTCTGTTTGCTGCCTGTGTCTTTTTCTCAGGTGATAGTGATATGTTTTTCATGGAGACTCTCCCCTTCAGACACCTTGTGGAGAGCTTCCATGGATGCTTCAGGCTGAGCTGATCTCATAGCTCGCATCTGTGACTTAGTGACTTCAGCTGCTCTACAGATATCTACAGATTTATCCAGAGTTAAGTCAGTTTCTCGTAGTAATCGCTCTTTCACGCGAGCGTCTGGCACAGAAAAAACACAAGCTTATCCCTGATCGTGTCATTCTCTGTTAGTCCAAACTCACAGTTCTTACATTTTTGATGAAGTTCAGTCATGAACTGATCTACATTGGCTCCCTCAGACATGGGTAGCGACCAGAACAGGTGACGCTCGAACACAATGTTTTTTTTGCAGTATGCAATACTTTCTGAAAGCATCCAAGATGTCCTTCATTTTTAGCTCACCAGGCTGTCCATCCTCACCCGGTTCCACAAACTCATCCAGGGTGTTGTAGATTTCTAGTGCTTCCTCACCGACCGTGTGCAGCATTATGACCATCTTCACCAGTTCAGCTTTCGTGTCTGCTCCCATAGCTGTCATGTACAGCTAAAAACGTTGCTCCCATCAGCGCCAATTTTCGCTGATTTAACGAAAACTATTGTAGTCTTGCGGCTCATGTGGAGTAAGAAACGACCTCTTCTGATACCATGTAGTGTACTTCTAACACTATATAATAAACGGTGAGGCTTGTTTTTCTGGTGAGGCACTCTGCATGTAACTTTTATTGCAGCTCGCCAACTACACACACCGAGCACCAGACCAAACATATCGAACACTGAGTGATGCGTTTCTCATAGCGTAAACCATTTGATCACAGATGATCCAGATCATTCTAACAATATACTACAGGGGAGCTCCAGGACTGAAACCACCTGTTGGTAGCAGGCAGTAAAGGGTAAAGTGATCAACCATCTATTTTATTTTATTTTCCATTTCTATAGACTTCTATGACCTATGCCAGAAAAACTTGATAACTTTCTCATTTAGATTCATTTCTGCATCGTGCAATGAAGAAAAAGCTTGCTGACAGACTGACTTTCTTGACAGGACTTTTATCTATGGGAAAATGAGGGTGATAATGTACGGCCTGGTTGCCTTTCACTAAACAATGATTGTTTTAGAGTAATTTCTGATCAAATTACAACCAACAATAAATATCTAAACTAAAAATTATCTTTTTAAAAGAAAAAACTCAGCAGCAACGACCTTTTCCTATGTCGGCTTCAGGACTGGAAAACAACATTTTTAATCAGGCCTGTGGTTGTTTAAAACAGGATGGGTCTTGTTTTGTTCATTTATTGCTGTCACCATGTTCCAGAATGTTATGTAAGGACCTTGAGATAAAAACTTAGGCAAATCCAGAGAGAGAAAAGGTTCCAAAAATGGTCTGACACAGTAGTAGTAAAATGTGCACAGGTTTTAGTCACAAACCAAATTCTCCATTTCCACAGCAGCCACTCAGAAAGATTAGCTTTATCTCTTCATGATTTTGTGGTATTATGTTGCTTTGTCCCTGTGCCATCAATGTCTGAGGTTCTGACTAAGACAGAGAAAAGATGATGGTTGCTCTGACTTATGAAAATGTAAACAAAATAGCACCTTATAGACGAAAAAGAATGAATTATATAATCCAATGGGATAAAATCTAAAGTTATCTGTCACTTTAATCTGAATTAGTTTTCACTAAATGAAAAACTAAGAGAATTTGATTTCCCTTTCCTCCAAAAAATATTAATACACATGTAAATCACTTAAAACATATAAACAATGAAATCAGTGACTTTCATCCCTTAAGTGTTAAAAATAAATGTTACCATACAGATTACCAAATATATGGGATGCAGTTTGGAAAATGCAAATAAAATACATAAAGCCTATAAGTCTAAGTCTATAATTAAGGTTAAACTGTAAAATAAGGACAGTTTCTAGTTTCCGTGGCTCATTCTTTCCCCTAACCTGTTTTCAAAACAAAGCAGGAGTCAAATGTTAAAGTTAAAGTTAAAGCTGTTCAAATTGGGAATATAGGGGATTGATATAAGGTTCAAATATCACAACAAATAAAGTTTAATGAAACAGATTAAAAAAAAATTTATCAAATGAACAGATTTTGCTTGTTTAACAATAAATTATTTCTTCAAATAAGCTGTGTCATTATTTAAATGCTAAAGTTTAATTTGTTAACCTTAATTCATCCATCCATCATCTGACACACTTGTCCAGAGTGGGTTTGGTGGGGTGCTGGTGCCTATCTCCAGCAGTCAATGGGCAAGGGGTACACCCTGGACAGGTCGCCATTCTATTACAGGGCAACACAGAGACAATCAACCATTCAGACACACTCACACCTAAGGAGAATTTAGACAAGTAACAGTCATGTTTTTGGACTGTGGAAGGAAGCCGGAGTACCCGGAGAGAACCCACACATGCTCAGGGAGAACATGCAGAACCTTCTTGCTGCAAGGCAGCAGTGCCGCCCACTGATCCACTGAACAGCCCTAACCTTTAACCTAACCATTAAACTTTAAGGGTAAATAAATTTATATGTGTATGTTACGCCCCTGAAAATGGGGAGGAATAAAGACAATGAAAAGAGATGTTTCCTCAGCGAGAACTTTTACTCTAATGAAATATTGGTTTTACAAGAATAAACATTTATACAGTCTTACAGCAAAAATGCCTGGGTATAGAGAGTGCACACATCTTGCTAATATAGCATTTACCTGAGGCATAATCCCTACAACAAGCAACAGGTCCTCTGAGATTAATATTATAACACCAAAAAGTGTTTATTTATTTATTTATAAAAGAAATGAAGCACATCATTTAATCCGTTAAACAACTAACAAGTAGCTTTTGTACATAAACAGGTAACTGTTTCCTCACACATTAGAAAAACAACTTTTTGCTTCAATACAAACTAGTAATGTAATAAAACTCTTACAAAAATAAATGTGTGCAAAACCTCCGAAATAAGTGCACTACCAGGTGCATCTCTGCACATCTACAAATGACCCAAAATGGCGACGCCTGTTACAACTATGTGATGGTCGGTGCATTCTAGCAGGGAGCTAGCTGACACGCCCACACTTACACACGTGACTACACTCGGTAAAACATCTTTCTGAACAACTTAAATTATAACACAAACACATTTAATATTGCTTCAACATGTAACCTGATTACTACAATCATGCTAAATATGTTTAAGAGTGACAACATACCTGAAAATGGGGAGGAATAAAGACAATGAAAAGAGATGTTTCCTCAGCGAGAACTTTTACTCTAATGAGGAAAAGACGGCGGAATCTCCAGGTATGTGGGAGGAGACATACGGCATCATGTCTAGCTCAAGATCGCCTCGTAAATTGTAAATTCACACATCTTAACCACAAATTACACAATCAGGAAGAACATTAACCATGTAAGGCAAACCACTTTTTAGCGTTTTAACCCTTTTTAAATCAGAAGATTTTCCAGATTACCCACTTTTGATTTCTCTTCTTAATGTATTACCACTTTTTGTAATTATGAATTCAATCAATTCTCTTATGGTCTAATTGTTAATATCTACCATTTTAACTTATCACATGTAGAGCAAAATAATTTGTATAAAAATAAATTAGGCTGATTAAATTTGCTTTTAAATCATTGACAATTCATTAAGAAGTAAATATCTCTTAAGCTGATCTGGAATAAATATGTAAATGTATTTAACAAGTATTTATTAATAAATATACGGTCTTTAAATGTCTCAAATGGAAATAATGATAATAATAATTTTACTTAATTAATAACAACAATAATAATGATAATGATAACATTAATAATAATGATGAAAGTGACATAGAGGATATAGATACAGGATTTAATTCCTACATTAAGATGAATGGTGGAGGCTCTAAAACAGTGGTCTCCAACCCTGGTCCTCAAGATCTACTGTCCTACAGATTTTAGATGCATCCTTGCTTCAACACAGCTGAATCAAATGAATGGCTTGAAAAGGTAATCAATCATTTGATGAAGCTGTGTTGAAGCAGGGATGCATCTAAAATCTGTAGGACAGTAGATCTTGAGGAACAGGGTTGGAGACCACTGCTCTAAAATGATCTATTCTCAATGAATCCATAGCTCAGATATATCTGGAGGTTAAATTGACTGAAACTTTATGTTTTTTCTTAAACAGAACATGTTATTTGTTCTGAGGAAGAAAAGGGTGGAAAGAAGGGAAGGATATTCAAACAAGAGAAAAACAGCAAACCTAAACTCATAAGGATCCATATAGATGATTTTTATTTTTCCATCTGGAACAGTTCATGTGGAATTTGGGTTGATAATTGAGAGCAGAATAAATAAACAACCTAAATAAAATACTAAATTATGACTAAAAAAGGAAAGTGAATAAATATGGGAATAAAATGCCTTTCTAAAGGGAATTGATATAGCAGGAAATTTTTAGCAGCAGAGGACAGAAACAACTTCTAGCCTGCTGGATGTAGTTTGAACACCTAGGCCTGACTTGACTGATGTGCGTTTGGGAAAACCAGCTTTGTTGATGTTTGTTGATGGTTCAGCTTCTTGCACCCCTGGTTTCTTTTTTCTTCATCTCATGAAACTCTTGTTTCTGGTTCTTTGATTTTGCTTTGCCTTGGAAACATCGTTCTTGAAACCAGATGGAGGGCCCATTTTCTTCTTCCACACACATCATGTCTGGTGGAAGCAACAGAGAAGGTTGTGCTGCAGTGTCTCCCCTTGTTTACATTGCTGCAGTCCACTGACACACGCTCTGTCCTCGTCCTCCCTCCCTCCTCTGCTGAGCAGGGGCGCGTCTAAAAATATTTCATAGGGGTGGCCAGATGCAGCCTCTTAAATTATTGGGGTGGCACACAGAAACATAATTTTTGGGTTTTATTCTACTACTGTCACAGCTGAGGATTCCTCTGCTGTGACAGTAGTCACTCACTTCTTGCGTTCACTCAATGTCTGTGATGCCTCATCAAGTTAAAGATATTATCATAGCTTTTATTAGAAATCGCATCTCAAATATTTCCTGAATTCCATTCATATATTATAAAATGACAGTCACCTTTACTGAAATTTCCATACGAATAAAGTACACTGTAAAAAAAGACTGTGTAATGTACATAAAAGCTATGTAAAATCCCGACAGAATAGGTTTGTAAACCCCAAAACACATATTTTTTGTTTAAATCACAGCGAGCCTTTGTAAACTATTGAACAGAAGATTTTTGTGATATTTACAGCAACATTGTGTGATAATAATCAAATGTATTTGTTAAAGCTAAAAACATTGATAATTTAAACAAAGAAATAGTGTAATACTCATGTCAAAACAATTTTGTTAATTTAACATGCAAATGTTGTAAAAATGTTGTTTCATGCCATTATTACATAGAGCTCTATTATGACCAGCTACATTTACACAAAAAATATTTTTGAAAGTAATTCACATGGTTTTAAAATACGGAAGAGGATTAGGGCCACTGGAAAAAAAAATAAAGTTAACAGATTTTTTTTTATTTTCTTTCGGTATAATATGGGGAAAAAGTCAGAATTCTGACTTTAATCTCTGAATTCTGACTTTTATGTCAGAATTCTGACCTTAATTTTAGAATTCTGACTTTTTTTCTCTAAATTCTGACTTTTTTATTGTCAGAATTCAATCAGAATTCTGAGTTTAAAGTCAGAATTCTGAGTTTAAAGTCAGAATTCTGAGATTAAAGTCAGAATTCTGAGTTTAAAGTCAGAATTCTGAGATTAAAGTCAGAATACTAAATTAAAATAAAATTTTAAAATCACTAAACTTTTTTTTTTTCAGTGGCCCTAATCCTCTTCCGTACCAGATGTAATAAAAATGTCCTCTAAAAAAAATATTTGTAAATCTGACATTAAAGATTTAGTTTAAGTTCTGAAAAATTTCAGTCATTGCAGAAAGCCGACACTCCCTGAACGCACCGATCAAACAGTTCAACCTTGTCAGTTGATTTGAGCGGGTTCTGGCGGGATATTTGGGCGGTCGACGGACTTTGGGCCGGTCAGATGATCCCTCTTTTTTAGCTTTATCTTTGGACGCAGCAGAGACTGTTTTCAAGTTCGAAATGCTCATCCCTGATTGGATAGCAGAAGAAGCTGTTGGCCTCCGAGCTGGCCAGAGCTAAGCGGTCTTCGGAGCAGAGACTACAGGAGCGGATCAATCTTTGGATCATTTTGGCCGTTTAAAGAGGAACATTTTACGATTTAACATATATTTTGAGGATCTTTGGCTGTTCATTTCAACCAGAAAATCAAGAGTTTACAGGGTAAGATTCAAACGTCCTTCTTTTTCATTCTTACTTTTTTGAGCAAGCGAAAATCTCTACAGATAAACACAAGGTATATGCTAGTAGTTGATATTTTAGTCCAGATTATTTTGTGATAACTTAGCCTGTGCTTTTCAGCACCACAAAAACTCAGAATCCTAAAATGATCACCTGCGTCTTCTGCAAGAAGAAATTGGACACATTGAGGGATTATGTACTACACTGCAGAGTGCATAGAAATGAGCCTTGTTGTTTATTTAAATGTGTTGGTGCTAACTGTAGTCAAACTTTTACGACTTACTCAGCTTTCAAGGGCCATTTTTATCATCTGCACAATGTCCCTGCACCGCAGGCTGCTGCAAAAGCTGTTGTTGCTGATTTAAAATGTGCAGTTTCGTCATGTGCCCGCCATTTTCACACAGTAAAAGAGCTCATGTCTCACTTAACCCTATAATGCCAAATGTATCATATTTGATATATACGGTTTCTAAAATGTTTTTACGGAAGAGGATTATGGCCACTGAAAAAAAAAAAAGTTACTAGATTTTTAAATTTTATTTCAGTTTAACATGGGAAAAAAAATTAAGATTTCTGACTTTTTTCTCAGAATTCTGACTGAATTCTGACAATAAAAAAGTCAGAATTCTGAGATTAAAGTTATTAATTCTGACTTTTTTCCCATACTAAACTGAAATCAAATTTAAAAATCAGTTAACCTTTTTTTTTTTCACTGTCCCTAATCCTCCTCCGTATTGTTTTGCCTCTGACACCTTTTGCATAATTTAATGGTAAAAACTTTGCTAAAAATCCTATTGTACACAATCAGATATACCTGATAACAGGCAGTAAAGACTACACAAAAATTTGCATAGTAATAAATTATTAATATCAAAATGTATTTCTGTTTTTTCTTTTTACATATTTTGTTAAAAGGGCAAATAAGGCATTCAAACAAAAAAAACTAATTTTCTGTTTTGTTTTATTCTTGGATCGGACTTTAAAGGGTTAAGTGATCACATCAGAGAGGGCAGGTCTGTGTCATGTCCAGTCCGTGGATGTCCTGATGGATCTGTGTATGTGCTGATGGATATCCACAAAGGCATCTTCCTCTCAGAATACCACCTGTATTCTGTGACAAAAGACAGTCTTGGGTTGCACTGTGTTAACATTAATGACTTGCCCGATTTCTATCCTTTGGTATCGTACATTCTCAATGGATACCAAGTCATTCCCCTGAAACACAGTAGTGTGGCAAAATAAAGCCCATTGTAGCTTGTTTACCTCTGACTCTAAATAGTTTGGCATTAAATGTTACATGATGTCCCTGTTCTGTTAAGTATATGTTTAATATTTTGCATTATTTTTCTGTTCTGTTTGAAGGTGCCATTTCTTCATGACAAATATGAGTGACTCAGAGCAAACCTTCCTAGATGTCGCAATCATTGAGGTCCTACCAGAACTTCCAGCAGTAAACAAAAACATCCTGGTGGAGCAATTGCAGTCCATCGGATTTGAGATGTATGATGATCTACGCTTCGTAACAGAGGCTGATTTGATGACAGCATTAAGACCTGTTCAAGCCAGAAAGCTTCTTTCTGCTTGGAAAATGAAATGTAAGTAGAAACTCTGCACAATATGTTTCAACACATAAAAATATTTAGTATTCAAAAGTAGACATTGACATTGTGTAATATAGTTCATTTTGCATCATAAAATATGTATATACTTTTTCTCTTTTAAAGACCAAACTCCTGAGAACAGCTCACCCTCATCTGTAGACACCTTACCTACCCAATCACTGTCATCGCTCTCGGTTTCACCCGGAAGTACATCATCTGCAAGCAGCCGAGAACTTGACACACAGTGGAACGACAACTTTGAAATTCCATGGAGGAAATTTCCTGAAGAGGTGATGCATGCTTTGGAGAGGGGGAAAAGGCTTGGCTCAAAACTGAGGAGGCAAATGGTCCGGATTATCGTGGCGGACATGATGGAAAAATGCCCTCATGTAGGTAAAAAGTTTTGACCACTGATGTAGTCAAAAAAACTGTTGCAAAATATCCCAGTTCCCTGCAAGATGTAATAGATGGGGATATTGTTGGGGCAGGCTACCATTCCCTTGTCAAACAGTTGCAGAACAGAATTGGGAATGTTAGGCGCACTTCAACACCCAAAATTAGAAAAAGAAAACATCAGACTGAAGATGAGATCCCATTACAAGAAAGAGCAGCAATGCAAGACACGTACGGGTGCATCAAATGGAATGTAAAATTTCTGCCCCATGAAGAAACTGAAGAGAGCCAGCAGCTAAAGATGGAAAAACTCAAAGTGATGTTCCAACACTCTGATGACAATCCAGAGGAGGTAAAAAGTCTAGTGAAGTCCACTTTTTACACACAACGCCGACATGTCAACCAGGGAAAAAGCATCAAGTGGCTTAGAAAGGAGTGGCCGTATTGTTTTGATGAACTTGGCATGTCAGTTCATTTCAAGGAACTGACTGGGATTGACCTCAAAGAGACATTCACACGAAATTTGGATTTGAAAAGGCAAAGGCTTCTGAACTACATGACCACGGTTTGTGTCAACAAGAGCAAGAAGTTCCTTCAGACTTACACAAGACTTCAGATGATGCGGGGACCGCAGAGTGGCTGCTCGGATGACCTGAAAGAGATGATCCTGCTTCTGTTCAGCTACTTTGATGAGAAGGAGGAGTCCATGTTCTTCTGTGTGGAGGATACAAGTCTGGCAGAGGAGGTGCAACTGGAGCAAGTGCCTCTGACACCCACCATTATTGTCTGTGGTAAGTCTCATCTTTTTTTCTTTCTTTTTTATAGCACTGCTTATAGAATTTGTCTTGAGTGCAGCATTTATTAACACAACCTTTTTTTTTTAAAATGATCTATTCACAGGACAGTCCTGCTTTTCATCAAGAAGATACATGCTGAGTCTGGACCGGAACCTCATCAACACAAACATCTCATCCTCTGCATTGTGCCTCATGTTTGGGAGCTACTACTGTTTTAACATCCACTACCCATCTGAGCTGGCTTCCACCCTTGAGTTTCTTCAAAGGTGGGTAAATAAGTCTCACACTGTTCCTCCTTTATCACTCTCTTCTATCACACTCGTCCTCCTTCATCACACTCTCTTCTATCACACTCGTCCTCCTTCATCACACTCTCTTCTATCACACTCTTCCTTCTTTCTCACACTCTTCCTCCTTTATCACACTCTTCCTCCTTCATCACACATATCCTCCTCAATCAAATTCAGGTTGGCTTCATGTGTGCCATATCTGATGTGAGATGGAGACATTTTATTGTAATTCCTTTGGGAGATAGTAGATAAATTGTGGGAACCAAAAAAGTTCAGAGAGTTGGTAGGACCGGTGTTAACTGATCAATTAAATGGTTTTATATGCTTCTCTTCTGCAGGTGTTTCTTCTCGATAAACCCGGAAAAAGGAACCAAAGTGGAGAACAAAAACTCAAAGCGCCATCTCAGTGTGAACCCCCGAGTCCTTACCTTGATACAGGAACTCGCCGATCACGAGTGGTGTGAAGCCTAAACATGGACATATTCAGGCCAGGAACTTTGTTTGTATGAGAAGAGGTACTGTATATTTCCACACTGTTGAAAGCACAATGCTTGTCATGTTAATGACAGCACAATGTTTGTTTGTTTTTTTTTTTTTTTGTTTTGTTTTTTTTTTGGGGGGGGGGGGGGGTGTTTATCCAAAGTTTTGTGTTAAACACACAATGCTTGCAATATGTTTGGGGTTTTCTTGGGGTTTTTTATGTGCGCTAAGTAACTTTTGTTTTTCAATGACAAAATTAAAAATGTTAGCAGTTCTTTAATGAAAGCCTCAAACTGATTTTGTCGTTTTCCAGTTTGCACTATGTCAACTAAGGCACTGTATCCTTGTTTTGTTTTTGAGGTCTAAATGTGCATTATGCAGCTTTCTGGTAGAGGGTCTATTACCAACTTTCTTCTTGAAGATAATCCTCCTGCAGGAATGTTCCACAGGTTCATGTAAAACTGTCTTGCTTTTCTTCAGTTAGAAGTGAAGGATTTCACCACAGATTTGAATTCTAGTTTTTTGCAACAAAAACTTTTAAGTGTCATAAACATGTCTATATTTAACATGTATATTGATGTTAACTAAAAATGCATCACTTGTTAACTGATGCTGGCTGTTCAATAAATCTTCCACAGAGCGATGTCTTACCTTTTTTTTTTTTCTCTGAAGATGAATTTTTGCATGTTTTGGTGTAGGTCATTTTGCAGGTTTACAAGTAAATTTTACAATATAACTTTATTATGAAAACATAAATATACAGTATGTTATGAGTAGATTTTATGTGTAAAATACAGAGATTTCCTTTTGAAATGCATAGTTTAAATTGTTATTTGTTTAGTATTTTCCTGTTAATTCAACCATTTATTAATGTATAATAAGCAATTATTAGTCATAAACAAAACAGGAAATAGGCTATTTATATACAACACAATTATGCAAAATTAACACTTTTTTTTGTTAATGTAACATTTTTTTAGTGGAATTCAGATGTGATTTCACTCACTGTAAATCTTTTTACATACATGAGCTGTTAATTTGTCTACTGTACTGCTGTATTTTTTACAGGAATTCTCTGGTAACCACAGCTGCCAGCGTTTTCCTGTAAAAACGACAGCTTTTTTTTACAGTGTACAATATGCTATCAAAGAAATGAACTAATAAAAATATAGAAAGTCCAGTTCAGCAGAAGTCATTAATTTCATTATTTTGCCCACATGGTAATAACTTCACCTGCCGGTCCAGGAACAGGTGGAACACCTGCTTTCACTGAGTTCTGCCATGCTCCTATCATCAATAGTGCTGACTGTCACTGGTCTGCTGCTGTTTCATGCTCATCAAACTCACGGCTCTGTGTCCTCATCATGCTGGTTGATCTGTTTCTCTCCTCCATCCTCCTTCTCTCTCTCCTCCTCCTCATCTCTCTTTTCCTCCTCCTCCTCCTCCTCTCTCTTCTCCTCCTGCTCCTCCTCCTTCTCCTCCTCTCTCTCCTCCTCATCCTCCTGCTCCTCCTCCTTCTCTTCCTCTCTCTTCTCCTCATCCTCCTGCTCTTCCTCCTCCTCTCTCTTCTCCTCATCCTCTTGCTCCTTCTCCTCCTCTCTCTTCTCCTCATCCTCCTGCTCCTCCTCATTGGTTATCTGTTGCTCCCCTTTCATCTCTTTCTCTGCTTCTACTGTAATTCTCTTCTTAAAATAAAAAGAGATGTCTGTGGACTTTCTCTTCATGTCTGAAAATTGGCAAGCCATACACAATCAACAACTCATCCAGTTAGCTACATAACTATGTCAAAAACAAAGTAAAAGCTGCTTTAACAATAGAACCAGAGAGGAACAGGTTCAGGTTCTGAATGCACCCAGCCAGAAGGAGGTGGTTCTGAAACTGACAAAGACAGAAGCACATGCTTCTGAATGGACTCAGAGAGAAGGAGGTCCTGGTACTGAAATGATCCAGAGAGGAGGAAGTTCGGGATCTGAACAGACCCGTTAATTAAGAGGTTGGGGTTCTAAATAGACACAAAGAGGAACATGTTCAGGTTCTGAATGCTCCCAGCCAGCAGGAGGTGGTTCTGAAACAGACTCAGAGAGAAGGAGTTGGTTCTGAATGGACCCAGAGAGGAGGAGGTTCTGGTTCTGAACTGACCTAGACAGAAGGATTTGGTTCAGGTTCTGGTTCTGAATGGACCCAGAGAGAATTAGGTTCCGAATGGACCCAGAGCTTCTGGTTCTGAATGGACCCAGAGATAATGAGGTTCTGGTTCTGAATGGACCCAGAGACCAGGAGGTTCATGTTCTGAACTGACCCAGAGAGGAGGAGGTTCTGGATCTGGACGGACCCGTAGAGGAAGAGGTTCTGGTTCTGAACCGACACAGAGAGGAAGAGGTTCCGGTTCTGAACAGACCCAGAGAGGAGGAGGTTCTGGTTCTGAATGGACCCAGAGATATGGAGGTGTTGGTTCTGAATGGACCCAGAGAGGAGGAGGTTCACGTTCTGAACTGACCCAAAGATCAGGAGGTTCTGGTTCTGAACCGACACAGAGAGGAAGAGGTTCTGGTTCTGAACAGACCCAGAGAGGAGGAGGTTCTGGTTCTGAACCAACACAGAGAGGATGAGGTTCTTCTTCTGAGCATACCAAGAGAGGAGGAGGTGAAAGAGGTTTTGGTTCTGAATGGACCCAAAGATGTGTGTTTCTGGTTCTGAATGGACCTAGAGAGGAGGAGGTTCACGTTCTGAACTGACCCAAAGATCAGGAGGTTCTGGTTCTGAACCGACACAGAGAGAAAGAGGTTCTGGTTCTGAACAGACCCAGAGAGGAGGAGGTTCTGGTTATGAACTGACCCAGAGAGGAGCAGGTTCTGTATCTGAATGGACCCAGAGATGTGAGGTTCTAGTTCTGAATTCTGGTTCTGACCAAGAGAGAAGGAGGTTCAGGTTCTGAATGGACCCATAGATATGGAGGTTTTGGTTCTGAATGGACCCAGAGAGGTGGAGGTTCACGTTCTGAAGTGACCCAGATAGGAGGAGGTTTTGGTTCTGAACCAACACAGAGAGGAAGAGGTTCTTCTTCTTAGCATACCCAGAGAGGAGAAGGTGGTTCTGAAAAAGACTCAGAGAGAAGGAGTTGGTTCTGAATGGACCCAGAGAGGAGGAGGTTCTGGTTCTGAACTGACCTAGACAGAAGAATTTGGTTCAGGTTCTGGTTCTGAATGGACCCAGAGAGAAATAGTTTTTGAACAGACCCAGAGCTTCTGGTTCTGAATGGACCCAGAGATAATGAGGTTCTGGTTCTGAATGGACCCAGAGACCAGGAGGTTCATGTTCTGAACTGACCCAGAGAGGAGGAGGTTCTGGATCTGGACGGACCCGTAGAGGAAGAGGTTCTGGTTCTGAACTGACCCAGAGAGGAGCAGGTTCTGTATCTGAATGGACACAGAGATGTGAGGTTCTAGTTCTGAATTCTGGTTCTGACCAAGAGAGAAGGAGGTTCTGGTTCTGAATGGACCCATAGATATGGAGGTTTTGGTTCTGAATGGACCCAGAGAGGAGGAAGTTCACGTTCTGAAGTGACCCAGATAGGAGGAGGTTTTGGTTCTGAACCAACACAGAGAGGAAGAGGTTCTTGTTCTTAGCATACCCAGAGAGGAGGAGGTGGAAGAGGTTTTGGTTCTAAAGGGACCCAGAGATGTGTGGTTCTGCTTCTGAATGGACCTAGAGAGGAGGAGGTTCATGTTCTGAACTGACCCAGAGATCAGGAGGTTCTGGTTCTGAACCGACACAGAGAGGAAGAGGTTCTGGTTCTGAACAGACCCAGAGAGGAGGAGGTTCTGGTTCTTAACGGATCCAGAGATGAGGAGCTTCTATATCTGAATGGACCCAGAGAGGAGGAGGTTCTGGTTCTGAACTGACTTAGAAGGATTTGGTTCAGGTTCTGGTTCTGAATAGACCGAGAGAGAATTAGGTTTTGAACGGACCCAGAGCTTCTGGTTCTGAATGGACCCAGAGATAATGAGGTTCTGGTTCTTAATGGACCCAGAGACCTGGAGGTTCATGTTCTGAACTGACCCAGAGAGGAAGAGGTTCTGGTTCTGAATGGACCCAGAGATATGGAGGTGTTGGTTCTAAATGGACCCAGAGAGGAGGAGGTTTACGTTCTGAACTGACCCAGATAGGAGGAGGTTTTGGTTCTGAACCAACACAGAGAGGAAGAGGTTCTTGTTCTTAGCATACCCAGAGAGGAGGAGGTGGTTCTGAAACAGACTCAAAGAGAAGGAGTTGGTTCTGAATGGACCCAGAGAGGGGGAGGTTCTGGTTCTGAACTGACCTAGACAGAAGGATTTGGTTCAGGTTCTGGTTCTGAATGGACACAGAGAGAATTAATTTTTGAACAGACCCAGAGCTTCTGGTTCTGAGATAATGAGGTTCTGGTTCTGAATGGACCCAGAGACCAGCAGGTTCATGTTCTGAACTGACCCACAGAGGAGGAGGTTCTGGATCTGGACAGACCCGTAGAGGAAAAGGTTCTGGTTCTGAACCGACACAGAAAGGAAGAGGTTCCGGTTCTGAACAGACCCAGAGAGAAGGAGGTTCTGGTTCTGAATGGACCCAGAGATATGGAGGTGTTGGTTCTGAATGAAAACTAACAATATGAAGTAGATTTGAGCAGATATTTTTGGTTCCAAGCTTCAAATCAGAAGTTGAGGCCAAAATGCACTTTTCAGACTGAGAGGAGCTCAATTTGGCTTCTCTAGCTGAAACAGACAAACCATTAATGATACAGCCATGATCTTTTCTGGAAATCATTTTGACCCTAAACTAACAATATGAAGTAGATTTGAACAAATACTTTGGTTTCAAGCTTCAAATCAGAAGTTGAGGCCAAAATGCGCTTTTCAGACTGAGAGGAGCTCAATTTGGCTTCTCTGCGTAAAACAGACAAACCGTTAATGATACGGCCAAGATCTTTTCTGGCAATCATTTTAACCTGAAAACTAACAATATAAAGTAGATTTGAGCAGATATTTTTGCATCCAAGCTTCAAAGCAGAAGTTGAGGCCAAAATGTGCTTATCATACTGAGAGGAGCTAAAGTTGGCTTCTCTACCGGAAACAGACAAACCATTAATGATATAACCATGATCTCTTCTGGCAATCATTTTCATTTGAAAACTGACAAAATAAAGTAGCTTTGAGCAGATATTTTTGGTTCAAAGCTTCAAATCAGAAGTTGAGGCCAAAATGCGCTTTTCAGACTGAGCTCAATTTGGCTTCTGTACCTGAAACAGACAAACCGTTAATGATACAGCCATGATCTTTTCTGTCAATCATTTTGACCTAAAAATTTACAATATAAAGTAGATTTGAGCAGATATTTTTGGTTCCAACCTTCAAATAGGAAGTTGAGGCCAAAATGTGGTTTTGAGACTGAGAGGAGTTCAATTTTGCTTCTCTACCTGAAACAGACAAACCATTAATGATACAGCCATGATCTTTTCTGGAAATCATTTTGACCCTAAAACTAACAAGACGAAGTAGATTTGAACAAATATTTTGGTTTCAAGCTTCAAATCAGAAGTTGAGGCCAAAATGCACATTTCAGGCTGTAAGGACCTCAATTTGGCCTCTCTAGCTGAAACAGACAAACCGTTAATGATACAGCCATGATGTTTTCTGTCAATCATTTTGAGCTAAAAACTAACAATATAAAAAAGTTGTAAGCAGATGTTTTGGGTTCCAAGCTTCAAATCAGAAGTTGAGGCCAAAATTCGCTTTGCAGACTGAGAGAAGCTCAATTTGGGTTCTCTACCTGAAACAGACAAACCGTTAATGATACAGCCTAGATGTTTTCGGGCAATCATCTTGACCAGAAAACTAACAATATAAAGTAGACTTAAGCAGATGTTTTTGGTTCCATGCTTCGAATAGGGAGTTAAGGCTAAAATGTGCTTTTCAGGCTGACAGGAGCTCAATTTGGCCTCTCTAGCTGAAGCAGACAAACCATTAATGATACAGCCTAGATGTTTTCTCGTAATCATTTTGACCTGAAAACTAACAATATAAGTTGTATTTGAGCAGATGTTTTTGGTTCCAAGCTTCAAATCAGAAGTTAAGGTCAAAATATGCTTTTCAGGCTGAGAGGAGCTCAATTTGGCCTCTCTAGCTGAAACAGACACACCGTTATTGATACAGTCATGAGCTTTTCTGGCAATCATTTTGACCGGAAAACAAACAATATAAAGTAGATTTGAGTAGATGTCTTTGGTTCCAAGATTCAAAACAGAAGTTGAGGCCAAAATGCGCTTTTCAGACTGAGAGGATCTCAATTTGGCCTCTCTAGCTAAAACAGACAAACCGTTACTGATATACAGTTGTGTTCGAAATAATAGCAGTGCCTCAACAGCAGCAAGAAAATCACTTGTTTTATTAACATTTCAAACTCTATACCCCAGATAAGTTTCTGGGGTGTAAAATAAAGGTATAGAAAACCAACAAACCCAACAGGACAGCCATGCATACTGTGGATTCTGTGAAATTGAATGATTAACTGAAAAGGGTGTGTTCAAAAAAATAGCAGTGGTGAGTTCAATTAGAGAGGGCATCAATTAGGGAGGGTATTCTGGGAAAAAAGGGTGTTAACAGGTGATCCGTATTTAAGGATCAAGACAACTGGCATGCTGGCTGTGCATTTGTCCTGAAAAAACAAGGAAAATGGGTCGTTCAAGACACTGTTCTGAAGATGAGCGTTTCCTAATAAAAAAATTGATTAAAGAAGGGAAAACATACAAAGAGGTGCAGAAAATCATTGGCTGTTCAGCTAAAATGATCTCAAATGCCCTGAAATGGGAGCAAAAAACTGAAAAACGAGGAAGAAAAAGAAAGACAACCCCTCGAATGGACAGAAGAATAGCCAAACTGGCGACGACTCAGCCAATGATGGGATCCAAGAGGATCAAGCAAGACCTTCAGTTGACAGTGAGTACTGTGACAATCAGAAGACGTCTTACTGAGGTTAACCTTCCAGCAAGAAGCCCCCGCAAAGTCCCACTGCTGAGAAAAAGACATGTGCAGAAGCGTTTACAATTTGCCAAAGAGCACATTGACTGGCCTGAAAAGAAATGGCATAATATCTTGTGGACAGATGAAAGCAAGATTGTTCTTTTTGGGTCTAAGGGTCACAGGCAGTATGTCAGACGCCATGCAAACACAGAATTCAAGCCACAGTACTCACTGAAGACCATTAAGCATGGTGGTGCAAGCATCATGATATGGGGATGTTTTTCATACTATGGTGTTGGTCCGATTCACCGCATACAAGGGATCATGGATCAGTTCCAGTACATCAGGATCCTGGAAGAGGTCATGCTGCCATATACTGAGGAGGAAATGCCTTTGAGGTGGACCTTTCAACAGGATAATGACCCCAAACACACCAGCAAGCGAGCAAAAGCATGGTTCCAGATGAACAAGATTCAACTGATGGAGTGGCCAGCACAATCCCCGGACCTTAATCCCATTGAAAACTTGTGGGCTGACATAAAAAGTGCAGTGCATGGGTGGAACGATGCTAGAAGTTGGTTGGTTGACTCCATGCACCACAGATGTGAAGCAGTCATCAGAAACCGTGGTTTTGCAACAAAATATTAGTTTAGGATACTCAGCTAGGTTCACTTATCAAGAATTTCTTTGTTTGTACAGTACATTTTTGAGTTTCCAAGGAAAGATGGCAACACTGCTATTCTTTTGAACATGCCATTTCTTACTTTATTTGAAATATTATTATTATTATTTAAGTTTTGATGACTTTGCGCAATTGTTTTGCTTTGGAATAGAATGTACTGTGTCCCCAATGTATCTGTGTTCATTAAAGTACAATTTCTTTGAAGAATTTTGACATTTACTCATTTTTCTAAAGGCACTGCTATTATTTCGAACACAACTGTAGCAATGATCTTTTCTGGCAATCATTTTGAGCTGAAAACTAACAATATAAAGTAGATTTGTGAAGATATTTTTGGTTTCAAGCTTCAAATCAGAGGTTGAGGCCAAAATACGCTTTTCAGGCTGAGAGGAGCTCAATTTGGCTTCTCTAGCTGAAACAGACAAACCGTTAATGATGCAGCTATGAGCTTTTCTGGCAATCATTTTGAACTGAAAACTAACAATATAAAGCAGATTTGAGCAGATGTTTTTGGTTCCATGCTTCGAATCAGAAGTTGAGGCCAAAATGTGCTTTTCAGGCTGACAGGAGCTCAATTTGGCCTCTAGCTGAAACAGACAAACCATTAATGATACAGCCATGATCTTTTCTGGCAATCATTTAGAGCTGAAAACTAACATGCTTTTGCTTTCAAGCTTCAAATCAGAAGTTGAGGCCAAAACACTCTTTTCACAGTGAGATAATGCCATTTTGGCCTCTGGAGTTGTAACAGACAAACCATTAATGATACAGCCATGATCTTTTCTGGCAATCATCTAGAGCTGAAAACTAACAATATAAAGTAGATTTGAGCAGATGTTTTTGGTTCCAAGCTTCAAATCAGAAGGTTGAGGCCAAAACGCTCTTTTCACAGTGAGATAATGCCATTTTGGCCTCTGGAGTTGTAACAGACAAACCATTAATGATACAGCCATGATCTTTTCTGGCAATCATCTAGAGCTGAAAACTAACAATATAAAGTAGATTTGAGCAGATGTTCTTGGTTCCAAGCTTCAACTCAGAAGTTGAGGCCAAAAAACTCTTTTCACAGTGAGATAATGCCATTTTGGCCTCTGGAGTTGTAACAGACAAACCATTAATGATACAGCCATGATCTTTTCTGGCAATCATTTAGAGCTGAAAACTAACAATATAAAGTAGATTTCAGCAGATGCTTTTGCTTTCAAGCTTCAAATCAGAAGTTGAGGCCAAAACGCTCTTTTCACAGTGAGATAATGCCATTTTGGCCCCTGGAGTTGTAACAGACAAACCATTAATGATACAGCCATGATCTTTTCTAGCAATCATCTAGAGCGGAAAACTAACAATATAAAGTAGATTTGAGCAGATGTTTTTGGTTCCAAGCTTCAAATCAGAAGTTGAGGCCAAAACGCTCTTTTCACAGTGAGATAATGCCATTTTGGCCTATGGAGTTGTAACAGACAAACCATTAATGATACAGCCATGATCTTTTCTGGCAATCATCTAGAGCTGAAAACTAACAATATAAAGTAGATTTGAGCAGATGTTCTTGGTTCCAAGCTTCAAATCAGAAGGTTGAGGCCAAAACGCTCTTTTCACAGTGAGATGATGCCATTTTGGCCTATGGAGTTGTAACAGACAAACCATTAATGATACAGCCATGATCTTTTCTGGCAATCATTTAGAGCTGAAAACTAACAATATAAAGTAGATTTGAGCAGATGTTTTTGGTTCCAAGCTTCAAATCAGAAGGTTGAGGCCAAAACGATCTTTTCACAGTGAGATAATGCCATTTTGGCCTCTGGAGTTGTAACAGACAAACCATTAATGATACAGCCATGATCTTTTCTGGCAATCATCTAGAGCTGAAAACTAACAATATAAAGTAGATTTGAGCAGATGTTTTTGGTTGCAAGCTTCAAATCAGAAGTTGAGGCCAAAACGATCTTTTCACAGTGAGATAATGCCATTTTGGCCTCTGGAGTTGTAACAGACAAACCATTAATGATACAGCCATGATCTTTTCTGGCAATCATCTAGAGCTGAAAACTAACAATATAAAGTAGATTTGAGCAGATGTTTTTGGTTCCAAGCTTCAAATCAGAAGTTGAGGCCAAAACGCTCTTTTCACAGTGAGATAATGCCATTTTGGCCTCTGGAGTTGTAACAGACAAACCATTAATGATACAGCCATGATCTTTTCTGGCAATCATCTAGAGCTGAAAACTAACAATATTAAATAGATTTTAGCAGATGTTTTTTGTTCCAAGCTTCCAATCAGAAGTTGAGGCCAAAACGCTCTTTTCACAGAGAGATAATGCCATTTTGGCCTCTGGAGTTGTAACAGACAAACCATTAATGATACAGCCATGATCTTTTCTGGCAATCATTTAGAGCGGAAAACTAACAATATAAAGTAGATTTGAGCAGATGTTTATGGTTCCAAGCTTCAAATCAGAAGTTGAGGCCAAAACGCTCTTTTCACAGTGAGATAATGCCATTTTGGCCTCTGGAGTTGTAACAGACAAACCATTAATGATACAGCCATGATCTTTTCTGGCAATCACCTAGAGCTGAAAACTAACAATATAAAGTAGATTTGAGCAGATGTTTTTGGTTCCAAGCTTCAAATCAGAAGGTTGAGGCCAAAACGCTCTTTTCACAGTGAGATAATGCCATTTTGGCCTCTGGAGTTGTAACAGACAAACCATTAATGATACAGCCATGATCTTTTCTGGCAATCATCTAGAGCTGAAAACTAACAATATAAAGTAGATTTGAGCAGATTTTTTTGGTTCCAAGCTTCAAATCATAAGTTGAGGCCAAAACGCTCTTTTCACAGTGAGATAATGCCATTTTGGCCTCTGGAGTTGTAACAGACAAACCATTAATGATACAGCCATGATCTTTTCTGGCAATCATTTAGAGCTGAAAACTAACAATATAAAGTAGATTTGAGCAGATGTTTTTGGTTCCAAGCTTCAAATCAGAAGGTTGAGGCCAAAACGATCTTTTCACAGTGAGATAATGCCATTTTGGCCTCTGGAGTTGTAACAGACAAACCATTAATGATACAGCCATGATCTTTTCTGGTTATCATCTAGAGCTGAAAACTAACAATATAAAGTAGATTTGAGCAGATGTTTTTGGTTCCAAGCTTCAAATCAGAAGTTGAGGCCAAAAAACTCTTTTCACAGTGAGATAATGCCATTTTGGCCTCTGGAGTTGTAACAGACAAACCATTAATGATACAGCCATGATCTTTTCTGGCAATCATTTAGAGCTGAAAACTAACAATATAAAGTAGATTTCAGCAGATGCTTTTGCTTTCAAGCTTCAAATCAGAAGTTGAGGCCAAAACGCTCTTTTCACAGTGAGATAATGCCATTTTGGCCCCTGGAGTTGTAACAGACAAACCATTAATGATACAGCCATGATCTTTTCTGGCAATCATCTAGAGCGGAAAACTAACAATATAAAGTAGATTTGAGCAGATGTTTTTGGTTCCAAGCTTCAAATCAGAAGGTTGAGGCCAAAACGCTCTTTTCACAGTGAGATGATGCCATTTTGGCCTATGGAGTTGTAACAGACAAACCATTAATGATACAGCCATGATCTTTTTTGGCAATCATTTAGAGCTGAAAACTAACAATATAAAGTAGATTTGAGCAGATGTTTTTGGTTCCAAGCTTCAAATCAGAAGGTTGAGGCCAAAACGATCTTTTCACAGTGAGATAATGCCATTTTGGCCTCTGGAGTTGTAACAGACAAACCATTAATGATACAGCCATGATCTTTTCTGGCAATCATCTAGAGCTGAAAACTAACAATATAAAGTAGATTTGAGCAGATGTTTTTGGTTGCAAGCTTCAAATCAGAAGTTGAGGCCAAAACGATCTTTTCACAGTGAGATAATGCCATTTTGGCCTCTGGAGTTGTAACAGACAAACCATTAATGATACAGCCATGATCTTTTCTGGCAATCATCTAGAGCTGAAAACTAACAATATAAAGTAGATTTGAGCAGATGTTTTTGGTTCCAAGCTTCAAATCAGAAGTTGAGGCCAAAACGCTCTTTTCACAGTGAGATAATGCCATTTTGGCCTCTGGAGTTGTAACAGACAAACCATTAATGATACAGCCATGATCTTTTCTGGCAATCATCTAGAGCTGAAAACTAACAATATTAAATAGATTTTAGCAGATGTTTTTTGTTCCAAGCTTCCAATCAGAAGTTGAGGCCAAAACGCTCTTTTCACAGAGAGATAATGCCATTTTGGCCTCTGGAGTTGTAACAGACAAACCATTAATGATACAGCCATGATCTTTTCTGGCAATCACCTAGAGCTGAAAACTAACAATATAACGTAGATTTGAGCAGATGTTTTTGGTTCCAAGCTTCAAATCAGAAGGTTGAGGCCAAAACGCTCTTTTCACAGTGAGATAACGCCATTTTGGCCTCTGGAGTTGTAACAGACAAACCATTAATGATACAGCCATGATCTTTTCTGGCAATCACCTAGAGCTGAAAACTAACAATATAAAGTAGATTTGAGCAGATTTTTTTGGTTCCAAGCTTCAAATCATAAGTTGAGGCCAAAACGCTCTTTTCACAGTGAGATAATGCCATTTTGGCCTCTGGAGTTGTAACAGACAAACCATTAATGATACAGCCATGATCTTTTCTGGCAATCATTTAGAGCTGAAAACTAACAATATAAAGTAGATTTGAGCAGATGTTTTTGGTTCCAAGCTTCAAATCAGAAGGTTGAGGCCAAAACGATCTTTTCACAGTGAGATAATGCCATTTTGGCCTCTGGAGTTGTAACAGACAAACCATTAATGATACAGCCATGATCTTTTCTGGTTATCATCTAGAGCTGAAAACTAACAATATAAAGTAGATTTGAGCAGATGTTTTTGGTTCCAAGCTTCAAATCAGAAGTTGAGGCCAAAACGCTCTTTTCACAGTGAGATAATGCCATTTTGGCCTCTGGAGTTGTAACAGACAAACTATTAATGATACAGCCATGATCTTTTCTGGCAATAGACTAGAGCTGAAAACTAACAATATAAAGTAGATTTCAGCAGATGTTTTTGGTTCCAAGCTTCAAATCAGAAGGTTGAAGCCAAAACGCTCTTTTCACAGTGAGATAATGCCATTTTGGCCTCTGGAGTTGTAACAGACAAACCATTAATGATACAGCCATGATCTTTTCTGTCAATCATCTAGAGCTGAAAACTAACAATATAAAGTAGATTTGAGCAGATGTTTTTGGTTCCAAGCTTCAAATCAGAAGGTTAAGGCCAAAACGCTCTTTTCACAGTGAGATAATGCCATTTTGGCCTCTGGAGTTGTAACAGACAAACCATTAATGATACAGCCATGATCTATTCTGGCAATCACCTAGAGCTGAAAACTAACAATATAAAGTAGATTTGAGCAGATGTTTTTGGTTCCAAGCTTTAAATCAGACGGTTGAGGCCAAAACGCTCTTGTCACAGTGAGATAATGCCATTTTGGCCTCTGGAGTTGTAACAGACAAACCATTAATCTTCCTCCTTTATCACACTCTTCCTCCTTCATCACACATATCCTCCTCAATCAAATTCAGGTTGGCTTCATGTGTGCCATATCTGATGTGAGATGGAGACATTTTATTGTAATTCCTTTGGGAGATAGTAGATAAATTGTGGGAACCAAAAAAGTTCAGAGAGTTGGTAGGACCGGTGTTAACTGATCAATTAAATGGTTTTATATGCTTCTCTTCTGCAGGTGTTTCTTCTCGATAAACCCGGAAAAAGGAACCAAAGTGGAGAACAAAAACTCAAAGCGCCATCTCAGTGTGAACCCCCGAGTCCTTACCTTGATACAGGAACTCGCCGATCACGAGTGGTGTGAAGCCTAAACATGGACATATTCAGGCCAGGAACTTTGTTTGTATGAGAAGAGGTACTGTATATTTCCACACTGTTGAAAGCACAATGCTTGTCATGTTAATGACAGCACAATGTTTGTTTGTTTGTTTTTTTTTTTGTTTTTTTTTTTTTTGGGGGGGGGGGGGGGTGTTTATCCAAAGTTTTGTGTTAAACACACAATGCTTGCAATATGTTTGGGGTTTTCTTGGGGTTTTTTATGTGCGCTAAGTAACTTTTGTTTTTCAATGACAAAATTAAAAATGTTAGCAGTTCTTTAATGAAAGCCTCAAACTGATTTTGTCGTTTTCCAGTTTGCACTATGTCAACTAAGGCACTGTATCCTTGTTTTGTTTTTGAGGTCTAAATGTGCATTATGCAGCTTTCTGGTAGAGGGTCTATTACCAACTTTCTTCTTGAAGATAATCCTCTTGCAGGAATGTTCCACAGGTTCATGTAAAACTGTCTTGCTTTTCTTCAGTTAGAAGTGAAGGATTTCACCACAGATTTGAATTCTAGTTTTTTGCAACAAAAACTTTTAAGTGTCATAAACATGTCTATATTTAACATGTATATTGATGTTAACTAAAATGCATCACTTGTTAACTGATGCTGGCTGTTCAATAAATCTTCCACAGAGCGATGTCTTACCTTTTTTTTTTTTCTCTGAAGATGAATTTTTGCATGTTTTGGTGTAGGTCATTTTGCAGGTTTACAAGTAAATTTTACAATATAACTTTATTATGAAAACATAAATATACAGTATGTTATGAGTAGATTTTATGTGTAAAATACAGAGATTTCCTTTTGAAATGCATAGTTTAAATTGTTATTTGTTTAGTATTTTCCTGTTAATTCAACCATTTATTAATGTATAATAAGCAATTATTAGTCATAAACAAAACAGGAAATAGGCTATTTATATACAACACAATTATGCAAAATTAACGCTTTTTTTTGTTAATGTAACATTTTTTTAGTGGAATTCAGATGTGATTTCACTCACTGTAAATCTTTTTACATACATGAGCTGTTAATTTGTCTACTGTACTGCTGTATTTTTTACAGGAATTCTCTGGTAACCACAGCTGCCAGCGTTTTCCTGTAAAAACGACAGCTTTTTTTTACAGTGTACAATATGCTATCAAAGAAATGAACTAATAAAAATATATAAAGTCCAGTTCAGCAGAAGTCATTAATTTCATTATTTTGCCCACATGGTAATAACTTCACCTGCCGGTCCAGGAACAGGTGGAACACCTGCTTTCACTGAGTTCTGCCATGCTCCTATCATCAATGGTGCTGACTGTCACTGGTCTGCTGCTGTTTCATGCTCATCAAACTCATGGCTCTGTGTCCTCATCATGCTGGTTGATCTGTTTCTCTCCTCCATCCTCCTTCTCTCTCTCCTCCTCCTCATCTCTCTTTTCCTCCTCCTCCTCCTCCTCTCTCTTCTCCTCCTGCTCCTCCTCCTTCTCCTCATCTCTCTCCTCCTCATCCTCCTGCTCCTCCTCCTTCTCTTCCTCTCTTTTCTCCTCATCCTCCTGCTCTTCCTCCTCCTCTCTCTTCTCCTCATCCTCTTGCTCCTTCTCCTCCTCTCTCTTCTCCTCATCCTCCTGCTCCTCCTCATTGGTTATCTGTTGCTCCCCTTTCATCTCTTTCTCTGCTTCTACTGTAATTCTCTTCTTAAAATAAAAAGAGATGTCTGTGGACTTTCTCTTCATGTCTGAAAATTGGCAAGCCATACACAATCAACAACTCATCCAGTTAGCTACATAACTATGTCAAAAACAAAGTAAAAGCTGCTTTAACAATAGACCCAGAGAGGAACAGGTTCAGGTTCTGAATGCACCCAGCCAGAAGGAGGTGGTTCTGAAACTGACAAAGACAGAAGCACATGCTTCTGAATGGACTCAGAGAGAAGGAGGTCCTGGTACTGAAATGATCCAGAGAGGAGGAAGTTCGGGATCTGAACAGACCCGTTAATTAAGAGGTTGGGGTTCTAAATAGACACAAAGAGGAACATGTTCAGGTTCTGAATGCTCCCAGCCAGCAGGAGGTGGTTCTGAAACAGACTCAGAGAGAAGGAGTTGGTTCTGAATGGACCCAGAGAGGAGGAGGTTCTGGTTCTGAACTGACCTAGACAGAAGGATTTGGTTCAGGTTCTGGTTCTGAATGGACCCAGAGAGAAATAGTTTTTGAACAGACCCAGAGCTTCTGGTTCTGAATGGACCCAGAGATAATGAGGTTCTGGTTCTGAATGGACCCAGAGACCAGGAGGTTCATGTTCTGAACTGACCCAGAGAGGAGGAGGTTCTGGATCTGGACGGACCCGTAGAGGAAGAGGTTCTGGTTCTGAATTGACACAGAGAGGAAGAGGTTCCGGTTCTGAACAGACCCAGAGAGGAGGAGGTTCTGGTTCTGAATGGACCCAGAGATATGGAGGTGTTGGTTCTGAATGGACCCAGAGAGGAGGAGGTTCACGTTCTGAACTGACCCAAAGATCAGGAGGTTCTGGTTCTGAACCGACACAGAGAGGAAGAGGTTCTGGTTCTGAACAGACCCAGAGAGGAGGAGGTTCTGGTTCTGAACCAACACAGAGAGGATGAGGTTCTTCTTCTGAGCATACCAAGAGAGGAGGAGGTGAAAGAGGTTTTGGTTCTGAATGGACCCAAAGATGTGTGTTTCTGGTTCTGAATGGACCTAGAGAGGAGGAGGTTCACGTTCTGAACTGACCCAAAGATCAGGAGGTTCTGGTTCTGAACCGACACAGAGAGAAAGAGGTTCTGGTTCTGAACAGACCCAGAGAGGAGGAGGTTCTGGTTATGAACTGACCCAGAGAGGAGCAGGTTCTGTATCTGAATGGACCCAGAGATGTGAGGTTCTAGTTCTGAATTCTGGTTCTGACCAAGAGAGAAGGAGGTTCTGGTTCTGAATGGACCCATAGATATGGAGGTTTTGGTTCTGAATGGACCCAGAGAGGTGGAGGTTCACGTTCTGAAGTGACCCAGATAGGAGGAGGTTTTGGTTCTGAACCAACACAGAGAGGAAGAGGTTCTTCTTCTTAGCATACCCAGAGAGGAGAAGGTGGTTCTGAAAAAGACTCAGAGAGAAGGAGTTGGTTCTGAATGGACCCAGAGAGGAGGAGGTTCTGGTTCTGAACTGACCTAGACAGAAGAATTTGGTTCAGGTTCTGGTTCTGAATGGACCCAGAGAGAAATAGTTTTTGAACAGACCCAGAGCTTCTGGTTCTGAATGGACCCAGAGATAATGAGGTTCTGGTTCTGAATGGACCCAGAGACCAGGAGGTTCATGTTCTGAACTGACCCAGAGAGGAGGAGGTTCTGGATCTGGACGGACCCGTAGAGGAAGAGGTTCTGGTTCTGAACCGACCCAGAGAGGAGGAGGTTCTGGTTCTGAATGGACCCAGAGATATGGAGGTGTTGGTTCTGAATGGACCCAGAGAGGAGGAGGTTCACGTTCTAAACTGACCCAGATAGGAGGAGGTTTTGGTTCTGAACCGACACAGAGAGGAAGAGGTTCTGGTTCTGAACAGACCCAGAGAGGAGGAGGTTCTGGTTCTGAACTGACCCAGAGAGGAGCAGGTTCTGTATCTGAATGGACACAGAGATGTGAGGTTCTAGTTCTGAATTCTGGTTCTGACCAAGAGAGAAGGAGGTTCTGGTTCTGAATGGACCCATAGATATGGAGGTTTTGGTTCTGAATGGACCCAGAGAGGAGGAAGTTCACGTTCTGAAGTGACCCAGATAGGAGGAGGTTTTGGTTCTGAACCAACACAGAGAGGAAGAGGTTCGTTCTTAGCGTACCCAGAGAGGAGGAGGTGGAAGAGGTTTTGGTTCTAAAGGGACCCAGAGATGTGTGGTTCTGCTTCTGAATGGACCTAGAGAGGAGGAGGTTCATGTTCTGAACTGACCCAGAGATCAGGAGGTTCTGGTTCTGAACCGACACAGAGAGGAAGAGGTTCTGGTTCTGAACAGACCCAGAGAGGAGGAGGTTCTGGTTCTTAACGGATCCAGAGATGAGGAGCTTCTATATCTGAATGGACCCAGAGAGGAGGAGGTTCTGGTTCTGAACTGACTTAGACAGAAGGATTTGGTTCAGGTTCTGGTTCTGAATAGACCGAGAGAGAATTAGGTTTTGAACGGACCCAGAGCTTCTGGTTCTGAATGGACCCAGAGATAATGAGGTTCTGGTTCTTAATGGACCCAGAGACCTGGAGGTTCATGTTCTGAACTGACCCAGAGAGGAAGAGGTTCTGGTTCTGAATGGACCCAGAGATATGGAGGTGTTGGTTCTAAATGGACCCAGAGAGGAGGAGGTTTACGTTCTGAACTGACCCAGATAGGAGGAGGTTTTGGTTCTGAACCAACACAGAGAGGAAGAGGTTCTTGTTCTTAGCATACCCAGAGAGGAGGAGGTGGTTCTGAAACAGACTCAAAGAGAAGGAGTTGGTTCTGAATGGACCCAGAGAGGGGGAGGTTCTGGTTCTGAACTGACCTAGACAGAAGGATTTGGTTCAGGTTCTGGTTCTGAATGGACCCAGAGAGAATTAATTTTTGAACTGACCCAGAGCTTCTGGTTCTGAGATAATGAGGTTCTGGTTCTGAATGGACCCAGAGACCAGGAGGTTCATGTTCTGAACTGACCCACAGAGGAGGAGGTTCTGGATCTGGACAGACCCGTAGAGGAAAAGGTTCTGGTTCTGAACCGACACAGAAAGGAAGAGGTTCCGGTTCTGAACAGACCCAGAGAGAAGGAGGTTCTGGTTCTGAATGGACCCAGAGATATGGAGGTGTTGGTTCTGAATGAAAACTAACAATATGAAGTAGATTTGAGCAGATATTTTTGGTTCCAAGCTTCAAATCAGAAGTTGAGGCCAAAATGCACTTTTCAGACTGAGAGGAGCTCAATTTGGCTTCTCTAGCTGAAACAGACAAACCATTAATGATACAGCCATGATCTTTTCTGGAAATCATTTTGACCCTAAACTAACAATATGAAGTAGATTTGAACAAATACTTTGGTTTCAAGCTTCAAATCAGAAGTTGAGGCCAAAATGCGCTTTTCAGACTGAGAGGAGCTCAATTTGGCTTCTCTACGTAAAACAGACAAACCGTTAATGATACGGCCAAGATCTTTTCTGGCAATCATTTTAACCTGAAAACTAACAATATAAAGTAGATTTGAGCAGATATTTTTGCATCCAAGCTTCAAAGCAGAAGTTGAGGCCAAAATGTGCTTATCATACTGAGAGGAGCTAAAGTTGGCTTCTCTACCGGAAACAGACAAACCATTAATGATATAACCATGATCTCTTCTGGCAATCATTTTCATTTGAAAACTGACAAAATAAAGTAGCTTTGAGCAGATATTTTTGGTTCAAAGCTTCAAATCAGAAGTTGAGGCCAAAATGCGCTTTTCAGACTGAGCTCAATTTGGCTTCTGTACCTCAAACAGACAAACCGTTAATGATACAGCCATGATCTTTTCTGTCAATCATTTTGACCTAAAAATTTACAATATAAAGTAGACTTGAGCAGATATTTTTGGTTCCAAACTTCAAATCAGAAGCTTTATCCAAAATGTGCTTTTCAGACTGAGAGAAGCTCAATTTGGCTTCTCCACCTGAAACAGACAAACCGTTAATGATACAGCCATGATCTTTTCTGGCAATCATTTTGACCTGAAAACTAACAATATAAAGTAGATTTGAGCAGATATTTTTGGTTCCAACCTTCAAATAGGAAGTTGAGGCCAAAATGTGGTTTTGAGACTGAGAGGAGTTCAATTTTGCTTCTCTACCTGAAACAGACAAACCATTAATGATACAGCCATGATCTTTTCTGGAAATCATTTTGACCCTAAAACTAACAAGACAAAGTAGATTTGAACAAATATTTTGGTTTCAAGCTTCAAATCAGAAGTTGAGGCCAAAATGCACATTTCAGGCTGTAAGGACCTCAATTTGGCCTCTCTAGCTGAAACAGACAAACCGTTAATGATACAGCCATGATGTTTTCTGTCAATCATTTTGAGCTAAAAACTAACAATATAAAAAAGTTGTAAGCAGATGTTTTGGGTTCCAAGCTTCAAATCAGAAGTTGAGGCCAAAATTCGCTTTGCAGACTGAGAGAAGCTCAATTTGGGTTCTCTACCTGAAACAGACAAACCGTTAATGATACAGCCTAGATGTTTTCGGGCAATCATCTTGACCAGAAAACTAACAATATAAAGTAGACTTAAGCAGATGTTTTTGGTTCCATGCTTCGAATAGGGAGTTAAGGCTAAAATGTGCTTTTCAGGCTGACAGGAGCTCAATTTGGCCTCTCTAGCTGAAGCAGACAAACCATTAATGATACAGCCTAGATGTTTTCTCGTAATCATTTTGACCTGAAAACTAACAATATAAGTTGTATTTGAGCAGATGTTTTTGGTTCCAAGCTTCAAATCAGAAGTTAAGGTCAAAATATGCTTTTCAGGCTGAGAGGAGCTCAATTTGGCCTCTCTAGCTGAAACAGACACACCGTTATTGATACAGTCATGAGCTTTTCTGGCAATCATTTTGACCGGAAAACAAACAATATAAAGTAGATTTGAGTAGATGTCTTTGGTTCCAAGATTCAAAACAGAAGTTGAGGCCAAAATGCGCTTTTCAGACTGAGAGGATCTCAATTTGGCCTCTCTAGCTAAAACAGACAAACCGTTACTGATATACAGTAGCAATGATCTTTTCTGGCAATCATTTTGAGCTGAAAACTAACAATATAAAGCAGATTTGAGCAGATGTTTTTGGTTCCATGCTTCGAATCAGAAGTTGAGGCCAAAATGTGCTTTTCAGGCTGACAGGAGCTCAATTTGGCCTCTAGCTGAAACAGACAAACCATTAATGATACAGCCATGATCTTTTCTGGCAATCATTTAGAGCTGAAAACTAACATGCTTTTGCTTTCAAGCTTCAAATCAGAAGTTGAGGCCAAAACACTCTTTTCACAGTGAGATAATGCCATTTTGGCCTCTGGAGTTGTAACAGACAAACCATTAATGATACAGCCATGATCTTTTCTGGCAATCATCTAGAGCTGAAAACTAACAATATAAAGTAGATTTGAGCAGATGTTTTTGGTTCCAAGCTTCAAATCAGAAGGTTGAGGCCAAAACGCTCTTTTCACAGTGAGATAATGCCATTTTGGCCTCTGGAGTTGTAACAGACAAACCATTAATGATACAGCCATGATCTTTTCTGGTTATCATCTAGAGCTGAAAACTAACAATATAAAGTAGATTTGAGCAGATGTTTTTGGTTCCAAGCTTCAAATCAGAAGTTGAGGCCAAAACGCTCTTTTCACAGTGAGATAATGCCATTTTGGCCTCTGGAGTTGTAACAGACAAACTATTAATGATACAGCCATGATCTTTTCTGGCAATAGACTAGAGCTGAAAACTAACAATATAAAGTAGATTTCAGCAGATGTTTTTGGTTCCAAGCTTCAAATCAGAAGGTTGAAGCCAAAACGCTCTTTTCACAGTGAGATAATGCCATTTTGGCCTCTGGAGTTGTAACAGACAAACCATTAATGATACAGCCATGATCTTTTCTGGCAATCATCTAGAGCTGAAAACTAACAATATAAAGTAGATTTGAGCAGATGTTTTTGGTTCCAAGCTTCAAATCAGAAGGTTGAGGCCAAAACGCTCTTTTCACAGTGAGATAATGCCATTTTGGCCTCTGGAGTTGTAACAGACAAACCATTAATGATACAGCCATGATCTTTTCTGGCAATCATCTAGAGCTGAAAACTAACAATATAAAGTAGATTTGAGCAGATGTTCTTGGTTCCAAGCTTCAAATCAGAAGTTGAGGCCAAAAAACTCTTTTCACAGTGAGATAATGCCATTTTGGCCTCTGGAGTTGTAACAGACAAACCATTAATGATACAGCCATGATCTTTTCTGGCAATCATCTAGAGCTGAAAACTAACAATATTAAATAGATTTTAGCAGATGTTTTTTGTTCCAAGCTTCCAATCAGAAGTTGAGGCCAAAACGCTCTTTTCACAGAGAGATAATGCCATTTTGGCCTCTGGAGTTGTAACAGACAAACCATTAATGATACAGCCATGATCTTTTCTGGCAATCATTTAGAGCTGAAAACTAACAATATAAAGTAGATTTGAGCAGATGTTTTTTGTTCCAAGCTTCCAATCAGAAGTTGAGGCCAAAACGCTCTTTTCACAGAGAGATAATGCCATTTTGGCCTCTGGAGTTGTAACAGACAAACCATTAATGATACAGCCATGATCTTTTCTGGCAATCATTTAGAGCTGAAAACTAACAATATAAAGTAGATTTGAGCAGATGTTTATGGTTCCAAGCTTCAAATCAGAAGTTGAGGCCAAAACGCTCTTTTCACAGTGAGATAATGCCATTTTGGCCTCTGGAGTTGTAACAGACAAACCATTAATGATACAGCCATGATCTTTTCTGGCAATCACCTAGAGCTGAAAACTAACAATATAAAGTAGATTTGAGCAGATGTTTTTGGTTCCAAGCTTCAAATCAGAAGGTTGAGGCCAAAACGCTCTGTTCACAGTGAGATAATGCCATTTTGGCCTCTGGAGTTGTAACAGACAAACCATTAATGATACAGCCATGATCTTTTCTGGCAATCATCTAGAGCTGAAAACTAACAATATAAAGTAGATTTGAGCAGATGTTTTTGGTTCCAAGCTTCAAATCAGAAGTTGAGGCCAAAACGCTCTTTTCACAGTGAGATAATGCCATTTTGGCCTCTGGAGTTGTAACAGACAAACCATTAATGATACAGCCATGATCTTTTCTGGCAATCATCTAGAGCTGAAAACTAACAATATAAAGTAGATTTGAGCAGATGTTTTTGGTTCTAAGCTTCAAATCAGAAGGTTGAGGCCAAAACGCTCTTTTCACAGCGAGATAATGCCATTTTGGCTTTTGTAGTTGTAACAGACAAACCATTAATGATACAGCCATGATCTTTTCTGGCAATCATCTAGAGCTGAAAACTAACAATATAAAGTAGATTTGAGCAGATGTTTTTGGTTCCAAGCTTCAAATCAGAAGGTTGAGGCCTGTCAGTGATTCGGTTTCATCCATATATGTCAACTTAGTCCTGGGTTCTGAGTGGCATGTGGGTCCCCTCTGATATGGGGTTTGTCTGCGACGTCTTGGGGGTAGTGTGTAGCTATAGCATGATCTTCTCCTTACTCCCGTTAAGGATCTGTCTGATTCTTCGTCTTCACCGCTATAGTCATGCTCTTTCTGCTGCGTGCTACTCATTTCTTTTTCTGCTTCTTCCTTGTCCTCTTCTAACACTAATTTAAGTTGTCCTGTAATTTTTCCCTTGTTACCTTGTTTCTATATCATTACTGGATACTGGCCTGCTACGCTGGGGTGATAAGGTGGTGGCTTACGATCGGTATAGTCAGGGGCTGTTGGACTCTTATGGTGTTGAACTTTAAAATATCGTAGGATATCTCTCTGTTCAGCATGTTTCTGTTTTTTATGCAAATGCATTCGGTCTCGTTTCTTATCTTTATCCCTCAATTTTTCTTCTACTTCATCACAGCATGAAGGATCAAAGCTGCCCTTTTTAGGCCATCGATTTTTCCCAGATGTTATCTTATGCCATTCTGTCATGCATTTTTGAATTTTGCGCTTATTGGATGGATGTGTCATTATTACCAGTTTGGCAGGCGTTAGCCCCTCAGTCTGTTTGCTCACATTGGCTCCCATGGCAACCAGCAGTCACTCAACCCTTGGGGTCTGTGCTTATTCACCAGCCTTTATAGTCCTTGATTAATTTTAATTTAACTGGTTCTGCTCTCTCCAATACAGATCGTGTTTTTTTCTTTTTTCTTTTATCTTTTTTTGTCTAATTATTCAACTTTTTAATTTTTTTTTTTTTTTTTTTCATTTTCTCTTTAACCACTCCGCCCCCACCGACCACGTCAAACACAGCCGCAAGGCAAAGCAAAGGACAGAGCAGCCCCACCCGGCGCACGCCAGGTACTTCTTAATTTTTAGATCTCTACAATTTGAGTTAGGATCTCTAATAAAACAAATTTATAATATTATTTTCGTACTTTTACTGAGTATTCGGTTTAGTTGCTCTATATTTTATGTATAACATAATTTTTAATTCACTTATAACCTGTTTTGTAGTTTTAAATTGGGACCTTGTTAATTTATTTTATTCTTTTAACCATGTGTTTTTCAGTTACCAATTCTGTTATAGTTACCAATTCTGTAAATTTTTGTGTTATTCTTTTTTTTTTTTACTATATTTTATAATAATTAATTCTGTTAATTTATTATTATGCCTTTTAAGTCTCGTCTTATTCTTAATAATAAATTACTCTCCTATTTATTATTCTTATTCTTTATTCTAATTCTTCTTATTTCTATCCCCTCTCTCTTACTCCCCCTTAATTAGTTAACTCTTTCACACTTCACATAGACAAAGACGCACAAGACAAATGATTATATATTTTACAGTGCACTTCTATTTTTCCTCACTGTTTCCTACAGTGGCACATACGTTTTCCCTGCTGCCCCGGATTCACCCAGATAACTGGAAATGAATAGACGTCCTCTTGTTTCGAGCGGTAATATTCTCCGATTATCGCTTAATCGGTAATATTCTGGCTATCCTTTAGCCTGGCTATCGCTTAGCCTCTCAATACCTAATACTTAATACCTAATACAACACAAGTTCACGGAGCATGCTGACTATCGCTTAGTCGCCAATACTCCCACTTAACACGCGTACATTAATGTTCCGGATTTATGGCTTCCACAGACTATGTCAAACGCCTTGACCAATCTGTCCCTTTACCAATCGTCCGCTCAGAACATCGCCTATTAAGCTTAACTTATACACAAAATAATTCATACACAGAACAGTTCAAATACAGAATAATACAAACATTAATTAATACTTAAACCATGCATTCACATATACATTCATACATACCTGGACCTTTCCCCAGTTTAGTCTGCCTTTTGTATATTCTTATATAAATACTTATTAAATTTGGAAAACACTTATTTAATTTGGAATACTAGGTTTTTTTTAGGAGAGCTCTTTTGGCGCCTTACACCCACAAGCCGTCGCCGGAGGCTGGTTCCCCATTACTTTAGAAAATTATAACAACTTGTTTCTCACCTGTAAATGGTGAATATTTGGGCCCTTGGGGTTCCTGGCCTCCAACTGGTGCCTGCAGGTTGTCCGACGCCTGGGGCTCGCCAAAAATGTTGTGGAAACTGTTCTCCCTACGACTTAAAATTGAAGCTAAGTGTTATAAAAATTCAAAGTTCTCAAAAAGCTGTAGAAAAGTCTTCAGACACTGATCAAAAATTAGGCAGAGGCAACTGAGTCCAGGTCCGGAGAATTTTATTTACAGAACACACATGAGCTGTTCACCGGTGAGCAACTGACTTCCATGCAGAAAAGGGTCCCCTTTTATTCACTCCCGGGGCTTGGGGCTCTTTCATCTTGGTGGAAGACCCACCTTCAAACCATATTTTATATTTTTAATTGAAGCCTTTCTTTGATCTATCAAAGCTTTTTCTTCACAAGTCATTGGTGACATTTCTTGTAGATCATGATGACATTTACTGCAGTTAAATCAAAAACACTTCATAGTCTTAATCATCAATATGTCAAAACAATGTTTTCATCCAGTGTGACTTATGATCATACCATTACATCAAAAAAGGTCAGCATAAGTTTAAAACTGAAAGTCCCAGTAAAAACCTCACTTTTTGTTGTGACCAGTACCGCACCGCATGCTTTGGAGATGACAACTCAATATATTACAATTAGTTCAGCTTAGCTGTGAAACCCTGAACAACCCATTCTCAATGCGTCTTTCTTACAAACAGGTCTCATTTCTGCACCCTGGTTTTCAAAGGCCTCAAATGGCCTTGGACTCCCTTCAATGCTCCTGTTCTCCCGCGCATTCTCAGTTTGTTCTCACCCTGGTCTTATCTCTCAGACTTCAAGGCTGCGCTCCAAAGCTGCAGCTGCAGAGAGCCTTTACACACACACACTGCTCTCTATCTCTCCACATTTGGTGGCGCACACTCTTTTGGACTCTGTGAGCTGTATAACATAAATGTATTTAGTGTAAAACATTTATTCAATATGTAAAACATGTATCCAATATATTCTAATCATTGGTGCAGATTAATTTACTTCATCAATAGACACACTGTTCTTGTGTATAGGCCATGGACAGATGCAGAGATGCAGACTGCCTGTCAAGGTTTAACTCCAGCCAGACAGAACCCAGTTAAATGGTCAGAGGATGTTAAAAACCTCATTGATTCTTACAAATTAAAGGGGGCAGAAATAGAAAAAACATGGCCAGAGTGTTTGCACTTGGTAAAATTACTCATGAGGATTATTCCAACATCTGATGGTTTGACCCCTTTTGAAATAGTGAATGGGAGACCTTTTGTTCTACCTCTATGGGAAGGACAGCCATGGGCAGAAAAAGAACAAGATGACATTGACCCACTAACTAAGTGGATGCTGAAGCTTTTCAGTGACAAAACTGTTCGGAAAACATGTAATCTGCCTAGTGCTCCTTTTGTTTCCCCACAGGAAGGCCTGAATTCTGGGGACCGAGTGCTGATTAAAGATAATCAAAAGGAAAACTTGGAAAGCTCCGAGGTGGGAAGGACCCTACATAGTGCAACTAACAACCCCCACCGCCGTGAAAATCCAGGAAAGAGACACTTGGATCCACCAGAGTCACTGTAAGCTAATTAAAAATCTTCACAGGAACCCCATAACTAAGGTATGGATCTGTGGTGAAGTCCAGCTTCAAAGGGGTTTGGTTTTTTAGGACCACTCGTCTCAACACTGGTGAAGAGACCAACCTAACCCAGTCTTTTAGAGTCCGGTTAGTGGGTGTTTCCTTGGACGGACTGGCGAAGATGTGAAAAACCAAAGTGGTTTTGCTGCCAGGTGATGACCGTTGGACTGGTGTTACTAGGGACTCAAACTGACTGTCTGAAACAAAGGAGGAACAGAATGGTCTTTGATGGATCCACAGCAAGTCATCCTACAGTGCCAAAATGTGGTAGCAGCATTCCAAGCGCGTTGCTGAAGATTTGAACAAACAGACTGTTATGTTTATACTCATATTCCTACTTCTATGAATACAATATGAATTGAAAGATGCTGATGTTTTTTATGTTTAACAGGGGGGAACTGTTAGAGTTATGATTATAAAAGTATGCTACATTTGTGTGCTGTGATTCAATCAAGAGGGTCGTTGACTTTTGTGACCTGCATCCTGCTATCCTGTGATTCAAGCATTAGGTCATGAGGCAAAGTCACACGGTTGCATCCTGCTGTGATTCAATCAAGAGGAGCATTTTGTCCTATGACCCAATCAATTGCCTTGTCAGAAGAACACTGTTCTGTAACCCAACCCATGTGTTATGATCTGCTAATAAAAGGCTTCTGCTCAGGAGACCGAGGGAGGGCAGATGTAGCTGAACGTGACTCTCTCCTCTTGCAGGAGCCAAAAAACCCTATTCTGTGTGGACTCAGTTTCTTTTTACCATGAACCTACAATTTTGAACATAACATTTTTGGTGCCGAAACTACGGGAGTCAAGATCCAATTGTCCAGGACCGTGCGGGACCAAGGCCAAGAAACTGTCGACAGCGGTCCACCCTTTGCCGGACGGAGCCAATAGGTTGGTCCAGCCCTGCCCTGGACATCCCGGTGACGACTCAAGCTGAGGACTGATCTGCACAGAAAGGGTAGGCCTAAATCTTTTGATCAAAACTTGGTCTGGGACCATGTACAAGCTGTAACTAGTTGTAGTCGCAAGAATATTTGACAAACAGAGTTTGTTGTGATAGATCTGGGATCGGTATTCTGTGCGTTTGGGTCTGGGACCCTCTGTGTTAAAGCTATAACTGGTTGTAGTTGCAAGAATATTTGACAAACAGGGTTTGTTGTGATAGATCTCGGAGTGGTATTCTGTGCGTTTGGGTCTGGGACCCTCTGTGTTCAAGCTATAACTGGTTATAGTTGCAAGAATATTTGACAAACAGGGTTTGTTGTGATAGATCTGGGATCGGTATTCTGTGCGTTTGGGTCTGGGACCCTCTGTGTTAAAGCTATAACTGGTTGTAGTTGCAAGAATATTTGACAAACAGGGTTTGTTGTGATAGATCTCGGAGTGGTATTCTGTGCGTTTGGGTCTGGGACCCTCTGTGTTCAAGCTATAACTGGTTGTAGTTGCAAGAATATTTGACAAACAGGGTTTGTTGTGATAGATCTGGGATCGGTATTCTGTGCGTTTGGGTCTGGGACCCTCTGTGTTAAAGCTATAACTGGTTGTAGTTGCAAGAATATTTGACAAACAGGGTTTGTTGTGATAGATCTCGGAGTGGTATTCTGTGCGTTTGGGTCTGGGACCCTCTGTGTTCAAGCTATAACTGGTTGAGGTTGCAAGAATATTTGACAAACAGGGTTTGTTGTGATAGATCTCGGAGTGGTATTCTGTGCGTTTGGGTCTGGGACCCTCTGTGTTCAAGCTATAACTGGTTGTAGTTGCAAGAATATTTGACAAACAGGGTTTGTTGTGATAGATCTGGGATCGGTATTCTGTGCGTTTGGGTCTGGGACCCTCTGTGTTAAAGCTATAACTGGTTGTTGTTGCAAGAATATTTGACAAACAGGGTTTGTTGTGATAGATCTGGGATCGGTATTCTGTGCGTTTGGGTCTGGGACCCTCTGTGTTAAAGCTATAACTGGTTGTAGTTGCAAGAATATTTGACAAACAGGGTTTGTTGTGATAGATCTGGGATCGGTATTCTGTGCGTTTGGGTCTGGGACCCTCTGTGTTAAAGCTATAACTGGTTGTAGTTGCAAGAATATTTGACAAACAGGGTTTGTTGTGATAGATCTCGGAGTGGTATTCTGTGCGTTTGGGTCTGGGACCCTCTGTGTTCAAGCTATAACTGGTTGTAGTTGCAAGAATATTTGACAAACAGGGTTTATTGTGATAGATCTTGGAGTGGTATTCTGTGCGTTTGGGTCTGGGACCCTCTGTGTTCTTTTAAGATAAGAACACAGCTAAGTAAGGTTTTCAGCTGCAGCAGGGATATTTGACGAAGCCAAGTTTTGTTGACAGATCTGGGATCTGGGTATCCGGTGCGTGCGAGGGCCTGGACCTGGAGACTCCAAAGTGTACAGTCTTTTTATCATGAACCTATAATTTTGAACGTAACAGCCACCATCTTTTCTAAAAAAGTTTCTTGACCTGAAGACTAACTATATAAAGTAGATTTGAGCTGATATTTTTGGTTTCAAGCTTCAAATCAGAAGTTGAGGCCAAAATGCGCTTTTCAGATTGAGAGGAGCTCAATTTGGCATCACTACCTGAAACAGACAAACCGTTAATGATACAGCCATGATCTTTTCTGGAAATCATTTTGACCTGAAAGCTAACAATATACAGTAGATTTGTTTAGATATTTTTGGTTTCAAGCTTCAACAGAAGTTTAGGAACGATAGCCAAACTGCGCTTTTCAAATTTAGAGGAATTCAATTAGGCTTCTCTACCTGAAACAGAAAAACCATTAATGATACAGCCACAATCTTTTCTGGCAATCATTTTGACCTGAAAACTAACTATATAAAGTAGATTTGAGCAGATATTTTTGGTTCCAAGCTTCAAATCAGAAGGTGAGGAACTATAGCCAAACTGCGCTTTTCAGATTGAGAGGAGTTCAATTTGGCTTCACTACCTGAAACAGACAAACCGTTAATGATAAAGCCATGATCTTTTCTGGCAATCATTTTGACCTGAAAACTAACAATATAAAGTAGATTTGAGCAGATATTTTTGGTTCCAAGCTTCAATTCAGAAGTTGAGGCCAAAATGCGCTTTTCAGATTGAGAGGAGCTCAATTTCTCTTCTCTACCTGAAACAGACAAACCGGTAATGATACAGCCATGATCTTTTCAGGCAATGATTTTATCCTGAAAACTAATAATATAAAGTAGATTTGAGCAGATATTTAGGGTTCCAAGCTTCAAATCAGAAGTTGAGGAACTATAGCCAAAATAGTTTTTTTTCACGGCGAAAGAAGTTCAATTTGGGTTCTCTACCTAAAACATACAAACCATTAATTATACATCCATTTCTTTCACCACAAACTCTTTCTCTCTGGGTCTGTTCAAAACCATAACTTCCTCCACTCTGAGTCCGTTCAGAACTACAATCTCTTCCTCTCTGCGTCCATTTAGTACCAGGACCTCCTCCTATCTTGGTCCATTCAGAACCGCCACTTGCTGTCTGTAAGATCCTCTCTGGGTCCGTTCAGAACCAGAAACTCTTCCTCTCTAGGTCTGTTCGGTACCAGAACCACTTCCTCTCTTGATCCATTCAGAACGAAAACCTCCTCCTCTTCTGGTTCATTTAAAACCAGAATCTCTTTCTCTATGCCGTTCAGATCAGAACCTCCCCTTCTCTGGGTCAGTTCAGAACGTAAACTCCCTTCTCTATAGATCCATACAGAACCAGATCAAAATCAAGTAGATATTTTTGGTTCCCAGCTTCAAACAGAAGTTGAGGAACTATAGCCAAACTGCGCTTTTCAGAGTGAGAGGAGTTCAATTTGGCTTCTCCGACTGAAACAGACAAACCGTTAATGATACAGCCATGATCTTTTCTGGCAATCATTTGAACCTGAAAACAAACAATATAGAGTAGTTTTGAGCAGATATTTTTGGTTCCAAGCTTCAAATAAGAAGTTCAGGCCAAAATGCGCTTTTCAGATTGAGAGGAGTTCAATTTGGATTCTCTACCTGAAACATGCAAACCATTAATTATACATCCAAAACGATAACCTTCTCCACTCTGAGTCTGCTCAGAACTACAATCTCTTCCTCACTGCCTCCATTTAGTACCAGGACCTCCTCCTCCCTTGGTGCATTCAGGACCACAACCTCATCCTCTCCTGGCTCCGTTCAGAACCAGAACATCTTACTCTCTGGGTCCGTTCAGAAGCTCCTTCTCTCTGGGTCCGTTCAGAACCAGAAACTCTTCTTATCTGGGTCCTTTAAAACCAGATTCTCATCCTCTCTGGGTCCATTCAGAACGCGAACATGTTCCTCTCGGGATAAGTTCAGAATCTTTTTATCTCTGGGTCCATTCAGAACAACCGCCTGCTGTCTGGAACTCTCTCTGGTTTCGTTCAAAACCAGAACATCCTCCTCTCTGGGTCCGTTCAGAACCAGAATCTACTCATCTCTGGGTCAGTTCAAAACCAGAAATTCTTCCTCTCTGGGTCCGTTCAGAACCACGTCCTCATCTCTGTGTTCGTTCAAAACCACAACATCTTCCCCTCTGGGTCAATTTAGAACCAAAACCTCTTCCTCTCAAGGTCCATTCAGAACCACCGCTTCCTCTTTTGGTCTGTTCAGTACCAGAACCTCCTCCTCTCTGTATCCGTCCAGATACAGAAAAGTCTCCTCTCTGGGTCCATTCAGTAAAGAAACCTCCTCATCTCTGGGTCCGTTCAGAAACAGAACCTCTTCCTCCCTGGGTCTGTTCAGAACAAGATTATACTCCTCTCTGGTTACGTTCAGAACCTAATTTTCTCTGGGTCCATTCAGAACCAGAACCTGTTCCTCTCTGGGTCCGTTTAGAACCTAATACTCTCTGGGTCCATTCAGAACCAGAACCTGTTCCTCTCTGGGTCAGTTCAGAACCTAATTCTCTCTGGGTCCATTCAGAACCAGAACCTGTTCCTCTCTGGGTCCGTTTAGAACCTAATACTCTCTGGGTCCATTCAGAACCAGAACCTCCTTCTCTCTGGGTCCATTCCAAACCAACTACTTCTGTGTGGATCAGTTTCAGAACCACCTCCTGCTGGCTGGATGCATTCAGAACCAGAACCTGTTTCTCTCTGGGTCTGTTAAGAACCAGAAACTGTTCCTCTCTGGATCAGTTCAGAACCAGAACCGTTTCCTCTCTGGGTCCATTCAGAACAAGCTCCTTCTGTCTAGGTCTGTTTCAGAACAGACTCCTGCTTGCTGGGTGCATTCAGAATCTGAACCTGTTCCTCTAGGGTACCCAAACCTATTCCTCTATGGGTCCGTTCAAATCCAGAACCTCCTCCTCCCTGGGTCCATTCAGAACCAGAAACTCTTCCTCTCTAGGTCCTTTAAGAACCAGGACGTTCTCCTCTCTGGATCCATTTAGAACCAGAATGTCCTTCTCCATGGGCCCGTTAAGAATCTGAACCTCTTCCTCTCTGGGTCCATTCAGAACCAGAACCTCTTCCTCTCTGGGTCCATTCAGAACCACCTCCTCATCTCTGGAGTCGTCTCTCTGGGTCCGTTCAGAATCAGATCAGAATCAGAACCAGATTCAACCTCCTCTCTGGTTCTGTTCAAAATCCAATTCTCTCTGGGTCTGTTCAGAACCAGAACCTGTTCCTCTCTGGGTCCGTTTCAGAAAAAGATCATCCTCCTCTCTTGATCCGTTTAAAACCACAATCTCCTCTGCTGGCTGGGTGCATTAAGAACCTGAACCTCTTCCTGTCTGTGTCCATTCAGAACCCGAACCTCTTGCTCACTTGGTCCATTCTGAACAAGATACAGCCTAGCAGAAGGGAAAGAGAAATCAAGCGTATGAGGAGAGAAATCAAGTCACTCTCCAAACAATTCAAAAATGCCCCAACAGAGGAAAGGGAAGGCATCAAGGACCTAACAAGTCAAATCCGGGATCGTTTAAGCAGACTCAGAAGAGCAGAGAGCTTACGAAAGAAAAGGAGGGACAGAGAAGAGGCGGGCACAGTTCATTAAAGACCCTTTCCAATTCACTAGAGCACTTCTAGGTGAGGCAAAATCTGGAAAGCTGACCAGCCCGAGAGAGGAGGAGACCCACAGTGACAGCTTCAGGAATCAGAACCTGGAAGGTAACCCACCCATCAGCAGCGTAGAGGCCCCAAAAAAGGAACTCAATATCAATGAACCAACATGGAAAGAGTCCAGGAGGTAGTGAAGAAGGCCAGATCAGGTTCTGCCCCTGGCCCAAGCGGCATACCCTATAAGGCATATAGAAAGTGCCCAATGCTTCTTAGGAGGATGTGGAGGTTGTTCCGAAGAATTTGGAGAAAGGGTACCATTCCATTGTGCTGGAAGAGGGCAGAAGGATTTTTCATACCAAAGGAAGAGAACTCCTTAACTATTGAGCAATTTCGAACAATATCACTGTTAAGCGTGGAAGGTAAAATCTTCTTCTCTGTATTGGCCAAGAGGATGACCTCTTATATGATCGAGAACAAGTATATCAACACAGCTATCCAGAAATTCCAGGAATTCCAGGCTTTTCTGGTTGTCTGGAGCACACAGGTGTTCTCACTCAGATGATTCGTGAGGCCAAGTCCAGAAACGGCAACCTTACAGTAGTCTGGCTGGATTTGGCCAATGCCTATGGATCTATCCCTAATGCCCTAATCCATACAGCACTAGACCACTACCACATCCCTCAACACATCAAGGGAATGATCACCAGCTACTTCGGTGGAATCCAGGTGCGATTCAAGGCAGCCCATTTTACAACTCGTTGGCAGAGCCTAGAAAAGGGAATTGTGACTGGCTGCACAATCTCCCCAATCCTTTTTATCATGGGAATGAATCATGGGATTTGCTGATAACAGCTGCAGCAAAGGAGGCAAAGGGCCCAAAGATGGAGTCAGGCATCCAACAACCTTCAATAAGGGGTTATATGGATGACCTTAAAGTGACAACCAGAACCCATGCTGAGGCGAGATGGGTGCTAACAGCACTGGACCAAATGGCAACATGGGCTAGACTGAAGTTCAAGCCTGTTGGGAGCTGGAGAAGTACCACCTTCCTCCAGCAGAGTCCACCATGGATCCTCCTGAGCCGAGCCTCCTGCACAGCTGAAGCTCATCCCATCATCAGAGGATCCACAGTATTTAAGCTGTCTTCAGACCTTGCCTCAACGCCGCAGTGTTTTATCCAGTTGGTTAGCACCTAAGCCTAGTATCTCTGAGAAACTCTGTTGACTTTTGAATCCAGACTGGATTCTAACCTTTGTCTCTGTTTTCCAGGAAACCTGTTTTTCTCCTGTGAAGCTCAGGAGGAGCTTAACCTGCCGAGCCTGCCCTCTGAGCCAAACCAGCCTGATCCTTCCAAACAATTCATCCTCAAAGTAGACGCTTCCGACTCTGGTGTGGGAGCTGTCTTATCTCAAAGACTCGACACTGAAACCCGATTCTCTCTCTCGTCTATACTCCGTTGATCAACCCGAGACGCCTGAACCTGTCCTTCCCGCATCATGCACTCTTGGAGTGGTTACCTGGGAGATCACCGATCTAATTAATTCCGCCCTGGCTTCAGAACCTGACCCAGGTAATGGTCCTGCTAACCGAACCTATGTACCTTCTTCAGTCAGATCTCGCCTAATACAGTGGATGCATGATGCCAAGTTCTCTGCCCATCCGGGGGTGAGCAGAACCGTCGCTTTGATTTCAAGACGTTTCTGGTGGCCAACTCTTCACAGAGATGTCAAGGAGTATGTGTTGGCCTGTTCCACCTGTGCTAGAAATAAAGCCTCACATCAACCTCCCTCAGGCCTGTTACAACCTCTTCCAGTTCCCTCGCGTCCATGGTCCCATATAGCTATCGACTTCGTCACTGGTCTTCACATCTCCCGAGGTATGTCCACAATCTTCACCATCGTTGATCGATTCTCGAAATCCTGTCATCTCATCCCTCTCAGGAAACTTCCCACGGCTTTTCAAACCGCCCAGCTCCTGGTGAAACACGTCTTCCGTCTTCATGGCATTCCCCAAGAGATCCTCTCAGACCGTGTTCCCCAGTTCATTTCACAAGTTTGGAAGGCATTCTGTTCCGCTCTCGACTGTAGGTTCTCTCTAACTTCCGGTTATCACCCACAGTCCAACGGCCAAACTGAGAGGATGAACCAACAGCTAGAGTCAACCCTCCGTTGTCTGACATCAAACAATCCCACCGACTGGAGCCTGTACCTAACTTGGATAGAATACGCACACAATTCTCTTAAATCTGCTTCCACCGGCCAGTCACCGTTTCAGGTCAGTCTCGGTTACCAATCTCCACTTTTTCCCGCAGACGAGAGAGAGATTTCGGTCCAGTCAGTCAACCAGCACATCAGACGCTGCCAACGCATATGGAGAGAGACCATCACTACCCTCAATCGTTCCTCCGAGACTACCAAGCGTTTCGCCGACTCCAGAAGAAGTCCCGCCCCTGAGTACTCCGTGGGCCAAGAGGTATGGCTATCCACTCGAGATATTCCCCTCAAGGGAATGTCTCGTAAACTCTCTCCAAAATTCATTGGTCCGTATAAGATTTCCCAGGTCATCAACCCATCAGCCATACGCCTTCAACTTCCCCCGTCTCTTCGTATTCATCCCACATTCCACGTCTCTCAAGTGAAACCAGTAGTCTCAAGTCCTCTGTGCCCACCATCCGACTCCCCTCCACCCGCCCTGGAAGTCGATGGTTATCCTGCATTCACCGTCCGCCGGATTGTGGACTCCCGTCGGCTAGGTCGCGGCTGGCAGTACCTCGTCGACTGGGAGGGCTATGGCCCGGAGGATCGTCAGTGGGTTCCTGGCTCTTACATCCTCGATCCAGCACTGATCGAGGAGTACGAGCGTTCCTGTCCATCGACATCTTCCGGACCGCCAAGGGGCGGTCGTTGAGGGGGGGGTACTGTTGGGAGCTGGAGAAGTACCACCTTCCTCCAGCAGAGTCCGCCATGGATCCTCCTGAGCCGAGCCTCCTGCACAGCTGAAGCTCATCCCATCATCAGAGGATCCACAGTATTTAAGCTGTCTTCAGACCTTGCCTCAACGCCGCAGTGTTTTATCCAGTTGGTTAGCACCTAAGCCTAGTATCTCTGAGAACCTTTGTTGACTTTTGAATCCAGACTGGATTCTAACCTTTGTCTCTGTTTTCCAGAAAACCTGTTTTTCTCCTGTGAAGCTCAGGAGGAGCTTAACCTGCCGAGCCTGCCCTCTGAGCCAAACCTGAAGTCTCTCTCTGGATTTTCCTTGCAGCTCTGGACCAAGAGCTGGAAACTCAAAGCCAAGGTCAGCTCATTCTCAAGAAGTAAGACGCTGAAGCAGTTAACGGACTCTGCTGAACAAACTATCTCCGGACCCAACAGTTTCCCTCTCAAGGCTTTAACCAAGAACCCTCAAGGTACAAATCTGAAACTGTCTGAATCAAACTCCTCTGAGCAAACGCTAACTGAACTGTCTCCCACGCAGACTCCAGTGAACCAGTCCCCAGGCCAGAACCAGAACCAGTGATTAACTGTGCTTTTGACAATAGCCTCATGCTGGTTATGGAGTAGGAGGGAGGAGGTTAGCTGGAAGCCAGGAGGAGGAGATGGGCAGTGACTTGGCAACCACTGCCGACCCACCACCGGGAGACTGTAGTGGTTCAGGGTCGAAACAGCCAGTGAACGGTGGATGCCACCTCATGACATTGATTCCTCCTGGCCAAGGCTACATTCACTCAGGGTGAATGAAGGAGAAGCATCTTCGGTTGTATTTGTATTGCCTCTATTGGTCTGTTCAGAACCAGAACCTCCTCCTCTCTGGCTACGTTCAGAACCAGAATCTCCTCCTCTCTGGGTCCGTTCAGACCCTGAACCTCTTCCTGTCTTGGTCCATTAAGAGCCAGAACCTCTTGCTCACTCGGTCCATTCAGAACTGAATGCTCTTCCTCTCTTGGTCTGTTCAGAACCCGAACATCCTCTTCTCTGGGTCCATTCAGAACCATAATCTCCTTCTCTCTGGGTCAGTTTGGAACCCTAACGTCTTCCTCTCTGGGTCCTTTTAAAACCAGATTCTCCTCTCCTCGTATTCTCTGGGTCCGTTCAGAACGTAATTCTCTTTGGGTCCATTCAGAACCAGAACCTGTTCCTGTCTGGGTTCTTTCAGAACCAGAACCTCTTCCTCTCTTGGTCCATTCAGAACCAGAACCTCTACCTCTCTAGGTCCATTCAAAACCAATTCCTACTCTCTGGGACCGTTTCAGAACCGCCGCATGCTGTCTGGATGTTCCTCTCTGGGTGCATTCAGAACCAGAACCTTTTCCTCTCAGGATCTGTTAAGAACCAGAACATCTTCCTCTCTGGGTCCATTCAAATCCATCTCCTCCTCTCTGGGTCAGTTCAGAAGCAGAACCTGCTCCTCTCTGGGTTGATTCAGAACGGGTCCATTCAAACTAATACCTCTTCTTCTCTGGGTCCATTCAGAACCAGAGACTCTTCCTCTCTAGTTCTGTTCAGAACCAGATTCTCCTTCTATCTGGGTCAGTTCAGAACAAGATCATCCTCCTCTCTTGATCTGTTTAAAACCACAATCTCTTCATATATGGGTCCGTTCAGATCAAAAAGCCCTTCCTCTCTGGGTCCATTCAGAACCAGAATCTCTTCCTCTCTTGGTCCGTTCAGAACCAGAACCTTTTCCTCTCTTGCTCCGTTCAGAACCAGAACCTCCTAATCTCTGGGTTTGTTCAGATTCTCCTTCGCTCTGGGTCCGTTTAGAACCAGAACCTCTTCCTTTCAGGATCTGTTAAGAACCAGAACATCTTCCTCTCTGGGTCCATTCAGATCCATCTCCTCCTCTCTGGGTCAGTTCAGAAGCAGAAGCTACTCCTCTCTGGGTTGATTCAGAACAATAAACTTCTCATCTCTGGGTCCATTCAAACTAATACCTCTTCTTCTCTGGGTCCATTCAGAACCATAGACTCTTCCTCTCTAGTTCTGTTCAGAACCAGATTCTCCTTCTATCTGGGTCCATTCAGAACCAGAATCTCTTCCTCTCTAGCTCCGTTCAGAACCTCCTAATCCGTTTGTTCAGAAGCTCCTTCGCTCTGGGTCCGTTCAGAACCAGAACCTCTTCCTTTGTGGGTCCTTTTTAAAACCAGATTCCCATCCTCTCTGGGTGCTTTCAAAACCAAGTTTTCTCTGGGTTCATTCAGAACCAGAACATGTTCCTCTGGGTCTTTTCTGAACCAGAACCTGTTCCTGTCTGTGTTCGTCCAGAAACAGAACATCCTCCTCTCTGGGTCCATTAAGAACCAACTCCTTCTGTCTGAATTTATTTCCGAACCACCTCCTGCTGGCTGGGTGCATTCAGAACCTGAAGCTGTTCCTCTCTGCGTCTATTTAGAACCGAACCTCTTCCTCTATGGGTCCGTTCAGATCCCCAACCTCCTCCCCTCTGGGTCAGTTCAGAACATGGATCTCTTTCTCTCCGGGTACATTCTCAAGCAGAACCTCCATATCTCTGTTCCTTTCTGGGTCCAGAACCTCTTCCTCCCTGGGTCCATTCAGAACCAGAACCTATTCCTCCCTGGGTCCATTAAGAACTAGAAACTCTTCCTCTCTGGGTCTGTTCAGAACCTGGACGTCCTCCTCTCTGGGTCCATTTAGAACCAGAATCTCCTTCTCCCTGGGTCCGCTCAGAATCAGAACCTTTTCCTTTCTAGCTCCATTCAGAACCACCTCCTCATCTCTGGATCCGTCTGTCCAGGTCTGTTCCGAACTAGAACCTCTTCCTCTCTGGGTCCTTTTAAAACCAGATTCTCATCCTCTCTTGGTCCATTCAAAACCTAATTCTCTCTGGGTCCATTTGTGACCAGAACCTGTTCCTTTCTGGGTCCGTACAGAACCAGAACCTCCTCCTCTCTGGGTCCATTAAGAACCAGCTTCTTCTGTCTGGGTCTGTTTCAGAACCACCTCCTGCTGGCTGGGTGCATTCAGAACCTTAACCTGTTCCTCTCTGGGTCCTTTCAAAACCAGATTCTCATCCGCTCTGGGTCAGTTCAAAACTTATTTCTCTCTAGGTCCGTTCAGAATGTGAACCTCCTCCTTTCTGGGTCCATTCAGAACCAAAAGCTCCTTATCTCTGAGTCCATTCAGAACCCCTTCCTCCTCTCTGGGACCTTGGAGAACCAGAACCTCCATATCTCTGGGTCCATTCAGAACCAGAACCTCTTCCTCCCTGGGTCTGTTCAGAACCTGGACGTCCTCCTCTCTGGGTCCATTTAGAACTAGAATCTCCTTCTCTCTGGGTCTGCTCAGAATCAGAACCTTTTCCTTTCTAGCTCCATTCAGAACCACCTCCTCATCTCTGGATCCGTCTCTCCAGGTCTGTTCAGAACTAGAAGCTCTTCCTCTCTTGGTCCTTTCCAAACCAGATTCTCATCCTCTCTGGGTCCATTCAAAACCTAATTCTCTCTGGGTCCATTTGTAACCAGAACCTGTTCCTTTCTGGGTCTGTACAGAACCAGAACCTCCTCCTCTCTGGGTCCATTAAGAACCAACTTCTTCTGTCTGGGTCTGTTTCAGAACCACCTCCTGCTGGCTGGGTGCATTCAGAACCTTAACCTGTTCCTCTCTGGGTCTATTCAGAACCCAAACCTGTTCCTCAATGGGTCCTTTCAAAACCAGATTCTCATCCGCTCTGGGTCAGTTCAAAACTTATTTCTCTCTGGGTCCGTTCAGAATGTGAACCTCCTCCTCTCTGGGTCCATTCAGAACCAGAAGCTCCATATCTCTGGGTCCATTCAGAACCCCTTCCTCCTCTCTGGGACCTTTGAGAAGCAGAACCTCTTCCTCTATGGGTCCATTCAGAACCAGAAACTCTTCCTCTCTAGATCCGTTCAAAACCAGGACGTCCTCCCTTCTGGGTCAATTGAGAACCCGAACCTCTTCCTCTATGGGTCCTTTTAAAACCAGATTCTCATCCTCTCTGTGTCAGTTTAAAACCAAATTTTCTCTAGGTCCGTTCAGAACCAGAACCTCTTCCTTTGTGGGTCCTTTTTAAAACCAGATTCCCATCCTCTCTGGGTCCTTTCAAAACCAAGTTTTCTCTAGGTCCATTCAGAACCAGAGCATGTTCCTGTCTGTGTCCGTTCAGAACCAGAACCTCCTCCTCTCTGGGTCCATTAAGAACCAACTCGTTCTGTCTGTCAGTTCAGAACATGAATCTCTTTCTCTCCGGGTACATTCTCAAGCAGAAGCTCCATATCTCTGGGTCCATTCAGAACCAGAACCTCTTCCCCCCTGGGTCCATTCAGAACTAGAAACTCTTCCTCTCTGGGTCTGTTCAGAACCTGGACGTCCTCCTCTCTGGGTCCATTTAGAACCAGAATCTCCTTCTCTCTGGGTCCGCTCAGAATCAGAACCTTTTCCTTTCTAGCTCCATTCAGAACCACCTCCTCAACTCTGGATCCGTCTCTCCAGGTCTGTTCAGAACTAGAACCTCTTCCTCTCTGGGTCCTTTTAAAACCAGATTCTCATCCTCTCTGGGTCCATTCAAAACCTAATTCTCTCTGGGTCCATTTGTAACCAGAACCTGTTCCTTTCTGGGTCCGTACAGAACCAGAACCTCCTCCTCTCTGGGTCCATTAAGAACCAACTTCTTTGGTTTGGGTCTGTTTCAGAACCACCTCCTGCTGGCTGGGTGCATTCAGAACCTTAACCTGTTCCTCTCTGGGTCTATTCAGAACCCAAACCTTTTCCTCAATGGATCCTTTCAAAACCAGATTCTCATCCGCTCTGGGTCAGTTCAAAACTTATTTCTCTCTGGGTCCGTTCAGCATGTGAACCTCGTCCTCTCTGGGTCCATTCAGAACCAGAAGCTCCATATCTCTGGGTCCATTCAGAACCCCTTCCTCCTCTTTGGGACCTTTGAGAACCAGAACCTCTTCCTCTCTGGGTCCATTCAGAACCAACTCCTCCTCTCTGGGTCCATTAAGAACCAGCTTCTTCTGTCTGGGTCTGTTTCAGAACCACCTCCTGCTGGCTGGGTGCATTCAGAACCTTAACCTGTTCCTCTCTGGGTCCTTTCAAAACCAGATTCTCATCCGCTCTGGGTCAGTTCAAAACTTATTTCTCTCTAGGTCCGTTCAGAATGTGAACCTCCTCCTTTCTGGGTCCATTCAGAACCAAAAGCTCCTTATCTCTGAGTCCATTCAGAACCCCTTCCTCCTCTCTGGGACCTTGGAGAACCAGAACCTCCATATCTCTGGGTCCATTCAGAACCAGAACCTCTTCCTCCCTGGGTCTGTTCAGAACCTGGACGTCCTCCTCTCTGGGTCCATTTAGAACTAGAATCTCCTTCTCTCTGGGTCTGCTCAGAATCAGAACCTTTTCCTTTCTAGCTCCATTCAGAACCACCTCCTCATCTCTGGATCCGTCTCTCCAGGTCTGTTCAGAACTAGAAGCTCTTCCTCTCTTGGTCCTTTCCAAACCAGATTCTCATCCTCTCTGGGTCCATTCAAAACCTAATTCTCTCTGGGTCCATTTGTAACCAGAACCTGTTCCTTTCTGGGTCTGTACAGAACCAGAACCTCCTCCTCTCTGGGTCCATTAAGAACCAACTTCTTCTGTCTGGGTCTGTTTCAGAACCACCTCCTGCTGGCTGGGTGCATTCAGAACCTTAACCTGTTCCTCTCTGGGTCTATTCAGAACCCAAACCTGTTCCTCAATGGGTCCTTTCAAAACCAGATTCTCATCCGCTCTGGGTCAGTTCAAAACTTATTTCTCTCTGGGTCCGTTCAGAATGTGAACCTCCTCCTCTCTGGGTCCATTCAGAACCAGAAGCTCCATATCTCTGGGTCCATTCAGAACCCCTTCCTCCTCTCTGGGACCTTTGAGAACCAGAACCTCTTCCTCTATGGGTCCATTCAGAACCAGAAACTCTTCCTCTCTAGATCCGTTCAAAACCAGGACGTCCTCCCTTCTGGGTCAATTGAGAACCCGAACCTCTTCCTCTATGGGTCCTTTTAAAACCAGATTCTCATCCTCTCTGTGTCAGTTTAAAACCAAATTTTCTCTAGGTCCGTTCAGAACCAGAACCTCTTCCTTTGTGGGTCCTTTTTAAAACCAGATTCCCATCCTCTCTGGGTCCTTTCAAAACCAAGTTTTCTCTAGGTCCATTCAGAACCAGAGCATGTTCCTGTCTGTGTCCGTTCAGAACCAGAACCTCCTCCTCTCTGGGTCCATTAAGAACCAACTCGTTCTGTCTGTCAGTTCAGAACATGAATCTCTTTCTCTCCGGGTACATTCTCAAGCAGAAGCTCCATATCTCTGGGTCCATTCAGAACCAGAACCTCTTCCCCCCTGGGTCCATTCAGAACTAGAAACTCTTCCTCTCTGGGTCTGTTCAGAACCTGGACGTCCTCCTCTCTGGGTCCATTTAGAACCAGAATCTCCTTCTCTCTGGGTCCGCTCAGAATCAGAACCTTTTCCTTTCTAGCTCCATTCAGAACCACCTCCTCAACTCTGGATCCGTCTCTCCAGGTCTGTTCAGAACTAGAACCTCTTCCTCTCTGGGTCCTTTTAAAACCAGATTCTCATCCTCTCTGGGTCCATTCAAAACCTAATTCTCTCTGGGTCCATTTGTAACCAGAACCTGTTCCTTTCTGGGTCCGTACAGAACCAGAACCTCCTCCTCTCTGGGTCCATTAAGAACCAACTTCTTTGGTTTGGGTCTGTTTCAGAACCACCTCCTGCTGGCTGGGTGCATTCAGAACCTTAACCTGTTCCTCTCTGGGTCTATTCAGAACCCAAACCTTTTCCTCAATGGATCCTTTCAAAACCAGATTCTCATCCGCTCTGGGTCAGTTCAAAACTTATTTCTCTCTGGGTCCGTTCAGCATGTGAACCTCGTCCTCTCTGGGTCCATTCAGAACCAGAAGCTCCATATCTCTGGGTCCATTCAGAACCCCTTCCTCCTCTTTGGGACCTTTGAGAACCAGAACCTCTTCCTCTCTGGGTCCATTCAGAACCAACTCCTCCTCTCTGGGTCCATTAAGAACCAGCTTCTTCTGTCTGGGTCTGTTTCAGAACCACCTCCTGCTGGCTGGGTGCATTCAGAACCTTAACCTGTTCCTCTCTGGGTCCTTTCAAAACCAGATTCTCATCCGCTCTGGGTCAGTTCAAAACTTATTTCTCTCTAGGTCCGTTCAGAATGTGAACCTCCTCCTTTCTGGGTCCATTCAGAACCAAAAGCTCCTTATCTCTGAGTCCATTCAGAACCCCTTCCTCCTCTCTGGGACCTTGGAGAACCAGAACCTCCATATCTCTGGGTCCATTCAGAACCAGAACCTCTTCCTCCCTGGGTCTGTTCAGAACCTGGACGTCCTCCTCTCTGGGTCCATTTAGAACTAGAATCTCCTTCTCTCTGGGTCTGCTCAGAATCAGAACCTTTTCCTTTCTAGCTCCATTCAGAACCACCTCCTCATCTCTGGATCCGTCTCTCCAGGTCTGTTCAGAACTAGAAGCTCTTCCTCTCTTGGTCCTTTCCAAACCAGATTCTCATCCTCTCTGGGTCCATTCAAAACCTAATTCTCTCTGGGTCCATTTGTAACCAGAACCTGTTCCTTTCTGGGTCTGTACAGAACCAGAACCTCCTCCTCTCTGGGTCCATTAAGAACCAACTTCTTCTGTCTGGGTCTGTTTCAGAACCACCTCCTGCTGGCTGGGTGCATTCAGAACCTTAACCTGTTCCTCTCTGGGTCTATTCAGAACCCAAACCTGTTCCTCAATGGGTCCTTTCAAAACCAGATTCTCATCCGCTCTGGGTCAGTTCAAAACTTATTTCTCTCTGGGTCCGTTCAGAATGTGAACCTCCTCCTCTCTGGGTCCATTCAGAACCAGAAGCTCCATATCTCTGGGTCCATTCAGAACCCCTTCCTCCTCTCTGGGACCTTTGAGAACCAGAACCTCTTCCTCTATGGGTCCATTCAGAACCAGAAACTCTTCCTCTCTAGATCCGTTCAAAACCAGGACGTCCTCCCTTCTGGGTCAATTGAGAACCCGAACCTCTTCCTCTATGGGTCCTTTTAAAACCAGATTCTCATCCTCTCTGTGTCAGTTTAAAACCAAATTTTCTCTAGGTCCGTTCAGAACCAGAACCTCTTCCTTTGTGGGTCCTTTTTAAAACCAGATTCCCATCCTCTCTGGGTCCTTTCAAAACCAAGTTTTCTCTAGGTCCATTCAGAACCAGAGCATGTTCCTGTCTGTGTCCGTTCAGAACCAGAACCTCCTCCTCTCTGGGTCCATTAAGAACCAACTCGTTCTGTCTGTCAGTTCAGAACATGAATCTCTTTCTCTCCGGGTACATTCTCAAGCAGAAGCTCCATATCTCTGGGTCCATTCAGAACCAGAACCTCTTCCCCCCTGGGTCCATTCAGAACTAGAAACTCTTCCTCTCTGGGTCTGTTCAGAACCTGGACGTCCTCCTCTCTGGGTCCATTTAGAACCAGAATCTCCTTCTCTCTGGGTCCGCTCAGAATCAGAACCTTTTCCTTTCTAGCTCCATTCAGAACCACCTCCTCAACTCTGGATCCGTCTCTCCAGGTCTGTTCAGAACTAGAACCTCTTCCTCTCTGGGTCCTTTTAAAACCAGATTCTCATCCTCTCTGGGTCCATTCAAAACCTAATTCTCTCTGGGTCCATTTGTAACCAGAACCTGTTCCTTTCTGGGTCCGTACAGAACCAGAACCTCCTCCTCTCTGGGTCCATTAAGAACCAACTTCTTTGGTTTGGGTCTGTTTCAGAACCACCTCCTGCTGGCTGGGTGCATTCAGAACCTTAACCTGTTCCTCTCTGGGTCTATTCAGAACCCAAACCTTTTCCTCAATGGATCCTTTCAAAACCAGATTCTCATCCGCTCTGGGTCAGTTCAAAACTTATTTCTCTCTGGGTCCGTTCAGCATGTGAACCTCGTCCTCTCTGGGTCCATTCAGAACCAGAAGCTCCATATCTCTGGGTCCATTCAGAACCCCTTCCTCCTCTTTGGGACCTTTGAGAACCAGAACCTCTTCCTCTCTGGGTCCATTCAGAACCAATTCCTCCTCTCTGGGTCCATTCAGAACCAATTCCTCCTCTCTGGGTCCGTTGAAAACCAGAACCTCTTCCTCTCTGGGTCCATTCAGAACCAATTCCTCCTCTCTGGGTCCATTCAGAACCAATTCTTCTTCTCTGGGTCCGTTTAGAACCACCTCATCTCCGGTTCTGTTCAGAACCAGAACCTGTTTCTCTCTGGGTCTGCTGAGAAACCGAATCTCCTCCTCTCTAGGTCCATTCAGAATGAGAACCTTCATGTCTCTGGAAACATTCAGAACCACAACCTCTTCATCCGTGGGTCCATTCAGAACCAAAAACTTCCTCTCTGGGTCCGTTCAGAACCAGGACCTAATCCTCTCTGGGTCCATTTAGAACCAGAACCTCTTCCTGTCCGGGTCCATTCAGAACCACCTCCTCATCTCTGGGTTCGTTCAGAACCAGAACATCCTCCTTTCTGGGTCCATTTAGAACCACCTACTCCTCTCTGGGTCCGTTCAGAACAAGAACCTCCTCCTCTCTGTGTCCATTTAGAACCAGAATCTCTTCTTCTCTTGGTCCGTTCAGAACCAGAAACTCTTTGTCTCTGGGTCCGTTCAAAACAAGGACGTCCTCCTCTCTGGTTCCATTTAGAACTAGATCCTCTTCCTCTTTGGGTCCATTCAGAACCACCTCCTCATCTCTGTGTCCGTTCAGAACCAGAACCTTCTCCTCTCTGGGTCTTTGCAGAACCAGAACCTGTTCCTCTCTGGGTTGGTTCAGAACCAGAACATCCTCCTCTCTGGGTCCATTCAGAACCAAAACCTCTTCATCTCTAGCTCCATTTAGCGCCAGAACCTCCTCCTCTGTGGGTCCATTCAGCACAAACCAGAATCTCTTATTCTCTGGGTCCATTCAGAACCAGAATCTCTTCCTCTCGAGGTCAGTTCAGAACCAGAACCTCCATCTCTCTTTGTTCGTTCAGAACAGAAACCTCCTCATCTCTGGGTCTGTTCAGAACCAGAACGTTCTCCTCTCTGGGTCCATTTAGAAGCAGAATTTCCTACTCTCTCGGTCTGTTCAGAACCCGAACCTCTTCGTCTTTGGGTCCATTCAGAACCCGAACCTCTTCCTCTCTGGGTCCATTCAGAACCAAAACCTCTTCATCTCTGGCTCCATTTAGCGCCAGAACCTCCTCCTCTGTGGGTCCATTCAGCACAAACCAGAATCTCTTATTCTCTGGGTCCATTCAGAACCAGAATCTTTTCCTCTCGAGGTCAGTTCAGAACCAGAACCTCCACCTCTCTTTGTTCGTTCAGAACAGAAACCTCCTCATCTCTGGGTCTGTTCAGAACCAGAACGTTCTCCTCTCTGGGTCCATTTAGAAGCAGAATTTCCTACTCTCTCGGTCTGTTCAGAACCCGAACCTCTTCGTCTTTGGGTCCATTCAGAACCCGAACCTCTTCCTCTCTGGGTCCATTCAGAACCAACTCCTCATCTCTAGGTTCTTTCAGAACCAGAACGTCCTCCTTTCTGGGTCCATTTAGAACCACCTCCTCCTCTCTGGGTCCATTCAGAACAAGAACCTCCTCCTCTCTGTGTCCATTCAGAACCAGAATCTCTTCTCCTCTTGGTTTGTTCAGAACCAGAACCTCTTTGTGTATGGGTACATTCAGAACAAGAACCTCCTTCTCCTTGGGTCCATTCAGAACCAGAAACTCTTCCTCTCTGGGTCCGTTCAAAACAAGGACGTCCTCCTCTCTGGTTCCATTTAGAACTAGATGCCCTTCCTCTTTGGATCCATTCAGAACCACGTCCTCATCTCTGGGTCCGTTCAGAAACAGAACCTTCTCCTCTCTGGGTCTGTACAGAACCAGAACCTGTTCCTCTCTGGGTTGGTTCAGAACCAGAACATCCTCCTCTCTGGGTCCATTCAGAACCAAAACCTCTTCCTCTCTGGCTCCATTCAGAGCCAGAATCTTCTCCTCTGTGGGTCCGTTCAGCACAAACCAGAATCTCTTATTCTCTAGGTCAATTCAGAACCAGAACCTCTTCCTCTCGAGGTCAGTTCAGAACCAGAACCTCCACCTCTCTTTGTTCGTTCAGAACAGAAAACTCCTCATGTCTGGGTCTGTTCAGAACCAGAACGTTCTGCTCTCTGGGTCCATTTAGAAGCAGAATTTCCTACTCTCTCGGTCTGTTCAGAACCCGAACCTCTTTGTCTTGGGGTCCATTCAGAACCCGCACCTCTTCCTCTCTGGGTCCATTCAGAACCAACTCCTCATCTCTGGGTTCGTTCAGAACCAGAACATCCTCCTTTCTGGGTCCATTTAGAACCACCTTCTCCTCTCTGGGTCCGTTCAGAACAAGAACCTCCTCCCCTCTGTGTCCATTCAGAACCAGAATCTCTTCTTCTCTTGGTCCGTTCAGAACCAGAAACTCTTTGTCTCTGGGTCCGTTCAAAACAAGGACGTCCTCCTCTCTGGTTCCATTTAGAACTAGATCCTCTTCCTGTTTGGGTCCATTCAGAACCACCTCCTTATCTCTGGGTCCGTTCAGAACCAGAACCTTCTCCTCTCTGGGTCTGTGCAGAACCAGAACCTGTTCCTCTCTGGGTTGGTTCAGAACCAGAACATCCTCCTCTCTGGGTCCATTCAGAACCAAAACCTCTTCATCTCTGGGTTCTTTCAGAACCAGAACGTCCTCCTTTCTGGGTCCATTTAGAACCACCTCCTCCTCTCTGGGTCCGTTCAGAACAAGAACCTCCTCCTCTCTGTGTCCATTCAGAACCAGAATCTCTTCCCCTCTTGGTTTGTTCAGAACCAGAACCTCTTTGTGTATGGGTACATTCAGAACAAGAACCTCCTTCTCCTTGGGTCCATTCAGAACCAGAAACTCTTCCTCTCTGGGTCCGTTCAAAACAAGGACGTCCTCCTCTCTGGTTCCATTTAGAACTAGATCCCCTTCCTCTTTGGATCCATTCAGAACCACGTCCTCATCTCTGGGTCCGTTCAGAACCAGAACCTTCTCCTCTCTGGGTCTGTGCAGAACCAGAACCTGTTCCTCTCTGGGTTGGTTCAGAACCAGAACATCCTCCTCTCTGGGTCCATTCAGAACCAACTCCTCATCTCTGGGTTCTTTCAGAACGAGAACGTCCTCCTTTCTGGGTCCATTTAGAACCAGAATCTCTTCTTCTCTTGGTCCGTTCAGAACCAGAACCTCTTTGTCTATGGGTACATTCAGAACAAGAACCTCCTTCTCCTTGGGTCCATTCAGAACCAGAAACTCTTCCTCTCTGGGTCCGTTCAAAACAAGGACGTCCTCCTCTCTGGTTCCATTTAGAACTAGATCCCCTTCCTCTTTGGATCCATTCAGAACCACGTCCTCATCTCTGGGTCCGTTCAGAACCAGAACCTTCTCCTCTCTGGGTCTGTACAGAACCAGAACCTGTTCCTCTCTGGGTTGGTTCAGAACCAGAACATCCTCCTCTCTGGGTCCATTCAGAACCAAAACCTCTTCCTCTCTGGCTCCATTCAGAGCCAGAATCTTCTCCTCTGTGGGTCCGTTCAGCACAAACCAGAATCTCTTATTCTCTAGGTCAATTCAGAACCAGAACCTCTTCCTCTCGAGGTCAGTTCAGAACCAGAACCTCCACCTCTCTTTGTTCGTTCAGAACAGAAACCTCCTCATGTCTGGGTCTGTTCAGAACCAGAACGTTCTGCTCTCTGGGTCCATTTAGAAGCAGAATTTCCTACTCTCTCGGTCTGTTCAGAACCCGAACCTCTTTGTCTTGGGGTCCATTCAGAACCCGCACCTCTTCCTCTCTGGGTCCATTCAGAACCAACTCCTCATCTCTGGGTTCGTTCAGAACCAGAACATCCTCCTTTCAGGGTCCATTTAGAACCACCTCCTCCTCTCTGGGTCCGTTCAGAACAAGAACCTCCTCCCCTCTGTGTCCATTCAGAACCAGAATCTCTTCTTCTCTTGGTCCGTTCAGAACCAGAAACTCTTTGTCTCTGGGTCCGTTCAAAACAAGGACGTCCTCCTCTCTGGTTCCATTTAGAACTAGATCCTCTTCCTCTTTGGGTCCATTCAGAACCACCTCCTTATCTCTGGGTCCGTTCAGAACCAGAACCTTCTCCTCTCTGGGTCTGTGCAGAACCAGAACCTGTTCCTCTCTGGGTTGGTTCAGAACCAGAACATCCTCCTCTCTGGGTCCATTCAGAACCAAAACCTCTTCATCTCTGGGTTCTTTCAGAACCAGAACGTCCTCCTTTCTGGGTCCATTTAGAACCACCTCCTCCTCTGTGGGTCCGTTCAGAACAAGAACCTCCTCCTCTCTGTGTCCATTAAGAACCAGAATCTCTTCCCCTCTTGGTTTGTTCAGAACCAGAACCTCTTTGTGTATGGGTACATTCAGAACAAGAACCTCCTTCTCCTTGGGTCCATTCAGAACCAGAAACTCTTCCTCTCTGGGTCCGTTCAAAACAAGGACGTCCTCCTCTCTGGTTCCATTTAGAACTAGATCCCCTTCCTCTTTGGATCCATTCAGAACCACGTCCTCATCTCTGGGTCCGTTCAGAACCAGAACCTTCTCCTCTCTGGGTCTGTGCAGAACCAGAACCTGTTCCTCTCTGGGTTGGTTCAGAACCAGAACATCCTCCTCTCTGGGTCCATTCAGAACCAACTCCTCATCTCTGGGTTCTTTCAGAACGAGAACGTCCTCCTTTCTGGGTCCATTTAGAACCACCTCCTCCTCTCTGGGTCCGTTCAGAACAAGAACCTCCTCCTCTCTGTGTCCATTCAGAACCAGAATCTCTTCTTCTCTTGGTCCGTTCAGAACAAGAACCTCTTTGTCTATGGGTACATTCAGAACAAGAACCTCCTTCTCCTTGGGTCCATTCAGAACCAGAAACTCTTCCTCTCTGGGTCCGTTCAAAACAAGGACGTCCTCCTCTCTGGTTCCATTTAGAACTAGATCCCCTTCCTCTTTGGATCCATTCAGAACCACGTCCTCATCTCTGGGTCCGTTCAGAACCAGAACCTTCTCCTCTCTGGGTCTGTACAGAACCAGAACCTGTTCCTCTCTGGGTTGGTTCAGAACCAGAACATCCTCCTCTCTGGGTCCATTCAGAACCAAAACCTCTTCCTCTCTGGCTCCATTCAGAGCCAGAATCTTCTCCTCTGTGGGTCCGTTCAGCACAAACCAGAATCTCTTATTCTCTAGGTCAATTAAGAACCAGAACCTCTTCCTCTCGAGGTCAGTTCAGAACCAGAACCTCCACCTCTCTTTGTTCGTTCAGAACAGAAACCTCCTCATGTCTGGGTCTGTTCAGAACCAGAACGTTCTGCTCTCTGGGTCCATTTAGAAGCAGAATTTCCTACTCTCTCGGTCTGTTCAGAACCCGAACCTCTTCGTCTTGGGGTCCATTCAGAACCCGCACCTCTTCCTCTCTGGGTCCATTCAGAACCAACTCCTCATCTCTGGGTTCGTTCAGAACCAGAACATCCTCCTTTCTGGGTCCATTTAGAACCACCTCCTCCTCTCTGGGTCCGTTCAGAACAAGAACCTCCTCCTCTCTGTGTCCATTCAGAACCAGAATCTCTTCTTCTCTTGGTCCGTTCAGAACCAGAACCTCTTTGTCTATGGGTACATTCAGAACAAGAACCTTCTTCTCCTTGGGTCCATTCAGAACCAGAATCTCTTCTTCTCTTGGTCCGTTCAGAACCAGAAACTCTTTGTCTCTGGGTCCGTTCAAAACAAGGACGTCCTCCTCTCTGGTTCCATTTAGAACTAGATCCTCTTCCTCTTTGGGTCCATTCAGAACCACCTCCTCATCTCTGGGTCCGTTCAGAACCAGAACCTGTTCCTCTCTGGGTTGGTTCAGAACCAGAACATCCTCCTCTCTGGGTCCATTCAGAACCAAAACCTCTTCATCTCTGGGTTCTTTCAGAACCAGAACGTCCTTTCTGGGTCCATTTAGAACCACCTCCTCCTCTCTGGGTCCGTTCAGAACAAGAACCTCCTCCTCTCTGTGTCCATTCAGAACCAGAATCTCTTCTCCTCTTGGTTTGTTCAGAACCAGAACCTCTTTGTGTATGGGTACATTCAGAACAAGAACCTCCTTCTCCTTGGGTCCATTCAGAACCAGAAACTCTTCCTCTCTGGGTCCGTTCAAAACAAGGACGTCCTCCTCTCTGGTTCCATTTAGAACTAGATCCCCTTCCTCTTTGGATCCATTCAGAACCACGTCCTCATCTCTGGGTCCGTTCAGAACCATAACCTTCTCCTCTCTGGGTCTGTACAGAACCAGAACCTGTTCCTCTCTGGGTTGGTTCAGAACCAGAACATCCTCCTCTCTGGGTCCATTCAGAACCAAAACCTCTTCCTCTCTGGCTCCATTCAGAGCCAGAATCTTCTCCTCTGTGGGTCCGTTCAGCACAAACCAGAATCTCTTATTCTCTAGGTCAATTCAGAACCAGAACCTATTCCTCTCGAGGTCAGTTCAGAACCAGAACCTCCACCTCTCTTTGTTCGTTCAGAACAGAAACCTCCTCATGTCTGGTTCTGTTCAGAACCAGAACGTTCTGCTCTCTGGGTCCATTTAGAAGCAGAATTTCCTACTCTCTCGGTCTGTTCAGAAGCCGAACCTCTTCGTCTTGGGGTCCATTCAGAACCCGAACCTCTTCCTCTCTGGGTCCATTCAGAACCAACTCCTCATCTCTGGGTTCGTTCAGAACCAGAACATCCTCCTTTCTGGGTCCATTTAGAACCACCTCCTCCTCTCTGGGTCCGTTCAGAACAAGAACCTCCACCTCTCTTTGTTCGTTCAGAACAGAAACCTCCTCATGTCTGGGTCTGTTCAGAACCAGAACGTTCTGCTCTCTGGGTCCATTTAGAAGCAGAATTTCCGACTCTCTCGGTCTGTTCAGAAGCCGAACCACTTCGTCTTGGGGTCCATTCAGAACCCGAACCTCTTCCTCTCTGGGTCCATTCAGAACCAACTCCTCATCTCTGGGTTCGTTCAGAACCAGAACATCCTCCTTTCTGGGTCCATTTAGAACCACCTCCTCCTCTCTTGGTCCGTTCAGAACCAGAACCTCTTTGTCTATGGGTACATTCAGAACAAGAACCTCCTTCTCCTTGGGTCCATTCAGAACCAGAAACTCTTCCTCTCTGGGTCCGTTCAAAACAAGGACGTCCTCCTCTCTGGTTCCATTTAGAACTAGATCCCCTTCCTCTTTGGATCCATTCAGAACCACGTCCTCATCTCTGGGTCCGTTCAGAACCAGAACCTTCTCCTCTCTGGGTCTGTACAGAACCAGAACCTGTTCCTCTCTGGGTTGGTTCAGAACCAGAACATCCTCCTCTCTGGGTCCATTCAGAACCAAAACCTCTTCCTCTCTGGCTCCATTCAGAGCCAGAATCTTCTCCTCTGTGGGTCCGTTCAGCACAAACCAGAATCTCTTATTCTCTATGTCAATTCAGAACCAGAACCTCTTCCTCTCGAGGTCAGTTCAGAACCAGAACCTCCACCTCTCTTTGTTCGTTCAGAACAGAAACCTCCTCATGTCTGGGTCTGTTCAGAACCAGAACGTTCTGCTCTCTGGGTCCATTTAGAAGCAGAATTTCCTACTCTCTCGGTCTGTTCAGAACCCGAACCTCTTTGTCTTGGGGTCCATTCAGAACCCGCACCTCTTCCTCTCTGGGTCCATTCAGAACCAACTCCTCATCTCTGGGTTCGTTCAGAACCAGAACATCCTCCTTTCTGGGTCCATTTAGAACCACCTCCTCCTCTCTGGGTCCGTTCAGAACAAGAACCTCCTCCTCTCTGTGTCCATTCAGAACCAGAATCTCTTCTTCTCTTGGTCCGTTCAGAACCAGAACCTCTTTGTCTATGGGTACATTCAGAACAAGAACCTCCTTCTCCTTGGGTCCATTCAGAACCAGAAACTCTTCCTCTCTGGGTCAGTTCAAAACAAGGACGTCCTCCTCTCTGGTTCCATTTAGAACTAGATCCTCTTCCTCTTTGGGTCCATTCAGAACCACCTCCTCATCTCTGGGTCCGTTCAGAACCAGAACCTTCTCCTCTCTGGGTCTGTACAGAACCAGAACCTGTTCCTCTCTGGGTTGGTTCAGAACCAGAACATCCTCCTCTCTGGGTCCATTCAGAACCAAAACCTCTTCATCTCTGGCTCCATTTAGCGCCAGAACCTCCTCCTCTGTGGGTCCGTTCAGCACAAACCAGAATCTCTTATTCTCTGGGTCCATTCAGAACCAGAATCTCTTCCTCTCGAGGTCAGTTCAGAACCAGAACCTCCACCTCTCTTTGTTCGTTCAGAACAGAAACCTCCTCATCTCTGGGTCTGTTCAGAACCAGAACGTTCTCCTCTCTGGGTCCATTTAGAAGCAGAATTTCCTACTCTCTCGGTCTGTTCAGAACCCGAACCTCTTCGTCTTTGGGTCCATTCAGAACCCGAACCTCTTCCTCTCTGGGTCCATTCAGAACCAACTCCTCATCTCTGGGTTCTTTCAGAACCAGAACGTCCTCCTTTCTGGGTCCATTTAGAACCACCTCCTCCTCTCTGGGTCCGTTCAGAACAAGAACCTCCTCCTCTCTGTGTCCATTCAGAACCAGAATCTCTTCTTCTCTTGGTTTGTTCAGAACCAGAACCTCTTTGTGTATGGGTACATTCAGAACAAGAACCTCCTTCTCCTTGGGTCCATTCAGAACCAGAAACTCTTCCTCTCTGGGTCCGTTCAAAACAAGGACGTCCTCCTCTCTGGTTCCATTTAGAACTAGATCCTCTTCCTCTTTGGGTCCATTCAGAACCACCTCCTCATCTCTGGGTCCGTTCAGAACCAGAACCTTCTCCTCTCTGGGTCCGCTCAGAATCAGAACCTGTTCCTTTCTAGCTCCATTCAGAACCACCTCCTCAACTCTGGATCCGCCTCTCCAGGTCTGTTCAGAACTAGAACCTCTTCCTCTCTGGGTCCTTTTAAAACCAGATTCTCATCCTCTCTGGGTCCATTCAAAACCTAATTCTCTCTGGGTCCATTTGTAACCAGAACCTGTTCCTTTCTGGGTCCGTACAGAACCAGAACCTCCTCCTCTCTGGGTCCATTAAGAACCAACTTCTTTGGTTTGGGTCTGTTTCAGAACCACCTCCTGCTGGCTGGGTGCATTCAGAACCTTAACCTGTTCCTCTCTGGGTCTATTCAGAACCCAAACCTTTTCCTCAATGGGTCCTTTCAAAACCAGATTCTCATCCGCTCTGGGTCAGTTCAAAACTTATTTCTCTCTGGGTCCGTTCAGCATGTGAACCTCGTCCTCTCTGGGTCCATTCAGAACCAGAAGCTCCATATCTCTGGGTCCATTCAGAACCCCTTCCTCCTCTTTGGGACCTTTGAGAACCAGAACCTCTTCCTCTCTGGGTCCATTCAGAACCAATTCCTCCTCTCTGGGTCCATTCAGAACCAATTCCTCCTCTCTGGGTCCGTTGAAAACCAGAACCTCTTCCTCTCTGGGTCCATTCAGAACCAATTCCTCCTCTCTGGGTCCATTCAGAACCAATTCTTCCTCTCTGGGTCCGTTTAGAACCACCTCATCTCCGGTTCTGTTCAGAACCAGAACCTGTTTCTCTCTGGGTCTGCTGAGAAACCGAATCTCCTCCTCTCTAGGTCCATTCAGAATGAGAACCTTCATGTCTCTGGAAACATTCAGAACCACAACCTCTTCATCCGTGGGTCCATTCAGAACCAAAAACTTCCTCTCTGGGTCCGTTCAGAACCAGGACCTAATCCTCTCTGGGTCCATTTAGAACCAGAACCTCTTCCTGTCCGGGTCCATTCAGAACCACCTCCTCATCTCTGGGTTCGTTCAGAACCAGAACATCCTCCTTTCTGGGTCCATTTAGAACCACCTACTCCTCTCTGGGTCCGTTCAGAACAAGAACCTCCTCCTCTCTGTGTCCATTTAGAACCAGAATCTCTTCTTCTCTTGGTCCGTTCAGAACCAGAAACTTTTTGTCTCTGGGTCCGTTCAAAACAAGGACGTCCTCCTCTCTGGTTCCATTTAGAACTAGATCCTCTTCCTCTTTGGGTCCATTCAGAACCACCTCCTCATCTCTGGGTCCGTTCAGAACCAGAACCTTCTCCTCTCTGGGTCTGTGCAGAACCAGAACTTGTTCCTCTCTGGGTCCATTCAGAACCAAAACCTCTTCATCTCTGGCTCCATTTAGCGCTAGAACCTCCTCCTCTGTGGGTCCATTCAGCACAAACCAGAATCTCTTATTCTCTGGGTCCAGTCAGAACCAGAATCTCTTCCTCTCGAGGTCAGTTCAGAACCAGAACCTCCACCTCTCTTTGTTCGTTCAGAACAGAAACCTCCTCATCTCTGTGTCTGTTCAGAACCAGAACGTTCTCCTCTCTGGGTCCATTTAGAAGCAGAATTTCCTACTGTCTCGGTCTGTTCAGAACCCGAACCTCTTCGTCTTTGGGTCCATTTAGAACCCGAACCTCTTCCTCTCTGGGTCCATTCAGAACCGACTCCTCATCTCTGGGTTCTTTCAGAACCAGAACGTCCTCCTTTCTGGGTCCATTTAGAACCACCTCCTCCTCTCTGGGTCCGTTCAGAACAAGAACCTCCTCCTCTCTGTGTCCATTCAGAACCAGAATCTCTTCTCCTCTTTGGGTCCATTCAGAACCACCTCCTCATCTCTGGGTCCGTTCAGAACCAGAACCTTCTCCTCTCTGGGTCTGTACAGAACAAGAACCTGTTCCTCTCTGGGTTGGTTCAGAACCAGAACATCCTCCTCTCTGGGTCCATTCAGAACCAAGACCTCTTCCTCTCTGGCTCCATTCAGAGCCAGAACCTTCTTCTGTGTGTCCGTTCAGCACAAACCAGAATCTCTTATTCTCTGGGTCCATTCAGAACCAGAATCTCTTCCTCTCGAGGTCAGTTCAGAACCAGAACCTCCACCTCTCTTTGTTCGTTCAGAACAGAAACCTCCTCATCTCTGGGTCTGTTCAGAACCAGAACGTTCTCATCTCTGGGTCCATTTAGAAGTAGAATTTCCTACTCTCTCGGTCTGTTCAGAACCCGAACCTCTTCGTCTTTGGGTCCATTCAGAACCCAAACCTCTTCCTCTCTGGGCCCATTTAGAACCAACTCCTTGTCTCTGGGTCCGTTGAGAACGAGAACCTCTTCCTCTCTGGGTCCGTTCAGAGCCAGAACCTTCTCATCTCTGGGTCCGTTCAGAATGAACCAGAACCTCTTCCTTCTTGGTCCGTTAACAACCAGAACCTGCTCCTTTCTGGTTCTGTTCAGAACCAGGACCTGTTCCTCTCTGGGTCCTTTCAAACCCAGATTCTCCTCGACTCTGAGTCCGTTCAGAACCTAATTCTCTCTGGGTCTGTTCAGAACCAGAACGTTCTCCTCTCTGGGTCCATTTAGAAGCAGAATTTCCTACTGTCTCGGTCTGTTCAGAACCCGAACCTCTTCGTCCCGAACCTCTTGAACCCTGTTCAGAATCTGTTCCTCTCTGGTTCCGTTCAGAAGCAGAACATCTTCCTATCTGGGTCCATCCAGAACAAACTCCTTATCTCTTGGTCCGTTTCAGAACCACCTCCTCCTCTCTGGCTCAGTTCAGAACCAGAACATCCTCATCTCTGGGTCCGTTCAGAACCAGAACCTGTTTCTCTCTGGGTCTGTTCGGAACAAAAAAACCCTTCCTTCCTTGATTCGTTCTGACTGAAAACCTCATCCTCTCTCCCTCCATTCAGAACCAGAACCTCCTTCACTCTGGTTGCACCCAGAACCAACTCCTCCTCTCCTGGTCCATTTAGAGCCAGAATCCCCTTCTCTCTGGATCCGATAAGAACCCGAACCTCTTCCTCTCTGTGTCCTTTCAAAACCACCTCCACCTCTCTGGGTCCTTTAAGTACCAAAGTCCCCTCCTCTCTGGATCCATGCAGAACTAGAACCTGTTCCTTTCTATGCATGTTTAAAACCACAATCTCCTTCTTTCCGGGTCAGCTCAGAACCAGAATATCCTCCTCTCTGGGTCCGTTCAGAACCAGAACCTCTTTCTCTCTGGGTCTGTTCGGAACAAAAAACCACTTCCTTTCTTGGTCCGTTCATAACGAAAACCTCACCCTCTCTCCCTCCATTCAGAACCAGAAACTCCTCCACTCTGGTTGCATCCAGAATCACCTCCTCCTCTCCTGGTCCATTAAGAGTCAGAAACTCCTTCTCTCTGGATCATATCAGAACCCGAACCTCTTTCTCTCTGTGTCCTTTCAGAACCACCTCCTCCTCTTTGGGTCCTTTAAGTACCAAAGCCCCCTCCTCTCTGGATCCATGAAGAACCAAGACTTCCTCCTCTCTTGGTGTATTAAGAACCACAACCTCCTCCTCTCTGGGTCCATTCAGAACCAGAATATCCTGCTCTCTGGATCCGTTCAGAACAACGGATGTTGGGTGTAGCGGCAACCTTGCGGTCACCGCTTCAGAGTAGGAGTATAGATCGGATCCCAACGCGCGTCTTAAAAAAATAGAGGCATTTATGTGTCTTTAACTTGCATACCAGACAAAAGCGCTCCCGCATCACAGGGTTGAAAAACTGTTTGCCACTTCCGCTCTACCTTCCCGGTCGGTGACGGCACCTATTTATTATGTCAATCAATCAGCTTGTCAACGTCACGCCCACCATACAGGAAGAGCAGCAAATAAGCATATCAGAATGAAAACATAAACATATTTTCAACAAAAGATTCAAAAAATAAATCAGTACAATTAGAATGCAAATATGTTCATAATAAATTCAGAAAAACAAAAGAAATACAAAACGGCTCCAACATTCCGGCCTCTAATTGATCATACTATGGCAATTCAACACATACATTCACAAGGAGCCGTACATTTCAAAAGGGCATTCAATACCCTCCATGCATTAAAATAAAGTCTTTCACATTCATTTTCTTTTTTGTCTTTTTTTTCACATTAAGTCCCTTTAGGTATTCATATATCAGAAAATTGCTTTCTGGAAAAAAGTAGTCCTTTCAAAGAAAAATCAAGGGATTTCCAAAAACTTAAAGAATTAAGTTCATTTATTCCACAAGACAACATACAGTAAGCATACCATAGTCATAGACTCTTCTTAGTCATATTTTCAGATATTCAATCGCGGTTAAATTTTTTCCGCGTATAAAGACATTCACTCAATCAATACCTTTACATATTACATAGAAAACATGAAAGCTTAATTCAATAAATCATTCTATGTTCAGTAAAGTGTACGAGTGTACTGGTCAGTAATGAACGGTCAGTCTGTCAGTCAGGCCATGTCTCTGAGAAGGCAAAGCTTTTTGATTGGCCTTTCTAAATCCCCAGTCTGAGTCTTGACTTTGGCACGACGTACAAATCCTTTGCATCAGGGAAAGTTTCTATTACACGTCCCATTGGCCCGGAATTTCGGGGTGACGTGTCATCAATGATGAGGACAATGTCATCAGATTTAAGATTTCTTTTTACCTCATTCCATCTTTGTCTCTCCTGCATCAGTGAGAGGTATTCACGTGTCCATCTCTTCCAGAAGAGATCTGAGAGGAACTGAACCTGCTTCCATCTTCTCCTAGCGTAGCAGTCCTGCTTGTTAAAGCAATAGTAGATGGTTCGGAGTAAGAGGTTCGCGATATGTCGGATCGCCAGATGTTACTGTTATTGGACATGCATTGAGAATAGCCTCCACTTCACAGAGGGTGGTTTGAAGACATTCGTCGTCCAAAGTCTGTTCTTTGATCACAGAATAGAGTGCTTTCTTTATGATCCCTATGAGGCGCTCCCACACACCTCCGCGATGAGAGCCGTAAGGTTGGTTAAATGTCCATTTGATTCCTTCTGTACTCATATGATTCTGTATTTTACTATGGTCCAGCTGAGCCAGAGCTTCTCTCAGCTCCCGCTCTGTTCCCACGAAATTGGTTCCATTGTCAGACAGAATTAAGTTCGGAACCAGAACCACTTCCTTTCTTGGTCCGTTCAGAACGAAAACCTCATCCTCTCTCCCTCCATTCAGAACCAGAATCTCCTCCACTCTGGTTGCATCCACAACCACCTCCTCCTCTCCTGTTCCATTAAGAGCCAGAATCTCCTTCTCTCTGGATCCGATCAGAACCTGAACCTCTTCATCTCTGTATCCTTTCAGAACCACTTCCTGCTCTCTGTGTGCATTCAAGACCACAGCCTCTTCCTCTTTGGGTCTGTTAAGAACCAGAACATCCTTCTCTCTGGGTCCATTCAGAACCACCTCCTCCTCTCTGGGTCAATTCAGAACCAAAACCCCACTATCTCTCGGTCCATTCGAACCTCCTCCTTTTTTTGGTGTATTCAGAACCCCAACCTCCTCCTCTCTGGGTCCGTACAGAACCAGAATATCCTGCTCTCTGGGTCCGTTTAGAAGCAGAATATCCTGCCCTCTGGGTCAGTTTAGAAGCAGAATATCCTGCCCTCTGGGTCCGTTAAGAACCAGAGCCTCCTGCTCTCTGGGTCCATTCAGAACCAAAACCTTTTCCTCTCTGGGTCCATTCAGAACCACCCTCTCCTGTATGGGTTCGTTCAGAACCAGAACGTCCTCCTCTCTTGGTCCATTCAGAACCACCTCCTTCTCTCTGGGTCAATTCAGAACCAAAACCCCATTATCTCTCGGTCCATTCGAACCTCCTCCTTTTTTTGGTGTATTCAGAACCCCAACCTCCTCCTTTCTGGGTCCGTACAGAACCAGAATATCCTGCTCTCTGGGTCCGTTTAAAAGCAGAATATCCTGCCCTCTGGGTCAGTTTAGAAGCAGAATATCCTGCCCTCTTGGTCCGTTAAGAACTAGAGCCTCCTCCTCTCTGGGTCCATTCAGAACCAAAACCTTTTCCTCTCTGGGTCCATTCAGAACCACCCTCTCCTGTATGGGTTCGTTCAGAACCAGAACGTCCTCCTCTCTTGGTCCATTCAGAACCACGTCCTCCTCTCTGGGTCCGCTCAGAACCAGATCCTCTTCCTCTCTGAGTCCGTTCAGAACCAGAACTTACTCCTCTCCTGGTCCGTTCAGAACGAGAGCCTCTTCTCTGTGGGTCCGTTCAGAAACAGAACCTCTTGCTCTATGGGTCCGTTCAGAACCAGAACCATCTCCTCCCTGGGTCAATTCAGTGACAGAAACTCCTCCTCTCTGATTTCATTCAGAACCAGAACCTTCTCCTCTCTGGGTATTTTACGAACCAGAACCTCTTCCTCTCTGGGTCCATTCAGAACCACCTCCTCCTCTCTGGGTCCTTTCAGTACCAAAGCCTCCTCCTCTCTGGATCCATACAGAACAAGAACCTCTTTGTGTATTTAGAACCACAACCTCCTCCTCTCTGAGTCCTTTTAGAACCAGAGCCTCCTCTTCTGTCGGTCCAATCAGAACCCGAACCTCATCCTCTCTGGGTCCATTCAGAACCATGTTCTCCCCTCTGGGTTCGTGCAGAACCAGAACGTCCTCCTCTCCCGGTCCATTCAGAACCACCTCCTCCTCTCTGGGTTCGTTCAGAACCAGGTCCTCTTCCTCTTTGGCTTGATTCAGAATCAAAACCTCTTCATCGCTGGCTCCCATCGGAACCAGAACCTCTTCTTCTCCTGGTCCGTTCAGAACCAGAACTTCTTCCTTTCTGGGTCGATTCAGAAACAGAAACTCTTTCTCTCAGGATCTGTTAAGGACCAGAACATCTTCCTCTCGGTCCATTAGGAACAAGAATCTCTTCCTCTCTTCGTCCATTCAGATCCAGAACCTCTTTTCTCTGGGTCAGTTCAGTACGTGAACCTCTTCCTCTCTTTGTCCATTCAGAACCAGAACCTCCTCATCTCTGGGTCAGTTCAGAACCAGAACCTCTTCCTCTCTGGGTTCATTTAGAACCAGAACTTCTTCCTCTCTGGCTCCATTTAGATCATGTTTGCATGTCATAAGCATCTTTACACTGATAATCCCATTTATTACTCAAAGTTTGTAGATAATACAGCCTGTTGAGTTCTTTGATGGAGAACTTTGTTCCATCTCTGTGCTGTAAAGCATCTTGCCCTTGCTTGAAGATCATTGTTGCCCCATTGTTTGTATGTAGGACTGACTCTGCCATATATAAAAATAAATACAGAAATAAATAAATGCTCAATAAATAAATAAGCATACAATTAATTGCTTGTTTGAAGTTGTCGTCAAATCCTATCCAATTTTCTAAGATCATTGATGATATGTGAAGTTGCTCTGGTATCCACCATCAAACCTTTGGTTTAGTCTCCACCATTCCTCTCAATCCCCTGGTCTGTGTCCCTCAGCCGGAACACATATTATTTGTCGTCCTCCTCAGCAACCTTCTGCGCCTCATCTTGTCTTTGTTTTCTCTTGCAATCATCCTAGACTTGTGTGCCCGTTGTCCATGTCTAAAACATACAAAGTCGGTGCCTTCTGCTCTCTGGTCACCCATCCACACCTGTGTGTGCTTTACGCTTGATTGGGCCCACGCCTTCATGATGTTGTGCTCTGCTGCAGCTGTGCAAATGTTTTCTGTGTCCTCAAAACTCTGTAATTTGCATTTGAAATCAGCGAAAGTCAATTTGTCCCCACTTTGTGTAACGTGAATGATAAATGGTTTGAATGACTCTGGCAGTCCTTTCAAGATCATAGTGATGAGCGACTCAAAGTTTCACTGGCATTTCTTAGTGCTGTTACACCAGTCTCAGCTCTTAAAACATGGTCTGTTACACTTTCACTGCACTCTTTCTGTAGTGAGGTCAGTTCTGATATAGGCTGATAATACGGGGCCTTCCTTTTCCAGCATAAAAGTTTCTCAAAATCCTCTGAGCCTTCTGTCCATCATCAGCAGCTTCAGATATTACTAGTGATAAACTCGTATCATCTAGAACAGGGGTCTTCAACGTTTTCCCAGCCAAGGACCCCCAAACTGATGGCGAGATGGAGCAGGGACCCCCTAATTATATATATTGTATGAATGTCAAATAAGTATCAAAATGGTCCTATAGTCACTCTATTATAGATGGAGTCTTAAAAAGAAAGTAATTTCTTCCTGGGATTATTAAAGTATTTCTGGTTCCTGGTTGATGGGATAGGTGTTGTGAATGAAACTGTGCCCAGCTTGAAAGAGCTCCTGTGTGTCACTGAATGTGTGCATTGATGACTGAAAGACATCTTCTGCCTCCATTTATCTGTTTACTACGGTGTGTTGAATTCATGTTAATGTGGATTTAAAGACATTTCAAATAGGGGAAAAATTGCAGGCGGGAATATAAAAAAAGTCTAATCAACCAACACTTTCGTGACCCCCATGCAGTTCCTTTGTGGACCCCCTAGGGGTCGCGGACCCCCTGTTGAAGACCCATGATCTAGAAACTGGATACGCTTTGTATAAGCCTCTCTGTTTTTCATGTCTCCATCTTTTTTCATCATCATACTCTGTCTTTAAAATTACATCTTTTAAGCCTTGTAACCGAAGGTGTCCAAGAAACTTTGTCTCCCACAGCTGATATTTCTCTGCATATTCATCATAAACTAGCTGTGACTAGTGGTTACTCACTTCTGATACTCATCTGCTCATGGTGCTTTTTTCATGCATGCTGATCTTCACCAGGATGTTGCAACTTTCCTGGACAGTGATTCATGTACACTTCTGGTACTGTTTATTTGTGTCGTGTATATCTGGGCCCATAACCTGTTAGCAGATTTCACTTCACAGCAATTAGACCAGTTACTCAGCAGGATTAATTTTCAGCAGAGAAAAATAAGACCATCACACAGGACTTGCAGATTCATTCTGAGAGAGGTAGGGCAGCCAAAAGCAACCCACCTGCACTCAGCGTTTTTATTCATCGTGACACGTCACACAAAAATCATTGCCAATTTGTACATCACTTCCACTGAAAAAAAGGGCAATTTAGAGCATAAACCTTAACAGGAGTCCTGATGACATCCAGGAAAGGACCCATAGGTGAGCTAGTCGACAAAGAGCAGATGTTCCACTGGTTTGTAGTTTGAAAAGACTGCGAGGACATGCTCCATTTTCTGTGGTACCGTGAAAACAATCTGGACAATGAGGTGGTCGAGTACTGCATGAGAGTCCACATATATGGAAACAGTCCTCCTCCTGCAATCCCCATTTATGGACTCAGGAGACCAGCAAAGGAAATGGAGCCAAACTATGGTAGTAAAACCATCCAAGTAGTGGAAGACATTTTTACATGGATGATGCTCTGTTGTCTTTCACATCTGAAGCTGAGGCAATTAAGACAGTTGAGTAGCGTCAAGAGGTGCTAGCCACTTCCAACCTGCAATTAAACAAGATTGCAGCAAACAATATAGATGTTATCAATCACTTCGCGGTTGAAGACAGCCAAGGACATTAAAGATTTGAACCTTTTCTCAGACAACCTCCCTGTACAACACAGTCTAGGCATCATCTGGAATATTATGACTGACACTTTCACATTTAAGGTTCCTGAGAATCCAAAACCATTCACAAGACAGGCGTGCTGTCCACAGAGAACACTTTATTTGACCCCCTTGGGCTTCCTAGCACCAATCACAATCAAGGGAAGAATGATCCTCAGAGATTTTACAGCTGAAATTTCGAGTGGGATACATCACCATCTCAAACAAAGTATGAAGAATGGGGAGGATGGCAGGAATACCTTTAAGCACTTTAAGACTTGCATATTCCTCGAACATATGCCTTGTTTCCATTGTCACAAGCCAAGAGAGTAGAGCTTTGGGTTTTCTCAGACGTGTCAGTCTAGGCAATCGCAGCTGTTCCATACTTAAGAGCTATCCATGATGATGGTCACACGAGGTAGGGTTAATCTTAGGCAAATCATAACTTGCCCCTCAACATGAGTTAACTGTTCCAGGATTAGAGCTCTGTGCATCTGTTCTGGCAGTGGAAATTGCTGAAACCATCATGCATGAAATCGATCTGAAGCTGGATACAGTGACATAGTTCACTGATAGCAAGGTGGTCCTTGGCTACATTTACAATTAAAAAATAAGGTTTTATGTGTCTGTCAGTAACAGAGTCCAACACAACAGACAAGTTTCCCGACCAGACCAATGGGAACTTGTTCTCACAAAGCATAACCCTGCAGATTGTGGCTCAAGATCAGTTGCAGCAAATGAGCCGATCAACACACTCTGGCTTACAGGACTGAAAATCCTCACAGAACCGGACACAATAAAGATCAGTTTGGATGAGCAGTTCACACTTGTTAAACCCACTAATAACACAGACAGAGCAAACACCACAAGTGTGGTCCTGAAGCCTGCAACAGCATCTTTCTCAAGTCATTTTCAAAGGAACTCTCTTGTGGAAACGATTGCCAGAATCATCCATATTACTCGAAACTTCTCCAACAAAATCACTGACCATTGTACTGGCTGGCATTACTGCAAACATGTTTTGCCATCTGAGATGGACAAAGCAGAGTCTCTTATCATTCATGCAGTACAACAGGAATGTTACCAATAAGAAATGACAGCTTTGGAGAAGGAAGTAAGTCTGCCAAACCACAGCCCTATTCTCAAGCTAAACCCATTTCTTGACAGTGAAGGCCTTCTGAGAGTAGGAGGTCATTTATGTCTTTCTCAGTTACAAAAAAACGAGACAAATGTAATACTCATTAAACATCACATAGCAATCGTGCTTGTGCGCTGTCACCATCAGGGAATGAAACATCAAGGAAGACATCTTACTGAAGGAGCCATACGTGCCAGTGGCCTCTGATTAATCAGGGGTGAGCGTCTGATAAGCAGCATCATACACAAGAGTGTTTACTGCAGGAAGCTCCGTGGTTTGTGTGAACAACAGCTCATGTCCGACTTACCTGAAGAGATGCTCCAAATGCACCCTTTTTCTATGTCAACCTGGATGTGATTGGTCCCTGGGAAGTTGTGACAAGACGCACGCGTGCAGGTCAAGTAAACAACAAGAGATGGGCAGTGTTGCCACGTGTATGTCTACTCGTCTTATCCGTATAGAAGTGGTGGAAACAATTAAGAGCTTCCAGCTTTATCAATGCCCTTCGGAGATTCTTTTCTATTTGTAGACCTGTCTGACAGAGGGAATAACTTTGTTGGCGCCTGTAATGAGCTGAAGCTATCACCACAGGATGCTGACCCTACAATCAAAGACGTGGGTGGGACATGGGAACAAATGATTGGGGTTTTCCATCATATTTTAGATGGCTTACTCCAAGATGTGAAACACTCACAGCTCACTCAAGAGGTCTTGGTGACTATCATGGTGGATATCACTGCCACAATTAGCACCAGACCACTTGTGCCCATCTCTACAGAGCCAGAAGCACCCCTCATCCTAACTCCAGTTATGCCTCTGACATAGATAGGCTCTGTGTATGCACCCTGATGCTCTATCACTCCGGTTCTATTTCCTGATTACTCGGGACAAACTCTTTAAATAAGATTTCATAACTTACAGGTATTAATTAACCAGGAGACATGACAACTGATTCTGATAGAAATTGTAATCTTACTTAGATCAGAGAAATTGCTCAGGGTTACAGAATGGCAGCTGCTCCACCTCTGGGCTCACTTCTCAGAAAGTGGCCACGATTAACAGTTAAAAAGGTATTTTATACATCTCCAGTCCGCCACGTCTTCATATTTTACATCATATACATTAGAAGATGATTAGACATCCAAGGCTCCAGCCTTATCAAAATGGCACACCGCACTCATTCCATTTCCAAATCTTTACCACGTACAAAATTAAGATTATAACTGTATATCCAGACAGAGGAATTGACCTAATTAGATTAAAACATCAGTTCTGACTTGCAACAGGCAGCCCATACGGGGGTGTGATAAACTCACACATATTCAATGATAATTATCCTAAAAACAGAAAACAGGAGCTCCCCCTCCTATTCCTGACAATAAGTACATTTTCAAGTATAAATGGAAAAGAGTTCAAATATTGGCTAACAACTTTTGGTCAAGAGGGCAGAAAGAATATCTCTGTATCCTACAAGGCAGCCAAACGTGGCTCACAAGAAAACCAAACCTCAAGAAAAGAGATGTCCTTCTCTTGAAGGACTCAAATGTCAAGCACAATGAATGGCCAATGGGTCTCATAGAGAAGACATATTCCAGCAAGGATGGATTGGTAAGGAAAGTGGATGTGAAGGTCATGTGTTAACAAAATGTGAAGATTTTCCGCGACCAGTGTCAGAACTTATCCGTCTGCTATCTCCTTCTTGTATGGACAGTTAATGTTGTGGCATCTCTTAGCAAATTGGGGAGTGTAATGGAATCAGTTTGTTGTGTTGATTAACGAGGTCACCTAGTGGTGAAAGTTAACACTACACACTCAGTGTAAAAAGTCAGTCTGAAGATGTAGTCAGTCGGAAACCATTTTTTTGTTGTTCTTTCTTCAAGCTAAGTGCAGAATGCCATTGTCTGTAAATAGTAAGCTTATTGTCTGCATTTGAATGTTATAATTTGGAGTCTAATGATGTTACCCTTTTTACAATAATTTTGCTGCATTTTGTGTGTTTCAGTTTTATACACAGCTCATTAAAACCTGGTACAAGAAACTATGGAGTGCTTCTTTGGCGGATGAATTACGGAGCTACCTGTATAGCTGGGTTACTGTCAACAACTTCAGTGCTTAGCGAGGCCAGGACATAAAATAAAGCAGCTTTTTTTCAAACTAGGATTCCAAAATGTATTCACTTTATATTGTTTATTTCATGCTTAACAGATAATTATTATCATAAATATATTTTTCAGACAAAATGCTTTACATGATTTGGTTGCCATTGAATATCAATCTGCTGAAATGAAGCTCAATTTATCCAGAAAAAGGTTTTTGATTTTCACCATAGAACATCAATGTGCTGATTTAAAGCTACTCATATTCATTGTATAGTTTTATTCTTAAGCTAAATGTGATGGTCTGAAAAACACAAGGTTGAAACGACTGGCATGATATCGGTTAGGTGGCAGAAATCAGCTTTGTTTACCCTGAAAAGGTTATTTTTGCAATGGAACCGCAAGCTTACGATTTCAAGTTAGGAGGAAAGTATTTCTAGTCAGATTCACAATATATATATTTATTATTTTTAAGCTAAATATTTTGGCCACAATAGGTAGGTGGCTTTTTTTCCAGCTTTTGTGAAGAATTTCTGCTCAAGTAAATTTTATAATTTTATTTTTGAGCTTAATGTAATGGCTAATTGTCTTTATTTTGTTATTTTCATCTTTTATTTCAAATTCTGCATTATTATGGTGGTTCAACTTCTAACTTTATATGCTGTCTGTATATTCGGATCATAATACTTCCTACTCACATAGCTCTGTTTAGCTGTGACATCATCTTGAGGCAAAATATGAGCTGGTCTGCTGACACCAACTCTAGTCTGCATAGTGCTACAGTGGGTAGCACTGTTGCCATGCAGCAAGAAGGTTCCTGGTTCAATTCCAGGCCCAGGATCTTTCTGCATTGATTTTGTATGTTCTCCCTGTGTGTTAGGCCTGCTTACTAGTGCTGAGCTCTGCATCTGTTGTAGTTATTGGTTTCAGTTCTGTTGAGGCTGGCCAGTAGGAATACAGGCCTGCAAATTAAATATTTTCCCATCAAGAGAAGAATCCTCATCATAGCACCTAAACAGCTCGGGCTAAAGTCGCTAATGATGTTCTCATAACCTCAGATATTTTGTAGGAATTAAAGGAACAGCTCTACTCTAGACTCATTTAAATCTTATCTATCTGATCGATTTCAGTTTACCAGTTTATCAGTTTATCATTGAAGCACCACAGGGTTCAGTGCTAGGACCAATTTTCTTTACTATATCTATGCTCCTAATCGTGGAATTATTAGACAGCATGGGATTAAATTCCTGCTGATGATACTCAGCTATATTTGTCTAAAAAAACAGATGAAGCCAACCCATTACATAGATTACAGGCATGTCTTGAAGACATAAAAACCTGGATGACTCTTAACTTTTTCTAGAATTTCCTTCTTTCATCTGCAGAATATTGCAAAAATTAGAAATATCCTGTCCAGGGGTTATGCTGAGAAACTAGTCCATGCATTTGTTACTTCAAGGCTGGATTATTGAAATCAGGAAGTCCACAAACTGTAGTTAAAAGCCTTCAGCTGATACAAAATGCTGCAGCCAGAGTTCTGATGAAAATTAAAAATTTAGATCATATTTCTCCTATCCTAGTTTCTTTTCATCGGCTTCCTGTTAAATCCAAAATAGAATTTAAAATCCTCCTTCTCACACATATAACCTTAAATGGCCAAGCTTCCTCTTATATCAGAGGTATGATTGATCCTTATGTCCCTAACAGAGCACTTTCAACACTAACAGTGCTCTAAATCTGCAGGTTTAATAGTGGTCCCTAGAATTTGTAAAAGTAGAATGGGAGGCAGATCTTTTAGTTATCAGGCTCCTCTCCTGTGGAACTAACTACCAGTTTTAGTCAGTGAGGCAGACATCCTGTCTATTTTTAAGGGTAGGCTTAAAACTTTCCTTTTTGATAAAGCTTATAGTTAGAGTGGCTCAGGTTATCCTGAGCTATCTATATGGTTTTGCCGCTATAGGGTTAGACTTCTGGAAGACATAGGGACCCCTATTTCTCCATTATGCTTCATTCTATCTCTATTCTTCCACTCTGCAGAATATGTTAGTTCAATCTCTAACGTTATGCTCTGTTTTTCTCATAATTGCTTTGCCACTATAAAGATCATTCAGATTATATGTGCTGTGAATCAGGGTTATATCAATAAACTGAATTGATTAAACCTCAATCTAATTTTGAGAGAGGTAAGGAAATAAGGTAAACTGTGCTTTAGGGTGTCTAGAAAGTCCATCTCAGAAGCTAGTGTTCTTTTATCATCATCAGATGGGAAGTTTCTCAAAGCAAAATTTACAGTGGTTCCTTCTAATTTGTGACAAAATAGCCGCAATAGAATTTTTTTTTATGTATCCAATGATTTCAGATATATTGGCGTAAAAAACCTACAATTTTATCATTTTGCTTTTAAATTCTGCTTTTGTTATACTGATTATAAAATCATTAAGCATACAAAATAAAATAATGTTCTTGGGACACTAAGCAGTTACTTAGTTCTGTAATGCCTTGGGCCTTCCCTAATTCTGGTAACTAATTGTTACTGCTGTTTTTCTGAACTTGAGCATAGGCTTAATAAATTCAGGATATATGGAAAATCACAGCTGTTACCAGGATATCTAAACCATAGCTCTTACCTTGGTTTTGTGAAGTAATAAAGAACAGGCAACTCAGTTTACAGACTTTATTGAGGAACATGTCCAGTATACATTGCGTTGTCATGATATAGAACTAAAGAAGAAAAAAATACAACCTACAAAAAAAAATATTGAGCTGAGGATGGTTATGTATAAAAATTATTTTCAAATGATATCGTTAAATGGTAATAATACAGTGAACACCGGTCAGAAGTGGATCAGTGAAATTTTCATGTTACATGGTATTGTCAACAGCTGTAATATGCGACCATCGCTTCTACATATATTTACTAACTTTACATAACACATCAACAGCTGTCTGGTTATGCAAGAAGATGGCCAACTACTTTGTGTTTTTCAACTAGGAATAATCAAAATGGCTGTTTATGATGGACTTATTGGTTTGGAAATAACCATTTATGCTTTTAAAAAACTTCTTTCTAGTTTGTTTTCATTGAATATGAATGGCATGTCTAAACTTAACTATAAATCAAAATTAATTCCTTACAACATCTCCAATTACAAGAATCGAATAACAAAAGAAACTTCATTATCTATCTAACTGAAAGACACTTCAGCCAGAAGAAAAGCAATTTAATCAAGAATATGAAACAAGAATGATTATTTAATCACGAATAATGACATAAATATGTGTCATTGCAAAAAGAGCATTATTTAAGAGCATTAAATTATGGACCCTCCTTTTTTCAGAACTCTTTCCCAAGTATTTTCATCTTAAACCTTTTCAAATTTGCTGCTTAAAATACGGGCAAAAAAACACTAGGAGCCACATAACCAATCTAAATGTAAAATATTTAGTTTGAGTTATGTTTATCGTAGTGAGATGGCATTTAACTGGTCAAGATTAATAGTTACACAAATTGAGTTTTGCCCATTATTTAGGGACCTTGTTATTGACTAGGAACCACATATGAAAGAACTGCTGTAGATTACCAATTCCAGGGGCCGAAATTAGTGAATGGCAAACATGACGGAGTTTAGGAAGTCATAATTGTGATCCTGAGAAGTTGGCACAGGTTATATAAATACAAAGAAGGGTCTTAAATGAATGTATAGCTTTTTAAGCTTTCCAGCAAAAAAAAAAGAAAATAGCTACATATATTATTATGCATATTTAAATGGCAGAGCTTTAAAAATCCTTAACAATCCTAGGAAAAAAAAAAAATCAAACCTTAAGGTCGCACTAAGTGTTTCAAATTTTTTTTTGTTAGACAAAAGGGCCGTTTGTGAAAATGTGACAAACACAAAAGGCAACAGTGACTCTTTAACAGCCGTAGAAATAAATATATTATAGACGAATTGCGTTGACAACAATCCGGCGAGCTGGTAAGGAGGACAAATGACGACCTAATAAGGAAAGGCTTTTTTCTACACAATCTACTACACTAAATTGCATAAGAAACCTGGTATAAAGTCAAAACTGTTCAGCAGCAGATAAAAAAGCAAATACATTTACAAATGACATATTTTACATAATTAATTTCTTAAAATAAATTAAATAAATATACAATTCCAATAAGGATTCAGGGTAACTTGGCTGGCAGTGTTCTCAAATTGGCTCATATAGCAGACCATTCACAGAAATGTAGTTGAGGCCAATCGGATCCTTTGACGGGCAAATCAAAGGATGCAAAAGCCTTTTTTCACACTGAAGGCATTTCCTTTAACTGCACAAAAGCACAAGGGAATTCGCATTACTCTTGGGTGTCACATTATGGACACCAGTCTTTCAAACAGGTCAGCTAACTCACTCAGGAAGTAATAGTGGACCCCTAATCAAATGCCATCTCTTGACTTTTCCTTACACAGCGAGCCACTTTTTTCTTGAATTCTCCATTAGGGTCCTCCCTCCATTCTTTCTGTGGGAATAACATCACATTATTAAGAACATGATTACAGATTATGAAACTTTAAAACCAAATTTAGAATCTGGAACACAGAAAGTAGCATAACCCACTGCAGCATCCACATTCGCTGGTGAATCACTGTTTGGGTCTGCAAGCATGGAGATAACGCTAATCATGATTGTCTCAACGGTGTGGATTGGAAGCCAGCGCTCTTCAGGCTTTTCATAACCAAACTTGTCTTCTCCTGGCTCGTGCAAAATTGAGATGCAAACATCCCCGTTCTTTGCCACTGTGAAGAACATTTTCGATAACAATGCACACTCTTCAGTCAAAGAAAAATGTTTGGCTCTTTATCTGCAATACTTATGAGATAATGAGGCAATTAAACTTTTAGGTAACGGAACTCAGAGATGTGACTTTACCGTTTGGATGCCAAATCTCAGTGATGAATTTCATCTTTGGTGGCCGAAGTGGATAGTCGTAGGGAAACGTTAGGTATGCTTTGAAAAAACCCCCTTCACTGTGAAAAAAAATGAGAATGATTTTTAAAAATCTATTATGAGTCTTTTAATTATTTTGTAACTGTTCTTATCGAAATGTTCTCACAAAAGGGTGTCTTGTGGACCAATAATCACAACTTCCCACTTATATATGTCGTCATCGTCTATCAAGCCAGCTGAAAATCCCTCCACTGGGTCCTTGTTGAGCTCTGGCAGAAGAAAGAACACTATTTTTAAAATATTTTCCCTAACATATGATTAATAAAGCAAAACCTACACATGGCCAATAACTACAGAAACAAAAAAACTAATAATTCTTAGAATATAATGTCTAAGAAATGCAATGAAAGGAGGACATTATCCCCTGTCCCACTGGTACATTGACATTGAAGCAATCTCTATCAAAATCATATTTAATTAGACAGTGTTATCAACTTTGCTAGATGACAAGCAGATCAAATATGGAAAAAACAGTAACGTATTGATTCATATTCATATAAAACACCTGGGTTTTGAACTCTGCAAGTCAGACTTTGGACAAAACTGAACTTGGTGTCAGTCCTTAAGATTATCGTACAACTTTTTATCCATATTAGAACCCAAACATTTTCTTCTTACTGATGAGAAATATTTTTATTATATTCATTTAGGTAACTATACAGATAACTGCCAAGAGATTCATGTTTTCTTCATTATCATACAAAAATAATCATGTGCTCTCCAAAATGATATATGAAAGCAAACAAGTCAAGTAAATTTAGCCTAGCAGCTCTCAAAAAACTCACAGAAATAATAAGTTCAATGTATTAATTTGGGATCTACATTTATTCATAGCAATTTTTTACAGATTAAGTACAGCGTTTTCACGTAAAGGTGTTGGACTACTACTAACACCTTTAGCTGTGTTACTGATCAAGGCAGAATACATTATTAGATTTTTTTTCTTTTTTTTTCAGTTGCAGCTTTATGTGACAAGCTAACCAAAAAAGTGTATCCGTACGCTGAGGTGTGTTGACAAGGGCACCATTTATTGTTTATGTGTTAGCTCTCCGAACTCAGTCCGATCGCATATACGCCGCTTATCACAGTTTGCTTTGAAGCTAACGTTAGCATATGGGTTTAACAACCAACCTTTGTTTTGACGTGAGCACTGATGTTTGCATTACCTGCTAACTGTTTTCGAAGAAGTAATGCTGATTGTTCGGTCATGGTATGAAAATTGAAGCGTGGGAAAACACTGTCTGAAGACAAACACCTTCGGGGGAAAAACAGAGTTATAACTGGAACAGAAACCGAGTGCCGCGATACCAACTGCTGGATACTTTGACAGTTTGTCTCCTGGATTAGGGTATGCGCATGCGTGTCTATAGCTGCGTCTCAATTCGCAGGCTGCGTCCTTCGAAGGAACCAGCCTACCCAGCCTTAGGAGGACCCAACCTTCGGAGGATATGGGTTTTCCTCAGCGGTTGGCAAATGGGACGGTCTAGCCTTTGGAGCACTTCCTGGTTGCGACACCACGTCATCACGTCTACCCTAAAACAGCGCCAAACAAAATCCGACAGCTCGGGAAATGCGGAAAGAAACAACAAAAACAACAAAACAAAAAAATAGATATGGAATTTTTTTTTTTTTACTTCTCATTGGAGGGGGAGAGTTGGCTTTGACGGCTTCGGCGGCAGCAATACAGGTGTTATACCGAGAAATGCATGCCTGCCGAGAATTGCATCCCCTCTCGCGGGAGCGCGCATCGGTCCACTCTCGCATATTGATGAGAAAACTACGGAAGAGGATTAAGGAAAAACAAAATGTTAATAAAGCAGACTGGATTAAATTTAGATTCTTGAGTCAAATAAACTTGGAAAAAGTAGATATGAGAATGAATATAAATGATGTAAACAAAAAAATTTAAAAGATAATTATGGAAGCAGCCGACCATTCTATAAAGAAAACGGTGTAAAAATTATAAGAAAACTGTACCATGGTGGACAAATTAATGTAAAGTAAAGAAGCAATGAAAGTAAGAAATAAAGCATTTAAGGTACTAAAAGGTAATCCAATTTATAATAATTTAACTGATTATAAAAGAAAGCAAGCAATGGTAAGGAGAACTATTAGGAATGCAAAAAGAGAATATTGGAGAAATTTTTTTAGCACAATAGGGAAAGACACAAAAATAGAAAAAATTTGGCAAGTAATTAAAAGAATGAATGGAATAAAGAGAGAGTTTGAATATTTTAATAATAGACAATAAAAAAATAATAGTTCAAATAATATTAGCGAAGAGGGTAGAAAAGGAAGAGAATATACAAAACGTAAACATAAAGATTTACCGGAGTGTGTTGAAGAAACAAACAATTTATTGAATGTTGAGTTTACAAAGTCGAACTGAATGACACACTGAGGAAGACAAAAAATACAGCACCAGGTAAAGATCAAATTTGGTATAGAATGATAAGTCAACTTAGTGAAAAATCCAAAGATATAATATCGCAACTATGTAATAAAATTTGGGACAAGGGAAAATTACCGACAAACTGAAAGGAATCAAATATAGTACCAATAGCTAAACCAGGAAAAGATCATTCAAATCCACAGAATTACAGACCAATAGCTTTAACATCAAATCTATGTAAAATAATGGAAAGAATCATTAACAATAGATTAGTATATTATTTAAATAAAAAATGTCATATGTCAAAATATCAAAGTGGTTTTCGAAAAGGGAGGTGTACTAATGATCCAACACTTTGTTTAGAGCATGAAATTAGGAGAGCACAAGTAAGTAAGGAAAGTGTAGTGGCAGTATTTTTTGATATAGAAAAAGCATATGATATGATGTGGGTTAAGGGATTATTAATTAAATATCCATGTTGGGTATTAAAGGAAAAATATTTAAATGGATTAAAGATTTTTTAACAAATAGGAAAATACAAGTTAGAATTGGTGAAGTGATCTCAGAAAATTATATAGTAGAAAATGGAACTCCGCAGGGTAGTATCATAAGTCCATTACTGTTCTCAATCATGATAAATTATGTGTTTAAAGATATTGGAAAAGGAATGGGATGCTCTCTTTTCGCAGATGATGGAGCTGTTTGGAACAGTGGGAAAAATGTAGATTTTATTGTAAAAAAATTACAAGAGGTTATTATTGAAGTAGAAAAATGGGCGTTGCAATGGGGATTTAAGTTTTCAGTTGAAAAAACAAAAGTAATGATATTTAATCAGAAAAAAGTAAATAAGGAAATCAAATTAAAACTACATAGCCAAGAAGAGATGTGGAAGAGATGTGGGAGCACTCAGCTTCACTGACAAAGATTTGAGTTTTTTGAGAGGGCCAGTGACACATTGGTGGAAAATGACAGAATTAGGCAAGTTTTTAAGTGCCCGAGGGGTCCCCTTATTAATGGAGGAGCAGAAGGTCATTAAAACAAGAGAGCTAGTCTCTAAAACAGACATGTACGAAGAGGATTAGGGCCACTGGAAAAAAAAAAGTTAACTGATTTTTAAATTTTAATTCAGTTTAATATGGGAAAATTCAGAATTCAGATTTTTTTTCCTCAAAAGTCTGACTTTAATCTCAGAATTCTGACTTTTTTCTCAGAATTCCGACTTTAATCTCAGAATTCTGACTTTAATCTCAGAATTCTGGATCTTAATGCAGATGGGCACCATGAAGGAAGAGATGTGGGAGCACAAAGCTTCTTTGCCAAAGATAGGAGTTGTTTGGGAGGGCCTGGTGGAAAAAGACAGAATTAGGTGACTTTTTACGTGCCAGAGGAGTCCCCGAAGATGCCATTTCATCAATGAAAGAGCAGAATGTGAGTAAAACAAGAGAGTAGTCTGTAAAACAAACACGGCTATGGCTTTATGCTAACATGTTTGTTAGATTAAGTTGATGGAGATTGTCAACATAATAGACAACAGAGGCAGTGGTTTAACAGCGGAAGCTAGGGTTGGATTTATAATTTAAAATGGTTTACTTTTACTGTGTTTTAAATTTGACTGTTAAGACCTGGAGCTGAGATGGCTAGCTGGTCCTAATATCAGCTGCTTAGGCTGATATTCAGCAGACAATGTTTAGCAGACCGAGAGTTATTTAATAAACATTACATAAATGTGACGGGGGCAGGCTTCAGTCACAGCTCACTAAATCAAACAATGCGGTGCTTAAACTTTTTTATACATTTTAAAAACATGATTGTCGGAACCCACTGTAGCTTTGAACTGTGACCACAGGGTGGAATGATGACGTTAGTGCAACCAGTGGGAACGCAGAATGATTGGATAGATGGATAGATGGATGGATGGATGGATGGATGGATGGAGAGAAACAGGCTATTAACAAACGTAGAGATTAGGTACAACACACAAACATCAACATTATAAATCGGATGATTTATAATGTGATTTATAATGTTGATGTTTGTGTGTTCTACCTGTAATACTTTTTACCTTAAATGGAGTGTATGTTGTAATCTCTTTTTACATCACAATGAATTATTTTCTTTTTTTTTATAATGGGTGATCAATTTCCTTAAAGGGTACATTAAATCTCCCTTTTTCCATTATTTTTATCCCTCCTCAAAACAGTAGCTAGCCCTTATGTTATTTACAGCCAGTTTTTCCTACCTATGGCTGCTATGTTAAGGGTGCTCCAATTGGTTTGTAGGGAAAATATTTTCAAAACTAATAATTTACTTGTTCTTTGTGCTTAGATTGACTGTGATGTCATAGCGCTGATGGATGATGCAACTCTGGCAAATTACATCCCCTCCTATGGAGACCGAATTGCCCTCTTCAATTTCTGCAGGAGCAAACAACAACCCTAAAAAAAAAAACAAGGACTTCTGCAAAGGCTTAGTGAGAAAATGAAAAACAGATAGGGAAGTGCAACAGAGAACACCTCACATAAAAGAACAAGGAAGACAAAGAAGCAGAAAGCAACAGAGATAGGATGGATCCATTCAGATGGAAAAGTAACCAAACAGGTGAGAGCGGAGCAGGGAGGCGGCACTAGAAAAATTCTGATGTCCACTGATGCTGGATTAAAGGATATTCTTCGAGTAGTAAAGAAACTGTTTTTTTCCTGATGGCATATCACCTAAGGGACTGAAACAGATTTTGAATTTGAGGTTTGGGACTTTAAAGAGAACCACCTGACTGAAGACACCTGCCAGAGTATTGGCACTATGTATGAAGCAGCAAGGCTGACAATGTTGCGCTTCTACATTTCAACAAAGCTGAAAGATCCTAAAGAAGATGAAAGTGAGAAATCTGATGTCATATTTGTCTTGGAAAGCAATAGCAGTAAAATTAATCCTTTGCAAGGGGTGGAACTCAGGAATAGTTATGCTGAACTCCAACCTGGATCGGACCATTTAGATGATTCAGAAATCACTTTCGGTCTCATTCTTGATGCTGAAGAAGATACGGAAGAAACATTAATCTATGAGGGTTTTCTTGCACCACTTACAGAGGATGTAACAACAATCACTGTATGTTACACCAACACTTTAAATTAAATTATTACTGCTTTCTCTGATGCCGAAATTATGAGAAAAATTATGAAAGTGAAGCGCATACTTCCAGACAACAAAGAGGAAGCTGGCAATGGATCGGGGACACTGAGAGATGGACTCACCTGCTTCTGGAATGAATTCTATGAGCGGTGCACTCTTGGTACAACAGTTAAAGTGCCATTCATTCGCCATGATTTCACTGCTGAGAAATGGAAGGCAGTTGGGCGAATACTTTTGAAAGGTTACCAGGACTGTCAGCATTTTCCAAATAAACTTGCAATCCCCTTTCTTGAACAAGTGCTTCTCAATGGTGTTTACAGTGATCTTCAAGGACACTTTCTGCAGTTTGTCAGCAGCCAAGAATGTGAGGTTTTGAGGAAAACAGTCAAGAACTTTTCTGCTGTTGATTTAGATGATCTTCTGGAAGGTCTTGATAGAAAACGATGGCTGTAGAAAACAAATAACTGCTGAAAATCTTTCTAACACTGTTTAGATGTTAGGAAGATTTGTGCGCTTAATAGTACACAAAGAGCTTGTCCAAAAACCAATGTTTGTCATTGACTGCTGGAGGGAGGTCATCTATCCACATCTTTCCATTATCCCAGAGGCACTAATTAAGTTGTTTTCGGACCTGCAACCAACACCAAGAAAAGTCTGCCAACTGCTGAAATTTTAAGAGGATTTGTCTCTAAAGCAAAAAGAAGTGGAAAACTATCTCAAAAGATTCATCAGAGAGCTGGATGATGGTAAAATTCATGAGTTTATGCAATTCTGCACTGAATCGGATCTTATAGTAACAAATAGTATTTATGTGGAATTTCAAGATATGACAGATTTCACAAGAAGACCAGTGGGACACACATGTAGAAGCATTCTACAAATAACTGATAGCTATGAAAACTTCCCTGACTTCCGTTCTGAATTTAATGCAGTTCTTGAAAGCAATGTGTGTATAATGGACATTGTCTAGACTCTTAACTCTCCACTACATTTGAAATACTTCTGCAGACTACAGCAGGGCTGTAAAAAGACATAGATTATACATTTTACACTCATGAAAATGTCTCCTTTTCTAAAAAAAAAAAGAAAAAAGAGATAATTTAACCTTTTGTGCCTGAAAACCAGTTTTGGCTAAAATATTCCTGTTTCTTAATATGCCTATTTTCGGAACCTATAGTTGAATTTGTCAAGCACAAATAAATACACTGTTTATTACTGTAACAGAAGCTGTTTTCACCAGACCAAGTTATCCAGCTGCATGCTAGAAACTAAGCAGCAAAAAGAAAAAAAATCAGTTATCTATAAATTAGTGTGAAGTTTTTTACTCTGTTTTCCTTAATATTTCACATATTTTGTGACAGTTTGGCACAGACTCTTGTAAGTAAGGAGTAAGAATAAATAATCCAGGTTTAAAATTCTTTACAGCTTATGCAATTGTTTGTTAAGGTAAATTGAGGTATCAGACTTCTTTTTTCGCATTTGAACATAAATGACCATTTTTATGGCTTTTCCAGTTTTGTCTAAATATCTCATTGATTCTAAGCATATATATGTTTCATGCACCAATCAAGTTCAGCGTTCTTGTGATGAATCCACTGATCCTTATGTTATAAATGTAAACTTTACAATGGAGTTGTCAGGAATCCAGTTTGTGTGGTCTGTTTTTGTGTTTCCTTTCCTCCTCCACCAGGTGGTGCCCCATCCTCATTGGTTCTCCTTGCACACCTGCAGCTCATTGCCTCATTACCTGTGGAGTGTTCTTAAGCTGCTGACTGCCACTACCTCGATGCCAGAGTGTTTGCCAATATATGGTACTCTAGCCATGTTTACTTTAGCAGAGTCTAACCTGAGTTTTGGTTTGCTAGTTTTGGATTCTCAAGCCAAGCTGAGTTTTTCTGAGTCAAACTGAGTTTTTGTCAACCTGAGTCTTATCTTTGTTTTTGTCTTTGCCTCTCGGCAGGAAGTCATCCTGCAAACTGGATTTGTTCGGTCCTTCTCTCTCTGGAAGATTCAACTGAGCTTCTAACTGAGCTGGGGTTCCAAACAGGAAGTTTGTACCCACTTTCCCCAAGAAGTACTGAGCTACTAACTGAGCTGGGTTTCCAAACAGGAGGTTTGGATCCACTTTCCCCAAGAGGTCGTATGAGCTTCACTCCTAGCAAAGCTTTCTTCAGCACCGCAGCCCATTCAAGTATCGCAGGAAATCAGAGTGGCAGTCAGCTTCTCCATTTACTCCAAACAGGAAGTTTGGATCCACTTTCCCCAAGAGGTCGTTTGAGCTTCACACCAAGCAAAGGTTTCTTCAGCACCACAGCCCATTCAAGTACCACAGGAAATCTGAGTGGCAGTAAGCTTCTCCATTCACCAAGGAACAACCGCAGTCTGAGTAACCCAGTCCACCCATCACCAAGCAAAACTCTCTCCGGTACAATCCTCTCAGTCTGGATTCCATAAAGGACACCTTTCCTTGGAGAAGTGAGTCTGCAACCTTTTCCTCCAATTCTAAGATTCAAATTTCCCACTGAGCCTGAACTAACCGCAGTGTCTTCCCCTCACCTTTCAGTCCCTGTTAAGCAGTGTTCAGAGCAACACTGGAATTACTCCCTAGTGCTCAGAGAAGCACAGGATGAATCACCATACTCTTAATAAACTTGTTAAAACTTTAACTCTGTGTCTCTCTGTTTGACTTTCTGCATCTTGGGGTTGGACTTTAGATAAAATCATGAGCTCTGATATTTGGTTGTCCATATGCCAAATGAGTGTTTATTGATCTAACATCTGATAGAATTCCACTGTTACTGAATGAAGTTCTTTTTTTGGTATTTTTTTTTCAAAAAGAATAGCCCTTGTTTTATCTCTGAAACTTGATTTTTACACTTAATTTTGTTTACACAGGAGCATTAATGTTATATTTTAGTTAATTTCACTGTATTACAAACAACTGTATTAGACCAAAAATGTTTCTAAAAGTTGGCTCATTTTAATCACTATGTTAAGGATTGGCAAATGTGTTTTTTCTTAAGTGTTCCTAATAAAATGTTGGTTTATTAAAATATTTTATCTAGCTCATTTATATGAACAGGGCTCAAATCCACAGCCTTAAATATGTATTTTCCAATTGTGATGACGAAAACGATGGAATCAGAATTCAAAGAGACTCCAACGCTTAAACTCTGTAACAGGGTGGAATACCATTTGTCTTCTCAAATATTCTCTAAAAATTGTTTGATACATGCAATGTATCAATCTTACATGTGATGGGATGATGTGATGACTTGGTATTTTGTCTGTCATTAATGCAGGGATGCTGCACTCAATTATGTTGGGTATGTGTTTCTTAGAAATGCAGGATTCATGTCAGATCAAAGGCTTTACAGGACAGCTCACAATGCATCATTATGGTGACTCAAGTCAATTTAAATGAAAAGAAAACAGGTCTTCAACTCCAGTCATTCATGGCTGATATCCAGGAAATTTTAGATGTTTCTCTGCTTCAACACATGCAAATTTATCATGTCATTTCAAAGACTTGGAAGAATATTACTGCATATTGTGGATGTAATTTGGCAATTTGATTCAGGTGTGCCGGATCAAAGTCGTATATAATAATTCTGGTAAACTCAAGGAGTCAAGTTGAAGATCCCTGTACCCTAAAAAGAGAAAGCAGCTTCAATTTAACTACATTTCTTTAGTTACCTCTCCAGTTAACTTGATGTATTTACAGTGGTTTAACTAGAGAACTTATCAACTTGATAAATCAAGCTGCAGAAACTGAAATTAATTACTTATCAATTGAAGTACTCCAAGTTGGAGCTGCATTCTCTTTAGAATGTGAGCTTAAAATATTACATTACAGAGCTTAAATCCAATATTAAGGTGTTGGTTCTTCATATGTGTTCATGATTATATGGTATTTTGTATTAGCACTACAAGCTCAATTGGCATAACAGCTTGAAATCCACATGAAGACAAATGTTTAGAAATGCTTAAATGTTGTGTTAACACACAAGGGCCAAGTCCAACCTTCCAGAACTATTATTCTGCGACTTTAGATGTGTAACCAGTCCAGCAAACTTAAATCTTAAGACTTAATACCCTCATTAGCATGTCAAGGAGCTCTGTAGAGGACTCTTAACAAGCTTGTGCATTTGATGCTGGTATGATGACGAAAGTATACAATGAAGTTGTACAATAGCTCAGTAGAGTTTCAATTTATACTACGTAAAAACTTTATAACAAAAATGTTATATTTTTATTCAATGGAAGATGGATAAACAACTTTTATGTCATTATTTCATCTCATTGAAAAGGTGAAAGAAAAAAAATAATGTATTGTAAAATAGGAGGTCACACCAACTGCTTTTTATTATCCCTGACTTAAGCTGAACTCATACTGTATTAAAAATCAGAATTTACATTAAATCAGTAAAAAAATCACAATATTTGGATAGAATATAAAAAATGTATTTGATTTCACTCAAAATATCTTTTGTTTGCTACGATGCATGAATGCATGTGTATTGGGTACCTGTAAGACATGGCTTGGCTATCCAGTGAAATGATCAACAGAAACAGACTGTGCTTTAATTTTGTCCTCTTAATTGTGAACACTTCCTTGATAATTTGGAATATTTCTTCTCTTAATCTCATGTACAAATCCGCTGCAACAAGTGGATCTCTTAGGGCATCCCAGTCATTTTCTGCCATGAGCAGACAAAAAAGTTCAAAGACTGTTTCATCACAAGGATATTGGCCTTTAGGCGTACACTCCTCAGTACACAAAACAATCTCATCTGTGACAACTGGTTTCAGTCTATTCTCAGCCCTGTGTAGCTCTGGAAATGAGTACATCACTACTGGTCGACCTGATGCTGTACTAGCACTTGGCCGGATTTTGTGTGAGTTCCATGTGTTCACAACGTCATCAAGTTCATCCTGCAAAAAAAAAAAAAAAAAAACAGAACAGTGTAAATGTATGAAACAGACCATATAACTATCCAGCAACAGCAAAATAGCACATTCAGCTAACAGCACATGTGGAATGAGTATGGAGAAAATTTCTCTTTTTAATATTTAAACAAGCAAAAAGAAATTTCTATCAAAACATTTTTGGGAACAAAACCTTTTAAATGGAAATGAAATGTATTTATTTATTTTCAAAAGTTCTGTTTGCAAACTATTTTTTAAAATTACATTTTGTTTGATTAAATAATAAAAAATAAAATTCCTTCGATAAACAGAGAGGTGGAACAATTTATAGTGACTGTGCAGTCTGATGACTGTGCTAATATTGCAAGTATTTCTTTGTTACTGAAGGAAAGCCTGAAGTACAGTCTGACTAAGTCATTCAAATCTGACATTTTAGGAACAATGACTTTCACTTTCAGAGGTTCTACAGAAGTCCTTGTTTTCTTTTTTAAGGGTTGTTTTTTGCTCCTGCAGAAATTGAAGGGGACAATTCAGTCTTCATAGGAGGGGATGTAATTTGCCAGAGTTGCGTCATCCATCAGCACTGTGACATCACAGTCAATCTAAGCACAAAGAATAGGAATATTATTAGTTTTGAAGATACAAATCAATAAGAGCACCCTTAACATTGCACCCATAGGTAGGAAAAAACTGACCGTTAATAACATAAGGGCTATCTACTGTTTTGAGGAGGGATACAAATAATGGAGGAAGGGAGCTTTAATGTACCCTTTAAGGAAATTGATCGCTTATTATATAAAAAAAGAAGATAATTAATTGTGATGTAAAAAGAGATTACGACATACAGTCCATTTAAGGTAAAAAGTATTACAGATATAACACACAAACATCAACATCATAAATCATCCCAAAGGGATCATGTTATTTTTAATCTCTACATTTGCTAATAGCCTGTTTCTCTCCATCCATCCATTCAGCCATCCACCCATTTATCCAATCATTCTGCGTTCCCACTGGTTGCACTAACGCCATCACGTCACCCTGTGGTCACAGTTCAAAGCTACAGTGGGTTCCGACAATCATGTTTTTAAAATGTATAAAAAGTTTAAGTACCGCATTGTTTGATTTAGTGAGCTGTGACTGTAGCCTACCACCGTCACATTTATGTAATGTTTATTAAATAACTCTCGGTCTGCTAAACATTGTCCGGTGAATATCAGCCCAAGCAGCTGATATTAGGACCAGCTAGCCACCTCAGCTCCAGATCTTAACAGTCAAATTTAAAACACAGTAAGTAAACAATTTTAGATAATAAATCCAACCCTAGCTTTCGCTGTTAAACCGCTGCCTCTGTTGTCTATTATGTTGACAGTCTCCATCAACTTAATCTAAAAAAAACATGTTAGCATAAAGCATTAGCCGTGTCTGTTTTACAGAATACTCTCTTGTTTTACTCACCTTCTCTTCCATTGATGAAATGGCATCTTCAGGGACTCCTCTGGCACGTAAAAAGTCATCTAATTCCATCTTTTTCCGCCAGGCCCTCCCAAACAACTCGTATCTTTGGCAAAGAAGCTTTGTGCTCCCACATCTCTTCCTTCATGGTGCCCATTTGCATTAAGATCCAGAAATCTGACATTAAAGTCAGAATTCTGAGATTAAAGTCAGACTTTTGAGAAAAAAAAATCTGAATTTTCCCATATTAAACTGAATTAAAATTTAAAAATCAGTTAACTTTTTTTTTTCCAGTGGCCCTAATCCTCTTCCGTAGAAAACTGACTGAAATCTGACCGAAGAGGAAACTTTTAAAGATATTCTTTACATTATCAGGTTTCTTAAAGGAATAGTACACCCAAAACATGATTAGCCTTCATTTTCTACTCACCCCCATAATGAACAACACTCTGGAGTACTTTTTTGATATCTCAAATGCATCTGGAGATCTGGGAGGCTTTTTGCTGTCTGCTGACATTCAAATAATGGAGGTCTATGGTGCCCGAGGCAGAAAAGTCCATAAAAGTCCACAAAAAACATGTCAATATTCCTCCATACTGCTCGTCCAATGTATTCCAAGTGTCCTGAGTGGGTAGCGTCCATAATTTACTTGAAACGAAGTCATTTAGAATGTTTTTAGAGCATAAACAGTAGTGTATAGGATTTCCCAAAAGCGCGTTCACCAGATGAAAGTGCGCATTCAGCTCGGCAAAGAACTCATGCTCTTCCTCAACACTGAAGTCCTCAGACATTTTTCTTTCGTTGTTTCTTTCTTTGCACAGGTAAACAGCACATTTCTTCTTCTACGCTTGCATTATCAGCAGAGCAGACGCTGAATGCGCACTCATCTGGTTTGGTCTGCCGCGGTTTCCGTAGACTCGTGAACGCGCTTTTAGGAAATCCTATACACTACTGTTTATGCTCTAAAAACATTCTAAATGACTTCGTTTCGAGTAAATTATGGACGCTACCCAATCAGGACACTTGGAATACATTGGACGAGCAGTATGGAGGAATATTGACATGTTTTTTGTGGACTTTTATGGACCTTTCTGCCTCGGGCACCATAGACCTCCATTAAATAATGTCAGCAGACAGCAAGAAGCCTCCCAGATCTCCAGATGCATTTGAGATATCAAAAAAGTACTCCAGAGTGTTGTTCAGCATGGGGGTGAGTAGAAAATGAAGGCTAATCATGTTTTGGGTGTACTATTCCTTTAACCATGTAAGCCCTAAAACGGTGGATTTTATTTCGCAGATTACTTAAAATGAATACGGTTTTACACCTTTATTGAGACATACTAGTCGAAAGTTTTTCAGTCAGTCTCTGATGAAAATGTTCTTCGCAGCAGATTAAAATTCCCAGATATTTCTTTGAACACCATAATAGCTTAAAGTATGACAAATCAGAGGATAATTATACACAACATTTTTCATCACCCTTAAATGTCTCGTCTATTAAATGTAGGTGAGGATGCATTTTAATTTCTGAGCCTGCCAATATTTGCATCCCCTGTCTATTTTCCTCAAATATTACCTCATTGTTTTAAAACATATATAAAAACATTGAAATAAAACTTATACCAGTACTTCATAGAACTACTCTGATTACATAGAAAAAGATATTTCACTCTTAACTCTTTATTTCTCCATGTTAGCAGGGGGTGCATTTTTTAGCAATATGCAGGTTGCTCCTGCCAAAAATTTTATCCCCTCCCTATTTTCATCTAATATTATCTCATTGATATAAAACTTGGTCCAGTACTTCATAAAACTACTCTGATTACATAGAAAAAGGTATTTCACTCTTAACTCTTTATTTCTCCATGTTAGCAGGGGGTGCAATTTTTGGTAATATGCAGATTGTTCCTGGCAAAAATTGCATCCCCTCAATGCAAAGGTTTTGCTTCGTTGCAGGTTCGAATCAGGCTGAGGCAGTCCAACTTTTTTCAAAGTTATTTTGGGTCAACAGGTCACATGACCTGGGAGCTATTGACGAAAATACTAAATTTGGACAAAAAAAATTGCTAAAAAATAAAGAATGAGTTAGAATGAAAATCAAATTAGTGTGCCTCATCTACAGAGAGCAGTAGAACAATTTCAAAGTGATTTTGGGTCAACAGGTCAATGACCTGGGAGCTATTGACTAAAAATATGAAATTTTACTAAAAAAATTTCAAAAAAATAAAAAGTTAAAATGAAAAACAAATAAGTGTGCCTCATCTACAGAGACCAGTAGAACAATTTCAAAGTGATTTTGGGTCAGCAGGTCACATGAACTGGGAGCTATTGGTGAAAAATACTAAATTTTTACTAAGAAATTTCTAAAAAATAAAAAAGGAGTTAAAATGAAAAACAAATAAGTGTGCCTCATCTACAGAGACTAGTAGAACAATTTCATACTGATTTTGGTTCAACAGTTCACATGACATGAAAATTAAAAAGAGAGATCATATCTCTCCTATCCTGGCTTCTCTTCATTGACTTCCTGTTAAATCCAGAATAGAATTTAAAATCCTCCTTCTCACATCTAAAGCCTTAAATGGCCAAGCTCCATCTTATATCAGAGATCTGATTGTTCCTTAAGTTCTTAACAGAGCAATTCACTCTCAATCTGCAGGTTTACTAGCGGTTCCAAGGATTTCTAAAAGTAGAATGGCAGATCTTTTAGTTATCAGGCTCCTCTCTTGTGGAACCAACTACCAGTTTTAGTCCGTGAGGCAGACACCCTGTCTACTTTTAAGGCTAGGCTTAAAACTTTCCTTTTTGATAAAGCTTATAGTTAGAGTGGCTCAGGTTATACTGAGCTATCTCTATAGTTATGCTGCTATAGTTTTAGACTTTTGGAGGACATAGGGACCGCATTTCATCATTCTGCTTCATTCTCTATCTATTCTCCTATTCTGCAGAATCTGTTAGTTCAATCTCTAATGTTCTGCTCTCTCTGCTTTTCCTCAGAGTAGCTTTGCCTCGTCTGTTCCTGTTTGGCTGTGATGCCATCCTGGAGAGAAACATCAGCTGTGCTGTTTCTATCAAACACCCTTGTTTATAGATGCTGGAGATCGGCCTGTTTTTCAGTGTGGTCCTGTTTCTCTGACCGTGACTGGCTGGATGTGCTCTCTTCGTCCTCTGGCATGGGAGCTGGCTCTGAGCTCGTATGCCTGGCTGTGTATTTCCTGGACAGGGCCGCCTTTTACAGCTGCTTTTTGTGTCTCTGCTTCTGTGTCCTTGAACCGCATTCGGCCTCAGCAGATGGCCACTCACACTGAGCCTGGTTCTGCTGGAGGTTTCTTCCTGTTAAAAGGGAGTTTTTCCTCTCCACTGCCGCTACAAGAATGCTTAGTGTTAGGGATTGTATTTGAGTCAATGACATCAACTGGTTCTATTTCATCCCTACTGACCGCCAGAGGCGGTGCTTCAAGCACTGAATGATCATTCTTGCGCATGCGCAGGTCGAGTACTAATGACAACAAAGTCAGCTGTGACCTGCCGGGGACCCACGTGACTCTATATCAGAGGTGTCAAACATACGGCCCGCGGGCCGGAACCGGCCCCCAAGGAGGTTCGATCAGGCCCACAGGATATTTTGAAAGTGGAAAAAATGCATAAAAGACATGGAATTAATATTTTTAATTCGCTGCAATTCATGGATTGTCCGCTAAGGGGCGCACTCTTTCCATCACAGTAGAAGACAAGCCGCATCACTGAGACAGACTGAAAACAGCAGACGGTATCAATGCGCCATCTGCTGCTTGTTACGACGTTGTTAATACCTTGGTCTCTACCTCTCCGCTACACCCTCATTAGCCAAAATGTCGTTATCCAAACGGAGAAAAGTAGATAAGGAGTGTAGAATTTTCAAAGAAAAATGGACCACGTCCTATTTATTTACAGAGATCCACGGAAAACCTTTGTGCTTGGTGTGTTTGCAACAAGATTCGGTATTGAAGGAATATAATATTCGACGCCACTACGAGACTCATCACAGCGAAAAATATGACGGGTTGCAAGGACAACTGAGAAGAGAAAAGATTAACGAATTGCTGGCGGGTCTAAGGAAACAGCAGTCAACTTTCATCCGGAGCCGAGAAGTCAGTGAAGCAGCGGTAAAAGCCAGCTACCTAATTGCTAGCGAAATAGCATTAGCATCGAAGCCGTATTCCGACGGTGACTTTGTTAAACGATGCATGATGAAGGCGGCTGAACTTGTATGTCCCAAGAAGCGACAAGCTTTTGCCAATATTAGCCTGACAAGGAATACTATAGCAGAGAGGATTTCGGAACTATCGGCAGATTTAGACAGTCAATTGAAACAGAGAGTCAAGTCATTTATTGCATTTTCCGTGGCAATTGACGAGAGCACTGACATCACAGACGTGGCCCAACTGGCCATATTTATTCGAGGAGTTGATGAGACATTGACTGTTACTGAAGAGTTTCTTGAGTTGGTGCCAATGATGGATACCACAACAGCCGAGGACATTTTCGGCTCTGTCGTTGCTGCATTGGACAGAGTTGGAGTGGACTAGTCCCGCGCTGTCAGCCTGGCTACAGACGGCGCGCCATCCATGGTCGGAAAGAAAGCAGGCGTCGCGACAAAGTTCAAAGACAAAGTACAAGCCCTTAATGGAGGAGATCGTTTCTGGACATTTCACTGTATTTTGCACCAGGAGGCATTGTGTTGCAAGTCGCTGAAAATGGACCACGTCATGGAGGTGGTTGTTCGCACTGTAAATTTCATCCGGTCCAGAGGTCTGAACCATCGCCAGTTTGACAAACTTCTCAGCGACAGCAACATTACCCACAGCCTGCCATACCACACTGAAGTGAGATGGTTAAGCCGAGGCGCTGCGCTGAGGCATTTCTTTGATCTACGAGAGGAAATCGGACAGTTCATGGAGAAAAAAGGAAAACGGGTGTTGGAATTACAATCTCAGGAATGGCTTCGGGACCTTGCATTCTTGGTTGATATTACTGAACACTTGAACAATCTAAACAAAATGTTGCAAGGCCGCAAAAAAGTTGTCACACAGTTTTCTGACAACATACATGCATTTAAGTTGAAGCTGACTTTGTGGGAGATGCAACTGGCAAATGGCAACCCTGCTCATTTCCCCTGTCTGAGAGATGTGTGTGTGACCAGACCTGATGCGGACATGAAACGGTACAAAGACAAAATTGCAGGACTACTGCGGGAGTTTGAGAAACGTTTTCAGGTATTTGGTGAACTTGAGACAGAATTTTCAGTTTTTCGCTCACCTTTCACGGTTAAAGCTTCTGATCTGCCGGTCGAAATTCAGCTAGAGATAATTGATTTGCAGTGTGATGCAGATTTGAAGGGCAAATTTGCCTCTGTAGGTCTGGACAGATTTTATCAGTATCTACTACCAGGGTACCCCAAATTAACAGCCCTGGCTGCTAAAATTTTGTGCATGTTTGGGACAACCTACCTTTGTGAACAAATTTTCTCAGTGATGAATATCAATAAAACAAAAATGCGTTCAAGGCTCACAAACAAGCACTTAAATGACATTCTGAAAGTGACAGCTAGTCAGGACATGACACCTGGTGTTGATGCACTTGTACAGGCCAAAAGATGCCAAGTTTCAGGAACAAATACAAGTCCAGACTAGACTAACACCTTTAAAATGCTGCCTTAGATACTGTTTGCATTGAAAGAATACAGCTCTGTGAAGATGAATCCTTACTGTGGTGATTTAAAAAATGTGCACTTTAATGTTAGTCAGCAGCTTCAAAACAAAAGTTGTGTGATGGAATTCTACTGTTCATACAACTCCATAAATTTTCAGTATGTATTGTATGTGTATGTATGTTTCATGTATGAAGTTTACAGATTTACAGGACAGGCGAACACTTTCTTCATTACACATTTAAAATCACTCTCCTTAGTTTGTAAGGTGTACGCAGGGATTACATTTAGATTTTATGTGCGTATGTGTAAGTTGTTTAAAAATTCCTTTCTTTAAAAGTCTCATTTAATCTTAAAGTGCATTACTATATTTTTCAGTACCAATTAAAGTTTTGTGCCTTTGTACAATCAGTGGGATCAGTTGCAATGCATATTTGTGAATGATAAAAGTAAATTGCACATTTGTCTAAGGTAATATGAGGTGTTTCATGAAATGTTTTGTAAAAGGATAGTTCATTAAATTTCAATATTTTCCTAATGTTCTTGTGCTTCTTTACACCAAAACACAGGAAAGACATGATATTTTTGTTATTTTTAGCAAAGTATGGTATAATTTTAATAATCCGGCCCACTTGACATCTCCCTAGGCCGTATGTGGCCCACGATGCGAAATGAGTTTGACACCCCTGCTCTATATAGTCACGTGACACCCGACAATCAATTCCTTTTGTTCTTCTCGCGCGCAGGTGTGTTGAGTACAGGAGTGTGGTGCTGTGAAGCTGGTTGCTTCTGTGTGGTTGCTTTCCTGGCTGCTTGTTTCTGGTAGCCCCGTGACCGGGTTTGGTCGGAGCTGTGGGTAAGTCTCGCCCTCCAGGGGCTGCACAAGCTGCTTTCACCTTACCAGATCTGCAGTGACTGGTAAGTTTTCGTTGTTTTCTCAGCAGTAGTTTACTGTTCGCTTTGATATGCCACGTTAATTTTGTGGCTCTTTTGACTCATGGTAGCGTTTCTGCTCGCGCTGAGTTGTTTTCAGTTTGTTTTCCTAAGCCCACCAGTAGCGTTTCTGCTCGCGTTGGGTTCCTCTATAGTTTGTTTGCTTAGACCCACCAGTAGCGTTTCTGCTCGCCTTGGGTTCTTCTATAGTTTGTTTGCCTGAACTCACCGGTAGCGTCTCTGCTCGCGTTGAGTTCTTCTACAGTTTGTTTATCTACACTCCCCAGTGGCATTTCTGCTCGCGCTGAGTTGTTTTCAGTTTGTTTATCTACACTCACCAGTGGCGTCTCTGCTCGTGCTGAGTTCATCTTTAGTTAATAATCGATTTGCTAGTGGCGTTTCTGCTCACGCTGAGTTTGGAACCTCTACGGGGGTTTTCCTACAACGGAGTCGCCAGTAGCGTTTTCTGCTCGTGTTGACTTGTCGTTGGTGGCGGGCTAATCACGCCTTTCAGCAGTATGATGCTGGATAATTTATGCTGCTCGACCTGTCTGGCTCCACTTTGGCCCGACGACGGGCATGACTTGTGTCCCTCCTGCCTCGGTGTGGAACATCTCCGGGAGGCGCTGTCAGATGATGCTTGCCCCAACTGTCGTGTCATGCCCCGGTCGGTCAGACTGGATCGGTTGGCTGCACTGGAGCAGCCTACCGACTGGGCGGGCGCTTCGCCGCGTGCTCATTTGCCGATGGAGAAAGCGGTGTGCAAACGATCTACTGTGGCTGCACCTTCGGTACCGACAAAGCGTGCCAGACGGACCGATGTAGGGAGGTTGTCCACGAGAGTGGATCATCTCACTACTGAGCTGGCCCAAATGAAAGCCCTCCTCCAGTCCTTTCAGACTGCTGATGATCACGGCGCGGCTCTCCCTCTCGAGCAGGATGAAACGTCAGTCAATGACTATGATGCTGTTTCTGTGGCGGCCTCTGGCACCCATTTCTGTGAGGACCTTCTGGGGGTGGGCTCCGGGGCTTCTGGGTTGGACTCCATTGCCTCCCAGGAGGATACGGGGGAGTCTGTGACATCCGCTATTCGAACGGCTCTTGCCCGTTTACAAGTTATTGTTCCTCAGGCCCAGCCTACGGCTTCCAGCGCCTTCTTTAGGCGCAGTAGGTCAGAGACTGCCTTTGTGGTTCCTCCCTCGGCGGAGTATGTGCTGGAACTGCATGCTTGCTGGTCAGACACCGAGGCGCTTTCACGTCTGACAACGGATGGCAGGGTCCTGGCAGCTATGCAGGAGGCACCCAAGGTTGGCTTGGGGCAGATGCCAGCGGTGGAACCAGGCATTGCCTCTCTTATTATCCCGCCTGATGAGGGTTTGCGGCCTAATGCCCGTTGTCCGCGTCCTCAGTGCCGTATTACCGACGACCTTCTCTGCAAGGCCTATGACTCTGGGGTCCGCATGGGCCGGATTGGGAACTCTCTCTCCCATCTTATGCTGGCCTTGTCTTCCTCCTTGGAATCTGTTCCACTGGATCATGCCACGCAAGGCCTGGTTGATGCATCTCTGCAGGCCTTTGCTCTTATGACAAGGGAACTTGGACGCACACTCTCCACACTGGTTCACGCTCGCCGCCAGGTCTGGTTGGCGCAGTCACCACTAACTGAGCCTTGTAGGAGGACCCTCCGGGCCCTGCCTGTGGTCCCGGGGTTCCGGGGTTTTTGGTTCTGCGGCACTGGACGCCTTGGACCGTACAGCTCAGGCCTCTAGAACGAGGGAACAGCTGGCAGGGCTTCACAGACGTGATCGCCAGCCAATCAGCACCTGGGCAGCTGCGGGTCCTTCACGGGGGTCCTCAGGGCCTTCTCCTTCTTCCACTGAGCCCCAGGGTCTCTTACCAGTTCGGAGATCGGTCCAGAGACCTGCTCCAGATTGGAGAAACAGAGCTTGAGACCAGGCTGGGACAAGGTCCTTTCATCCCTTTCGGGCCGCGCAGTCTGGCGGGCGTCCTCTCGGGCCTTCGAAGGGCCGGGGGGCCCGCAGATGATGCCTTAGGGCCGGCGGTCGGTTATTTTTCCCCTGGACAGCTCAGCTTCTGGGCTGCCCACACCCCGGACTTGTGGGTGTTGTCCACCCTGTCCCGGGGTTACCGTCTTCAATTCCGCCGCCGGCCACCTATCCCTGGCCGGGTCAGGATGACTGTGATCCACGACCCGGTGAAGGCACAGGCACTGAACCAAGAAATCTGCACCTTGCTGGCCAAGGGTGCTATAGTGCCTGTGGACCCCCTGCTGGATCCAGGGGGCTTTTATTCCATGTATTTTCTGGTTCCAAAGAAGACCGGGGGCCTGCGTCCAGTCTTGGACCTCAGAGGCCTGAATGTGTACTTGAAGGCCATGCCCTTTCATATGCTGACCACCAAGGAAGTGTTGCAGGCGATTTCCCCGGGCGATTGGTTAACTTCCATAGATCTCAGGGATGCTTATTTTCACGTTCTGATCGCTCCGCCCCATTGGCGGTTTCTTCGTTCTGCTTTTCAAGGGAAGCATTTCCAGTTCAGGGTCCTCCCGTTCGGACTTTCACTGTCTCCCAGGGTGTTCACCCGATGTGTTGCAGCGGCCCTCTCTCCTCTGCAGATACAGGGATTGAGGATCCTCCCATATCTGGACGACTGGCTCATTTGTGCCGCGACGTGGGACCAGGCGGTTCGAGATACTCGGTTAGTGCTCCATCATGTGGGATGCTTGGGCTTGCAGGTGAACATGGAGAAAAGCAGTCTGACTCCCTCACAGGAGACTGTCTTCCTGGGCATTGCCATGGATTCCATCTCAATGACTGCTTGCCCGTCACCCCAGCGGGTGGACAGTATATTGAGCGTGCTCCCGGAATTCAGGCACGGCGTGGCACTGCCTCTTGTGCGGTATCTTCGACTCTTGGGCATGCTTACAGCTGCGTCCGCCGTAGTGCCCTTGGGGCTGCTGTCATTGCGGCCCCTCCAGATGTGGTTGAACAGCTTGAATCTGGATCCCACACGGAACACTCATCGTCTCCGAAGACTTCGGGTGGGGCCTCAGTGTCTTCAGTCTCTGTTCCAATGGAGGGTGAGGTTGTTTATGACCACAGGGGTCCCGCTCGGTTCCCTCCCGTGTCGTCGGGAAGTTGTGTTTACAGATGCATCCTCCATGGGCTGGGGTGCAACCTGGCGGGGTCAAATGGCACAGGGGACATGGTCCCAGCGGCAGAGCAGGGAACACATCAATGTCCTGGAGTTACAGGCTGTACTTCTGGCTCTTCAGAGCTTTCTTCCAGGCTTGCAGGGGAAGCACGTGCTGGTGAGGTCAGACAACACCACAGTGGTCTTTCACATCAACCACCAGGGGGGAACGAGGTCAAGGAAACTGTTGTGCTTGACTCAACGGCTTCTGACCTGGGCAGCTCCACGCATAGCCAGCCTCAGAGCAGCCTACATCCCAGGGTCGGAGAACGTGCCAGCAGATTTTCTATCCCGTCAGAACCCGCTTCCGGGGGAGTGGAAGCTTCACCGAGAGGTGGTGGAGTGCATCTGGAAGGTCTTTGGCAAGGCGGACGTGGACCTCTTTGCCTCAAGGGACGCATTTCACTGTCCCCTTTGGTTCTCATTGGACAACAGCAGCCCTCTGGGCCACGATGCTCTGGCACACGACTGGCCTCGGACCCTCCTTTATGCCTTTCCGCCATTCAGCCTACTTTTTCAGACTCTCCTCAGGGTATGTCAGGAGAGGCACAGGGTTCTGCTGGTGGCCCCCTACTGGCCAGCGAGGACTTGGTTTCCTCTACTGTGAAAGCTCAGCTCCGGCTCGCCAATGCGTCTCCCCTCCAGGAGAGATCTTCTTTCCCAGATGGGGGGTCAGATTTTGCACCCCGAACCGGACCGGCTCCAGCTCTGGATTTGGCCCCTGCAAGGCCAGGGTCCACTTTCTCAGGATACACTGGGTCCATAGGGCATACAATGGCTAATGCATGGGCGCCGTCCAGGCGAGCTGTCTATGCTAACAAGTGGACGGTCTTTGCGACCTGGTGCCGTGATAGAGGGCAGGACACGGTGCAGTGTTCAGTTTCTGACATACTGACCTTCCTGCAGGCATTACTGGATCAAGGACGGTCTCCATCTACCTTAAAGGTGTATGTGGCTGCCATTTCCTGTTGGCATGTTGGGCTGAATGGTTGTTCTGTGGGCCAAGACAAGGATGTTGTACTGTTTTTAAGAGGTGCTCGGCGTTTGCACCCGCCCAACCGCCCTGTGGCACCGGCGTGGTCCTTTCTCTTGTGCTTGAGGCTCTTCGGTCCCTCCCATTTGAGCCCCTGGCGTCGGCAGACCTCAAATGGCTCTCACTGAAGACTGCGTTCCTTTTAGCTATGGTTTCCGCAAAACGTGTGGGGGAATTACAGGCTCTCTCGATAGCCGAACCCTGCTGCCGGTGGAATCCTGATGGCTCAGGCGTTACACTGTGGTCTGACGTAGCATTTATTCCTAAGGTATCACTGCCAGCAGGAAGTACCCAGCCGCTCCATCTTGCCCGGTTTGACTCCGGAAGCCCCTCTGAACCACTGTGTCCTGTTCGTGCCCTTGAGACATATATCAATGCCACGGCATCCTTCCGAAAGACAAATAGCCTTTTTGTTTGCTACGCTGGCTCACGGAAGGGTCAGGCACTTTCTAAGCATCGACTTGCACACTGGGTTGTGGATTTGATCTCCAAGGCTTATGCCTTGCAGGACCGGCCACTGCCGGCAGGAGTGAAATGCCACTCTACAAGGGGCATGTCGACGTCGTTTGCTGCTATGACTGGGGTGCCATTGGATGTTATATGCCGTGCGGCCTCCTGGAAATCACCTAGTACCTTTACTCGGTTCTACAGGGTGAATGTGGCTGCGCCCCATCCGCTTCAAGGAATCCTGGAGCAGCATGCCTCTACATCACATTAGGTGGGTGGTGTAGTCGTTGTTCCTTGAATGTTGCTGATTCCTCGTGACCTTGTTGATATGAGTCATCCAGTGCTTGAAGCACCGCCTCTGGCGGTCAGTAGGGATGAAATAGAACGAAAGTTACTACCGTAACTACGGTTAAAAGAATCCCGGATGACCGCCAGAGTGCTTGGTTCCTCGGAATCTCTGCTTTCGCGAGAAGATTGAGGGATTGATTGCCGGGTGACTCTATATAGTCACGTGGGTCCCCGGCAGGTCACAGCTGACTTTGTTGTCATTAGTACTCGACCTGCGCATGCGCAAGAATGATCATTCAGTGCTTGAAGCACCGCCTCTGGCGGTCATCTGGGATTCATAGAACCGTAGTTACGGTAGTAACTTTCGTTTTCCTTAGACAGAAAACCTTGTACCAATTTGACTGTATGATCTGGTTGAACTGTAAAGTGCCTTGAGATGACTTGTGTTGTGAATTTGGCGCTATATAAATAAACTCAATTGAATTGAATTGATGACCTGGGAGCTATTGATGATAAATACTAAATTTTACCAAGAAAATTGCTAAAAAATAAAAAATAAGTTAAAATGAAAATGAAATGAGTGTGCCCCATCTACAGAGACCAGTAGAACAATTTCACACTGATTTTGAGTCAATAGGTCACATGACTTGGGAGCTATTGAAGAAAAATACTTAATTTGAACTAAAAAAATTGCTAAAAAATAAAAAAATGAGTTAGAATGAAAATCAAATGAGTGTGCCTCATCTACAGAGACTAGTATATGGGACAATTATCCTGGCATAATGCAAGAGCACATCATTTCAATTTGAGAAAAGAATTTAATCTTCTTGCACTCAAAACTTATAATGCTCACACTCAAAACATGCGCTCTCTCTCAAATATTTCCTCTTCTCTCTCTAATCTTTGTTTCTTCTCTCAGATTAAATGCTTCTTGCACATATACTTTCTCCTCTCGCTTGCCTCCCTCTCTTCGCGCACAAACCGCGCTCTGCACGAGTCTCAGATACGCTCGCAAACCCATAGGCTCTGCTTGCGGATTTTTTTTGCTCTCTCTCGGATTGCAGTTGGATCGTCGCCTTGCAACCTTTCCAGCCAATAGAACGACAGCCTCGGAAAGGGTGCGCTTGCTTAACCCTACTGAGTGTGCCTGTGCTACTACGCGTCAGCTGAAACTGCTATTTACAGTAGTTTTGTGTCTCGATTCAGCAAAGTTCAGTACTTATGGATAACCCAAAAAATTCTGAATTAAGTAATTTTAAACAATTAGTGGTTTGTTATGTACAAAAACAAAGAACCGACATATTAAATTATTATCTTGAAATACTTTGTTGCTATAATGGCAAATCTGTACGTTTTAACCAGTCAGTGAGTTATGTTTTAAAATGTTGGATGAGTGGACAATTGGTCCGAAAGAGGAGTGCAATCGCAGCTCAAGTAGGACATTACAAGGAAAGGAGACTTATGTCTTCTGAAAGCCACCGCTGTTTTCACCTCAAAAGAGCTTTTCATTGGACTAACTATGCAGTTTGTTGGCTATATCAGCAGGTTAATAAATAATAAGTACTGTATTATGATTAGGGGTGTGCATTGGCACTGCCCTCACGATTCGATTCGATTACGATTCACTAGGTAACGATTCGATTCAATTCGATTCTACAAGACATTGCGATGCATCAAAATTCTACTGCACACAAGGCAAATTTTTCATCAGTCATGAGGCAACAAAAGCAATCAGATAATAACATATTTTATTGGCTGCTATGTCTGTATCTTTGAAATAAATGTCAATGTTAAATAAAATAAAATTGGTACAGGGATACTGGATATGGCATTCTCTCTGCTTTAGAACCTTAATAAAAATTAAATAGAGCAATAACAGCCAACTTTTTCCAGCAGTGACCATAAGTGTTTTTTTACACACAGTAAAATAGCAGCTCTAATACAGGGCACTTCCTGAACTCCTGTGCAAACATTAGGCACTGTATATGTTATATGCAATAATAATAGTCAGTGCAACACACAGTAACCACTTATTACTGTGAAACTTTTTTCAATTAGTAAAGTCAAGTGCAACTATTCTAGGGTGACCATATTTTCATTTGGGAAAACCAGGACACCTTGGGGGGGGGGGGGGGGGGGGGGGTGATTGAAAGAACAAATGTCTCATCATCGGGATTTGCTCCGTGATCAGAGGAAATGTTACTCGGCGCACAACAGTGGTGAAAATTGGAAGTTAAGTTTAATATAATACAACTCCGTGAATAGTTCCGTCTGAAATGAATGAAAATAGTTTATCTGAAGGTTTTTATTTGTTACTGTGTAAATGGGTTTGGCTGTAATTTAAGGACAGATTCTAATATATCTGCAGAGCGGGAACTATAAATCTGATAGGAGTTTAATTTTTTTATTGTTGTTTTGCACAATATGCTTAACTAAGTATTTTTTGTTGTTGAATATTAGCGATTTTGCAGATATATTTTGTAGATACATTGTTTAGATTTACTTATATATTTCTAACCCTTTTATAGAATAGAATAGAAAATCCCTTTATTGTCCCACAATGGGAAGATTTACAGCAGCAGAAAGATTATTGAAAATGGTCACACAAATGAGGACCTTAGAAAAATGTATAAGAATAACATAATAGGGAAGAGTTAAAATATAAAAAATGCAATTCTGTAAAGTGTTTTAACAATATAAAACCGGATAATTAATAACCAATATGCTGCTATGGACATTTTTACAGTAATGGATATTTGAAAATGGCAGCAACATCAGAGATGTGCAGAATGACAGCAGCATGTTATTTAACTGACTAAGGTTTCCATCATTACATTTGATTTTATTTGTTACTGCTCCTGGTGGTTGGAATCTTTACTCCACTCTGGATTCTTGTGAGTGTAGTCTTTGTTCACTTTAACTTTTTAAAAAATAAATAAATAAACAAACAGTTTTGAAAACCTCGGTATTCATTCTTTTCCTGCTTTGTGTGTCAACTTTCACGGTTGCTAAGCAACAGAGCATACAGCGGTAAAACCCGCCGAAGGGTGGACCTGTTCGAATTTACAGCCAAAACTCTTCCGGCCTCCTTATTTTCAAGGACTTCGAAGGATCCAGTCTAGGTAGACCGCGTCCTTGGAGGATGCGTCCTAGGTTTTCGAACAGAGCAAGAGCAGGGCTGCCCGCACTGACGCGGCTCAGGGATTACGTCACACGGAGCGTCAAGCGCAGTGAAATCAGGACATTTCCTCACTTTCTAAAAAAAACCCGGGACGCCCGGGACAGGACGTGAAATACGGATATGTCCCGGGAAATACGGACGTTTGGTCACCCTAAACTATTCTCAACAAAACATCATCTTAGCAGCTTTAAGACAATGACAATTATATACCTGAGATGAGAATACACATCAGCTGCATACAACAAATATATCAACATATCAAGATGTGAAATACGGTGTAATGTAAACCAAAAATAAAGTGTGTAGGCTTACCCTACTACCAAATTTGTGCAAACAACTTCTTCTGTCAAGATCACCATCATCAACAATCCGTTTCAGAGTGAGGAAATATATAGTTTGACCTAAGCCTACATCATAACTTTTCACTGTTCAGCATTTGGGAATTTCAAGGTTCTTGTGTAAGAACACAAGCTGATCGACATGGTCCGGTTTGAGAGCGCTTCTTTTTGCAGTGATAACATCTCCTGCAGTGGAGAACACTCTCTCTGCTGACACACTTGTCCCTGGGATGCACAAGTATCTCTTTGCCAACCTAGAGAGGAGAGAAAATGTGCCCTTATGGCGATGCCACCAGTCCAAGGGATCCTCCGAGAGAGGCACAGCTGGGCATCTACAGTACAATTCCATTTCCTCCTCGGCAATGGCATCGGCGGTCTTACTTTGTACTGCAGTTTCACTGATGGCATTGAAAGCAGGTCCCAGCAAACTCACAAGCAGCGATGTGGCCCTTTTTTTGGGAGCAGAGGGGCCTGCTGAGTCTGACTGGTTCCTGAACTTCCTGTTCCGCCAGGCGCTTCATCTGCTTCTGTCCTACATCTCCTCTCATACTTTATTTGAACAAAATAAATAAGAGCAAAAAAACAGCAGTTAGCAGCACTTTCTCAGAAAATGCTGCAGCTCACATCACAACATATAACTATTTTTCTCAGTCTTAACATTTTACTGACTATGTAGCTGCTTATTTTAACATTACATTGTTATTACAATTTAATTGAAAGTTATTCCATGAGTTTTACAAGTAGAAATTAAATTACCTCCAGGGATGCAGCCTCTGAAGTCACTCCTGCGTAGACATACAATCTCTCCTCCTCTGTCAGGAAAGGTAACCCCTTAAAGCGAGGATCCAGGGCAGAGGATGTATGAAGGATCTTCTTCTCTGCCCCACTATTGTACCTCTTAAGGAGATCTGTTTTGATGGCATTCTTCACATCGCGGATCAGTGGTTGGTCTCATAAACTGCTCTCGTCTGCAGCACATGTGATAAAATCTGCCAATCCTCGCTAATATAATGAGCCATTATACACAGCAAAATTGGAAGAGTTGTTTTGAGTTGATTTTACTGGTGTTAATTGTTCTGGTGTTAACAGGAGTTACTGTGTGTTAATTGTGGTGTTACTTTAAAACTGGGAGTGCTTACAAAAGCTCTGTGCACTGTGTTGTTTCAAAGAGTTAACTGCTTAACGCTGACTGAGAGTGACATTCTATATCCGGTTCTTTCATCATTCTTCCTTTTGGACGACGGACATCTTGCCGCTCTTTTCCACCTGTGAAATAGATGATTTCTTACAAAGGTAAGAATCTTAATATATTAATGTGACGTTAGTTGTGTTTCCAAGAATGATAAGAATGAATAATAAAATACTAACCAACACGCTTCACACACGGCTATGCCGAGAGAGGGCCGCAGCAGACGGGCTGCCGTTAGCTTTGGAGCTCTGCTGGTTGCCGCGGTCCTCTCACTTTCGGAAGATTTTCTTTTAAATTACGCATTAAATCTGTGAATGGGCCATGTGGCGATGCTTAAAAGTATAATGTTCTCGCCTCAAATGATCTTAAAACGTACTTTTATTGAACAACAGCAACCGAAAAGAGAACATTTAACTTAGTATTCTGAGCTCTGTGAGTTAAGAACATGGACCGCCAAGCCAACCAATGAGCAGAAGTTGACTCTCTAGGACACGCCCCTCCTCATTTGCATAATGAGGCAGAAATGCAGACAGAAATGTAAAAAAAAATATATAAACGACAAAAAAATAAATAAGGTTAATATTACAAAGGCAAATAAATAAAGAAGCTATTTAAAAGAGTTATATAAATTAAAGTCTCACTGTGTAATTTAATTTCTTACATTTATTTGTTTATTGTATTTTTGTTGGCAATTAATTGTATGCTTATATATATGCTATATATATATATGCTATATGCTTTAACTGTGCTTATTCCCCTCACCATCAACAACAAATCCTGTGAATTTGGTCATATTTACTCTTTATTTGCAAAAATTAAATGGGGGGAACAGTTTCTTTCAGTAAACTGAAAGAATCTGTTCCCCTCCCATAACATGGGAAGAAATTTATTTACCTGCAAGTCTTAACTGTATTTATTCCCCTCACCACCAACAACAGATCCTGTGGATTTGTTCATATTTACTCTTTATTTGTAAAAATTAAAGGAGGAGAACTATATATTTCAGCTGTCTAAAATAATCTGTTCTCCCTCCATAACATGGGAAGAAATTAAATCACCTGCAAGTCTTTAACTGTGTTTATTCCCCTCACCACCAAGAACAAATCCTGTGGATTTGGTCATATTTACTCTTCATTTGGAATCATATATTTCAGCTGTTTTAGCTGCCTGATATAATCCATTCTCCCAAAAACATGGGAATAAATGACCAGCAAGTCTTTAACTTTGATTTAAAAACATTTGCTCTTCATTTCACAAAGGCAAGAGGCCTTGGAATTTCAAATTTTCTCATTTCAAAAAAAGCTTTCTGGAAAAAAAATTCCAGTGGTTTGTTTTTAATTATTTCCGTAATATTTGTAAACAGTTAGATAAACATTTAAACTGAAAATACATTTCATAAAGGTCATCAAGCAAACAGTCATATTTATAATAATATAGTATCATATAATAAATGTTGCAAAAATGACTGTACTTGGGCCGTACTAGAAAATATTTGTTTATTACTTGGTAAACTTTCATGGAAAGATCAAATTTGGCAATAGGCAGTCCAGTTTCAATGCAGAAGCATAGTTGCAGCACCTTTTTGACCATTCCCTGAACTGAGTTCCTTTAAAAATTGTAGTATGTTGATATGGCATTTGTAAATATATTCCAGGTTTTTCCATTCAAGGACGGCATGTTGCTGAAAGTTAAATATCGGAATGTGAAGAAGTACATCAGTTGGCACTCAGCTGTGACCTATGTGGACTTCATCAGTAAAGCCAAGGACTTTGATTAATGTCTGAAGACATATGCCATGATTCCAATACTGTCAAATAAGTGTTTTTCTGTCAATCCCTCTTACATGTATTTCCAAACATATTATTGTTGCGCATCTGTTTTTTTATGGCACAGATATCTTAATAAGACACATTTGCCATTGACTGTAAAGTACAACAGTACAACAGATGCGGACACAGCAGTTGACGAAGACATTATTTCAGAACTATTGGAGTCCAATCCAGGTCTTTGCTTGATAGTTCGTGAAAAGACTTCTGATGAAGGTATGGGCCTTATGCTGTCAATGAAGAGTTTGTAACATATACGGTGCCTAAAAACGTCTACACCCCCCTGTTCAAATGCTAGGTTCTTGTTATGCAAAAAAATAACAGAAAAACAAATAATTTCACAACTTTTCCCACTTAAATCTAAACTATTATCGTATGCATTGCAAGTGAAAAACAATCTTAAAGCTTTAAATGGAGAGGATGCAAATAAACTTTTATCAACATGGTTGCATAGATATGCACGCCCTTAAACTTAATACTTCGTTGCAGCACCTTTGGCTTCTATTACAGCACTTGGTTTTTTGGGGGGCAAGAGTCTATAAGTATAGCACATAAGCATTCCAAATCTGACAGATTGTGAATGCATGATGCTGCCACCACCATTCTTCACTTTATACATTGTTATACCTTGGTGATGTAGAGTTGCTTTTGTGCTAAATATATGTTTTGGAAATATGTAAAAAAAAAAAAAAAAAAAAAAAGCAGCTAATCATATCATAACACATTTTCCCACATGCATCTGGGAGATTACAGTTGTCTTTCTGTAAAATGTACTCCACAGGTTAACCTTTTTGGACATAATTCCAAAGGGTATGTTTGGGGCAAAACATCACCCTAATAACACCATACCTAAAGTGAAGTATGGTGGTGGCAGTAGGCATAGGATGCAATCATGAATATTTTGACAGAGGCCGTGGTAGTGGCACAAAACTTTTGACCCTCTGTTAGGAAGGTGAAGATGCAGATGAACTGCATTGTTCAGGTTAGTAGTTCAGATTAAAGGTGGAAAAATCTGTGAATTTATTTGTTTTTCTGTCATTTTCTTTACATAACAAAGGGGGTGGTAGACTTTTAAGACCCACTGTACATATGTATGTAATGCTTTTACTCTTTGGTACACCTGGCAGTGTGACAGTGTGAAAGTAAGCTAAATATGCTGTACTCCTTTGCATTGTAATAAATGCACACTAGGGATGGGACGATTTATGAAAACCGCCCGAACCCTTCGGTTCGACTGTCTCGGTTCGATTTGCGTGTGTTTTGTTTGGTTCATGCGCTGCTCCTTTTTCTCATAGGCGAAGCGTTTACACCCCAGAGCAGAAGGTGGCGGTACTGCGACCAAAGCCAACCACCAGTAGTAAACAAGAAGAAGCGAAGCAGTGTAGCAGGTGTAGCAGGGGAAAAAATCAGTTGTTGTGGAGAATTGTGTGGGTATGGCGAGTGGGAAAGAACAGGAGTTGGAAGACGCGCCAGCAGCACTTTATAGGTCTGCTGTATCGGACCACTTTGCATTTAGAGTGACCTACGATGACGGCGGAAAGAAAGTTGTGGATAAAAGTGCAACAGTGTGCAAGCATTGTGCAACACGTTTTGTTTATGCTAACAGCAACATGTCATGCTAACTCCGAAATCCCACATACTCCGTCAGCAAGCCCCACTGCGCTCCAGACTGGCTGCTCAAAGCAAAGCCTGCAGCCTCCACTGTGGCTCCCGTCCGCTCCCCTCTGAGTCCCTTGGAGATGGTAGAGAGCATGCGCGAGATGATTAAATTCAAAGCAGCAAAACATACGGAAATGATCCAGGGTTTCCGCGGATCATTTAAAATATTTACAATCCATTATTTTTTGGGGGATTTTTTCATTAATTTCAAAAAATTTTATGGGATTTCGGTGTAACAATCAACATATACCGAATCGAACCGAACCGAAAACCGTCACCACGAAACCGTAAATCGAACCGAACCGTGGATTTTGTGAACCGTTCCACCCCTAATGCACACTATTAAAAATGGTTATAGGTATGGTATGTATAATTGCCAGCTTTGCAATTATTCTGCCCATTGCCAAATTGGAACTTTCCATGAACAATAAAAACACTAATAACTATTTGTCTTTCACAACATCACATGTTACCACAATAGCCCATGTCCAAATGGATACTACCACAGTCATATATTAATCAAAGGATGTGCTGTACAGATTTCTTTCCTTTAGACCACTCAATGCCTTCTACTTCAGATACTGCATCTTCTCTCACGGACACCTTGTCCTTATCATCAAGCGACAGCGACCTAAGAGAAAAGAGCATTTCTAGACTGAACAAAGAAGGAAGCCCATCTGGGGAGAAAGCTCCCCTGTCAGAGACCGCAAAAGAGGTAACATTTTAAGGAAACAGTCATGTGTTGTCTGTAAACATACCTCATTTCTGTGGCACAGACACAGGCAAAGTTTCTATCCATACTAATTCTCCCCAACAGTATGATCAAGCATTTGTTTCTCACCTACAAATGGAGCAGGAAAACCACTCAAATGTATCGTGTGATGCATGACACTTACATGCTTAATTATGTTTAATAATGATGATAATTACTTTTGTGTGATGGTAAGCAGATGGTAAAAAATGCCTTGCTTCGAAAATCCGGAGGAGAGGACATTCTTGAAGAGTATAAATCCGAAAACACGCTGAGGCACCGCACGAGGAGGCAGCTTGTCAACATACTGGCAAGTGATATGACTGAGAGACATGGGTAAGACCTAGCGATTGAACTTTGAGATGGGTTTAGATTTGTGCAAAAAATATTCTCCTGCCTGTCAGAACTAAGTTAATTTCTTGTCTTGTCGCTACAGCCGGATTCCCTCCCGTCAACAGAAGGAGAAGTATGCGCTGGGAATCATTTCACTTTTCCTGCACTTAAGGATCCCTTCTCACCAAAAGGATATGTAAGTTTTGCATTGATTTTTAGGAGTCAGTAGAAAAAAATACATTGGAAGGTGGCTAATATGACAGCTAGGATGGTTATTAGTGCATATATTTCATATTTCGTATTTTAGTCATAGCTATAATAGCCTGACTTATATAGGTGATTTTTACTTTTGTTTCCATTTGCTGTGCCAGATGTAACACTATTTTGATGTTCTTTCATTTTTTGTAGGAGCATTTTTATGATGCACAGAAAGGTACTGGATATTTGGCGTGGCGTCTGAAGACAATGAGCAGGACTACAGCGAAGAGGCCAGCAAAGGAGCCATCATTGCCTACAGCCCAAGGACCAAAACGGAGAAGACAAGTGACAACACTGCCCGAGCAGCTTGATGGTGACGACTGCAGAGAAGCCATTTCGTTTCTTACTCACACCCCTGAAGAAGCAAGTGTGCTGGAGAAAATGAAGATGACGTTTCAATATCGTCAGGACTTGGTGCATGACCCAGAAAGAAGCGCGGATGTCTTCAAAACATTCCCACGTTTCCTGGATGGACGTTAACTGGTAGTGGTGTGGCAAATAGTGTAGTTTCATCAGTTGTAAGTCATTTAGAAGATTTTGCAGAAGGACTTTATTCTGAGTTTAAGCACAAAGTTTTGTCTGCTATACCGGTTGATAATCCTGTAAGAAATACATTGGGAAAATGTCTTGAAACCTTTGAAAACCCTGTTGAGAACTTTAATACTGAAAGTAAAAGAAGGAAGTATTTAAGTGAAAAATGGGGAATGGTGGACCCCGTGGAAAAACTGTTAGGATTCCGCTATGATTCTAGACTCAATAAAGTTACGGGTACTTTTGATCAAGTACCAGTGAAAGACACTTTTGTGTATGTTCCAATTTTGGAAACGATCAAATTTATCTGTCGCAATACTCATATTTGTGGACTGCTTAACACACCTTCTGTGATGGAAGTTACTTTAGATCGCATCCATTATTTTCAGAACACCGAACATCCCTGCAAATTCAGTTATTTTACGATGACCTGGAGACGGCAAATGCACTTGGTTCAAAGCATGGACATCATAAAGTTGGAGCACTGTACTTTGTTCTGAGAAATTTGCCCCCAAAGTTAAATTCTGCACTAATGAATATCCATTTGGTTGCATTGTTTCATACAGATGATGTTAAAAAATACAGCTTTGATCCCATTTTGCAGCCGCTAATTGATGACATCAAAGTGTTGGAGAGTCATGGAATTAGTTTGCCACATTCAGCTGTAAATGTCCGCGGCACAATTTCCCAAATCACAGGCGATAATTTAGGCATGCATGGGATCATGGGTTTTATCGAGTCGTTCAGTGGACGTTACTTTTGTCGTTTGTGTTTGATTGAAAGAAGTGATGCCCAGAATGTTTTCAGTGAGGATGACCCAAAGATTATCTTGCGAGGTAAAGAAATCTTTGAAACTCATTGCAACGAGTTACAGTCAAATCCACAAAAGTTGCATGTGTGTGGTTTAAAAAGGAATTCAACGTTAAACAGCTTACAGTTCTTTCACGTTTCCCAGAACTTTTCTTTAGACATAATGCACGACATTCTTGAAGGGGTTTGACAGTATGAAATCAAGTTGCTATTAGAATACATGTCAGAAAACTTTTTGTCAAAACCTGATCTTCTGTCTCGAATCTATGCTTTTGACTATGGGTACTTGGAGCGGAAAAATCGTCCAACAAGGGTCAACTTGGATAGTGGTAACAATACAATAGGATTGAACTCGATTCAGACTCTATGTCTGATTAGAAATATTCCCTTGAGTTTTGGTGACATTGTGCCGAAAGGTGATCAGAATTGGTCTTTGCTGTTGCTTCTACTACAAATCATTAACATAATTTTCTCTCCATCTGTAACAATGGGCATGACGGTGTATTTAAAACATTTAATAATGGAACACCATGCCTTGTTCAGACAGCTTTATCCAAATAAAAATATGATCCCAAAACACCATTATATGTTACATTATCCGAGTTGTATCAGAAGAATTGGACCCTTGATTCACATGTGGAGCATGAGATTCGAAGCAAAACACAGGGTGTTCAAAAACACGCTGAAAAACTTTAAGAACATCACAGTGTCACTTGCCAAAAAACACCAGATGTTGATCGCTTACAATTGGGAGACATCCCCTTTAAACCACATAGAGTATGGTCCCCTGAAAGCATTTGTTCCTTTTGTGCAAGAAGATACTTTTTCAACTAACTGGGTTAAGATTTGTGGGTAAGAGTATAGAGTTGGATTGGTTGTATCTAGTGGCACTGACCATGATTTTCCTTTGTTTTATAGGATAAAAGTGATACTTAAGCTTAAGAATGATGTCCATTTCATTGCCAATAAGCTTGATATTGAATACTTCAGTGAACATTTTCATGCGTACAAAGTGTGTGAATCGGATGAGAAAGTTGTAATCAATGCAAATGTTGTGGAAACGTATAGGCCTTTTGACCTGCAGAGCAGTTATAGCACCGATGATGCTTGTCTTTACATTGTACCATTATTTTTGTAAGTTTTGTGGTGTCATTTGCAACTGTCATTTGTAACCGTTTTGGTGCTTGGTGTATTAAAAATTATAAGTTTTTTGTATAAGATGTTTTGTATAAGACAACCTAATTAACACTAGTAGAACAGTGAGATGGGTGTATTTCATGTATGTAAATGTGCCCTGCACACTGCTGCACACAGTCCAGATGAACGTTTAGTTTTAGAAAAAGCAGTATTTATTGTACAAAATAACACTAATTAGTGTTACATGGTAACCTGTATAGTGAGTTAAGCTAAGCCAATTCAACACTCAAATGTGTTAAAAATATAACACTTTAGGTGTCAAGATGTTACACTTAAAGTGAAGTTTTAACACTAATCGGTGAGGAATCAGTACTCAAATGTGTTAAAAATTTAACACTGTAGGTGTTAAGATGTTACCCTTTGAGTTAAAAGTATAACTGATCGGTGTAAAAAAATACATAAAAATAGTCAAATGTAACACTATTGGTGTTAAAGTAGTAACACTGAAATAGAGTTAAACTATCAACACTATGCATAGTGTTGATTTAACTCGGAACCAGTGAGAATTATATAAACTCAGGAAAAGTGTTAAATTTAACACTATGGGAGTTGATTTAACACTGGCCGATTTGCTGTGTAGTTACGTAGGACTCTGTTGCAACTGAAGTCCAGGCGTCACTTGTAATGGCTACACGACTGGCTTTACACATTGATTCCATTACCTTTGCTTTGGTTTCTTTGTACAATGAGGAAATTGCAGAATCAGTGAAGGTAGCTCTTGTCGGTAGCTTATACCGGGGCTCAAGTGTTTTAAGCATGTGGCGAAACCCCGCATTTTCTACCACAGAATAGGGTCATAGGTCCTTCGCTATGAAACATGCCACGGATCGTGTGATCCTCTTTGCTTTCTCGGAGTTTTGTGGCAACGTTGACAATAGCGACTCATCAATTCTTGGCTGGGATGTGTCGACTTTTTGTGTTGTTGTTTTAGCCAACTCAGGATGCCAACGATCAACATGGTTCGTGAAGTTCGTTGTATTGCCAACGTGCTTGATTTTAGTATGGCAGATTTTACACACCGTGAAAGTCTTATCTAGTTTCCCATTGATTTCGTAAAATCCAAAATGTGCCCAGATATCAGCTTTCCAAGCTTTTGGTGCGTTTTTAATTACCCGTCTATCGCGGTCATCTCCCTCCGCTTCCGCCATCTTGATTGTTGTTGGTATGCCCCGGAAGTAATTGAAACTTCACAACTTGTCCATTTGAGGCCAGAAAATAAACAGTGACATAATCGATTATGGCACGTTGCCGCATCGATGCTGAATCGTGCATGCCCCGCATTGTAATGCATTGCTGAATCGATTATTGTTGACACCCCTAATTATGATATTAATATTGGTATTTATTTAAATTTTATTATCATGTTTAATCAGACCTCAAATTTTATATTTAGTGAAGAGTGAGACTGTTAATTTTCGGAGGCGTGGATGACTTGACCCTGGAAGTGTGAGCATTATAAGTTTTGAGTGCAAGAAGATGAAACTCTTTTCTCAAATTGAAATTATGTTCTCTTGCATTATGGCAGGATAATTCTCCCATACTAGTAGAACAATTTCAAAGTGATTTTGGGTCAATAGGTCACATGACCTGGGAGCTATTGACGAAAAATACTAAATTTGAACAAAAACAAATTGCTAAAAAATAAAAAATGAGTTAGAATGAAAATCAAATTGCCTCATCTACAGAGAGCAGTAGAACAATTTCAAAGTGATTTTGGGTCAATAGGTCACATGACCTGGGAGCTATTGACGAAAAATACAAGATTTTCACCAAGAAGAAATTGCTATACAATAAAAAAAATTGTTTAAATGAAAATCAAATGAGTGTGCCTCATCTACAGAGACTAGTAGAACAATTTCAAAGTGATTTTGGGTCAATAGGTCACATGACCTGGGAGCTATTGACGAAAAATTCTAAATTTGAACTAAGAAGAAATTGCTATAAAATAAAAAAAATTGTTTAAATGAAAATCAAATGAGTGTGCCTCATCTACAGAGACTAGTAGAACAATTTCAAAGTGATTTTGGGTCAATAGGTCACATGACCTGGGAGCTATTGACGAAAAATACTAAATTTGAACTAAAAGATTGCTAAAAAATAAAAAAAAGTTTAAATGAAAATCAAATGAGTGTGCCTCATCTACACAGACTAGTAGAACAATTTCAAAGTGATTTTTGGTCAATAGGTCACATGACCTGGGAGGTATTGAAGAAAAGATTATATTATTTAATATTTAAATTGTTTAAATATTTATTATAGCTTTAAAATTCAATAAAAATGTAATTTGTCTATGTAAAAGCATGAATTAGCACTTCATATGTCAGTTGGTCACAAGGAAAGACATCTATTAATATATGTATGTCAGCACTGTTTGGTTCGGAATTTTGTTAACGGTCCCTAAGTGAAACATCGAGCGCTTGGGAAGGGAGCGGTGGTGAACGGCTGGCCGACATTAGCATACATAAATTGGATCAGCCGCGAGCTAAACACCGCTTGACCTGCAGAGGGCGAATATCGAATATCCAACTTGAAACTCATGGGCGTAGGTTTGCATAGGGACCATAGGGACATGTCCCTACCAAAATTTTGGACAGACCTACTTGTCCCTCCCAATAATACGATTTGAATAACATGTTTATATAACATCTTTATAATTTACAAATCAGCCACTGTGTGTGATCACAGCCTATTCTTTTTCTCTCGCAGCTCAGTAGCTAATGCTGCCGCTCCGTCTTGCTGCCCGGTCTTTCCTGTCCCTTAAATCAGTAACTGTCCTGTTTAGCTCCACTCTCATTGGTTGCTCTGCCTCAAGTTCCGCCTTCTCTCTTCCTGATTGGCTGTTTTCTAGTCCGTATGCGTTTGTGTGTGCTTGGAGCACGAAATAAGAATTTTATTCACTCTAGTTACTGAAATTATTATTAGGCTACAAAACTAGTACTAATGAAAAAACTTAATTCTATCTACACTAAAACAGGCGAAAGCTGCTGAATGCTGATTCTTAGCCACAGCCGACTGAAAAAGAAAATGTGAGGGTTTCCCTTTTTAACAATACTTCATTGCAATTACTGTTTTCATTTTATGACGACCCTTTGAGGCAGTTCAGCTACAAATAGCAGGTCTTATTTCTTTTATAGAGAATAACAACACAAGATGGCGCCTAAACATCTGCTATTTTTGTTTAGAAAGCATGATTACGGTTCCACATAATTTTGCTATTTCTTTAATATTTCTTCTTTTAAAAAAAAGATAAAGCCAATTACAAACGGAGGAACACTATTTACATTGATTTTATTTCACATAAGTTTCCACACAGTCCATAAGTTAATTAGTACAAACATTAGTGTTTAGTAAAAATGCTTGAATCCGGCTGTTTATTTTGAATATTATTACATTACAGACAAGAAGGTGTTATGTTTTCTTTTAATAATTGTTAAAAGTGATTTTATATTGGAATAAATTTTGTCAAATTTTTAATGTTGTGTTTTGTAGATGATGCCAGTATATGTAAATACAATAAACGTATTTGCCTTTCCTTGAATGTGTCATTTTGCGTTATTTCATAATACAGAGAGAGCATTCAAAAAATAAGAGTGTGTTTCACCCGTTTACATTTGCACAATTCTATATCTTCAAAAGAAAATACAGGATAAATCCACATATAATGGGCATATTTAGACTATATTTGGTTAAATAGGCACATATTTACCTACTGTCTTAGTCACTGGTACATTTAAAGGCAAACCTTTTCAAAGTGGAAAATAATTAATTTCACATTGATCAGAGCCAGTGACGCTTCAAACATTGATAAACAACATCTAATGTGTTTAGTGCTGATCAGTGGTGGACTAGGACAAAAAATCGGCCCTGGCATTTTGGACTAGACTGGCCCACCACATTTTTTTTGGTGTACTGAATGTGTATACCAGGGAATCCCAAACTTTACCATGCCAAGGCCCCCCTACACCAGTACATTTTCAGCTGAGCAGTTATATCCAGACAGGAATATTTTAATTATTTTCATTCAATAACTATAATTTCATGTATAATTTTTTATTTTTTATTCTCCATGTCCCCCACTTTGAAAACCAGGGGTGTATACCAGCTGTGCAATGCCTTGAGGCCAGATTAATGGAAATTAGTGAGAGTGGACACTTATAATACTCCAAAATCTTAATTTATTAACACTGTAAAATGTAAACTCCACCACAGCACAGCAACAATTCCTAGATCAGAGAGACACCTCCTGTTGGTTGCATTTTTAATGGTGAATACCTTTTGCACAACTGGATTTTTTTGTGCTTTGTTGTGGGTGGTGATTCAAAAACTTTTTTTAAAGACAAGGATCAGGACGGGCAAAGTAATTTATTTCCTCCTGCTCTCTTCTCTCTCGCCATGTCTCTCCTCAGCCACACTGACATGTTCACTGCTCGGTTCGCCGTTGCCTCCACTACAACCACCACCACCATCATATTTTACATCAGACACCGGAGCAGATGAAGGGCCTGCTGTTGGGAACATGTCAGTCAGTTTGTTGTTTCTTCTCTATATTACTACTGTGAACACCGCTGCACAAAGTTCCAATGGAGAGTGAAGGTGTTTTTCTACTTTCTGATTGGCCTAGCCCTTTAGACTGTCAGGGATAATAACCAATGGGCTGCAGTAGCCTGTGGTAAGGGCCGGATAATCGGAACTGTCTCTTGCGCTGCTGATTTTATTTTTCTTCATGCATTATGCAAATATAACGAGGCCGATATATAATAATAATAATAATAATAATAATAATTGTACAAAAGTTAATTCCTGTTCATGAAAATTCCTACCTTCCTTAAGTTCTTAAACGCACCACACGCATAGCACTCAGTTCGCAGCAGACAGCGGTTAATTGATCTGCAGTGTGTGCGTCCATAGAGCCTTGAGTTAATATGTGGTTTTGTGTTACGCTTCGTGTTTGTGTTAACCCCCTTTGCCTACATTGATAGCTTAGCAGTAGTTTGCTGTCGTTTTTATTGTGTGTTTTATGCTCAACAGTTAGCTAAAATGAGTGATTTGTTTTTAGCTGCTAACTAACTGTAAGCTAGTTTTATGTTGCAGTATTGCTAATCCCTGTTGATTATACATTGCATGCTGAATGCTGGTGTGATATTTGAGCCTTTGAGATTGATAGCTTAGCAGTAGTTTGCTGCCGTTTTTATTGTGTATTTCATGGTCAACAGTTAGCTAAAATGAGTGATTTATTTTAGCTGCTAACTAGCTGTAAGCTAGTTTTATGTTGCAGTATTGCTAATCCCTGTTGATTATACATTGCATGCTGAATGCTGGTGTGATATTTGAGCCTTTGAGTTTATTTTATTTTCTATTTTCTGAATCTGTACTGTGTGTTTGTATTTCAGAAACCACACACAGACCCTAACAGGTCCTTAAATGCAGATAAATCAATAAAACCTGATTAAAGGAGTCTGCCTCTTCTTACTGCAAGCACCTGAACATCTCTAAAGTGTCCTGACCCGACACCCTGAAGTGATTGTTGCCACCTAAGTTCCATATACAGTCAGTCTATTGATGAAGAAAATTAATCTGCACCAATGATTAGAATATATTGGATACATGTTTTACATATTGAATAAATGTTTTACACTAAATACATTTATGTTATACAGGTCACAGAGTCCAAAAGAATGTGCGCCACCGAATATGGAGAGATAGAGAGCCGTGTGTGTGTGTAAAGACTCTGCAGCTGCAGCTTTGGTGCGCGACCTTGAAGTCTGAGAGATAAGGCCAGGGTGGGAAAACAATGAGCGAAATAACAGGAGCACGCTGGGAGTTCAAGGCCATTTGAGGCCTTTGAAAACCAGGGTGCAAAAATGAGACCTATTTGTAAGACAGACGCATTGAGAATGGGTTGTTCAGGGCTGCACAGCTCAGCTGAACTAATTGTAATATATTGAGTTTTCATCTCCAAAGCATGCGGTGCAGTACTGGTCGCACAGAAAGTGAGGGTTTTACTGGGACCTTGAGTTTTAAACTCATGCTGACCTTTTTTGATGTAATGTTATGATCATAAGTCACACTGGATGAAAACATTGTTTTGACATATTGATGATTAAGACTATGATGTGTTTTTGATTTAACTGCACTAAATGTCATCATGATCTACAAGAAATGTCACTATGACTTGTGAAGAAAAAGCTTTGATAGATCAAAGAAAGGCTTCAATTAAAAATATAAAATATGGTTTGAAGGTGGTTCTTCCACCAAGATGAAAGAGCCCCAAGCCCCGGGAGTAAATAAAAGGGGGCCCTTTTCTGCTTGTAAGTAAGCTTTTCTGCTCACCGGTGAACAGCTCATGTGTGTTCTGTAAATAAAATTCTCCGGACCTGGACTCAGTTGCCTCTGCCTAATTTTGATCAGTGTCTGAAGACTTTTTCTACAGCTTTTTGAGAACTTTGAATTTTTATAACACTTAGCTTCAATTTTAAGTCGTAGGGAGAACAGTTTCCACGACACTATCATACAATTTTGTGGTCCTTCGAGCCGGATACAAGCAGCTACCTTAGCCTTAGATGTTCAGCATGGATAAGAGATACCCGTACAGAGAGTCTGATCGCCCGCGCCAACCCAGCCAACTGCCATCATATCTCCAGAACTACGAGGTGGGCTACCCATCTAAGCAACACCACCCACATGATGAGCAGGTCAGACAGACTTTTCCTCCTGATGTCCTGCAGTATATTCATAATATGAGAAAGGAACATGATCAGTTGTGACGAGATGTGCAACGTCTTACAGAAGCCATCGCTAGCCTTCCTGTACTAGCTCCACAACATCCCATGTCACAGTCCAGACTGCGGGAGGGAGAGATGTTATTCACACCTACGCATGCTTGTAAGCTGATGCCGATCAGAGGTCAGGAGGACCCACATCAGCATGACATTGCCCTACAGGTGCCAGCCAGTGATAAATCTTCACCCCCACGGGACAGTCACTCAGACATGAGGGAGGAGGTAGTTCACAGTTTAAAGAAAGTTGTGTTGCACTATCAGGGTGCAGCACAACCTACTTCATCATCTGGTGAGTCACCCCCTCAGTCTCAGGGCTTCAGTCTAACAGTAAAAGGTGAGAAACTCCAACTAACTCAACATTCAACTGCCGGGAGACAGTCGCAGCATCTCTATCCAAACCAACGCACCCTTTACCCTACACCTAGTGCTGTTTCCAGTCAGCCTGTCAGACATTATAGATCACCTAGTCCAGGAGCCCGCTCTGATGATAACTACTACCGACAGGACTACAACTATTCTCCATGGAAGTGAACAGAAGGGACAGTCAGAGAAGGACACAACTGCTGCACGGGAGAAACCAAAGAAATGCTGCCCATTCTGTGATACAATGCAGCACTATCTGAATCAGTGCAGTAACTTCAAACTCTTGTCAAGAGATCAGAAGACAGAGTGGATCAAGACAAACAAGAGGTGCTGGAAGTGTGGCCGTGACCATCAAGCAGCTAAGTGTAACCTCAAGGCAAAGTGCAAACAGTGTGAACGGCGACACCTTGAGGTTCTGCATGAAGTCAATACCAGACAAAATACACCAGTAAATGGTAATTCCAACTCGACCGAAGAAAGCACCTGCTTGGTAAGTTCCATATCTTATACGCTTTACTTAGATCGACCAACCAGCAGCAGCCAAGTTCTACTAAAGTTGAGTCGCGTCATCATTCAGAGTGGTACAAAGGTGATCGAGACCTATACTATATTGGATGATGGTTCAAAGCGTACCATACTCTTACACGAGGCAGCTGAGCGCTTGGGGCTTCAAGGTCAATCAGAGGACCTTGCACTCCGCACTGTCCGGCAAGAAGTTTGCACCATCCATGGTGCCACTGTGTCATTCTCTGTGGCTCCTGCATCACAGCCTGGTAAAACGTTCCAGATACACAGAGCCTTCACTGCCAAAGAACTTGGCCTTGCCCGCCATACTTACCCCGTAAAAGCCCTGCAAGAGAGGTACCATCATCTCAGGGACCTGCCACTGTCTGACATAAAGGAGGTACAGCCACTGCTGCTCATTGGTTCAGATAATACACACCTTATCACCCCGGTGGAACCAGTACGCCTTGGTCCCCCTGGTGGTCCTGCTGCTGTGCACACCAGACTTGGATGGACTTTGCAAGGTCCTTCAAAGTTCCTGCGTCACCGGTTAACACCAGAGCATTGTCTTTTCACTTCCTGTGCTGCACCAGAAGCTGATCGCCTTCACCATGTCGAGAGACTGCGGCAGATGGATATCTTACCATATCGGAGTGAGCGACTCATTACCAGGTCCAGACAGGATGCTGAGGCTCTCCGAAGGCTTGAGGAGAAGACAATCAGGGTCACAGTGGATGGAGTGAAGCGCTATGCCACCCCGTTACTTTGGAAGGAGAATGTTCCTCCACTGCATGCTAAACCGGAGGCCGTCTTGGCTCAGCTACGTGGGACAGAGAAGCGGCTGGCCAGGGATCCAAAAAGGTCAGCGACTTACTGCAAGGAGATCCATAAACTTCTTCTTCATAACCGTTTCACCCGAAGAGGTTGCAAAGACCAACCATTTGTGGTTCATCCCACACCATATAGTGCACCACAATGGGAAGGACAGAATAGTTTTCAATTGCTCCTTCAGATTTGAAGGTCAGAGCCTCAATGACCAGGGCCTAAACTTGGAGCCAGCCTATTAGGAATCCTCTTGAGATTTAGGGAACACCCAGTGGCCATTAGTAGTGATGTGAAGGGGATGTTCCACCAGGTCCGTTTACTGGAAGAGGACAAACCCTTCCTCTGCTTCCTATGGCGAGACATGAAGATAGATGAGAAACCTACTGTCTACAAATGGCAGGTTCTTCCCTTTGGGACTGCATGCAGCCCATGCTGTGCCATTTTTGCACTTCAATCACATGTCCATCAGCACACCAAGTTGGAGGATGATGCCCCTCTGTCTGTGGAACGTCATTTTTATGTTGATAACTGGCTGCAGAGTCTCTCTTCAGAAGTGCAAGCTGAGAAATTGGTTAACCACGTTCAGTCTCTTCTCATGGATGGTGGATTTGAGCTGCGACAATGGGCTAGTAATGTCCCTGCAGTCATTGGACACTTACCTGTAGAGTCACGGTCGGAGAGCAGCACCCTCTGGTTCTCCCAAGACACAGCTGAACCTCAAGAGTGCACCCTAGGACTCGAATGGCAGTGCAAATCCGACACGCTTCAGTACAAGCATCACCAGGGCGAAAGTTCAGAGCTGACTATGCGCAACATCTATCGACTACTTGCCAAGCAGTATGACCCTCTTGGGTTCCTTGTTCCCTACACAACAAGTGCCAAGGTCATTGTACAACGGCTTTGGGACAAGAAACGAGGCTGGGATGATCCCCACCTCCCAGAAGACCTGCTCCAAGCTTGGCATCTGTGGGAAAGTGAACTGCCCCAGCTGTCACAGATTGCCTTGCCAAGATGCTACACCGACCCCAAGTTAGACTGGAGCAACAGCATTCGGACTATTCATGTGTTCTGCGATGCTTCTGAGCGCGCATATGGGTCTGTAGCTTATCTAACCACCGACAGAGGTGAAGGAGATGTCAGCGTGGCATTCTTGGCAGCAAGGTCGAGAGTAGCGCCCAAGAAGCAGCTCTCAATCCCCAGACTGGAACTGTGCGGAGCTCTGACAGGAGCACAGTTAGCTTCAGTCCTAAAGAAAGAGCTCACGCTTGACATCCAGGAGGTGGTGTATTGGACAGACTCGACAACAGTACTTAACTGGCTCCAGTCAGAGTCATGTCGGTATAAAGTGTTTGTAGGAACCAGAGTTGCAGAGATTCAAGAGCTCTCTGACCCTGCATCCTGGCGCTACATTGACTCAGAAACCAATCCTGCAGACGACATTACGAGAGGAAAACCATTAGTTCAACTTGCTGGAGAAAATCGCTGGAGCCAAGGGCCACGGTTTCTTCAATTAAAGGAAAACCACTGGCCAAAGTCACAAGCAAGAGAACTTGTAGAAGAAGCAGAGGAGCTGAGGAAGACAGTGTTCTGCAGGCTGTCGATGGGGTCAACCACTCCACCAATACCTGACATCCTACAGTTCAGCACTTACCAGGACCTCCTGAAAGCAACAATGCAGTCTCTGAATGGGGCGGCTGCTATCACCGCCCATCCTACTGCTGATGACTTCCAAGGGGCAGAACTGGCCCTGCTGAGACATGCTCAGGTAGAGAGCTTTCCAGGGGAGTTCCCTCTATTGAAAGCAGGAAAGGCGATACCATCCAGTAGCCGATTACTTACCCTCGCTCCTGAATACGACAAGTCATCTGATGTGATTAGAGTGGGGGAAAGACTGCGCAGGTGCGAGGGCCTAAACTCTGAAGTTCTACATCCAATACTTCTGGACCCTTCTCACCCAGTCACAAAGCTCCTGATCCAGCACTTTGATGCGCAGCTGCATCATCCTGGAGCTGAACGTGTCTTTGCAGAGCTCCGCAGGAAGTACTGGATACTGAGGGGTAGAGAAGCAGTTAGGAGACATCAGCATAACTGTCTGGAGTGTAAGAAGTGGAGAGGCCAGCCCAACATTCCAAGAATGGCAGATTTACCCCCGTCAAGTTTGAGGATCTCCCGGCCTGCTTTCTACTCAACTGGGATGGACTGTTTCGGACCTATGCTCATTAAAGTAGGCCGACACTGTGAGAAGAGGTGGGGCATTCTGTTCAAGTGTCTCACAACTCGGCCCGTCCACCTAGATCTGGTCCCAAACATGGATGCAGATTCCTTCTTGATGGCACTTCGAAGGTTTATTCTTCGTCGAGGTAAGCCCTTTGAGCTACTTTCAGATAAAGGCACTAATTTTAAGGGAGGAAGTAAAGAGCTGCATGAAGCTTTTAAGGCTATAGAACCAGCTCTCCAAGAACAACTGGCAGCAGAACAAATCCGATTTCATTTCAATCCTCCTAATGCTCCCCACTTTGGTGGGTCATGGGAAAGAGAGGTGCGATCTGTGAAGGCAGCCCTACGTGTCTCGCTGGCATCTCAAGCTGTGTCAGAGGAGGTGCTGAGGACTGTCCTAGAGAGCATCCTCAATTCCAGGCCTTTGGGTTACGTCTCTGCAGACGTTGCAGACCCGGATCCTGTCACCCCCAATTCATTGTTGATGGGGCGGCCGGACTGTTCTCTACCACAAGTGGTCTACCCAGAATCGGAGCTGCTCAGTCGTAAGAGATGGAGACACATACAAGTTCTAGCAGACCATTTCTGGAGACACTTCCTGCCTACCTTACAAGCTCGTCAGAAATGGCACACCGAGAAGGAGGATATTACAATCGGAACTGTTGTTCTCATTGTTGATCAGCAAACCCCAAGAGCTCTCTGGCAAGTAGGAACAGTGAAAACCGTCATACCTGGTGCTGATGGTCGCTGCTCTACCCAAAGACGTTTAGTGAAGTATTCTATCTGTCAAATTTGCATGGCAAATTTGGGGGCGGCTGTACAAAAGTTAATTCCTGTTCATGAAAATTCCTACCTTCCTTAAGTTCTTAAACGCACCACACGCATAGCACTCAGTTCGCAGCAGACAGCGGTTAATTGATCTGCAGTGTGTGCGTCCATAGAGCCGTGAGTTAATATGTGGTTTTGTGTGACGCTTCGTGTTTGTGTTAACCCCCTTTGCCTACATTGATAGCTCAGCAGTAGTTTGCTGCCGTTTTTATTGTGTATTTCATGGTCAACAGTTAGCTAAAATGAGTGATTTATTTTAGCTGCTAACTAGCTGTAACTAGTTTTATGTTGCAGTATTGCTAATCCCTGTTGATTATACATTGCATGCTGAATGCTGGTGTGATATTTGAGCCTTTGAGTTTATTTTATTTTCTATTTTCTGAATCTGTACTGTGTGTTTGTATTTCAGAAACCACACACAGACCCTAACAGGTCCTTAAATGCAGATAAATCAATCAAACCTGATTAAAGGAGTCTGCCTCTTCTTACTGCAAGCACCTGAACATCTCTAAAGTGTCCTGACCCGACACCCTGAAGTGATTGTTGCCACCTAAGTTCCATATACAGTCAGTCTATCATATAATAATAATAATAATAATTATTATTATTATAATAATACTTATAATACATATTATTAATATACATTAGTCTGCCGGCCCAAACAGCACGTTGGCCCACCGGGCAAATGCCCGGTACGCCCGATTACCAGTCCATGCCTGGTGCTGATAAAATTAGTATAAATGTAGCAAGAAACGCTGCTTTTCTCTTTAAACGAAATGCACCCTGATGCTAACGTCAAGCATAAAAAAAGCATGCATATTTTTGCAAAGGTAAAATTACATTAATGAAACTTAGGACCAATAGTGTCCCTACCAAAGAGGAAATAGAACCTACACCCTTGTTGAAACTAACTTCACTGCAGTTTATTTCTGCAAGTTTCCCCATTGACACTGCCTGCAACCAGTCACTCTGTCTAACGTCCGTTCATCAGTGACGAGTTCCTGTTCAGAGCTGTCTTGACATGGTAAGGTGGTTTCACCCATAAGGAAGGTGATGTCGGGGTGTAAGTTATGAGGTGCCCCCAGGGACATAAATCAGAATTAACTTGCATATGCTGTACACAAATTAAACTCTTCCATATAATATACTGAAACACATTAAACTGAAATGCCTTCCGTTTAAACTGAAATCTGCTAATAGCTTTCTAGTAGTGTGTATGAGAGCTTTCTAGTAGTGTATATGAAAGCTTTCTAGTAGTGTATATGAAAGCTTTCTAATAGTGTGTGTGAAAGGCAAGGCAAGGCAAATTTATTTGTATAGCACAATTCATTAAAAACGGAATCAAAGCAAGTAGGAAAAAAAATAAAATAAATAAAATAAAAAATGCAGAAACAAAAAAGAATATTAAAAACTGTTGGACTATAGAAAATATGTTTTAGTTTAACTGTTTAACTAGAACAGTCGAAGGCAATCCTAAACAAATGTGTTTTTAGTCTTGATTTAAAGGAACTCAGGCTTTCCGCACTTTTACACTTTTCTGGAAGTTTGTTCCAGATAAGTGGAGCATAGGAACTAAATTCAGCTTCTCAATTTTTAGTTCTGGTTCTAGGTATCCAGAGCAGACTGGAGCCAGAAGACCTGAGTGCTTTGTAGTAGTGTATATGAGAGCTTTCTACTAGTGTATATGAAATGTAAAGCTTTTCACCAGTTTATATGAACAGTTCTCACTACTTTGTATGAGAGCTTTTGAGTAGGTTATATGAGAGGTAAATGTTTTCAATAGTTTATGTGAGAGCTTTTTACTAGTGTTTGTGTGAGGTTTTCAGTAGGTTATATAGGAGGTAAATGTTTTCACTAGTTTATGTGAGAGCTTTTCACTAGTGTTTATGCACGTGTTTGAGTATATTATATGGAAGAGTTTAATTTGATATGTGTATATGCAAGTTAATTCTGATTTATGTCCCTGGGGCACCTCATAGTAATTCACCTTTGTTAAAACATGAAGTAAAGTTTGTCTCCCATAGGAGGCAACTGTTCATGTTATTGAACAAATGTGATGAGGAATTAAATCGGCGCTTTCATGTTAGACTGGATGGATTTGACTACATGCTTTTTGCAGCCTCCTCTAACATGAAATCCTTTGGTTGTGGTCAGGAGGGACATGTTGTTAAAGTGTGCCCTGATGAGGGCCAGGCGGCGGCCCGCTGCAGATGGGGCCCCCGCCTAGTGTGGCAGCTGCCGTGGGCCGCTGCTGCTGCGGGGGATCCCGCAGTGGTGTCGGAGGCGTCAGTCCTTAAAACAATTAAAACTTTGAAAATGATTGTGTGTGTGAGGAAGGATGGGAGCACGGTGCTGTGTGGTGACGGGGGTGAATGGTGGTGAGGGTGAGAGCGCAGGTGCAGTGTTGCCAACTCAGCGACTTTGTCGCTATATTTAGCGACTTTTCAGACCCCTCCAGCGACTCTTTTTGAAAAAAAGCGATTGGCGACAAATCTAGCGACTTTTCTGGTGTCTGCCGTTGGGCGCCTCCCCCCGTCCCAACCCCGTTTTCCCGCTTCCGCAGATGTCCCTCTCAGCGCTACAGTCAGAGACACAGATGTGTTCCCTCAGCGTCCAGACAGCAAAAGAACCGCGCACATGCGCCGGGTTTGACGGCACAGGTTGATCACTCTGGAGTCAACTCCCTCAGTTGCTGAACCTGCCATAGAGAGCCTTGACCAACATGACCATGATCCACTCTTTCTTTGAGCAGGCAAGCACAGCCTGTGTGTGTGCAGGGAATTCTTATTAGTTAAAGAAAAAAAAAAACAATAATTAACATTTGCTCACATTGTCATTGATTCTTTATAGTCTTTTTTTCCCATTTAGATTGTTAATGTAATGTAAAACAAAAAATGTTATGGTTCAAAATGTTCATGTTTTAGCATGATTTTTAAGGTCCTTAGTGGACCACAAGGGAAAAAGAAAAAGGTAAATAAAAAAAAAAGTTGAAAAAAAATACATATATTATGCAAATTAGGCAATGACGTCATTCAGCGACTTCTAGCGACTTGTAGCACAGCCAATAGCTGCTTTCTTTTCTGAGGAGTTGGCAACACTGTGCAGGTGGGGAGAGGGACGTTGTGCAGAAAGAGCAGGAGGGGGTGAAGGGTGATGAGGGGTATTTGGCGTGTGGAGATCAGGGAGAGAAAGGTGAGATGGAGGTTACAGGACAGGTCGAAGGTTTGGCTGAAAACAGTGTGGACTTGTTTTGTGGAGGTGGTGTGGAGGGAGAGATGGGTCAAGCAGAGGAAGTGATGGAGCTTGAGGCTTCTACACCAACAAAAAGAAAAGCACAAGGAAGAATGTGGTGGCTGCTGCACAAGCCAGCAAACAGGCCAGCCAGCAGGCTGCAGAGAAGGAGGAGGTGTCAGACAGCAGCAATGCTGAGAGCTGGGTTAAGAAAAATAATGTCCAAAGTCAGAAAACAGCTTTAATCAGAATGATGCACAACAGCACTTTATTACTTTTTATGGTTTTTTGGTGTGTTGGTTTTAGGTTCTTACCCATTATGAATTCTTTTAAAATAGCATCTTTGAATCTTAACAGGGCGAGGAAGCTGAAAAACATGCTTTAATTTATCAAACTTTAAAACAAAAGAGAATTGATGTTATGTTTTTACAAGAAACTCAGCGATCTTTTAACTGAATCAGATTGGGGTAGAAAGTGGAGGGGGGAGGTCGTGTTAATTTTACCAGCCATTTTTAAATTTAGTTTCAGTTTTAGTCCAGTTTCAGCATCGCTTGTTAGTTTTTATCACATTTAGTCTACATCATGCCATTTTTATTTAGTCTAGTTTTAGTCGACTATAAGTCGAGCATTTTAGTCTTTATTTTAGTCAAAGAAAACATAATTTTATTCGTTTAGTTTTAGTCAAAAAAAACTGTCAACATTTTAGTCTAGTTTTAGTCAGGACATAAATTTAACATTTTACTTTTTTTGTCAGCAGATAATATTTAACATTTCCTTAAATTATTTCACATTTCAACATTTTCCCCATTGTGTGGGGATTTTCGTCTCGTCTCATCTAGTTTTCGTTTGGTGAAAAATGTGCGTTGACGTAAACATTTTCGTTTAGTTTTCGTTAAGGAAATTAACAGTAGTCAGAAACAAAAGGCGTAACTCTGGTTTCTTTTTACCATTTGCTGGCAGCTGGTCAATAACTTTCTTCAGCTAGTACCGTAGCAGAGAGATTCAGTGTCAGAAATATCCTGGAGGTAAATGATGGTTTAATGCCATATTCACAGTGAAACATGGTAGTGGTTGCATCATGCTGTGGGGCCAGGCTTCCCATAAATTTGTACTTTAAAAGCCACATCTTGAAGATCTATTTGGACTCTGTTTATCGGCGTATTTAGGGGGGAATAAATGATGAAACTTCTGAATTTGTCAGATTTTCTAATGCACTGCAGCATACTGTTTTCTCTCATCTTTTTGATTAAAAAAAAACACAATTTTAAGGAACACATGCAGACATGGAAGATGTTCTGACAATATTTGCATATTTATTTTGAACATTGTGTCATGATTGGTTCAGGAAGACCCAATATGCAGAACACCACGGAGACGGAAACTGGAGTAAAAGTTTAACAATGTTTATTGAACAATGGTACAATGAAAGAGTTAGGAACTGGTTCACTTCTGGGAATCTGGTTCACAGGCAAGTGGAAGGGAGACAGTTCAGTTAGCCACGTAGCTGGTGAATGTGGAAATGTTATCTTCAGAGATCTACCTTGAAGAATCCGGGTTTGGCTTTGAGAGAGGCACTGTTGGTTCCAGAGACTGTTTGATTCAGCAGAGTTCAGTTTCAGCTTCAGCGTCTTGCATCTAACGATAGGACAGACCTTGGTTTTCCAGCTCTTAGTCCAGAGCAGCATGGGAAATCCAGAGAAGGTTCTTCAGGTTTGGCTCTGAGGGCAGGCTCGACAGGTTAAGCTCATCCAGAGCTTATAGGACAAAAACAGGTTTCCTGTAGGCAGAGACAAAGGTAATTAGTTACCAGCTAGGAGACTAGAGGCAACAAAGATTTCACAGAGGAAGTGAGGTTCAGGTGCTAACCAAACTGGATAAACACTGCGGCGTTGATGCGAGGTCTGAGGGCTGCTTATATGGTGGAGGATCCTCCTGATGATGAGATGAGTTTCAGGTGTGTCGAAGGCTCAGCTCAGGAGGATCCACAGCGAACTCTGCTGGAGACAGGTGGTACAGCTCCAGATCCCAACAGTACCCCCCCCCCTCAACAACCGTGGTTCAGAAGACGTCGATGGGAGGGATTGCTCGTACTCCTCGATGAGGGACGGGTCGAGGATGTAGGAACCAGAAACCCACTGACGATCCTCCGGACCGTAGCCCTCCCAGTCGACGAGGTACTGCCAGCCACGACCTCGCCGACGGGAGTCCACGATCCGGCGGACGGTGAAAGCCGGATGTCCATCGACTTCCAGGGCGGGTGGAGGGGAGTCGGACGGAGGGCACAAAGGGCTGGAGATCACGGGCTTGATCTGAGAGACGTGGAATGTGGGATGAATTCGAAGAGTCGGAGGCAGTTGTAGTCGTACGGCAGACTGGTTTATGACCTGGGAAATCCTGTATGGGCCAATGAATCTGGGAGAGAGTTTACGGGACATCCCCTTGAGGGGAATGTCCCGGGGAATGTCCCGAGTGGAGAGCCATACCTCCTGACCGACTGGTGCAGGGCGTCTTCTTGAGTCAGCGAAACGTTTAGTGGTCTCCATGGAACGGTTGAGGGTGGCTATGGTGTCTCTCCAGATTCGATGACTGCGGCGGATGTGGTGGTTGACTGATTTGACCGAAATCTCTCTCTCGTCTGCGGGGAAAAGTGGAGGTTGATAACTGAGACTGACCTGGAAAGGAGACTGTCCGGTGGAAGCTGACTTTAGAGAGTTGTGAGCATATTCGATCCATGGAAGGTGTTGGCTCCAATCGGAGGGATTACTAGAGGTCAGACAACGAAGGGAGGATTCGAGCTGTTGATTCATTCTCTCGGTTTGGCCGTTGGACTGTGGGTGATAACCTGAGGTGAGAGAAGATTTGCAGTTGAGGGCTGAACAAAATGCCTTCCAAACCTGAGAGATGAATTGTGGACCACGATCGGAAAGAATCTCCTGAGGGATGCCATGTAGACGGAAAACGTGTTTAATAAGGAGCTGGGCGGTCTGAAAAGCCGTAGGAAGAGGGGTACAAGATGGCAGGACTTGGAAAATCGGTCAACAATGGTGAGAATTGTGGACATACCTCGAGAAATGGGAAGACCAGTAACAAAGTCGATTGCGATGTGAGACCAGGGACGAGAAGGAATAGGAAGTGGATACAACAGGCCAGAGGGAGGTTGATGTGTGGACTTGTTTCTGGCGCAGGTAGAACAGGCCAGCACATACTCCTTAACATCTCTGTGTAGAGTGGGCCACCAGAAACGTCTTGAAATGAGGTTGATGGTTCTACTCACCCCCGGGTGAGCGGCAAATTTGCTATTGTGCATCCACTGAATTAGGCGAGACCTGACAGAAGAAGGTACATAAGTCTTCTTTGGGGGACCGTTTCCTGGATCTGGTTCTGAAACGAGGGCAGAGTTTATTAGATCGGTGATCTCCCAGGTAACCACCCCAACAGTGCAGGAAGCGGGTAGAACAGGCTCAGGAGTCTCAGATTGATCAGTGGAATAAAGACGAGAGAGAGAATCGGGTTTGATGTTCTTGGATCCAGGTCGGTAAGAGATGATGAGATTGAATCGTGAGAAAAATAGTGACCACCTTGACTGTCGAGGATTGGCCTGTTTGGCGGACTGGATATAGGCAAGGTTCTTATGATCTGTCCAAACAGAACCGGGTGTTCTGCTCCCTCAAGCCAGTGTCTCCATTCCTCTAATGCCAATTTGATGGCCAGTAATTCGCGGTCACCAACGTCGTAATTTTGCTCAGCAGAGGAAAGTCTACGGGAGAAAAAAGCACATGGGTGAACTCTTTGGTCTGAATCGAGTCTCTGAGATAAGACAGCACCAACTCCTGAGTCAGATGCGTCGACTTCGAGGATAAATTGTTTCGATGAATCAGGCTGGATTAACACTGGAGCTCTGGAAAACAACATCTTTAATTTGTCAAAAGCAGTTTGAGCCTCGGGAGACCATTGGAAGGTTTTCTTGACTGATGTAAGAGAGGTTAGAGGTAGAGCTGTCTGACTATAATTCCTGATGAATCGTCGATAAAAATTAGCAAAACCCAGGAATCTCTGCAGCTGTTTGCGGTTTTCGGGAACCGGCCACTCCAAAACTGCCTTTATCTTATCCTCAGATGGCTTAACCTGTCCGCCCTCGAGCACAAACCCCAAAAAGGTGACTGAAGGTTGGTGAAACTCGCATTTTTCGGCTTTGACGAAAAGTTTATTCTCAAGGAGTCTTTGTAAGACCAGGCGGACATGTTTCTTGTGTTCTGTGAGGTCTTTGGAGTAAATGAGTATGTCATCAATGTAGACAAAAACAAACACGTTCAAAAAATCTCTGAGAACGTCGTTGATTAGGGCTTGAAAACACGCAGGAGCGTTTGTTAGACCAAAAGGCATGACTAAATACTCGAATTGACCCAGAGGGGTCTTAAAGGCAGTCTTCCATTCATCGCCATCTCTGATTCTGAGAAGGCGATGAGGTCCTAACGATGAGGACCTCATGGCATGAGGTCGACCAAGACTCAATATGACGATCGGTCCAGTTTATGTGGGGGTTATGTCGTTCCAGCCACTCAAATCCCAAAACCAACGGAGAACATGCAGAGGGAAAAACAAAGAAAGATATGGTTTCTCAATGGTTACCTGAAACCAACAGTTCGAGGGGTTGTGTCTGGTGAGTCACTTGGTGAAGCTTCTTTCCATCAATCGCAGAGACACAGAGAGGCTGGGTTAGAGGAACAGTTTCAATCTGTAGTTATTCAACTAAATTGGAGTCAATCAGGTTCCTTTCACAGCCTGAATCAATGAATGCAGATAAAGTGAGGTTTTGGTCAGCAAAAATCAGCGTGGCTGGAAGTAATAGGCGAGGAGATTTTTTAGAAATAACATGGCCCGTCAGACTCCTCAGATCCTCTGACGGGCCCCGGCTTTTGATTTAGCTGGGCATGAGGCAATGAAATGGCCACTCTCACCACAGTAGATGCACAGCTTGCTCCTGACACACCTTAACCTTTCCTCTTGTTAAGGTTCAAAGACACAAACACAAATGCTTGCATTAAAACAAATAAAATACACCTGACAAAGGAAACAAATAAATAAAATAAAGTGTCTCATGAACTTAACACGAGTGCTGGCTGTTTAAAGCTAGTTCACATAGAATAATAAAATAAATAGATTTGAGGTCAATGTTGTGAGAAAAAAGAAATCCAACTGATACAACAAAAGTGCTATCCTGCCAGCTAGTTCACATGGTACAGTGGGGCAAAAAAGTATTTAGTCAGCCACCAATAGTGCAAGTTCTCCCACTTAAAAAGATGAGAGAGGCCGGTAATTTTCATCATAGATATACCTCAACTATGAGAAACAAAATGAGAAAAAAAAAATCCAGAAAATCACATTGTCTGATTTTTAAAGAATTTATTTGCAAAATATGGTGGAAAATAAGTATTTGGTCAATAACAAAAGTTAATCTCAATACTTTGTTATATACCCTTTGTTGGCAATGACAGAGATCAAACGTTTTCTGGAAGTCTTCACAAGGTTTTCACACACTGTTGCTGGTATTTTGGCCCATTCCTCCATGCAGATCTCCTCTAGAGCAGTGATGTTCTGGGGCTGTCGCTGGGCAACACGGACTTTCAACTCCCTCCAAAGATTTTCTATGGGGTTGAGATCTGGAGACTGGCTAGGCCACTCCAGGACCTTGAAATGCTTCTTACGAAGCCACTCCTTCGTTACCTGGGCGGTGTGTTTGGGATCATTGTCATGCTGAAAGACCCAGCCACGTTTCATCTTCAATGCCCTTGCTGATGAAAGGAGGTTTTCACTCAAAATTTGACGATACATGGCCCCATTCATTCTTTCCTTCACACAGGTCAGTCGTCCTGGTCCCTTAGCAGAAAAACAGCCCCAAAGCATGATGTTTCCACCCCCATGCTTCACTGTAGGTATGGTGTTCTTTGGATGCAACTCGCATTCTCTCTCCTCCAAACACGACGAGTAGAGTTTTTACCAAAAAGTTCTATTTTGGTTTCATCTGACCATATGATATTCTCCCAGTCATCGTCTGGATCATCCAAATGCTCTCTAGCAAACTTGAGACGGGCCTTGACATGTGCTGGCTTAAGCAGGGGGACACGTTTGGCACTGCAGGATTTGAGTCCTTGGCGGCGTAGTGTGTTACTGATGGTAGCCTTCGTTACTTTGGTCCCAGCTCTCTGCAGGTCATTCACTAGGTCCCCCCGTGTGGTTCTGGGATTTTTACTCACCGTTCTTGTGATCATTTTGACCCCACAGCGTGAGATCTTGCGTGGAGCCCCAGATCGAGGAAGATTATCAGTGGTCTTGTATGTTTTCCATTTTCTAATAATTGATCCCACAGTTGATTTCTTCACACCAAGCTGTTTACCTATTGCAGATTCAGACTTCCCAGCCTGGTGCAGGTCTATAATTTTGTTTCGGGTGTCCTTTGACAGCTCTCTAGTTTTGGCCATGGTGGAGTTTAGAGTGTGACTGTTTGAGGTTGTGGACAGGTGTCTTTTATACTGATAACCGGTTCAAACAGGTGCCATTAATGAAGGTAACGAGTGGAGGACAGAGGAGCCTCTTACAGAAGAAGTTACAGGTCTGTGAGAGCCAGAAATCTTGCTTGTTTGTAACTGACCAAATATTTATTTTCCACCATATTTTGCAAATAAATTCTTTAAAAATCAGACAATGTGATTTTCTGGATTTTTTTTTCTCATTTTGTCTCTCATAGTTGAGGTATATCTATGATGAAAATTACCGGCCTCTCTCATCTTTTTGAGTGGGAGAACTTGCACTATTGGTGGCTGACTAAATACTTTTTTGCCCCACTGTACAGGTGCTGGTCATAAAATTAGAATATCATGAAAAAGTAGATTGATTTCAGTAATTCCATTTAAAAAGTGAAACTTGTATATTATATTCATACATTACATACAAACTCATATATTTCAGATGTTTATTTTGTTTAATTTTGATGATTACAAATGACAACAAATGAAAATCTCAAATTCATCATATCAGAAAATTAGAATATTGTGAAAAGGTTCAAAATTGATGGCCCCTGGTGCCACACTCTAATCAGCTAATTAACTCAAACCACCTGCAAAAGCCTTTAAATGGTCTTTCAGTCTAGTTCTATAGGCTACACAATCATGGGGAAGACTGCTGACTTGACAGTTGTCCAAAAGACGACCATCGACACCTTGCACAAGGAGGGCAAGACACAAAAGGTCATCGCTAAAGAGGCTGGCTGTTCACAGAGCTCAGTGTCCAAGCACATTAATAGAGAGGCGAAGGGAAGGAAAAGATGTGGTCGAAAAAAGTGTACAAGCAAGAGAGATAACCGCACCCTGGAGAGGATTGTGAAACAAAACCCATTCAAAAATGTGGGGGAGATTCACAAAGAGTGGACTGCAGCTGGAGTGAGTGCTTCAAGAACCACCACACACAGACGTATGAAAGACATGGGTTTCTGCTGTCGCATTCCTTGTGTCAAGCCACTCTTGAACCACAGACAGCGTCAGAAGCGTCTAGCCTGGGCTAAAGAGAAACAGGACTGGACTGCTGGTGAGTGGTACAAAGTCATGTTCTCTGATGAAAGTAAATTTTGCATTTCCTTTGGAAATCAAGGTCCCAGAGTCTGGAGGAAAAGAAGAGAAGAACTTCATCCACGTTGCTTGAAGTCCAGTGTAAAGTTTCCACAGTCAGTGATGGTTTGGGGTGCCATGTCATCTGCTGGTGTTGGTCCATTGTGTTTTCTGAGGTCCAGGGTCAACGCAGCCACATACCAGGAAGTTTTAGAGCACTTCATGCTTCCTGCAGCTGACCAACTTTTTGGAGATGCAGATTTCATTTTCCAACAGGACTTGGCACCTGCACACAGTGCCAAAGCTACCAGTACCTGGTTGAAGGACCATGGTATCCCTGTTCTTAATTGGCCAGCAAACTCTCCTGACCTTAACCCCATAGAAAATCTATGGGGTATTGTGAAGAAGAAGATGCAATACACCAGACCCAACAATTCAGAAGAGCTAAAAGCCACTATTAGAGCAACCTGGGCTATCATAACACCTGAGCAGTGCCACAGACTGATCGACTCCATGCCACGCCGCATTGCTGCAGTAATACAGGCCAAAGGAGGCCCAACTAAATACTGAGTGCTGTACATGCTCATACTTTTCATGTTCATACTTTTCAGTTGGCCAACATTTCTATAAATCCTTTGTTTTTATTGGTCTTCAGTAATATTCTAATTTTCTGATATGATGAATTTGAGATTTTCATTTGTTGTCATTTGTAATCATCAAAATTAAACAAAATAAACATCTGAAATATATGAGTTTGTATGTAATGTATGAATATAATATACAAGTTTCACCTTTTAAATGGAATTACTGAAATCAATCTACTTTTTCATGATATTCTAATTTTATGACCAGCACCTGTATATGAAGGTACAGTATTTAAGGTGAAACAAGGCATAGCTTGCTAGTCCTGAGAGTCCTGAGCTTTGTATTTGGTGTGGGCGATTAAGGAAGCTTGTATAGCTGGCCTGTCATTGTTTCTGGGGGGTTGTTGGTGGGTGGTGTATCTTCAATCTGAAACAGAAATTAATACAATGTCAGGATAGATGTACAGCATAACAGGAATTCCAAGTGTATAAGTAGCATATAGGTCTGTTTTTTCCTTAACAAAAACTAAGTCTGATAAATTGCAGACATTTTTATGTGTGCAAGCATTTTGGTTGTATTAATATTTATGCCAATTCAAATCAAATGTCCTTATAACAATAATGTGCAGATAAACAGAGCAGCATTTTATGTCACCAAATAAAGACATTGGGAGTTTGCATCCCAATCCCTGCAGTGGTTCCCCTAGCAATGGCTATTTTGTGTATGAAAATCTAGGTTAAAGTTGTTCTGAATTATGTGTGGCATGTTATTTTTATTTTGTCTTATCCTGATAAATTGTTTCAGTTCGTTTTAGCATTTAGCATACATGTGTTGCTGCCGAGCTGTTTTGTGTTAACTATAGTTTACTTGCAGCTGCTAGATTACCTTAAGCGCTTGTCTGCTTTAATTAAACTTGCAATTTAACTGAAACTATAGTTACCCGGCCAGTATAACATATCTAAGTTAGTATAAATTTTACTTCACATACAATTCTATCAACAAGTCGCTACGTGCTAAGAAGCTAACGTAACGTAGCCAGCCTGGATACTAAATGCATTAGTTAGTTTATCATTGGGACATTATAGCCGTTGATTTAATGTTACATCATAAACAACCACCACCAATCTTTCTGTTAACTTACCATAATGTCTTTGTGGTGAATTGCGACGTGTCTCTTCAGGTTGGTTGTGTTTTTTCCAGCTACCATGTGGCCACATTCCTTCCCTTCAACTAAAATCAAGCATTTGGTTTTGTTCTCCACTTCAATGAAGCAAAAAAGGTGTCCATAGATCACGTCTCCTCTTTCTCCTGATCCCTGTGCAAAGCATGTTTTACTTTTAACCTGTCGCCACCTTGCCGTGAATCCAGCTCCTGTCTGCTCCATGTGTTGTTTAGGCTACTCTGTGTCCGCCCGCTCCAGGTTTGAAAGTGGGTGTGTGGCGGAAGAGCTGACGAGGAGGAGGCGGAGACCTCAAATAGGCAATTTAAGAGAAGGAGGACTCTTCTGTTGCACCGACAATAACTTCAGGAGACTGAGCGAGGAAGAAAACAAAAAAAAACTCCTTTAAAGGTAAAAAAGGAAAAAAAAAACTAAAATATTGTTATAACAAAAAGTAGGCCTTAAATAGGCTGAGGGTAAGTCTTTTTTAGATCGAGAGTAAGTCTTTTTGAAAGACTTACAACCAGACTTTAGTATCCCTTGGGGCAACAGCGGGGATCCATCTATCACCTTTGCTCCATGGTCACTCAATAGGAGCCACTATCCTCAACAGACTGCAAACAGCCCCGTATGGACTAGCTCTTCATATGGACCAGCTCTTCATTCAAGGAACAGCTCTCCAATGATGGTTGCTGCTACATCTGTGGCAAACCTGATCACTGGGCCAGAAACTATCCACATAAAAAACGTGGGGGCAGAAGAGGACGTGGCAGAGGCTCATTTCATTATGGAGGTCCACCACCCTACCATGGAGGCCAGGCAGGACAGATAGGAGGCTACAACCATGGGACAGAGAAGCCAATCTCAGCAAGGGGGATATCAGGTACAGAAGCGAGGTCACTCTACCACACACACCCACCCACAAAGTGCATTATAGAGACATATAATAGTTTCCTGATAATTTTTTATGTTTTACTCCGGTGAGTTGCTGATTTCATGTTTGAATTGATATTCCTTTCCCTCTTATAATGGATATCCAGTAACTAAAACTCTCAATAACAGTTTGGTCAGGGTTTAATTAGCTTTCTCTGATAAACGGTATCCTACCGTAGCAAAACTTTCTATCTTTCTCTTATCTATAGGTACCTTTTCTTTAATGATGTGCTGTGTTAGAGATCTCTGAGGATTATCTAATATAAAACAGGCCTGTTTCCTCACCTCATAACATATGACCTCCGGAGGTATTTTTTTTTGTTGTTTTTTTTTGTTTTTTTTTAATTCTTTTTATTATTTTATATCACCTAAGGCGCCTAAGAAAAATTTGTAATGACTCCCACTCTGGTGTTTTCCAATCCACTTTGTCTGTTTAACCACGAAGGGTGGATGAGCAGGGAGACTGTAGATTTTTGTATTGCTCCAATAATTTGGTAACAAATTGGCAATAGTTACCTTTTCTTCTCAAAATTCAATGCTGTAATAACAGGACTGTCACATATTCTGCGCGTTTGTGATGGTTACTACACTGCTATCCCAGCATTTCTTAAGACACTGGGGGTGATTCTAATCTGACCCCTTTCATATCCCACCTTGTCATACCTAAAATTAATTAATTTCATAATTTGCATTAAGTAAACAACACCTGAGGAAGTCCCACCTCATAACAGTGTTGTAAAAAAATTAAATAAGGGGCCCTTTTAGATTTCCCTTGATCTGAAATGCTTTTCTTTTCCAGATCATCACACCCATAGAACAATGTGGTTATTTTGACACATGAGAAAGCATGTGTTAAAGGGGGGAGATTTATATAAGGGTTTATATAATCATATAAAATGTAATAATAATGTTATTAAAATGAATACAACGTTGCTGTCATTAAATAATTTTAGTATAATTAGACTAATTTTAGTCATTCAAGCTATCTCAGTCAAGTTTTTTTGGATTCCTTCTTTTTCTTAATCTTTGTCATTCCTTCTAGGCTGATTTTGTTGGGATCTGGAGGTCTGTCCACCTTTCCCTAGCAGAGGGCGTTCTAGGTCTCCTGGGGCTGAAGCTGACCACCACACCTGCGGCTCATGAGCTCATCAGGGGACCAGCATTTAAGGAGGGGCAGAGCTACAATTCGACGGCAGAGTGTTTGCCAGTTATGGTTAGCAAGCCTGAGCCAACCTGCCTGTCTGAATCTCTGACTCCCCTGAAGCCTGAATCAGAACCTAATCTGTTTTTTGTCCTCTCTGCTTCTCAGGAAGAACCTGCCTGGAATCCTGAAGACCTGGAAGGATTTCTCAAGCGTGAGACCAAGCGGTCTGTTCTCAGAAGAACGCTGGAAATCCAACTCAGTCTGAAACTTGCCTGCCCGCTCTCAGCAAGAGCTGAGAGAGAAGCTCTGAACCTGCTCAGTAAGATTATCTGCTCTGCCCTGCCTCTGCCTAGCCCTCTGCATGCCTTCAGCCTCTGGACCCTCCTGGTTCCCCCCTTCTACCGCTCAGCTCATCTCTGATCAGGTATGGACCTGCAAACACCCAACCTGCAAGTTCACTGAAAGAGTGCTAACCAATCTGTCCCTCTCTGCAGTGAAAACCAGTCGTGACCAGACCCGGACCCAGTTTATCCCAGAACCAGTGTTCTTTATTTGTTATTATTTCTTCAATAAACTTGTAAACTTTTTCCCAGCCTCTGAGTGTTCTGCATGTGGGTTAGATCCCTGAAAGCCAACATGACAGATTTATGAGGCTGAACTATTCACTGAGCTGTCTGGCCAAAACCTGTTACAGTTTTTTACAGTCGCTAGGACACATTTCTCAATACTTAGGTCACTTTTTCAAAACTCTTCACACAGTGAGCACAACAGAAGTATATGTGGGCTAAACTGCGGATCATTTATCATTGCTTTGGCACAAAATGCATTCAATGACTACATCTTTCAAATAACATTAATTCTTTTCTCACTTCGACACAACAACCGCCAAAACTCTGTGTACCTACAGGACAATTTGCACATGCTTACATACTGTTTTCAAAACTGTTCAATTCAATTCAATTCAATTCAGTTTATTTATATAGCGCCAAATTCACAACACATGTCATCTCAAGGCACTTTACAGTTCAACCAGATCATACAGTCAAATTGATACAGAGTTTTCTATCTAAGGAAAACCAGTTGATTGCATTGACTCATTGACTCAAATACAATCCCTCACACTAAGCATGCTTGTAGCGACAGTGGAGAGGAAAAACTCCCTTTTAACAGGAAGAAACCTCCAGCAGAACCAGGCTCAGTGTGAGCGGCCATCTGCCAAGGCCGACTGGGGTTCAAGGAGACAGAAGCAGAGATACAAGAAGCAGAGATACAAAAAGCAGCTGTAAAAGGCGGCCCCGTCCAGGAAACACACAGCCAGGCAGACGAGCTCCAAGGCAGCTCCCATGCCAGATGATGAAGAGAGCACATCCACCCAGCCACGGCCAGAGAAACAGGACCACACTGGAAGACAGGCCGATCTGTTAAACTTATGTTCAAAACAATAACATAATACAAAACTGAATAAGACAGCAATTTGCTACATTTCTACAGGAATATTTTAATGAAATATATTTTACATCTCAAAATTAAATGCTATAAAAATAAGTGGACAATTGGACCAACCACAGCTGATTCTCATTGTAGATGAACATCTACACAGGTGTTACTCTTTCAATTTCATTACAAAAGGAGACAACTGCTGAATAGTTTTGTATTGTGATGTAAACATGGACCCAGCCAGAAACAGAGAAGTGGCTGAAAGAGGAAGAAGAGGGGCTGGGAGGGGGCGAGGAATACGTATGCGTGGTGGAAGAAGAATAAGAGGAAGACCAAGAGCTGTAGTTTCAGATGAGATCAGAGCTACTGTAATTGATCATGTAGTAAATCATGGTCTCTCAATGAGAGAGGCTGGTCAGAGAATGCAGCCAAATCTGCAACGCTCAACAGTGGCATCTATTGTTAGAGTTTTCCGGCAAACCAACAGGTAACTTGTATTCTGCAAGGGCATTTGACTGAGTTGCACATTACAGAAGTAAATAGACTTGTGTGTAATTGCTTCAGCATTTCTGCTTAGGACTCAACGGTTACCTCACACAGGTGGGAGAGGAAGGATGCTCACTGATGTGCAGGAAACTGCCATTGTTGATATGGTCATCAGAAACAATGGCATAAAACTCACTGAGATTCGAGACACAGTTTTGGCAGACATTACTTTTGCAAATATTCACAGTGTAAGCATCACAACTATTTCTAGAGTTCTGAAAAAACATCAGGTAAGGATGAAACAGTTGTACACTGTGCCTTTTGAGAGGAACTCTGAACATGTCAAGCAACTCAGGAACCAATATGTCCAGGTAAGATCACAATAAAATACAGAACTGTTTTTGAACAAAACACACACAAAGAAATTCTTTTTAGGTAATGTTTACTACTGTAACAGCTTATGTTGCCTTGTGGATTTATTATAGAGAGTCATGGAGATTGAAGGCAGGCAAACGCCCCACATTTTCATCTTTGTGGATGAGGCAGGTTTCAACCTGGCCAAAACACGGCGACGAGGAAGGAATGTGATTGGGAAGAGAGCCACAGTGGATGTCCCGGGCCAGAGGGGTGCCAACATCACAATGTGCGCAGCAATATCCACTGATGGACTGCTGTTACACAAACCACTAATTGGGCCATACAACACTGAACGTCTCCTTGCGTTCCTGCATGATCTCTATGGAAGGGTTGTGCTAGGTGAGGAAAGGGATGCAGAGAGAAGAAATCCACCAACATTTATAATTGTATGGGACAATGTGGCATTTCACCACTCTCGTGCAGTCACCGAGTGGTTTGCAGCCCATCCCAGAATGGTGTCACTTTTCCTCCCACCTTACTCTCCATTCCTCAACCCCATAGAGGAATTCTTTTCCTCATGGAGGTGGAAGGTTTATGACCACCATCCACATAATCAAATGTCCCTCCTGGACGCAATGAATGCTGGATGCCTGGACATATCAGCAGAAGATTGTCAGGGATGGATCAGGCATTCCAGAAGATTCTTTCCTAGGTGTATTGCCCTAGATGACATAAGATGTGATGTGGATGAGAACCTGTGGCCAAATGGAGAAGACCGAGTAGATTAGCATTACTATTGTATCTGTATCAGTGGATGATGTGAATACAAATTCTTGTATTTTGGAATTACTCCTAAAAACAAATAAAAGACATAAAATATATTGAAGCATTCTGCATCATGTCTGATTCATTCCAGTAACCTCTATTGCAGTGAATTATTAACCGAGATTGTATAATGCTACATGTTGTTAGTGTTTTTTAGGTCATTGTTTTGTGGGTGACAAAGTGTGTTTGTTGGCTGTCAACCTTTGCTAGTGTTATGGAAGAATGTGTTGATTTGAGATATGTATGAAGTGATTTGGTAGTTTTAGTGCATTTTGAATGTGAAATGAACTGCTGTGCCAAGCTGAAAGTTGGTTTGGAGAACTGTGTGAAGAGTTTTGAAAAAGTGACTTAAGTATTGAAAAATGGGTCCTAGCGTCTGTAAAAAACTGTAACTGCAAAGCTGCTAAAGAGCCTGCTGCATGCCCCCACCTTTTGCTAAGATCCTTTGTCATCTGAAATGGAGCTCTTAGACTTTACTTTTTTTTCCCCCTAATAACGTCTGGTGGGGTTTAAATGGTTACCTAAACAATTTTTTTCGATCCCTTTTGTGTTTTGACCCATCGGGGACCATGAGTCACAAGGGAGGACTAGGAAATGGATGGACAAAAATTGGTTAACAGTTAATTTTTCTCAAATAGCAACAAAGTTTGTGAAGATAGTTTAATCTGTGCATGTAACAACATTTCTAGAGGAAAGAAAATGATGGGCCAAGGAGCCACAAAAACAGTTGATGCTCCATTTTAACATAATAATAATAATACATATTATTTAACAGCACCTTTCTGGACACTCAAGGGTACTTTACAGAAAATAAAAACAAAATGAAAAAACAAAAAAACAAATACAGGAACATAAAAACAATTATGTATAGGGACAAGAGCAGCATATTCACAAATAAGCGAGCTGGAACAGATGGGTTTTGAGTCTGGCTTTGAATAAGGGGAGAGAGTCAATACTGAGGAGGATCTAAGGGAGTGAGAGGAAGTCACAATGTGAAAGAGTTCTGACGGATATGGTTATTGATGGCTTTGAAAGTATATAGAAGGATTTTAAATTTTATTCTGAACTGAACTGGGGCCAATGGAGTTGGTAAAGGACAGGGGAAATATGATGAAAGGAGGTGGTTCTGGTGATGACACGAGCAGCTGAGTTCTGAAGAAGTTGAAGTTTATGCACAGATTTAGACATCCTATGATAGATTTTATAGAACTAATTCCACGTGAAGGAAAGAAATGTTGCTTGGTGATTTAGATATGTTTTCAAGATGGATTGAAGCCTAAAATTTTGCAAGTGAAATATTACAACATATGCTGAAATGTTTAATGTTAACCTAATGAGGCATTGTGTCTATCATCCACAGAGCGGAGGAGCTGCTGAGAGAGAAATTAGATCTGTGAAGAAATGGGTCTGAATTCAGACTAGGCACTCTAAATTGTTTTGATGTTCATGCGCCGCCATAAAAAATCTAACCTTAAGTTTTTTTGAAATTCTCTTTGCAGGACTGCCAGAGACTCATACAACATCTTCATTTTCATATGATGATAAAATGCTTAATTACTTAATTTCACTTACAGCCCAGATAAATGAAGTGGAGACCAGACACAGAGAGGACTACCTTCACAATCTACTAAACCTTTGCATGATTTACAGCCAGGAGATTTTGTCTTTATAAGAAATTGCAGGAGGAAGATTGGAGATCCTGGAGGTGGAAGGGTCCATTCTAGGTGTTACTGACCAGCCACACAGCAGTAAAGGCCGCTGAGAGAACCACCATGCTTCAAACACTGATAAAAATGACTTTTTGGTGTAGTAAACTCTATTAGAGTATTTGTACTCGTACTCGTTGTCTCCCGCTTTATCCGGAACCGGGTCGCGGGGGCAGAAGACTAAGCAGAGACTCCCAGACTTCCCTCTCCGCTGACACCTCCTCCAGCTCTGTTGGGGGAAGCCCTAGGCGCTCCCAGGCCAGCCGAGAGACATAGTCTCTCCAGCCTGTCCTGGGTCGTCCCCTGTGCCTCCTCCCGGTGGGACGTGCCTGGAACACCTCCCGAGGGAGGCGTCCATGGGGCATCCGAAGAAGATGTCCGAGCCACCTCAACTGACTCCTCTCGATGTGGAGGAGATCCTGCTCTACACTGAGCCTCTCCCGAATGACTGAGCTCCTCACCCTATCTCTACGGGAGAGCCCAGCCACCCTGCGGAGAAAGCTCATTTCAGCCGCTTGTATCCGAGATCTCGTTCTTTCGGTCATGATCCAAATTTCATGACCATAGGTGAGGGTAGGAACGTTGACTGACCGGTAAATTGAGAGCTTTGCCTTTTCGCTCAGCTCTCTCTTCACCACGACAGACCGGTGCAGCGTCCGCATTATTGCAGCAGCCGCACCAATCCGTCTATCGATCTCCCGCTCCATTCTTCCCTCACTCGTGAACAGGACCCAAAGATACTTGAACTACTCCACTTGAGGCAGGGACTCGCCTCCAACCTGAAGGGGGCAAGCCACCTTTTTCCGGTCGAGAACCATGGTCTCGGACTTGGAGGAGCTGATTCTCATCCCGGCCGCTTCACACTCGGCTGCGAACCTCCCCAGCGCACGCTGTAGGTCTTGGCAGGAGGGAGCCAGCAGAACTACGTCATCCGCAAAAAGCAGGGACGAGATCCGCTGTTCCCCAGACCAGACCCCCTCCGATCCTTGGCTGCGCCTAGAAATCCTGTCCATAAAAGTTATGAACAGGACCGCTGACAGAGGGCAGCCCTGTCGGAGTCCAACATGCACTGGGAACAGGTCCGACTTAGTGCCGGAAATGCGAACCAGACTCCTGCTCCACTTGTACAGAGAACGGATGGCCCCTAATAAAGGGCCCCCGACTCCATACTCCTGGAGCACCCCCCACAGGGCAGCACGAGGGACACGGTTGAATGCCTTCTCCAAGTCCAAAAACACATGTGGACTGGTTGGGCAAACTCCCATGAACCCTCAAGCACCCTGCAGAGGGTGTAGAGCTGGTCCACTGTTCCACGGCAGGGACGAAAACCACACTGCTCCTCCTGCAGCCGAGGTTCGACAATCAGCCGGACTCTCCTCTCCAGCACCCTGGCATAGGCCTTTCCGGGGAGGCTGAGAAGTGTGATTCCCCGATAGCTGGAACACACCCTCCGGTCCCCCTTCTTGTGGAGGGGAACCACCACCCCAGTCTGCCAATCCAGGGGAACTGTCCCCGACCTCCACGCAATGTTGAAGAGATGTGTCAACCATGACAGCCCGACAACATCCAGAGCTCTAAGATACTCAGGACGGATCTCGTCCACCCCCGGAGCCTTGCCACCGTGGAGTTTTTTGACCACCTCGCTGACTTCGGCCTGGGTGAGGAACGAATCCAGCCTCAAGCACCCCGTCTCTTCTTCCCCCACGGAAGGTGTGTCCGTCGGGTTGAGGAGATCCTCAAAGTATTCCTTCCACCGCCCGACAATATCCTCCTTCAAGGTCAGCAGCTCCCCACTCCCACTGAAAACAGTGTTAGTGAAGCACTGCTTTCCCCTCCGGAGGCGCCGGATGGTTTGCCAGAATCGCTTTTAGGTCTTTTTCCATGGCCTCTGCGAACTCCTCCCAGGCCCGAGATTTTGCCTCTGCAACCGCCCGGGCCGTGACACGCTTGGCCTCACAGTACCTGCTTGCTGCTTCAGGAGTCCCACAAGCCAGCCAAGCTCGATAGGACTCCTTCTTCAGCTTGACAGCATCCCTTACTATCGGTGTCCACCACCGGGTTTGGGGATTGCCACCACTACAGGCACCGCAAACCTTATGGCCACAGCTATGGGCAACCACATCGACAATAGAGGCAGAGAACACAGCCCATTCGGACTCCATGTCTCCAACCTCCCTCGGAACCTGAGAGAAGCTCTCCCGGAGGTGGGAGTTGAACACGTCCCTGATCGAGGGTTCCACCAGACGTTCCCAGCAGACCCTACCTACACGTTTGGGCCTGCCGAGTCTTTCAGGCTTCCTCCTCTTCCAGCGTATCCAGCTCACCACCAGGTGGTGGTCGGTGGACAGCTCCACCCCTCTCTTCACCCGAGTGTCCAGGACATGCGGCCAAAGATCAGAAGATATGACTACAAAGTCGATCATCGACCTTCGGCCTAGGGTGTCCTGGTGCCAAGTGCACCGATGGACATCCTTATGCCTGAACATGGTGTTCATTATGGACAATCTGTGACTTGCACAGATGTCCAATAATGAGACACCACTCGGGTTCAGAGCTGGGGGCCCGTTCCTCCCGATCACGCCCCTCCAGGTGTCACTGTCATTTCCCACGTGGGCGTTGAAGTCTCCCAGTAGAATGATGGAATCCCCGGGAGGAGTGCTTTCTAACACCCTCCCCAGGGATGCTAAGAAGGCCTGGTACTCCGTACTGCCGTTCGGCCCATAGGCCGAAAAAACTGTCAGAGTCCTCCCCTCAACCCGAAGGCGAAGGGATGCGACCCTCTCGTCTACAGGGGTGAACTCCAACACGAGACGGCTGAGCTGGAGGGAGACAAGCAGCCCCACCCCCGCCCTCCACCTCTCCCCGCGGGTCACTCCAGAGTAGAAGAGAGTCCAGCCTCTCTCAAGGAGCTCGGTTCCAGAGCCCTGGCTGTGCGTAGAGGTGAGCCCAACTATTTCTAGCTGGTATCGCTCCACCTCCTGCACAAGTTCGGGCTCCTTCCCCGCCAGTGAGGTGACATTCCACGTCCCCAGAGCCAGTTTAAGCGCCCACGGATCAGGTCGCCGAGGTCTCCGCCTCTGGCTGCCGCCCAATACTTTGCACCGGTCCCTCATGGTTCCCCCTGCAGGTGGTGGGCCCACTGGGGGATGGCCTCACGTCGCTCCTTCGGGCTGGGCCCGGCCGGGTCCTGCGAGGAAGAACCCGACCACCAGGCCCTCGCCAACGAACCCCAACCCCAGGCCTGGCTCCAGGGTGGGGTCCCGGCTCCTCCGTACCGGGCGACGTCACTTGCCTCGTTGTTGTGCTCATCATAAGGGTTTTTGAACAGCTCTTCGTCTGACCTGTCACCCAGAGCCTGTTTGCCTTGGGAGACCCTACCAGGGGCATTTAGCCCCCGACAACATAGCCTCTGGGATCACCCAGGCACTGAAACCCCTCTACCACGTTAAGGTGGCGGTTCAAAGAGGGGTGGCGGTTCAAGGAGGGGTCCCTCCTTGAGTATTTGTAATAATTTCTGATTAGAATTTTTAAGCTTCTTTAATGACTTGGGTTTCTGAAGTAAAATTAAATCTTTTTTTAATGTAATACATGAATTTTGGAAGAAGAGTAGATTTTACTTAGATTTTTTACACTATTTAAATATTTACCAGTTGTATGAAGATAAACCTACAAATACTGGATAAACATAACTCAAAAAATGTAGCATTTTGAAGCGGTAGCAGGGCGCATGCGCACTGCAGTGTCACAGCAGGACTGATTCTGCTCCGAGTCCAGACGATAGGATCAGAGACGGAGCAAGAGGTAGTCCTGACAACAGTTTGAGGTAAGTTATTATTGCTCTACTTTACATTTGTGATAATAAATAAGTCTGTGTGTACATTGACGGGAGAAATGTCACTGTTCATAAGTTTATGTACTGACGTAGAACGCGTTTCTGTTCCTTGTAAAACTTTTGGTCGCAACATGGATGTAGCTAACTGACTGGGAGCTTGAGGTATTTAAGATAAACGAACAAAGCATAGCATTGGGGGGGGATAGCTGTGTCGTGCTTGCTTAAAATAAGTGTTTGTGCTGCTTTTTAACAGTTTTAACAGTAGATGTTACACAATGTCCCTTTAAATGTTCAAGTTAAGAAGGAAGTAGTCAAACAAACAGAGGTATTCTTGTGTTCACTCTTCCATGATAAATAAGTCATTTTGATTCATGCAGCTCTTTTATTTGTTTCTCAAATAAAAGAGTTGACATTATTTTCTTTTGTGCATTAACATGCAGGAGGACAACCGGTGTGACTTCAACAAACATATCCTCAAGATTGTTGTTCTCAATGGTGCTGATGAGGATCCCATTAATGTCTCCATCCTTGTTGAAGGCCAGGAGATTTTACCACCATGCCACAGTACTGCAAAAGCCAACTTGCTCATGGGACTGATATATGCGCTGAACTTGGCATACCCTCTCCCTTTGCATTACACTTTTGAAGTGTTCCAAAAACTTTTCCTGGAGTTGGATGGATTCAAACTATCAGCAAAAGTAAACAACTTGAAGTTAAAGTTGCTTTCATCTTAGAGGAGGCAAATGTGGCATTAAATGCCAAGAATTAGAAGTGGGTTCCAGTTAATTAGTAAATTATATGATGGATAAGGAAGTTGCTCTGTTACAAATGCCCACTGAATATCAAGGTGCTGCTGTCAAAGTAATTTGCAATGGATTCCAGTCCCACTGCACCAAGCCTTTTCATTTGCTGTGGATGAAGTGTTGAATGTGGTTTCTACAATACACCTCAAGACTGACGACTCGTTTGGTAGAAGTATCAGTACACAGACAATGAGCTAGAAGTAGAAGATCAGTCTGGATTGGGGATGTAACATTAAAAGCTCCAAAAGGAGAAAAAAAAGGACATTTCAATGTCTGATTTTTGTAAACTCAAATGTGTAAAAAAAAACACTGATTCTTTTCTAAATGTATTAAAAAGGTAAACCCATCTAAATCATTTTTTTTATATACGCAACGTGGCCTCTGTAATAGGAGTCTGTTAACAACTTGTGCCATGGGATCTCTTCAAAACTTTATCAGATGCTTTTGTACCATGTAATCCATGTCAAATTTTAAGAGAATATCTTGAGTGTTGTATAAATCTAAAAAGGGATTTATTTACAGTTATTTTGTTCTATCATAGCTGTTTGTTGTAAAACTTGGTTGTTAGATTAAGGCCTCATCATTTTAAAAACTCTAAATCATCTAATATGTTTTTTATCTGCCTTTCATTTTTCTTTTAAAGCAGGTTGTGTGAGAGGCATTAGAGAATGTATTATTCTTACATATACAAGTAAGCAACAAGCTGATAATTTTATTCACCAAATCAAGAAGAACTTCTCATGAAGCGAGAGAAGATAACTGCGTCTTTTCATGAGCCTAGTAAAGTAGTCATTTTTCATATTCAAACTCCTGCAAATCTTAAATTTAATTAAAAGATTGTCTGCCATTTCATTAATAGAACATGGTAAATCTAGAGGGGGTGGTGATTGGTTACATTTGCTCAGTTACATTTCATTGAGTAGCAATTTAAAGATAAAAGATGTACTTTAAGGATTAGGTTTATTGTGTCATACTCTTTACTTAACTACTCCTACTTAATTAAGTTCTATTTCTCCTTTGTGAGTGTTTTGGACTATTCTTAATTCAGGGAAACATATAGAAACAGTAGATATTAACAGTGGAACTTTGTTATCTCATCCTAAGGTCATCCTTAGTGATGTTTACAGCTGTAGGCTGCTTTCACTAAATCTCTGAGCTTTCAGACTGCTTTCTTGTGTTGACTGGGTTGAAGGGCTACCTTTTGATCCAAACAATCATTCGAGGTTGATGTAACCCATGTTAAAATCTAACATAAATAGGGATCTAACATAAATAGGGATAAGTAGTTGGTTAAAAGTCTGTAGACAGAAAATAACGTTGCTGTCCCTTTAAGAAACCAGCGTTACAGGTGCAGTGTCTGGGTGAAGCTGCAGTACACAGACCCCAAGGAGAGAGCAGAGAAGGAATCGGAGGAAAAAAGAATGGTGATTAATTAACAGAAAAAGTTAATATTTTTGTAAAACAAAACATAATTTACCTGGTCGGGAACTGAAAAGGATTTTATGAGAACTGAGCCACATCGGTTTTGGTCAGGTTTTTTTGTTCGGATTGGAAGCTTGGTCGGAGCAAGGATTAGTCTGCCATGTGCGGCGTGCACATTCACAGATGGGATTCAAGATGGCGAGCCAGACCTAGACCTTCATTCATCTTCATCTTCTCCATTGCATCAGGGAGGGATTTTCCCACGTGTGGTAATCCCCTGCCAGAGCGGTAGGGGTATCAGAAACTAGTTTGAACTGAACTAGACAGAACTGAAGACTGATTGAATTATTATTTTTTTTGGACTGAATCAAACTGATTCTTTTCGTCGAACTGAGTACCTATATTTACATTTGGACTTGAACTTGCATTTAAAGTGCCATACTTTGATTTTCATGTTTATTTTCTGAATGTGATTTGAGTAGTTGTGGTCCACTTGATTTAACTGTGTTTGAAAGTATTTTACAACCTGTAAAAGAAAGGAAAAGAGTTAACTCAGGAAAAATTTTCATCTTAAAATAGGTGCAACCTATGAAAAAGAGACTGGTCTAATTAATTCTAAATTAGTCTAATTAAAATAACCTAGGTGAACTAAAGAGCAAAAATAAAGAATGATATATTCTTTTTTTTCCTTCTCCCTTTTTCTCCCCATTTATATTTACCTCATTAAGAATCTGCAGAGTATATTTGGTTTTGTGTATTCTATTTTATATGTGTGTTTTGCATTCATTAAATTGCCGGCCATTTTCACTTAAAGCAGCGGCCTCTGGTGTTATTATTTTGCTTCCCACTCCTTAGAGCCTAGAACTGGTCCAGAGGCGCAGTTAGTGGTGTGATACCGGTGCTACAACTTGGCGAGCCAGACAGGAGTGGCTTAAAGCATTTAAAACTAGAAACCAGAGACCATATAATATTGTTATCAGTGTTAAGGGAGGAGAAGGAAGGGGGGAAAAATGGATGTCGTTGAAGCCAGCAGTGTAAAAATCCCTAACTCAGTCATAGTTAGCAGTATAACCGATACAGAAATAGATGACGAACTAAGTGACTTCCTGAAACAATATGGTTACATTCAAAGGGTAATTCCACTAGATCTCACTGAACCAGTCAGCCAAGCAGGTTATCATAGAGTATGTGTATGTTATAGCTATGCAATCTCTCTTACCTTTATTGCCATACAGGCTTAACAGTAAAGCTAAGACTGATGTCACTTACTACATCAGAGCCTTAGCCAATGTTTACACACCTGTAGCTAGCAAAACAGCTACACAGACTTACATTTCAGAGCTAAAGGACATTGGAAAAACGGACTGGTAAAGACTTTGCAGCTGTCCTCAGAGAAGAGTTCTCTCTCATCGGTGAGACTGTCGATCTAGATCATTCAGAGTTCCAAGATGAAGATGCAGAGCAGAGCTCACCTGATACCCCAGAGCAACATGCCCCTGAAAATGCTGCACAAGTAAGCCCCCAGCCCAGCATGGTCCTGCAGCAGCATGTTCAACATCATTGGTCTCCACCATTAACACCATCCAAAGAAAAGACACAGCCCACTCTGAAACTTTCTGACGTCAATCCACCTGACATACAAAAAGTAATTGTTGAGCACATAGTGAGAAATGAAGAGTCTGCTCTGCAGGTGCACACTTCCTTGAGACTCAGACCCTTCTCTGGACGTGTCCCACGTCCCAACAGTGAAGTGGATTATGATACATGGGGATCCAATGTGGAACTGCTTCTTAAAGACACAACACAGTCTAATATTTACAAGTCACGAAAGCTTCTTGAAAGTATCTTATCACCCGCCATTGATATTGTGAAGCACCTGACACCGGATTCTCCTCTTAGTGAATACTTGGAGATCTTGGACTCTGCTTTCGGCACAGTCGAGGATGGAGATGACCTTTTTGCAAAGTATCTCAATACAATGCAGGATAATGGTGAGAAACCTTCAGCTTATCTACAACGGCTGCAGGTGATGCTGAGCACCACCCTCAGAAGGGGAGGTGTAACTGCAAGCGACCTTGATCAGCATCTTCTCAGGCAGTTTGTAAGAGGCTGCTGGGATAACATCTTGATAGCTGAACTCCAGCTAGAACAAAAGAAGCAGAATCCATCTACCTTTGTTGAACTTCTCCTGTTACTCCGCACAGCAGAAGATAAAAGTTCTTCCAAAGCTTCACGCATGAAACAGCACTTCAATATTTCAAAACCAAGAGTGTCCTCTCATTATCAAGGTGTTTATGTGCAGGGTGAAGAAGAGTGTAGCTCACCTCAGCCAGCTCCTGATCACAGGTTTGAAATCCAAGACTTAAAGAAACAAATAGCTGATCTACAGTCCCAGCTCACACGTATCACACGAAAGACAGTAGAAAAGCTAAATCAGCCGCCAGACCACTAGCTCCCCAAACAGCTAACACACATTCCCCAGCTATCACTCACACATCTCAAAGGCTGCAGCCCCACAGCCGAAACGCAAACATCAGCACAAGCAATAGACCAAAGCCCTGGTATTGATTTAGATGTGGAGAGGATGGGCAAATTAAGCCTCAGTGTGAGAGTGAGCCGAATCCATCTCTTGTGGCTGAGAAGAAGAAGCAGTTAAAAGAAAAGCAGTTAGCATGGGATAGTCAATATGGCGCTTCAAAGCCTGATCGTTTAAACTAGACCCAGTTCCGGTTGTGGGAAAAACGGGAACTGGAACACAGGCAAAGTGTCCCAAAAAGAAGCTGCACAGAGCCCATGTGTACTCGCATACACAAAGACAGTCAGTGACTTTGCTAAAAGGTCTGATTGGGGCCAAGTGCACCGCACAAGTTATCATAGCTGACAAAGACTGTAGTTGCTTGTTGGATTCAGGCTCCCAAGTAACAACGGTCCCAAACTCTTTCTATCTAGAGAACCTGTCTCACTTGCCTCTCAACTCCTTGAACGACTTGCTTGAAGTGGAAGGAGCCAACGGTCAAAGCATCCCTTACCTTGGCTATGTTGAGGCCACCATCAGATTCCCAAAGAGCTTGCTTGGAGTCGACATCGAGGTACCTACCCTGGTCTTGATTGTACCTGACATGCGCTCCACGTTGTCATCAGTGCTTATAGGCAGAAATACTTTGGATGTTCTTTATGAGAAGTATGCACAGATTGTACCTCAGAACTTTGAGTCTCTTCCTTATGGCTACAAAGTTGTCTTAAAGACCCTTGAAATCCGTAAAAAACAGTCTTTTGAGTCTAACCTGGGAGAGGTGAGGCTTCATAGTAGAGACTTTGAGACCATTTCAGCTGGACAGATCAAAGTCCTTCAAGGATCAGTGAGCTGCAGAATATCTGATGTTGGAAAGTGGGTGATGGTAGAGTCACCAAAGTCATCGTCCCTGCCTGGTGGCATCCTGGTGACAGATAGCCTGGTAAGTCTACCACCAAAGCCATCACACTGCATACCAGTCACGCTCAAAAATGAATCAGAGCATGACATCACCCTGTCCCCAAAGGCTGTGATAGCAGAGATACACGCTGTCAGAAGTGTTCAACCTTCTCTTAGTTCAGACCCCTGACTCAGATTCTCCTGCAAAACCTGACCAAAAACCAAATCTCAACTTTGACTTTACTGATTCCCCTATACCCAACGAGTGGAAAGAGAGGATAAAAGAGAAATTGAGCTCCATGCCAGAGGTGTTTGCAATGCACGAGCTTGACTTTGGCCGCACTGATAAAATCAGACACCATATAACTCTCAGTGATGAGACACCATTCAAACATAGACCAAGACCTATACATCTGCAGGATTTAGAGGCTGTGCGTACCCATCTCCAGCAACTCCTCGATGCAGAAGTCATTTGTGAATCAGAGTCACCTTTCTCCTTGCCGATCGTAGTCATCAGGAAAAAGGATGGCAGTGTCAGACTCTGAATAGATTACAGAAAATTGAACACACAAACAGTAAGGGATTCATATGCCTTACCTAATCTGGAAGAGTCCTTCTCAGCATTGACCGGGTCCAAGTGGTTCTCGGTGCTTGATCTCAAATCAGGCTTCTATCAAATAGAGATGGAGGAAGCAGACAAACACAAAACTGCATTCGTCTGCCCTCTAGGATTCTTTGAATTCAACAGGATGCCTCAGGGGATAACCAATGCCCCTAGCATGTTCCGGAGACTTATGGAGCGTTGTATGGGAGAGTTAAACTTGAAGCAAGCCCTAGTTTTTCTGGATGACCTCATCATCTTCTCCTCTACATTGGAGGAGCATGAGGAAAGGTTGATGAACGTGCTCAACCGATTGAAAGAGTTTGGCTTGAAACTGTCACCAGGGAAATGCAAATTCTACCAAACTTCTGTAAAGTACCTTGGCCACATTGTGTCTGAAAAAGGCATTGAGACCGATCCTGACAAAGTAGCAGCATTAAAAACCTGGCCAAAACCAAACAACTTGAAGGAACTAAGAACCTTCCTGGGTTTCTGCGGTTACTATCGCCAGTTCATTAAAGACTACCCAAAGATTGCGAAACCACTCAACAAGCTCACTGCTGGCTATCCACCGCTAAGAAAGCACGCTAAAGCCACAGTGAACCCTGAGAAGTATTTCAATCCAAAGGATGACTTTGGTGATAGATGGACGCTTGCTTGCCAAACAGCATTAAACACTATAATAGAAAAGCTGACAACCGCGCCCATCCTCGGGTTTGCTGACCCCAATCTCTGCTACATTTTACATACAGATGCAAGCACTTTGGGCCTCGGTGCTGCTCTCTACCAGGAGCAACAGGGACAGAAGCGTGTTATTGCTTATGCAAGCCGAGGTCTGTCGAAGTGTGAGTCCAGGTATCCTGCCCTCAAGTTAGAATTTCTTGCCCTTAAGTGGACAGAGAAATTCCAGGATTACCTGTACGGTAACACATTCCTTGCTGTCACAAATAGTAACCCATTAACATACATTCTTACCTCAGCTAAGCTTGACGCCAGGAGCTACAGATGGTTGGCCGCTCTGTCGATGTACGATTTCCAGCTACAGTACAGAGCCGGTAAGCAGAATCAGGACGCGGACGGACTGTCCAGACGCCCTCATGACAGAGTAGCTGATGACACATCATCACAAAAAGAGTTAGAGAGAACAATTCACAAAAAGACACATGTCAGAAGCTGATTATGCACACTTGAATGACAGCACCATCACAGCCATCTGTAAGAAGCACTTGGTCAACGAAGCGATCAACAATCACCCTGGGGAAACGTCAGCCAGCACCATCTTGGTTGTGTCACTTGCCCACCATCCAAAGGCTCTCCCTCAAAGCTTTGAAGAGGAGGATCAGCTTGGTGGTCTACCTGTCATCCCCCCTCTAACATCAGCTGAACTAAGAGACAAACAAAATGCTGATCCCTGCGTTGGTGAAGCCTTAGACTATTTGAGTCTGGAGAGACACCCCCACCATCCTTGAGGAAAGAACCTTCTGAGCTTGGTCTCTTATTGAGGTAGTGGAACAAACTGGAGGTCTCGAATGGTGTTTTGTATCGCAGGCGACAGGAGGGTGCTCAAACTCGCTACCAGATTGTACTCCCTGAAGCCCTGAGATTTTTAGTCCTAAAGAGCCTCCACGACGACATGGGCCATATGGGCACAGAGCGCACGCTAGATCTTGTCCGGAAGCAATTCTATTGGCCCAAAATGTCAACTGAGGTGGAAAATAAAGTCAGAACCTGCAACCGTTGCATACGACGCAAGACCATGCCCGATAAAGCTGCTCCACTCATCAACATCGTGGCCACAAGAGCACTTGAACTTGTGTGCATGGATTTTCTCAGTGTGGAGCTGGACTCAAGTAACACAAAAGACATTCTGGTCATTACCGACCATTTTACGAAATATGCAGTGGCAGTCCCCACCCCAAATCAGAAAGCCAGGACAGTGGCCAAGACCCTGCAAGGACAGTGGCATCCCTGAAATACTCCACAGTGACCAAGGTCCAGACTTTGACTCTCGAACGATAAAAGAACTGTGTGAGCTCATTGGCACTCAAAAGGTAAGAACCACACCTTACCATCCGAGAGGGAACCCTGTTGAACGCTTCAACAGGACCCTGCTCAACATGTTGGGAACCCTTGAAAACCAGAAAAAGAGTCACTGGCGGGAGTATGTCAAGCCATTAGTACACGCTTATAATTGTACTAAGAACGAGACAACTGGCTTTACCCCTTACGAGTTAATGTTCGGGCGTCAGCCAAGATTGCCAGTTGACCTAGCCTTTGGCCTACCAGTCAATCATCAGCCAAGCTCTCACTCGCAATATGTCCGCAACCTGAAATCTCAACTAGAAGACAGTTACAGAGTAGCAACTGAGAATGCTAAAAAGACAGCCAATCGCAACTAAGCAAGGTTTGACAAGCATGTTGTTGACTCCAACAGAGTCTTGGTTCGAAATGTACGTCTCAGAGGCAAGCACAAGTTAGCTGACAGGTGGGAGTCTGATGTGTATGTTGTCCTGAGACAGTCCGGAGACGTCCCAGTGTATGTTGTGAAACCTGAGACAAGAGATGGTCCACAAAGAACTCTTCATCGTGACCTCCTGCTGCCATGTGGTTTCCTTCCTGTGACCCTGGTTGAAAGCGAAACTAACCCACCAAAGGCAGTAAGGCGACCAAGAACTCCACAACATTCTAAAAATGACACATCAAATGGAGCTGATGGGGATGAATCCCAATCTGATTCTGAGGAATATCATTATCACAGAAACCTAAGAGTGGAAACACTAGGTTTCAACCTGTCTGCTGGACCTATGGAATACTTACCTGAAAGGATTGGACCAGAACCTGACTTGACTGCTGTTGAGCAAAATCCCTCAGATGTAGCTGAAGCTTTCCCTGAGGATCCCCCAGTAGAAAAACTTACGACCTAGACTTACCTCATCCTGAAGAGAAAGATTTACCTGACCCTGAAGAGAAAGATATACCTGACTCTGAAGGGAAAGATTTACCTGACTCTGAAGGGAAAGACTTACCTGATCCTGAAGGGAAAGACTTACCTGATCCTGAAGAGAGAAACCCAATCACTGAACAGGAAGTTGTAAACTTACCTGAGGAAGATCTGGATAATGTCCATCCTTCTACTCAAACTGCTCAGGAGAGCAAAGAAAACACACATGATTTAGGTCAAACGGACAACCAAAGTGGAAGTGACAGTTCAGCAAGACCTGTCAGAGACAGAAAAGCGACTAAAAGACTGACTTATCCTGAGCTAGGAAACCCGTTGGTTACAATAGTTCAGTCTTTATTTCAAACCTTGAGTGATGTGTTTACAGAATCTCTTGAAGATCCTAGCTCTCCAGGAACCCCTAGAGTTATGATAGCATAAATTCAAAATGCGCAGGGACATGCATTAGGTAAAGAGGGGAGGATGTAACCCATGTTAAAATCTAACATAAATAGGGATCTAACATAAATAGGGATAAATAATTGGTTAAAAGTCTGTAGACAGAAAATAACGTTGCTGTCCCTTTAAGAAACCAGCGTTACAGGTGCAGTGTCTGGGTGACGCCGCAGTACACAGACCCGAAGGAGAGAGCAGAGAAGGAATCGGAGGAAAAAAGAATGGTGATTAATTAACAGAAAAAGTTAATATTTTTGTAAAACAAAACATAATTTACCTGGTTGGGAACTGACAAGGATTTTATGAGAACTGAGCCACATCGGTTTTGGTCAGGTTTATTTGTTCGGATTGGAAGCTTGGTCGGAGTAAGGATTAGTCTGCCATGTGCGGCGTGCACATTCACAGACGGGATTCAAGATGGCGAGCCAGACCTAGACCTTCATTCATCTTCATCTTCTCCATTGCATCAGGGAGGGATTTTCCCACGTGTGGTAATCCCCTGCCGGAGCAGTAGGGATATCAGAAACTAGTTTGAACTGAACTAGACAGAACTGAAGACTGATTGAATTATTATTTTTTTTGGACTGAATCAAACTGATTCTTTTCGTCGAACTGAGTACCTATATTTTCATTTGGACTTGAACTTGAATTTAAAGTGCCATACTTTGATTTTCATATGTTTATTTTCTGAATGTGATTTGAGTATTTGTGGTCGACTTGATTTAACTGTGTTTGAAGATATTTTGCAACCTGTTAAAGAAAGGAAAAGAGTTAACTCAGGAAAAATTTAAATCTTAAAATAGGTGCAACCTATGAAAAAGAGACTGGTCTAATCAATTCAAATTAGTCTAATTAAAATAACCTAGGTGAAGTTTTTTTTTCCTTCTCCCTTTTCCTCCCCATTTATATTTACCTCATTAAGAATCTACAGAGTATTTTTGGTTTTGTGTATTCTATTTTATATGTGTGTTTTGCATTCATTAAATTGCTGGCCATTTTCACTTAAAGCAGCGGTCTCTGGTGTTATTATTTTGCTCCCCACTCCTTAGAGCCTAGAACTGGTCAGGTGGCGCAGTTAGTGGTGTGATACCGGTGCTACATTGAACTGACGGTTGGACTTTGACTTTGACATTTTGATGTTTATTTGTCCTGTTGGAGGATGTACCTGTTACAAACAATTTTGTATTGTGCTACTATGACAGTTTCAATTTTTTGTTTTCTCGCTCTTATTCTTAAAAAAAAGTATTTTCTTTTACTTTGCTTATGATCACCTAGATGTCTCTTTCTGATACAACAGCTTAATTCCAATGATTTGTCTCAATGGAGGTTCTGTCTTAAACTGCTGAAGAGTGATGGAGACTGAAATATTGATGTTTGTCCTGATTCTTGTTGTTTTTGTTTTTGCCATTATTTTACTCATTTATATTTTTATGTATTTTATATTATTTATAGTTTTTACTCAGTTTTATTTTTGTTTGTAGTTGTTCCGTTAAGGAACAAAAGGGAGGAATTATGGATTCATATTTCTTCCTTGGCCTGATAAAATGTTAGTGTGCTGTTTCTTTCTTTCTGAATAATGGTGATTAGTTAGAAGCTATTGTTCAATTCTTTATGCTGAGATGTAGGAAAAGGAAGGAGGTTTGAAAAGGAGTTTCCTCCCTAGGTTAGATAAGGGGGAAACATAGATAAACAGGTCCTTATTGTGTTTAAGTTCCTCACGTCCTGTCTCTGGTGTGAACGGAAAACAGTTGTCTGAAATGTTTATCTAAACATATATCTATGTCCTTTGATGAAGTGTTTCTCTTGAGAAGACTCAATGTTCGTGTGTAAGAATTCTCTATAAATACAAAGGATGGGCAGCGACCTAGTCAGAATCACACAGAGCTCTTTTCAGCTGTTTGTGTCGTTCTCCTCTGCAGAGTAAAATAAAACCTTTCCGTCCTTGCATATCAACTCTCAGTGCTCATTTTTACTCCACAGATCACTTGTTGCTTTTAGGTAGTGTTTTTATCAGAAACATTTGACCAAGAAGCGCTTACTGGCATTTCAACTTTTCTTTAACTTACGATCAAGGCTTTAAGGAGACATTAAGTTATTTTGGACTGGTTTTAGACAGAGAAAGTCAGATTTTGCCTGTCTTAGACAGTGGTGGGACTATGGAAAAGTTCAGATAAAACTGCTGAGTCAACAGCATACTCTCAACATCACTCGTGACATTACCAGGTCTATAAGAGATCTGGAGATGAACATCGTTGACTTAGAAGAACTCAGCGGTTCCACAGGAAATCGAGAGCACATTGAAGCTCTCAAAACTAAACGGCTAGTTTTAGCAAACCTGCTGGAGTCTAAAGTACAAGGCGTATTGGTCAGCTCTCGGATCCAGAACATCACATAGATGGATGCTCCCTCTAGCTTTTTTCAGCCTGGAGAGGAAGCACGGCCAGAGGAAGCTGATCCCCTCTTTGCTGTCGGACACAGGGCAACAACTGAGCGAACCGGGTCAGATCAGGGAGAGGGCTGTGGGTTTTTACTGTTCTCTGTTCCGGAGCGAATACAAAGAGAACGAGGATCTGTTCCGGGAGTTCTGCACTAAACTATTCCAGGTCTCTGAGGAGACCAACATCGAGCTGGAGAGCCCTCTGGAGCTCCAGGAACTCCACACAGCCCTCCTCAACATACAGGGCCAGAGATCCCCGGGCATTAATGGACTCACTGTCGAGTTCTACAAGGCCTATTGGGACCTTCTGGGAAAAGACCTGCTAGAAGTCTGCAATGAAAGTCTGATTGCTGGTTCGCTCCCCTTGTCTTGCCGTAGGGCAGTCATCACCTTGCTGCCCAAAAAGGGTAATCTGCAAGAAATCAAGAACTGGCGCCCCGTGTCCCTCCTCTGTTCCGATCACAAGATCCTCTCCAAGGCTCTGGCTGTGAGGCTGGGAAAGGCTATGGAGCAGGTCATCCACCGAGATCAGACCTATTGCGTCTGTTAAAGAAAAATGATTATTTTTAGTTTTTAATACAGTTAATCTTATGGCATGTGTAAAAGGTATGTTGAGCACTCTCATTTTGAACATATTTCTTAATTTTGAACAAGTTTGTGAAGATAACCTTTCCTTGAACCAAAGGACTGAATTTAAGTTTGTTCCTGAGAATTTATGGTAGGAAAGAGGCCCCCGCATTCCAACAGCTATTCTGTGAGGTCTTATCTTATGTTTTCTTTAGCCAGAAGACCATAGAATTCCTGGAGGTCAGGCCGTAAATTAGGGGAAGCTCTAAGTTTTTCTGAGTGTCCAAGATAGCTCCTGGTTGGAGGAGCAAAAGCCAGCCTTATTTTAATAAATTAAATACAAGAGTATAAAACTTTCTACACAGAAGTAACAAATCAGATTTGCTCTTGCAACTCTCCAAAGATGTCTTTGTACGTCTTTGCTTTCTTTCCTTCTCTCCATTTATGTCAGGCAATTGAATGTATGTCTCCGTTGTTCTGCAGTTTCTGGTCTAAGTTTGTGCATTGTCTTATTTCTAAGTTTGTGCATTGTCTTATATTGGATTAAACTCTGTAATTCTGTGACGTCAACACGCATTGCTGGTTTTCCTTGTGGCCACACGCGGCTCGCCGAGAAGAACCTGGGAAAGGAAGAGAGAAGCCAACCTTTTTCCAAAGTTAACTATTTTAGAATATTTTCTTCCTTAACACGTCCCCGGCAGGTCCATGGTAGATAACGTCTACCTAATTCAGGATGTTTTGGAGGTCTCTGGTTCATTGGGTTTACAAGCCAGCTTGATTTCATTAGATCAAGAAAAGGCGTTTGACCGCGTTGAGCACGGCTTCCTCTGGAAAACCATGAGGGGGTATGGGTTCAGCGAGGGTCTAATCCAGGTCCAGGTACTGTACAGTGTCATTGAGAGTGTGCTGAAGATCAACGCTAGCCTGTGTGCTCCTTTTTAGGGTTTTTAGAGGCGTCTGACAGGGCTGCGCACTCTCTGGGATGCTCTATGCGCTCTCCCTGGAACCCCTTCTTCAGAAAATACGCTCGAGTGTTTGTGGTCTGGTTATACCAGGTTTTACTAATAATGTGGTTATATCTTCCTGACGACGTTGTTGTTTTTATTAAAGATCAACAGGATGTCACTCTTTTAACGTCTTGTCCGCCGCAAGGGTGAACTGTGTAAATAGCGAAGCCCTGGCCATCAGAGAGTGGTCCGTCAGTGTCCCAGTTCTCCCTCGACGTCTAGTGTAGAAGAAGGACGGTTTTAAGTAACTTGGTGTGTTTTTAGGCAGTGAAGCAATTGTAAAGATGAACTAGGAGGAAGGAAAAATAAAAAAAACTGGTTGGCAAAATGGAAGTTGTTGCACTTCCAAATATCCTATAGGGGCAGAGTACTGCTTTTAAACAATCTTATCGCATCACAGCTGTGGCACAAGCTCTCCGTTTTAGACCCTCCATCCAATCTGCTCGTAAGAATACAGTCAGAGATGGTAAACTTTTTCTTTTTGTTTTTTTTTTTTACAATGTCCTGTCTGGCAATGTGGCAATAAGAATAATAGTCTTGATGCCAAAAGGAGCCCAACAGATTTTACTTTCACAAGTGTAGCGGTATGGCACCGACCGATGGTAAACTTTTTCTGAAGCGGTCGACATTTGGTGCCACAGTCTGTTTTGTTTTTACCATGAGAGGAGGGGGGCCAGGGCCTTGTCCACCTGGCCGCTAGAACAGCCACTTTTCGTTTACAGTTCCTTCAGAAGTTCCTGACAGGAAACCCCATGTGGAGGGACTTGGCCAGCTGCATTCTCAGACGTATAAACTCTCTGGGGATGGATACTGCTCTGTTTTTAACAGACTTAAGTCTCTTAAAGATAAGAGGGTTGCCTCAATTTTATCAAAGTGTTTTTAAATAATGTGCTTTTTTTAAGTTGCACAGATCCAAAACTCTCTGCATTGGCTTTTAGAAGAACAGCTGGTGTGTGAAGCGAGGCTGGACATCCACGACAGCTCCGTGCCGGGCCTTTCAGAGACCCTGTCCAGGTCGGGAGCGGTGGGCGACGTGGATCCCTTTCTGTGGGCTTCTGTTGTCTGTTGGGATCCAGAGGTCTGCCCTCCAGAGGGCGACTTGGATCCCTTCCTGATGGTTTCTGCTGTCGGTTGGGATCCAGAGGCTTGCCCACCAGAGGGCGCCGTGGATCCTCTCCTGAGAGCTGGTGCTCATTTGAAGCAGCTGTTTCCCATCTGCTGATTATGCTCTCACTATTTAAGCTGGGTGAGAGCTTCCCTCTGAGCCGGATTGTTAAACAGTTTTTTGGTTAAGCAAGCCTGTGCCACCCTGCCTGTCAGACCCTCTGTTAGCCTGTGAACCTGAACCGGAGCCTGAATCTAACCAACCTGTCCTCTCTGCCTTCCAGGTAGAATCTTGTTTTTTAACCAATAAATCTTTGGACTTTCCCCTGCCTGTGTGTTCTGTGAGTTCTGCATCTGGGCTAGTAAACCTGCTGATCATGACAGAACAATCCGGCCAACAGACTAGCCCAGCAGACCCAACTTAGACATTCCTGAGGATGTATGAGGAGGAACCGACTGACTCCACGGAACCACCCTGGACGGTGTCGTTCCATCGATGGCTGGAGATTCTGAGGCGTCTGAAGACCCCTGAGCCCGCTCTGAGCCGTCTGGAGACCCCTGAGCCCGCTCTGAGCCGTCTGGAGACCCCTGAGCCTGCTCTGTGTCTTCCAGAGACTCCTGAATCGGAGCCACAGTCGGTGGTTTCCGGTGTTCCTGATTCGGAACCGCAATCGGCGGCTTCCTCTGTTCCTGTTTTGGAGCCGCAGTCGGCGGTTTCCGGTGTTCCTGATGTGGAGCCGCAATCAGCGGCCTCTTCAGTTCCTGATTCTGAGCCACAGTCGGTGGTTTCCTGTGTTCCTGATTCGAAGCCGCAATCGGCGGTTTCCTGTGCTCCTGATTCGGAGCCGCAGTCAGCGGTTTCCTGTGTTCCTGATTCGGAGCCGCAGTGGGCGGCCCTGTCTGAGCCTATTGCAGACCAGCAGAAGCAGAGGCGGCGTCCTCCTTGGAGCTGCCTGCTGAAGCGGAGGCGGCGTCCTCCTCTGAGCTTCCTGTAGAAGCGGTGGCGGCGTCCTCCTCGGAGTTTCCTGCAGAAGCGGTGGCGGCGTCCTCCTCGGAGCTTCTTGCAGTAGCGGAGATGGCGTCCTCCTCGGAGCTTCCTGCTGAAGCGGAGGTGGCGTCCTCCGGAGTCCGGCCTCTGGAGCGTCTGCCTCAGCTCCGGTTCCACGGCCGGTCACCTGATACTCTGCCCTGCTGCCGGTCCCACGGCCGGCCACCTGAGACTCTGTCTTGCTGCCGGTCCCACGGCCGGCCACCTGATACTCTGCCTTGCCTCCGGCCCCACGGCCGGCCATCTGGGACTTTCCCTGTCCTCGTCCACCCTGGGTGGGTTGTTTTGATTTCTGAACCCTGTTCTGTTTCGATTCCTGGCCCTCCTTGCCTGCTTCCCCCTCCGCCCGCCCTGGGCGGGTTGTTTTTGTTTTTGAGTTTTTTTGTTTTGGGCGTCTGGTATCCGCCCTTAAGGGGGGGTACTGTTGGGATCCAGAGGTTTGCCCTCCAGAGGGCGACGTGGATCCCTTTCTGTGGGCTTCTGTTGTCTCTTGGGATCCAGAGGTCTGCCCTCCAGAGGGCGATGTGGATCCCTTCCTGAGGGTTTCTGCTGTCGGTTGGGATCCAGAGGCTTGCCCACCAGAGGGCGCCGTGGATCCTCTCCTGAGAAGAAAAGAAACAGCCACGCTTACCCAGCACAGTTCAGCAGACAAGGGAACCAAAATGATACGACGTCATGATGCAAGCAGCTTCGTGGCAGATGGGTACCTGCTCATATGCAGCCGAAATTGATCTTAAAGTGGCAACGTACCATTTATGCTGCTACAGTCTACCCCCCCAACTTGCGTCGATGCCCCAGCGACGACTCCAAAAACACTAACACCAAGGTCTAAACAGTGCACAAACGGCATTACAGTGTGCATGGTAAATGGCATGTACTTATATAGCGCCTTTATTCAAGTTTACCTTTACCAAAGCGTTTTACACTACATTCATTCACCCATTCACGCACACACACTGATGGTGGCAAGCTATATTGTAGCCACAGCTGCCCTGGGGCTCACTGACAGAAGCGGGGCTGCCGTACACTGGCGCCACCGGGCCCTCTGACCACCATCAGTAGACAATGCAGGTGAAGTGTCTTGCCCAAGGACACAACGACACTGAAAGTCGGAGTCAGGGCTTGAACCGTCAACCATTCGATTGCAGGGCAAACTCCTACATCCAACGCCACTGTCGCCACTATCAGGAGAGTTTGCAGCCCCATGCACTAATGCTGTTGCTCTTGGAAGATGGTGGACATTGGAGTGCTTACCTGCTGTTGAGCGTGCAGTTCTTCTCATTACCCTTAGAGGACCCTCATCTTTACTTAAGCTAGCAACACTAGGCGCTTGAGAGGCAGATGTTGAGAGGCAGATGTTGAAGGCGCTTGAGAGGTGGATGTTGAAGGCGCTTGAGAGACGGATGTTGAGAAGCGGATGTTGAAGGCGCTTGAGAGGCGGATGCTGAAGGCGCTTGAGAGGCTGATGTTGAAGGCGCTTGAGAGGCGGATGTTGAAGGCGCTTGAGAGGTGCTTGAGAGGCGGATGTTGAAGGCGCTTGAGGACGATATATCTCAGCAGACCGAGGAACCATGTCATTTCTGGCCATGGGTGGGTTGACTGGCAAAGAATGCGATGGTTGGTGGACATTTACCCTCAAAAACAAATCAGGATCAGTTTCATCCTCAAAGGATGAATCACTTAACAGAGGTTCCCCAATTGGTGATACTGGGACTTCACTGCAAACAACTGGCTTCAGTAGAGATCTGTGGACCCTTTTAATGTTGTTCAGCTCATCTGCAGGAGCCGCAGTGTAAACTGCTCCGGTGTCACCCAGTACTTTTAGGACCTTATACACCTTAGAGCGACACAGATCCTGAATTTTGTGTCTTCCCTGTTGACTGGTGTCTCGCAGTAGGACAAGTTGACCTTCATGGAGAGGAGAATCTTGAACATGCTGGTCATCATTTCTTTTTCTCCTATCTGCAGCAATCTTCAGCTTCTCCCTGGCTTCCTCAAAAGCCAGTTGCAGGCGTGTCTGGTGCTCTGCAACCCACTTGTCAACACTGCCAGCACTTGGTTCTGATACATGGCCCAGCAGGAAGTCTAAAGGAAGCCTAGGTTGTTGGCCAAACATCAGAAAGAAGGGACTTTCTCCAGTGCTTTGATGTGGTGTGGTGTTATAACAAAAGACAACTTGTGGCAAATAAGAGGTCCATGCCCTTTTACTGGTGGTGGGGAGGGTACGCAACAGATTATGAAGTGTACGATTAAACCTTTCACATTGTCCATTTCCAGCAGGGTGGGACGGTGTGGTCATGGACTTCTTGATGCCATAGAATTGACAAAGTTGCTGAATAATGGAACTTTCAAAATTACACCCCTGGTCCGAATGAACACGGGCTGGTACCCCAAACTTTGAAAACCACTCGTTCACCAGGACATGAGCCACGGTAGAGGCCCGTTGATCTCTGGTTGGTATGGCCAGGGTGTACTTACTAAAAACGTCAGTTAAAATGAGCACATTATCCCGCCCATCTTGAGAAGGCTCCAGGATTGTGAAGTCTATTGCCAGAATCTCATTGGGTCGTGACGCCAGCGAATGGCCCATGTAGGTCCGTGCACGAGGTTGAGTATCTTTTGCTACTTGGTATCGCTCACATAACCTACACCAATCAACAACATCAGAGGACATTTTTGGCCAGTAACATCTTGTCCTCAGGAGTGAGAGAGTTCTGTCCACACCTTGATGGCCATGGTCCTGATGAGCTTGCGTCAGGACCTCCTCCTTCAAGGCTGTGGGCAGCAACAGCTGTAGCATCTCCTCAGCACCATCGGGATGGAAGGTCTTGCGGTGGAGGACACCATCCTTCTCCACCAGGCGATCCCACTGCCTCAGGAATGCCAACAAAGACAAAGATAAATTCCTTCGCTCTGTGCAATCAGGTTGTTTCTTGCGGGCCCAGAAGGTCCAAAGTTCCTGCAAAACTGGGTCAGCATGTTGTAATACTTGCATATCCTTTGTGGTACGTTCAGGGAGGACTGCAATGGCAGCTTGCATAGCATCCTGTCTCTCCATCATCAGCTGCAGGGATTCAGGCAGGCTACTCCCAGGAAGAAAAGCACCAACATGTTCTCCGGTAGATGGATGTTTTCTGGAAAGGGCATCTGCATTCCTGTTTGTACACCCTGACCGGTACTGAATCTTGAACTCAAAGGAGGCAAGTTGTGCAGCCCATCGGTGTTCAGTGGCACCCAGCTTGACACCCCAACTCACTGTCATTTTCTGCAAAGACTGACAAATAATCCCTAAGAAGGGTCCTCAGCTGCCCCTGATGTGTGCTAGGCAGTTGGGAGAGATCAATGGCCTCAATTTGGTCCTGCACTGTTGGGGCTACAACCTGAGAGGACACCTTAGCTGTATATGAGGGCTCTTCTTTAACACCGGCAGGCAGACTGATAACATTAACATGATGCAGAGTACATACAACAGTACGTGGATAAAGCAAGATATCTGTAGAGCCTATATTAACAACTGGTATGTAGGCTGTGCCTCGCACCACACGGACCAGGGCAGGAGAAGCAAGCAAACCTCCAGGCAAACCTGCCTCAGGAGGCTCAAATAATACAGCCTGTGACAGCTGATCAGAGCATGTAGCAGCCACAAGCTTCATAACCCCACCTGGGACCCTGCATGCTGCATGACCTCTGACCCTTACCTTCCCCACACAGTCTGATGGGCCCTGCAGGCTTGCCTGATGGCACTTTTGCAATGCGGGCCAAATTTCATGAGGGGCCTGGGGGACATTGTCCTGACTGAACAACCCTGTGCCATGCTGCACAAAGAGCTCATGATAGCATTTTTGGATTACATTCATGCCCAAAACACCTGGTGTGAGAGCCACTTTGCCAGGAGGATCTTTTACAATTAAAACCCCGCAGTTTGGGATGTCTTTGCCAAAAAGTTTAACACTAAGCTCTATGTAGCCAAGGTAGGGGATATTTAACCCATTTGCTGCCTTAAGCTGCAACCAGTGACAAGGGCGTAAACCATCAGGGCCCCCAGACTCGAAATGATCCTTAAAGAAACTTTCTGTAAGGGTTGACACCATAGAACCAGTGTCAATTAGACAGGGCACCTGAACACCTCCCAAACACACATCTAAATGAGAACACAATGCAACAAGCTTTGGCGTATCCATACCATTATATGGTGCTGTGACTGAGCCAATAGTGGCCCCACCCGAACTGCGGCTCAACAATTCAGTGGGCACTAGTTTTCCGAGACCGCAGAGCTATGAGGCAGGGAATTTGAGGGCTGCTGAGGGCCTTGAGTGCAAAAATGGGAAGGGACACATACACCATCACATTCTCTAGCATAATGGCCTGGCTGTTGGCACCGTCTACAGACTATAGGGACATTACGAGGGGGACGACTCTGTTGGCGAGTTTGACTAAGAGAGGCAATGCTCTGAGTGAGTTGATTTAATTGCTGTTGTTGTTGCGCCAACATATCACGCAGAGACCTCAATTCTGACCCCTGATCCCTTGAACTAATCTGGGAAATGCCATGGACAGCATACTGAAATCCAAGTGATGGAACTGAAAGACTGCGAGCCCTACTACCGCCTGATGAGCCCTCCCGTTCCCACCTAATAGCTTCAGCCCTGACGTCAACTAAAGTAGCTGCAGGTTTCTCCCGTACAAACTGTTTTAATGCACGCCGCAGTGGACCATCTAAAACATGCTCCACAAACTGATCCCTCAACAATACAGCAGCATTAACCATGCTAGTGGGTGCAGAAACTTTAACCCTCTCCATTAATCCCATTAGTGCAAGGGAAAATTCTTGAAGGGTTTCACCCTCCTGCTGCTTTCTAGAAAATAAAGCCTCTTGCAACGAGACATAGGAATCGGTACAACCATATAGCTCTTTCAGCACTCTAATAATGCAAGCTGGATCAGTCCGTTCAGCACTAGGACGGTATCTAAGATCCTCTCGTGCCTCACCCTCGAGATGATCATACAAATAAAAAGCCTGATCAACAGGTGATAAATTGCGTGCCCTCATACAGGCCTCAGCCTCCTCCAACCACTCATTTAACCCTATTCCTGATCTTCCCCGGAACATCGGACATTTCCTGTCACGAGGCACAAACACCAACCTCTCTGACACAGGTGGACCCGGGGCAGGCAAAGCACTCTGAGATGTGCTGGGAGTAGAAGGAGCAGTAGAAGTACCTGGGGCAGAGCGTGACTGTTCCTGTCGTAATTGTTCGTTGTCTGCTTTCAATTGGGCAATCAAGTCCCGCATTTCTTGGATCTCCTCCTCCTCCATGACCTGGATACTTTATAATTAACGGGCTCGCTGCTGTTTTGCCTGTACACACAACACAATTCTCTTCCAAAACAAACAAAATACAACACCACTACACAAACATAAAAAAAAACACAACAAAAACACACAGGAATCAAGTCTCACTTGACACAGCAGATCCTACCAGCAACGCCAATTTGTGGCAACCTGCGAGAGGTTGTTGGATTTTCTTTTCTTTTTTTTGGTGAAATCCAAGTGCTGGATGTTAAAGTTAATATGGGATACTGACAATGCCACCTGGAATAACTCCAGGAAAATAGAATAGTAAGGACACAGGTAAGTTCTACTGGAAATGAGACAAGATTCAAATAGTTTTACAAAAGTTTATTAACTTCAATATTCTTCCTTTGTTTAAAAATAGTCACAATAATCTGCAATTAAATGGTTAAAACAGTGAATGCATTTTTAATGAAATTGATTGTAAAATATTTAAATTTTAAAAGGAACCTAAGGCTTACCAGTGGGAGGGGGATGTGGTGAGAAAAGGGGCATCATCCAGTGAAGAAAAAGGATCACCCTGGACACTACAAAAACACGGCAAACAAAAAAAAGAAAGGTGCTCCCACAAAACAAGAAACCGCCACCAGGGGTCACCACCGCCACCACAGAAGCCTCAGTCCCTAAAAGAAAGACAAAAAAATAAAACAATGAGTAAAACAGTGGCAGACAGCACTACAATATTGCACTTTTATCCAGATGGAGTGCCATCAATGCTCCCAACAGCAGGGGAAAGTCCAAATAGATCTCTCAAAACAGTTCCTTTTAGGCAAAACAGCAGTAAGTGTCAAATCCAGTATAATGGTAGTCAAGACTCATCAGGAGGCTAAAAAAAATAAAGCAAACCATCAATACAACTGCTGATGAAACTATTATTCATGATAGCCGCTTACCTGTTGCATTACCAGGCTGCCAAATAAATGGTTTCACAATTCCGCATATGCAGCGCAGCTGTAACAAAATGCATTGTAAAGGCTTTGTTTATATGGGGTGGATGTTATCTAGCCACGCTAGCCCTTACCTTACCGACACCAAGCAAACAAACGAACAGATCAGTCCGGGTTTTGGAGGAGCAGCAAAAGAGGCTAAACGGAGCAGACCAGTTTGCATTAATAACCAAGATAAACACTGACAAACAAAGAAACAGCCACGCTTACCCAGCACAGTTAAGCAGACAAAGGAACCAAAATGATACGACGTCATGACGCAAGCAGCTTCGTGGCAGATGGGTACCTGCTTATATGCAGCAGCCGAAATTGATCTTAAAGTGGCAGCGTACCATTTATGCTGCTACATCTGTATCGAATATTTACTACAATTCAAAATGACATGTTCCACAGTCTCATCTTCCCCGCAGTCACATTTCCCTGTCTGATGTTTCCCTATCAAAAATAACGATCTATTCAATCCAGTGTGTCCTATTCTAAGTCGAGAAATACTCATCTCTTCTCTTCTGTTCCTTTCTGATCTTCTCATTGGTCCAATTCTCTTTTGTATTTTATAAAGCCACCTTCCTTTCTTTTCTTCATTCCATAACTTTTGCCACCTCTCTTTTGCTTTTTGTTTAATTATACCCTTTATTTCTGTTATACCAAAACTAACATTAATATCTACCCTTAACTTATTGGTACTCTCCTCAGCCGTCCTGTCTGCCATTTCATTTCCTTTTATCTCGTTATGTGTCGGAACCCAAACAAAATTTACTACTAGCCCCATCATATTTATTCTGTAAAGTGGTTGTTGTATTTCAATTAATATATCTGGTCTACTGTCTGACTGATTATTTTGCAAACTGACTAATGACGAACTAGAATCTGAGCAAATGATAGATTTTAATGGTCTCACCTCTTCCACCCATTGAGCTGCTAAACGCAAAGCTAGCATTTGACCGGTATATACTGAAACTACTAATCCTTTTTCCAACCTTAATATGAAACTGTGGTATAATAAATGCAATCCCTACCCTATTAGCTGTATTTTTTTATGCATCTGTATATATTTGTATATAATTGTAATATTTCTTTTAGTGTTCTTGTACTATATATTTATTCATAATTTGATATTTATCTTTTTCCTTCTTTTCTAATAATGAAAGATCAACTTTAGCATCAGGAAGTATCAAAGGTGGTATTGCTGTTAATGGAACTGTCTGACATATATCTAACTGATTTAAATTAATTTCATTAGCTTTAGTGTTTATTACCCATCCAAAGCTCTTTAATTGTTTCTTTTCCTTTTCCAATACAGGTTTAAACACCTCTAATGTTGAATGATCCTTCCTTTTTCCCTGCAAATTTAATCAGTAGGTTAAAGATAATTGATCTCTTCTAACTTTAAGAGGCATTTCTCCCATTTCAACCCGTAATGCTGCTGTTGAAGATGTTTTAAAAGCGCCAGTACATATTCTTAAAGCCTGATGTTGAATGCTTTTTAACTTATGGAGGTTTGTATCTGCTTCTGAATTATAAACTATACATCCATAGTCAAGTACTGACTTGATTAACCCAGTATAAATCGCTTTTAATGATTTTCTATCAGCTCCCCACTCTGTTCCAACTAAACACCTCATTATATTTATTACCTTCCTACATTTATCGATTATTTTCTTAATGTGCACACCCCATGTCATTCTTTCATTAAACCACATCCCGAGAAATTAAATTGTTTAACTCTTTCCAAATCCTGACCATATAATTTTAAGTTAATTTTTTCATCAACTCTTCTCCTTGTAAAAACATTATTTTAGTTTTCTCTACTGAAAATTTAAAACCACATTTATATGACCATTTTTCTACAACTTAAATTGCTTCCTGAAGTTTCTTTACAATAAATTCTAAATTTCTTCCTCTTTTCCACATTGCTCCATCATCTGCAAATAATGAGAATCCCATACCACCCTTTATGTCTTTAAACATATCATTAACTATCACTGAAAATAATAACGGACTTACTATACTTCCCTGTGGTGTCCCATTTTCAGTTTTCCAACTCTCAGAAAAAGTCCTTCGCTATCCTCACTTGTATTCGTCTTTCTTCTAGAAAAATTTTAATCCATCTAAACATATGACTATTTATATCCATTCTTCTCATTTTAATTAATAACCCTTCCCTCCACAACATATCATATGCTCCACAACATATCATATGCTCTCTCAATGCCACAACACTTTCTTTATTCACCTGTGCCTTTCTAATTTCATGCTCTAAACACAAAACTGGATCCATTGTACCTCTACCTCTTCTAAAAACCAATCTGATAAGATGATATAAGTCCCTTCTTTTCAGTATAATTTATTAATCTTTCATTTATCATTCTCTCCATTATTTTACATAAGTTGGATGTTAAAGCTATTGGCTGATAATTTCCTGGTTTTGACTCATCTTTCCCTGGTTTTCTGATTGGAACAATCACGGCCTCCTTCCAACTCTTTGGCAATTCCCCTTTTTCCCATATCCTATTATACATTTCTAAGAAAATATTTTTAGAAGATTCACTTAAATTACTAATCATAACATAATAAATTTGATCTTTTCCTGGAGCTGATCATTTATATTTTTTAAAAGCCCTATTCAGTTCTGTTATTGTGAACAACATGTTCAACGGTTCATTTGTATATTCTATTTGCTGTAATAAATACTTGTTCTCCAAAATAGTCTTTTCTCTCCCTTTTTTCCCTTCTTCACTAGTATTTTCAGAACTATGAATTTTAACAAAAGTATTTACCAACATTTTTGCCTTTTCTCTGTCAGTAACTGCTGTTATTTCTCCTTCATTTAATATTGGATATCCACTTGTTCTTTTAATCCCATTCATCCTTTTAATTGTTGCCCACACCGTAGAAATATCTGTCTCCCTCCCTACTGAATTACAGAAACTCCTCCAATAATTTCTTCTTGCATTTTTAATAATTCTTCTTACATTTGCTTGTTATTTCTTGTAGTTAGTCAGATTCTGAAAATTGTGATTTCTTTTTAATAATTTGAAAGCTTTATATCGTTTCTTGATAATCTCCTTACATTCTGATGTCCACCAGGGCACCAACCTTCTTTCCCTTCCCCCACCTTTCTTCCTTATAGCCTGATTAGCAGCTTCTAAGATAGCATTACATATAGAAACATGTATTTCATCAATACTACTACTCATATCCCCTTTTTATATTTTCATTTCACTACTATTCCTAAAGGTTTCCCAATCTGTTGACCTAAAACACCATTTAATGATAACTTCCTATAGTCGTTTTATTGATTACTTGCCATACACAAACACCTGCTATAGAATTGGAAACTAATGTTAAATCAATTGCTGACTCTGTATTATCTCTAAAATTGATTCTGATTCCACTTCCATCATTTAGACATACCAGATTTTTAACATCCATTATTTCTTCTATTATATCCCCATTTTGGTCATGATGATTACCCCATAATGTACTATGTCCATTAAAGTCCCCACACCATATAACCTTACCCTCTAAATACACCCCAAGTTCCTCCATTAAATCTATTGAAAGTCTTTTACATGGATTATAGAAGTTGATTATTTTAAATGGCTCATTTACTGTCCAAATTTCAGTAACGATGTATTCTAAATCTTTACCTTTAGCCAGTAATCTAAATTGAATTCCCTGTTTTATGAATGTTATACACCCTCCTCCAGATCCTACCTCTCTGTCTCTTTTTATGCTTTCATATCCTTTTATAACAAAATCAAGATTTGTTTTAAGCCAAGTTTCCTGAATACATATAATATCTAGATCTTCTTTAAATTCTTTAACAAATCCTTTAAACTCTTGTCCGTTTGCAATAAGGCTTCTAGCATTTCATTGTAAAATGTTCAGATTTTGTCTTCCTGTCCTCCTGCCTTTCCTTCTGCCCCTAGTCTCTTATTTATGTGTTCCCAGGATATGTCCTTTATACCAAAAAACCTCTCTGCCCCTTTCACAATTATTTTTTATTTTTTCCTGTTTTTTGTTTAACTTGATCTGTACAATTAATGACATATGCAATGAACAGCAGAATCTTTTCAACTGTTGGCACATTTTCCATCCCACTCTGTTTTTGTTCTGGTGTTGAATTTGGCTGAACTTTCTTTATCACTTCTTTTGGCTTCACTCTTTTAGCAGCTTCTGCATAACTTATATTACTAGTGACTTTAACTTGTTCGATTTCCATTGCTTTTCTTCTGACCTCACTCCATAAGTCACTCTATGTTGCCCTCCACAATTACAACAAGTTTTCTTCCCATTTTTACATTCATCATAGCTATGCTCTCCTCCACACTTTGGACATCTTTGTTTTCCTCTACATGCTGCATCGATGTGTCCATATCTCTGGCATTTATAACACCTGAGAGGCGGAGGGATATATGGCCTTACAGGAAAGCACATACACACGACTTTTACCCTTTCAGGAAGAACATTTGTTTGAAACTCCAACATTACCGAGAGACTTTCCATTCTTTAACCCTTCAACTGTTCTCATCAATCTTTTAATTTTGCTTACTTCTCCTCCATAAATACTGCGTCGGAACTTTTTTAGATCTTTATCAGCCGGAATAACTCTTATCACCCCTCTTACTACTTTATCCTCTCCCACAATCTTTACCTGAGTAATATTTTTTTTTTACAAATACTCTGGGCGCTCATTAATTTATTCTTCTGTTCTTCATTTCTTACTGTAACCAACAGATTTCTATCTCTAAGGATCTTAGCAAATGTAATCTCTCCAAACTTCTCTTTTGACAGAGCTAACGGACTGAGATGAATGCCTTCATCCTCCTTTCTAAACTTTTTATTAGTGTAGCTTCCTCCCGAACAATCCTCTTGCAAACTACATTATTTTCATCCGAACTGTTTCCTTCAAGACTCTGTTTGCTACTTTGTCTCTCTGACACATTCCTTTCTCTTCTCTCTCTTCCCGACCCTCTACTACCATGCACAGGAGTCCAGCCAACTAAATCCATCTCATGATCTCCTTCATCCTCAACCTGAGACGCCATAGCAGCCCAGTCACAAACCAGTTTATGCCAGCCGCCAACGTTCAGCAATTTGGTGTCGATTCTGTTCTCGAACTGTCAGATTTTGTTTGGCGCTGTTTTTGGGGTAGACGTGATGACGTCGTCATCCAGGAAGTGCTCCAAAGGCTAGACCGTCCCAACTGTATTTGCATTCCATCATTGAACACATATTCTGGAGATACTGTTCTATTTCTTGAGATATGTTATGTTAATATTTTGTAATTTGCAACGTTTCAATAAAAAAAAAAAAAAAGGCTAGACCGTCCCATTTACCAACGGCTGAGGGTCTTCCGGAGCATCCTCCCAAGGCTGGGTCCTCTTAAGGCTGGGTAGGCTGGGTCCTTCAAAGTACGCAGCCTGCGAATAGGGCTCGGGATCCGCGTTGCATTGTGGAACGTCGCGGTCATATTGACGGCTACGTAAACATCGCTCTGATACAACGTTGTTGTTGAAAGAAGAGACGTAGAAGTAGAGAGAAAAAATATGTTAAAATCCCGAAAAAGATCTTGAATTTACCAGGACACATTAAATAGAGAAGCCACGGACCGGTAAGTTGACAAAATCAGCATTATTAATAATTTGGATCCATATGAAGTTCCAAACAATGAGTGGAGCACCGATGAGTGAGCGCCTATACTTCAAAACAGTTCTGAAGCTACAAGTCCTTTGAGTCTCATATGCAGTTCATGAACGGATGGGTTCAGAGGAGCTGCAGATCATAAAGCCAGCAAACAGTGGGAACACAGTAATCCGTACGAAGATAAGCTGTGATCAGACGGGCTCTGGAACCTGCTAGTTTGGCAACTGCTAACCGCTAATGCTAACAACCACTCACGCATGTAATGTACTTTTAACTAGCTGCTGTTGGGATCTGGAGAAGTTCCACCTTTCTCCAGCAGAGTGCGCCGTGGGTCCTCTGGGCTGGAGCCCTCCAGCACACCTGGAGCTCGTCAGCCCATTAGAGGACCTCCACTACTTAAGCAGCTGCCAGACCTTCCTTCGACGCCGCAGTGTTAGCTAAGTTTGGTTAGCGAACCTGAGCCTCTAAAATCTTGAACTTTGTCTCTGAGTTAAACCTAACTCTAACCAGCCTTGTCTTCTCGCTCCTAGGAAAACCTGTCTCTCGTGTGAAGCTCTGGGAGAGCTTAACCTGAACCAGCCTGCCTGCCCTAGAGAGCCAAACCTGAAGATCTCACTTTGGCATCCACCTGCTGCTCTCTGGATGAGAGCTAATCACTCAAGCCAAGGTCAGACAAACAGTCAGAAGTTAGACACTGCAGCTGCTGAGCACTCTGCTAAACCAACAGTCTCTGGACCCAACTGGTTCCCTCTCTCAGAGAAGAAAGCCAGAACCAAAGCAAGGTATTTTCTGAGAAAATCTGAAATCTCAACAACTTCTCAAATCCACCTGGTTAACCAAACTGTCATCTCTGCAGACGCCTGAGTAGACAGCCCGGACCTGTTTCCTGAACATTATCTAGTTTTTGTACCAACCTCAAATAAACTCTGTTAAACTTTTCATCAGTCTCCTTTGTAGTGTTCTGCATGTGGGTTTAATTCAGAACCGATCATGACAGAACACTGCGGCCAAACACAAAGCCCAGCAGATCACCTCTGGAGGAGACTTGAGGAGCAGGACGCTCAAATCCTTGGACACGCCCACACCATCCATGAATTACACACTAAACTAGAGCATCAGAATCAAGTCCTGCAGAATTATGCCAGCTACATGGGAGGTGCTAACGCTACGCCTGCAGTCCGTTCTGTTCCGGAACCACTTCCGCCTCTAAGGTCACCATCTGTGACGTCATTTCCTGAGTTCCGTCCAAGTCTCCCTGAAAGATTTTCAGGTAACCAAAAGGAGTGTAAAGGATTTTTGTTTCAGTGTCGTTTGCTTTTTGAACACTCTCCTGGCAGTTTCCCAAATGATAGGAAGAAAATTTCCTTTATTCTCTCTCAGCTAACTGGTCGAGCCCTGGAATGGGCGGAGGCAAGGTTCTCTTCTGAGTCCAGTTTTCAGTGCACTTTTTCCGAATTTTTATCTGAGTTTTCTCAAGTTTTCAACCATGACTCTGATAAAACAATTGATTCCCGAGCTCTGCTAAATCTAAAGCAGGGAAATTCTACCGTAGCCGAGTTCTCCATTGACTTCCGGGTTAAAGCTGCAGCCTCAGGTTGGAACGAGTGCGCACTTAAGAGTGCTTACTTTAAAGCCTTGAACGAAAATATTAAGGATGAACTCGCCACAATAGACGAACCTGCTAGTTTGGAGGATTTAATTCGTCTGACCATCAGGTTAGATAACAGACTTCGAACTAGAATTCACTCAAGGCAGAAAAATCTGAGTTTTCCCATTTCAACTCCTGCATTTAACAATGCTTCTGTTTCCCCAGAACCCAGTACCAAGCCAAGATCTAAGAGCCAGTTTCTTCCAACGCCTGTCCAGGTCTCTCATTTTTCTTCCTCAGAGGGAGCTGAGACCGAACCCATGCAAATAGGACATACCAGATTATCCCCTGAAGAGAGGCAACGAAGATTTCAGGCTAAACTTTGTTTGTATTGTGGTGAGACTGGTCATTTTATTGCTTTGTGCCCGGCTAAATCAAAAGCCAGGGCCCGTCAGAGGATGTGAGGAGTCTGACGGGCCATCTAAGATCTGAGAAAACTCCTCACTTGTTGTTGCCTGCTACTCTGTTCTTTTCAAACCAGAATCTCACCCTGTCTGCCTTCATAGATTCTGGTTGTGAAAGAAACCTCATTGATTCAGAACTAGTTCAGCAGTTAAGGATTGAGACTGTCCCTTTAATTAAACCTCTCAGAGTTTCAGCTATCGATGGAAAGAAACTTCATCAAGTCACTCATCAGACACAACCCTTAGAACTGCTTATCTCTGGAAACCACCGAGAGATGATAACTTTTTTTGTTTTTCCTTCAGCCTGTTCTCCTCTGGTGCTTGGGTTCGAGTGGCTGGAACGACATAACCCCCATAACAACTGGGCTGAACGCCACATTGAATCCTGGTCCACCTCCTGTCACGAGTCTTGTCTTCGTTCTGCGGCTCCTACACTTCAGTCCCCTAGAGGTAGGGGGGAGATGGACTCTCCTGACCTTACTTCTGTTCCCCCCGAGTATCACGATCTGGCACCAGTCTTCAGTAAGGTCAGTGCGACGTCTCTACCACCTCACAGACCATATGACTGCGCCATAGATTTACTTCCAGGAGCCCCTCTCCCCAGCAGCAGATTGTATGACATTTCCAAACCTAAACGTGAAACCATGGAGAAATACATAAATGAGTCTCTTGCTGCTGGGATAATTCGCCCATCTTCATCTCCACTCGGTGCTGGTTTTTTCTTTGTGGGCAAAAAGGATGGTTCCCTGCGCCCCTGTATTGACTACAGGGGGTTGAATCAAATAACTGTCAAAAATAAATATCCCCTACCATTACTGGCATCAGCGTTTGAACCTGTACAAGGTGCTACAGTATTCACTAAGCTCGATCTGAGAAACGCCTACCATCTCCTGAGAATAAGAGAAGGGGATGAATGGAAGACTGCCTTTAAGACCCCCTTAGGACAGTTTGAGTACCTTGTCATGCCTTTTGGTCTTACGAACGCTCCTGCCTGTTTCCAAGCCTTGGTCAATGATGTCCTCAGAGATTTTTTGAACGTTTTTGTTTTTGTTTACATTGATGATATTTTGATTTACTCCAAGAACCTCTCTGACCACAGAAAGCACGTTTGTTTAGTCCTTCAGAGACTTCTTGAAAATAAACTTTTTGTGAAAGCAGAGAAATGTGAATTTCACCAACAGTCTGTTACTTTTTTAGGGTTTGTGCTTGAGGGCGGGCAGGTGAAACCATCGGAAGACAAGATAAAGGCAGTTCTGGATTGGCCTACACCTGAGAACCGCAAGCAACTCCAGAGATTTCTTGGTTTCGCTAACTTTTACAGGAGGTTCATAAGAAATTACAGCCAGACAGCTCAACCTCTCACTGCTCTTACCTCTGTAAAGAAGACTTCTCAATGGACTGCTGAGGCTGAAGCAGCTTTCAATAAACTGAAGAAACTTTTTTCCAGTGCTCCCATCTTGGTCCAACCAGATCCTACGAAACAGTTCATCCTAGAAGTGGATGCTTCAGATTCTGGTGTTGGAGCTGTGCTATCCCAGCAGTCTGATTCAGATCAGAAGACTCACCCATGTGCATTCTTTTCTCGCAGATTATCCTCAGCCGAGCAAAACTATGATGTTGGAGACCGTGAACTTTTGGCCATTAAGCTCGCCTTGGAGGAATGGAGACACTGGCTCGAGGGGGCGAAACATCCGGTTCTGGTTTGGACTGACCACAGGAACCTCGCCTATATTCAATCTGCCAAGAGATTTAACCCTCGGCATTCAAGGTGGTCTCTGTTTTTCTCACGGTTTAATCTCATCATCTCCTACAGACCTGGTTCCAAGAACGTCAAGCCCGACTCTCTCTCTTGTCTGTATTCCTCTGATCAACCTGAGACACCTGAACCTGTTCTCCCAGCCTCATGCACTGTTGGAGCCGTTTCCTGGGAGATCATTGATTTAATCAACTCTGCCCTGGCCTCTGAACCTGACCCAGGTAACGGTCCACCTAACAAGATGTATGTTCCATCCTCCGTCAGGTCCAGAATTATCCAGTGGATGCACACAGCTAAATTCTCGGCCCATCCTGGAGTGAGCAGAACCATCGCCCTCATACAGAGACGTTTCTGGTGGCCGTCTCTGCACAAGGACGTTAAAGAATACGTCCTGGCTTGCCCCATCTGCGCCAGGAACAAGACCTCTCATCTACAACCTTCTGGCCTGCTTCATCCCCTACCTGTTCCAACCCGTCCATGGTCTCACATCGCTGTTGATTTCGTCACCGGTCTCCCCATTTCTAAAGGTATGACCACAATCCTAACAATCGTCGATCGATTTTCCAAGGCCTGTCATCTCATCCCTCTCAGTAAGCTTCCCACTGCATTCCAGACGGCTCAGCTTCTGGTGAAGCACGTTTTTCGCCTCCATGGTATCCCTCAGGAGATCCTCTCAGATCGTGGTCCCCAGTTCATCTCTCAGGTCTGGAAAGCTTTCTGTTTTGCATTAAACTGCAAGTCATCTCTCACTTCAGGGTATCATCCTCAGTCTAACGGGCAGACGGAGAGGATGAACCAGCAAATCGAGTCCACTCTCCGCTGCCTTACTTCCAACAACCCTACTGACTGGAGTCAGTACCTGACTTGGATCGAATATGCACATAACTCCCTGAGATCTGCTTCCACTGGTTTGTCTCCCTTTCAGGTGTCAATTGGTTATCAGCCTCCACTCTTCCCCGCAGACGAGAGAGAGATCTCAGTAAAATCAGTCCATCAACACATCCGCCATTGCCAACGCATCTGGAAGGAAACAATCACCGCTCTCACCCATGCATCCGCCTCGACCAAGAGGTTTGAGGACTCAAGGAGACGCCCCGCCCCTGAATACGCTCCAGGCTAGGAGGTCTGGTTGTCAACTTGGGACATTCTCCTTAAGGCCATGTCCAAAAAGCTTTCACCCAGATTTATCGGTCCCTATAAGATTGATCAGATCATCAATCCCTCTGCTGTCCGCTTACACCTGCCATCCTCTCTACGCATCCATCCCACTTTCCATGTCTCTCAGATCAAGCCTGTCATCACTAGCTCTTTGTGCTTGCCTTCCGACTCCCCTCCACCCGCCCGGGACATTGATGGTCATCCGGCTTACACGGTTCGCCGGATCGTGGACTCCCGTCGGCGAGGTCGGGGTCGGCAGTACCTCGTCGACTGGGAGGGTTACGGTCCGGAGGACCGCACCTGGGTTCCTGGTTCATACATCCTCGATCCGTCTCTGATCGAGGAGTATGAGAGTTTCCTCCCGTCCACTTCCTCGGGACCACCAAGAGGCGGTCGTTGAGGGGGGGGGGGGGGGTACTGTTGGGATCTGGAGAAGTTCCACCTTTCTCCAGCAGAGTGCGCCGTGGGTCCTCTGGGCTGGAGCCCTCCAGCACACCTGGAGCTCGTCAGCCCATTAGAGGACCTCCACTACTTAAGCAGCTGCCAGACCTTCCTTCGACGCCGCAGTGTTAGCTAAGTTTGGTTAGTGAACCTGAGCCTCTAAAATCTTGAACTTTGTCCCCGAGTTAAACCTAACTCTAACCAGCCTTGTCTTCTCGCTCCTAGGAAAACCTGTCTCTCGTGTGAAGCTCTGGGAGAGCTTAACCTGAACCAGCCTGCCTGCCCTAGAGAGCCAAACCTGAAGATCTCACTTTGGCATCCACCTGCTGCTCTCTGGATGAGAGCTAATCACTCAAGCCAAGGTCAGACAAACAGTCAGAAGTTAGACACTGCAGCTGCTGAGCACTCTGCTAAACCAACAGTCTCTGGACCCAACCGGTTCCCTCCCTCAGAGAAGAAAGCCAGAACCAAACCAAGGTATTTTCTGAGAAAATCTGAAATCTCAACAACTTCTCAAATCCACCTGGTTAACCAAACTGTCATCTCTGCAGACGCCTGAGTATCCAGCCCGGACCTGTTTCCTGAACATTATCTAGTTTTTGTACCAACCTCAAATAAACTCTGTTAAACTTTTCATCAGTCTCCTTTGTAGTGTTCTGCATGTGGGTTTAATTCAGAACCGATCATGACATCTGCTATGCGTTTCAAAGGTGTAGTTAGTAACGTTAACTGCCAACCCTCCGGGTTTCTCACGTATTTGAGCCTTTTCCCGCTGCCGTTTTTATTATTTTCCCGTAAAAGATCCCAACTTTGAAGGAAAGAAACAAAGTAGGCTATAAAATTAAACCGTCTATCTTTAACTTACCAGAATGAAAATGCAGGGAACACACTCTCAATGACATTGGAATACTGTGGAAAGTTATGTTCGGTCGTCTTACAGCCGCGATCCAAGCTAGCCGACGACTCTTTATCTCTGACGCTTGGTCTCCATGGTTACGCCTCCAGGCAGGAAAGCGGTGGAAAGTTAACCCATTTTCTATGTTTTTCCCATGGCGAGAAGGACTACAGTATGCGGTAGTCATAGGCAGTAGTCTGAGCCGCGGTAAAAGAGGCCATCAAGATGGCGGCGACGCAAAGTGCTTACGTCATGACGACCAAGCCCTATTGAGACGCAGCTATTGTTTTCCTGCTTTGTGTGTAAACTATCACGGTTGCTAGGCAACATAGCCTACAGCAGTAAAACCCGCTGAAGGGTAGACCTGTTTGGACTCACAGTTAAAACTATTCGGGTCTTGTGCGAAATTCTGTTTCCCTGTGAAAATCTGTTCCCCCTGTGTCGCGGCGCGCATTGCAGCCAGAGTGGAGGATCTGACCATTTTACAAGGTGCTCCTGATCATTTTTCGGTAAAACAAACAGCTCATATAATTATGTCAACTTTGTAACATTCAGTTTAATCGGTTGGTCTTTTTACAAATTTGTAAAATAAATACAAATTAACGAGGTCTTCTTACGCTGTTTTGTGTGTGTTTTTTTAAACGCCAAGATAATCAGTATTTCTCCAACTTTTGTCCCTTCAGCCTGACAGAAATAAACATTAGTCACCAAACACAGATTTCCAACATGTAGTGTATTTTTAATTTTTCATTGCTGATATAAGAGGATGGAAACTGGCTCCTAGGAGGGCACACAAATTAAGACGTCCTTCGACGTTAATCCCCTTCTAATGTAAAATATGACAGATTACTGGATTAAGGACATTTCTAGTATAACACAATAGACATAACAATTTTAGAGAAATTGGAAACAGTTGCTCTTTATTTACCAAAGATATGGGAGGAGGAGAGGAGAGAATGGATGTTTCAGCTGCCAGAAATAATATGTTCCCCCTCCATAACATGGGAAGAAATTCATGTACCTGCAAGTCTTTAGCTATGTTTATTCCCCTCACCACCAACAACAAACCCTGTGCATTTGGTCATATTTACTCTTTATTTGCAAAAATTCAAAGAGGGGAAGCATATATTTCAGATGGCTGAAATAATCTGTTCCCTCTCGATAACTTGGGAAAAAATTAAATCCCCTGCAAGTCTTTAACTGTGCTTATTCCCCTCACCACCGACACCAAATCCTTTGGTCAAATTTGACCATTATTTGCTATGTTATGAGAGAAAAACAATATATTTCAGCCACCTGACATATTCCGTTCCCCCCATAACTTGGGAAAAAATAAAGAAATCCTTTGAAGTTGTCATTTTTTTCTGTATAACACTTGAAACATTTATTATATGATACTATATTTTTATAAATATGACTGTTTCCTTTATGAAATATATTTTCGGTTTAAATGTTTATCTAACTATTTACAAATATTACAAAAATAATTAAAAACAAACCACTGGACTTTCTTTTTCAGAAAGCTTATTTTGAAATGAGAAAGAGATGGGAGGCAAAACATCTTCAAAATTGGAAAACAAAGTCCTGTGGTTTGTTTTTTACTGTATTTTGGAATGACTGTGACCTGGATGACTGAGAATCTTCAGCCGCAATTTGCAAATATTTTTGCAGATATTACATCTAACAATGTACCTTACAATATACAGTGTTTTCTGGAAAGTCACAAATCACGTGATGGTTTTCTTCCAATCAGTTATACAAATGTGCAAGTCCGCTAGGTGTTAGGCAGATTTTTCAACACATTTTGCTTAACGTTAAGGCAACTATTTCATTAACTTGACACCAAATATGGACAGCATGGAATATGAAACGCTCTTTAACTACAAAGTTAAAGGCGAATATCCACCGCAGGCCACAAAGCAAAAAAAAAATAAAATCATTCGCAGGAAAGCCTCGTTGTACCAGATTGAAGGTAAGTGATGCCTTGAAAATAACCTCTACTTAGATATGTAGAAAATAGTAGAATGCATCAATTATCTAAAAACAAATAACAGTCAGTGCTTTTTTTGTTATTGACTTACTGCTGCATTTCATTTTGATTAATATGCGTGCCCAGACAAACGTTACTCACGGTTATAATGCAGGATTGTTCTTTATTGCAGGTGTTATTCTTGTGAATTACACTTGTACCGCATTTCTATTTTTAAGTTTTTTTGTAGAAAGATCCCCATACTGCGACATGAATCAATAAAAGAAACAATGAAGTAGCTGCTGGTTAATATTAATGAGTGCTACTGTGTGTCGTCTCTCCTCCAATCACGTAGCTACTGATGATGCAGTGAATAGCGACAGCCAATCATGTTCTATAATAAAGTGACAGACTTGGAACCATGGAAATAGGATCCAATGATGTCATATCAGTAGGCGGGACTCAGGAGCAGCGGAATAGTGAGACAGAAACGCCGACTGAAAATTCTCAGAACACACACAGCCGGGTGCGTCATGAGTTTACTGTTGTTGGCTAAAGTAAATGAACCGAATACAAATGTACAAATTATTGGTGGGGACTGTACCCACCCATTTCAAAGTTGGGGTGGACGTGTCCACACCAGTCCTTCAGAAAGTTACGCCAGTGCTAGGGAGGCTGTAAAATGCACCATGATTTTTGAAACGGTAAACCAGAAAACAATCAATGTTTTATTTTGACAAGAACACACAGTTATCTTAAAAATGAAGCAGACTGGTGCAAAGAGTGGAAGGGAGAAACTTTTTTTCCTCGGCTTTCCCCCCAAACTCTTTTAATGTAGAAAATATCGTCGAGGGAAGGTTTTTTTTTAGTATTTTAGTAAAAGCTAGTTTTGACCATTTTAACTTGGTTTTTATCAACATTTATGGTCCTAATGTCGGTGTAGAGAGGAAGCGTTTTTTAGAGAAAATTGGGGAGATGATGGGAGATTGGGGGTCTAACGATCATGTTTTTTTAGGTGGGGATTTGAACTGTACAGAAAATGAATTGTTAGACAGAAATCCCAAAGAGCCCCATCAAGCCTCCCAACAAGCCCTGCGGCAGCTGGTCTCGTCCTACGGCCTGGTGGATGTATGGATGAGGATACACACAGGCTCCAGACAGTACATATGGTCCCACATTAAAGAAGGCTGCAGCTCTTTAGCTCGTATCGATAATTTTTATTGTTTTAAACTCATTAAAATGGTGTTTAAAACATGTCAGATTTGACCAGTAGCCTTTAAAGCTACAGTGTGTAACTTTTAGCGACATCTAGCCGTCAGACTGCAGACTGCAGCAACATGAACACCCTCCACCGCTTCTCCCCCCCAACGGTACGGTGAGCGTTACGGGACAAAATGTCTTCCACGACGTCCGCATCACCTACCTTCTCAAGTGATGAGGTTTGTTTACATAGATAATTTTACAGATAGTATTTCATTAGTCTGTGTAGGGTATAGATTTCATGTAGACTTAAGATAATAAATATACCCGTTATTTTTTCTACATCGTTGTGACATTTTGGCGATCTCGTAATCACTAGTTTGTTGGCTCTGCGCTACCGTAGCGCAAAGATGTCTGCCTCCATGGCTGTGAGACCCGCTCCTATTTAATTATAAATAACGAATTCTAAGGCAACGCAAATATTAAGGTTAAGAGGCTGAGCTCGTAGATGATGATAAAATAACATAGTTATGTTGGGATCTGGAGATGTACCACCTTCCACCAGCAGAGTGCGCTGTGGGTCTCCTGGGCTGGAGCCCTCCAGCACACCTGAGACGCATCTTCTCATCAGGAGACCTGCCCTTCATAAGCAGCTGCCAGACCTTTCTTCGACGCCGCAGTGTTGACCTTAGTTTGGTTAACAACCTGAGCCTCTTTTACCTGAAGAATCTAAGTTGTCTCTAAGTGAGAAAACTGGTTCTAACCTTCCTCTGTCTTTGCTCACAGGAAACCTGTCTCAAGCCTGAAGCTCTGGGTGAGCTTAACCTGCCTTCCAGCCCTGGTGAGCCAAACCTGAAGATTCCTATTTTGGATTTCCCCTGCTTCTCTCTGTGAAGAGCTGGAAACTCTGATCAAGGTCTGCCATTCAAAGTCAGAAGCTAGACGCTGCAGCTGCTTGAGCACTCTGCTGAACCAACAGTCTCTGGACCCAATGGTTCCCTCTCTCACAAGAGAAGCCTGGACCCCGTCAAGGTAGAATCAGAATTATCTAAGAAGACTCTTTAATCATCTGCCTGCCCAGCTAATCAAACTATCATCTCTGCAGACTTCAGTGAACCCAACCCTGGACCTGTTCCAGATCCAGTTCATGTCTTTGTGTCAAAGATCTTAAATAAACTCTGTTAAACTTTTACCCAGCCTCCTTTGTGTTCTGCATGTGGGTTTGATATTAAACCGATCATGACAAGTTATGTATAATATATTACATTTCTGACTGTATATCCCTGTAATTATTACACACTGTAGCTTTAAAGACAACTATTTGCTTTTAGGGAATGTTTTTATCACAAACACAACAAAGAAAGAATGATTTTACTTGTCTAAGGCAGTGGTGGGACCATGAAAAAGTTCAAATAGGGTGCATAGAGTTGTTCGGCAAGGCTGCACTCTGTTCGGGACGCTCGATGCGCTCTCCCTGGAACCCCTGCTTCAAAAGATGTCAGTGTTCACGGTTTGGTTTTACCTGGTTTTAACAGTAGAGTGGTTTTATCTGCCTATGCCGATGATGTTGTTTTTACCAAAAAGAAGCAAGATTTTGATGAATTGACCGAGATAATAAATAAGTTCTCTGCTTTATCTCCCGCGATTGTGAATTGGGGGAAAAACGAAGCCCAGGCGGTGGGCGAATGGCGTGAAGGGCTCCTGGTTCTCCCTCGAGGGCTTTTATGGAAAAAAGATGGTTTTACATATATTGATTTATTTTAGGGGATGAGAACACTGAAAAGAAGAACTGGGAAAACCTGGAACAAAAAATAGAAAGCAAACTGGCAAAGTGGAGATGGCTTACACTCCCACATGTCTTACAGAGGAATGGTGCTGGTTTTAAACAACCATGTCGCATTACAGCTGTGGCAGAAACTTTCCTGTTTAGACCCACCGTCCGGCTTGTTGGCCAGCCTACAAGCCAAGATGGCCAACTTTTTTTGGAACGGGTTTCATTGGATGCCACAGTCTGTTGTTTTTATCCAGAGAAGAGGGGGGCCAGGGCCTTGTCGGCCTGGCCGCTAGAACAGCCACTTTTCGTTTACAGTTCCTTCAGAAGAATGGCAGCTTTTAGGTTACGCTTTGTTCGGAAATACCTGTCGAGGCCCTCTGACTTAGTGTGGAAGGACATAGCAGCTGTATTTTTAGATGCATGAGCAACCTGGGGCTGTATGCTGCTAAGTTTTTAAGGGATTTAAATCTTTTAAATCCCTTTTTAGGGGATTTGCACTTAGGGGATTTCCTAAGTTTTATCAGGGTGTTTTTAAATCGCTCGCCCTGCTTAAACTAAGACCGTCCCAAACGTCTAACTCTCTGCACTGGCTGTTACAGGAGCCCTTAGTCTGTGGGTTGAGGCTGGACCTGTGCGGCGTCGTGGGACCAGGGGTGTCGGAGGCACTGCACTGTTCTGAGATGACAATGTTGGGACGGCTGGTGGAGACCACAAGTCCGTCCCTCTCAAACATCGAAGCCTGCTATGAGGGTACGATCGGCCATGCTGGTGCTGCGCTTCCTGGAACTTCAGAGGGAAAAACTGTCGGCCAAGGAGAGGAGCCTTCTTCGTTCCTGCTGCGAGGGTCAGAACCATCCGGACCCGACGGACTCCTTTCCTGGCCTAATCCTGGATCCTCGTTTCCCCAAGCAAAGCGGACCTCTGCTCTCCAGCCTGGACCCACATAGAATGGTTTGAACGACTATGGACCAGAAAGCTCTTTACCACTGCTTCACAAAAGTTATTAACCAACGACACCTTCAGAACCGGCCGGTCTGCATCTGGACTTTGGTCGCAGTACCGCCACCTTCTGCTCTGGAGTGTAATTGCTTCGCCTATGACAAAAAGAAGCAGGGCATGAACCGAACGCAACGCAAGCGAACCGAACCGAGACAGTCAAACCGAACGGTTCGGACGGTTTTCATAAACCATTCCATCCCTAATTTTAACAAGCTCCTTGTTTAAGTGATTTTTTTAGTTGACACTTGTTTTTACATAAATAGTGCTGTTTCAACTGACACTTGTTTCATATAAATAATTGATTTTATTGTTTTGTGTAAATAAAGTGTTGTTGAAAGTCTTCTTCTGTTTAATGGTGGTTCGCAAGCAACGTTTAAACGCAATACACACACGAACAATGAGTCTTCAGTTCATCAAGGACATACATTTTAACCACAGCATGAAGGAGGCTGTGTGAACTCATTATCTCTCATGTGTGAACTCATTATCTCTCATGATCTTCCCTTCATCCTTGTTTTGAGTAGGGAGGCATCTGCTTTCCGTCCCCCTGAACGGTCAGGATGTCGCTATCATTATTCCTACTCAAACAGGGACTCTCAAAATATTTTATCTCACAAAATAAGCCAAGGAAAAAAATTATTCCACATTTCCTAAAAAAAAAAGAAAATAGACACTTAAAACATTCCCTGAGTCTAATTGTAGTAAACTGAAAATATTAAACCTTCTCTTTATCAAATGTATTACTAAGTATATCTCTCCATTGTTGATACAGTGAATCAGCACATGCCCTAAATCTTTCGGCTCATCAGAGTAATCACATTTCTCTGTTACATGTTTCCCTATTGTATGGAGTGTACTATTAAGTCCTGTGTGTCCCAGTCTCAACCTTGTTATAATATCCTCTTCCATTGTGTTTCTACTTGTCTTCCTTACTTGATTGACCTTCTTTTGAACTCTATATAAATGTATTTCTTTGTGTTCTCTGTCCCATTATTCCTACCAAATATAAATCTGATACTCTATTTAATGCTAATGGCCACTTGGTTATTTTGTGCTGCTTTTTTAGCATATTAGTCTGCCAGGTTATTCCCCTCCACTCCTTTGTGCTTTGTAACCCATAACGAAGTAACCTGCACCCCATGTCTTTTTATTCTGGTAACACTGTGAAAATATCAAAACTTATATCTTGTCTAGATTCTGTATACATTTCCTTAATGAGCACTGCTAAAGTCTGAACAAACAATAACTGAGATATGTTTTTTTTCTTCTACCCATTGTAGTGCCCAGCATTAATGCCATTAGTTCTCCTGTATAAACAGACAATTTATCACAATCTCGATGATTTTGATACTATATTTAGATCCAGGATAACAAAAGCAACCCCCATACTTTTCATCTGACTTTTGACGTGTCAGAAAATGTCTGAAGTCTTTGTATTGTTTTCCTAAGTCACCAATAACCTTATTCCTATCAATGGTTCCTCTCTGCTTTACTTCAAGGAGATGCAGATCTACATCAACCTCTTCAAATAACCATGGATAAACCTCCGGAAGAGTGACAATAGAGATTATTATTAATTTTCCCACAATTACCTTCTCAACCAACCCTTTTATTGTCCACCCAAACACTGTTTTTACCTTTGTAACTTTCTTTGTTGGGTGGCTTTCCTGATGGCCACTTAAAATGGAAACGCTGTTTTTTTGACATAGGGCCCTTGATTTTACATCCTGTTTTACTCACATGAACAGTTCAGTTTGTGCCTTCAAGTCGATCTCCCATTAGAAGAAGTTACTTGGATTTAACCTAATGGAATATCTTCAGAAGGGCTCCAAATGACACAAAACTCATATGGGTGAGTAGCAGCAGTTCAGCGGACAGGATGAATAAATCAGAATCAGAAATACTTTAATAATCCCAGAGGGAAATTACTTTTGTTACACGTTCAAGTTACAGTTTTATATAATATATACCAGGGCTGGGCGATAATTCAATAACGATATATATCGATCGATAGACGTGTGGCGCAATAGAAAAAAAGAGGGTCGATAAAAGTTCGATAAAAAAGAAACGCAGTTTTCCTTCCTTCTCATTGTAGCCTAGCATGTAGGTTTATGCTAGTCACTGCTTCCTCCCAACCAATCACAATCGCGGACCCAGGCACGACGTCACCAAGCGCCGCCCTCTCAAACCACAACACAGAGTACATGAAGATGTCGCAGCAAGGAGAGTCGGAGGAAGTTGTTTCAAAGAAGGATTTTTGTAGTTCGGCAGTCTGGCAGTATTTCGGTCATGGCAAGTCGGACCAAAAACAAACCACAGTCATCTGTAAAATGTGTAGGGAACCAGTGAAAACCAAGTCTGATAACACAACCAACTTTTTTTTTTTTTATCATCTCAGCCGCTCACACCCGCAGGAGTACGAGCTGTGTAAGCCCCGGCGCGGCTCTCCTCCGAGGAATCTTCGGGAATTTCGGGAAAATATATATATATTTTCAGTTCTGGGCAGTTTCCCACGTAGTTCTAACAATTGAGATAAAAATGCTGAGGGGCCAGAAACTTCAAAGTAATAACTCAGGTTAAAGCAGGAAACGGGGGCGGCGGCAGCGGTGGGGGGGCATTTATTTATTTGTTATATTTATTTTGGTCACTTTAGTTTATTCTTTGTCAGTATTTAATAACATAATCCAGGTCTCTTAAGTTATTTTTCTTTAAAACAATTCTGTTATGGTTAAAGAAGTTGGTTAAATAAAGATTTAATTCGAAGTCTGTGTTTGTGTTTTTTATTAAAATTAAATCATTTAGCAATATTATAAAAAGTCCAGGCAGAGCTGCACATAAAATATGGTTTCAAATCTTTTCAATAATTATCGATATCGATCCATATGCATTTTTTTAATCAATAAGCTTTTTTTCTATATCGCCCAGCCCTAATATATACACACATCCAACTACACAATATAAAAAAGATAAAAAAATAAGAATTAAAAAGATATATATATATATATATATATATATATATATATATATATATATATATATATGTAAAAACTAAATCCAAATAAACTGAATTTTCCAACTAAAGTGATAAATCCAAGTAAAGTGATACGTGGCGTGCAAAAATAGTGCATAAATGTCTATTACGCGCGGGGGGGGGGTCTGAATCACTTGAGGGAGGCGTTATAGAGGTTGATGACCACAGGTAGGAATGATTTCCTATGGCGCTCTGTGGTGCTTCTGGGTAGGAGGAGTCTTCTGCTGAAGGAGCTTGTCTGCTGGACCAGTAGTCATGGAGAGGATGTGAGTCATTGTCTAATATGGACTGAAACCTGGACAGCATCCTCCTCTCTGCCACGGTGGTCAGGGTGTCCAGCTGCTCCCCCACAACATCACCGGCCCTTTGATCAGTTTGTGCAGTCTGTGCAGTTGTTTTTAGCGACCCTCAGCCCACTGCCCCAGCATGTGACAGCAAAGAAGAGCGTGCTAGCAACAACAGACTCGTAAAACATCCTCAGCATCGCCCCACAGATGTTAAATGACTTCAGCCTCCTCAGGAAGAATGGTAGCTGGCGCACATGGATGACATCATACACACTGTCAGGAATCCAGTTTTTGTGGGTTGTTTCTGTGTTTTCTTTTTTCTTCCAGGTGGTGCCCCGTCCTCAGTCAAACCTAGTCTAAACATTGTTTTTGTCTTTGCCTCTCGGCAGGAAGTCTTCCTGCGAACTGGATTTTTCGGACCTTCTCTCCCTGGAAGGATCAACTGAGCCTCAAACTGAGCTGGGGATACCAACAGGAGGTTTGGATCCACTTTCCCCCAAGAGGTTGTTTGAGTTTCACACCGAGCAAGGGATTCATCTGCACCACAGCCCGTTCAAGTACCGCAGGAAATCTGAGTGGCAGTCAGTTTCTCTGTTCACCAAGGAACAACCGCAGTCTGAGTAAACCCTGTCCGCCCAACATCAAACAAGACAATCACTGGAACATCCCACACAGACTGGATTCTATAAAGGACACCTTTTCTGGAAACGTGAGTCTGCAACCTATTCCTCCTCTTCAACCCAAAGAATCTAATTTCTCACTGAGCCTGAACTAATCGCTGTGCCTTCCCCTCACCTTTCAGTTCCGGTTGAGCAGTATTCAGAGCAGCATTGGACTCATGTCATTATACTAATAAACCTGTTAAACTTTTCCCTGGTCTCTCTGTTTGGTTTCTCTGCATGTGGGTCTGAGCCTTTGATGAAATCATGACACACACTCCGCTTTGTTTAAAAAAATATATAAATATAAAAAATATAACCGCGGAGGTCTGGGGGACAGTGATTTGCCTACATGTTATGAATGCTGCCGTACAATAAATGATAAATTATGAACAGTTTAGTTTGTGCCTTCAACTCGTTTGCCCATAGGAAGATTAGGAAGACGTTACTTGGATATCCAGATGGAATATCTTCAGAACAGCTCCAAAACACAAAACTCATATGGGTGAGAAGAACATGATGTAATAACATAAAATCAAGAGCCCAATGTCAAAAAAAACAACGTTTCCCCTTAAGTTTGCCCATTAACAAAAGCCATCTGAATCCTCCGTAGTTGGAGAGCCATTTCACCCATTTCCACTAGTACTTCTGAGGTTTATGTAGACTTTAAAAACCTACAACACAATCTTTAAGCCTGATATTGTATGACTTTTACAGTATTGTCTTTGACTTGACCCATGCACTATGCACCTATGACATATTAACAGATCTTATCAGTGCTACATATGTTTTCAACATCTCCCTACAAGCCCCCCATTCTCTCCCTCTAATACATCTTAACACATTTTCTACCTTTTTACACCTCTCAGCAACTTTCTCAATATGGGCTGCAAAGGTCAATCTCTTTTCAAACCATGTCCCTAAATATTTAAACTGTTAGACTACCTCTAACTGCTCCACATATAGTTTTTTTTCTAGCTGACACTGCTTAATCTTTTTAGTGAATAAAACTACTTTTGTTTTTGCAACTGAAAATCTCATTTACCAACAAAGGTAAATTCCTCCCTCTTTTCTGAAGAACCCCATCACCAGCATACAGCGACTCACCAAAAAAATGATCTGTCCTACTAAAAACTTAATTTATAATTATCAAAAAACTAATAGGACCAACAATACTTTCCTGAGCAGTAACATTTTCCACAGGTAAACATGCACTATATTTTTTTAGACTTAGACAATCTTTATTGCCATTTTGTACACACTGGGTGTATTCAAAATTAAATTTTGTTCAGTACAGCTTCTTAAAGTACAGCAGTGATAAAATGTAAACGTGGTAATCAATGTAAGACTGAGATATGATTTACGGTTTTTCCAACATTCATGTTTTTTCCCCCCGTTTTATTCAACGTTCAGCAGTCTAATGACAGTGGAAAAAAGTTGTTTTGGAATCTGTTGGACCTTTATCGGATGCTTCGAAGCCTCTTCCCAGAGGGCAACGTGGTGAACAGTCCATGGTGGGGTGATGATGAATAATTTATAATGTTACGGGCTTGAGACACGCAGTGTTGATGAAATGTCTTTTGCTACTCTCACAGCTATTAACAATGATATATGCTCCAAAAAGGGAATTTTTATTTAGGAAGTATGACGTCATATACATAGGGTGTGTGGTTGTTCAAATAGACGGTGAACTAATAACACCGAAAGGCATATGATGGGGATGTCATGATGGGTTTCAGAAAAGCCCAGTATGCAGAACACCACGGAAACAGATGAAAAGTTTAACAAGTTTTATTGAGCACAAGCACATGGAATAAACACAGGGACTGGTTCAGGCCTGGGGGGCAGGTTCACTGGAGTCTGTGAGGATGACAGTTCAGTTAGCTTGGGAGCAGATGAGTCTGAGTTTGAGAGTTTCAGATTTATACCTTGAGGTGTCCGGGTTTGGCTTTGAGAAAGGAACTGTTGGGTCCAGAGACTGTTTAGTTCAGCAGAGTCCAATAACCGCTTCAGCGTCTTACTTCTAGCGTGAGGGCAGACCTTGGCTTTGGGTTTCCAGCTCTTAGTCCAGAGCTGCATGAGAATCCAGAGAAGGGTCTTCAGGTTTGGCTCAGAGGGCAGGCTCGGCAGGTTAAGCTCATCCAGAGCTTACAAGGAAAAACTGGATTCCTGAAAGCAGAGACAAAGAGGGATTAGAATCCAATCAGGAATCAGGAGCAACAAAGGTTCTCAGAAGAAGCTAGGCTCAGGTGCTAACCAAACTGGATAAACACTGCGGCGTTGAGGCAAGGTCTGAAGGCCGGTTATATACTGAAAGATCCTCTGATGATGAGATGCGACTCAGGTGTGTAGAAGGCTCAGCTCAGGAGGATCCATGGCGCACTCTGCTGGAGAAAGGTGGAACTTCTCCAGATCCCAACAGGGGATAGTAGTAAATTTTGTTTGGGTTCCGACACATAACGAGATAAAAGGAAATGAAATGGCAGACAGGATGGCTAAGGAGAGTACCAATAAGGTAAGGGTAGATATTAATGTTAGTTTTGGTATAACAGAAATAAATGGTATAATTAAACAAACAGCAAAAGAGAGGTGGCAAAAGTTATGAAATGAAGAAAAGAAAGGAAGGTGGCTTTATAAAATACAAAAGAGAATTGGACCAATGAGAAGATCAGAAAGGAACAGGAGAGAAGAGATGATTATTTCTCGACTTAGAATAGGACACACTGGATTGATTGGATCATCATTTTTGATAGGGAAACATCAGACAGGGAAATGTGACTGTAGGGAAGATGAGACTGTGGAACATGTCATTTTGAATTGTAGTAAATATTGGATACAGAGAAACAGTTTAATAAGGAAACTTAGTAACATGAAAACGAAACTTGACATTGTCGATTTATTGCAGAAGGAATCAGGAAGCAGAGGATATCGGGTTATATTTGAATTTTGAAACAGATTAGGTTGTATAATAGGATATAGTTTTGTTTTTTTTTTGTCATGTGGTCCGCACTCCATACCAGTTGGTGGCGGTAATGCTCACCTAACGTTTTTTTTTTTGCCAAACGCCAATAAAACTCAATAAGAAGAAGAAGAATACCGAAGGGTTTTTTTGGTGCACGGCGCATGTTTCGAAGTCGCTTGTGGAGAAATGTCCTGGGCCGTGAGTAGTGAGGAAACAGGAAGCGATTCTTGTGGGATGGAAGAAGAAAATAGTAACAATGAAGGAGGTTGGAAGATAGCAACGTCAAAAATGAAAAATCAAGTGATGATCAATCCATAAATTTAACAGCAAAACAGAATGAATACAAAGTCATATTCAAAGTCGTTAATCAGGCAGACTCTTTTACAAATTGGAATCTGGTTCAACTAACAAAAACCATGAATAAACTTGTTGGAGAAGTCAGAGGTGCCAGAATCCTGTACAGTGGAGATTTGCTAATTAACTGCAGAGATAGCGCTCAGCAAGGTAAAGCAATATGAATCAACAAAATTGATGGGATAAGAGTTCAGTGCAGCTTAGTGGAAAACAAAAAGATCAGCAGGGGAGTCATTGGAGGAGTTCCTCTAAGAGTGCCTGAAAAAGAAATTCTAGAAAACATAAGTGGTGCAAAAGTAAAAGAAATAAAATGGTTAAAAACAACAAGAAACTGAGAAAGATCTGATAGTTTATCAGTGTTAATTAAGTTCGAGGAAGAGCAATTACAAAGCAAAGTATTCATTGGTTACATCAGCTATAATGTCAAAATCTACAATCCTCCACCATTGAGATGTTTCAAATGCCAAAAATGCGGACACATAGCAGCAGTTTGTAAAGGGAAACAGAGATGTTGAAGGTGTGCAGGAGAACATGAATATGGAAAATGTGGAAAAGAAGCTCAAATCTAATGCTGTAATTGTTGTGGAGAACATACTGCTGCTTATAGTGGCTGTGAAGTAAGCAAAAGGTCTGAGAAAAAAAGAAAAAGAAATTTGAGCTCGGAATTACTTACGCTGAAGCTGCAAAAAGGATCCCATCTCAGTTAGAAAAAAACAAACCAACAGTTCAACACATAGCAAATTCAAAACCTCTGGAGAAATCTCCAAAAATTGAAGACTCACTAATTGTTAAAAATAAAGATTTTGTTCTATTTGTGGTCGAAGTTATCAATTGTACTGCACAGACGACAAAAAATAAATAAATAAATAAAAATAAAAATAATAGTGAAAGCTGCAGAAAAATATCTGGAAGTGAAAGATTTAATGGTTGGAAGCATGATGGAAAAAACCGATAGGACCATCAGAAACTGGCAAAGTTGCATCTATCTGTTGTTTGCCAACCTCCACAAAATATCAAAGAAGAAGCAGAAACTGGCAAAGTGACGATGACTTAAAGATAAATTAAAATTATAAGGGCAAATGTGATTTAGTATTTATTAAGTTAAGTTACACAGGGTTTTTTTTTTTTTTTGTTTCTGGGGGGAATTGTTTCCTGTTTCCTTGCTTTACTCCATATCAGTTGGTGGCGGTAATGCACTTCTCACAAGTTTGCCAACAGCCATAAAACCTCATAAGAAGAAGAAGAAGAAGACTGTTAAGGAAAGAAATAAAGCAATGAAGAAAGCCAGAAAATCATTAGTATATAATGATTACATTAATTATAAGAGAGCTCAGGCAAAGGTTAAGAAAGAAGTAAGAATAGCAAAAAGAATATTCTGGAGAGAATTGTGTAATCAAATTGGTGAAAATATTGAAATAAATGATATTTGGAATATGATTAGGAAGATGTGAGGGATTAGGAGAATTAATAATATTCCAGTTTTAGTTAGTAATGGAAAAGTTGCGATTAAAGATAGTGATAAAGCAGATATGTTAGTAGATACATTTACAAAGGTACATAGTAATGACAATATATCAGAAAGTATGAGGAAATATAGGGAACAGAAAGTAAAGGAGAATGATCACATATATAGAAAGAAGATTACAACAGGAAGCAGGTTAGATCTAAAATTTAGTTTATATGAATTAAAAAGAGCACTGATAGGGGTTAAACATACTTCTCCAGGTAAAGATGATATTTGTTATGAGATGATAAAACATTTATCAGAATTATCATTGGGAATGATTTTAAGACTTTTCAATAAAATATGGGAGTCAGGGGATATACCAGTGGATTGCAAGCATGGGGTCATAGTACCAATAGCCAAACCAGGAAAAGATCATTCTCAGCCAATTAATTTTAGACCTATTGCACTGACATCAAATTTATGCAAACTTATGGAATGGATGGTTATGAACAGGTTGATATATGAGATTGAAAGTAGAAATATTATGTCAGAATATCAAAGTGGTTTTAGAAAGGGGTGAAATACGATGGATTCAATACTGAGTTTGGAAAATGAAATTAGAAAAGCCCAAATTAATAAAGAAAGTTTAGTGGGAGTCTTCTTTGATGTAGAAAAGGCTTATGACATGTTGTGGAAAGAAGGGTTGTTAATAAAATTGGAAAGGTTGGGAATTGAGGGAAGGATGTATTGTCATGTTGGGTTATTGGAGCTAAACCCAAACGCAGAACACCACGGAGACAGGATGAAAAGTTCAACAGTTTATTTAAATAAAACACAATCCAGGTTATAGTTCTGATACTGAAAGAGTCCAGGCTGGTCACACAGGATACTCTGGTCTGTGGTTCAGGCTGAGAGAGGAAACCAGAAGAGACCAGAGGCAGAGGGATGAGCAGAGGGCTAGGTAGCTGCAAGGCTAGGCTCCTGACTAGCTGAGATTCAGAGCTTGAGTCTCTCTAAGTTCTCTCCTTGAGAACAGGCAGATTCAAACAGTGGCTCTTCTGGTTTGACTTCCAGGAGCAGGTAGGCAGGTTTCTGATGATGAGCTCCTCTAGAGCTCCTGAGATGCGGCAGGCAGATTTCAGCAAGGGAGACTCATTCAGAGTTTCCAGGGTTCAGTCAAGAGCAGGTTGGCAGGCTTCAGGCGATGAGCTCCTCCAGAGCTCCTGAGATGCGGCAGGCAGAGTCCGGCAATGGAGACTCCTCCAGAGTCCCAGGGTTCAGTCAGGTTTCTTCCGTGATTAACAAAAACACTCTGGCGTCGGGGTGTTGTCCACAGCCCACTTAAAGGAATAGTACACCCAAAACATGATTAGCCTTCATTTTTTACTCACCCCCATGCTGAACAACACTCTGGAGTACTTTTTTGATATCTCAAATGCATCTGGAGATCTGGGAGGCTTCTTGCTGTCTGCTGACATTCAAATAATGGAGGTCTATGGTGCCCGAGGCAGAAAGGTCCATAAAAGTCCACAAAAAACGTGTCAATATTCCTCCATACTGCTCGTCCAATGTATTCCAAGTGTCCTGAGTGGGTAGCGTCCATAATTAACTCGAAACAAAGTCATTTAGAATGTTTTTTTGAGAAGAAGAAGAAGAAGAAGAAGAAGAAGAAGAAAGGAGTTTTGGATGGACAATTGAAAATAAAATAAAACAATTTAAAATGAATAGTTTAGAAATGAGTCAAACAACACCAATATCAATTATAACTCCCTGGATTCTACCAGAAGCAACAGTAGATATGTCACTAATGGAAAAGAAACAAGATAAATCGTACACGGTAGATATTAATTTAGTACAGTTACATTTAGACAGTTATTATCAATATATTCAAATTTATACTGATGCATCAAAAATAACTGAGAAACTAGGAATAGCATTTGTAGTACCAGAATTCAATATAAAAATAGGAAAACTATACAGTATATCAGTATACACAGGAGAAATGTTGGCAATATTATTAGCGTTACAATGGGTAGAAGACATAAAACCATTAAAAACAATAATATGTTCAGATTCAAGCTCTGCATTATTAAGTTTAAAAAATAACCAAACAGATATTAGGATGGACATTTTATTAGAAATAAATCATACACTGTTCAGAATACGAAACATGGGGCTGATAGTTACATTTTTGTGGGTTCCAGCACATATTGGGGTAGAAGGAAACGAGAGGGCAGATAAAATGGCAAAAAGGGCAATTAAACATTCTATTACTTTTATAGTTAAAATAAGTAAATCAGAAGGAAAGAGTATTATTAAAGAGAAACTTATGGAAATTTGGCAAAAAAGGTGGGATGAAGATAAAACAGGAAGATGGTTTTATGGTTTTTAAATGTGATTTCTGTGATAAATATGAAACTATAGAACATGTTATATTAGAATGTCATAAATATGAAAAAGAGAGAAGATATATGAGGAGAGAGTTTGAAGACATCAAGGACAAGGTTAATTTATTAGATATACTGAGGAAAAATTTAGGGAGTAAACACATACAAATAATTATTCGATTTCTAAAGAAAACGAAATTATTTCATAGAATTTAATTATAGTAAGTGTGTTTGTGAGTGAAGGAATGATATACAAAGCTGTGCACAAATATGTATATATTTTTAAGTGTGAATGTGTGAATGTATGTTTAGAAGAAGTTAGGGTAGAAAGTATCAGGATAAATATTTAAACCATCACGAACCACACTCCATACCAGTAAGTGGCGGTAATGCTACTAACAGTTTGTTGCCAACCGCCATAAAACTCGACAAGAAGAAGAAGAAGAAGAAGAAGAAGAAGAAGAAGAAGAAGAAGAAGAAGAAGAAGAAGAAGAAGAAGAAGAAGAAGAAGAAGAAGAAGAAGAAGAAGAAGAAGAAGAAGAAGCATTTAAGCGGAAGGAAGCTATGCGGCGCCATATTTAATACCTCAGATGCTAGCAGTCTTTAGCTCTATGCTGACAGAAACCTTTAACTGGACCCGATTCAACAAGCCCTTGTTTTACTCCAAAATGAATGTAGTGGACCATGTTCGGGATATGGCTGCAACCGGCCTTTATTCTAACGTCCGCTTATTAAGCAGTTTGTTACTGACGATGAGTAATAACAACCCGTAAGTAACCTCAGTTCGGGACCCGTCTATTCTCTGACGATGGTCTCCGAATCAATTCTGTGATGCTTTATCTCCCTAACGCGAACTAGGTAACAACGTTTGACCGCAATCAATGTGGGCTCCACAGTGCTTAATATTAGGTCAAGTAATTAGGCCGATAAGAACTACCAAGACGAATGTAGTTCCAACAAATAGTCTGTAAGCGGCAGTACGTAATGGTGTCTCGCCAGTTTATAACGTTTTCCATTTGAATTGTTGACTCAGCCATCATAATATTTTATCGTGATATTAAAATCCTAATTAAATAATTTAGCGATACAGAGGTTAGTAAAAAAAAGATTTAACTGGCATATAAATAAAATGATTTGATATCTACCGAAACATGTTTTTTTTTTATCAGCATGAGCATGTTAATATCAACCACGCACACGTCTTTATGCGTGTGAATGTGTGTTTTCTTGTCGATTGTTTAATTCTCAGCTAATTATTTGTGATTCCAGAGACCTTTTCTCACCAGCCCAGAAGTACCAGCTGTTGGTTTACCATGCTGATGCAATCTTCTATGATAAGGAATACCGTAATGCTGCTTGTAAATACAGTATGGCACTTCAACAGAAGAAGGTGCTCAACAAAACATCTAAAGTTCGAACCTCTACTGGTGGAGCTGCAGCCAACATCCAGGCACAGGTTGTTTCTTTTTTCTCATCTTACTGTCACTGCATTAAAATTGCTGTAGTTATTATAATAGGTAATGCATGATTGCAATCGTGTCTCAAAGGTGGATCAAGAATTAGTAGGTAAAATTGGAAATACTTTTTTTTTTTAAATCCCAAAAATATTAAATGTTTTTTGTTCTAGGGGTTTCTTAAATTTCTGTAGATGTTCATGGCTGTTGGCTGGAAAGCTCTCCTGCAGCACTCTGTCTTACATCAAACCTGGGGAAGCCTTTAACTAATTAATAACACTGTGTTGCTTTATAACAGTCTGTCTGTGGGGATTATTTTATTTTAAATCACTCTTTTTTTGATTCCGTTTTCTACTGATTCTGATCTTTTTAAGTGAAAGGATCATGAAATTTGCAAGGTTAAAATGAGATGGCAAACCAGCGTTCTGCCTGGATGAAATAGTCTAAACTTCTCAAAAAATTTAGAATCATTGAACATTTAACTTAACTACAAATTGTCTCATTATTCTCAACCAGTATATGAATATCAAATGTATTAACTTCGGGGTGCCTTCACGCCTGCAGCTTAATTTAGATTTACATAAATTTGGTCCTCTTCTGGTCAGTGTGAAAGTTCAGTAGGGCTTAATCCCAAAGTGGCCCTTAAACACTAACCCTCTGTTTGTCTTGCGGTGGAGGGTCCGCCACATTGTCTGTTTCAGGAAAAGAGGCCAAAGTGAGCTCCATTCACCCTGAAAAGCCTATATTTCCCATATATCCTCAGCTGCTGATTTGAAACTTGGATCCAAAAATTCTGCTACGTATATAGCATCAAGCTGCTGATTGCAAGCTTTAATGAAAGAATTTCTTTCCAATTTTACTTTATCTTGGGCTGGGCGATATGAAGAAAATCAAATATCATGATATAATTTGGGTTATAATTAGGGCTGCAACTAACGATTATTTTAAAAATCGATGAATCGGCAGATTATTTTTTCGATTATTAGATGAATCGGACAAGAAATATTTTTTATATTAACCTCTTTATTCCAAAATAACAATTTTAGACAGAACAAGCAAGCACACAAGTACAGGTTGCTCATTAACTGTACTGGTGCAATATGAAAAATAAATGTTTGTGTTAAAACTACGTAAACTTGCATGAGAAATGTAGCTGTACATCCACAAAATATAGGGTATTTTGTTTCATAAAGTGCAAAAAAAGACATTTTTGTTTTTTAAAGCCCCTAAGGGGTTCAAACAATAGGTCCCCCCATTTCAACAAATGAGTTTTTTTTAGACTAGAAGAGTTCTGCCCTTTAAGACAGGAAAGTATAACAGTTAAAGTTGCTACTTGAAAAAATACTCAACCATAGAGATTAAAATAGCCCTGTGATTCAAATTATAAATTGTATTTGGAATAAAAATGAGAGAACTAGGGGTGGTAAAAAACACATCCTCCGAAGACAGATATTTACATAGGAATGTGGCATATAACTAATTGACATATTACTGATCTTGCTGGATTTTATTCTGCTTTACTTCCATAAATTGCAGGATCTTTACTTTATCTTTGCCAGAAGATTTAAACTTTAAAAGCCTTGCCCTCATAATTTGCAAGTTAATTTATTTATAAAGTAAATATTAACGCTGCTTAAGCTAATTCAAATTAAATTAAAAGTAAAATAAGTAGCCAACCTTATCACTGTCTGTAACCTACTAACAAGGTAAGGAAAGCATCAGATGAGCTACCGGAGAAACTAACGTTACGTTTCCCCACTTTAAAACGAAACAAACATGGTGGTTCCGTGCCATGTTAATTTGTTTTGACAAAAGTTGCATGTTACGACTTTTTTCACTTTACAAAGCGCAGGTTATTTTAATTATTGTGATCAATTTGCGCCGTCAATCCCGGCGCATGCGCGCTTCATTTGCAGTCTGGACGCTGAGGGGAAACATCCTGTGGCTCTGACTGCAGCGCTGAGAGGGACTCCTGCGGGAGCGGGAGCACGGGGTTGGGGTGGGGGAGGCGCCCCACGGCAGAGTAGGAACGATACATGCTTTCACGTAAGAGTCTCCAAAAGGAGCCAGTGACACCGTAAAAAGTCGCCAGATTTGTCGCTAGTCGCTTTTTTGAAAAATAGTCGCTGGAGGGGTCTGAAAAGTCGCTGAGTTGGCAACACTTGGCAACAACTCGCTCTGCCGTATTTTTTTTTCTTCCCCCGTTTCAGTCAAGTGGATGTGATGATGGCGGCCGCGGATGACGGATTAATGGCGCGACACAACTAAGCGATGATAAAAATTTGTTGCAAACGCTTTTAAAAATCAATTTTTATCGATTTTATCGAGTCGTTGTTGCAGCCCTAGTTATAATCATAATGAACTATATATATCACAATATGTTTAAATTACCTTCAAAAACATTGCATAACATGCATTCATCAACTCAAAGCTTTTCACAAATGATACTGCCACATAATGTCTTTCTGTGTCAGTATTAGACCATTAACAAGATCCCAGCAACCAAACAGGAAACAAATCAAAAACACACAATACTAGATAAAATGTAAAATAATGAGCTCTTTTGAGCATATATAAAAAAGGGGGAGAAAAAAAAAACAGAATGAAAATAAATTGACCTCAAATTACAAAAACAAAAGTGGATTTACTGTCCATTAGAGCATCCCAAAACTATTTCCCTTGATCTTTACTTGCTGGGAATTTTAAAGAAGCACAAAAAGTTCTAAAAATCGACAACATTTGCATTCATAACATGTAGGCGAATCACTGTCCCCCAGACATCCATGGGTATATTTTTTATATTTGTATTTTTTTTAAAACAAAGCGGGTGTGTATGAAGTCATTCATGCACTCCAACCACCATTCATTCATCCTGTCTGCTGAAATGCTGCTAGTTTTACTCACTTGCCTAGAAGATGTCTAGTGCTGCTACCACAGATGATCTCGCTCTCGAAATGGAATTGACCGATTCAGATTAGCTAGCCGAACGAATATAAGGGGTAGAGCGTAGCCGCCTGTGGCCCAGGCTGCCTCTCAACTCCAGTCCGGCGCATGGATGATCTCATGAATGCTGGCGTGCCATAAAGAATAAATTATAAACAGTTTAGTTTGTGCCTTCAACTCTTAGCCCATGGGAAGACGTTGATTGGATTACAAAACCGAATATCTTTGGAATAGCTCCAAATGACACAAAACTAATGGGTGAGTAGAACATTATGTCATAAACTAAAATCTATTTTACCAATGTAAAAAAAAACGGTGTTCCTCTTTAAGAAAATGCTTAAACCTCTGATCAAAAACCACATCACATCACAGGTATTGGAGCATCTAATAAACATTTAAATAACGTATTATAAAGCATCTGTGATTTCCCTCATGTCTTACTTTTTCTCTTATATGGGATTGCTTTTTCGAATGACAAGGCCAATGTCATCTGCTTCACAACTGATTTATTTAGCATTTTAATCGTTTTGCGGGGAGCAGCTGCAAACTTTGCTTCACTTCGTTTGTGGAGGCGATCAAATTTCGCTGAATCCGCGACAATCGTGTCATTCGCTTTGCTAAATTTGCCACCATTGCTACAGTTTGCTTCGCCTCGCTCCAGACAACCCTTCTAAATACAGATAATATGGGACCCCTTTGCTCATGCTGTGAAATTCACATTCTCAGTGTACGCACCTTAAGAAAAATGTATAACTTGGTTTACCTCGTTCTGTCTGAGGTGATGTGCTAGGCTGGGTTTTGGTTTGCTAAGGAACGTCTCCATACAGAAATTATATCCTCAGCATCGCTCGTTCCACCTTAACTCTACTCAACTAGATGTTCAAATTTTTAACCCTGTATTTCCAGTTTGTTGATTAATTTGGCTGAGGGGGTTCAGGCCTATGTAGAACAGCAGAAGGGACAAAGCATCTCATTATTAAATTACATATTTGATGAAAATTTGCAAGATTTGCTTGAAATTGGCTGTAATTGTGGTTTTCCAAAGCTTATTGCAGGCTTTGGAGGAGGCCTATTGAAGTATTGCAGAGTGTTATTGACCTTGTTCAGGTTCAAACATGTCAGTATTCATGTGTTTAGAGTCATAAGCTACCCAATGTCTGGAGGGTTATTACAACTTTTGTCCTTTTACATGTCCTTAGAAACTTGTAAATTTGTCTTTCAGGGCATGCCATCAGAAATAGAGGTGAAATATAAGATAGCTGAATGTTACACCATTTTGAAACTGGACAAAGATGCTATTGCTGTGCTTGATGGAATTCCATCGAGACAAAGGACTCCAAAGGTACAGTAGTTTTTTTTTTTTTTTTTAAATCCAAGTCACTGTTTTTATACCTATTTTATGTTTAAAACTGCAAAGACTAACTTAAATTTTTTTAAGTAAAAAAATGCCGCTAATAGTTGATGCAGCAACAGAATTTCTCAGCGAATGTGTGGCGCTCAGAGTAAAACCCTGAATCGGTTTGAGAAAAAGACCTGTGATCAATTTAGCTGCTGTTTTTGCTAAAAGCGAGGCTTCAGACCGTTTTTATTAGGGGTGTCCCACTACAACTTGTAATTTCTCATACAATACCAATAATGCATTGTTGAGTTTTGACCTATATCAGCATTATTCACACATACTTTTATCTTTAGTGTGGAATGATAGAATAGGCAAAGTGGTATTTCTTAGAGGACAAGATTTTGACATCAGGTGTGGGTGACAGTGGCGTTGGATGTAGGAGTTTGCCCTGAAATCGAAGGGTTGACGGTTCAAGCCCCGACTCCGGGTTTCAGTGTCGTGTCCTGGGGCAAGACACTTCACCTGCATTGTCTACTGATGGTGGTCAGAGGGCCCGGTGGCGCCAGTGTACGGCAGCCTCGCTTCTGTCAGTGAGCCCCAGGGCAGCTGTGGCTACAATGTGGCTTGCCACTATCAGTGTGTGAGTGTGTGTGTGAATGGGTGAATGAATGTAGTGTAAAGCGCCTTGGTCAAGTCTCCTAATTTGAATAAAGGCGCTATATAAGTACATGCCATTTACCATTTACCAGAAAAATGGAATGATTTCTTTTTACCAAAGACTTACAAAAACTTTAAATAATAGCGTATAAAAGGAAAGTGTTTCTGTAAATTTTCTAATATCCGAGATTTTAAAGAATGGCCGATATATTCCTATATTCATTCCTTGGTTGATTTTAGACCGCTTTCCGATATCAATGTTTCATTGGGACATCCCTAGTTTTTATAATGTAGCACATACAGATCTGTCAACAGGGTGAGTCACTCCAAAAACTCTCTGTTGAGAGTGAGGGGTTCAGGTATCAAAACGTTAAGTCTTTGGTAAAAGAAAAATCCCTGCAAGAATGTCAAATCAATAAGAAACATCACATTCAGAAAACTTTCTTTTTTTTTTTACATTATGACATGCTTACTACAAAAAAGTAGACTCAGGTTCCTGTTCGGGGTGCTTGTCGGCCGTCATATGCTGGTTGGAGCTTGAAGCTCTCTTTCTGAAACGGGTTGTGTTATGATGATTTAACTCTCATTTTATTGCGACTGTATTCTTGTAATATTACGACTTAATTCTCGTGATGTTACAACTTTATTGTCAAAATAAAAAAAGATTCTGGCCTGACCCTAATACTCTGTTGTTCTTTATGTATTCACTGTTGGTTTTTGAATAACACAAAATGTAAAACTTTATCTTAGACTATTACAACACGACATACAATAAATTCAATTATTGTTTATTTCAATTTTTTTTTATTACAATATGGCATCAAATCAGTGTCTTTGATGTATTTAAACCAAGGTTTAAGATCCAGCAGATGTCAATACAGAGCAATACCATGACCTAGTACCAACACTGTATCTCAATCTCACAAGGCCTCATCTACTTTTTACCATATGCAACCTTTACACCATAACCTTCCCTCAAGGGTCCACATACAGCAGGTGAAATAAGTATTGAACACGCCACCATTTTTCCTCAGTAAATATATTTCTAGAGGTGCTGCTGACATGACATTTTCACCGATTATCGGTAATGACCCATGCATTCCACTAATGGAAAGAAATCAACCCATAGATTTCCAGAAATTAAGTGATGTGTTTTAAAGTAAAATGGGACAGGTGCAAGAAGGCATGGAGAGTCAAGACAGCAGCCAAAATCTTTCAGTAATTAGAAGGCAAGCCTGCTCCTTGTCACTGCAAATTATCAGTCTATTCAATCCCAAATGATGGCCTACAGTATAAAATGGTGTCTCTGGTATCACAAGAAACATCTCATGTTGGGTAAAAGTAAAGAGCTTAATCAAGACCTTCATAACCTAAATGATGGCACTGTTGGGGCCATAATCGGAAAGTGAAAAGAACATAATTTCACCATAAACCGACCACGACCAGGTGCTCCTCACAGATAAGTGAAATTAATTGTTAGAAGATAATAATTATGAGAAGAGTTGTCCAAGAGCCAAGATTAACAGTTATAATTTTTTCAAACAAAACAATAAGTAATGCACTTAACCGCAGTGGCCTGTATGCATGCTCACCACGCAGGTGAGCGTTTCCTGAGAAAAAGCATGTTGAAGCTTGTTTTAAGTTTTCTGCACAATATTTAGACAAGCCTCTGAAATAATGGGAGACTATTGTCTGTCCAGATGAGAACAAAATTGAATCTTTGGATGCAGTACTATACATATTTTTTTAGGTTAAATGGCACTACATATCACCCCAAAAACATTGTACCAACTGTGAAGTTTAGAGGTCGGAACATCATGGCATGGGGCTGTTTTTCAACATATGCTACTGTCAAACATAAAATAATTGAAGGAAGGATGAATGAAGAAATGTACACACTCTTGATAAAGATCTAATTGCCATCTACCATGATGATGAAGATTGCACGTGGGTGGACATTTCAGCAGGACAATGACCCCAAACATACAGCCAAGAATACTTGGTTTCAGAGAAAGAAAATGAAACTTCTAGAATGGCCCAGCTTATCACCTGACTTAAATCCAATAGAACATCTGGGAAAGAACTAAAGATCAGAGCTTGAAGACTGTCTATGTGGAAAAATGGGCCAAAATCACACCTGAACATGCAACTAATTTCTCTATACATGGGTTGTCTTGAAGCTGTCATTGCCGACAAAGGCTTTTTACTGGAATGTTTTAAATATATTTCAGTAAGTGTGTTCAATGTCTTTTCCCAGTCATTTCAATTTATTACACATAACTTAATCACTAGACACCTATGTTTTGATTTCTTTTTATGTGTCGATTACATGGATTGTTACTGACATCTGGTGAAAATGTCATGTCAATAGCACCTTTAGAAATATATTTACTGAGAAAAATATTGGCGTGTTTTACCCGCTGTATACAAAAGAGTATGTCATACTGCAATCTTGCAGCATGGAATAAATAAGTAATTTTCCCTTTGGAAATAATAAAGTACCCTTAAATGAATAGAATTATGAAAATGGTGGCACACAGAATTCAGATGTATGAAACTGTGTCTGCTTGTGTCACCGCACACAACATCTCAGGAACATGAGGCTGTCACATATCGGATGGCTTGAGAATCTCTTAAATAGCATATCTTGGAATCAGCTCTCCAATAGCAAAGAGAATCATAGTGAGTAGTTAAACCAACACCTGTGATGCATGGTTCCTCCTGGTTTCTCTGTGGTCACCATATAAGCTATGCATTATCTCGTGCCAGCAGGTTGGTGAGATCTGGCACAACTTTTCTGTGCATTTATCCATTGACGGTGTTCTCCAGCAGTGCCAGGGCTGTCATCGTTCCACAACAGCCTTTTATGATTGTGTACAGCTTGTGAAATTATACATTTCTACATCTGACTTGTTGAGGATAATATGCTGATCTAACACTTTTTATTTTTTGTAGTATTGATATTAATAAATGTTCCCCTTTTAGAAAATAAATGTACGCGCCTCGTCTTACAAAGAGATGCGCATAACTAAAGCCAAAAAGTATTTCCGGACCGAAGTTGTTTCCGCAAGTTTTTGAGCCATGTTGAATCATTTGAGGCTAAATCATTAAAAGCTCTCATTATCACTTGAAATTATTCTTTTTATGCTTTGAATCATACAAAGCTTAAGCTATTGAGTTTCCATCACTTGGTAAGCTTTGCAACGAAAGGTTATCATTATGATCTGACAACCAGTTGGCAATCAAAACGTATAGTTAAAGGTTGGAAGGAGAGCAGAGAAGATGACTATATCAGTCTTTGTCTGGGGGGAGTTAAATTTGTTGCTATCCTTCAAAAATTTGGCACTGAAAAGTTCAGCTTGATCTACTTAAAAATACAGCATCTTACCTCAGCAGTTTTTTCAGAAATGCAGACCAATAACAGAAATGGTATATAGCTTATGTTTGGAAAAAAAAATAATAATTTTTTATATAGCAAAAAAGATTAGATGCTCAAATTAGATGCTGTCCCTTCTTTTGTCCTCAGATCAACATGATGCTGGCAAACCTTTACAAGAAAGCTGGTCAGGAACGTTCTGCCGTGACAAGCTACAAAGAAGTGCTCAGACAGTGTCCGCTTGCTTTGGACGCAATAATCGGTACACACAGCCACAAACTTTATAATCAATATATAAACATCCCATGTAGTCCTAATTTGATATGTAGTTATTTCAAGAATGTTTTTGTCTGCAATGGAGTTCTGGTACATAATTTACACAAATACTTTTTGTTATTCATTGTTTGTAAAAAGTTTAGTCATCTCAGGAATAAAGAAATCAGACTGCTTGGAATCATTAAATTTTGTACGCATATACACTACCGTTCAAAAGTTTGGGGCCACACTTATTCACCACCATACTTTATGAAATGAATGGAAAATACAGTCAAGACACTGACAAGGTTAGAAATAATGATTTGTATTTGAAATAAGATTTTTTTTACATCAAATTTTGCTTTCGTCAAATAATCTTCCATTTGCAGTAATTACAGCATTGCAGACCTTTGGCATTCAAGCTGTTAATTTGTTGAGGTAATCTGGAGAAATTGCACCCCACGCTTCCGGAAGCAGCTCCCACAAGTTGGATTGGTTGGATGGGAACTTCTTGCGTACCATACGGTCAAGCTGCTCCCACAGCAGCTCAATGGGGTTCAGATCTGGTGACTGCGCTAGCCACTCCATTACCGATAGAATACCAGCTCCCTGCTTCTGCTCTAAATAGTTCTTGCACAATTTGGAGGTGTGTTTAGGGTCATTGTCCTATTGTAGGATGAAATTTGCTCCAATCAAGCACTGTCCACTGGGTATGGCATGGCGTTGCTAAATGGAGTGATAGCCTTCCTTATTGAGAATCCCTTTTACCCTGTACAAATCTCCCACCTTACCTGCACCAAAGCAACCCCAGACCATCACATTACCTCCACCAGGCTTAACAGATGGAGTGAGGCATTCTGCCAGCATCTTTTCATTTGTTCTGCGTCTCACAAACGTTCTTCTTTGTGATCCAAACACCTCAAACTTGGATTCATCCATCCATAACACTTTTTTCCAGTCTTCCTCTGTCCAATGTCTGTGTTCTTTTGCCCATCTTAATCTTTTCCTTTGATTGGCCAGTCTCCGATATGGCTTTTTCTTTGCCACTCTGCCCTGAAGCCCAGAATCCCACAGCTGCCTCTTCATTGTAGATGTTGACACTGGTGTTTTGAGGGTACTATATGCCAGTTGGGGACCTGTAAGGCGTCTGTTTCTCAAACTAGAGACTCTAATGTACTTGTCTTCTTGCTCAGTTGTGCACTCTGGTTTCTAATCTGGTTAGAGCCTGTTTGTGCTGTCCTCTAAAGGGAGTAGTACACACCGTTGTAGGAAATCTTCAATTTCTTAGCAATTTCTCACACAGAATAGCCTTCATTTCTAAGAACAAGAATAAACCGTCGAGTTTCAGATAAAAGTTCTCTTTTTCTGGCCATTTTGAGCGTTTAATTAACCCCACAAATGTGATGCTCCGGAAACTCAATCTGCTCAAAGGTCAGTTTTGTAGCTTCTGTAACGAGCTAAACTGTTTTCAGATGTGTGAACATGATTGCACAAGGGTTTTCTAATCATCAATTAGCCTTCTGAGCCAATAAGCAAACACACTGTACCATTAGAACACCGGAGTGATAGTTGGTGGAAATGGGCCTCTATACACCTATATAGATATTGCACCAAAAACCAGACATTTGCAGCTAGAATAGTCATTTACCACATTAGCAATGTATAGAGTGCGTTTCTTTATAGTTAAAACTAGTTTAAAGTACAGTGCTTTTCCTTAAAAAATAAGGACATTTAAATGTGAACCCAAACTTTTGAACGGTAGTGTAATTTAATTGAGTTTTATATTTTCCCTCCAGGTCTTCTTTCTCTGTCAGTTAAAGGAGCAGAGGTGGCCTCAATGACTATGGATGTGATCCAGAGTCTCCCTAATTTGGACTGGCTGTCTGTGTGGATCAAAGCATATGCCTTTATACACGCAGGGGACAATCAAAGAGCCATCAACACTATTTGGTGAGAATGACTTTGTTGCTTTATATCAGTTGGCAAATGTTATGTCTGCCCCAAAATAAAATCATAAAACCTTTTGCCTTCAGTTCTTTGGAGAAAAAGTCTCTGCTGCGAGACAATGTTGATCTTCTGGTCAACCTGGCAGATGTCCATTTCAGGGCAGGTGATACAAAAAATGCCATTCTTAAATTTGAGCAAGCTCAGATGCTGGATCCTTACCTCATCAAAGGCAAGTCGGAGAGCTCTTCTCATGCTTATATTCTTATAACTTAGTATCCATCCATGATAGTATTTAACTTTTCAGTTATGCACAAATATATTTTCATGACTTCACAACCAGTTCTTTCATATTTACAAGACTGTTTTAGAAACCTAAATAAAAATTTATTTTTCTTACTTGCAGGAATGGATGTCTATGGCTATTTGATGGCCCGGGAGGGACACCTGGAAGATGTTGAGGTGCTTGGAGGGAGATTATTTAATATTTCTGACCAGCATGCTGAACCTTGGGTGATCTCTGGGTGAGTCATGGTACAGACAGTGTATGTATGTATGTATATATATATATATATTTTCCCGAAATTCCCGAAGATTCCTCGGAGAGCCGCGCCGGGGCCTACACAGCTCGTACTCCTGCGGGTGTGAGCTGCTGAGATGATTAAAAAAAAAAAAAGTTGGTTGTGTTATCAGACTTCGTTTTCACTGGTTCCCTACACATTTTACAGATGACTGTGGTTTGTTTTTTGTCCGACTTGCCATGACCGAAATACTGCCAGACTGCCGAACTACAAAAACCCTTCTTTGAAACTATTTCCTCTGCCTCTCCTGCTGCGACATCTTCATGTGCTCTGTGTTATGGTTTGAGAGGGCTGCGCTTGGTGACAGCGTGCCTGGGTCCGCGACTGTGATTGGTTGGGAGGAAGCAGCGACTAGCATAAACCTACATGCTAGGCTACAATGAGAAGGAAGGAAAACTGCGTTTCTTTTTTATCGAACTTTTATCGACCCTCTTTTTTTCTATTGCACCACACGTCTATCGATCGATATATATCGTTATTGAATTATCGCCCAGCCCTAATATATATATATATATATATATATACACACACAGTGGGGCAAAAAAGTATTTAGTCAGCCACCAATAGTGCAAGCTCTCCCACTCAAAAAGATGAGAGAGGCTGGTAATTTTCATCATAGATATACCTCAACTATGAGAGACAAAATGAGAAAAGAAATCCAGAAAATCACATTGTCTGATTTTTAAAGAATTTATTTGCAAAATATGGTGGAAAATAAGTATTTGGTCAGTTACAAACAAGCAAGATTTCTGGCTCTCACAGACCTGTAACTTCTTCTGTAAGAGGCTCCTCTGTCCTCCACTCGTTATCTTCATTAATGGCACCTATTTGAACCCGTTATCAGTATAAAAGACACCTGTCCACAACCTCAAACAGTCACACTCTAAACTCTACCATGGCCAAAACTAGAGAGCTGTCAAAGGACACCCGAAACAAAATTATAGACCTGCACCAGGCTGGGAAGTCTGAATCTGCAATAGGTAAACAGCTTGGTGTGAAGAAATTAACTGTGGGATTAATTATTAGAAAATGGAAAACATACAAGACCACTGATGATCTTCCTCGATCTGGGGCTGCACGCAAGATCTCACCCCGTGGGGTCAAAATGATCACAAGAACGGTGAGTAAAAATCCCAGAACCACATGGGGGGACCTAGTGAATGACCTGCAGAGAGCTGGGACCAAAGTAACAAAGGCTTCCATCAGTAACACACTACGCCCCCAGGGACTCAAATCCCTGTGACACGTGCCAGACGTGTCCCCCTGCTTAAGCCAGTACATGTCAAGGCCCGTCTCAAGTTTGCTAGAGAGGCTTCATAAGAAACATTTCAAGGTCCTGGAGTGGCCCAGCCAGTCTCCAGATCTCAACCCCATAGAAAATCTTTGGAGGGAGTTGAAAGTCCGTGTTGCCCAGCGACAGCCCCAGAACATCACTGCTCTAGAGGAGATCTGCATGGAGGAATGGGCCAAAATACCAGCAACAGTGTGTGAAAACCTTGTGAAGACTTCCAGAAAACGTTTGATCTCTGTCATTGTCAACAAAGGGTATATAACAAAGTATTGAGATGAACTTTTGTTATTGACCAAATACTTATTTTCTGTATATATATATATATATATCTATATATATTCACGACCATAAGGCGCACCGTACTAAAAGGCGCAGTCTCAGTTATGTGTGCCATTTCTGTATTTAACACACACATAAGGCGCACCGGATTATAGGGTGCGTTTTTTTATATACAGGTACATGTCCTCTACTACGTTTAAATACCTCTACTGCGTATTTAAAAATAGAGCAGGAGCAAAACTGAGTGTGATTGTGCTTTATTCATGTATTTATTACAAAGTATTAATCAAACCTGGGAGCTGGCTGTGAGACAGACTAGGGCTGGGCGATATAGAAAAAAAGCGTATCGATAAAAAAAATGCATATTGATCGATATCGATAAATATTGAAAAGATTTGAAACCATATTTTATGTGCAGGTCTGCCTGGACTTTTTATAATATTGCTAAATTATTTAATTTTAATAAAGAACACAAACACAGACCTTGAATTAAATCTTTATTTAACCAACCTTTTTAACCATAACAGAATTGTTTTGAAGAAAAATAACTTAAGAGACCTGGGTTATGTTATTAAATACTGACAAAGAATAAACTAAAGTGATTAGAAAAGTGACCAAAATGAATATAACAAATAAATAAATGGACCCCCCCTCGCCGCCGCCCCCATTCTTCTAAGCTGAACCTTGTTCAGCTTAGTTTCCTGCTTTAACCTGAGTTATTACTTTGAAGTTGCTGGCCCCTCAGCATTTTTTTCTCAATTGTTAGAACTACGTGGGAAACTGCCCAGAACTGAAAATATATATATATTTTCCCGAAATTCCCGAAGATTCCTCGGAGGAGAGCCGCGCCGGGGCCTACACAGCTCGTACTCCTGCGGGTGTGAGCGGCTGAGATGATTTAAAAAAAAAAAAAAAAACTTGGTTGTGTTATCAGACTTCGTTTTCACTGGTTCCCTACAAATTTTACAGATGACTGTGGTTTGTTTTTTGTCCGACTTGCCATAACCGAAATACTTCCAAACTGGCGAACTACAAAAACCCTTCTTTGGAACAATTTCCTCCGCCTCTCCTTGCTGCGACATCTTCATGTGCTCTGTGTTGTGGTTTGAGAGGGCGGCGCTTGGTGACGGCGTGCCTGGGTCCGCGATTGTGATTGGTTGGGAGGAAGTAGCGACTAGAATAAACCTACATGATAGGCTACAATGAGAAGGAAGGAAAACAGCGTTTCTTTTTTATCGAACTTTTACCGACTCTTTTTTTCTATTGCGCCACACGTCTATCGATCGATATATATCGTTATTGAATTATCGCCCAGCCCTAAGACAGACACATCGCTCTGATGACAGAGCACTGTGATCACTCCTCTGAAACCGTTTATTGATGCATAAATTAACTTAAAATGCAGAAATCTGCCGGCAGAATATGTTCATTTTTATTATCCAGCTGCCTGCCTCCTTGCGGCCGGCCAGAGGATGCTGTTGAAGGGATTCCTACTGTCGGCGCACCGCTGTTATGTGGGGGTCTGAGCGCAGGATGATAATCTGGATGAACTGACTGCAATGATTAAGTTTTCAGGTGGACTTTCTCACTTAAAAACATATTAAAACTACTTTATTCCCACTGATCACAGCAAATATAGCTGCAAGGTGTATTTATTACAAAGTATTATTCATACCTGGGAGCCGGCCGTGAGAGACACATCGCTGATGACACAGGGCTGTGATTACTCCTCTGAGACAGTTTATTTGCGCATAAATTAACTTAAAATCCTGAAACCTGCCGACAGAATATGTTCGGTTTTATTATCCTATTATCCTTTTATAATCCTTTAGATTATTTAGATGAAAAACACCTACCAGCCACCGCGGTGAACCCGGAGGCGACGCAGCCCAGAGGCTGCTGTTGAATTAAGTTTTCAGGTAGAAAAATAGAGCGGGAGCAAAACTGAGTATGATTGCGCTTTATACATGTATTTATTACTAAGTATTAATCGAACCCATCAAAGTCATCATCCTTAGATTGTACCAGTTAGTTCTGACGTACGGCTGAAGCATCTTTGCTGCTCTGCCTGCGCGGTGCAAAAGTGTGTCTGACGCGCGTTGGGCGGAGCTTCACTATCCTTTCTCTGCCTTGCAGCTATATTTGCAAAACTTCAATTTTCTATCTCGAGCAGCAGCGCGTCAAGCGCGTCAGATGCTTAAACGCTCCCGACGCGCTGCGCCTGCTGCTTAAAACGCGCTGCGGGACCTTTTGCTGCGCCTATACGCGCGTCAACCATTGACTTTGCATGTAAACTCGCTGCTAATGCTGCACCTGCTGCGTCTGGTTTACACCGATGTCGAGCGGTTGAAGTTCCTTTGTCAGATCTCCCGCAATAAGCACAGCGTTCATTTGTTTCACCATGTTTTTCACATCAGCTGTGAGATGGGTACGCATGGAGTCACAGATTAACAGAGATGGTGATGAGTGGAAAAAACCACCTGGTCTCCTTACATTCACCTCCCTCAGCCACTCTTTCATCATCTCCTCAATGAGGAGAGAGCCTGCTGACCAGCTACATCTCCATCTGGCCTTGGAGCTGCAGGGCCTCTGACTGGAAGTCTCTACAGAGGGTGGTGAGGACAGGGGAGAACATCACAAGGGCGCCGCTCCCCTGCATCAAGAATATCGCGGACAGGCGCTGCTCAGCCCGGGCTCACCAGATCCTCTCCGACCTCACCCACCCCAACCATGGACTGTTTTCCCCCCTGGCGACTGGCAGAAGGTTCCGCAGCATCTTCTGCAGAAGGACCAGACTACTGAACAGTTTCTTCCCCCTGGCCATCAGACTGCTTAACGCCACATAACACAAAGTCATTCAAGCCTGGCATGATGTGAATCAAGGCAGTGGAGTCCCACATGTGAAATGTGAAACACAAAGCAATATTTTTTCAATTCCGAAGAGATGGCACTGGTCGGCCTCGTCAATCAGGAGGAAGAAGAACTCCCTTGTTTGCACATGTAGAGTGCTCAAGGTTCTGTTAAATCGGCTTGTATACATTCGTAGCGGCGCTTAAACAGCAGGATTTGCCCATTAAGACCTTACAATGGCCGACTGAATTTCAAACATGTTTGATTTTCTCCCAACGTTACGATTCCTGATCAGGAGATGGTCGCGAAAGTCTGATCGCACCATTAGGCTGTAACCCGGCCTGATCCAAAAAATTCTTGCATGACTGGAGAATTGGCCCGAAAAGGGCAAAAAATCTTACATTGTATGCCTGCCTTTACCAAGAAGCAGCAGATCCGTTCCACCCTTGCCTCTGCAGTGCCTCCACAGCCATCTCCAACATCAACAACACCGTCAGATGCACCAAATCTCTGGATGTTTTCTTTGCATAATCTGGGGCTTGTGGTGGATACAGCTATAAAAAACAAATTATTTAGTAGTTCTGGCTTATCTATAACACACACAAAACACAAAACAGTTCTGGCTTATCTATAACACACACAAAACACAAAACAGTGGTCTCTTGCTTTAATTAACAACCTTATGTTTTCGCAGAGGCAAGCAAAAATAGAATCCTCAAGGCGATGTTAGACGAATGTCATCGTGCACTTACCAAGTTCATTATTAACAGAATCGATAAGGAATCTGGTTATGTTTTTGATTACCATCCCTGTACCAAACTGAAAAATAGTTGATCTCTACTTAAAAACAATTTAGATTTTAAAATGGAAAAACATTCTATTTTTTCTCTTTTTTTTATTAAAAAAATTGGGTGTATAAAATGGATGCATAAGCACCTGCATTTTATGTCAGTGTTAAATGCTGTTTAAAGTAACGGATTATATTAAAAATTGTCTCCGGAACTTTACTGGTTGTTGATTTTCTTTAGTCGGACCCCACTGATTTTTAATTGATTACCCTTGATGTTGAGTATTCAATCATAGTCTTCAGTGGGAATCAAATGAACACATATGATGTCCTTTTTAACCTTTTTTATTATAAAAGAAATTGCAATTCAGACCAGCTTCCAGGAATAACTGTAGCACTGTGCTTATTTTGAGAGATAAGATATCAGAGTTCTCTCTTAAGCTACCGGTACTTAAAAAATTAACAATAACACCTTTGGTTTCTTTTTTTTTTCTTTCATTTAACCATTGTAACTTTGGTTCTGTTTGGGTCAGTATGAAAGCACATTCAAACTCCAATGTGCATCAAACTAGAAGAAGGTGGTCTCAGTTCAGCTCCATGCGAATTCTGGTGCACACCAGTGCATCAGTGCACACTGATATCTGAAAACGTACTCTAGTGCGGTAATATAATAAAATATCTGGACCAGATGAGGATATGTGCATGTTTAGGAACAGTAATCTTTTCCTTCTCCTAAATCCAGTGGATATTTCTATTCAAGGTCTGCATTGCATCAGCATGTTATTCTTAAGCAGCACCACTTATTTTTTTACCGTCTTTGCCAATAGTTGTAAAAAAAAACATGAATAAATAAAATAAAGTTAAACAGGCTGTTTAAAACTCATGTTTTTTATCCATCAGCTTTTACTGCTTCACAACAATGGTCAAAGAGGCTGACTATGGGTTAGTCAAAGGGACAAACTTGCTTACATCTGAAATGAGATTTTGAAGAAAAAAAAACATTATGAATACTTTTCAATTAATTTTAATTATTCCATTAACACTGCCCTAGTTAGTATTTAACCGAATTGGTGACATTATTTCCTGGCGGAGCTTTTTAATTTATTGAATTTTTTGTTTTCAGCTGCCACAGCTTTTATAGCAAGCGCTATTCCAGAGCCCTCTACCTGGGTGCTAAAGCCATCCAACTGAACAGCAACAGTGTGCAAGCCCTCCTACTCAAGGGCGCTGCCCTGAGAAATATGGGCCGAGTCCAGGAAGCCATCATCCATTTCAGGGAGGCCATGCGGTTAGCCCCATGCAGACTTGACTGCTATGAAGGCATGTCTGTCTTTATTTATTTATTTTTTTAACCCTTTTATGGTCTGATTGTATCAGGAATACAGCATTTCTATTCTGCATTCATTAACTTGCATGTGCATTCCTTCAGGTCTGATCGACTGTTATCTGGCCTCAAATGGGATTCGAGAAGCTATGGGAATGGCAAACAATATCTATAAGACTCTTGGGGCAAATGCACAGACCCTTACCATTCTAGCCACTGTTTGTCTGGAAGACCCTGTGACACAAGAGAAGGCCAAAGCTCTGCTTGATAAAGCTCTCGCTCAGAGACCAGACTACACCAAGGCTGTGGTAAAAAAGGCTGAACTGCTAAGTATGTACCAATTACAAAACAGACTTTTGGTTGCACATAGGAAACTAATGTAGTTATGTCAGGTATAAAATTTGCACTAATCTTTGTGTTAACTTATGGAGCAATAGTTTGTTTGTTTACTAATTAAATAACTTACTTTTGTGAAGATCGGGAACAGAAATATGAAGAAGGGATTGCTCTTCTACGGAATGCCCTGGCCAATCAGAGTGACTGCGTCCTGCATAGAATGCTGGGAGATTTCCTGGTGGCTGTCAATGATTATCAAGAGGCTATGGACCAGTACAGCATAGCATTGAGGTAGATGTAATCACATTTTCGTGTGTTTTCACAATCATTTATATTTTCAGCACTTTATTCTGTGATGTTTTTCTTTTCCTATAAATTGATTAGTAGGTGAAGATGCGACAATAAGTGTTGGGACTAAAGTATTACTAAGTAACATTACCTAGGTTACTTTTGCAGTAAGTAGTACTGTAACTAATTAGTTTGTAAAAGACGGTAACACATTAGTCATTACTACCCTTTAACACTAGAACTCCCAAGGCCGTCATTTTGACCGTTCTGAGATTTTAAAGGGAAAGAACTTTATTTAAAATTAATCTTATGTTTCTCATGTTAACTGACTTTTTCTGTTTCTATATTTCCTTCATTTTCAAGTAGTTTTTTTAATTAAAAAAAAAAGTGTAAACAATAAATATGGTTAATTTTACCTTGATCTCCCACAGCCAGCATTTTAATGGCTCTATTAGTTGCATTGTAAATTCTTCCCGCGGTTGATTGACGTTCGGTACCGTTTCCTAGGAACCAACATTCTACCAAGAACTCTTAGGCTAATATGGAGGATGTGGAGGACTGGGTAGGAAGCGGCTTAGAATCTGACGGCGAGTCCGAGGATGACCGCCGGCCCCCGGGAAAATGCAGATGTATCAGTGACCCTTTAGACAATAGTAAAACTTTTGTTCAAGCACTGCTCACACCTCAGCCGGTTCACTCAATGGCCCAAAAGCCAAACCAGAGCCCGCAGTCTATTATAACCACACACAGGTCTGCTGGATATGTCGGATCAGATGATTAGGAAGGATTCTGTAAAAGCTCAGACGAAAAGGTGGCCTGTGGTTGTATTTTAAGGTGTCCTGGAAATATCAGCTTTAAGCGTATTGTTTTTTTCAGGAGGTGTGTGTCACTTTATCCTTGAACTGCTAAAATGGTTGCAGGCAAACCACAGGATTCCAGCCCCTCTGCTGCTGAAGAGCAGCGTTGGAGAGGCAGAGAAAACAGCGCTTCACAAAAAAATGCTCATATTAGGTTTGTCATAAATGTGAAAAGGTGGTCTGCGGGAAATGTTTCGGGGGGAATCAATCAATTTCTTAAAATAAAATTGTAATTTCCAACGTTGAACCTCTGTAGTAAAAAAGTCTTACTCTATGGATTTATTTTTAATATAAATTTAGAACACAAATAATAATAGCATACGATACAGCCTTTGAAAATATATATTGGACCTATTTTAAGGTTTACATATCCACAATGGGTTTATATCGCACACTAGAACTATCTCAGGTGATGACATCACTACTCATGCGTTCCATTGGGAAAAAATGACACCCGTCAAATTAACAACCAGTGGGAGTTCTAGTAGGATCAGAATTCTGGGAGTCCTAGTGTTAAAGGAGGATGCTGTTTTTTTTTTTTTTTATTATTATTATTTTACATTGAGCCCTTGATTTTACATTATTACATCATGTTCTACTCACCTATATGAGTTTTTTGTCATTTGGAGCTGTTCCGCAGATATTCCGTTATATCTGCGGAACAGGTTATATCCAAGTAACGTCTTCCTTTGGGCAACGACTTGAAGGCACTAACTAAACTATTCATAATTGATCATTTATGGTACGCCAGCATTTATAACGTAGGCGAATCACTGTCCCCCAGACATCTGCGGTTATATTTTTATATGCGCACTGTTGGCATCAGTCTTAATAAAGTGAAGCCACACTTTTGACCTGGGGGGCATTTTAAAGGGGTTCCATGACGCTCGCAACCAGTTCACAACAGATACACATGAACCCTGGCTGTAGGCGTGACCACCTGTGTATTTTTCCTGGATGACGCAATCATGTTAAGTGTTACAGCCAATCACCGAAACTTGGTACCGAAAGACGAGGCATGTTTCGATACTCTGTAGAACCGAAGCATTTCGTTTGGTACCATAAAAGAACCGAAGTTCGGTACCCAGCCCTATATAACAGTAACTTAATAGTTGACTATGAACGAGTTGCTTTCAATGAGCACTAACTGTGTTATTAACTCAGTTACTTTCTTTGAGAATTAACTGGAACCTATAAATAGTTTAAGTAACTTGCCCACATTGTGACAATGCTTTTGATTTGGTGTGACATTCTTCCCTAAAGTAATCCTTTCATATAACTTGATTCAATTGTTGTATAGGCCAACTCCTGGGTGTTTTTTTTATCTTCCAGCTTGGATCCTAATGACCAGAAGTCTTTAGAGGGCATGCAAAAGATGGAGAAAGAGGAGAGTCCCACAGACGCCACAGTGGAACTAGATGGTGATGACATGGAGGGCAGTGGGGAGGAAGGAGATTTGGAGGGTAGTGACAGTGAAGCTGCTCAATGGGCTGATCAGGAACAGTGGTTTGGGATGCAATGACCCACACCTTAGCCCACCGCAAGCCTACAGCCACTTTTCCATCTAAACAGACCTCCATTCTGGTGGCACCTGGAAGTTACATAGCAAAACATTATTAGATGATCCTGGTTTGGAAAGCCTAAGAAGGGATTTTCCAGAGACTAACCATCAAATGTTAGGTTTCTGTTACTTTATGGAATAGCTACCCATCTGTTTTAATATTCAGCTTAACGCAGAGCTCAAGTTAAATGTCCTTTTTCTGCTAACATCACCAGCTTTATTCTGATCTCACTATTGCTTCATTTACCTTTATCAGTCACTGCATCAAGGCAGTTGGCATCCACTGACATAAGGAAAAAGAAAACAGATTTTTTTGGTTTGTCGAAAGACATTTCAAGGGGGGAAAATGCCCTTGTCCTTTACTCTTAAAATTATCTTTTCTGTACCACCCGATCTGTTTGCTTTAAACTGTTCTGTATAAAGATGCTTTCAGGTAAACAAACACGTGACAGCAGTTGGATTTAGTCCCCTACAGCTGTGTAAATGACGGACAGAAACAAAACATTTATGATGCAAATGCAATTTGTGTTTGTGTAAGACTTGATGTCCACCGTGTCACACCACAAAAATGTGAAAATGACTGGACTTTGTTCAACATTTGGTGTTTAATAAAGACTTGAACTCACTAAATTGTAAAGTGTCACTCAACATTTATAAGTAAAACGCTTATATTTTATACATATTTTAATAAATGTATAATAAATTTGAAATGATTCTTAGATTCTGAGTCTCCTTTATTGTAAAAGATGCCATTAAAGACAACAAATTATTTACTGAAGTATGATTCAGCTCTAAGATCTTTTCTTCTTGAACAAGGAGCATTGGAACATATTTGTTCACATCTCAGGGTTATTACAATTGATAAATGAAAATTTTGAAGTGGCACATTGATTCTACATTCACCTTGTAAGCTGGTCCTTTTGATGTCCAAGTATTCACTGCTGTAAATGGAAGAGAGTCACACCTTAAAATGTATTCTTTGATTTTTATTTTTTAAATAATTCTAATTCACAACAATGAAAACAAAAAATATATAAGGAAATTATGTAATTGTGTACTTTTTTTGTCTAAAACAAAATTGAGCCAAGGTGCTATGGTTCTGTTTCTAAAGCTGAAATTTGAAGACTATTTTCAATATTAGGTTTATTGGTCTCCCTAAATTTTCTTTAGTTTGAGGGTGTGTACCTGCACATCACATTGAGTGAGGACATTTTGCTCGTCCTCACAAGGTATTTTGTATAGGGCTAAGGTGTCAGTTGGTTTAGGGTGAGGCCTGCAATGGTAATTGATAAGTTTTGGGTTGGAGCATAGAAAAGGTTCAAAATGGCTGAAAATTCCCATTTTCAGTCAACACATGGTCCTCACTACATACTACACAAACTGGGGGGTGTGTATGGCCGTGTTTTTCCTTTAGATGGGGACAAAGTTCCACATCGCGGGGCACTAGACCAGGTCCGCTTGGGGGAGATCACGTTTTATCCGTCCCTGTACAAATGGGTTCGGCCAATATACAAGCACAGATCTCGTTATATCTGCCGTGTGGGGACTATAAATCTGATATTAGGGAGGAAGGTACTGCTGCTGAATCTCCTTGTTAAATTTTTATAGCACCCACAACAGTAATGAGAAGTTCGGTATCCTGCTTGCTTTGTGTGTTAGCGTATTGGTGATAAAAGCCGGAGAAGGCTAAACCTGTTTTACAATACATAGTCATAAACAGATAGTCATTGGACGCTGCTGGTAGTGAGGCCGACTTGCCTATAGTGCAGCCATCTTGGGTCAGACCATACCAGAATGAATAGCAGGCACCTCAGATCTCATTTTGAACACATGAAAGATGAGTATTTATATTCCAGTATTTATACAAAGTATTTGTATTAGGAAAAACACTGTACAGTACAGTATTTTTTTATTTATTTTTTATATATTTTGTTTGACTCTCACCTATTCTTATTTTTTATCCACTTTTTAAGGTCCACATTTGTGTGACCAATTTAGCTGTAATCTTGACACTGTAACAATTTACCCATTGTGGGAAAACAAACAGATTTTATATTCTATTTATATATATATATATATATATATATATATATATTAAATATATTGTTTATTCAGTAAAGTCTCACAAAGCTCTGATGCATTCACAAAGTTATCCCTCGAGCCCTGATGTCGACAATTCGTCGATTCAAGGAAAAATACACCGCACAGTGCTGAGGCATCCTTCTTTTCTTCTACTTAAAGCAGCAGTTTAGGGTAGCAGGTCAATATCCCCAAGATGGCGCCTAGCAACCGTGACAGTTGGCACAAAAATCAGTAATAGGAAGAGTATGGATACTGAACTTGTGAGTTATTTTTTTTTTCATATGTTGTAAACTGATCAAGGACTAAAGCCATGAGAATACAGAGTTAAAAAAGGTGACAACCACCCAGAGCATGAACAAATATAAAGCAAATGTAATGATAAAATGGGGGGTAGACAATGTATGTATAAAAATATTTCTGAAAAATCTCTTATATTCAACAACAAAAAATAGTTAAGCAAAATAATTAAATAATAATAATAATAAAAGAAAAGCTATGCAGTAATAAATTAGATTGAAAAAGAAGACATTCATACAGAAAAAATACAGAGATTTTTGTAGGAGAAATTAGACCATAATTATATTAATAATTAAAAATTCTATTTGTTTATCTTTGGCATTAATATTAAATTTCATAGCCGAGGGGGGTAGAACATTTATGTTTAAGGATTTAAAGAGTAACCAGTTATGAACTGAGGATAAAAATGTTTGGGTTTTATTACAATAAAAAAAAAAAGATGTCCAGTTGAGTCTTCTTGCTCACATGGACAGTTGTCTACAGTGAATTTAAATTTGGAGCAGTTTAATTGGTTGGAAGGATGAATGTCATTTAAAGTTTGGAAATTAATCTTCATATTTAGACAGAATAGCAAATTTCAGATATTTGGTTCTCAATGCAGATATAATTCTTTTAATAGGAAAGGTCTTTTGTATCCTGGCGCCATATAAATAGCGCCCATTGATTAGTTTCTTTTATAGACAGAGCCACCTATGGAGCGACTTTACTATTACTGTTTCTATATAGGATGTATTTATGGATCAGAAACTCTACATTAAAGCACATCAAGACCCACTGTAGCAGTGTTTCAAAGACACCAGGACAAATGAAGTAAGATCCTTATATATGACAGCTTTAATTACCTGAAACGGTCCATGTGATATACTTACAATTACAGTACAGAAGTTCAGCAACAAAATGCCTGACCAACTTAGAGTAAAATATATGCAAGACTGCTCATCTGCCTTCAAAGTTATGGCAAAATATCCTCAAAAAGAAAACAAAATGTTCTTTTAAATATTCCATAAAACTATTTTCTTACAAAAAACTAAACAGAGACTTTTAGGGTTTATAACATTTGTACTGATTAAAATCGAACAGATGTGTAAACTAAAACTGTACCCCTCTCTTCAGAGGGTTCTGATTAAACCGTTGGCTGTGGAACATACAGCATTAATTAATGAACAATACAATGTATCATAATAGCCTGAAAAAAATGGATGCAAAAACGTTTCATCTAAGGTTCCTCATGCAGAAAGATAAAAGGACTGACTAGTAATTTATGGATATTTGAGATTATGGAGTCCCCTGTCATGATATCACAGCATGCAGCTCTTTCGTAGAGATGTGCCACCCAAAACATACATACAGACCACAAAACAAAACTCAGACTTTATAAGGAATAAAATGTGGAAGGGGACCTATTTGGTCTTTCCTGTAAAAAGAAAAAAGAAAGGAAAAAAATCAGAGGGCAAAAATCATGTAAAATTTAAGAAGAAAATTAGCCTGGAAGCCAGGTAGTTAACAAAAACAAGCCTTATTAAACAATATTAAATGGTAATATCCTGTATATGGAAATTTGCTTCTACAAGTCTAAAATTAAAATAACAGGCATTAAAACATCTTTGTCAGACTGGCACCTGGCGACACTGATGGCATTTTATAACACAATCTCAGTTCACAGTTTCTGAACCATGAGGCATTTCTGTTCGATCTTAATATACACACAGCAGTAACTTAGTTTTTTCTGTAAATGAACACAATGGTAGTGGGCATGCTGATTAGAGAGTTCTCACTCTGCAAGTAAACCTGTCCAGGAGTTAGTCCCTTAATTTATAAATATGACCAGAACTGGGATAAAACAGCCACACCCGGTAAGTAACCAACGTTAATGTTTGCTGCTTTTTGACAAAAAACTAAATAAACACAGACTCTTGTTTGTTTTGTACAGATATACACCATCTTCAAAAACAATTTTTTTTCACCCATGTTGTGCTCTGCTAAATCTTACAGCTTGGTGCTTTTATTACATATTCAAGTGAGAGATATATCACATTTTTAGCCATACCTTTAAGAGCAAATGCAGACCTAATGTAAGGAAAAAGCTTAAAATAATAATGAAAACATATTTTCTTCAAGTAAAAACAAAGCAGAGAAATTTATTGAAACCTTTTGGTAAAGATGTGAGGTAAATACATTCATTCACCTTAAGTTGAGTTAGAATAAAGTCACATTACAAACTTTACAAAAAAAGATCCAACATTTAATTTAACCACATATTGGTGGAACATTTATTCTGCTATTAAAACTTTACACAACTCCCTTAAACAAACAGAATGACCATTAGTTTCCTGTAAAATCAAGTTGGTAGCGTACAGGGGGAACCTTCTTTGGATATTCTATCAGGGTTGTCAAAAGCTTAAATGTAAAATATATTGTTTGTGCAGGTTTGATAACAGTTCTGACAGGATTTTTGGTTTGGGAAAATGGCACATGAAATTAGATTAGTTGATGATTATTATTAAATCAATTAAACCTACAATAAATAAACTTTAAACGTCCCAGAGAGCAATGCTTAACTATATATATATATAGATATATATCTATATATATAGATATATATATATATATATGTTCTTTGTTGTTTTTTTTTTTTTACTGGAAGGTGTCTGATCAATTTAAGTTATTTTCCCAGCAGAGATTACAATAGGTGTATGTCTATGATCGTAGGACTCCCAAACGCCAGACAGGAATATAGGTAGTGTCCAATGGTTTTGTCATTAAGGCTTGCTGAACCCAACATCTTTGGCATGAACACTGGAGAACAGTCTTCTTCTACAAACAAAACCAGTGTTTTACAGACTGGCTTTGTGTTTGTAGTGGGTAAAGGAAATGAGTCTCTAAGTTGTACAATAAATATACCCTTGCAAAACTGAAAGTCATACTTTACTAATTCGCTTTACTATTTTTTTTTATGAACTGATCTAATTAAGATAAATGTTAAACAGAAGTTAAAACAATTTATGTAAAACAATTCAAGATGTAATTTAGTCAAAAACAACTGCTTCTATGAATAAATGTGATATTCTAAGGCTTTTAAAATATCTTTACCAGGGGTACCTAAATTTTTCAACATCTAAATACTTATTAAAGTTTGCTGTTAAACATTTCTGTTTATTTCAGTCGGTAGAGTTGACCATGTGAGCTGCAAAACAAAGTGGTACAGTGCCTTACAGAGGTATTTGGCCCCATCGAACTTTAAAACCTTTTGTCACATTTCAGACTTCAAACATAAAGTTATAAAATTGTAATTCTTTGTGAAGAATAGACATTTGGGACACAATCGTGAAATTAAATTTATGTGACATCCTAAACTTTTTTAACAAATAAAAAAACTGGCCGCTTTCAGCTCTTTTCCCATTTCTCCAAAAAGCCTAATCTGACCCCCTGCTGGCAAGCTACGTGGCTACTAGGAGTGTAATTCACACCATGAACATGGCGATTCGATTCAGTATCAATTTCCTGACCCAACGATTTGACAATGTTTCAAATTTGAAATAAATCAATGAAAGCTGTAATATGGTTATGCATTTTATTTGAGAAACAACAGCAATTACCAGAAGTAGCAAAGTTGTACTCCACCTAGGCTTTTTTAAACCTCATTCACTGAAAAATATTAATGCCTCTGGGTTATAGATTCTAATTCTGCGTTGCATCCAAAAAATACTGCAAGCGGAAAGAGGGTAGTTGCTAAAGGAAGCAAGGTAGGATGGAAAAATAGGTTTAGCAAATGGATAAAAATAGACCGAAGGAAAAAAAAACATGAATCAATACTCTTGTGGACGTGTCGATGCGCCGGATCGTCGGCTGTTGGACCGAGAGAGCAGCTGACTCATGGAGCAGACCAGGCTGGAGTAAGCAGGAGGAAGCGGTGTGCATGGTGACAAAAAAGGGGCTGCAGAGGACAACGTGAGCCAACTTGAACCGTGCCATCAGATCAGTGTAACCAAACCACAGCCAGAAGATCCAGGATCTCTTCCATGATGCCAGCAACACCAACGAGGATGTGGCAAGGCACATGGGTGATCACAGACTACAACACAACCTCCCCCAGTGGGAGTAGCTGATGCTGACTTCCTAAATTGATTTAATGACTTGTTTGGAAGGCTTGAGGCACTAAACAACATTCCAGCTGTGAAACCTGTTGCTCACCAGGTAGAGGAGGCACTCTGCCTTGACACAGCTGCGGTGTGGAAAACTCTGAAGAGTCAACTCGACTAAGGCACCAGGCCCCGGGTGTTCAACGAGTGTGCAGGTCAGCTGGCTGGTGTCCACACAGACATTTTTAACACCTTGACCAAGCCATGGTGCCAGCATGCTTTAAAGGTGCAGTAGGAGATCTTTTCTGATGCAGATTTTACCATGTGGCTTAAAGATCTCACCACAGCTGCTTAGCAAGCAGTGAAATAGAAGGTCTGGAAGTAACCCCAACCATTCACAAAAGACGGTCCATTGTACACAACTGGTTCCTGACACGTCAATCATCTGCTTGTTCCTCCCCTGTGTCGTACCCTGACACATCAAGCCCCCAATTCTCATGCAGGATGTCATGGCTGGAAGCTAGCCAGTGTTATGCTACGTTCACACCTAAAGCAGCAAGAGCAGCATAAACTGGCATGCTGCTTCATTTTTTTATGCTTGTACAAGTTTAGTTCTGATGAGTGGCTGAAGCATATTTGATCAGATTTGGGTTTCTAAAAAGGAACGTAATCCAAACTGCAGGCACCAGGATGATAAAAGTGAACATGTTTGCCCGGCAGATTTCAGAATTTTAAGTTATTTTTGGGTTAAAATGCCGAAATCTGCCGGGCAAACGTTCACTTTTATTATCCTCTTCTCTCCATTACAGACATTTCATCCCAGCGCTGCGTGTCCCGAGCCCGTATCATCATCAGCATCCCCTCACATCCCCACCATGGGCTGTTCTCCCTGGTACCCACTGAGAAGATTCTTCGCAGCATTCGATGCAGGTCCAGCAGGTTCTTTAACAGTAATTTATGCTCTAATAAACTGTTTCAGAGAAGTGATCATGGCGGTCTGTATCAGCAGTGCCGCCTGTCTGCCTGCCAGCTCAGAGATCAGCGAGGCACTGCTCCTGCTGCTCTAGACGTTAGACGCGCTGCAGACAGCATACGCGGTCATGTGTTTTGAAGCCGTGGTTTCAAAACACGGTTGTGTATGTTCAAAAATATAGCTTGTTGGAACCATTTTTCCAAGATCTCCTACAGCACCTTTAAGTCTGCCACCATCATTCCAGCCCCAAAAAAGCCCCAGGTCAACTCATTCAATGACTACCGGCCTGTCGCATGACTCCTATTATAATGATGTGCTTCGAAAGGCTGGTAAAAGAACACAATGTCTCTAGTCTCCCCCCAACATTTGACCTGTTCCAGTTTGCCTATCGAGGGAACCCCTCCACTGAGGGCACCATCCCCTCTGTTAATCATCCCACAGCATCTGATAGGAAAACTGGAACATCTGGGCTTCAACACACCCCTTTGCAATAGGCACCTAGACTTCCTAGCAAACAGTCAGTCAGGGTTGGACAGAACACCTCTATGTCATCACCCTGAGCACAGGCTCCCCTCAGGGGCTGCGCTCTGAGTCCCCTGCTGTTCACTCTGATGATACTCAACTGCGCCCCCAGGTTCACCATCAATCACATCGTGAAGTTTACAGACAACACCACAGTGGTGAGCCTCATCAGAGACGACAACGACCAGAACTACATAGAGAACTACATATATATATATATATATATATATATATATATATATATATATATATATATATATATACATATATATACACATATATATATATATACATATATATATATATATATATATATATATATATACATACATATATATATATACATATATATATATACATACATATATATACATACATATATATACATACATACATATATATATATATATATATATACATACATATACATATATACATACATATATATATATATGTATATATATATATATATATATATATATATATATATATATATATATATATACAATGCTTCTGGCAGTGGGCAGATATATATATATATCTATATATAGATATATATATATAGATACAGTATATATCTATATATATATATATAGAACTATCTGCCCACTGCCAGAAGACTGCTGAACTGTTAAAAAACTATTCAAGTCACAAATCAAGACTTGTATCACACTGTGAATATTATACTTGCAATACTTGGTGAATCTTCAAAATAGCACTCAACTCAGTGTTTATACTGCATTTTTCACCATATCTATTAATTTATTTTGCATCATGTCTCTCCTACACTGTTTACATTTTGATCACTGTTGCACTTTATAAATTGAAATGTTCATTTTCACTGCTAAGCTGCTGCTCATTCACTGGCGGAAAGTTATATGTATCGTATATGTAGACAATCTTTGTATACACTCTGTATACAAAATGACAATAAAATTTGTGTAAGTCTGTGTCTTCCAGGTAAACTTTAAATATGACTTTTTAATGGATATCTTTAAACAATGCTTGTTTTCCATAAAGGCCAGATTTGTGCAGTAATAAAACTGATTGTTGTCCTGTGGACATAGTCTATCACCTTAGCTTTAGATCTTTGCAGTGCATCCAGAGTGATTCCTTTGGTTGCATCTCTGATCAGTTTAGAGGAACAGCAAGGCCTATAGATTGTAAGTGGTCTGATACTCCTTCCAATTCAATATTATTGCTTGCACAGTGCTCCTTTTGATGTTTAAAGCTTAGGAAAACTTTTTGTATCTCAATCCGGATTTAAACTTATCCACATCTTAGACCTGACTGGTGTGTTCCTTGTTCTTCATGGTGCTCTCTGCACTTTAAACAGACCTCTGAGTCTTGATTGCACACAGGTGGATTCTATTCCACCTCATGATTACAATTTTATATCTTTATGTTTTAAGCCTGACATGTGGCAAAAGGTCAAGATGTTCAAAGGGGCCAAATACCGCAGGAAACTATGTACCTCAATAACTTTACTGAAAACCTTTTAAATGCTTAGACAAATGGGTACTTCTGATCATAACAGCTTTGAGATAGCTGCACTCTGCCTAGTGGAGAAAATAATGTAAGTGTACAGATCTTAGAAATAACTGAGATTCATATATTGCAACATTTGCCCTCGCTTAAGTGAAGTACTTTAATTTATTAGAAAAATGCTCTATATAAACTTAGACTTTTTCCCCTTGCCTAAATTTACTATACAGAAAATAGAGCAAATCTTTGTACAAGTAACCACAAAACTCCAACATCAAAGGCTTCTTTCTCTAAGTCATCCAAATGATGCCTGAAGATGAGAGAAGCCTGGTTGTAAAATAACAGCTGTATCTCCAGTCATTAAAATATGACTAGATACTGACCAAACCACCAGCTAAAAATATTTAGCATTGGAAATGTAAATAGTAACACATGAAAAATATTTGACAGTTGGTCAAAGCAGGTGCATTTGCGAGTTTTCTACAGCTAATGTAACCATTCAATGTGTGTTAATGTCCATTTCACACAAGTGTGCTGGAAGGGTAGTGCAATGAAGTCAGTCAGGGCCAAAACATGGCAGACATGTTAGTGTCGGTGCTGTAAATCCACAGCAATACTGGCAGGGAGATGGCCAAGAAGGGCCAGGAAATTCCTTTAGTGCATGCAGACAGGGAACAGCTTTTGCTGGTTGGATTCTCCAGCTGTTTACCCAGTTCCAAGTAGTTCCTGGCAGCAAACTTCAGCAGCTCATCTAGCAGGATGACGGGAAGGGAGATCTTCAGCACCATCATCCACTGGGTGGTATCAAGAGGGGTGATCTGGAAGATGACCTGGGACAGTATGTAGATAATGGTTTGCAATAAATAACATTGTGTTTTTGACCCCAGCCGTGGTCCTGAGAGGACAACGTGGTTACCATTAAGGGTTTAATGGGACACAAAATTCATGTTGTAGAAGGTATCCCGTGTTTTAAGTCATGATACGGGAGGTTTTCAATACGCTTCAAGGGAAGGAAGGGATTTTATCTGTATTGCAGATATTGGGAGTATTATAACCAAATGGTTACTTATATAACAAAACTAAATTTCCATGTGGCTATAATGCTCCCAATCTCTACAATACAGATAGAATCATATTATAGTAATTATCTAATATATAATCAGATACCTTTATTAGTTTACTGCGGGAGCGCAAGGGGTGATGGTGCCTATCTCCAGCTGTCTACCATTTTTTAATAGGGGCTAATGAACTTATTTTGTGAAGGATGAACAAATGATGGCACATTCCTGCAAAGTGATTAGATGAAAAATATTCAGCAGCAAAGATCCTTTTTAGAAGATGCATGGAAAAAATAACAGTGAAACCATTTGAAAAAGAATGTTTTTCAGCAGATTTTCTAATAAAAAAAAGTATATACTCACACATAAAAGACAATTTAGAGAAGCCAATTAACCTAACAGTATTCTTTTTGGACAGTGGTTGGAAGCCAGTGTACCCGGAGAGATCACATGCATCCACGAAGAGAACATGCTAACCACTGCCCCCATGCAGCCCAGTCAAAAAAAAACATGCCTTAAATTCTGTTCAGCTTAATTAAAATCTGTCACTTTGAGTTAATCACAAAGAGAAAAATAACTCACAGGTAGAGGCTCTACATAGAGGATCAGGAAGTGAAGAGACATGGAAAGGCAGATGGCCCCCAGCAGCCAAATGTTCTCCCAGGGAGGCATACGCAGCAGGGATTGGTTCTCTGACAAACTAAAGCAAAGACAGAATTCAAATGTATTTGTGACACAGCATGCACCTTTCCTTTTTGTAAAGAGAAAAGTGCCAACCTGTTCAGAGCATTGCACATCTCTATTGTGACAAGCACAGACAGGGCCATGGTCATTGGATATGGCGACTCAAACACATGGCAGTCCAAACCTTCAAATTCAGGGTTGTCTGGGTCGCATTGCAAAAAGTGGCACTGTTAAGAAAGGTTCAAATGGAATGAGACTGAGAATGTGATCTTATGAAGCTGAAAATGTTTTAACATTTACCAGCTGATAAATAGTGAGCTGTGGGCCACCCTCAGAGACTGTAAACCACCATGCAGCGGCTCCCACAGTGGCAGCTCCTACATAACCTGGGAACAGAGACAACAAAAAGTTCTGTTACACATAAAAAAAAAGCTGCAAAGATAAAATGTGCTTATCTTCTTCACATCCTGACTGGTAACTGTTCATTTGTGATTTACTCAGCTTACCTCCAATAGCCAGGTATCTGAAAAAGAGCCAACCAGAGATCAGCGGTTCCTTTGCATTACGGGGAGGTTTCTCCATGATGTCCAAATCTGGGGGGTTGAAGCCAAGGGCTGTGGCAGGGAGGCCATCTGTCACCAAATTAACCCAAAGCAGCTGAACTGGGATCAGAGCCTCGGGGAACCCCAGAGCAGCGGTCAGGAAGATGCTGTCAGGAAGAAAATCTTGTCAGAAATAAATGTATTCATCATTTGACATTTACCCTGAACTGTTGAACATAAAATTATTCCTAATTTTAAACTTGCACTCAGATTTAGACAAACTTTATTGTCATTTTGTATACAAGGACTGTATACAGAACAAAATTTTGTTTATACCACCTTCTGACAGTGAGCAGCAGCTTAGCAGTGAAAAAAGGCATTTCACGATTATACATTGCAACCACAATTTTTAACTATTATATAAAAATTTGATGTGAAAGACCAACCAAACATTGTGACTTGATGGAAAATTTAATTTTTAACAGTTCTTTAACAAAAATATATTTTTTGCTGTTTACATACAGTGCTTGAAATTCAAAATTCTGGCACAAGGCATAAGGGCTATAAACCCAACAACCCAATATATCTATAGAGTAGTCCTGACACTGTTCCTCCCACACTGCATACATTTGATCACTGCCGCATTTTAAGAATCGGAAATGTCATGAAAAAGCAAAATTTTGTTTTGTTTACAATCTGTGTATACAAAATGGCAACAAAGATTGTCTAAGTCTAAAGTCTGACTAACAACTTGTGTAGGAGGTGCAAAAGATTACAGACTTGATGTAGAAAATTAACCTAAAAAATGGACAGGTCATGGTATGATTTGGTCCTTGTCAAAGTGCAGACCTAAATTCTATTAAGAATCTGTAGGAAAAAAATGAAAACATGCTCTATATCTACAAATTTTCTAAAAAAGAATTGGGAAAAACCTTTAGTCTGTAGAATCGAACGTTAAGATATATCAGTAAACCATGGTCTAAACCTTTTTCAGTCTACAAAATATACAAAGTTGAAGGGGTAAATACTTATGTATTTAACATAAGCTACTTCTCCCTCTAAACAGAGCTATGAAATATCAGAGGATCACACTGGGAAAAATCGAAATCTAAATAAGTCATTTTTTCTTAAAATAGGTGCATTTGTTCTTGGATTAAGGAGGTAAAACAGACATTTTGCCAATGGAACAGGACAATTTACATTTAAAATAAGAAAAGACGCCTGCATTGTCTAATTTCAAGTGCATATTATCTAATTATCTTATTTTAAGACTAAAAATACTAATTCCATTGGCAAACTATCTCATTTACCTACTCAAATTTAGGGAAAATATACTTAATTTAAGACATTTTTTACATTTTTCTAGATTGTTTTTGCAGTGTGGTAGCTAAAGGGCTTTCATTTGCTCCAGAGGAAACTCACCAAACAACCTCACCCACATTGGAGGAGATAAGGTATCTGATAAATTGTTTCATGTTATTATATATAGCTCTGCCCTCTTCTACAGCAGCAACAATGGAGGAGAAATTGTCGTCTGCGAGGACCATTTCTGAGGCTGACTTGGCCACGGCAGTGCCAGAACCCATGGCGATGCCGATCTCTGCCTTCTTTAGTGCAGGGGCATCGTTCACTCCATCTCCTGTCTTTAGACAAACATGTTACAGAGAGCTGATAACTGAGAGATCCTGTAACCCTGAATACAACACAATGACCCATATGAGTAAAAACAAACAGCAGTTTTATTAGTGTTGTACTTCTTAGGGTTGCTTACCATGGCAGTTATTTCATTAAATCCTTGCAGGACCTCAACAATCTTGGACTTGTGGGATGGCTCAACACGGGCAAAGCACCGAGCTTTGGTTACAGCCTCCCGCTGGGCGTAGGGAGACAGTTCATCGAATTCTCGCCCAGTGAAGGCCATGTGCTCTATATCATCATCGTCCATCAGGATGCCGATGCGTCTGCAAATGGCCACGGCTGTGCCTTTATTGTCCCCGGTAATCATGATGACCCGAATGCCAGCCTGACGACACAGTTTAATTGAGGCAGCCACCTCCTGCCTGGGTGGATCCAGCATGCCAACGCAGCCAACAAAGGTCAGGTCAGACTGGATGCAGAGTGGGTGGAAAAAAAGGTACAAGAGTGACAGAGTGTTAGGTTTGATGCTGCTATTTCAATAGCTAATAAGAAAAAAATTATAAATATTTACCTCATATTCTGTGAACTTGGAGGTATCGGAGAGTACCATGTCCTCCATTTTAGGAGGGTTGTCTCGTGTGGCCAAAGCCAGACATCTCAATGTGTCCCGACCTGTTCCATACTCACGAATAACAGACAAGATATTTTCCTTGATACCTTGAGTGAGGGGGACTTTAGTGCTACCAACCCGGACATGAGTGCATCGGTCAATTACTCCTTCTGGGGCCCCCTGGGAAGCAGAACAGAGATGCAAAATATGCACACTAAATCCATCTAAATCAAGTCTTACACGTTTTGCTTCATTCTACCTTTATAAACATCTTGCCCATCGAGGAACGAGACTTGTTTGGGGTGCAGTAGACAGACATGGACTTCCTGTCCCTGGAGAACTCAAGGGTGCACTCCTTCTTCATCAGCTGTTTGATCACCTGATGCAAATAATTCATGGTCAGGGAGAAACCCTGCTGACTGGGAACTGGGGGGTAAAGAGTGAGGAGGTGGCTGTCACTCACTGAGTTGCAAGCGTTGGCTCTGTCAATCTTAGACAAGCTGTGGACTTCTGTATCGAAAACATTCATTTTCTCAACTAGACAAGTCAGTGCCGTCTCTGTGGCTTCCCCCACCTTCTCGTACACAAACTTTACCTTAAGAGTGAGACACATTACAAGTCACTCATTTTCATTGTCATTCTCATTTTTTTTAATAATCTCATAATGTAATCTGTGTAAACCTCATTGTAGTCCAGGGATGAGTCATTACACAGGGCACAGATGGTGGCCAGTTCAACCAGAGCATCATACTGGGAGCATTTCACTAGTTTGCCATCTTGATACCTATGAAGAGGCATCTCAGTCTGATATGTGTTTATTCAAATCTGCATTTATCAACATAGTTTAACTGTAAACTGAATGTATTCACTATACTCACACTTCTCCTTCAGGTGCATAAGTTGATCCTGTAATGGTGAATTCTGATAGAGTGCAGCTTTCACATTCTGCTTTGCCGAGTATAAACATCTGAAAATTAGAGTCAATAGTACAGGAATGAAGAATAATCTTAGCTTCCCCAAAGCAGATATTCATTTGTTTTCATATTTTTTCAGTCAATTGCATGTTAATTTACTTTGTCACTGCACGGGAGCAGGCAGGACAAACCTCAGAAAACCCCCTTAACCAAAATACATAACACTTGATTGAGCAGCATACATAACACGGAACTGAGGAGCATGCAGTACAGCACGCCTTAAATCAGTTTGAGGATCAACCCATTGTGCCGTGAGGCTCAGTAGGAACATCGCACAAACGTCTGTACTCCAAATATCAGTGGTGAAACTAAAAACATTCCGATTCAAGTGACTTGGTATTGTTTCTTTAACTTTGCTGTACAGCTGTGTTATGGCTGTGTCTGCAATGTAATTTCTTGAGGGCAGACTGTAGCATGGGTCCAAAACTTCCAGATGACAATCTAAGTCCAAGATTCTCGACAGGCTGGTTGTCAAGAGCAATATATTTGACCAACTTTCTGTAATCCTCTTTGCACTCTTGTTTTCCTTGGACTATTTGTCTCGCCTAAAGTATTTGTTGCTTTACCCCCGGCTCACACCGACTCCGGTCTTACCGTTGCGGTGCGGTGCCGCAGTGATTCCAAGTCATTAAAAAGACGTAAACCTCTCTCACCGGCTGCTGAGCTGTCCGGCTGCGGTTACCGAGACACTTTGGCGCTGCAGAAAATTCCGCAAGAAAGCTATCCTTGCGGCGTGCCGGAGCCCTCCACAACAAGCTCTCGCAAATATCCTTATTTAGGCCGTGTTATCGTGTGAAGTTACGTGAACTCAAGTGAACTTCTGTTAAATCTCCGGACCTGTTGCCGGAGCCGCAGAGCCGCACCGCACCGTAGTCAAAAGGGCGGTGTGAGAGGGGGTGTGCGGGAGTTGCGGTCTCCATCGGCTCGGTAACCGCACCGGAGCCAGTGTGAGCAAGGGGTTACTTTATAAAGTAAACTCTTTTACAAAACACACATCATGTTTTGTCCTCAGATAACTAATTAAATTTGTGGTGTTAAATGTAGCTCTGCCTCTAGCTCCTGTTGAAATTGCCATGTGGCAGACATTCCAACTAGCTTTAAGACAGTCTTCACTCTTCAGAGTAAAATATTTCCAAACTTCTGACATGTTGGATTTGCACCGCCATATCGGTTGGTATTGCACAGCTACTGTCAACCGTAACTAGGTGGTACTTTATGGCAGTTGTGTCAAGATCGGCACAACTCTTCCACTAAAGTAGCTGAGCTCCAATCACCGAAAAATAGGAAAAGATCGGCCGATCCAATCTTCAGATCGTGATCGGGACATCCCTAAACTCATTAAGCATTATTTACTGGCAAATTAATAAACAGAGCTTAGAATAAATAGTTTAAGCTAATAACACTCAGAGCAGAAGATGTTACTGTAAGAAAGTTTCACTATTTTCAGTATGAATTAAGTTTTCACATTTAGGCCAGAGAAAGCACAGAGGTGTAAAGCCATTTTAAAAGACTTTGCAAATATAGAGGTACATCACCTTTTTATTCAGGCTCCAAACACAAAGAGATAGGTTAAGGTAAGTGCTTATCTTTAGCTTATTCCTTGTGTAATATTTCAGCAGCTTTAATACTAGCTGTTGTTATTGTGATATATTCATGTACAAAAACGCTGCCATGCACCAAAGAATAAAAGTATCTACAGTCATGGCCAAAAGTTTTGAGAATGATTCAAATGTTAATATTTACAAAGTCTACTGCTTCAGTTTTTATAATTTGCATTAACTCCAGAATTATATAAAGAGTGATCAGCGTAACAGCAATTAATTGCAAAGTCAATATTTGCCTAGAAAATGAACTTTATCCCCCAAAACACATTTCAACGTCATGCAGCCCTGCCTTAAAAGGACCAGCTAACATCATTTCAGTGATTGCTCCATTTACACAGGTGTGGGTGGTGACGAGGACAGGGTTGGAGATCAATCTGTCATGATTAAGTAAGAATGACACCACTGGACACTTTAAAAAGAGGCTGGTGCTTGGCATCATCGTTTCTCTTCTGTGAACCATGGTTATCTCTATAGAAACACGTGCAGTCATCATTGCACTGCACAAAAATGGCCTAACAGGAAAGCGAATCGCAGCTAAAAAGATTGCATCTCAGTCAACAATCTATCAGGTATAGGGTAAGGTACAGGGAGGGGACTGCTGAGGACTGGGGTAAAGTCATTTTCTCTGATGAATCCCCTTTCCGATTGTTTGGGACATCTGGAAAACAGTAGTTCGGAGAAGACGAGGTGAGCGCTACCACCAGTCTTGTCTCATGCCAACTGTAAAGCATCCTGAAACCATTCATGAGTGGGGTTGCTTCTCAGCCAAAGGAGTCGGCTCTCTCACAGTTTTACCTAAAAACACAGCCATGAATAAAGAATGGTACCTGAATGTCTTTCGGGTCGGTCGTTAAGGAGGTATTGTTCACCGGCAATACCTCCTTAACGACCGACCCTTAACAATCATAGACAGGTCTCAGGTATTACAGGAGACAATCCCACCCCTTAATGGCAATACCCCCCCTTTAATGACCGACCTTCAGAATCATAGACAGGTTTCAGATATTAGAGGCGAACGATGGAACCAAACGACCCACTCATTGGTTACCATTTGCATGTTTCCAAGCAATACAAGACCCTGTCTATATAAGACTCAAACTCACTGCGGATCCAGACATTTGAATTGAGAAAGCTTCCTGGAGAGGTGGCGAAAGGTCTTCAAATCTTGGAAACTAAGTCCAGTGGAAATTTTTTTTACTTTTACGGAATGACTATGACCTGGATGACTGAGAATCTTCATCAGCAATTGCAGAGGTCCTGAAGAAGAGGGGTCAACACTGCAAAATTGACTTGCTGCATTAACTCATTCTGTCATTAAAAGCTTTTCTTACTCATAATATGATTGCAATTGTATTTATGTATGTGATGACAACATCTGACATACACACATGAAAACCAGAGGGCAGCAGATCATGTGAAAATATAATACTTGTGTAATTCTCAATACTTTTGGCCATGACTGTAGACTCTCTAGCTCAGAGACTGATGGTTAATTTGCTAAACATGCAAATTTATCAACAATGTAAAATGCTGATACATTCTGGCTTTATCATCATTTTCATTTAGCTCTAAAAACTTTAAACACTGATTAAAAGTAAGACAGTTCTCTCTCACACACACGCATTGTGAGATTGCCTCTACAAGCTTACGTAAAGAAATAATAGCTTCATATCAAGAAGGCTAGAAATTAATATTTTGCTAGAGGGGATTTATCCTAATCAAGAGTGTTATGGGTGAATTGAGTTAAAGCTAAATCCTCTTCGGCTAAAACCATATTTTCCTCTCCTTTATGTCTTCAGGAAAACTAAATTGATTAAAATCAATTAGAAACAGTTGGCAACTGAAAATCAGTTCCAGGTGGGAACTGATTTTCCTATTACACCTTTTCTAAATTGATCATTTTCAGCACAAAGTGCTTTCAAGTAAAAAATCTCTACAGAACACAACTTATAAAAGATAGATATAAAACATAAAAAGTAAGAAAACACACTTACCTACAAAAAAAAGGACTACTACTTTTTTTTTTTTAACCTTACATGATCAAGAAGTTTTGTGGTGATGCTGAGAAAGTGCAAAAGGGAACCAAAGGCTGGCTGGCTAAGCTGCATTGTGATGCAAAAGCAGCACTGCAAGCTATCAGCTCCACCGATACCTTAGCTGTATCATAGGCACCAAGAGTGTATGTGTTTCTGTGAGACTCACTCTGCAGACAGACATCTGGTTGGTGGTCAAAGTACCAGTTTTGTCAGAACAGATGACAGAGGTGCAGCCCAGGGTCTCTACAGAGGGCAAGCTGCGGACGATAGCGTTCTTCTTGGCCATGCGTCTGGTGCCTAGAGCTAGGCATGTAGTGATCACAGCAGGAAGACCCTCAGGAATGGCGGCAACAGCCAGAGCCACAGCAATCTTAAAGTAATAGACTGCTCCACGGATCCAAGAACCCCCATGGACAGGGTCGTTGAAGTGACCAATGTTTATGATCCACACAGCGATGCAAATTAGGGAAATAACTTTGGAGAGTTGCTGACCAAATTCATCCAACTTTTGCTGCAGAGGTGTCTTCTCTTGCTCAGTTGCTGCCATCTCATCACGGATCTTACCAATCTCTGTGTTGACTCCTGTGGCCACGACCACACCCACAGCCTTCCCAGCTGAAATGTTGGTACCCTGAAACAAAATACTTTGCTCAACAGAACCTCATAGTAACAACAACAACAAAAAAAACTAACTGATAAAGCTTTTAGGAGGATGTTTGAAAGAAAGTGTGTAGTTAAACTCTTACAGAAAAGAGCATGTTCTTCTTGTCTTGATTGACCGCTCGAGGGTCAGGGACAGGGTCAGTGTGTTTGATGACAGAAACAGACTCGCCTACAAGAACCACACAGAACATCAGGTCAAATCAGCTAAAACTTGCCTGGTGACTGATTTATTCTACAACCACTCTTCTTTTGTACAGCCCACCCATAAGGCAAACCCTTTTAAAGTAAATGTTTTTATTTTGAAAAAGTGACTTTTTTCAGTCCTTTAGTCAAGTAAAACAATGGCAAGGACTCAGATATGTATAAATGTATGTATGTATGTATGTATGTATGTATGTATGTATGTATGTATGTATGTATGTATGTATGTATGTATGTATGTATGTATGTATGTATGTATGTACGTACATACGTACGTATGTATGTATGACTGATAAACAAGAAGCTCATGTCAAACCACTTCTATGGGGTAAATACTTTAGTACAGGTGCCAGAGCAATATAAAGCATCAGGATATGTAGTAATGTCTTTGATAACATTAAGCACAGAGAACACACAGATTGTTGTGATGACTTATATCTGTGTTAATTTGTTACATTTTTTAACAATGTGTATGTCATGTATGATCCCTTTGCTTATATATCAATGTCTAGTATGATCCCTTTACAATATATATGGTTATTTCATTCAAATGTAGTATCGGCTCGGTTTCAGGCTCAACGTCTTCTAGTAGAGGGTACTGTGCAGTTCCAAACTGAAAGACTGATTTTGCTCAGGCAGCCTTTGACTAAGAGCCACTCCTACCATGAACTCTTCCAGCGGAGCTCAGAGAGCAAGTTATTTTCAAAGAAATTTAAAATTATGGTTGGGCTTTGAGTCAGTGAGTAAGTCAGTGTGTAAACATTTGTTCTGATATTTTAATCAATTTGTTTTTCATGGAATTCTTATTCTGCTGCAAAATAATTAAAACTTGTATTTTATTTTTTTGGTGGCGTCATCTGCCCAAAAGACTGTGGCTGAAACCTAGATTATACAGCTAAACAGCATATTACATAAATCTTTATTACTGTAATATGCCAGTTAAAAGTATAAAAATTTTGTATTAGTTTAAAAATGTGGTTCTTAACAAAAAAAATACCATGAAACAGAAAAGGAAAATTAATGCTATCAAATTTGTATTACTGTGAATTAAAAACTGATTAAAAAGGTCAGTCAGAGTTTATCGACTAGCATGTATTTATTCTCACCTGTCAGAATGGACTGGTCTACTCTCAGAGTTGTTGACTTGATGGAACAGATGCGTATGTCTGCAGGCACTTTGTCTCCAACTACAATGAAAAAATGCTACGAATTAGCGAAAGTACCCAAACAGGCAGGACTAAAAGACAGAACCTACTCAGGCCATTGACTTTAGTCTTATAAATAAACGATTGCTGCTGCTGAAGCAATTGAGATATAAATTAATCACCAGTTGAGTAGCTCCTAAATTCAGGAGGCTTTGTTATGGAACATGGAGTACATGGAAACGCTCACACACACACTAACTTATCTCACCATCTTTGTGGGGTCTTTCCATTGACTTGGATTAATTTCTACAGCCCAACCGTGACCCTCGCCCTAACCCTAACGGGTTCATACCTAACCCAAACCTAAACTCAATTCACAACTTAGCCCTAAGCATGACTCCTGACACACACACAGTATTTTCTTACTATATGTAGTGTGGACCATGTATTCATAATAGTAGCATTCATTTTCAGGTATTTTTTTCAACCCTTTCAATGCTCTAAACCTGACAAAAACCTTTCACCTTACCATTACCCAGGGGTGTGAGTCTGACTGCAAGTGAGACAGAGCCTCTGGCTAATGTCTTTAACCATTTACATTTAATCTTTGTTAGTGAAATAGTTAGTTTTGCTGATGGGACATAAAGCCGCATGGAAAGAGCACAGGGTGAGGCAGGGCAGTACTCTGCCACACTGAATGGGGCGATGAGCCAACACAGAGGTTGATGGATTTATTGACCAATTCAGGAAAACTTTCCTTCCTGGGTGATCATCTCTATTTAGGCCAAGAGACTTTTAAAACTAAAGGAAAATAAGGAGGACTTTTGCTACAAAGTAAAAGAGGTTTTTGTGGCTAAGGAAAGGCGTGTGGTCTTCATCTACATTTTGGCCAAAAATAAAATATATCACTAAACGTCAAGTTTCAAATCTGTCTTTTTATATGCTACTCTATACTCTCATTTGTGTTGTATAAATTGTCTAATGGGTGACACACGGAAGGTGTGGAGCAAATGCCACTTTCTCTCACTGCTATAATTGTAATATTTTTTCTCATCTTTAATACGTACCTTACGTGTGATAGAGCGAGTGTGTGTGAAGAACACTACAAAATAACCAGCAGCCAATTGAATAAGCTACAATTTTAAGTTGATATATTTTTAAATTTTACTCTAAAGTAAAACCTCACCTCACCGCACATCACTGCCATTACCAGTGCATACCTATCCCTTAAATTCAATTCACACCATAACACTAAACCTGACCCCTTGCAAAACAGCTTGTGGGGACTAGGAAATGACCTAAATTAGCAAAAACTGGACCTCGCTTTACTGGTAAAATAAGAATAATGGCTCTCACTCGGATGGCCAAACAGGAACACACACACAATCACGCATGTGCCTGGTTAAAAGCTGTCGTTGGGTAGTTGGTGCAATGAAGGCTAAGTAAATGAGAAGTGTATTTTCTGAAAGCAGCAACTCAGCATTACAGTAGTACAGCAGCTCAATACATGGACTCTTCTCAGCCATGTTTGCTGTGCCCCCCAGGAGGAAAACAACACAGCAATCACTGTCAGGAAAAGAGGAGAGAAATGAAGGACTTAAGAGCCATAAAAGGCTGTACTGTAAGGAGCAGGCCAATTTTGTTAAATATGTGATCCTATTTAACACTGCAATTTTGCATATGAGGGAATAGAAACTGCGGAAATGGGTTATGGTAGGGCACAATTCCACGGGAAAATGTACTTATAGACCTGGTAATTTACTAATGTAAGTTGTATCAAAACATTTTAGACCTACAACAATAGGAGGATTTTAAGCTGTTTTGGAAACTGGTGGACTTGTATCAGATGCTTTGAAGCCTCTGCAGGTCCAGCAGATTCCAAAACAGCTTCTTCCTCACTGCCATTAGACTGCTGAATATTGAATAGGACCAGGTGTTGTGAATTGGCACTTTATAACTAGACTGAACTGAATTGAATTGAACTTGTACGTACCTAGGGCATGCTATGGAAAATACAACTTTGGTCTTCATGATGCTGTTTGTTCACCTACAGTCTCTATACAACTCTGAGGCCTTTGGTTGCACTGAATTCCCCAGCATTCCTTTCTTCAGTTCAACTTTTAAAAAACCAATCGGCAACTAGACTATTCCTTGTAGATTGATCAAAATACTCTATAAATGAGCAGAGTGTTATGGTCCTGGCTCTGATGGTTGGTTTTGTCATCTGCCCCTGCTCACCTGTCTAATTGGCCCTGCAGCTGTTTCACCTGGTTCCCACAGCTATTTATGCTGTTTGCTTGCCTGCCATCAGCGCCAGATTATTCTACCTGTTTCAGTGAGAGTAACTCTAGTGTTGAATTGTCCTTGGATACCTCTTCGGCTCTCGGATCTCTTGGTCTGTGAATCTGGTTTGGACTTTACTTGGGCTTTGGATTATCCCTCACGGACACTACTGCTTGCTCAGAGTCGGCTGGCGCAATCTCCCCTGCACCCTGTGCTCTGAAGTCGAAATGATCATACGCAGTGGACAATCTCCCCCTGGGTTCGTCCTCTCTCTCCTCTCTCTCTTCTAACTCTGAATTGGACTGAATCTGATAACCCCCAGAAGAAGTTCTGGCACTCTCTTTTTGAAATAAACTTGTTTCAAACCGTCCTGTTTGTCTGCTGAATATTGGGCCCATGTTTCTGAGGTCATTACACATTACATGGAAACATGAAATATTACATTTTCTATTTTGAATGTTTAGCTTTGGGTACTACTGGTGGTGGGTTCTGTAGACATAAATATGATTGGGACTTCATTAAATGGTTTAATTTGATGGAAGACAGGAAATTACATGCTTTCTTAAAGCCATATGACAGTGAACAAAAGGAGTGGAGAAGAGTAACTGAGCAGGATCTACCTGTATCTGTGTTTTTTATATATACATCAAAAATAAAAAGACATTACACTTAAATGGCCTTGTAAGTAGGGAGTGTTTTTTCCCAATTTCATTATTTCAGCGGTTTAGACACCATCTAATTTGGAGCATTTGTTCCTTCCAGCTTTGAGTGGGAGCTACACCTGCTGTATCTCAGGGGACAGCAGTCCCGGCTTTCTCAGAGACAGCCTAAAGGCTCTATGTGCTGATAATAGCTGAACAAAGACTGGTATCCTGTCATGTTGAAAGGGCCCCTTCACATCAACAGGCTTCCCAGTGCATCTCCCACTGATAAGGTCATCAGCATCATTTATTTGAGTGCAGATACTCAACATGAATTCAAAAACCAACACCATGTAAGGAAAGAAACCCCAAACATTTCGCTATCATTTCTAAAGTATTTTAAGTAGACATGTTGTGAATTGGTGCTATATAGATAACTGAATTCAATAGAAAAATTGATAAATCATTAAAAGTAGAGAGAAACTGAAGAAAGCCTATCAAGGGTTCTGTGTCTGCAAATATGCTGTTTACTTATTTCCTCCATGTTCATTTTACTGTGACCATTTTAGGGCTGCAACTAATAATTATTTTGTCAAATTTTTTTTTTCAATTAATGGAATGGTATTTGGATATCAAAAGGATCTTTAAAGTAGATTTTATACAGAATTTAAAACACATTGAAGCAAAAACTATACCAAAAGAGAGAATATTAACAGCCAAAAATGTATGATTTGGGTATAATTAATGCTTTGAGGAGGTTGCTCTTTCAGCTTATATTATCTTTAAGAGTCTCTATAACTTTAAAACAATATGTAATGGGTCACCAGTTTCTTGGCCTCTTGTTTGAGGCTTTGATTTATGTAAAGATTTTAGCTTTAAAAGAGAATCAGTTTATAACTGCATCGTATAAAAGCATCATCTATCTGTCGTCTTTTAGGATTTAAATTAATTTCTGTGTCATAAATCCGTAATAAAGAATGCATCACTATACTGTTTCTGCAACCTTGGCAACTGAACTCATCCGATGAAGAAAACTCCAGCCAAGTGATCCTACAGGTATATGGGAGCATATCTATTTGTTATAGTGAGCAGACCTAAGGTTAATTTAGCAAGGATTTTAAGTGAAAGAATAACAAATTGTAATGCAGAATCATAGCAGAAACAGTGTCACTGTCAGTCTTTATCATTTATGTTATTACTATTTCATCATATAACCATGATACACCTGGACAGACTTAGGCCCCGTCCACACGAAGTTAAAACGAACACGAAACGCTAATATTTTCCAGAACGTTTGTCGTAAAGACGGAGACGTAAAATAAATGTCATCATCCACACGAATGCATGAAAACACTGCAAAATGTATGCCAGGCCTGTAAGTGGCGCTGTCGTGCCAAAGCAAAAATAGGCGACGAAATGTTGGGCATGCGCACTAATATTTATACATGGTTGCCCTGCGGGTCCATTTTCGTGGTTCAGTCAAATTCAGGTGCTGAACTATGTCGTCGATATTGCTCTGTTCTTCCTGGAGATATTCCAGAAGAAGAAGATTCTGTTGTAAGCCCGACAGCAGGGTGAGTAGCATTAGCAGCAACCATTCAACACAGTACGGCGCCATTGTTGTTGTGATACTGTGTCGCGCATGCGTGTTTAGAGGCGACGCTATGACGCATGCGTGTAAAAAAAATAATGCGGTTAGAGCTTAAAGATGGAAACGCGAAAACGGCGTTTCAAAATCTTCCCACTCTGAAGGCTGAATAAAAAAAAGATCGTTTACAGACCCCCGAAACGCCGGCTTTGTGTGGATGAGAGGCTGGTTTGGTGAAAAATTTGTGCGTTTAGGCCAGGGTTCGGCTTCGTGTGGACGGGACCTTAATAGCAGAAAATAAAAAGGGGCTGAATAGCAACATGTCTTTCTACTTCCATTTCTCTTTTAGGGATTATTTAAATTATAGCCAGTGTTTAAAAATAAATTAATTTTCTTTTTATGAAACAGAGGAGAGTAAAATCAATAAAAAATATTTGGGATTTTTGAAAAATGGATTCACAACAATTACCATCGAGGTTTAAAAGGCTCTTTGGGTTAAAGATTTGTATAGACCTAAATCCATGCAATCATTAAAAGGAATACTGGTGTGAGTTCATTTCATTCCTAAAACACCATGCATATAGATTGAATGTATAACATTTTCAGTTTGTATTCAGACTAAATAAATCTATAGAATCACATTTAGCTAAGCCTTAGTTCTGCCAATAGATAATCTAAATACAAACCTTTGTTCCCTTATGTCTGTAGCTATGATAATCTGAGTCTGCATTTCTTGAGTCTGGCTCCCCACTTGGCTTAATGCAACCCTTTTGGTCTTCAGACAAGTAAAAGCCTTTTGCCAAAAAGCCATCCCTCAGTGACAACAGACATTTGCCAGACCACAGTAAATGCCACATACTCTCCAGGGTGTCTGGAATCATAGTGGTGGGTGCTGATGGGTACAGTAGCAATAGTCCACAGAAAGGGTGGGGAAGTTATCTGCAGAAGCGCTTCCCTATAAGGTGAAGGCTTTCTCTCCCTCCAGTACAATAAAAGCAGGACTCCCTATACAAGCATTGGTAGCAGACTTAACAACAAGCTCTGAGGCTCTGAGAACATCCGAATATGAAAGCCCTCAAGTACAAACAAAAAACTGGCAACTGATACGTTGCACTGTGTTATGACAAGGACTTAAATTCAAGTAAACTAACTTTATAAGCCAGTGTCATTAAACTATCTAATTAATTTAATGACAGTAAATTCATAACCGTTCTCAACATTAAAAAAATGCAGTAACAACAATTCCTAATTTTGTTGTATAACTAAATGAAAAAAATATAATCAGCAGACACTAAGGTTACAGTGGGAAGCACAAAGGTGAGGTTCTGATCAGTTATAAAAGAAGAAAAATCTAAAAACAGCTGAACAGATCTGCAGGACTTTCTTCAAGCATTTCTTCCCACAGTGGAAGAACCCACAGAGGACCCATCTATCTCAAATTAGCAGCCATTTAGCAAGGTTCAGCCTCATCACCATCTGCCTCCACGTTGCACAGATCACTTTATAGCTCAGAGAACATAGTCTGACAGGAGCCATTTTAAAAGATGTGTGGAGGATTTAGAAAACATATACAGCTGACGAGCTTGTTCTGGCTGCAGGATGAAACCTCCACTCTTTGTTGCCTCCTGGGATGCTCATAATGCTGACAGCAAGGCTACCTTTGTCAGCTTTCAGAGGAGGGGAGCAGGAGGGGAGCAGATTTCATCTTTAAGCTTGCAGAAGAAAAAACATTCAAGCTGCCCTCTGTGATTTTTTTTAACAGAAAAAAATCCAAAAAATAAGGATTTAGATGAAGAATGAAACTCCATTTGTCCTTGTCAAGGTTATCACAAAGTCTAATGTTATTCAATGATCACGACAAGCAGGCAACACACAGGGTGGGACTAGACACCTGTCATTTAAACAACTGTCAGCACCTCTATAAATACAGCATTCCACAATCTTAACAGCCAATGATGGCTATTAATAAAACCCTCTGTTATGCACACAAACTAAGCATCACTTCAAGGTCAAACTGAGTAACAAGATAAAGGTACAGTTCCTAAGGACTCCAGCATTCCTCAGCACGCCAGCTTCCATTCATCCCTATGCAGTGAGTGGGCACTTTCAAAGCCAAATCTTCACATCTGGAAGGTTTCTAGCTGCTGTATTATGCTGACTAGACCTTCACGAGGAAAGACTGTGGAGCTAGAATTAATTTAAAGCATGGTACTGATGACTGATGACTTAGAATCTTCAGGAGCTTAAAGCGTGATAGGAAAACTCAGTGTCAGGAGGATCAAGAAGATACATTAAGATACATACGTATAGCAAAATATATAAAAATAGATAAAGATCTGATTTTCCTTTTTTTGGAAACAATGTTTTACTAAAATATTGCAAAATACAAAAAGTTTGGAGCGCCAGTCACATCTGAAGTGACTCTTTGGAATAAAGATTTGAGCTTTGAGCTTCTCTATAGTGACGAACGTGGACTTATAGGACTTCTCTGCAGGAGTTAAATAAGTTCATAAATGATTAAATAAAAAAAATATTTATGTCAAAAGATCTAATGTTAAAATATAATATCTACCATCAAAAAAGTTGTTTTGGTTCATTTTAAGCAGTTTTAAAATGTTCCCATATTACATCCAAATGTGACTTTTGAAAGACAGTGTGTATAAGTGGAAAGTAAAGTGCGGGGGAACCTACCAGCCACTTCCACAATGTCACCAGGAACAATGTCTCTGGCTTTGATTCGCTGCACGGTTTTCCTGTCCTGCCGGTACACCTTTCCCATCTCAGGCTCATACTCTTTCAGAGCCTCAATGGCATCTTCAGCATTGCGCTCCTGGTGGGGAAGGCACAAGATTTATCCATCATTTGGATATCATCTGATTTAAGTCACTTTTACAGCTACAGTGCCTTGCAATTTTGGAAATTATAACCACAAACCTTAATTTTACAGTGCCCAGTCATGCCTATACCCAAAACACAGATAATTTCTTTATTATTCAAATAAAGAAATATATGCCAAGCGTTAGTTCTGATAGTTTTTATTTACTCGTTTTCCAGCTTCTGCAGCTTTAGCTCAAGCTTAATTGAACACCAACATTCAATGAGTATTTCAAGAACTACTTGTGTTTCATCCATCTTTCCATCTGATTTTGCACTTTTTCCACATTTAATCTTGGACTTTTACCCTTTCTTTCCAGAACTATGCTGGTTAAATGTGTCCCTTGTTTACTCGAGCACACATGTGCAACATCTTACATTTGGTCAGGTGGTCTTGTTATGGTTAATACTACAAAATAATAATTTTGACAAATGTCCCAAAAAAGCTAAGATTGGTATCATTGCTCTTAGCAGTGGCTGCAATATCCCAGACATATTAATAATTTAACAGAATTGTGTTTTTCCTTGTTTCTTTGTTAATTGTTGATTATGTTTGAACATATGTGGACGAATTTCCTCTGGGTGAGGTTTGTTGCCATAAATCCCAGATTTGTTAAAACTCTTAGTTGGAAGAAAAAGGAAAATCTGGAAAAGCTGTATACTGCAGTAACAATAGAAATTAAATTAAATAATTCCCAACCTCCCTATAAATGATTTAGTATCTGCAATAAGCTGACTTCAGCATAAAGCAAAAATGTATGCATGTTTTGTTCATATTAGATCCTATATACATCACAAATTGCTTGTTATCCTAATTCTATTGTGGTTCTTTTAAACAGTGCACCCAGCTACTTATCCCCCTTTTTTCTACATTGGAGTTTAGCGCTCTGAGCTTTTGTGTGTCAAAATCTAGGGATTCTAAATCAGCATCTTAAACAAGCATAATAATATTCCAGGAAATCTTGACAATCCCTGAAACAGTTTTCCTTTCAAATTTTGTAAATCCATCAGGACACTTAATCCAACATGCATCAGCAGTCGCCATAATAAGAGCTATCTGAATAATTCTCCAGTGAGGAAGGAGGTAGGAAATGAAGGCAAGATAGTACCTTTCGATCAGCTGGGCTGAGAGAATTATAGCAAATGACCTTAAAAAACTCAATAAGCTCATAAAACAGGCCTGCTCTGTTCTAGGATCTTCTCTGGAGAGATTCTACCTTATGAAGTAGAACTCTTCAAAGAACATAACAACAGTCAGCATCGTCTTCAAAAGATTGTTAAACAACAACAGAGTCTTTCAGAATTCTAGCAAGATAGCAGGGAATAGTGTTTCATGGTGTCTAAATTTCAGAATTTTCTGGGGGAGGATACCCCAGACCCCCATAAGCGCACAAAGCCTAAAGATGTGATACAACAATTAATTGAAAAACTGCCCATGAGTCCCAGCAATATTTAATTTTCTATTTGAATCAATAAAGTCGTTTTTAAATCAAATTGAATTGACAGGTCATCAGTGGCGATTTCTCATTGAATACTAGAGAGGCAAAACCCCCCTTGTAAATATCATAAAATTATCGATAGATGTACATTATCAAACCTCATAAATTCAGTCATTAAGTTGCATGAAAAATTTGTGCTATAGGTGACATTTCTTTAATTGTTGTTTTTGTAGTTCTTTTCTGGAAGGCAGTAGTCTAAATTGAGAAGCATCATTAATGTGCATTTCTGTCACACAACATAATGAGGGAAGGCTAAAGGCTTCACAGATTCAGCACAGCAGTCCAGAGTTCATTTGCCACCCACAATATATTTCTAATTGATGACTCCAAAAAAAAATGAAGGGAGAGGAGCTAAGGACAGAAGATAGAAGCAACAATTTTAGGAGTGTGGATGGAGCCACAGTCTTCCAGCAATGTAATTGCACCTATTGCACAGCTTTAAGCATAAGTGTCACATTAATTGTTGAACCCTAAAAAAACTATCATTAACTTTATTTTTTTTAAAGTGTCCTGTCTGGCAATGTGGCAATAAGAACAATTGTCTTGATGCCAAGAAGAGCCCAACACATTTTACTTTCACAAGTGTAGCAGTACGGCAATTGCCATATTCCTCCACTTATTTAATGCATATAAATTGCTTAATTATAATTATGCAGGGAGTTTTACAGTTTATATGGACACTGCAATGTAAATAGAACAGAAGAGGAATAACAGAAGAAAAAAAGAGAAAAGATGACAGTAGGATGAGATAAAAAGGAGACAATGACAAAACATTTTCAATCTGCTTTATCACCTGCAACGAGATGCAAAAAGAACAGCACAACCGAAAGACATGGTACGAGACATACACTAAAGCAACACCTTGAAGCTATTGCTGAAGTAGTATTATTTAGTCTGACATGAACTCTGTGTTAACTGAAGATAAGAATATGGGCTTTCTGTATGGAAGTGAATCTCTGAGTACCTGGAACCAAGCACCTGTAGTTGTTTGTGAGAGTGCACTTGTGCATGTAAAGTTTATCCATAGAAAAAATGCTTGATAGTGGTTGTGGAGAGGCGAAGAGGCGCCCCCACAGAGCACTGAGTCCAGCGCCGGGAAACCCAAAGCCCCAGACGCCCAAAGGGACCCCAAGAGCGAAGGCACCAAGGAGGGGCCAGCCCAGCATATCAGACCCCACCAAGGGAGGAGGAGAGACAGCCCCGAGGAAGTCCCCCAGCCACCACAATGCTGGCGCCCCGGGGAGCCGCGAGGACGAGTCCGCGGGCTCCGCCACCCTGAAGTGAATCCGGCCCTGGGCCCCAGGGATCCGAGGCCCCAGGGGCGCCGACCCCTAGACAGGAACCCCAGCCCGGCCCCGGCCGGCCGGGCCCCGCGGAGAGGCCGCCAGGAATGAGGCCCCCACACCCCGAGCTCCAACAGTGCACCGGCGAGCCCTGACGCCAGCCAGCGGAGGGAGAGCAGGACGGGGAGAATGGGCTCCGCACTTAGCAGAGACTTGAGATGTGCAAGGGAAAGGGTGCAGTTCAGACCCCAACCTGGGAGATAAATAAAAAAAATAAAAAAATTCACAGTTTCAATCACGCCTTCCCACCCTAGTGCCCCCACTCGCACCACAGAAGAAGAAGAAGAAAAAAAAAATGCGGACACACATTCACACATAACACTCACATCCAATAATACCAGGACTAAAGACCCGGCGGAACCGGGATTATCGGACGACCCAATAAGTGAACCTAAAATACGGATGGGGGGAGGGGAGCGGCGACACTGCCACACCAACCCATCTCATTCCTGCTTCGAGCCCGGCCTCCCACCCTGCACCCGGACCAGACCACCCCCAGCAAAAGCCCCCCCGGGATCGGGGCCCACCAATCCCACGCAGGCCACCCAAACAAACCCCCCCCCCCCCGCCCACTACTTCAACCAGCCACTACACGCCCCTCCGTCCAAACTTCTTTGGGGAGAGCAGAAGTGACAGCCCCGCCCCCCGCCAAGACCACATACCAGGCGGCTCGCTCTTCCTCCTGGCCCATGAGTCCAGGTGGCAGCCAAGGAACAGGGGTGTGAGAAGACCCCGATGCTCCCTGCGCCCGCTCAAATGTGGTGTTGTTGCGTGTTGCTCTGAGATGTATTTAAAACTGGGAGTACCAAAAGGGGGTGTCCAGCACAGTCAACCCCCCTCCGGGAGATAGGCAGTGCCAGCGCAACCCCCCATTCGACAACCCAGAACCCTCACTGTCTAAATGCGAGAGGGGATGGGGGGAGCCGACCGTGGTGAGGCCAATAAAATAAGCCCCCCCCGGGTGCCTGTGACCCCCACCCCCCCCCAGAAAATGCCCTACATAGATGCATGTTGTGAAAATATTGTAGATAGAAGTGTCTACAATGCAAAATAAAATTGGGGTGGGGGACGTCATCAGAAGGTGGCGCCCTCCAGTAATGACCCCTCCCCAAAAACCTACATGTGTGGCAGTGTGATGGAGCAGGCAGAGGGAGGATTTTGGGGATGGGGAGCAAAGGACTGGGGTGCTTACTGCACTCCCAGGGAGCCAGCTCCCCCGCTGACTCCTGAGTGCAAACCCCTGAAGGGGTAAGCATCTGTCATAAGTGTTAATGTCCATGCCCTTTAGGGGGAGTAGAGTTCCAATTTAGAGGTAAGACAATTACAATTGGACCATAGCACCCTTTAGCCTTATGATGTAGAAATCAGCCCTTCAGGGAAGAGTTCAAAGAAGAAATACATTATTGAAAGAAGTCTAGTCTAAGCCTACCTAAAGCTATATAAGAGACTCAGAAACATGTTGAAGATGGTGATCTGAGCAGAAAAGACCAAAATCAAATGAAATGAAACTTTTTGTTTTAATGTATGTTGTATGTTATTTTCTATCAGTTAATTCCACCATGTAATTTTGAGGTCAAGTGACAATACAGCAAACAGCACATATAACCTTATTCTAAGATATATATATATATATCACTTTTTGTGAATTTTAATTTAATAACTTTCATAATTTTATAATGTATTAATAATAATAATAATATAAAAACGTATTTCTTCCACCTAAAATTTGTGTTTTGTGGATTCTATTCTATTTTCAATTCAATTCAATTTAGTTTATTTATATAATGCCAATTCACAACACGTCATCTCAAGGCACTTTACAGTTCACCAGATCATACAGTCAAATTGATTCAAAGTTTTCTATCTAAGGAAAGCAGCTGATTGCATCGACTCATTGACTCGAAGGCAATCCCTCAAACTAAGCATGCTTGTAGCGACAGTGGAGAGGAAAAACTCCCTTTTAACAGAAAGAAACCTCCAGCAGAACCAGGCTCAGCGGCTATCTGCCGAGGCCGACTGGGGTTCAAGGAGACAGAAGCAGATGCATGTAACTGGATGTTACATATTTATTTTAGGCAAACTTTTTGAAATGTCAGTACTTGCATATTATTCAATATGTTGCGCAACATTTGTTTAAATACAAAATCAGAAGAAGAGTAGCAAGTACAGTACATATCTTAGCCTAACTTATTTCTAGAATGAATACATTTTGCTTTTATTTATTAAAAAATACAATGAATTGGTGCACTCTTACCTGAGTCCATTTTTTAGCTACTTTACCGACCTCTAGGTAGAAACAAAGAGTAAAGACCCCAGTTGGAAGAGGATGATTTTAATGGAAAGATGGGTGGAAAGGAACAGTTTAGATCTAAGCATGTTTGTGTGTTAAAATGACCCAAAGTCCAGACCTAATTATAACTGAGAAACTGTCCCAATCCTTAAAAAGTGACCTTTGAAGCAATCTCATCCCATTCTGAGTTAGCTAGAATAATTTTTCTGAAGGAGATGGAGAAAAGTTAAAATTGGGGAAAACATAAAATTCTTTCAGAAAAAGAAATAATAATAAAGATATATGTAGTATGGCCAACCCTATAGACATTTTATGGAGTATAATTACTTTTTTTGTGGCACTGCACATGTGTGTATTTCAGTTTTACACAAATCTAATCAAAACATTTACTGTTGTCCTCCCTGGTTTTTCGCTTCATCAGGTCATTATTTCTAAGCCAGGCAAATATAACTCAGAAGGGCCAGCCCAAACATGGTTTTATTCTTTGATACAGAGCTTTCTTCGAGAATGGAATATCTTTCAGTACACAGGGTAAACCTAAAGCCCTGCTTAAATCTCACTTGGAAATGCAAAATATAATATTATAATTAAAAGCTTTGAAACAGAATTATTTGTTCGCCCATTGTTCATCTACATTGCCTTGTACCAGAGAAGAATCTGGTTTACTATGATGACTGCATTTCACACAAGCCTTCGGGATACATTTTAACATTTAGCAGTAAATTCCCTCTCTCCTGCAAAATGTCACAAAAACGAGATAAATACTGATTCAAATACACTGACTTCTCACCTGCCAGACTCCCACGATGGCATTGGCTATGAGGATAAGTAGAATTACAAAAGGTTCCACAAACGCTGTGATTGTTTCTTCCCCCTCCTCAAACCAGGCAAGAACCTGGAAGAAGTGAGAGAAAACATAATATTATCATTTATTATTACGATACACTCTTTCTAGGGTTTTGGGAGCAAAGACAAAAAAAGGTAAGAAGAAAATCCATAGAGTGCAAACAGACTTTTTACAGACACATCCACTGAATGAAATTGAGGAAGATGTAACAATAAAATTTCAGATACTTTTATACCAAATCTGATTAATTCATTTCCAACCTCCCTTTTGTTAGTTAGAAATTACAGGAATCACTAGTGCTTTTGTTACAATCATCATCCTCGATTCCAGGGGATCTAGGGATTCCCATGAGAGATCGGAAAGCAATCAAATCAATGTGGAGGCTCTAGTTTTATGATCAATAAACACCAGAACCCAAAGGTTCTCAAGCCAAGCTCCCTTGTTGTCTCAGCTCGGAACCCATCGGAGCTCCCTTGTTGGACCTCTCCTGGTTTCTCAATTCAATTCAGTTTATTTATATAGCACCAATTCACAACACAAGTCATCTAAAGGCACTTTACAATTCAACCAGATCATACAATCAAATTGATTCAGTTATCTAAGGAAAACCAGTTGATTGCATCGACTCATTGACTCAAATGCAATCCCTCACACTAAGCATGCTTGTAGCGACAGTGGAGAGGAAAAACTCCCTTTTAACAGGAAGAAACCTCCAGCAGGACCAGGCTCAGTGTGTGAGGCCATCTGCTAAGTCCGACTAGGGTTCAAGGACACAGAAGCAGAGATACATCAAGCAGCTGTAAAAGGCGGCCCCGTCCAGGAAACACACAGCCAGGCAGACAAGCTCCGAGCCAGCTCCCATGCCAGAGGATGAAGAGGGCACATCCAGCCAGTCACAGCCAGAGAAACAGGACTACACTAGAAAACAGGTCGATCTCCAGCATCTATAAACAAGGGTGTTGATGGAAGCAGCACAGCTGACAATTCTCTCCAGGATGGTGTCACAGCCAAACAGGAACAGACGAGGAAAAGCTACTATGAGAAACAGCAGAGAGAGCATAACGTTAGAGATTGAACTAACAGATTCTGCAGATTGAAAGAATAGAGACAGAATGAAGCAGAATGATCAAATGGGGGTCCCTATGTCCTCCAGAAGACTAAGCCTATAGCAGCATAACTATAGAGATAGTTCAGGATAACCTGAGCCACTCTAACTATAAGCTTTATCAAAAAGGAAAGTTTTATTTTTTATTTATTTATTTGTTTATTTGATAGGGACAAGTATGTTTCATGCATCATGTCACACACTACAACATTTTAGCTAAGGCTAATTCTCAATGTCTGTCCCCAGTTAGGCTTTTACACAAAACACAGTGACTGTATACAAGAACAACAGAACAAATTACACACTAAAACATCACAGAAATAAAATCAGGTCAGTTAGATTATTAATGTTTACATGACTGACCTCTCAATAAAAAGTCTTTACGTTTATGTTTAAGAAGGACCCAGTTTGACTCTCCCTTCAGTTCTGCAGGTAATGTATTCCATGTTTTGGTGCCTTGTACAATGAAAACTGATTGACCGGAAGAGGTTTTGCGTCTGGGTACTTGACAGTTTCCACTGTGGGCTCCTCTTGTGACTGAGCCCACAGCTCTAAGAGGAACTACACAGTCGCTCAAACCTTAGGGGCCTTATCATGCAAGCATTTGTAAACCAGTTTTAACTGAGCAAATTTCACAAAGTTCTCGAAATTCAGCATTTTTAAATTGTTCAGACTAACACAGTGATGGGACCGATTGGTTTTTTATCTAAGATTTTTATAGCTCTATTATATATCATCTGAAGAGGCTTGATAGTAGTGCTTGTGGCCTGTGACTACTTTTAAGCCTAGTCTTAAAAGTAGACAGGGTGTCTGCCTCACGGACCAAACCTGGTAGTTGGAGAGGAGCTCTCAGCTGACAATCGAGAACTACCGCAGGAACGCTTTACCCTAAACTCATGCCAATTGTTGAGAAAACAGATGAAATATGAATGAAAAGTTAACTTTAACATAACATATATTTTTAATGTTTTAATATTTCTTATGCATTGATGCCCTAAAAATTTAGAGTTTTGGTGGACAGATAAATTTGACTGAATAGGATTTTTAATTGTATGGAGATACGATGTGCCACAGTCAGTGTTAGATGAAATAAATTCTCTGCTCAGTGACAACCTCAAGCTTTTAAGACAGCTATCATTAAATCTTTACGTAACTTTACTCCTGTAAACTTTACTCTTGTAACTATATATATATTGTCACACACACATACTGCCAAGGTTGCCCTTTATCACAGATTCTGTTTATAACTTTTATGAGCAGAATTTCTAGGAGCAACCAAGGAGTTGAGGGGATCTGCCTAGGTGGCCTTAGGATTGCATCTCTGTTATTCGCAGATGACGTGGTTCTGTTGGCTTCATCAGGGCAAGATCTACAGCTCTCACTAGAGCGGTTTGCAGCCGAGTGTGAAGCGACTGGGATGAGGATCAGTGCCTCCAAATCCGAGACCATGGTCTTGAGCCGGAAAACGGTAGAGTGCCATCTCCGAGTTGGGGAGGATGTACTGCCCCTAGTGGAGGAGTTTAAGTATCTTGGGGTCTTGTTCACGAACGAGGGGAAGATGGAGCGAGAGATCGACAGGCGGAGTGGTGCAGCGTCTGTTGTGAAGCGGGCCCTGTACCGCTCTGTTGTGGTGAAGAGAGAGCTGAGCCAAAAAGCAAAGCTCTCAATTTACCGGTCGATCTATATTCCTACCCTCATCTATGGTCATGAGCTTTGGGTCATGACCGAAAGAATGAGATCCCGGATACAAGCGGTTGAAATGAGTTTTCTCCGTAGTATGTCTGGGCTCTCCCTTAGAGGTAGGATGAGGAGCTCAGTCATTCGGGAAGGGCTTAGAGTAGAGCCGCTGCTCCTCCACATCGAGAGCAGCCATTTGAGGTGGCTCGGGCATCTGATTAGGATGCCTCCTGGATGTCTCCCTGGTGAGGTGTTCCAGGCAGGTCCCACCGAGAGGAGGCCCAGGGGGAGACCCAGGACTCGCTGGAGGGACTATGTTTCTCGGCTGGCCTGGGAGCGCCTTGGGATACCCCAGAGGAGCTGGCCCAAGTGGCTGGGGAGAGGAACGTCTGGGCCTCCCTACTGAAGCTGCTACCACCACGACCCGACCCCGGATAGGCGGAAGAAGATGGATGGATGGATGGATGGATGGATGGATGGACATACTGTATATAATTAGTTGTTAGGTTAATTTGCTTCTCTAAATTCTACTTAGGCGTGAGTGTGTGAATGGTTGTTAGTTCTGTTTGTCTCTGTCTTGCCCTGCGATAGAATGGCAAGCTATCCAGGTTGTACCCCGCCTCTTCCCTGTAAACAGCTGGAGATAGGCACCAGCAGCCCTTGCGTCCCCGCTTGGGATAAGCATGACGGAAAAATGGAATGGATGAACAAACATACACAACCACCCACCCAGACAGACAGACAGACAGACAGACAGACAGAGAGAGAGAAATATAGATAGATAGAGATAGATATAGATAGATTCTTTAGCAAACCATCATATTCAAAAAGACAGAACATATTAAAGTGATGATTCATTGAAGCAGCAGAAGCAGTGGGTCAGAGCCCAAACTGATCATGGAGGTGTGCATTTGCTGAATGGAAAGCCGTCCCACAGTGCTGAAAGGCCAAATTGGGTCTGGAGTAGTTGCCTGTTCCTTTGTCTGACAGCAGACTATGACACCTCTGTATCACCTGACAGACATGGCAAACTACATACCAGTTCACAGGCATAAACAGGGGGAGGCTTAATTATCACTATGTCTTTCTGTCATATGGACTAGCAAAACGTGTTTTTGGTTAGTCTAAGATCATCTGGAAGCACTAATAAATAAATAAAAAATTATATTCCAAGATTAATTTAAATTACAATGTTAACTGTTGTTTACAAAATCTGGAGTTACTTTCCTTAAATGCTGTTCACCCACTACAAAACATTTTCATGTAAGCACTTAAAATCAAAAGCCAAGATGAATAATTCCAAAGAATTAAGGCTTAGTGTCTCATATGTCTTTACGGCTAAATATAAACAAGATTGATTCTATTAAAAATAAGATTACTAAACTGATTCCTGACACTGTCCTGGATTCTTCTTCAGATCTCTGATCTAAATGCCCTGACTCCTGAGCACGTCCTCGACGCTGGCTTTCGCTGGTACGAACCTGGTACGAACCTGATCCTCTGCACAAGGACTGAACTTTAAGACCAGTTTAGTGACTCACACGTTCGTTATCATCCTCTGCCAGTTAGACATGGTCACTAACCAGTGTTCTCCCCCTGCAGAGGTTCCTGCCTTACGGTTCGGTTTAAGTTTTATCTCTGAGTTTTCATTGGTTTCATTTCCATTTCATGTTGTTGAAGTTATTTTTGATTGTTATTCCCCGGCGGCAGTGTGTTGCAGTGAGCTTGTCGCAGGTATGACACAGACATGTTTGATTTCTACTCAATTTTAAAGCATGGCCCACACTATGTCATTCCTTTCTCATCTAAAATTCTTAAAAAAGTAGTCGTCAAACAAGTGTGTGGCCACTTACATCATAATTAACTTTTTGAAGGGTGTCAATCTGGCTTAAGAGCTCTTTATAGCACTGAAACAGCTCTGGTGAAAGTCACAGAGTCTCATGGTTTTGGTTCTGTTTAAGTTTTACCTTTGAGTTTTCAGAGGTTTTATTTCCATTTTGTTATTAGGCCCGAGCAGCGACAGCGCTGCGAAGGCCTATTGTTCCTGTACCGTTTATTCTTCTTCTTTTTCTTTAGGCCCGAGCAGCTAAGCGCTGTGAAGGCCTATTGTATCTGTACTGTTTCTTATTATTATTTTTCTCCTTACAAATAAAATGGCTTTTTGGAGGCTTTATCATATTCCAAAACTCACCAAACTTTGCGGACGCATCAGACCTGGTGAAAATTTACGTATTTTAATGGCCCTGTAAAAGTTGCCAACCCAATGCCTCAACGGCTCCCCCTCAAAATTTTCAAAAAACCCTCCCCATTGACCTTTTTTTCTCATAGAGAAATGAAAATTGGCACACTTGTAGAGCGTCCTCACACTTACAAATAAGTCAATCAATGTCATACTAAATTGTGTTCAGGAAGTCGGCCATCTTGGATTGAACTTCATATATTGACTGTGATTTAGCATTTTTAGCCTCTATATTTGATCAAACTCCTCTTAGGGATTGTGAGCCATCGGCTTCAAACTTGGTGTGTATGCAGAAAAGGCATGTGAGATCTAAACTTATTAATTTTTTCGAGTTTTTGAGCATTTTAAAGGGGTGTGGCCAGGCCTCAAAATTTGCGTACTCGCCAATGCTTTTCGAAGCCCAATAACTTTTACATATAAAACTGAAATGACACCAAATGTGGTAGTATTAATCCTCTCTGGGTTCCCAACAAAACTGTATATTACAATTTTGACATTATTGAAGCCATGCCCCCTGAGAACCGGAAGTCACGTTTTTTACTTGGAATGGTCCCTCTCTGTCCTACTTTACCTCATCAACCTAAAACTGTGTCAGCTGACAGACAACATGTCCTAACTTCGTTTAAGGCACAGAGAGCTTTAGTCAAATGGTGTTGCCGTGACGCCATGGCGAAGTGAGGCGTTTCGCCATGAAAATACGATTGGCTCCCATTTCCTTCAGATCTGCACCAAAATCACAATTTAGTCCAAGAATGTTGAAACTTTGAACACATCTGCATCTCATCAGGCCCTAACTAAAAGCCTCTTGGAGCCATGGCCTAAACCCCACCGGAAGTCGGCCATTTTGAATTACATTTTACACTCTTGTGAAAGCACGGACCTCTTTTCAAAAAATTTTATAAAATCAGCCTTTTATCCAAATGAGCTAAAACTTTCAAAATACGTTCTTTACAAAGCCTGCTGTAAGTTGGTTACAATAGCAAAGCGCTTCTTTAAAGTCCGTCACTCTGATTTTTCAAAAGTTTGAGTTCTCACCTAATCGTTGGCCAAGTGGACAGATAATGCCAGGAAATAATTCAGCCCCTAGCCATGCTCGTTCCTAGGATAATGAAATTTGGCACACATCTGTATGAGCCCCCCACCTACAAAAAGCGCCATGGTCTAAACCTCTCATGAAGTCGGCCATTTTGAATCAAACGGCACCCTGATGAAAACAGAATCACTAAGTTAAAATATTTCTAAAAAATCAGTCGTTTTCTCAAAAGAGCTAGGACTTTTGGATTATATTCCTTTAATTGCTTCTTGTTTGATGGTAAACACAGCATAGCCCTACTTAAAAGTCTGTCACTCTGATTTTTCAAAAGTTTGTGTTAACAGGAAATTGTTTTTTTTTCAAAAAGTTTTATAGCAATCCTAGCCAAATTTGGAACAGTTTTTTATCATTTGATTATAGTAAAGATTGCCAAGTTTGGCGTGAATCTATGCATGTTTGAGCATCTTATGGGGTATTCAACTGCCTCAGTATATGGCATTCAAGTTTAAAGATTTTTCTTTCTTTGAATTATTTAATAAATCATCTAAAAAAATCTAGGATATGCAAGATGTATTCCTCGACATTTGTGATTTTTTTTCGGAATTTTATTGCAAACTATGGATTTTTAATGATTTTTTTTTGTTTTGAGTAGGGTGTAATACCGCTAACCGTGGAGTTTGGCGGTGCTGTTTCTCCTTCTTTTGAATATATACTTTTGACCCACCAACTGAGATGGCCACCGCGTCTATCTGACAGATGAGATTCGTCCCAGATATGATCTTTTATCCCCATTTTAACCCTTCCTGACCAACGCTGTGGTTGTCTCCTGCTGGTCCAGAGGTGAAGCGTGGCGCTTTTTCCACTGGCTGGGAAGGTGCAACGGAGCTGCGGTCGCTCGGCTCCCGCGGTCGCAATAGGCCGAGCGGCGCTGAGCTGCGAGGGCCGTCAATACCGCTTGCGGTTTTAATTTTTGATTGCTATTTGAGTTCTTAGGTATTTCTCGCTTGCACTCCCTAGCTCCCTGCTAGACTCCTCTGTCCACACCTGCTCCCAATCTGCTGATTAGCCTGGTCTTTGTTTCTGTCTCCCATATATACACCTCCGGCTCAGTCACTGTTGGCTGCTTCATCATCTTTTCTTTGTCCTTGTTGTGAGTATTCATGGTTTTTAGTATTTTGTGGATTCAATGGATTTATGTCTTTTTATTATTGCTTCTGTTGACAACTTTTTAATAAAATCTACAAGAAACACCTTCAGCTTCAGTCTCTGCATTTGGGTCCTGTTCTCAAACCTCCACCCAACATGACACTAAGGATAGTCCTATGGTGTCAGAAAATACTTGTATTTGTACTTGTCCTGTGAGATCTCAGTGCAGCATTTGATACTGTTGATCATAATATTTTTTTAGGAAGTTACATTTGTAGGGATTAAGGGAACAGCACTTATAAAACAGATAAATCTTCATGCTCCAGGGTTACCTGTGGAGCACCACCAGGATCAATGTTAGGGCAATTCTCTTTACTATATATATATATATATATATATATATATATATATATATATATATATATATATGTGTATATATATATATATATATATATATATACATATACATATATATATATATATATGTGTATACATATATACATATATATATATATATATGTATATATGTTTCGTGGTCATGGTTTTCGGTTCGGTTCAGTATATGTTTATTGTTACACAGAAAAATAAAAAAATTATAAAAATTATAAAAATTAATGAAAAATAAAAATTTATGAAATTAATGAAAAAAATCCAAAGAAATTAATGAATTGTAATTATTTTTAATGATCCGCGGAGACCCTGGATCATTTCCACATGTTTTGCTGCTTTGAATTTAATCATCTCGGGCATGTACTACGATCTCCAAGGAATTCAGAGCGGACGGGAGCCACAGTGGAGGCTTTATGCTTTGCTTTGTGCAGGCGGTCTGGTGCGCAGCGGGACGAAGCGGAGCGCTGACGGAGTATGTGGGATTTCGGGGTTAGCATGACATGTTGGTCATGTTGCTGTTAGCAGAAACAAAACGTGTTGCACACTGTTGCACTTTTATCCACAACTTTCTTTCCGCCGTCATCGTAGGTCACTCTAAATGCAAAGTGGTCCCATACAGCAGACCTATAAAGTGCTGCTGGCGCGTCTTCAAACGCCTGTTCTATCCCACTCGCCATACCCACAAAATTCTCCACAACAACTGATTTTTTTCTGCCATTCTTCCATTTGCACTTTAACCTATCAGGAATGTCAGCTGCTCATTACTCCTGATCTCTGCTACTTGCATCTTGTTAGCGGCTGCTGAGTTTGTGTATTTAAGGTACAGGTCTTAGCCATTCAGTGTAAGTCTGCGATTCAGATACCTGTTTCTTGGCCTTCCGCAAACTGATCTTCTACCTATTTGACCTGACCTGCTCGTCCATATAACAACAACTTTCCTACCCTGGATTACTCTGTCTGTGCCTGCCAACTCCAGCCTCAGTCAGTACCGGTATCTGCTGGTGTTTGTACCTCAGTCCAGCCACTGGATTCACTGCCTCCACTCAGACACTCACTCTCGACTTCCCCTTTTCCTTTTAATCAATAAATGTCACCTTCTGGTTTTTGTGAACACTTCTGGTTCTCCTGTCTCATACCTGACAGTTAAATCCAGAAAATAATTTAAAATCTGCTTCCTTACATATAAAGCCTTAAATGGTGAACCTCAATCTTATATCAGAGATCTGATTGTACCTTATGTTCCTAACAGAGCATTCCACTTTCTATCTGCAGGTTCATTACTGGCTCATAGATTTTCTAAAAGTAGAATGGGAGGCAGATCTTTCAGTTATCAGGCTTATGTCCTGTGGAACCAACTACCAGTTTTAGTCCGTGTGATAGACACCCTGTCTACTTTAAGGCTTAGCTTAAGACTTTTCTTTTTGATTAAGCTAATAGAGTGGCTCTGGTCATCCTGATGTATCTCTATAGTTATGCTGCTATAGGCTTAGACTGCTGGAGGACATAGGGAGCCCTTTTCATCATTCTATCTCTATTCTCCCACACTGCAGTATTTGTTCAATCTCTAACATTATGATCCCTTTGCTTTTTCTCATCATATTAGCTTCATCTGGTTTGTTCCTGTATACCTACTTATGTCTCCTTGAACCCCAGTTGGCCTTGGTAGATGGCCGCTCACACTGAGCCTAGTTCTGCTGGAGGTTTCTTCCTTTTAAAAGGAAGTTTTCCTCTCCAACAGGCATGCTTGGTGCGGGAATGCTGAAGAGTTAATGAGTCGATGCAATTAGCTGATTTTGCTTAGAGAACTTTGAACCAATCTGCCTGTATGATTTGGTTGAATTGTCTCTATAAAGTGCCTTGAGATGACATGTTGTGAAATATAAATAAACTGAACTGAATGAGTAGACAGATGATAGCAACTCAGCAATTCTGCTACTGTTGTTGTAACCATTCCTCAGATGAGCTGTGAGCCATATCAGCTCTTTAGCTCCTTTCTAAGTAAGTTTGACCTTTGGCAATTATGCAAACTGACGACGTTTACACTTTAGAGCAATGCACCACATTAACTACAGCATGCCATTCATCACCCATGATCTCTTTAAACCCCATCAACAGTTGTGGATAGGATAAAGTGAGTCGTTATGCATTTTTTGATAGTAAGATGGTGTTTTAAATCAGAGGACGCAGTACCTAAGAAGTGACATGAAAGTAGTACAAATAATCCATGTCTGACTGATTCTTTTTACTTAACCAAAGAAGCAGCAAATCTAAAATGTGCAGATAAACTGAATGATAAAACTGGATTGAGAACTTACAAAAGATATGCATGCAGCCAGCAGAAGAATTCGAACAAGCAGATCTTCAAACTGCTCTAGGACGAGCTCCCATAAAGATTTTCCTGGTGGCGGAGAAATCCGTAAGATAAACAATTGATCAACATCAATTCATCATAGAAACTATTCAGGAAAAACTCCAGAAACAAGGGTGATTACCTTCCTCCGCTGGTAACTCTGTTTTTAGAGATGTGCAGGTTCATCCAGCATGGCCCAAAATGAGAAAAAAAGGAGATTGTTTTACAAGTGATTTTGTTTTGGTTAGACAAACCTTGACAAATGTTAAATTTGTTAAATATAAACATCTGCAATACTCCAATGGTTATTCAATCAGAGTAATAAGTAATTGGAGTAATAAGGTGTCTGTTGGAATCTTTGTTGTCAAACCTTTTCTCAGATTTACCATTTGCATAAGAGATTTGAATGAATATCCCCTGGGACAATTGAGATCAATTCTGAGATGTGATTTCAAGTCCATGATCTGGGGACCATGTCCCTGCATTGATCTGCAGGCATCAGAGCTGATGTGTTCAACAATGACAGTGTTGTTATTCTGTCATACACCAAATAGTTTTTGTAACAGCCTCCAGATGTTTACACACAGCATGAAATATTATACCTTAGATAAACAAATATCATAGAAATGACAGAATGAATTGTTACAATGGAAATGATGGGAAACCCTGGAGGTCACCGCTGATGACGTCAGCAGGTATCACCGATGATGTCGGGGACTTTTACACTGAATGCTGAACATAAAATGCTCACATGAACAAAGCATACGTGACTCCTATAAGAACGATCCTTACAGGTAGACTAGTCATACCGTTTAAGCCCCATTTCTCTTTCTGCCGTTTCACGTCGTCCAGGGAAAGTCCAGTGCTTTCATTTACGCAGAAATAATTGTAAACTTCTTCCACAGTCTTCGTGTGAGCGTTTTCCATGGCGGACGGCTCCTTCCCACTGAGCTTCAGCTAAAATTGCAGAGAGACCCTGTGGCTCCTGAAATATTTCAGTGTACCAGCTGAGAGCTGTGCGTTGTCCCGGTAAAGTGTTTCCCTGGTCCCTGATAATTTTATCTTGACGCGAATGGGGGATTGCTTTTTGATTTATTAATTTTTTTTTTTTTTGTTAGCTGAGCCAAACTTCTCTTTCTTTTCTGGATAAATGTTTGTATGAGGCTTCGCTTGTTTCCGCAGTTGGTGTAAAGCGCTGGTTGCTGTTCGGGACCGCAGTCGGTCTAGTCCTCCCGGTGCTGCGTCCTGCCTCACCTTCGAACAGCTCTGTCCCTGCTTTTAGAATAGAGGCTGCGCCTGTTTCCCCTCTCTCCCGTGTTGCATGTGGACTCATGCCATTGGAGGAGCCCTGACAGCAGCTTTGAAACCAGGGAAAGATTAAAACAACCCAGGAAGTTACTGGGAAGCGAGAGGCTGAAGTATTAATCAATGCTTTTTTATTGATTTTTGTCCACTTTAGAGTAAAAAAAAATCTGAAGTTTTGTATGAATGAATTAAAGTTATATTATAAACTAAACATTTTTTTCTTATAAAAAATATATTTAACTGCATAAGACAAGTGATTCCTACTCTGTTTTTTTTTTTTAAATAAGGTTTAATGTTATCTTTTCTCATGCAATAACGTTGTAACAAACAAATAAAACCGGTTTCTTCAACAACTGATATCCTTTTCCATATTTGGCCAATGTACAACCACAAACAGAGATTTTATTTTATTTGAATTTTATCTCAGAGAAATTCTGTGTTCACACTTTACTAGAGATGCAACTGTGAAGTGGTCTCCAAGAAGGAACAAAGCAGGTTGTAGTTGACTTAATAAGGAATCTTAGGTGGGGGAAGTGGTGGCCTAGTGGTTGGAGCATATAGCTTGAGGTTGTGAGTTTCAAACCCATTCCCACAGACTGCCAGTCTGTCTCCCTGACCAAAGACCCTTAACCCCACACTGCTCCCCTGACTCTGCAAAGGCCAGCCCACTGCTCTCCAAGTTAAATGCAGAGTGAATTTTGTTGCATGGTTCAACTGACAGTTTAATGACAATACATTTCTTCAGTGTTTGAAGCAAAGTAGTAGATATCTTTTATATGTTGTGGCAGTGGGTGTGATCTCTTTTGCCACCAACTACTAAGGAAACAAGATCGGCAAATGACTCAAAAAAAAAAGCTCAGTAAGCTGATAAAGATGACCAGCTCTGGCCTGGGAACTCCTCTAGAACTTCTGTAGATGATTAAAATAAAAATAAAAAAAACAAAGCTTCCTCTTAAGAATACTATTAAACACAAAAGCAGAATTTTTTCTGTCGATGGCTTCTCCACATCAGCCTCAGAAAATCCTTTCTGCCTTTAATGTTTACTCATTAAAAACCCCATGAGTTGTGATAACACTTCATTTCTCTTTGAGTTTATTGTAATTATTTAGTTTTGAAATTAGTTAGACACAAAGTAATATCAAATGACGTAAAAGGTATTAAAACTATGGTTTGGGTTTTTAAAAATACAGCAAAACTGTGTACTGCATCATGTCAGATATTGTATTTAGGTTTTGACTTTCACTCAGCCATTCTAACACATGAGTTATGATCTATATCTAATCATGCATGCCGATATGGTCAGTCATCCAGAGCCACTGCTTTAAAACTTTTAGATACCTCCCCCCTCCAAAACATCGGTAAAGATGGCATGATTTATCCATGTGCATGTCATTCAGCTCTACAGACGACTCCTAACAAGCCAGTCATTTGTTTCAAAAGTGTCGCAGAAGGAATTAATATGCAAGTTGCAGGACAGTCATTGTCCCAGACTAGACTTGTGCTGCTGTCATCTAAAATATAACATAATGAGGAGGTTAGGTTCAGGTTTATTGACTTGCAGAATGGCAGGATTGCTTTTTAGACTATAACAGATTTTCTTCTGTAACTGCACAGTATTTAGCATCCTCTACCTTCCCATCCAACTCTAACCATGACCCAGCTAAAATAACAATAACCAGTCCTCACAGCATGATTCCGCCACCAACATGTCTCTCAGTGGTGATTGGGTTTTGGGCAATATAAACAAATTTCACTTTCCTTCTGGCTCCTCCGGTTACCATTGAGCTTTTGTCAGGATTTCTAAATCTTTTCCTGCCCAAACTATCAATTTTTGGTGAATTGTCTTTCTACATTTACACAATGATCAATCTTGAAATTTTGTTAAACATTTTGTTTAATTGCTAAGTTTTGCTTTAAAATACCATGATACTGTGTGTTCTTTTGTGTTTAAATTGAAATTTGCTCACTGTTCTCAAACGTCTTTAGGGAACAGCGCATCTATAAAGAAATTAAATCAGAACCAGCAAGACAATTAGTTGACTGAAGATTTTATTGGTTGACATCAAAGTATAGATGGAGCACAATTAATGCAAATTACAGTTCTCAGATTTGCAAATTTTTTCTTCTGTTACCTTTAGATTTATACACTTCTCAGTGTTGTTTAATCAAATGAAATCCCCATATACATTAAATGGTCTGATAATATTGTGACAAAAGGTGAGAAAATTCAGTGGGTAAGAATTTTATTGACAGTACAGAGTAAAGTTGTGGTCATAAATTTACATACACTGGCAGATGGTAAGGACATTTGTCCGCAAATGTTTTTAAATAAAAAAAACTGATGTGGCAGCTTTTCTCCAGCCAGCCTAATGAACACACCTGCTCTCAATCATCTCATCCTGTGTATTTAAGCGGTCTGTTCCCTTCCTTCCATGTATCCTGACTCTGCCTCATGATTTTGGTTACCCCTGTCCTCTTGGCTCATTCTCTGTGTACAGACCTTTGAACTGTCAGTAAACTACGGAATTTTGGAAACTGATATGATGTATCAGTCCTTCCTGCCCAGTTTTTTGTAACAAAAAGTACAACTTTCAAAGTGCAGTTGTTTTAGTTTAAACTGTTTATTTTAATGTACAAATGTATTATTACTATCAATGTTTTTTAATGCCTTTCATTCATTTATGGTCATTTATTTAATTATTCAACATTTTGTAGAATGTGTAAATCTAAGTTATCAACCCCATTTATACAACTTTACAGACATCCTATGTGTTTTAAAGGTAGAAGTACATTAGGTTAATCCTCCAGCCTCATTTCTGTTTCTCAAGGGGTATTGCTATCGGATTTTAAGCAGTTCAATATGCCTTCAGAGCACCAGTCTTTCCTTTCCCTCTTCCTGGATGATTTTATCAACAGATACTTGGTTCTGTGCCTTAAAAAAACACTGCCTCTTGCACTCCATCAGCTGCTCCAGGTCACTCCACATCTTCATCTGCTCCATGTTTGTGCTGTGACTCTCCCTCACAATCTTTTGCTCTTCACGCAATTTCTGAAATCCAAAGTAGAAGTAAAAATATTGCAAAAGAATAAAACAACCTTAATATGCATCCCTTAAGTTATGCTGAGATATGTTTTAATATATCTTATAATAAAAAAATACTATGCAGATAATAAACCCATAATAATAATCATTGAGTTCACAATGCTGAAGCATTGGTGCCTTAAATCTTGGTTGCACTCTTATGGAAATGACTGTCATTTTAATTTGGGGCCTTTTATTGAGACATTAAATTCTTTTTTTTTGTTACTTCCTCAGTTTATCTTGAAACATACTTGCAAATATCTACAGGCGAAATCTGTATGATTTTAGCTCTGTAAGCTTCCAGTAAACCTTAGACCATTTTGGACAGAATAAAGGACAAAATACAGAATAATATCCTCTGATTCACCTAAGTCAGCTTGTAGAGGGACTATTCTCACCTTGCCTAGTAATTCCTGTTCTGCAATGTTCTTCATGTACACTTCCCTGCAACAAAGCATAAAAAATACATACAGTGAGCCAAAAGTCATTTATCAGCTCATGTTTACTTTTAAAAAGGTACGGTTGATCAGTTCATCCATTTTTTTATATTTTAAAAGGTGTGGTAATCTGAGCAGAAATAATAAAGCAGCAGCAGGGTTAGTGTAAGAAGAGCCTGCTTTAAGGGAAAATAGATATTCTCACAACAGCTGGCTGACAAAGCCGGACTGGCTCACCTGATCGCCTTCTTCTTTTGTGGATCTGAGGTCACATAGGCCTTCATCTCTTCAGCTGCTCGTTGAATTTGTATCTCGATGATCTACAAATGGCAGAGCTCAAGTTAATTGTAGCCGAGGTGTTTTGTAAAAGGCCAGGAGGTGACAGAAGTTGTACTATCTTGCATAAAATATTTGTCTGTCTCCTAATCCATTTACTTCATGACAGTCAATTCTTAAGCCCAACCCCACTTTCAACCACAGATAAGAAAGCCAGAATTGCAGGATTTGCTATTATTAATCCCTGAGGTTTTCTATGAGGCTAAGGTTATGAAAGTCTAGGTTATCTTCCACACTAGACTTGTACATTTATGGCCTTGGAATTTATTTGATTTGGCAATAACTTGTATTTTGGCCAAAAAATTTGGTTATTGACAATATGCAATTTTTTTGTAAAAATACATACAAAAAAGCCCAGCTTACCTCTGACATTGTGTTGATATAATGGTATCTGTTTTCTTTCTGTGCGATATCCTCCCTCAGTGCTTTTACCTCCTGTGAATTAACAAATAAAACAGTTTTCATCGACAAAAAACAATTTCAAACATTTTACATGTAAAGGCATAAAAAGGATTGAAGTTGACCATACTTGTTCCAGTTTGGATCTGTTGCTCTCTAAACCAGCAGCACAACTTTCATATTGGGCCCTCCTCTCCTCATACTCCTCAATGAGCTGCTATTAAAAGATATTTTCATTGTTTAGACAAAATAAAAGAGGTAAACAGATTGCTAAAAGATACACAATAGCAAACAAAGTACTGAATTCAGTACATTACCCTAGCTGGTATTTTGGCATATAATGTTCAGCCTCTAACTAAATCTATTTATGTCATCCTGATGCAGATCTAAATAAGCAGACATTGCTCAGTAAGATGTCTGAGCGATTCTGAGAACACATGGAAAATGTAATCCTCCACTCAAGGTCAGCAATGTGGGGATTTCACATTAAGCATGCTATTCATGAGCAATGTAAATGGTTCCAAATGGACTTTATTTCAGATAATACACCAACAAGCCTGATTAGTTTGCAAGGCCATTAAAACCTCTGCTCGTTTTAACATCTATGCAAGATTCAAACATTATAATTATTTTCCTCTGAGCTAATCTAGTCAATGCTAAAAGCTTTTAATGAAAGTTCTTAATATACTGTAGTTCTGCACATGCCTTGGTGAATAAAACAATTGCATCTTATTTGGCATCCTGTCACTCAGGGGAACTCTCAATGACAATAAATCTTAAGGTTTTTATTAACCTCTTGAATTTTGTAATTTTTCTTTTTGTTAGAAGCTTTAGATTTTTCTTTAGGATGACACTTACACCACGCTGCTGTCTCAGCAACCTCAGCTCTTTAATAATCGGTGCTAGAGCAGATTTCTTCTCCACAATCACTGAGTTCAACTTCTTTACCTGAAAAAACAAATTTCAACAACAAAACATATTACAGCTGGAAAATCTGATTCATTTTGTACCTAAAATGTTCATCTATACAAAGATGCCTATGCCAAATGCCTATGTATAATTTCTTTTAAAGGATACAGAATGGCTATTGGTACTACAATGAAACACACAATGCTAAGCTTGTTGTCCAAGACTGAGTTACAGTCTCAGCAGAGCCAGCCAGACTTCCCTCCTTCAAACACCTCCTCCATTACTGCTGGGGGAGACCTGGGTGCAGCTAGGCCCGCCAACAGACACAGTCCCTCTATTGTGTCCTGAGTGGTCCTCTAGGCATCCTCCCGGCGGGACGTACTTCAAACCCCTCCAGAGGGAGCATCCGGAAAAAAAATTCAGAGCAAACTCAGCTAACGCCGCTCAATGTGGATTAGCGGCTCTACCCTGAGCCTCTTCAGTATAACGGATCTCCTCACCTTATAGCTTGGGGAGAGCCCCTCCACCCAGTAGAGAAAGCCTATTAAAGCTGCTTGTGTTCAGGATCTCGTTCTTTCAGTCAAGATCCAGATGTCATGACCATAGGTGAGAGTAGGACCTATAGACCTAGTGGTAAAGCGAGAGAGTTCAAAAGTTTCCCCCTCCCTCAGTGGCAGGTGTGGGTCTTTATGTTGATGTGTGAGTGGCAGGCAAACCCGGTCTCTAATTTGCTTTCTATGGGCTTAGTATAGCACACTCTACAAAAAAAGCTGGATTTGGCCTACCTGATATAACCAAGGCTGTTAATGCAGAAAGATTTATTGGATTTTTGTTTTATTAATTTTACAAATAAGTAAGGGAAGATTTTCTTTAGGTTTTAATTCTTTCTGCTCCCTTTTATTAATAATTTTGGTTGTTATGAAAGAATGAGTTATGTTGTGTTTTAAGCTGCGTTCACATCAAACGCAGCAGAAGCAGCTAGTTTACATTCAAAGTCAATGGTTGACGTGCGTCAAGGCGCAGCAAAAGGTCCCGCTAAGCATTTTGAGCAGCAGGCGCAGCGCGTCTGAGCAGCTGAAGCAGCGCATCAGGAGCGTTTGAGCATCTGACGCGCGCAACACGCCGCAAACGCGCTGCTGCTCGAGATTGAAAAATTTTACTTTTGCTGCTCGACGTGGCGCATCAACCAATCAGAGAAGCTGATCTGGGAGCTGGCAGGGAGACAGACAGCACTGATGATACAGAGCCCTATGATCACTCCTCTGAAACAGTTTATAACACCTAAATTAAGTTAAAATGCTGAAATCTGACAGCAAAAAAACTTCGCTTTTATTATCCTGCTGCCTGCAGTTTGGATTACGTACATGAAAAACACCTTCCAGCCGCAGAGCCGAATCGCGAGGAAGCGACCTGGACCGAGGCTGCTGCTGAATGGGGTTCGTACTGACAGCGCACCGCTGGTATGTGGAGGTCTGAGCGGCTCCGACAGAAATAATATTTAAAGGCAGGATGGTAATCTGGATCAAATGACTGCACAGATTAAGTTTTCAGGTGGATTTTTTTAAAACATTAAAACTACTTTATTCCCACTGATCACAGCAAATATAGCTGCCAGGCAAAGAAAGGATGGAGTAGCTCCACCCAACGCGCGTCAGAGTCTCTTTTCGACCACGCAGCCAGCGCAACAAAGATGCTTCAGGCGCGCCTCAGAACTAAACTGGTACAAGCATAAAAAATAAAGCAGCAGACGCATTTTTGCTGCGTTCGGTGTGAACGCAGCTTAAACTCGTACAAACAAAAATGAAGCAGGAAAAGCGTTTTTGCTGATCCTGTTGCGTTTGGTGTGAACGCAGCTTTACTGAATAAATAAGCTAAACCATATACTTCAGAGGCGTTCAGTTAAGTTTCTTGGGGCTATGCATTTTGGTCACAGGACGAACCCCAGCATCCTGAGCTACCCTTTCCCCACAACTCAGGCTGATTCAAACTATAATATATTATAATATAATTATGGTTCAACAGTTAAAACATTATGGACTCAAGGTAACAACCTAGAGAAACAACCTGCGTAACAACCACAAATTCTGCTAAAATTGAATAAAACTACAACTAAGAGAGAATAAAAACAGCTTTTCCATTAATTGCTTTATTTAGTGTTAGGAAACAAGTCTGTCCCTTAGCTTGTTGTGACAAGTCAAAATATGTAGGCTTGTACTGCGACGGTGAGCCAACATTAAACATACCACGCCCCTTAAACTGAAGCTGTTATATCAGTTACACTGTGCAACTTGCATGGTATTTATCATATTTGTCTGGAAAAAGCAAACAAGGATGATCCCAATGTTATTTCCAGTCTCACCGGTCTTAATAATGCTGAAAGTTTATTTAAAAAAGCCTTGCAATAATCTTTAAGCCCTTTTAAAAAGGATACTTTCACTATCCCAACTAAGCTCTACTTTGACTTGCAGAGCCATATAAAATCTTAAATAGTAAGAACTGGAATTTGTGGTCCAAACATGACGAAAATGTACAAATTTGAATAGTTTGAGATTTTTTGTGCATAACTTTATCAAAAAGGAAAAAATATGACTTTAATTAATTATTTAATAAAGTAAACAATCCTAGAGATGCAATTCCTGTTTTGCCGTCCAAGGAACCTCTGAACTTGGTGCTTACGTACATATCCAAGGTTGTAGAGCATTTGACCAAATCAGTTTAAACCAGCAAAACAGTCACAATGGTACAAATCTCTAATGTTGATATAATAAAATGTTTATGGTAATGTTAGCACAGTCCTGCCTGGAAAATCCAGAATTGGAGAAAATGTAAAAGCTTGCCACTTCAATAACACACCAGAGATAGATGTGAGCTTTAGTGCAATTCCTGTATTTATTCTAACTACCTATGCTAGAATAACTAGATTTAAGTTTTTATATAACTACCTTCTTGGCAGCATGTAATATTATGGATCATTATTCCCTGCCAACATTTGTGGCAGTGACATTTAACAGTCTGTATTCCTTTATCGTAAACTTGAAGCCTTCCGTAGCTAAACCTAAAAGGTAACTCATATCTTTTAATTGCTGTTACACTGTAAAATTGTCCCATCACAGGTTTGGAAACTCATAACGCCAATTAACGTTGTATTGTACTTTTGCCTTCTCTCTCCACTTAATCCCTGATTATTAAATTAAGACCAACCCATGTTGGTGTTAAGAACAAAACGTTGAGACTCCTGTGGCATACAGATAAAGAGATGCACTGCTTTTGTGCCTGACAGCTGAGAGACTGAAAGCTAGAAAACAAGAACAGTTACTTTTGATCCCAAACAGACATACGGTTGCAAAGTTTTTAATTATTATGATGTCTGCAAGTGGAGGAAACTAATTTTATCCTCTCACTTTATCCCTCTGTCACACCGGAAATCAGATTTTGTGGAGATCTGTTCATACAAGGTTTATGAAAGTCTGATTATGTTTACATAACCCACAGAGCTTTAGCTATAAAATCATAAAATTACTAAAGATTTCTTCATAATATCAGACAGTCTATAATTATTATCTGTAGGAAGTAGGTTTGTTGTTCTTTACTCATTCCTACTTCCTACATATTCAGTTGAATTCCGTGAAACTAAACAGACCAGTTTGAGCTCCTGTGAACTTTTAAAGACCAACTAATTCAGCAACTTATAAATAAGGTGTGATTTTACCAACATGCACCAAGTATATTCACCATTTCAGACATGTCATCCAGAGTGCGACCCTTCTTCTCGTCCAGCTCGCTCTTGATGGCAGAAACCCTCTCCAGCTCCTCTTGAGTGTCGCTGTATCCCGATATACCCTTCTCAGCTTCCACAATTTGCTACGAAACCCAGGGTTATAGAAATTACCAATGTTCAGTATCTTTTACACACAAATGCACATATAGAAATCTAGAAAAAGGTGCTGCAATTTAAACATTAAAATACCTCATTATTTTTCTCTTAAAATACAAAAGCTGAAAATCCTAATAAAGAAAGATTTTGATTTTATTCAATATGGTGCCATATACTAAACGTTTTGGAATGCAAGCCAGGTAAAAAATATATCATGATAAGAGAAACGAGAGCTGTGATAAGAGAAACCTCTTTAACTGATGTAGGGGACAAGCATGATGCTGCAGTCAAAAATAACAGCTCAGTCAACATAAAATAACCTATCAACAAGCCAGGTAATCTGACCGCACAAAGGTGCTAAGCTATTTCCATGATGCCTCTGTCACTTCTCTGTGAAAAAAAAAAGGGTGCAAAAATGGATCCAGCTTTATAGCAGTGAGGGGTAGGATAACTGATTTTGAATAACACAAAAGAATAAATAACTAAGGCTTTTAGATATATTTTTCAACTTAGCTGTTTAATAAAAACAGTTCCTAATAAAATTAGACATTTTATAAAAGTATGGCCCATTTCCTCCACATGTGGCCATTCTTTTACCCTTTTCTGCATCAAGCAACATATTTTTATAATGAATGTTCTACAAAAGAGTTAGCAACTGGATTTCATTTGGTTACCAATTTTTGCTGGATGGCGTCATGTCTCTGTTTGAGAATCTCCTCAGTCCGTTGGAGGACTCCATACTCTGCCCTCAGCTCTGCAATTTCCTTTCTCTTCTTCTTGTAGGTAGCTCCTTTCCTGCGCAGTTTTCCAACTAAGTGTTTCAGCTACAAAAAAAAAAAATCTATTAAAAACACTTTATAAATTTTTTTCTTAACATTTTTTTGAGGTAATGGGAACATATAAACACAAATAGTAAGCCTAAATGTTACATGAGTGCACAGCTGAGACTGAAAAAGACCTTGGGAGATGATGGAGAAAAAATGGATTAGACAGCAGAGTGGCCTGAAAGCCCTGTCAGAATCTGGAAGAGACATTCTCACCTTTAACATTCATGACCAGTGCAGATGCAGTAACTATGCAACCCAATATCTACAGGGACAGGCTGAAACTCCTCCGCTATGAAGATCGGCCATAATTGAACACAGACGCGGTAGAACAGCCCCACAACTCAAAGGTGTGCTTCATGTCCCTTGGGCATCCATAAAGCCCCACGTGTGCCTTTTGTGACTGAGTATAGAGAATTAGTGGGTGGATAGCAGGCTGCATGCAGTTGTAAATGTACCTTTTTTTCTTTGCGTATTTTTAGGACATCAAAGGCAGACATGGTGGTGAGAGGAATTAGCACTGCAGAGTCATACAGCATAGCATCCATAACAATGTCTCCCTAAAACAACTGTTCTGAATGTGAAATGCAGCACAGGTGCTGGTAGCCTTATGACATCTAGCACATTCACACCTTACTTAAGTAAAAGTAAAAAGTATCCTTTAAAGAAAATAGACAAGTAACAGTAAAAAAGTATTTGGTAAAAAAATGACTAAATTACTGAGTTACTTATCAACTTACAACTCATGAGCATAACAACTGAGTTAATATTTTACTAAATGATGTAAAGTTGAACAAAATATTAAATGATATACAAATGCTGGTATTTCAAAAAACTAAAATAAAAAACATATACCATACTGTGACAATAAAGAAATTAGGTGGAATAAATACTCTTTAAAGTACATTTCTTTGAATTTATAAAATCTGCAAAAACAATAGTTACAGAATGTGAAAATAGGTTAAATTACATTATACTGTTTATAAAGCCAGACTTAGAAGATGGAAAATAAAGTGAGTACATTAAGAAGAAAGGGTTTCTCTTTAAGGTGCATATTTGTTTAAAACAAGCCTGTTTTCACCTCTGTCATCGCAAAGTGCTTTGGGACGATCCGCCTAAAGTGCATCAAGGACACCGCTGCTGGTCTGGGGTCCCTTCATTTTGCTCACAGCTATTTTAGGATGCTTTTGATGAATTTAGCTCAGCCTTCAGCAACCCCACCTCTAATCATGACGACCCTGAAGCTGCACAAATGGGCTTCTGGAACAGCGTCTTCCTCTCCAGAAAGCCCAGATGGCAAGGATGGGGAAACACATGCCCTATTGATCCAACAATGACACACCTCAGGGTTGTGTTCTCAGTCCTGCTCTCTTCAAACATGACTGCTCCGGTATCCACAACAAAAACATAGTAGTATAGGTTGTGGATGATTCCCTCTATGGAGAGGAGATCCAAAATCTATCACAGTAGAGGAGGTCCAGACTGAACATGCCGCTCTCTGCATACATAGAGATAGAGTGTGTGAACATCATAAAGTTACCAGACATTCACACTTCCTTTAAACTCTTCTGAACTGAGAGCACCATACACCAGGTAAATAGATTCCCAAAAATGGCTCTTCATCCTCAGGAAGATGAGTCCACCAGGACAATCCTCACAACTGCTCACATTTCTTTACAGGGCAACGACCAAAAGCCTCTTGAATGCTGAAATAGGCCTTAAAAAAGGGCTAGACACATTGTCAAAGATCCTACCTACATAGCAAGTGTACTGTTTGCCCCACTTCCTTCAGGACAAAGATACAGAAATTCAAAATATCAATGAGCAGTTTTTTTTCCCAAGCTGTGAAAAGTGTCCACCTGTAGCTCGACAAACAAAATCAAGTTTCTGTATCCTTGTTTGGGGACTTTCCATTGATTTCCATTAATATATACCCATTTCTTCATCCTAACTGTCCCCTTAAACCTAAACATTATGGTTTCATCCCTAATCCCAACCAAAACTCAATTCAAATCTTATCCATTAACCTAAGCCTAAAAAAGCATCTGTACTCATGGGGACCAGGCATTGGTCCCCATGAGAGCAGTCGGTCACAACAATGTCCTATTATTCATGGTAAATGGTTCCCACAACGTGACAAATGCATGCACACACACACCCAAGTTGGTTTTCACAACTCCAGAGGGGATTTTCTATTTACTTCCATTTATTAGAAGGTGATTTCTACAGCCTAACCCTGACCCTATCCCGAACCTAACCATTACAGTTAAAATTGTTACCAAATTCACACCTTAGTCCTAAACCTAACACCTAAGGCTGAAACAATAATCTCCCCCAAGGGGAACTGGTGGAGGTCCCAAAGAGGATGATCATTCCCCATGATAGTGTTTTAACAGAGAATTCTCCCCACCGTGTAGGAAAAACAAGTATATACAAACTATTCTCTAGCTATATGCAGTGAGGACCATGTGATGACTCCAATTGGCTTACCTCGGTTTAGTCATTTTCAACCGTTCTATGCCCTAAACCTAACTATTACCAATGCATACCTCACGCTAACCAATTCACACTGTAACCCGTTAGAAACTGAAACTGGTCTTCACTCTTATCCTAAAACAGGAGCACACACAAACACAATCAAATGTTTCCATCCTTGTAGGGACTTTCCATTGACTCCCATTCATACAGGTTCATACTTCACCTTAACCTCAACCTAAACTTCACATCCTTAGTCCTAAATGTAAGACCTATCCATAAAACAGTAATTTTACCAACGGGGACCAGACATTGGTCCCCACAAGGGGCAGCCGGTCCGTGTAACATGTAATTTCTCCAAAAATAAGACCTACAATGTATCAAGACTGTATACACACGTTTGTTATATCTAGTGAGGTCTATGTGGTGACCCCTATTGACTTTCAGTCATTTTCAAACCTTTCTATGCCCTGAACCTGGTCACAGTAACCCTAAACCACAACTAACCGAAATCTTAAAACTAAACCTAACCGTTTGTAAAATAGGTTTTGAGGACCGGCCAAAATGTCCTCAGTTTGTAAAAATTTCCTCGCTTCAGAGTTTAAAAACCTAAACTGGTCCTGACTCCTTTTCTAAATAGGAGCACACACACCCCTTGTGAAACACAGACAAACAAGATCACATAGAGACAACTATAGACAATCAGCTAACTTCATATCAGCAGAATCTGCACTTTATGTAAATATTAGAATAGAATTTCAGCATATCTTGTAAGGATGTACTTTATACATCAGGGTTTTATGTAAAAAAAAAAAATCAATCTTTATAAGCATATGTATCAATAATTTTTTATTCTTGATCCATATTGTTGTAGCGCTTTTAAACCATATTTACCAGGGGAGGCAGAGTTTTCTCATGGGGGTACAAAACTAAAGCATACAAAAGTAAAGCAATGGCTCTGGAGTTCCCAGATATAGCAGAGGAACACTGTGTCATCCTATCTCAAAACAACTGAAGAGAAAAGTGCAGCACCTTCATTTATAATTTTCTATTAGAATAAAAATGTGAAGATAAAAAAAAAATGAAATAGATCCAAGAGACCAATAAATTATGGTTTCTGTGAGTCTTTATTAAGGGGACCTAAAAGGGGGCACTGGGTCCACTGGTTCCTGTTTAGAACTGCCTATCCACGTATGTACATCACAATTTTTATTGATACAAATAAAACAATTTTGATTCTCATGAGCAGTCAGGATTCTTTAAAACATATTACTTTAGCTCTGAACAGATTGCATACTTTTCTGACTCTTCACTTTATTCAGGAAAAAAAAAAATATTTGACAGATTTAAAACTGGGTCCTATCGCGCCTTGATTGAAAACCGTTTCATGTCACTAGGAGAGCACTGCTGAGCAGAATGCAGACATACCACTGTGCAGTTGTTTGGAGGCATGTGGTGACAGTCATCTCAATGGAAAATACCTCTGATAAGGTGATCATCTCCACCATGGCTGATGGCCCAAAATGAAACAGTAGTCTGATAAAGTGAGCCTGACTCAGGCTCCACCAACTTCATTCATTCTTACTCTAAGGAGCTCTACAAAGCTCTCATTAGTAATTCAGGTCAGATTTAAATACTCTTAGTTTCAGTCTTTTGACATTATTATGAAAAATGTATGTGTATCCCTGCTTTTGATAGTTATTGTTAAAAAAAAAAACAGCTTTATTTTCTCGACCATCTAATTGCTTTGCATTTCATCACAGAGGACGTTGTTTTTTCTCTGGCCTACCCGAGGAGGATAAAACATCCTTGAGGTCATGTTTACACTAATATTTTACATTATCTATCCTTGACCTTCAACAGTGAATATTTAAAAATCGCTTTATTTGTAAAGATCAGCCCAGTTCTAAACCTTTGCAAGTAAATTAAATAATGTTCCTTAAAAATCACACAAATGCGAAATACACAGGAAAGACCTCTATCTCCTCAAAATCCTGATAGCGGAAGCTAAAAATGCAGTTACCAGAAAATGGTTAAAAAAATTACCCTCCACATCTGATGCAGTGGATATCAATAGTACAGGAAATCTTCACTATGGAGAAAATGTCTTACCGCCTAAGGATCAAGTCCAAAGACCTGAAACAACACTGGAAAAAATGGCTTGATTACACAAACTGGAAAAGACTTACCCTCAATAAGACTGGATTGTCAGACAAAACTAAGAGGACCAGCGCGACCCTCACACCTCCTAAACAATGACTTTGTTAGACTTTTGTTGTGTGTTGTCTCTTTTACTTTTTTTTGTGTGTACTACGCAAACCTGAAAACTAATAAATAAAAAGTAAAAATAGAAAAAGAACAATCCCACAAATGCATGGTCAAAGATGGTGCTACAGAACAGATCTCATGTCAACACTCCACCGCCAACTTCAAGCCAACAAAGTTTCAATGACATAACCATCCCCATTCATCTGCATTTCTCCGATAACACTAACTCTGCATAAAGAGGTTCAGACACTATTACGTATATTCCTCTTTCTCTTCTTCAAGAGTTTAGTTCACTACTCATGAAAGTTTGAAAGAGACCATGCTACAGGTTCTACAACAGGGGAAGGCAGGGTACATCCTCAACAAATAATATAAAGACTGATGTTTCTGTAACCAAGCTATGCTTCATAGGTCCAAATGACGTATGCTGGAAAATTGTTACAGTGGAGATAAAAGCCAACTCTCAGGAAGTTTGTCCAGTACAGTTCCTTGCTCTGGATATTCTCGCTTTTGTTCGCTATTTGTAGCTTACATGGGAATGTAGGGAAAGAGTGGGGGAAAAAATGGATAAGTAACCTTAGACAGTGAGCTTGTCTGTGTTTGGATAAGGACGGAAATAGTCTCTTGAGTTTTTCAGTTACAACACTTTGATAAAAGCTGAAATGTTCTTTTTTTCTCTTCCAGTCTCTGACATCAGCAATCCAAAATGTCCAAATAGGAGGCTAAATGCTACTTCAGTAAAACTTCAAATTTGATAAATTGCATGACTCTTTGACTGTTTCAACCAAGAGAACAGTTTACCTCATCACCACGGATGATTTGTTCCCTATGCGAGCCTTGTCCCTGGTTGTCTCTCTGCTTCAGCTCCCTCTCTGCAGCCACCAACTCCTCCCTTGCTTCCTGAAGCTCCTCCGCTTTTGACTCCTTCTTTCTCATGATAATAGAGGCCTGAAATGGAAAGATGCAGTAGATATATAAACATGAAAGAGTGATTACACATACTTAAGAGTGTATTTTGATGAAAGACTTTAAAGTCAGCGTGAATTTCTCCCCTCGCTAACTCTTATCCCAAAAATAATTTAGATAATGACACTGAAATTAAAATAACCATTTTCCATTGTTTCTTTCAAAGCATATACATAATTTCAAAGCACACTTTTCTGAAGTACGTAGCTCATTCTGAATAAGACCCACTAAACAAGCTTTACGAGTGTCACATGGATATGTGGCTGTTTGATGTTGACACTGAAAAAGGATGTGCCAAGCACGTTGGAAACAAAGATGAAATACAGATAAAACATGAGCTCTATAGAATTAAATGGAGGTAAGCAAACAATTGGAGTCATGAAGAGAGTAAACAATCCGAAGCTTACAGATGTGTAAGCATCACAGTTCATTCCCCAAGGATTTTTTGTAAATAAAGGTGATAAAGTTTATCACCAGATTAACTTAATACTCAAGTGGCTTTTCATTTAAAATAGTCAACCTAGCTGCATAGTTATTTTATTTGTAAGGATGTGTGGGTCAAGCGAAGAGCAAACATTTGATTGATAACATCTTAATATTTTTAAGTCACCCTGCAACCATAACACCTTGTAGTATTAGCCTGACTTGAAACTTAAGACACAGAACAGACACTCTTGTGGACGAAAAAGACATACATTGACTGATAAAAATTTCACAGGGAGACAGATTGTGTGCTTGAAGTCACAATCTTAATTTACAGTATTGTAGTATAGTGAAACCTTCTGGGAAAAAGTGACCTGAGTGAAGTTGCCCCCCCCCGCCCCCCACCTTCTTCAAATCAGACAAAATTAGTGTCAACCTTTTGTGCTACGTTTGTGCTGGTTTGTGCAGCAAACATTTTCGTTTGTGCTGCTTTGGATTTGAAGATATTAATGAAAATGTAAAGGTCAAAAGGTCAACCAGCCCCCCCACCTTATTCAAATTAGACAAGATTGGTGTCAAACGTTTGTGCAGCAAAATTTTCGTTTGTGCCACTATCGTTTTAAAGATATAAATATCTTCAAAGCCAAAGCAGCACAAAAGACAATTTTTGCTGCACAAACCAGCAGAAACGGTGCTGAATTAAATTACACCCATTTCGTCTGATTTGAAGAAGGTGTGGGGGGCTGGTTGACCTTTGATGACCTCTAGAAATATTTCTTTGTATCTTTAAAACGATAGCAACACAAACGAACATTTTTGCTGCACAAACCAGCACAAACGTAGCACAAATGGTTGACACTAATTTTGTCTGATTTGAAGAAGGTGTGGGGGGGGGGGGGGGGGCAACTTCACTCAGGTGAAAAAGTGAGTTGCCAGTGAAAACCTGAATGTCGTCAAAATTGTTGTCTGGACCCATCACATACCATTTCTGAATACATCCGCAGAAAGCTGGAGCAATATGTCTCCAAGCAGAACTTTCTCCTGACAATGCAAATTTTACACTAGACTCTTCCTGTTGCTTGCTGCATGATTTTTACTTTTTGAAATTGTATAAAGGTGATGACACAAGGCAGAGGCCTCCATTTGGACCTCAAATCATGGGGCAAATAAGAAAGGTTAGATCATTATGTATACATGAAACGTTTTCCTGTTTTGCAGGGAAAACAGGCCTCGAATACAAGACAGTTGTAGCCGTTTGTAGTTTTGAAAAGATCTGATTATTCTTACAACCCTGAAAACAGAAAGCAAAGAATAAATCTACATATTTAGATAATTATTCAAATATGACTTGAATTAAAGGGTATACAATCCATTGATAGTTTAATTTAATACAGTTTCCCTTTAGGATTAAATAATGTATTTCAAGTTTGAATTTAATTTGAATTATAAAAAAAGTGTTAAAGAATAATAGTTATGCAAGGAGGAAATGGAACAGACTCTAAATTTGAACTAAAGATTTAACATAACCAAAAGTCCATTGAAAATAGAAGATATCCCAGAACGTAGTGAAACCAGCACCTGTTGCCTATACAGGGTCAGTTCATCATCTATCGGGTCGTTCCTCATCATCTTTTTCTCAATAAGCTGGTTTATCTGAGAGTCAACTACTTTTATCTGCAAGAATAAAACATTAAAGAAAGTTAGTATTAATTACATCATTGTTTATAAGGGTTAAACACAAAAAAATCCCATCCTGGTGCTGCTGACCTTGTCTTCCATCTCCTGGACATCACTCTGACCCATTGCAGGCTCTGATGCTACTCTTTGCATGTACTGCACTGTGCACCTCATGGCTTTAAGCTCTTTGGGGAGTTTTTCAGTAACCATGTAGGAATTGAATTTTATTTCTTCTTCAAGTCGCTTAGTCAAATCTGAAAGACAAAAAAAGATAGTAGTCTACAACTTAAGCTTATACACTTAAAGCTCAAAGTATAATAAAATAGGATGTAATTATACAAAATATATAAAGTTATATTTCCTCCCTACTCGTGCACCTGTTTGAGGTGTTTAGTAGCATAAAGACACTTGTCCACCCCATACTTTCAGTAAAAATCCAACTACTAACATGGCCAAGACCAATGAGCTGCCTAAAGACACTAAAGACAAAATTGTACACCTCTGCAAGGCTGGAAAGGGCTACGGGCATATTGCAAAGCACCTGGTTTTAAAAAAAAAGTCCCCTGTCAGAGCAATCATTAGAAAATGGAAGACACTAAACATGACTGTCAATCTCCCTGGGACTGGGGCTCCATGCAAGATTCACCTTGTGGGGTCTCAATGCGCCTAAGAAAGGTGAGAAATCAGCCCACAACTACACAGGAGGAGCTGGTCAATGACATGAAAAGAGCTGGGACCACTGTTTCCAAGGTCACTGTTGGTAATACATAAAGACATCATGGTTTGAAATCATGCATGGTGCGGAGGGTTCCCCTGCTTAAACCAGCACATGTCAAGACCCGTCTGAAGTTTGCAATAATCCTTAGGATGAAGAAGAATGATGGGTACAATGCTGAAGACACCATCCCTAATGTGAAGCATGTGCGATGTGGCATCATGTTTTAGGGTAGTTTTTCTGAACGTGGGGCAGGGCGACTGCACTGTATTAAGGAGAGGATTTACCGGGGCCATGTATTGCAAGATTTTGGGTAACAACCTCCTTCCTTCAGTTAGAGTTAAATCAGGATTCTGGTGGTTCAACCGCAGCAGTTGAATTTGGCAATGCAGCCTTGCAGGGCTTTGGACTAATGACCAGAAAGTTTGATCATGCCATGTCTTTTCTCGTCCAAGCTTGTCGACAGGTCTGGCTGGTGAAGTCTCCCCTGACAGAGGCATGCAGTATGACCTAAAGCAATCTTCCCATTGTGTCAATTGAGCTGTTTGGATCAGCTGCCCTGGTGGTGCTGTTCAGGTTTGTCAGACTAGCCAGGAGGTTTCTGGCCTGTGGAGAAGCCACCCCCAAAATCCGAGGGGTCCCTCTGCTGATGTGCACAGACCTGGTAGAGAATTTTGTGAGCCATTTGCTAACCATCTAGACACACTTCAGAGCCTAATCGCCCCTCCTCCATGGCTCCCAAGGGCCGTCAGGCTTGGAAATGATGTCACGGGGCCAGCCATTAGACATTTTCCCATCAGCAGCACAGGTATTGGGGTGCTCATACTGTCGATCCAATGGGAGGTTGCCACTTTGAAGGTGCAGTTATGACTGCGATCCACCTTTTCACAACGGATCAAAATTACTTTTATCAACCACTGTAAAATCCAAAGCCATGAACAAGGAGCTTTCTGTCCTTTTGGCCAAGGGCACAATAGGAGCTGTAGACCCTCTTCAGCAACCTAGAGGATACTATTCAACATACTTTGCTATGCCAAATAAAACAGGCGGTTTTCACCCCATTTTGGACCTAAGGGGACTTAATCAGTACCTAAGGCTGCCTCTTTTATACATGCTCACAGCATCAGAGGTCCATTAGGCTGTTAAAAGGGGATAGGGTTTACATCAGTAGATCTCCCTAACGCTTACTTTGATGTGGCTAATTACGGCAGAAAAGCGCTGCAATGTTGTTCAATTTTGTCTTTTGCCAGGGAGGGTTTTCCCTTCACCATTATCTGGTGCTCATGATTTGAGACCGCTCATGATTTGAGACCGCTTTGCTCCAGCAGAGGTGGATCTGTTTGCCACAGAGGAGTAGAATCATTGCCAGGGCCTGAAGTTAACAAGCCAAAATATTTTTACACCTAAAATAATGATGAATGACTCAGAAAATGCATCGGAATGGTTCTTAAGCTTCTAGAGAATACAATTTAAAGTTCTGTCGGACTATTAAGTACATCTAACTTATGACTAGCCCAAAATAATGTCAACAATATCTCTCTTTGTGTGAATAGCATTGAGAACAGAAAATTATAGAAATACAGCCAATGATCTTACGAATGGTCTATTTTATTTACTTAACAGATAATCTAATATTTTATTTGAATAAAGTTTTGACAAACAACCATAAAAATAATAACAACAATAATATAATTAACTCTAAATAATTATAAAGGGGCAAAACCATCATTTCAGAAGTGGGAGGGATGAATTATTCAGGGTGATCTATCAGCTTCTCACAATCAGTTTCACCTTTTCTATAAGATTCACCTTTTCTTTTCTGTAAGTGAAAACCTCTTCCTTATACCTGACTGGTTTCTCCCTGCAGTAGATATTCATTGAAGTTTATAATCTCTCCTTCTGTAAAGTTTATACCATTCTTCCTCCTACTTGCTTCTGGTCCATTTCTTCCCTGACTCCCCTCTCTCTATTGTTACCAAGACTTGGTTAAAAAAATAAAAACTGTTACGTTTTTTTGCTTCTTCCTGGCTGGTTTTCTAAACACTGTGATGCTCAAGCTCAGCTCTGCTCTGCATCATGTCTTTTGTCAAACTTCTACATTAGCCTGTGTCTGCTCTTGTCAGTTCAAAGACAGCCCCAAAAAGAAGTTAGCGCATACTAATAACAGGTTTAACTGTTTCAACGGCTCAAAAAAAGTGCAGGGGACAGAAAAGACAGATTGGTAGGTGCGGGAGACATGACCCACTCGTACCCTGCGTCCATTACCCCCATGCATATTTCACTGTAATGTCAAGGTCAAACAACGTTCAAAAAGCGAAAACTTTCACAGCATGACTAAGGGCTAAGTCCTCAAAGGAGCCAGAGAAGCAAACACTCACCTCTGCTTCCTCAACTTCTTCACTGGAAGAAATTAAAATCTAGATAAGTCGTTTTTTCTTAAAATAAGTGAATTTGTTCTTAGATTGAGGAGGTAAAAGAGACATTTTGCCAAAGGAACAAGACAAGTTACACTTAGAATAAGAAAACACAATTGCATTGTCTTATTTCAAGTGTGTATTATCCAATCACCTTATTCTAAGAGTAAAAATCCTCATTCCATTGGCAAACTATCTCATTTATCTACTTAGATTAAGGATAAATACACTTCATTTAAGACATTTTTACTTATTTCTAGATAATTTTTCCAGTGTTTCACCAATGCAGAAACTGGTTTTCACCAAGTTCTAGTCTGATTTGGTTTTCTTAAAGCCATACATATGGTAGTCCAGACTGTAGTGACACCAGCCAGTCTCAAACCTTAATATTCCTTACAACTTTGTAAAAACATTTTTTACATTTCTTATGAATCATTGTCTTCCACATCTATCTTTTTAGGTCGGTTACAGCCTGCGGCCTCTTGCGCCAGCCATATTTTGTTACATTTTGTTTTAAAAATTCAAGAAAAGGGCGGGGCTTTCAGAACAGTAGAATAAGCTACTTGCTTATTATTGATTGTTGTCTTATTAACTACAGACCAACATGGCAGGAAGATTGAGTGTCTCACTTGCCATTCACAAAAGTTTCCCACATTTGGTGTGTGGGCAGGCTTTAGTTTCATGCCCTGCGCATTGCTTTGTCTTAACTATTCCCTTAAAGGGACATCAGTCACACCAGGCCAGGATGCGCTAGCTCATCCCTGTCTTTAGGTGCTCCTGTGCTCTTTTCCACCTTCTGGTTCATTTGACCTAATCGACAGAGGGGTCTCGAGGATGGCCACAAGCTTTCACTGGTGGCTCCGTTAAGGTCACCACAACCGTGGTTCCTGCTGCTTCAGAGTCTGTATCACAGTGATATGTTCCATCCAGGAAGAATCCATTGTCTCAGTTAGGGTGGGGGTGCGAATATGGCATCTTAAACTTCAACATCTTCAGCTGTGGGTATAGCTACTGGGATGCTGGTTGGCTGTGCCTACCAGCGGGGCTCTGCCTACAACGACAATCAAGTTTCCAGCCCAGTTCCCACTGTTCTGAGATTCTCCAGTGTCCGTTTGATGGTAGCTTTTCTCTGATCCTTAAGGTTTATGTGGCAGTTTCATGTCATCGTGCATCCATATATGCATATGGTGCTTCTCCAAGCACATACACCAGGTATTACACAGTTAATATGTCTGCAACTCATTCTCGGGGTCAGGCTTTTTTTTTTAGAAGATTTGACTGGATTTGACTGGGCCACCTTACTGAGGTGTGTGCTAAGGATTCATCCCTCCACCCCAGCAACACCCCTCTGCCGGTCAGTAGGGATGAATAGAGGTAAAGGTAACATATGTAACTATGGTCTCATGAATCTCGGATGAGAATCTCTGACACTCTGAGTCCTTGCTGTGCTTCTGTGAGAAGATTCTCTAGGTGCAGAACTCTGGATAATAGCAGGACATATAGCTTCAAGCACCACTCTTGGTTCATCATTCAGGAAAAGGGTGCAGGAGAAGAAGATTATATATATATATATATATATATATATATATATATATATATATATATATATATATATATACACTCACCGGCCACTTTATTAGGTACACATGTCCAACTGCTCGTTAACACTTAATTTCTAAGCAGTCAATCACATGGCGGCAACTCAGTGCATTTAGGCATGTAGACATGGTCAAGACAATCTCCTGCAGTTCAAACCGAGCATCAGTATGGGGAAGAAAGGTGATTTGAGTGACTTTGAACGTGGCATGATTGTTGGTGCCAGAAGGGCTGGTCTGAGTATTTCAGAAACTGCTGATCTACTGGGATTTTCACGCACAACCATCTCTAGGGTTTACAGAGAATGGTCCGAAAAAGAAAAAACATCCAGTGAGCGGCAGTTCTGTGGGCAGAAATGCCTTGTTGATGCCAGAGGTCAGAGGAGGATGGCCAGACTGGTTCGAGCTGATAGAAGGGCAACAGTGACTCAAATAACCACCCGTTACAACCAAGGTGGGCAGAAGAGCATCTCTAAATGCACAGTACGTCGAACTTTGAGGCAGATGGGCTACAGCAGCAGAAGACCACACCGGGTGCCACTCCTTTCAGCTAAGAACAGGAAACTGAGGCTACAATTTGCACAAGCTCATCGAAATTGGACAATAGAAGATTGGAAAAACGTTGCCTGGTCTGATGAGTCTCGATTTCTGCTGCGACATTCGGATGGTAGGGTCAGAATTTGGCATCTACAATATGAAAGCATGGATCCATCCTGCCTTGTATCAACGGTTCAGGCTGGTGGTGGTGGTGTCATGGTGTAGGGAATATTTTCTTGGCACTCTTTGGGCCCCTTGGTATCAATTGAGCATCGTTGCAATGCCACAGCCTACCTGAGTATTGTTGCTGATCATGTCCATCCCTTTATGACCACAATGTACCCAACTTCGGATGGCTACTTTCAGCAGGATAATGCGCCATGTCATAAAGCTGGAATCATCTCAGACTGGTTTCTTGAACATGACAATGAGTTCACTGTACTCAAATGGCCTCCACAGTCACCAGATCTCAATCCAATAGAGCATCTTTGGTATGTGGTGGAACGGGAGATTCGCATCATGGATGTGCAGCCGACAAATTTGCGGCAACTGTGTGATGCCATCATGTCAATATGGACCAAACTCCCTGAGGAAGACTTCCAGCACCTTGTTGAATCTATGCCACGAAGAATTGAGGCAGTTCTGATGGCAAAAGGGGGTCTAACCCGTTACTAGCATGGGGTACCTAATAAAGTGGCCGGTGAGTGTATATATATATATATATATATATATATATATATATATATATATATATATATATATATATTTTATTTTTTTTAATTTTTTTTATTAAGATATAATATAACATTCGTTATATATAAACAAAGTAGCTTTTCATATCCTACAAAGCTTAAGTTAATTTAGAAACAATAACATCAATACATATATCATATATCAGCTGAGACATACTGTATGGGGTCCATTTGTCTTACAAAGCTCACACATACAGCAGAATCTTCATGCTACTTACTTTCTGGGGTGGCATCTGCTGCTGCTTGTCGCAAATCCTTCAACTGTTGCCGCAACCTCAGAAGTCTCTGCTCTTTCTGAAACAGCTGATCACACCATAACACAATTATCAATTATTACCACCATTTCAGTTGGATTCAGATCCCTGATGTCTGCATATTTAAAATGGCCAAAATCATCTTATTCAGAGGATTTCATGTTACACCGCAGCTTGTAGCTCTGCTATTGTTAGTTCAATTTCATTCTGAGGTTTTCCTTTTCACACAAAGACCCAACACTCTGATAGGCATTTTTTTCCTTGCAAATTCCAAACAAAGCAATCTGAGCCAAGAAAAGTAAAAACAGGTTGTCAAAAAATAAGTCTTTTTAAGTATTACAACTTCCATGAGTAGACCGTTTAGAACTCTTATAGTTTGTTTAACTTTAAGAGGATGCCCATATTTAAGAGCCAGATAAGTTGGAAAAATGGAACATAAATAATTCTTGGCATGAAGAATTCTTTTGCCTTGGTTTACAAAAGCAGAAATGTTACTTTAAACCATGAGTGCAGATAACAACAGGGATGATAATGACATGGATTTACAAAGTGACAAGGAGCTTTTAATATAAAAGAAGCATTTTACATAAACACAAATTAAGGAGGTTTTATGCATTCTGGACATGTGGAAGGATGATCCAATGGCTAAGTGACATGAGAATCGAATACCTTTTTAGTCTGCCGGATTGATTCAGATGCCAGATAGACTTTTTATGATTTGGCATAATGTCTTGAGGAGATAGATCCAGATTATTATTTCAGTCATTAGTTATTTTAATAATATATACACTAACAGAGAAGGTCCTCTTTCTTCCCCCTTCCTCTGAAAAAGTACAAATATTTGCAGCTGATATAAAAAAGTTACGTTTTTTTATATTTAATAGGGTTAAATTAAACAGGGAGGAATAAACATAGGGATTAGTTGTTTCTTTTATTCAAAGTTCCAGCTTTTAATGTAACAAGGAACACACTTTAGGGATGGCTCTATAAAAAAAAACAATAAAACAAAAAAATTAACTCTCTCCTGTTCATTTTCCCAGATTTGGGAAATCCTCCTTCTGTAATGCTGAAAAGCTTAGCTACACTGACATTAACAAATGCAATAAATGCCATCTGCTCTTATCTATAAGTGACAAGATGTAAAAAATAAAGGCCTTTTTACTGTTACTCTTTCTATTGCTGCACAACAAAAGCTTTTTATATCTAATCTAAATAGATTTTAGTCCAAACAACTTGCCAATAGGCTATTAGAAAAGTACAGATTAAAGCACCAATTTTGGCCTATTTTACATATATATAATTTAAGTTTTTTCGCAATAATTTACTATCCCTACCCCCAGATCAAAAATCGTGTCTGCCCCATGCTTTAAACAATATTTTTCTAAAGCAAAAAGGTACTTTTTAAAACAATGTTAGATTTGAATTTATAGGAAATAACAATCTGCGGTATGGAGACCTAATCTCAAAAGGATAGCTCCAAGACAAGACCACCGGAGCTACTGTGCATTTTGTTTATTAGCATTAAGCTTATAACATGCGGACATAATTTCCAATGCCATCTATAAAGCAGTTGTTTTTTTTCTTTGTGTCTGAAGGACACGACTGTGACTGCAGGTGCCATAGAATCCAATCCCTCCGTAAAAGCTGAGAACTGAGTGTATACCAAATACAATTTTGTTTTGTATAGCTCTCATGAATTTTTCATTTCTTACTGCCATTAATACTGTAATGGCAGAAAAAACTTAAATCACCAAATAATGTAAAGCAGATTAGTCACGTGGTGTGTCCTTTTCTCCAGGATGCACTGCAGGGAAAGTAAACATAATCACGAATGCTCATTACATATTTAAGCCTACTTAGTCATTTTGATATTGGGCTAATATTGATTTTTTTTGGGTCAGATTATACATGACTGTAAAGATACTAAGTGTAGGATCAAATCTGTATCCTTACTTAGCTGCATATAAACTGATTGTGTGTAGAGAAGTGAGAATTGAACAGTCACCCGATTCCCATAATTCTGGTGACAGTTACTGTAAGAACCAGAGCAGGAATTGTAACATTAAAGCAATATGCTGGAAGCATTATAGTTAGTTGAGTTGGGATAATCCTCTCAACATATATCAGTGTTGTCATGTAGCCCTGTGACGAGCTCTAGGCAGAAAGGCTCACTACTAAGTGAAAGTTTGTTCAGGTTCCAAGCTTTTGTCCTCGGACTTCCAATCCCTAACTTGACCAATGGAAATCTAAATTGTTTTATTTTCTAAGAATTTGTTAAAAACAGATTTTAACATTTAGCAAAGATTTAGCACTGATCAAAACAAGACCTGGAAAACTTTTCTAAAAAAAAGTGATCCAATGACAAGAAACAGGACAAAACAAAACAATACCCAAACACCCTCTAAAAGATCTTTATTTAAAAGTTCCTATGAAAATTTGACAGAGACAAGCCACATTAAATTGTATTCTATTGTATTTATGAAGGCAAAACAAGTTAAAAAGACAGCTCTTAAAACCTGAAAAATTTTTCATTTTGGCATAAATGGAAGTGAAGCATTTTCTGCTAATGAATGCTCTATTCCCATTGGTTTTAAACGTTTGCCTATTGAAACAAACAATTTTTAGGATGTGTGTGTTAACTTGTTTAAATATTTTGAAAGTGTAGATCGAGCTAAAGTACCTGGTACTTCTGCTCTTGCTTCTGATGAGTCAGTGACTCCTCTCTTTCCTTCTCCACTCGAAGCTGTCTGGCCTGCTCCAACATTCGGTGATGGTTTGACACCAACTCCACCTAATGGACCGAAATGTAAACAAATATGCAGATAAAGTCTAATGTAACACCTTCACAAAGTTTTCAGGAATCAGTTGAACCTCTACCAGTCATGTTTCACCTACAGTACCTTTTGTACATATGTAGGTGACCCATTAACTTAATAACTTATTACCTCTTAACCTCTCTATGACAGTCAAATGCCTCTGGAGGCCATTATGAAAGCTGCTCATGTGTGTCACAACATTAGGTTTTTATTTGACATTGTATTCTTTATGAGTGGAGGCATTACAAAAAACAAAGTTTTACTTACCCTCTTCATAAGTCTCTCCACACGTTTGAGGAGTTGATCTTTTTCTTCTTCCATGGCAGTAATATCCTGCCAAAGAAGGAATTTTAGTGCTGCTGTTAAACCGGTATAAAAAAAAGTTATCACAAGTGTCATAATTGTGAGGATTTTTGGTATCTTATGTTTGTCGTGACGTCTACTAATTGAGTTTCTGTTAGGAGATGTTATGTAAAATTACTAAAAGGGTTAAATAAAAAGTTGTGAAAAAATATAAAAAATATGAAATTCGCTTGAATTAAAGGGGTCATAGAATGCAGAACAGAGTTAACTTTGTCAAAGATGAATAACGATAGTTCAGTGGGTGAAATGGACGTACAGAGAAGTATAAACCCAATCAACACCTCTTTTCTCCAAGGATTGGAGCGACCGAACCCAACCCGTTGACGGTAGCCTGGACAACCGTGGACCTGTGCTTCCCCCTGCCTTGCTTACCGGGCACGGGTCCGCCATTGCCCAGTCTCTCCGCCCCCCCGCTGGCTCCCTGTTTTGACTATGTGCTGCACTGTAATCCTGAGCCGTAGCCAGAAAATGTTTATAAGGTTGGCTAGGCAATGACCAATGTACACTGAGGGTTGGCCAAAAGTAGATAGGCACCAGAACCTCAGCGTCACACTACAATGGAAACAGGAATATTAAAGAGCAAAACATCCATATTTTCTAAATAAAGACTAACTACACTTTCCCAAAGCCTTTGCTAACAAACAGAAGAATGTATTCAAACATCCGTGCTGTCTGGATAAAAGGTATTGTGGATAAAATTCTTTCAGGTTTGAGTTTTGGGCGAACATCTTTTACATTCTCATTACTTACCTAAATTTTTTCAATAATCATTCTGCATAAAATTGATATTGACAAGCACTAATATCTACAAAAATTGATTATTTAATGTTTTATTAAAATAGATATTTATGATTTCACTGAAGACTCCTAGATGTCTTGCAGAGACACTTAATGTTCTCTTTACCCAAAAACACCATATCTATTTCTGCTTGAATTCTGTACTCATCTTTAATGTTAGCATATTGATGTGCATATTTAACCACAGTGTTTTTGTTGTCAAGTAATTGTTAATATATGAAAATTTAAAATGTTTTGAATATTCCACTTGAGAGTATAACTGTTGCCAGCATCTGTATTAGAGAGAAATAAATGGTAAGGTTGACCACAGTGGCCCTGCCTGTAGTCGACCAAAATCCCAGATGATTTTGAAATTCCTCCCGGAAATGTTTTTAGGTATGAAAAGTAGGATATGTCCAGGAAAAAAAGGACACCTGATCACCCTACCATATCAACATGCTTGTTAATATGATGCATCTTTGCTGAGCAGCTTCGCTCGTTGTAAACAAACCAATCAGCACACACCTCATCTAAATATTCATGAGCATACCATAAAAAGAAGAAAACCTGTTTCATTCTGGGACTCTTAACCAGGCTTGCATTGAGGCTCATAGAACGGCAAATATGCCATTTTCAGCCCAACCAATGTTACACACCCTATTCAGAGACCTTAAGGACCAGCACCAAATACCCTGTATAATCATTCTATGACCCCTTTAAGCTCCTTTGTTTTCTAATTTCTCTAACTAACATCTACAACCATTATGAATAGAATTGTGTTTGCAATCTTTGGGTGGTTTTATCTGTGTATAAATGCAGCTGAAAGTTTTTAAAATGTGTTAAAGCACAGCATAACTTTACCCGTCTGATCTCCGCTGTGGAGAAGCCTGAGCTTCTCAGATGCTCACACTCCTTATGGTATGTCTTAAATCCTTCCACCAGCTCTTCATACTGAAAACACAAGCTTTGTGCTTTAGAAAGTTTCCAAACACTGAAAATGAAATTGTGATTTCGAATTGTACTTGTGACCGACCTGATGATAAGTATCATTGATGATATCATCCTGCAAAAACTCAGCAGGTATCGCCAGCTTCATCAAAAAATGGGCTAGATAAGCCCTCTTCTTTAGGTCAGGGACTTTCTGCAGTAACCAGTGGAGGATTGGGTGAACTACAGGTTTGCTACCACTCACCAAACCCTGTCTGAAGCTGCTCCTACAAGTGGGAAGAACAGAGACCTACTAGCATCTTAAATCACTCTTTAATAAATCAGATTAAATAAAAATAAACCATGGTTAAAAATGTATCTCTGTAATGACACAAACGCAGATATACAAAATAAATAGAATATGATAACATGATTATGAAAAAGTATAGGGTTCAATTTAGAAGACATTTTAATAAAAATAACACTCTGGCCAAACACTCCAAGACATTGCCAGAGGGGTTCTGATGCCTCTCCTTTGCAATCTTGTTTGTTTTAGGGTGTTGCCCTGGTCTGTAATAAACTGTTGCCCTAGTCTGAGGTCAATGGCAGTCTGGAGCAGGTTTTTACCCAGGACATTTCTGTATATTAATCTTTCCAGCTGCCACCACCACACTCACCTATAGGAATAACATACACAAACACAACACCTGGCATTTACACCAAGGAATTTTATGGGTGTGATCAGACGGTTTTTATGTATCCCTCACTTTCTGTATTTTTTATATCCCTCCTTTAGATGTAGCAGAGCTTTTACACAAGATGTCATTCCTGATTAAAAAAACATTAAACCGTAATTTTTCTTGGATTGAAACACACAAAAAAAAAATTCTTTCTTAACATTGTCACAATTAATTTGATACAATTTGGAACAAGGCTCAAACATATTACATGTGGAAAAAGTGCAGTAATGTGAATACTTTCTGGGTGCACTGTACCTATCTTTTTTAAAGACAGTGCTTTAAAAGTTTTACACCAAGAAGTAAAGCAAACCCTATACAAAACTTACACACTTATATTTGGATTTTACATGATAGGCCAACACAAAAAATACATGATTGTAATGTTGGAAAAATGCTTAATGCAATAAAAAAAAAGTGTAGTGTGGCTTTTTGCTCACCTCTTGTGTTATGACTTTGGAGGACCACCTTTTTCTGAAAATGCCTGAACTTTGCCTCAGTTCCAAGTCTATGCATTTCAGTTACAAATGCAATGAATAGAGACCCTTCTCTAGAGACACCATAGACCTCTTAACTGCCTTTCTAATTAATGCTCTTTTAGCCCAACATGTCAGTTTGGTTCAAATCATACTTTTCCATTTTAGTAAGAAGTTTACATATTAGTTGTGCAAATTATCCTGAGCTTTGCAAACCTTAGAAAAAAATATGCAAAACCTGGGATATTATTTAATAATATTTTCTGCTTTAATCTTTCCCCACAATTTACTCCCTGAACTGGCTGTTTGCAGTGTTGCTTAGTCTTCATAATGCTTTTTATTCTCCCTTAAAATTCTGACGCCTTGACAGGGGCAGCATAATCTAATCAATCTATCTATTTACTGATCAGTTGAAATGTTTTAATTGGCTGCATTTAGAGGTTTCAAAGTAAATTAGGGTAATATAAATGTATTTCATTTTCTTATTTTATTTTGAATGATCTCATATAAAAACTATCCTTTTACTACACTGTTTTACACTTGTGATAGGAACCTGCCACAGTGTAAAGGTATGAATAATTTGCAAGATACTGCATATAGAAAACAGATAATAACACTGGCATTTATTAATTCATGGTTGGATATTTGATGGATATGTGAAATATCACTCACACGTCAGAGTGGTTCCCAGGAGGTTTGTATTTCAGCGTGTCCAACAGGGCAGACATTCTCTTCACTGTTTTTTCTGGGGTTTCCTCTCGGATATCTACGGCCTGCTACACGAACAACAAAGCCAGTTAGTGAGGTTAAATGGAAACGATTGATCCGTTGACGAATAGAAGTTTAACACTCAGTTTACCTTCGGGTCTATTTCAGACAGAACATCGTTTAAAATCTGCAGGAGCTGCACGGTGTCCAATGAGTCAAACGTGATGAGGTTGAAGTTCTTCCTGAAGGGCTCCTTGTTTAGTTGTTCAACAATGAATTTCAGTTGTTCGCTCATAGTGGGAGTTTAAAAATATTCACCTAATTGTAACGGCTCCTCGTGTTGTTAAATAGCGAGCTAACCAGCTAGCGCCGACGTAAAGCAAATGTCCCTATTAATATTTAAGTTAGCCTAGCTGACCTGACCAGTCAAAATATTATTTAAGCTTCCTGTCAATGTCAGACATAAAGCAACAGTTAACAAAGAATGCATATAGAGTTGTGTGCTCGGTTCAAAGAAGAGGTAAAAATCGTTGGTCGGTTCTCCATAGATACCGTATAGGCGTCACGAAGCGGTTGCTAACAGGAAATGCCTCATTAACTACCAATGCCTGGGTAGTTCAAGACGGTTGGATTTTCAACGATCTACCCAAACGATTGGATACCCAACCCATTTGCTAACTAGAAATAGAGCAAAAAAAGAAGGCTATTTCGAATATGCTTTGTGAAAAAATATTTCACAAAACATCAAAATGACACAGATGGTAGCTTATCCTACTTACAGCTTGCAGTATTTTTTTTTTCTAGAATCACCAGTTTTAAGTAACATATACAGTTGTAGCTGATTTAACAATTTCTACCTGCCTCCACATGTGTACTGAGCTACCAGCATGAATTTCTTGTGTGTGGGACAATTCTTAGGTTAAAAACAAGGGGGATTCATTTTGTGGCAGGTATTTGCCAATAATTGCATCCCGTGCTATTCAGAGGAGTTGACACTTGTATGACTGTATTCCTGTATATCCATCAGTAGTTAAAGCGCAAGGGTCAGCAAATGTAGGGTGACCAAACGTCCGTATTTCCCGGGACATATCCGTATTTCACGTCCTGTCCCGGTGTTATGCCCAAAAGTGCATGCCTGCCGAAATATGCATCCCCAGTCGCGGGGGCGGGCCTCGCTCTGTTGAACTGCATATCGACGAGGAAAACAGATTAAAATATGTTCAATGGAGCTTAGGTTCTTATATTAATGATATAAAAACGTTTAAAAATACCTCTCGTGGGAAAAAAGTTGTGGTTATTTGGCAGATTAATTTACAAAAGTACGGATTTTTTGAACAACATAAAATCCAAAGATTTTGACCATGGTACGGCTGATTTATTTGTTGTGGTCTCTTGCTATTTACACACAACACTAAACCGTGATAGCCGACGTGAGTTTTGAGTTTGCAAAGCTTTCTCTTAAGTGGAAAATCAAACGCGCATCTATACAGCACAGCGTTCACAGACCAGTGAGATGCGTTCGCCGCGCGTCAGAAAGCTATGGTGCATTCAGGAGCATTGGAACATTTTAAACTTGCAAGAATGAGGCATAAAACAGAACTGTATTTTTACTGAACTTTATTGTATTTTTTTGTTTGTTTGTTTGTTTATGCACATCTGCTAGCTTTTTATTCTAAAAAATCTATAATATTACAGCAGCAATTTATCAAGGTTTTTCAAAATCCTGTTTAAAAGCTCCAAATGGGGCTTCAGATCATATGAAGCAACAATTGCACTGTCATTGTTTTAAAGGGCAGAATTTGCATTTGCTGATCCTTGTACTTAATTACTGATGAATATACAGGAATACAGACGTACAAGTGTCAACTCCTCTGAGCTAGCAGGGGATGCAGTTTTTGGCAAGGACCTGCCACAAAATGCATCCCCCTTGTTTTTAACCTAAGAATTGTCCTACAAACATGAAATTCACACTGGTACCTCAGCACACATGTGGAAGCATGTAGAAATTGAAACATCAGCTACAACGGTATATTTCTGGAAAAAAGCAGGGGATGCAATTTTTGGCAAGGACCTGCCAAAAATGCATCCCCCTTGTTTTTAACCTAAGAATTGTCCTACACACATGAAATTCACACTGGTACCTCAGCACACATGTGGAAGCAGGTAGAAATTGAAACATCAGCTACAAATCTATATTTCTGGAAAAAAGCAGGGGATGCAATTTTTGGCAAGGACCTGCCAAAAAATGCACCCCCCTTGTTTTTAACTTAAAGATTGTCCCACACACATGAAATTCACACTGGTACCTCAGCACACATGTGGAAGCAGGTAGAATTTGTCACATCAGCTACAAATCTATATTTCTGGAAAAAAGCAGGGGATGCAATTTTTGGCAAGGACCTGCCACAAAATGCATCCCCCTTGTTTTTAACTTAAAGATTGTCCTACACACATGAAATTCACACTGGTACCTCAGCACACACGTGGAAGCATGTAGAAATTGAAACATCAGCTACAAGTCTATATTTCTGGAAAAAAGCAGGGGATGCAATTTTTGGCAAGGACCTGGCACAAAATGCATCCCCCTTGTTTTTAACCTAAGAATTGTCCTACACACATGAAATTCACACTGGTACCTCAGCACACACGTGGAAGCAGGTAGAATTTGTCACATCAGCTAAAAATCTATATTTCTGGAAAAAAGCAGGGGATGCAATTTTTGGCAAGGACCTGCCAAAAAATGCATCCCCCTTGTTTTTAACTTAAAGATTGTCCCACACACCTGAAATCCACACTGGTAGCTCAGTACACATGTGGAAGCAGGTAGAATTTGTCACATCAGCTACAAATCTATATTTCTGGAAAAAAGCAGGGGATGCATTTTTTGGCAGGTCCTTGCCAAAAATTGAATCCCCTGCTGTTTTTCCAGAAATATACAGTTGTAGCTGATGTTTCAATTTTTACCTGCTTCCACATGTGTGCTGAGGTACCAGTGTGAATTTCATGTGTGTAGGACAATTCTTAGGTTAAAAAACAAGGGGGATGCATTTTGTGGCAGGTCCTTGCCAAAAACTGCATCCCCTGCTAGCTCAGAGGAGTTGACACTTGTACGTCTGTATTCCTGTATATTCATCAGTAATTAAGTACAAGGATCAGCAAATGCAAATTCTGCCCTGTAAAACAATGACAGTGCAATTGTTGCTTCATATGATCTGAAGCCCCATTTGGAGCTTTTAAACAGGATTTTGAAAAACCTTGATAAATTGCTGCTGTAATATTATAGATTTTTTTAGAATAAAAAGCTAGCAGATGTGCATAAACAAACAAACAAACAAAAAAATACAATAAAGTTCAGTAAAAATACAGTTCTGTTTTATGCCTCATTCTTGCAAGTTTAAAATGTTCCAATGCTCCTGAATGCACCATAGCTTTCTGACGCGCGGCGAACGCATCTCACTGGTCTGTGAACGCTGTGCTGTATAGATGCGCGTTTGATTTTCCACTTAAGAGAAAGCTTTGCAAACTCAAAACTCACGTCGGCTATCACGGTTTAGTGTTGTGTGTAAATAGCAAGAGACCACAACAAATAAATCAGCCGTACCATGGTCAAAATCTTTGGATTTAATGTTGTTCAAAAAATCCGTACTTTTGTAAATTAATCTGCCAAATAACCACAACTTTTTTCCCACGAGAGGTATTTTTAAACGTTTTTATATCATTAATATAAGAACCTAAGCTCAATTGAACATATTTTAATCCGTTTTCCTCGTCGATATGCAGTTCAACAGAGCGAGGCGCGCTCCCGCGACTGGGGATGCATATTTCGGCAGGCATGCACTTTTGGGCATAACACCGGCTTGCTTGGACTCGCAATGAATCCTGGGATATTTTATAAAAGGGGTAGAAAGATACACTATATTGCCAAAAGTATTTGCTCACCTGCCTTGACTCACATATGAGCTTAAGTGACATCCCGTTCCTAATCCATAGGGTTCAATATGACGTCGGTCCACCCTTTGCAGCTAGAACAGCTTCAACTCTTCTGGGAAGGCTGTCCACAAGGTTTAGGAGTGTGTTTATGGGAATTTTTGACCATTCTTCCAGAAGCGCATTTGTGAGGTCGCACACTGATGTTGGACGAGAAGGCCTGGCTCTCAGTCTCCGCTCTAATTCATCCCAAAGGTGTTCTATCGGGTTGAGGTCAGGACTCTGTGCAGGCCAGTCAAGTTCATCCACACCAGACTCTGTCATCCATGTCTTTATGGACCTTGCTTTGTGCACTGGTGCACAGTCATGTTGGAAGAGGAAGGGGCCAGCTCCAAACTGTTCCCACAAAGTTGGGAGCATGGAATTGTCCAAAATGTCTTGGTATGCTGAAGCATTCAGAGTTCCTTTCACTGGAACTAAGGGGCCAAGCCCAGCTCCTGAAAAACAACCCCACACCATAATCCCCCCTCCACCAAACTTTACACTTGGCACAATGCAGTCAGACAAGTACCGTTCTCCTGGCAACCGCCAAACCCAGACCCGTCCATCAGATTGCCAGATGGAGAAGCGCGATTCGTCACTCCAGAGAACGCGTCTCCACTGCTCTAGAGTCCAGTGGCGGCGTGCTTTACACCACCGCATCCGACGCTTTGCATTGCACTTGGTTATGTATGGCTTGGATGCAGCTGCTCGACCATGGAAACCCATTCCATGAAGCTCTCTGCGCACTGTTCTTGAGCTAATCTGAAGGCCACATGAAGTTTGGAGGTCTGTAGTGATTGACTCTGCAGAAAGTTGGCGACCTCTTCGCACTATGCGCTTCAGCATCCGCTGACCCCGCTCCGTCAGTTTACGTGGCCTACCACTTCGTGGCTGAGTTGCTGTCGTTCCCAAACACTTCCATTTTCTTATAATACAGCTGACAGTTGACTGTGGAATATTTAGGAGCGAGGAAATTTCACGACTGGATTTGTTGCACAGGTGGCATCCTATCACAGTTCCACGCTGGAATTCACTGAGCTCCTGAGAGCGACCCATTCTTTCACAAATGTTTGTAAAAACAGTCTGCATGCCTAGGTGCTTGAATTTATACACCTGTGGCCATGGAAGTGATTGGAACACCTGATTCCAATAATTTGGATGGGTGAGCAAATACTTTTGGCAATATAGTGTATAAGTAACTCTAAACAATGTATAAAGACTATATGTGCTAGATCTCTAATATTTAACAAAAAAAAAATTCTTAGTTAAGCATATTGTGCAAAACAGCAATACATTTTTTTAAATCCTATTCAATTCAATTCAGTTTATTTATATAGCGCCAATTCACAACACAAGTCATCTCCAGGCACTTTACAGTTCAACCAGATCATCATCATCCATCAGATTTATATCCCCCACACATATATCTGTTGTTCCAGACAACAGTTGTGTTGGGTGAGAAGTTCGACAAACAAATCCTCTTGTACTGGAAAATGCTATATGTGCATATATGTACATATAGCATTTTCCAGTACAAGAGGATTTGTTTGTCGAACTCTGACAGTGTTATTGGCAATTTGTCTACATTAAAGTCCGCTGTCAGAATAAATTCCAATCCTCCAATTTTCTTGAACAAGGTCCTTGGAATACAAAACCAAAATGAGTCCAAGATTTTAACCAATTTATTTTTAGGGTCCAATTTAGGCAGTCAAAATCAATAACTTTGAGACCCCCATCCTTTGCGTCTTTAACCATACTGCTTTTCTTCATATAATGTGATCTGTTTCTCCAAATTAAATTTAGGTTGATTTGGTTAGTGGATTTAATTAATCTGTTTGGAATGGCATTGGAATAGGCTGGGTAGACACATCTAGACAAGCATTCCATCTTAGATAGGTAGATCCGTCCTAGTATTGATAAATCCCTCTGTAGTCATAAGTTTAGTCGTGACTTGCATTGCTTTATTTTATTTTCTATATTAAGAAGTTGGCTCCGTTTTCGGACTCTGGATAAGTGGATACCCAGATATTTAATTTCAGATTTAATAGGGATATTATAGATGTCTTTCAGTGGCGTCTCATGTACAGCCAGCAATTCACGCTTTTTAAGGTTTATTGTTAAGCCTGAGGCTTTGGAGAATTTTTTGATTTTAGCAATAGTTTTTGAAATTTGGTGTCTATCTTTCAGGAATAATACAGATAGCTAGCATTTATGTGGCTAAGATGAACAGATATGGTGAGATGGGGCAGCCCTGAGGAATAACCACATTAACCTTGAAGCTTGGGGTGGTGCCACTGGGAAGTAGGACACAACTGCTAAAATCTCAATACCGTCCACTGATAAATTCTCAAAACTTGACTCCGAAACCAAAGTGTTTGAGAGTCAAAAGAATAAATGGATGCTCCACGGAGTCAGGCGCTTTGTAGAAGTCTAGAAAGAGAAGGAAACCATCATCTTCTATTTGGTTTCTATATTCAATGATGTCCATTACCAATCTAATATTATTATGGATTGATCTTACCTTTAAGAATCCTAACTGTGTATCTGCAAATAGATCTGAAATCCCTGTTTGATGTAAGTTAGAAGTTTGTAGTCTGAATTTCTGAGTGTAATGGGTCTTCTGTTATCTATGATTCTGTGATCTTTCCCAGGTTTTGGAATTGAAATGACAACTCCATGTCTCGTTGTTGGTGGAAGCACACAGGTTTAAAATATTCAGTAAAAACTTTCATTTTACTTTGCTACTGAAAAAAATAGGATATTTTCCAATAGAAGTTGAAAATCTTTCAAAATACTTGGATCCATATAGTAACAAAGGTGTTGCCAGAAGGTCTTAGCGTATGGACACAACCAAAACAGATGATAACAGCTTCTAGAAGAAGATCACAAAAAGTACAGTTTACAATAATATCAAAATGGAACTTTTTTAGGTGGCCTTTGGCAGGACAGACCCTGTGAAGGAGTTTGAATTAAACTTCCTTTACTTTGTTAGTGAGCAGAAAGTGATTAGGTTACAGCCAATATGTTTCCAGGACACATCAGTCACAAAGTGGTTCCAGTATGATACAGCAGCAGGGGTAGATGCCCTCTCTGAAAAAGGGATCTGAATGATTTATTATTAGGAACAATAATTGGGTTTGCAAAATTATTAAGCCCCCCTTTGCTGTGGTTACAGCTGCAAGTTGTTCTTCTATCACAACTCGGGCTCAGGGAAGTTAGATGAGGATAGTTTTTGAACAGCAATTTTCAGTTCTTTCAGTTATTGGATTCTCAATTGGATTAAGGTCTGGACTTTGACTTGGCCGTTATAACACCTCAATATGTTTATTTCTGAACTATACCATATCAGATATAGCTTTACGAAGATAAATCGCCGTCCCAGTCTCAGGTCTTTCGCAGACGCCAACAGGTTTTCTTCCATAATGGTCCTGTATTTGGGCCCATCCATCTTCCCATCAACTTTAACCATCTTCCCTGACTCTGCTAAGGAATTGCAAAAAAACAGTGATTTTGGTTTCATATCACCAGAGCACCTTCTTTAGCATGTTTGGTGTGTATTGCAGGTGGCTGGTGGCAAACTTTAAACAAGAATTTTATTGGCTATCGCTAAGAAATAGCTTTCTTCCTTAAAGACCAGATTTGAGCAGTACACGACTGATTGTTGTCCTGTGGACAAAGTGTCCTTCCTCAGCTGTAGATCTTTGCAGTTCATCCAGAGTGATCATGAGTCTCTTGGCTTAATCTCTGATCAGTCTTCTTGTTTGAGCTGAAAGTTTAGAGGGACAGCTGGGTCTTTGCAGTGGTCTGATACTCCTTCCATTTCAATATTATCACTTGCGCGATGCTGCTTTGGATGTTAAAGCTTTGAAAATCTTTTTGTATCCAAATCCAGATTTAAATTTCTCCACAACAGTATTTTGAACCTGCCTGGTTCTTGGTTCTTCATGATGCTCTCTCCCCTTTAAACAGAATTAAGCACAGAGCAGGTGCATTTTTACAGAGACTTGATTACACAGAAGATATGCATTATTTGTTCTACATTTTGTCCCTCTCTTCTCGTCCCTTTCTTGTTGTTTTCTTTACTAAGTTTTGTACTCAGCTGACTTTTCATGCTGTCTCAAAAAGAATGAAAGATTTTTTCCAAGCACTAAGCTCACTTAGCTGATTGCTATTTCCTGTGTTTCCGAAAACTCGACGGCAGAGTTACTAGCCCCGTAATTCTTTTCCCTGTAGTCAAGCCAAGATCTGCTTATCTGTTCTCCATTTTTCATTTGTATGAAATAATAGCTGCATAAATCATGACAGCAGACAAGATAGAGGACAGCAGGAGGCAGGATTACGAATCTACTTGCTCTGGAGAGCAGAGTTTGGTGATTATATATGTTGTTGCCAAAGTCTCCACTAGCAGAAAAAAATTGCTAGATTTGGTGCTAGGCGCTTTTTTGAAATAAAAGCGCTAGAGGGGTCTGAAAAGTCGCTAAATATAGCAACAAAACCTCTAAGTTGGCCACACTGCTCTTCACACCATTTTCAAATGGTTTGCTGCTGTCTGTCTGGACGTTTCTGAAAATGTGCAGGAAATGGACTGATCGAATGTGGTGGACAATGAAGGGGGGGGCTGATACGCACTTAATATTATAAGCGTTCTGATGGCATTTTAGCAAAATTATTTTTATCAAAAACATAAGTAATGTGCATAAAAAAGGAATAGTTGTAAAAAAAAAAAAGTCGTAGGGAATTGGCTGTTCCAACCATTGCATTTCCGAATTTTTCCTAGTAGTGCACAACTTCACACGCGTAAATAAAGTGAATGTGATTGGTCGTTTATCAAGAGGGCTTGTGGCGGAAGATTTGCAAGCAAGTCTGGTTGTGGCCGGTGTCTTGGAAGCATCTTGCTTACCAGTTGGCAACTTAGTATCAGTAGGTTCCCAATAGGAAATTACATTGACGGCAACGACACATCCAAGAAATGCTATGGACAGCCTAAACATGCAAGAGGAGAAGAGTTTTTTTGTCGGCGGTCATGGGTGAGTCTCCTCCATCATGCATTTTTTATTTGGAGCGGCGATGAAGTTGTTGTGGAAGAGGACGCCAGGGCTGCAGAAGCTTCATTTGGTGTAGAAGGCTTACAGCCGTACATGTTTTAGCCCTTGCCTGGCAACGCTGCCAGTTCTGTTAGCTGCCGAAGACACAGACATCCATCTCTGTGAACACTGGAACATAACGCAACGGTAGAGTAAATTATTCTTATTTCTTATTTTAATAATTGCGTATATTAGCTGCGGGATATGAATCAAGATCCTATGACTGAAAAAAATTGATTGACAGATGACCCTTGATATATGATTGGCCGAATTTAGGTGTACAGGCTGATGTATAACTAATGGCCCGCATAAGGTAACGAAAAAAAAAAAACCCCACAGATTTTAAGACAGGGTTTTTTTTGTTTTGTTTTTTTATGGAAATTTTCTAACTTTTGGGACAATATGTTCTGATAAAGAGTACATTTACATACATGTTTAAGCCAGAATGATTAGAAATTTAAATATGAACTCCCTGCGACTTTAACCGTACATGTAAAGGGTTTTATGGGGTTCCCTAAGAACTTGTGGCCCTAGGCAACTGCCTAGTATTGCCTAATGGTAAATCCCCACTAATTATCAACAGTCAGTTTGAAGCCTGAAATGTTCCAAAAGTTAAAGGTGGCGAATTCTTTCCCAAGGCAACAAAAGTTGCGATTGCAGCACGGCAGCATCCGAGCTCTTAAACCACCAGGTGGCGATGTGTTCACGAGTCACTACTGTAAACAGTAGCAGGATTAACAAGTAAAAGTAGGGCTGCTATGACTAACCGACATGTGTGGAGCTGCTGGGAGGATAAAGGAAACGTTTGGTATGTTCCAGAGACATGTTTAGTTTTAGTAACTTAGGACGTGTTCGTTTTTATTTTTTACTCCCACCTGACTTCAGTGGACTGTGTGGAAAATACCGACCTGCCCCTGAACTCATCTTTTTTCTGTTTATTTGTCTCTTCTGTTTTATATGAGCCGAGTCATATTCTGGAAAACGCGTCAGGTTGAATAGACTTTTGAAGACATTTCTGTTTAGCTTTAAATGTTCATAATTAAAGCCCATCCTATTGCAGTGAAAGCTTTTTCCCCACTTTTTAATGCTTTTGAGGCATAAATCTGAATGATATCCAGGCCCCTCCTCTCTGAGCTGTTAGTCAGTCTGACACCAGAGACGGAGAGAGCTGCAAATCTGAGAGGAACTCTCGTAGTTTATGTTTTTGTTCTTGTTCTTTTGGAATTGGATCGTTTTTTTTTAATGTTTTTAATTTATTTATGTATACGTTTATTGTTGTTCCGCGTGTAGAAACAAAGGCCAAGAAGACGCTCCGTCTAACTTTCTCTTACTGCTACTTTAAACAGGGGCTTCAGGATGGTGGAACCGGTAGGGTTTGCGGAGGCATGGAGAGCCCAGTTCCCTGAGTCTGCCCCCCCTAAGATGGATCTGAACACATTAGGGGACATTGAACAGGAGCTGGACAAATGCAAGTCCTCTATCCGGCTGCTGGAGAAACAAGTCAACAAAGAGCGTTTTCGGATGATCTACCTGCAGACTCTTCTTGCTAAAGAGAAAAAATCCTATGATGGGCAGAGATGGGGGTTTAAAAAGATACCACAGATGAATGACCAAGATATGCCCAGTGGGTCAGAAGACAGGAGGGCCCAGACTAATGAGGCACAGGTAGATGAGCAGGAGCAAAAGCAGAGGGGCTTCTGCAGGAATCCAAGGAACACTGGACACCCAGAGGAAATAGTAGATGATCTGTTTTCAACAAAACCTAAAGAAAGTGTGTCCCCTGCTCGCCATGACTCTGAGCCTCCTGCTTTCCCAGTGGGAACAGGATCTGTTGCAGCTCTGAGGTCCAACTTTGAGCGCATCAGGAGAGCTAACTCCCAACCAGCAGGGGAAAACAGGGGGTTATCAGTGATGGGAAGCCAGGAGAAACCTTTCTACGTGAACATGGAGTACCATCATGAACGAGGGCTGGTCAGGGTGAATGATAAGGAGGTCTCGGATAAGATCAGCACCTTGGGTTGTCAGGCCATGCAGATAGAGCGAAAGAGGTCCATGCATTCTTTACCAGGAAACCTATCGGCTGTTGCAGGGGAAATTTGCAAGCCAGTTCAGCGTAGATCCACTGAAGGGCCCTGCAACTTCAGCTGGTCACCTGACGATCCTGAGGTCAGCAAAAACTTCCTAAAAGACAGGTCTGCTGAGGGGAAGTCAGAGAGGCAGACAGTAGAGTACCAGCCTTACACCAGTGTGTACATTGGCGGACTGATGGGTGAAGGCGACACTCGAGTGATCCACATCAGGGACGGCAGCATAGAAGAGGATCCCCACCTCACATGGCCGAGGCGCTCCTACTCTCCAGGGAGCTTTGATGATGTTGGCGGTGGCTACACACCAGACTGCAGCTCTAATGAAAACCTGACATCCAGTGAGGAGGACTTCTCCTCAGGCCAGTCCAGCCATGTGTCTCCCAGCCCTACTACCTATCCTATGTTTAGGGAGAAAAGCCGCTCTCCCTCCCACGACTCCCAGCTATCCATCGACAGCAGCAGCCCACCCACACCTCTGCCACAGAAATGTCTGAAGCAGCAGGGCGCCCCCTCAATCATCGGTGTCCGTAAAAGGGGCCAGATGTGGCCCGGTCATGGAGACTCCACCACATCCAGAAGGACCTTCGATGACAACAGTGTCCTTCGAGATTTGGGTAGGTCCCTTTAGACCACACGTGCCCTGACTAGAAGTATTATTATTTAGAAGTTAAAACTCTGAAGTAAAAATGCCTTTATTAGTTTTTTCTTCTTCTGATTGTCAATTCAAATTAGTTCAGAGTTTATTCTCCGAGTACCATAACAAATACAAAAGGATGTGATTTTGAATCGGACAGAAAAGGAAATACAGGATTATCCTCATTTATACATACTAATTTAACCTTTACTTGCCACAGAGTCCAGACCTTCAAAAAAAAGAAAGAAAAAAAAAAGGAATCCGTATTGGTCTGAAAACTAATCTTGAGTCGCAATTAAAACACCTCTTTAATCACTGAAACACTTTAGTGTGTAGCATCGTGTGAGTCACTTATGCATAGAATGCACCAACAATCTCTTTATTGTTGACATCGTTTTTTTGGCCCTAATGCAATAAATCCATCCTAAAGTGTTCTCATCCGTTGAGATTAATATGCTAAGACATAGTTTTATTTATTTAGGTTTCAGATAATCTAACTGAAGTGTTTTATTCCACTGAATGTGGCCCACTAAAAAAGGATGACATGTCTTTTTGAATTTAATTAACTTTCTTTTTCTTGAAGAGTTTTATTTGCTTCCATTACCTACATTTATCAAGCCCTTCTATCGAGGAATTTTTCTCATTACCTTTCAGTAATTAAAAATTTGGTTTTGCATCATTTGATGCTCTTTTGTTCTTTGTAAACAGCACAGCCTTCACTTTTTCACCTCTTTATACTCCCTGCCCTCTGAATGCTACATTCTCTCCATAAAGACACACTGAGGCATTGGTTCCCCTACGGCGTTGGTGTTGGTAATCTAATCCACCCTGAGAGTTTTTTTGTAATCTCACATTGGAGTAATTAACCTAAAGGGTTTGTTCTAGCTTGATACATTTGGGAGGGTTGGTTAAAATGAGCTCAGATGAGTCGGTGAAGAAAAAGAGCCTGTCATGCTTGACGTTTAATCAATCAAGAGTCTTTATTTTCTTAATAAAACCAGAATTAATTTTTGCAGAAAGATTTTGAGACTCCCCCGCTTACAAGATGAATAAAAAACACTTAAAGTAGATTCTTAAACAGCCTTAGAGAAAAAAATCTGAACTTATCTAGAAATGTAAAATCTAGAAATGCAGTAATAAGTGTAGTGTTTGCAAAGTTTAGCCACAAGAAGTCCATTCTTATTAAATGTGTTTGTCAGAAGGATTGTGAGTTTGTGAAGGTGAGACTGAGTGGCTGGAGAGTGGAGGGGGCAAGTGGGAGCCTTTCCCTGGAGACCGGATGTAAGTGTTTGCATAGCGAGTTCCTTTGCTTCATTAGCTTTTGGGAAGAAGCTGTTTTTAAGTCTGTTTTTTCTCGATTTAATGCTGCCGTGTTATACAAACGTCATCCATGTTTCCTGTCGAGATGCACAAACACAATAGACAAATAAGTCAATAAGTATTGATTAGCATTAAAGTCACAAAAACACTATGACAATATTAAGAGGGACAGAGAATAGGGTTTAGGGATCTTTCTAGTCCCATGAAAAGAGGGTTTCCCACCTATAGGAATGTTTAAGCTATTATTTAGGGGAAATCCATCAATCTAACTGTAGACCCATTTTTCTTTTTTAGTTTTGCTCTTTTGTGTTTTGCAATAAAGACACAAATTCATAGTTCAAGCCAGGAAGTGCACATGCTTGTGATGACCCACTGTTAATAGTTTTGGCTGCATAAAGTGACTGTGCTGTCTATAATAACTTCATATGGTTTGTTATGAAAGTTTAAAAACAATAAAATTCTGTCTCTTCCATTTTCTATTTAAATATGATAATTAAGTAGACATACTAAAAATGAACATAATCCTTCAAACTGGCTGCACCATGTGATCAGTACAGCCTATACCACCACATTGTATTTCTAGGTAGGATTAAATGTCCAGAGAAATTAGTGATGAGCAAAACCAATATATTGAATGTATTTATGATTTAAAAGCCAAAGGCCTTGCATTTTATTGGTTCACTGACCCAAGTTAAGCTATTGAGCAGTTAACTTTATCCCAAAATATCCCTACATTTAACTTAAAGCTTAAAAAGACGCAAGGATATAAAAAAAAGAATACTATTTTTAACAGTTTAAAAAAAGTTATAGAATCATATAAAATATTTTCTTTTATTTTTTATTTAGAAATTTTTTGTTCCATAAAATTAAACTTAACAGTTTTAAGAGTAATTCAGTTTCAATTCAGTTTATTTATATAGCACCAACTCACAACAAATGTCATCTCAAGGTTCTTTACAGTTCACCAAATCATACAGTCAAACTGATTCAAAGTTTTCTATATAAGGAAAACCAGCTGTTTGCATAGACTCATTGACTCGAAGGCAATCCCTCACACTAAGAATGCTTGTAGCGACAGTGGAAAGGAAAAACTCCCTTTTAACAGGAAGAAACCTCCACCAAAACAAGGCTTAGTGTGAGCGGCCATCTACTGAGGCCGACTCGGGTTCAAGGAGACAGAAGCAGTAATACAGAAAGAAGCAGAGATGGAAACTGTAAACTAGCTTCACAGACGGCCCTGTCCAAGAAACACACAGGCAGAAAGAGGAGCTCCAAGCCAGCTCCCAAGTCAGAGGATGAAGAGAGCTTATCCAGTCCGTTACAGTCAGAGAAACAGGACTACACTGAGCTTTAACATCTATAAACAAATGTGTTGATGGCAGCTGCACAGCTGATATTTCTCTCCAGGATGGTGTCACAGCCGAACGGGAGCAGAACAGATGAAGCTACTATGGGAAAAAGCAGAGAGAGCATAATGTTAGGGATTAAATACACGTTTAGGTTTTTAAAACTGAATGATTGAAGTTTGCATTTAACTAAAAGGTGTCTTAAACATCAGTACATTAAAATTATTACTATTGTTATTTCTGTTATAAAATACAAGCATACTTGTTTCGGGTTTAAAAAGATCATTTAAAACATTAAACATCTCTATAGATTGTATCATTTGGATCTGGGTTAGCCACTCACCCATTTATTTGTAGTAAAACCAAACATTTATTTATGATTAAAAGTAGCTGCGTGCAGAAATAAAAAAGCAAACATGTCTTGGGATGTTGCGATAGTTTTCTTTTCTGTGGTTAGTAATAGTTAACCATTTTATTTTTGTGGTGTGCTGTGGATCTGAATGCTCCCAGCTGTTGCAGCAGGCAGTGGTTCATCCTATAACCAGTCAGCTGATCCTCTTTGTATGAAATCTCTCTAGTTCTTCACTTTCTTTTATGCACCATTCACACAAAGTCATGCTTTTTCAGAGCCTGAGGTGGACTTCAAAGTTTTTGAGCTAATGGAACAGCTGTCTTATGTGGACCTTGTCTAGTGGATAACAACAATCTGGATTTACCTTGTGATATTCCAATGACATTAGGATGAACCTAGCTGGATTAGGCCTCTGGTTGGGAGCCAATTGGAAGTTAAAAAAAAAAAAACTTTTTTCTCTGTGGCTTTATGGGCTTTTATGCAATTTTTGAAAAACTTGGTTTGGTTGCATTTATTATCAGACCAAACAAGACAAGCCAAGTAACACATGAAGGACTCCCAGACTCAGAAAGTAGATTCTCTGGTCTGATTAGACCAAGATTCAACATTTTTGGAGTTTATTCTAATATGTGTGGAGAAAACTAGGCACTGCTCATGACCTTCCCAGTACAATCCCAACAGTGAAACATGGTGTTAGTCGCATCATGCTGTGGGGGTGTTTTTCAGCTTCAGGGACAGGACAACTGGTTCCAATTGAAGGAAAGATGAATGCAGCAAAGTACAGTTATAGCCCGGAAGAAAATCTCTTCCAGAGAGCTCAGGACCTCAGACTGGGCTGAAGGTTCACCTTCCAACAAGACAATGACTCCAAGCACACAGCTAAAATAACAAAGGAGGGGTTTGAGAACAACTCTGTGACCATTCTTGACTGGCCCAGCCAAAACCCTGACCTAAACCCAATTGAGAATCTCTGGAGAGACCTAAAAATGGCTTTTCCACCAACGCTCACAATCCAATCTGACAGAACTGGAGAGGATCTGCAAAGAAGAATGGCAGCGGATCCCCAAGTCCAGGTGTGAGAAATTTGTTGCATCATTCCCAAGAAGACTGATGTCTGTACTAGCTCAAAAGGGCGCTTGAGCTCAATACTGAGCAAAGGATCTGAATACTTATGGCAATGTGATATTTCTGTTTTTCTACAAAAAATTCTACATTTCATTTTTTTTTGTGGGGTGCTGAGTGTACATTAATGAGAAATAAAACAAACCTTTTTTTTAGCAAATGGCTGCAACTAAACAAAGATTGAAAAAGTTAAAGGGGTCTGAATACCTTCCATACCCACTGTATGTTTACGTAAGCCCGTCCTACATGCTCGTCCCCATTTTCAGTCTGACATAGTGGAAAAGTTGCATATCTTCTTTTGGAAAAGTAAGCTTGTATGAGCGGCACAAACAGCAACTTTTAAACAGCGTGCATGAGGAGAAATGGGCTCATCCATGCTCTAACGCACGTTTAATAGGTGTTCCCTCTCGGGAGCGGGTACAGGGTTGTGCATGTGCATTTTTTTTTTAAGTGGAGAGGGCAGGTCTTTTCAAAAAGTTGTGAAAATCCTCCACTTTATCTTTAAGTCTTGTTGAAATAAATGGCCAATCTAAAATTCCCACATGTGAAATAAGCGTTGTCTCCTGGTTTTGGTTATCTAGGTCGATTGCCATAGCTGGTTTTTAAACATCACCTCTGTTAGGCAGTGGGCCTTTAAAGAGGCCATCTCTCTGATGGGTTATTTTTGCCACTTTTAATTTACATCACAACTCTGACAGGGCTGTGTGTCTGTAATCATTCTGCCGTGTCTGCAGAAGGGACTTGACACTCTGTTTTAATGTATTACAGTACTTATAAGAAAAGATCCACCAAAATGGGATACTAAATCTGCCATTATTAAATCATAATCCATTCTAAAACCTTTAGATAAGACCAGCAGTGTCAGGATGTTGCACAGGTTTGACCCATAAATGGATCGGTCTTGGACTTCTGTTCAATTTGAAAAAAGGCTCTGTTCAGCTCTGCTTCAGACCAGAGATCGGCACAAACTGCTGCCTCAGCAGGATTCACACTGTTGCAATTCTGCCTTTCATGTTGATTGCAGACTCATGGATATTTAACCCGGATATCTGAGCTCTGGTCATCTTCGAAGCCCCTCTTGTTCTAATGTAAATATTGACATACAAGAAGTTCTGGCGAGATTTTTGCAGATTTTTTTATGTATGAAAGTAAGACACCTGTTCTCCTTTTCAGTGTTTAAGAGCTGGCAGTTCATCAGTACACCAGAACAGGCCTACCCAGCTGCTCTCACAGTAGAATGCATGAATAGTCTTTGTGTCTTTGCATGTTGGAAAAGCTTGTTTACAAGCTCGCCTGGACTGTTAATTCTAAAACTTCCATTAATCTCACTGTTCACTTACATAACAGGCATTTCTTGTAGGCAGGTATTGATGGAAAAAACAATGTTTCGCATGTTCTGGTGGCTGTAGGGCTCCCCTTAGATCGGTTATCCTTCCTTGCACTCAGACTTAACTCTCTGGACCTGCAGGCTCAGCTTCCCTGCCTTGTCGCTCTCAAAGGGCCCTCTGTGCTGCTGCCTGGCAGGCTAAGTGTTTATGGAATGTCTCAGCTGCTTGTGGGGATGGTGAGTTTTTTTTTGGGGGGGGAGTTACTGAAATTTAAGTTTTGTAGGAAGTTATCTCATACAACACCTGAGCTTTTACAACCCCTGACCTTTAAGGTTTTTTCTCTGATACTGAAGAGCTCAAAACATCATAAATTCCTCTGAACCTTCTATTTAAACTCAGGACCTATGAAACACCTAAGACACAACGTAGAGCCACAGTATTGCAATAAAGTTAGCCTCTGACTGCAGTACTACAAAAGCTAATAACAATTAGCTTTGGATCATTATATGGGAAATCAGCTAATTAGAGTTTAATCTCCTCCTCAGCCTCCAGTTCTATTCTGAATATTTTTAACATTTCTCTTACCTCTGGGGCATATTGGCTTGGATGTGGGGCCGCGGTGGAAGTTCTGGGAACGACATACGCAAACTCATGTTCTCTCTCTTCCCAGGTGTCTTATGTCATCCCCCCCATAGGTACAGACTGCAAAAAATGGAAATCTAAATGAGTAATTTTTGCTTCAATTAAGTGCATTTTTTCTTGAATTGAGGAGGTAATTAAGATACTTTGCCAATGGAACAAGGCAATTTACATTTAAAATAAGAAAAAAAATTGCTTTGTCTTACTTCAAGTGCATATTATCTAATTATCTTTTTTTAGGAATAATTATACTAATTCCATTGGCAAATCATCTTATTTATCTACTCAAATTAAGGACAAGTACACTCAATTTAAGAATTATTTTACTTAATTCTAGATTGGTTTTGCAGTGCAGCTCTTAGCAGCTGCCAATGGTAGTTTTTAATTGAACAACCCAGCAAGTGATTCATTGCGGGCACAAAATAAAGAAACCTGTCCTTCTCAAAATGTTCCAAGCACAGCAGAGACATAGAGGGGTGCTCCAACTTACAGATCTCCTGTTATCTGCTTCAGCCATTTTGAAAGCTGCTCTACAACCTTAGGAACTTTAAATAAGCTGACACCATCCTTATGGAGTTGGAAGCAGAAAGCTAAACCCAGTGTGAAGGCAGACTTGAGCAGCTTTTAAAAAACAAAAGCACTGTTCTAACTCTAATCTTCTCCTGCATATGTCACTCCTTTTTTCTGACAAAGTCATTAAACGGTGCTAGACACCTCTGAATTGCAGCAATTTTTTTTATAAAATCTATTTTATGTGGATCTCCTTGAAATTATTCCATTGATCATTTGTGTTAACATTTTGTCTACAAAATATACAAGAAAATGTCAATATCATGTCATCAACACATGAAATTTCCAGTTGCAATATTATTAGATATAGAAAACTTTAAGGGAACTTATGGCTTTTAAAAAGTATTTTATACTGATGATTGTATAAAATACTTTTCATTTTTAACACCTTGCTGGACCAAGCTAAGTGCTAGCATGCTTTAAGTCTGACTCCATCATTCCGGTCCCAAAGAAGTCTAAGGTCTCCTCATTTAATGACTACTGAAGTGTCGCACTGACTCTATCATGATGAAGTGCTTCAAAAGGCTGCTAAAAGAACACATCGTCTCCAGTCTCCCCCCAGCATTCAACCCGTTCCAGTTTGACTACCCATGGAACTGCTCCACTGAAGACTCCTTCTCCTCTGCTCTTCACTTGAGCCTAGCACACCTGGAGGAGAACAACCATGTGCGGATGCTGTTCTTGGACTTCAGTTCAGCTTTTAACACCATCATCCCACAGCATCTGATGGGAAAGCTGGAACTGAATCTGTAGGCTACAGGTCAGGTCTGGATTGTTCTGATCTGTAAGGTGTGATGCCTCCATATGCCTCAGCGTCTCTACACTCTGCTGAGCTTGAACTGGCTGCTGGTTCCACCACACAGACCAGTTCCAGACTAGATGTTCCGGAACAATCATCAATGTTTCCATCCATCTCCATTATAGACTGTCGAGTGAACTCCGAAAGTGTTAGGTTTTTACTTGCCCTTAATCAGAGTGTTGCCATGGCACTAATAAATGCTGGATACTTTTGTTAAAAATAAGACAGTTTTCAATAATTTAGAACCACCTGTTATGTCCTGCTGCATGATTTTAATGCAAAATTGCATGAAATCAATTGTGTCGTCAACCTCAAATTGCTAATGTGGCCTATTCAGAGCTGCATAAATCAAACTTTGTTTATGTGGGAGAGCTTGTGATCAAATTTCTGTCCATCAGCTGGCTGTCCTTTGCATGGGCGGTCAATTTGTTCACAGCAGGGAATGATAAGTCGGTATTTATTGTCTCTGTGCTCTCATGGGTCTGGGCAGTGTTCTGTTTTGAACTCGGGGAATATGGATGCTGCTATTTTGGTTTCAGCTGGGCTCAATTCATTGACCTTTTTGCTCAGTTGATTTTTACTTTTGGAAACTGGTATCTGAATTTGATGCTATTTCCCCCTCTGTTCTTTCAACTATGATAAACGAGGGTTAAATCAAGGCTATGAATTTTAATCTAATCAGCTAAAATGTGTTTGCTGCTTAATGAGCACATAATCTCACCCTAAATCTAAGGAGAAGCTGTTGGTTTTTACAAAAGTAAAAATTGAAATTTTGAATTAAGACCCATGTTGTAGTTGAACAGTGTTACTTGATTATTTATGTGACATAGAGGCTGTGACGTGGGTGACTTTATCTCTGCAGCACATCTGTCAATCCCTTTCTGCCTGTTTTATCGTAGTTCATCTGTACGGATTAGGATCAGGGCTTTCAATGTGGCTTTGCTTTGTCATGGGTGAATGTCTAACAGGCCTGTTGTATCGGTCCTGAGTGTCTCTGTTCACATGCTGCAGGAAGGAAAAGTACTCTATGATGCCTAATTGTTCTCCAGACACAGGCTATAGAGTTTGGAGACGCTTTGTTTGGTGGAGGATTGTATTCTTTAGGTCTATTTTTAAAACTTTGTTCTCTGTGTCAATTAGGAAAAAAGAAATAGGAGCAAAAGTATGTTGCTGAATTGTTTACTGTCTGAAGTTTTGTATTATATCTGGTGATTCCTTATTCTTTGCAGTAGTTTTAAATGATATTCTTGAATAAAAGAACTTCAGAGTCCAGTGATGGTGCAAAACTAGATCAGCTTCTCTCTGATCCCCTTCTCTGTGTAGCTCAAATCCACAGCTGTTTAGTCTTATGTAACATCATTAGAATGTCTTTATTATGTTTTCATTGCACAGCCTGAAAAGGTTTTAATCTGCAGATAGTAGGGATTTTAAATAGGGATGTCATCTTTACCACCCTATAGGTTTATGCCTAATCTTTTTCACAGTTTAAGGGCTGTCTAGTTAAAGTAGAGGGGATTTGAAATGGTTTTGAAGGAGGAGTAGTATCTGTTAACAATACAGAATGTATTTAATGATTTGGAGGAAATATATTAAGGCGCAAATGAGCATTTTAGGTTATACCAACGGCAATCAGCAATACACTTGGAAGCTTTATAATCTTTTTTAGATTATGGGGACTAAATTAAGATTAGCAGTTGTCTGTATTTTATTTTCAAAATATACAAACAAAATGTTACTTCCCAAATTACACCAAAATTACATGCCTTGTATAGACTCTGTACTTTAAAATCACTGTTATACTGCAGTCTAAGAAATAAACCCCTGAAAGGTACCAGCCACCAACTAATGTCACTCATCATTGCATCAGTGTAAGACCTGATGGTGATGGACATTTTCCTGTCAGGAGAAGTTCTTAAAATATTGCAGAAGCTATGTGCACAAAATTATGATTCATGTTATCCAAGATTCAATGAAAAAATAGTTTATAAAACAATTTACATTGAGTTTTGTGGATATAAAGAAACTAACAACTTTGATTACTTTTGACTTTTACTTACTTCTTAGGTTTAAGAACACTGACTTTGTCTAAGGACAGTTTTAAACTAGGAGATTAAAGCTTTAGGGTTTGGGCTTAAATGTTTCTAATGATTCAAAATATCTCCATGAATAACATTTGTGCAGAAAGGACAGAGTTTACCATGAGAACACCGTACCTTATAAGTGCTCATAAAAATAGTCTCAAAAACAGAAACTTGGAGAATATCATTTGAAACTGACATTAGAGGACTAAGAATTGTTTTTGGTATTATTGCTCTGAAACCACAGGTAACTGCTGTCTGAGGCACACGAGTATAAAAGTTGCTTTAAATGTGTTTAAGTGTCTCTTAACTTCTTCCCAGATCCGTTAAACTATGCATCTCTGCCCTTCAAAGTATGGGGGCTCTGTAAGGATATAAATGTAACATGCATGACTTTCGGAGGATGTGTTAGAAGGAGTAAAGGCTGTTTGCACAGAGTTGGCCTTGTGTAGAAAGCCTGTTTCCTCTCTGGAGCAAATGGATTGCTGAATTTTCCGGGCAAACCTGCCTGGACACTTCCTTAGTAGGCGTCCTTGTGATCACTACAATAACTGGACTCACTGAGGCTCTATTGTCACGTCAGCTTTCTTACAATGACCACAGCCAAGTGAGCACTGTGTTTGTCATTTGTTTCCATATTAGACAGAAAGGGTGCAGTGTATGAAGTTAAGAGCACATTTTAAATACCTTTCCGGATATGGTTGTGGTATTTGATAAGTTTGGACTCTTAAAAAATTGCTCATAATGGTGCTGAGCCAGTTATCTTGTTGAGGTGTGTTCCTCATCTTTTTCCAGGCCTGCTATTAACCATTTCACTAGGACTTCCTTAGTTTGCTGATGCTGCTTGCCTTGCATTAGTACCCTCTTTTATTCTTTCCTCTTGGGCTTGGGTGTTTGTTGGATGTCATCTTTTATGCTTTGTCCTCTAGGGCTTTCCAGATGACATGGCTCCACCTTTCCCCAGTTTCCGGAATCCTTTATTTTCCTGTTTTCATGCTGCGGTAAACCAGTTTTTATGACCTTCTCTTAAAATACCTCGCTCAACACTGCAAGAGATCTTAGACATCCTCCTTCACTAGAAAACCTTTTAGATGTTTTCTGTCAGTAAGCAGCCAAAAATTTGACAGCAGGGACAATAATGATTACATGTGTCAGTGAGTTGGAGTGGCTGACGGTAATTACAGTATGCAGAAGGCTGCTAATCTTAAAAACTCTGAATGACAAGTGTTACATGTATTCCTATCATGTTTGTCCAGAACAGCCTGGCTGCAAGCAATGCTGTTGCAACACCTCCTTTATTTTATTTTTTTAAAAGGATCCTAAAAAATATATTTTGCTGTTTGATTTTTTGGACTTGTTTAAATAAATGGTAAATAATAAGGAAAAATCACACCAAGCTAAAGGATCCTTCTTAACAAAACAAGTGGGTAAAGGGGGACATTGTGTATAATGAGCAGGGCATGTGTGTTTGCCCTGCCTTCTTACTTGTTTATCCACTGACCTGACTTCAGCTCTGTGACTGGAATATGCTGCATTTATGTAGGTCACAGGTCAGTGGAATTTAACTGTGGATTTAATGCCAAAATATTAGAGCTTGTTGTTGTGGATTTATTTTTAAAGTTCATAACATGTTAACTACAGTGATCTAAAAGCATTTGTCTTAAAATTTTAGTTTTAACTAGTAATCTGTGTACAACCCCCAACTAGCCTATTGAAAATTATATAATATGTCTGGATAAGGACAAACTAAAACGGTTAAAGCTACAGTGTATAATTATTAAAGGTATTTACTCACAGATATACACATTATAGATAAGTAGGTAATTTTCATCTAAAAAAATGAAAGTCCCAATCTTTGATTTAATTGCCTTAGAAATTGCTATTTATAATTACATGGGAGCAGGTTTCACATTTTTGGAGCCATACATCTTTGTGCTATGGAGGCACAGAGCTGACAAACTAGTGACTATAGAGTAGAGACTGACACGGGAGTGGATTTTCACTCCTGTCCCGTCCTGATCCCGGGCCAGAGTAGAAATCTAAATCCTGTCCTGTCCCACTCCTGGTGAAATTACTCCTACTCCCATCCTGCTCCCATTCAGAATGACTCCCGCTCCTGCACTACTCCCATTCTTGTTTTTTTTTTTGAGCGCAGGTGAAAAACTCAGAGCGGAATAACTGTTGGTTTTTGGGTCGTGTCGTTTTTTTGACTCGCATTATAGTGTAGGCTTCAAGGAAAAAAACTGTAAAATGGCGGCGCCGCGCCAGTACTGGATTTTTTTTCTTTCTATTTTATTTTATTTTTTGGCATCGATCCTAGTTTTTTTTTTAGTTATTATTGGTTTGCTCCCGCTCCCGTCTGCTCCCGTAAATATTTAATCCTGTACCGTCCCAATCACGTGATTGTTACTAATACTGACTCCCATCCCACGGGAATCCCACGGGAATCCCGTGACCCGTTGGATTCCCGAAAAAATGTCAGTCTCTACTATAGAGGTAATTATCACACTCAAATGTGACTGTAGCAAGTTAGGCATATATCAAATCTATATGCTACACAGACTGATAAAATACTATTTATAAAATTATCTATGTAAACAAACCAGATCATCTGTTGAGAAGATGATGAGGACGTTGCAGAACCCCTTTGGTACCATGATGGCTTCTGTATTGTTAGAGGGGGAGAAGCGGTGGAGTGAGCAGTTCATGTCACTGCAGTCTGACTATTAGATGTCACTAAAAATTATACATTTTAGCTTTAACTACCTTATTCTCTAATAGTAACTTTGAACATAAAGTGAGAGAAAACGTAAAATAACATTGCAGTTGCCAGCATACTCCTTGGCCTGTGTGAATACGTTTTCGTGTTGTAGATGCTCATCTAGCATTGAATGTAACCGTTATCTGCATTACAGCAACAGCTTTGCTACTGCAAGATTTGGTGATATCATACAAACCTAACATGGCCGTCTTTCTGAACTTACTGGATGGCAAATTATTAAAGAGGCTGCCATTTAAATCCATACTAACAGCTTGGAGCATCATGTGGAGGAAGCTATGAGTTCAGCATTCCACAAATCCCCACAAATTTCTGTTCACACACTTTTTGAACTGTTTTGCATTGAATTTAAATATGACATATGTTTTAGTTAATATCTTTATAAATTTCTCTTGGAGATATTGAATCATTAGGCTTTAAGCGATCAATTGGTTCATATGAAGCTAAGTTTTAGACTTAAGGCAGATTTTCTATACATAAACTTTAATATGCCACCAAAGGTCATGTCAACTGAAGTGATGCACAGGCTGACCAACGAAAGGGCATAGATGTTGTCTGGCATTGACATAGTCCAGATTCCAGTTGGAAATTGTGCTTATGCTTGATGCCTAGTCCATAATGTGTCTCTGTTTTAACAGGACCCAGCAGCTTACCAGCAAACCATGTGACTATTGTCCTTTGTTTTCATATTTCTCCCAGATGCTCCCCATATCGAAAACCTTCCATCATATGGCTATGACCTGGAGCATTCAGAGGAGAACCAGCCTGACTGTGGGGCTCTGTCATTGACCGGGTCTCCTTCCTCCTCTCCACAGCTCCACTCCAAGAACAGGAACAGCAGATTGATGCATTCTTCAGGTTCTCTCGAGTCCACACAGTCGGTAAAGGACAACTCTGACTGGTTACATGTCAGTTCTGCCGCTGCAGCCTTCTCCAGTATATTCTGTCCAAACTCTGTGCACAACATGCTTTATCTGTAGTTCCTCCTTTCGTGTTGTGTCGTGTTTTTCTGCTATGTTAAGTTAAACAAAAACAAGGAAACATGTTTTTTTTCATCTTATTGTAGGTAATTAGTGTTCTTTTTCTTTAACAGCATAACATGTCATATAATTTAGTGTGTTTTGTTTGGACTATGACTACTTATACTCTTTGTCTTGTGTAGAGAAAAATAATTGAATTTAGCTCCTCAAAAAGCTGTTTTTATGAGCTTGAATACAGTTACTGAGGGGGGGTGAACAGCATGATAAAAAAGTTCTTCAAACACAAGAGTTTACACTTGTAAACTCAAAAATTAGACGAGAAACACAAAATTGCAAAGAAAAAAAGCTGCTAAAGAGAAGTCAGTCAGAAAATTAAATTCAGGTTATTTATATAGATCTAATTCACAACACATCAAGATACTTTACAGAGACAATTCTTCTTGAACCTCAGTCGGCCTTTGCAGAAGGTCACTCAGACTGAGCCTGATTCTGCTGGAGTTTTCTTCCTGTTAAAAGGGAGTTTTTCTCACCAATGTCGCTGCAAGCATGCTTAATGTGAGGGATTGCTGAAGAGTCAACAACAAAAGAGAGTGATGATCATCACCGCTTATCCAGGAGTAGCATGTATTGCAAGTCAGTGACTGGATGTAATCAACTGGTTTTCCTTCACAGAATCTTATATACTATTTTAATGTGTTGTCTCCTATAAAGTGCTTTGAAATGGAATGTTTTGAATTGGCCCTATATGAATAAACTGAATTGAATTGAAGCACTTTTTCACAGTGGTAGTGATAACTTGGCTTTCCTTCACTTACAGTGTTTGTCAAGCCAACAATTTCTTAAAACTGTGTAATTTCAGTCCATCAAAGTTCTCAAATATTTTGATTATAATACAAAACTTTGCCATTTGCATTTTAATGCAAAACACAAAAAGATAAAAAAAGGAACACTTTATATTTTTTCCATTTTATAAACACACTATGTGTTTACAAAATGAATAAAAAAAATTGCCACATATCCTGCTATTGCACCCATAGGTTACCAATTAAATACAGTGCAGCTTCCAGATGGCAAATGCTTTTCATTGTGAAGCAGGGTGTTGGTGAAAAGACCATGCATACTTTGGTTAACCAGGTGTTAAAAAGATTTTAACATCCCTTCTCCTTTTTGTTCCGTTCTTCTATGTGTGGTAGTCTCATCTGTGATTTTCAAAGCCCTTATCGGGGTGGAAGTGCATGGGTTCAGCTAACACACTGCTTCTTTTTCTTGCAGAGCAGAGTTTGATGATGCTCAGTTCTTTGTTCCACTAATCGTTTTTTACTGACATATGGCCCTACTTTAGTGGCTAATATCTTTGACCAATTTAAAACAACTTCTTGGTGAGAGGGAAAATTTACTTTTTTTAAAAGGCAACCAATGTCTGGTGCAGGCCTCTTGGAATGTAAAACTCCTGCAGAGTGTAAATAAGCTTCAGGTTTGTTATCTGTAGCCATCTTGGTTAAAGAAAATGCAACCTTTTTACATCTTCTAACAGGTTTCTTTTGTCCCTGATCCCATGTCGAATCAGGTGGAGCTGGAACAGGAAAAGAGGCAGGAGATGAGGAAATGGGTTCTGTCTGGGATCCTGGCCAGTGAGGAAACCTACCTCAACCACCTGGAAGCCCTGCTGATTGTATGTAAAAATACTTTATGCTTAAATGTCCAAATAAAATGTGTTGTTGATATTAAAGATAAACCAAAAAATTGTTGGGTCAAATTTTAGCTTGATTGACCATACGCTCAGAAATCATTTTGCTATCGGTCATAAATCTTTGTAGAAATCTTTGAGAAATAATGCTTTTTGGTCCGTCTTTTCATTGTTTTTAAACACACCAAAGAGTCTTGCAATATTCCAACTGTCTCCTACCATTTGCAACCAAAAATATATCTGCTCAGGTAAGATTTATATCAGTTCAATTGCCAAAAAACAACTTTTTAGAGAAAGTTTAAGATGTATGTTTTCTAAGCGATAAGGCCTTTGTTTTAACTACCTTATAAGCTTGGAACTCAACGCTACTCGCGACATTTTGAATTGAGAAAGCTTTCAGGATTGTTAGCAAAATGTCTTCAAACCTGGAAAACAAAGTCCAGTGGGTTTTTTTTATTTTTTTACTTTTTTGGAATGACTCTGACCTGGATGACTGAGAATCTTCATCAGCATATTGCACTCCATTTTGGATGAGTATGAGAAATTACTCAGGACATTTGCAAATTATAGGAACAACCTTTGGTTCCGGTTCAATTTGCATGTTTTCTAAGCTATATCAAGGCCTTTGTTTGGGCCGCCCTATAAGCCCGGAATTCAACACTCGGCCAAGCAACTCACATTAAAATTGCCTCAGCTCTGATTGGTATGCTGCGAGAACACCAGAGCCGGTGTTCTGTCAGATCAGCATACCGGTCAGACCAGCATATCAATAGTCAATACCCGTTTATCCCTTTAGTTTATCCTTTTAGTTTTGTACGTAAAATACACTTTAACTTTAAACCTAACTTTAAAGAATGTTTTAATGTAATTGGTTCCTAGTCAGCAAAGAATAATCATTGGATCATTATCTATACCTAAACCTAATACATTTGCGGTGATTTAATGAATTGGTGCGATCACTGAGTCCGAGACCGGCCGTGACATCAAGGTACGGTAAGCCGAGCGCCATTCTTTCTGCTTTACAACCAAAATCAATGGGAACTACGATACACATCTGCAATCAACGATTATTTAAGGTTTCGAGAGGACTTCAACATTGAAATTTGCGAGAGCAATAGTTAAACTGACAATGCCCACGTGACATGGATGGCAATTGAATGTTGTAATACATCAGGTAAAAGTGGAAAATAATTAGTTTTTTCACCTTTCCGATTCATGATCCCCCATGAACTGGTTTGTCGTTGGATTGCCAACTTGAAGACAGAGGATTTGCCATTGAACTGTTGGCCAGAGAACAAACACGTAATATTTAGCCAGCATTTCAAAGAAGAATGTTTACGTGATGACTTGGATAATAGCGCGTTGTGACAAACACCAGATACAGCACTGGGACTATCTCAACCGCCGATACCGCACCGTGACGTCACAAACGGGGAGGTGGCAGTAGTGTTCTTTGACAAACATGGATGTCTCCAGTAAAATGTGTTCAAATGAAAATTACTGTTAATTAAAACACTTATCATTTATTGAACAGTATGTAATAATTTCATATTTAAAGTACTTTCAAAAGTTTGAATTCTGAATATGACCACACTTTAGATTTAACAGACATGACCAAGTAATATAAATGCTCGACAAAAAAACAGCACTATTCAGATTCAGCCCTTTTCAAAAAATAAATTATATTGTCCAGTAGGCCTACTTCACTTCTGTAAACACAGTTTGAAATTATTAAGACTTATTTACAATGTCTGTTTTTAACTAATTGTGTTTTCTTTGTAGCCTATGAAGCCTCTAAAGGCTGCAGCCACTACTTCCCAGCCGATGCTGACCATCCAGCAGATAGAGACAATCTTCTTCAAAGTTCCAGAGCTCCATCAGATCCACAAGGATTTCTACAATGCTCTGCTGCCCCGAGTCCAAGACTGGAGCTACCAGCAGTGTGTGGGCGACCTCTTCCAAAAGCTGGTACACAGGTTTTTATTTCCATCCTGATCCCTGGAAGTTGTGCACCTCTGTAATTTATTGTTTACTTTTCTTTGTTGACATAAATCCATAGATGCACCAGTCAAATATTAATAGTTTTGTTGGTCACACTATTAAAGAATGGAACTATTCAGTCTATTTTCTTTCCGTTGGCTGTAAGAGACAGGATGCTGGAGCAACGGGATGCCAAACAGCACCTAACATCGTTTTCAGACTGGAGCAAGTTAAAGGATGAGTTGCAGCGTCCCTGTGCCTAGTCGGAAGAATCTGTAGCATTAGCCTGTGTAATGATCGATGAAGTTTTGCCTGAATCAGACACCCCAAGTTCCAAAACCTAATTTCAGGGAGATGCTTATCCCCCAACCACCCGCCACCCCGGGCCAACGGATCCGCATCGTGCCACATACATACACACTTAAGGCCAGCAACTTTTCAACAACTGTTTATTGACTAACAGTAATTTCTGAAACATAAAACAGAACAGTGTCCGACTTTTATTTTCAATACTTTCAATCTTGTAGCCTTGAACATCTGTTGTGCTTTCTGTTTTTCATGGGGCTTCAGCATACAGTGCACCTCGCCATGGTGTTATCATTCCTCACCATGACCTAGACAGGGGCCAAGAGAGGCCAGTGCCCCTGTAGATCATGTTCATGGCCCCTGTTATGGCCCCTGTACTGAAGACTTATTACTTAAAAGATATTCTAATGATGATGTGCTCTGGAACAGAAATGGTTACTGATAGGTCCTTTGGATCTATTCCATTCTTTTTCTTTACAAATTAAGTTTGACTAATTATTCAAAAACAATAAAGTGATAGCTTCAGTGGGATTGAAATAGGATCCCAGTTTTCATCTGTTAAATGTTTTTTTTTCCCACAAAAATAAAAAAAAGAATTTTTATCAAACCTAATTGAAAAGAAATTTCACTTCATGCTGCTCTCTTAAGATATTTGAATCCCTTGCCCTGTTTTTTATTTCATGCTTTTCTGTGCCCCCATGAAAACACGCTGGCCCCCTCCTGGCCCCCTGGTACATTTGGTCTAGATCACTGTTCCTCCCCTTCACTAGACGTGGATGTACTTTAGTATATTCTACTGAAAAAAATTACTCTTGTATTTTCGTTTTTTACTCGAGGATTCAACCTCTGCCGTTTCACAGGATGCACAGCTTTGAGTGGTAACTAGGCAACTGCGAGAGAGTAGACCAGAGAATCTTATCAGACTGATCCAATCAGCTCTCTGACAACCAGTCACCTGGATGCTGCTTGATCAGAGCATCGCTTTGGACAGATACGCTGCACAGGTTTCACCAGTAACCTCCTCCCCACACCTCGCTCTCTCTTGTTGTCTGTGCAATTGAAATAGTTCTTATCCGCACATGATGCTTAAATTATTGCCTGCCTGCTCTCACTCGCATTAAAAAAAACACATAGTCTAAAATCCGGGATAATTTATCCGACTCGCGGGCATCCATGATTAACTATGTATATCAGGGAGTCTCCCGGAACTTCTGGGAGACTTGGGATGTCTGTTAGGCTATCCTACTTTTAACTTAGTGTTACAAAAACAAAATTTTCTAATAGCTGTTTTATTTTTCTAAAATCTCTAAGAAAGTTTCCCTTCCATCAGATATTAATAAAAAGAACAAAAATAAGCTGAGACTTTTATTTATTACCTTGGTGAATGGCAGAGCTCAGTCTGTCTTAGAACGCAGTGCTTTCCTTCAAGACAGACAATGATTTACAACTTTCGGCTACTTTAGATTGCATGAAATGTAAAATAATAGCCAATATAGTAGCTTGTGAGTCCAAAAGAGATTGATGCAATACAGTGGAGTTGCCATATGATGACGTCATAAGAAGGGGCAGGGCCCTAAGTAGGTCTGACCACCAGTGCAGATCTGGTAGCTCCACCGCAACGTACAATGTTTAAACAGCCATTGCATTTAATTGTGAAGCTCCATCACCGTCAACAATGCAGGAAAAAACTGAAACATCTGATGAAAACTGTAGAACTTTTAGCGAGGGAGCAGGAGGACAAAAGGAGCAGTAGGAATCATTTCTGCAGTCATTCCAGAAAAGTTTAACTTCTGCTAGAAAACATGAGCACTATCAACAGAAATCCAAATTTCTATTGATAGCGGGGGAGTGTTGGCCTAGTGGTCAGCGCAGTGCGCTTGTGCTCTGAGAAGGTTGCAAGTACCCGGTTGGATCCCTACAGCCTGCACTCTTGGTCACTGATCAAGACCCTTAACCCCCGGTTGCTCCCCAAGCGCCGCACAACGGCAGCCCACTGCTCCCAAAGGGAATGGGTTAAATGCAAAGGTAAATTTCTAACATTTAAGTATTATTATCCAATTTTTCAAGTTTACATCACTTTATTTCATCACAGTGTTTTTATCACTGCTGCTTACCTGCACTTTAAAAAATAAAATAGTCTAGAGAGCTGTACTTAACGAAATGTATTTTTGTTTACACCTGGTGTTCAAAAGGACAAAATAAAATCTGTCTAAGTCAATGTGTAATCAATTGTAATTGTAATTCAATTATTATTCAATTATTATTAAATCTAGGTACTGAATCACCATTTAAAATAAGTGGATCAGATTCCTGCCTAAATCTTGGCTTAACCAAGTTTTTGTTAGCAGCATAAACAGAATCTTTGTACACAAAGAAAATGGCTGTAACACATTTTTTCTTAGGGGTGATAGAATCCTAGAGATAAAGCTACATGTCCGAACAGAACCCAGACATGCAAAACTTGATATTCCACTTACTTTAATTCAACCTGAAGGAAGATGGGAATAATGCTTAAAAAAACAAAAAAGAAAGTGTTAACAAGAATATGTTTGGCTATTAGGCCCTATGTGTAAAATGTTATTTTTTTATTACAATGATCAAAAACAACAACTTCAAATAACAAGAAGCACCACATAGCGTTTTGACTTTTTATCAAAGAGACCAGTATTTAGCTTGTGTCTAACTTTGAAAAACTAATTTGCTTAAATGCCTTTCCTTGATTGGTAAAGATTTTTTAAATAGTAAAGACCTGCAGAGTGGGAAGCTGATAGTTTCTGGCTCTAATTTCAAAGCTTAAGGGATCTTGGTGGACCTCACATCTGAGTAGACTGCCTGAAGGTGTCTCCTGGCCAGATAAAAGAGTCGCTTCACCACATTACAGGTAGTTAATTATTGCAGAAGGCTCCATAGGAGGTGGATGCTTACAAAGTAACTTCAGTTTTCACTGTTGAAGGCAAAAGATTAAAGACACATGCATAAAGAGGTTTAAAAATAGAAGGTAATGCTGAATCACAATCTGCTGTATCAGCTGGATGACTGTATTTTTGATTGTGGCATGCTGCAGAGATAAAGCAGCAATCCCTGAAATCTATTCTCTGCTGGAGTGAGTCTAATCTGAGCCGCCTCTGTTCACTACAGGCCAGCGAGCTTGGAGTGTATCGGGCTTTCGTAGACAACTATAAGGTTGCTGTGGAGACGGCAGACAAGTGCTGCCAGGCCAACTCTCAGTTTGCACAGATATCTGAGGTATGTTGTCATGCTACACACGGCAGGGAGGTTTAGTGGTGGACTACCTGAGAGTAGTGATGAAAGGGCAGTTCTTTGTTGTCCTCACTTTCACAGCTCTTAATTAATGAAGGTATTTTGTTCCTTTTGTCTTTTTTTCCCCATTCTGTCTCTGTCAGAATCTCAAAGTAAAAAGCACAAAGGAATGCAAAGAACAGTCAGCTAAAAATTCTCTGGAAAGTGAGTATTGGGTCTGTCCAACTGCCAGCCTTCAGTAGTATGTTTTATAGGGTGACGACTCCAGTTGAGCAACTCTTCTTCCTCCACAGCTCTACTCTATAAGCCTGTGGATAGGGTGACACGCAGCACCCTAGTCCTTCATGTAAGTCTGTTATCTGGGGTCACAACCTTCTGTCATGGTGAACCGCTTTTGAAAACAAATTTATGATTATTCTGTTTTCCTTTTTAGGACCTTCTGAAGCACACACCCTCCAGCCATCCAGACTTTCCATTGTTGCAGGACGCCCTGCGAATCTCCCAGAACTTTTTGTCCAGCATTAATGAAGAGATCACACCACGCAGACAGTCAATGACTGTTAAAAAGGGAGAGGTGAGTTTGACAATCTGTTCTTGGTCTCAGGATTGCATTGTTAATTCAATGATCTGATTTATGTAAATTAGGGTATTAAGTTAGTGAAAAAATGCATATATTTTTTTTTATTCAGAAAAGCAACAACCTACATCATTTACAGAAAGCCAAACTAAAACAAGTGGACAGAATATTATATTGATATGTTAAATCTACTAGATTTAAAATGATCAAAAAATGAAATTTCAGCTAGGCAAAATAATTTCATCTTCATCATAAAAAAGTGTAATTTTAGTTTAGAATCAAGCTAGAAATATTATGGTTAAAATCTTTCTGAAGCCGGGCATACGCTGTACGATTCGCCAGTCGTGCAAGAATTTTTTGATCAGGCCAACTGTCAGCCTCATCGCCCGTCATGTAGTGTACAGGGGGTAACAAGGGGCAATCAGCCGCTCATGGCTACCTCCCGATCGGGAATCGTAAGGTCGGAAGAAAATCAAACATGTTTGAAATTCATATGGTCAACGTAAGTTAGTCATGGGCAAATCACTCAGTGGGCATGCACAAACAAGGATTCTTTTTCTTCCTCTCAGAAGGCGTAAGTGAAAAGGAACTTTTTCTGTAAAATTGACAGATCATAGTAGCCACATTTCCTCAGCCATGTCTTTGCCCAAATACGTCGCCGTCTTTTCTTTTTGGGGCTTTCAACCCACAAAATTGCACAAATTGTCAAGGCAGCACATTTTACTCTTGTTAGCTTCATATTCCTCTTCTACTTTTTTGGCTTACGGATAGACAAGTCCGAGTAATGCCATATCACTGCGGAGCTGAGTCCGACGTGGTTTTTAGACGTACAGTGTGGACTGGTAGATCGCATCTGGGCTCACAGTGGGAGAACAAACATCGTAAGCTATTAACTTATACTGTAAGACAAAACCCTGCGGTTTCGACGTACAGTGTGAGCCGTAGCTGCGTGCAAGAATTGAAAATATGGCACAGTGTGCCTGGCTTCAAGCAGTTGAGGATGTAACACAGGACTGTGTATTTAATCACCTCCACTGCAGCATTGGTTCAGCCGTGGACGTGCTTGGAAGTCACACTGGTCAAATTAAAACATCAAAAACTGTCAACAATTCCTGTTGGTCCGGTCTTAATTAAAACTTAATCTAGCAAAGATAGACAACAAATCCTTGTCAGAAACTGCTGAGTTTTTCCAGTTAAAGCCTGGTTAGATGGACAGTTTTTGCATTGTGTAACTGATTGGTCCCTATGACCTGTTTAATCATTCACCTTTACAATTTACAATTTACCATGTATTTCACAATTATATCAGCCTTTAGGCTTCAGCCATATTAAGGTACGTCAACATTTTCCAGCTGACAGCTATGGATTTGTTGCTTACAATATATTTTTATACTTTTTAAACATGTTTATTATTTTTGTTCTATCCCCACATGAAAAACACCAGCCCATGAACTGCCACTGTCTGTTATCGATGCGTCTCTAATATTTGATGCAAATATTTGTGGTCTTAAAAAAAGTTATATTGGGCTAAAGGGAGTGTTTGTTCTTTGAGGTTTATGTTTATAACCATGCATTGTAACAGTAAGAATCCAGTCTGAATGTTGGTGGCTGGTCAGGAATGGGCATAATTATTCATATTAAATAAGGTAAAGTGTGTTTAAGCTTTTGTAAGATGTTGGCATCAGCCTCTAAGCCTTAAACATACATTCTAAAGTGGGATAAGAATTCTATAGGATTCTACATTTTTGTTAAAGGGAAAAATAGATGTTGGAAGATAAAATCCTTGAAGATGAATAACGGAAAAGTAAACCTTATGGGTAAAAAGTATTACTATTCAATATTTAGCAAGTTAAATGGCTGTGCTTTATGTGTATGGTTTATGTAGGCAGAGATGCTAAGCAGGCCTCCCCAAAGTCAGTCCTGAAACTCTGCCTGCTTCTGAGAAAATGTTAAACATGGATGCAGCTATAAAGATGCTGGGTTTGCTCCAGAGAAAATGTATTGAACAGGTTACTGTTTAGGTAGCACACGCATATCATGAATTTCTTTGACAGAATTCAAATGAGAGATTTTAATCTAGATTAATCTAGATTACTTCTGAGATTGCAATTACATTAATCTAGATGGTATGTAATCTAGATTAAATACCACACTGGAATGTTAGAAGCTTCAAGGAGGAGATTGTATCAAGCATTAATGAAAAAAAAATTTTTATTTAGGTTTCTACATCTTCCCACTTTGTGTTTTTAATTTTTTCCACAACTTTTTTCACTTCTTTTAAAAATGATTATTTGTTTACAAGCTGTAAATGAAACTGAAATCGCTTTGCACTGTATTGTTGCACATTTTTCTGATTTTCCTTTCTGATTATTTAATGTTTAATGTTCATTTATCCTTATTACATTTATGCTACTATGGGTACTTTAAACTTTATGATTGCTAAAAATACTAAAAATCCCTCCCATTTGGGTCTAATAACAATTTGATGATTGTTAATTAAATTTATGTGCTATTAGTTTACTCTTTCGGTGGTGGAACGGCAAAAACGTCTTCCTCTGTTTCTGCAATCTCCCATGCCTTCCACTAAGGCTGGAAGCTCACATAAAGTCCTCCGAACAACTCTTAATATTATTGTATTGTTGGAACTCATTAATATTTATGATGCTTTTTGAACAACTTATCATACTGAGGTTAGTTTTCAAAATTCTAGGATTTGTTTGAGAATTTAAGTTTTTTCTAAAATAGCATAGAGTTTCCCAGTTAATATGGGCTGTGCCTCTTACTTTCCTCCTCTTATAAACCATTTTTATCCAAACTCTGGGAAACAGAATCTCATGTTTCATTAATGTTGAGGCTGTTTATCCGTGCATATGGTCATTTGAATAAGCATCTGGAAATTGTGCGTGTACCAGACTCATGGCAGTTTTCCTGAGATCTTGATTGATATCTGCAGATTTTTCTTATGTCTTATGTCAGCCTTAAGATGTTGCCTCACAAAAAGACTGAAACCTTTTCCTTCCTTTAACTCAATATAAATTAATATGATGGCATCTTCTAATAATTTAAAGGCGTTATTATCTTGATGTATGGAAACATTGGATTCTGAGGAAAATAAAAATTTTTGTTTTCTCATATTATTTTTCCATTTAGGAAATATAGATTATTTGCCAATAACTGCAATGTTAAAACAGGATATTTCTGATTGTCTGACAGTGAAGGAAACAAGGTGTTTTGTTTTTACATTCAGGGAGTGAAAATATCAAGTTTAATCTCTAAATATGTAAAATATCCACCGATTAAGGAGGATCCAGGCCCATTAGGTCAGAAAAACAATCACCTGTAGGACCCCAGGTTAATGCATTTAGGTTTCAATGTCGTTGTTTTTACTGTTGTGGGTTTAAGGATCATATATGGCCCCATAATATCCTCCCTTTCTTGACGGTAAAAAGCTTAGAGTACAAGGTGTCTGGAAGCGGAAATGAAGCAGGAGTGTGAGTCAGGTCGTTGCTGACTCATTTTACACTGTCTGCTGTAAAACAAGCAGACCTTTCAGGAAGCTTGTGACCAAACAGCACAAACACAGGAGGCAAAGGTTCTCAGTGTCGCAAACGAGGAAAATCTCCATGCTCACTCCCATCCTTCCCTGCTATGATGTCCAGTATGCTTCCCAGAAATGACCAGCACATTGCTTTATTGAATAGTCTCTCTGAGCAACCTTTTGCACTGGGTGTGTGTACTGACTTATCTGTCTTTCCTGGCCCCTTTATGCTTCCCAGTACAGCACACATTCGCATTGCTTGGATTTAGATGGTCTGATTGGGGATTTCCTCTTTACTTTCCTTGAAACTTTTTTTGCTTGAATGGGAAAAACTTAACCCATTAAGTTCTTGAGTAAATCTTTTGCATGTTGTCTAAGAAGCCTGAAATCTAGCAAAGAGTTTTGATGATTAAAAAGCCAAGTCTTGGTTCACTTGAAAATACGAATTTGCTGATTTATATGGTCGGCTGTCTGCTAATTTTGTAACTCTGCTGATGTTTTGTACTGTAAATGCCTGTAATTACCCTGACCATTATACCAAACAGTTTATTTGAGTTTTCCTTTTTCTACATTCTCCAGTGCTTCGTGTCTCATTACTGTGCAGGCAAAAGCAATGCACACCCCCTGTTTGAAAGGTGACATCTCGTGCAATGACAGCTGCTATTTTTCCATTGGCTTATTGACCTGCGGTTACATTTCTGTTCCAGAACAATAGGCGGAAGTAACCCTGGTACAGCTTTTTTAAAAGGGCCCCATTGGACACACTTGATTCCCTCAACAGTGGGTTTGGAACAAGGCCGAACTGAGCTGGAGCGTGCAGAGAGCAGAAGAGGAAAAGCATGCCGCAGTGCTTTCCTTGTTTTTGTCCAGCTGTGGTTGGTGTGGAAGGCGTTCTCTCATATAGGCAGTATCTTGATCCAGGAGTCAGACGGCAGCTCAATGCCATCAGATCTCCCTTTACCATCAGACTAGGCAGCTTTGACACGGAGCAAAAGGTCTGACGGTAAAGTCTGGTAATTAGAAACCTCAGACCTTCACACTAAAATTAATTTATCAGCAGCAGCAACAAAACATGGTGTGAAAGCAGTTTACTAACAAGTAGAACAATGTTATGGTGGAGCTCGTATGACACCTGTTTTAGAAAATTAAAGTGTAGACGTAGATTTCATTGCAGAAGTATTCCTTCTTACCACGTTTCTTTTTTGCTTTTTGTTCTTTATTTTGTCACATTCCCACACATGCTGCCTTTAGAAGTGATTTATGCGTAATTAAGAGTTAAATGCATCGTTTGTTAGAGAACTTGTTCAGGGTTAAATTGTTAAAGCAAACATTAAACTTGGTAGGGAGGGATTGCAGACATTTACAGTGTTGGTGGGAGAATCTGTTGACAGGATTAATCTTTGTCATGTGCTCAGACATCAGGTCTTTAGGAAAGTGAGCAGAACTGAGATGTTCTACATATGATCTACAGTAAGTTTGGTTCCTCACAAGTGTTGTAGAACATAACAGCCATGTGAAAGACAGTGCAGTGGGCCGAAGAGAGGAAGTCTGAAGAAGTTTAATTTGAGGACATCACCCTGAGCAGGCTATTCCCATAATGAAACATGGCAGTGGCAGGATTATGCTGTGGTGTTGCTGTGATTGTCAGGCTGCTCAGAGCAGATAGCAGTGTCGTTTTTGACAGTTTTCTTAGTTTTAGTCTTCAGGATGAAAATTATTATTAGTTTTAGTCGCAATTTGGTCATTACCAAATGTGATGGTTTGTCAATTTTAGTTGACTAAAACTCAAAAAGGTTTTAGTCTAATTTTAGTCAGTTTTATGTTGTATTTCAAAAAAACAGTTAACCTTTGCAATTTCAAATAACAAGCAGATCCTTTACTAGACTTACAGCTCTTGCCAAGATACTGCAATTGCTGGAGATACAATGCTGGTAGGCAGTTCAATCTGAAAAACTCACATGAAGAGAAAAGACAAATAGAAAAAATTTATTGACACAATTACTCTTTGGTGCTCAGACCTCGGCAGGAAACAAAGAACTTAATTTTTTATCGATATAGATGAACAGGAGTAAAGAATAGGGCTGTTTCCCCCAGGCCTGAAACTGGTGGTGGAGTGGAGATGGATGAAGTTGGTCAGTCTGTAGACTGCTGGCTAGCGAGACTGTATGCTGAGCTTATGGGGAGATCCAGTGGACTGCGTGGGCTAATACTAGAGCTTACTCAGGGACCTCGAAGATGGAAGTCCAGCTTGGATCAGTGATGGGACTAACGGCGTTGAAAGTAACGGCGTTACTAACGCCGTTACCTTGTTTTAGTAACGAGTAATCTAACTAGTTACTTTGACTGTAACTATAACGCAGTTACCATTGCAGACACCCCGTTACTGCCCGTTACTCAGGTCGCACAATGAACCTTTTTTCATGATAGGACTCGTGCGCAGCTGCGTGAAGCTGACACCCCACCCACGTCAAAAAACTCTGCAAATAGACTGAATGGTTAGTGCAACGTTAGTGCAGATTTGTGCAGAAAAAAATATTGTTTGTGCTACTTTTGTTTAAGAGATATTAAAGATTATTTTTTAGGTCATCCAGAGGTGCGCGCCTTGTCATGAGAGAGGGGAGGATGAGAATGGCTGATGTATAGTGAGATTCCGTCTGTCAGTGGGTAGGTGGGTGTTTCCGCTGGTGGGTGTTAACGTACAGCACACACAGAGAGATGGAGAGTGGGGATGACTCCAGCAGCAAAACAGCGTTTTCCACATGGAAATACCGGTGTTACGTCGAGCTGCGTTTCCCCATCAGATACGGTTTCCTCTGCATCTCCGCACAGCGCAGGCGGCACGATTCACCGCGCAAGCGACAGGAAACGCGCATGCTCGCTAAAGGCGCGCAACAGTCGCCCTGTGCTCGCGCCACAGGAGAACTATGGAGAGCGTGAAAGATCAAATGATTAACCTGACAACAGCCAGAAATGATAGCCTATATGGAGAAAGGGAGAAATCTGGATGGATGGATGGATGGATGGATGGATGGATGGATACTCTGCCTTCTCAACCTACTGTAATTTTAATTTTAAACATTATTTGATGGCCTTTGTGGCAGGGATGGAGATCCATATTTTATGTCACACGCAGAGTATACATCTTGATAGATAGATAGATAGATAGATAGATAGATAGATAGATAGATAGATAGATAGATAGATAGATAGATAGATAGATGTTGCAGTATCTATAACAACCCAAACACACAGGATTTCAGAATTAGACATCCCCAGTTATTAATTTCACCAGATCTGAATGCCCTGTTAAAAACTTCACCTCGCGTTCCCCCCTGATGTCATTTACGTTGAGTTGCAATAATTGCAAAACTCTCTGCAGGTTCTTGTCTTTGTCGTCCGCTCTATTCAACTGGCTTTGGAAACACACCGCGAGAAGGTGGGGGCTGGGTGGTGAGGGTTACGGGGCGAGAAACGGAAAAGTAACGCAGTAGTTACTTTTACTAGTAACTAGTTACTTTTATTGTGGAGTAACTCAGTTAGTAACTCAGTTACTTTTTGGGAGGAGTAACTAGTAACTATAACTAATTACTTTTTCAAAGTAACGTGCCCAACACTGGCTTGGATAACACAGGTTCAGAGAACCTGTCCATGTTGAGCAAGCATGAGCGACAGTGGAGAGGAAAAACTCCCCGTTGGGAAGAAACCTCTGGCAGAACCAGGCTCAACATGCCGGTCTTCTGCCGGACCAGTCAAGATGAGACGCGGAATGCAGATGAAACCCGATGAAGCTTTAGCTGCAGTGGTGCAGGAGGGGCTGGAGGTGGGTTGAAATGGGTCATCCGAATGAAGTCAGACAGCTCGTCCGCCACTTGCACACTTAGAAGCAGACCAGCAGATCAGAAGTCTTTAACATTGACTTGGATGCTGATTGGCTTTGGCAAATATTTGAAAGATCCCCCCAAAAACCTATGAATGGGGCATGTCAGTAAAGTGAAACAAAGCTGCAGACATGATGAGATAGTAGAAAGATTCCTGATCCAACGAGAAGTAGTCTAAACCAAAAGAAAGTCAGAACGCAGCCCTTAAACAGTGAACCTGGGATGATGCACAATGGCAAACTGCTGACCAGGCAAGAGACACTGATGCTTGAAAAATAACGATTCAGTGATAACTGTGGTGATAACAGTAATAAAAGTAGTAACAGGCTGTGACTGAGCGCCCTGCCCGCCATGACCACAGACAAGCTTAATGAAGCAATGAGTTGAGGGTGCAAGCAGAGAACACGCACGTGCAGCAATTAGCTGGGGATATAATACGCGAGGATCGATGAGCTGAGAGCGAGATGGGACGCGATGATCTAGACTAACCCACAAGCGGCGATGACCAAAGACAAAAAAAACAAGGCGTGATGAATAAGTGTAATGTTCAGCGGAGATACATAAGCCATGATATGCTAAGGGGTTTGAAGCGAAGCCTTGTGATGCGAACGCATGAAATGGATTTGGGTGTGGTGCACCTGAAGCAATGAATTGAGGGCCGTGATGAACCTGCTGCGATGAGTAAGTGTGATGCGCCTGAAGCAAAGAGCTGGTTGGCCGTAATGCACTGCTGCCATGGAAAAGAGCGCAATGAGTGGCGACGCAATGGGAAAAGCAGGATCGTCTGCCGCAATGAGTATGGGCGCCATGAAGTGCCCGCTGTGATGCTAGAAGGCGGTAAGAAATGCCCGCCACAGTGTTGCCGCCTAAACACCCACAATGATGGGCACCATGAGGCACCCGCGGCGAAGGTAGAAGGCGCCCTGAGGCACCTGCCGCAAAGGTAGAAGCCGCCATAAGGCGCCTGCAGTGAGGGAGAAGGGCACATAGGCTTCCACCGCTAAGGATGGAGGGCACCATAATCATCTGCAGTGAGGGAAAAGGGCACATAGCACCCGCCGCTAAGGATGGAGGGCACCATGCGTGCCCCGGCAGCCTTTGGAAAAGCGCCCCGCACAGCTTCGGCGGTAGGTAGATGCGCCACGCCCACCTTCGGCGGTAGGAAGATGCACCACGCCCACCTTCGGCGGTAGGAAGAGGCGGCGCTCGCACCTCCAGCAGTAGGAAGAGGCGGCACGTCCGCAGCAGTACATGAAAAGAGCATCATAACTGCCTGCCGCAGTGATATAGGGCGTCATAACACATGCAGTGATGAGAAAGTATGCCATAAAGCGCTTGTTGCGATGGATGGAGGAGCCTAGGGCGCCAGCCATGATGAACTCGTCTAAGGTGCAGATTTAGATAGAACAATGCGCCGAGGGGAATGCCTGAGACTGTTCTGACGTTCAGACATGCAGTTTAAGATGATCTGAAACTAGAGCAGAGATTAATGAATGCACTGAGTTACATAATCACCAACCAGACAACAGGCGCAGAAGACACATGAGCTTCCTACTGATCACGAAATAATAGTAACGATGGTGAACTGCCAAAAGAAATTCCGCAACGAAAATGAGCATGATACAATTAAAAAGTGATAAAATGAGTCTGCTAGGGAATCAATGCGTCTCAACCCCAACGCACCAATGGAGATGATAGCCGATGACTCTAAAGAGAAGGCTGCAGTTTAATTTATCATTTAGAGTGACGAGACATCCACTAGAAAATTCACCCCACCTATGCAGTGAAGACTTGATTGAATGTTATGTGATAAGCCATATCTAAAAGAATTTTTTTCTTTTTTATGATAGAAACCACTGAAAATCGCTGACAATTACAGTAGATCACGTTTAGCCTGGTGAAGTTAATTAGTTAATGGATTTATTGAGTCACATTAAGGAATTTGGGTTCCAGTAACGAGATTTATTCATCTAATAAATGATGCAGGATTAACTGGTGTTGCTGTTTGACTGGCAGACAGTGTATGTGGTTAGACCGAAGCATGATTCAAATATATTTTAAACATATGTTCAAATGATTTAATAAAGTCGTTGGGAATAGGAAACAACTAACTTTTCACAAAACTTTGGTTCTAAATTCAGCTTCCTTAAAAAGAAATCTGAGGCAAGCATGAGTTGAAATCAAAAACGGACTGAAGAAACTCCATCAGGGCAGCGCACATCTGCTGATTAAACCACAATGACGTAATTAACCGAGAACATGTACAAAACCAGTCGGGGACGTGAAAGCAAAGATCAGAGACTGATGTTGATTAACGATGAGAAGCTGTAAGCTGAAGAAGCATGTGCATGTGATATGAGCTGAAGAAAAGAGCTGAGGGTATGAATGAGAAAACACTAGAGCCTTGGAGCAATACGTCTCACCTGAAGAGAATCAGTGTCAGCGCGCAGAACGAAGAGCGAGCCATCTGACTGCTGATGCTGAAACACAGAAATGTTTGGAGACAGGGGAACAGGGAGTGGCGGAGCCGCGAATCTCTGCAGCATTACGTGGATCAACAGGTGTGTCAGAGGATAGGATCCAAGCAGCTGAGGATCCAAAGCTAACTTCGAGTTGAAACGGGTCATCCAAATGAAGTCAGACAGCGAGTCCGCCACCTGGGCCCTTAGAAACAGACCAGCAGATCGGAGGCCTTTAAGATGGACTTGGATGCTGATTGGCTTTGGTGGAGGTGTGGTCAAAGCTGATTGATTGAGTCTTCCGCCTATGCTCTATTTCATCATTGCTGTTGGGCAGAAAACTTTGATTTATAGAATTCATGTAAGCTTTTTTATGAATTAATGCCCTACTTTATACAAAAGTGTCTCACAAAAGTTGTGCAAATAGCAGATCTAGTTAAACACATCATATTGGTTAATATAGCAGAGAGACAATAGCACAATTTACAGTAAAGTAATCGTTTTAGAATGAATTATGCATTAAACACAAATCAATCAATCTTAATCATTCCAAAAAGCAAAGAACAAAAACTTGAAATTTTGGGCTTTATTTCTTTCATTTTCCCCTTGGTTACCACTGCTCAGGGGTCAAAGTAGATTTAAATTCATAGGGGTTTGATATAAAAACAAATCCAGAGAGAACCTACATAATTTCCTTGTAATGCCATGGCAATCCAGACCTAAATTGAATGAATATGCTAACTAAAATGCTGAAATATTTAAAGGAAACAGAGAATTTTTTTAATGACAATGCAAGAAACATTTACATCGCATTTGAAAAGATAGAAACAAGAACTATGAAAAAGAAATAATCAGAATATTCAAGATCTATATACCTTTTCATCTGGCTCTTTATCAAAAAAAACAGTATGCAATTACATATTTGCTTTGGATATAATTTAGGGATTCCTTTTGGTAGAAATTAAAAAAGGTTTAGCATCACCTCTTGTGAGCTGGAAGAAATACAATCTTGATAGTTAGACAAAGGGATTTTTATGCTTGGCAGAGGATGATCATATAAGAGCTCATATATTTATGAAGTAGCGAGGGCAGGAAGTGCTATATAGCTGAGAGCCAACCATCATTGTGGAAAAAAAATAAGATTTTATATAATTTACCCTATTATTTCACTGTTATGTAATGTTTGTTTGGTTTGCAAGCAAAATCCCAAACAAATGTTTAAAAATATGTTTAAGATTGGGGTTTGCATATTGTGGGTGTTTTATTTATTCAGTGGCAGGTCTCCCTTGTAGGTTGGTAAATTTAGACTTTTTCTTCCTTTAAACTGAAACGGATTTAAGGCTCATAGAGTTTGATGTTGTTCTGAGCAGAACCGACAGCTGCTGAGGGATCGCTTCATGGTGGAGCTGGTTGAAGGTTCCAGGAAACTTCGTCATGTCTTCCTCTTCACAGACCTGCTGCTCTGCACCAAACTGAAGAAACAGGCTGCAGGGTGAGTTCTGGTCAGAGATGCTCATGATCAGTGAATCTCTTTCTACATGTTGCTTGTTTTATATTAGAAGATGAAGAATCGTTATTCAACCGTAAGTTTAAGATACTTTGAGATGAAGGTGCATCACTGGGGAATCTTTAAGTTTTGTTATTGATATGTCATCTTTCAGAAAAGGGCAACAGTATGACTGCAAATGGTACATCCCACTGGCTGACGTGACCTTCCAAACCATTGATGACTGCGAGTCCTGTCCCATCCCTCTGGTCCAGGAGGAGGAAATTGATGCGATGAAGATAAAGATATCCCAAATCAAGAATGAAATTCAGAGAGAAAAGGTGAGAACTCCCCTCAGGGTACCAATGGGGCAAAAATAAAAAATATAAAATACATTAAAAAGTAACACAACAGAAAAGAGAAAAAATGTGGTCCTCCAGAGAAATAACTCTTGCTTTTTACATTTAGAGGACCACCAAAGGAGCTAAGATGATAGAGCGACTGAAGAAGAAGTTGTCTGAACAAGAATCACTTCTGCTCCTCATGTCCCCCAACATAGCATTCCGTGTGGCCAACAGAAATGGCAAAGTGAGTCAGATGGACAGATAAAAACAAAAAAGCATAATTTGTCTATCTGATTAGGATTCCAAGTGCAACATCAAGTAGTTCTGTCTGTAGCATTTCTAAGCTTGGCTTCTGCTGCCCTCTGTTGTTGACAGCCCCAAATTACAGAGTGGAGCCTCCATTATTTTGCTTTTTTTGCCTTTTAGGGATTCACATTTTTAATCTCCTCTGATTATGAGCGAGCAGAGTGGAGAGAGATCGTGCGAGAGCAGCAGAAGAAGTGTAATTATATTTCATTTTATACCACAATAGCTGAGATCTCTAGTTTCTCACACCAAGACTGTGTCTCTCAGGCTTTAAGAGCTTCTCTTTGACCTCTCTGGAGCTGCAGATGCTCACAAACTCATGTGTGAAACTCCAAACTGTTCATTCTATTCCAATGACCATGAATAAGGAAGGTGAGCCACCACTATACTGCACTTTTGACTTAGCTCACTGGAATATAGAATACAACATTTTTTTATATATATTTAAATGTAAAATCTTCCTGCACAGACGAAGAATCCTCTGGTTTATATGGCTTCCTGAATGTCATCGTCCACTCTGCATCAGGACTCAAGCAAAGCTTAAGTGAGTCTTTATATCTCCTATAGAAAGCCACATCATGGCTCTTGATGATTGTCACCTTCTGTGTTGCATGTGCAGGGACACGATGTAAAAGTCCATGGCTCCCTAAACAAAAGCCTACATGCAAATTTTTTTTTTATTTAAAGTGTAATTTGATAGAGCCTTGTATACAGTAACATAGACAAACTGACTAAAACAGAGGTATAATGCCCTAATTAATTTATCCTTTGACTTAATTACACAGGCTAGTCGGAGAAAATTTTGTTATGAGGCAGGGAGAATTAGACTAGACGTGTTTAAAAAAAAATAATAATAAATTATTTCTGACAATACACTAACACTTATGCAGATACTCGGCTCTTCTCACAAAATTCCACCATCTTGCACCCTGTTATTCTTTGGTGCCGGAAAGGCTTTTGATCGACTCAAGTGGAAATATTTGTGGAGAGTTCTAAAACGATTTAAATTTGGGGGGAAATTTTATTGCTATGATTCAAACATCATATTGAAATCCAACAGCAAGAATGTACATGGGAGGAGCATTCTCCGAGCTTTTCCACATAGGAAGAGGGAGTCGTGATTTAATTTCTGTATTGAGCCGCTGGCACAATTAATTAGAAATTGTCCACAAGTATCACCCATTACAGTTGGATCATCAAGTCTTACCGTATCATTATATGCCGATAACACTTGTATTCATATGGCGAATGTCCAACAGTCACTTCCTCATGTCTCAAAAATATTGCGACCGTTTTGGTATCTTTCAGGATATAAGGTTAACTATTCTAAAACAGCTCTGATGCTAATTAATACTGACAAGCACACTACTTTGCCACTACAGATACAAACGATGAAGGAAGTTACATATTTGGTCTTTCAAATTTGTAATGATTCATCACTCATAGCTACAAGCAACTATTTATCTGTTTTAAAGAACATTGAAGAAGATACCAATAGGTGGGCACATCTCCCAGCATCAGTCACAGCTAGAATAGCAGTAGTTAAAATGAATATATCACCCAGAATAAACTCTCTAAGTTCTATGATTCCATTGCGGGCCCCTACTGGTTATTGGTGCAAATTAGGCTCTACACTAAGGAAATATATCTGGAATGGCAAAGCGCTCAGCTGTTAAATGGTTAGTACTACAGATGAATAGGTCTAATGGTGAATGTGCCCTACCTAATTTCAAGTTTTATCATTGGGCCTTTATATTGAGGGGATTTTCTTATTGGCTGATTGAAAGCAAAAAAATCCTCATGGAAAATTATCGAAGAAGAGTTAATCGAACATATAGAATGAAGGACTTTCTGTTTCTCTGAGTTTCAACTAAGACATGTAACTTGAATTATGGCCCACTATTGACATATATGTTAATGATTTTCGAGCTGTGAAGAAATATTTCAAATGTACACAATGTTGTATATAAATGTAAATTGTCACCTTTCTGGAACATTAGGCTGTTTTTATCAGGTGGGAAGCCATTATCACACCGAGACTGGAATAGTAAAGGAATTAAAGTCCTACGGGACATTAGGGATGGGAGTCAATACCGAGTTTCCAAGAATTTGTTGCTAAATATAATATTGTTCTATTCTTTTACGGGATAAGATCTGCATGTAAGGGAGGGAGAAAGGGTGGAGGGAGGCTGGGGATAGGGAATGATGGAGGGGGAGGAAGGTTAAAACTAAATAATTTTGTACACCAAAGTGTCATTGTTTAAGCTTCAATTTTAATAATCTTAATTTAAAAAAACAAAAAAAAAAACAGATTCTTAAAGATTTAATTTTGAGTCTACTCTTGGCAAATGTTCTACTTTTAGATCTTTACTGCTCCCTGGAGGTGGACTCGTACGGCTACTTTGTCAACAAAGCCAAGACACGTGTGTACAGGGACTCGACAGTGCCCAGCTGGAATGAGGTGCGACTCAATTAACAAGTACAGAATTTCTATTAAGATTAACTTCACATGTGACATATTTTTTTTTTTTTTTCTTGGAAGGAGTTTGAGATCGAGCTGGAGGGCTCTCAGACTCTAAGGCTGCTGTGCTACGAGAAGTGCTGCCCCAAAACCAAACAGAGCAAAGAGGAGGGAGAGATTACAGATAAGATTGTGGCCAAAGGACAAATTAAGGTACTGAAAGTGATGCAAGTTACAGAGAAGGCGTCCTGTGGCTTACTTGAAATATAACTAAATATGCTGATTGCATAATCTTCTTGCAATTAGAGTCCAAACAGGGTTAGATTCCAACATCCTTATAATCATAGTATATGAACCTAAAAAATGAATAAGAATCAGTATACAGTATGAATATTTTCACATTTGTTTGCATTAAAACTATATAACCTATTGGGGATTTTTATTAAAGACGTGCAAAAATAGTGCACAAGAAGTGCACAAGCTGCGCAAAATGGAAAATGATAAAATTCATTCAAGCTGTAATTTGTTTTACAAATAAGAAAAAAAATAAAAATCAAAAGTATGATATTTGTGTTCAGCCCCCATGAGCTGATGTTTTGTAGAACAGCTTCAAGTCTTTTGGATTTTTCTCCTTGAATATATTGGAAACCAAGCCCAAATTCAATGAAAGATTGAAGCAAATGTTTGCGTATTTTTAGATTCTTACGACAGATTCTAGTTCATATAATGGTTTCGACTTGGACTCGCCTACTCTAAGTAAGAGCATGCTTGTTTCTAAGCCATTTAATTTAAAGTTTGGCGCTATATGATGATCTCGGCCTCAGTCTCAAGTCTTTATCAGCCTTACAGGTTTTTTTGCTGTAATTACCTTAATCCTTTCCTTTTTTTATCTATATTTCACCCAAAGCAGATGTGTTTTAGTTGTTGACGTGTCTCTATTCCTGTCTGACTCATGGCATTCCTTTAAAATTGCCCATAAAACAGCCCATGCAATTCATTAAGATGTACAGCAATTGCCATGGCTTTATACAACAGGATTTTCTGGCAGATAGGACGTGTGTCTGCTGTAACGTGGCTTTCAGACCAACACCCACTTTGCTGTGGTAATGGTACACAACCCTTTGAGAGTAGAGTTAACACAAACCAAAACAAAGGGAATATAGAGTTGGTGTTCCTGCAAAAGGCTGCAGGAATCCTAATGTTCTGCATTTATGTAATTTTTGCTGAAGGGTATTTTCATTAAATATCAACTTTAAAGTTTAATTGATAATTGAAGCAAGTTTTTTTCAGGGAATCTCCTAAGCAATTGAGTTATTGACAGCATAATTTTTTAGCATTTGGTTTTAAGAAAAAAGAAAGTTGACAGAGCATCAGGTTAATGTTTTACAATGATTAAAGAGGATCTTCTAAAGCCACATGAATCTTATGTAGCACTAGGTGGCCAGTTGATAAACATTTTTGTATGTGAGAAATTAGCTTTTGTCTTAGTCTAATGGTTGGTTGCTCTATTTTGGTGTCTTTGTTAGCTAATCCCATCATTTTACTGCTGTAGAAGTAAGTCATGAGGGTGCTTCTGGGTTAGTATAGCTCGACCTGATGATTGTGTGTTGTGACAGCGGGGGATTAGACTTTGGGCTAACCAAATGTAGCTGTTGGCACTGCTCTGCTGCTTGACACCAGGAGTGAGATGCTGAATGCTTGTTGGCTTCTTCCTCTATCCTTAATAGATCTAGAGTTCCTTGTGAAAGTATACATACCTGGTAAATATTTTCACGTTTTTTGATCTTAACAACCACAAGGTTGGACTAGCAACACCATTAACTGGATACTGTTTGACCTGTAGAGTCAAAGACAAATTTAAACAGAACCTTAAACATAAACATAATATTTTATATAATTTACATTTACTTTAGATCAACATAAATTGGAATAAATCTGTTCTTTAAATCAGTCTGGTAAGGGATCAGAACCATTTCTCAGGATTTTGGCCTACATTCAACAACAGTGAGTGTTATCCTTAAACATAAAAAATTTTTATATCTTTTTTCAGGAGTAACTGTACTGCCTTTTTTTTAAATGCAAAATATTACGTCATATAAGAATCCAGAGGATCATTCAATTTTTTAGACCCACCTGCAAGAGTTAAGGTAAAAATAAATAGAGCAAAACACATTGTTGAACCACTGTAGAAGAGAAATGGCCAAGTGGTGATACTGGTCAAAAGTGAACCAGCAGTTCTACCTCAAAATGCCTATAAACAATAAAAATGTTAGGGTGTTGTATAAAAGAGCATTTCAATCAAGCTGAGATACTCTGGCATTACTTAAATTTGCCTTTTTAAGTATGCAAACCCTTAAATAACACTGCAAAAAAATGGGGCCTGTTTGGTTTGAATGGCTTTCCTGCGTCCTGCATTAATTTATCTTTAGAACCACTTTTTGTAAATTAGTCTTACAGATTTTTGTCAGAAAGTCATATGTGTTCATGATTTAACTAGATTAAATGCAAAAAAGGAGGAAAAAATCTGATAAAGGGGGAGAGAAAAGTTTATTTCTCACATCTGTTATTTTTCACAGCAGTTTAAGACCTATGAGGGGCAATTCAGATAATCTGCCTATTTAAAAATTATCCTTCTTAGTTTTAAAATTTGTAGAAGCCTTTTAAAGCCTTGTAATCAAGATGCTTGTCTCATGTGTGGCTAAAAGTCTTTTTTAAGAGGACTTGTTTGAGTCTCATTGGTTTTTATCCTTGTTCCAAATTAATTATTTCACTGTTAGATTTAATTCGTGAAACAAACCGATTTTTTCTGGAAGAGCATTTTGCTTTTTAATTATGTATTCAAAAGTTTAAAAGAGCGCTCTTCCTAACCACTATTATTGTGGGTCTTATTTTATTATGAACGGGCCAAACACAGGATTCTGATTTGAAAAGAGATCCTGGTGTAAGATGAAAGTGTGCTGAGATCTTTGGAGGAAAACAAAGGATTGCAATCACTCTTATTTAATTCTTATAGCCTGGACTTTAGAGAATACTTTAGAGCTTTAGTAGATGTGGCACGTGCCCTTGTGTGAAAGGGCAGCCTTACTAATACCTATTTGGTCTAAGAGGATTTTTGGTTGCCTTAGATGCTGCCTGCCAGAATGTTTATAGCAGCAGGCAAGAGTACGTTGGTAGAAGGGTATGAGGGGATTCTCAGGGTTAATCCTACAAATCCATTTGGGAAGTAGAACAACACAGAAGGCAAGTGTTACTCGCCAGGCTGCCTGGCTTTTTAGCATTAGGGAAAATGCAAGAGTTTAATGGCTTGTTAGAGTCGAGAAACATAATCAAGATTCGTCAACACGGAGTCAAGGGGTTGTTATTCTGGTATTCCAATGTTTCTACTTCTGTTAGTGGTGCGGTATAGAGACTAGCAGTATTTCATAGGGCTTTGCGGCTTTCTTGTTATTGTTTAGTTGGACAGACGAACATAAAACTACTGCCAGATGAGATGGGTGAGAACAGCCTTAATGAAGAGGAAAGTACGATTTGGGCCATCAGCGGGTTTGACCGAGAGGGAGACCCGGTTGTAAGTAGACCCCTGGGTTCAGGAGCACGTCTTTGGGAAAGGGTCCGCAACAGTCTGCTCAAACCAAAGGTAAAGAGGTAGTAAAAGATTGAACTACTATCTAGGATGACCAACGGTTCTGTTAAAGCCTTGGAGTTTTGATTCAACCTGTTTTAGTTCCACCAACATTGTGTTATATTTCCTGGGCCTGATTATCTCTTAATCAGAACAATTTACTGCCTCCAGTTATTTTTATTCTGACTTTTTATTAAAAAAAAAAAAGCTGTTAAATAAGAAAATAGGTTATTTTCTTTAAAAAAAAGTATTATCAGAGATTCAAATGTTTCTTGGGTGAAGGAATATCTGCCACATTGCTCAGGACCAGAGCTTAGCAATGAGACATGATGCTCTTTCGTTACTCATCAGGTCTGATGACTGATTCTTCCGGTTTCTCATCACTTACCCCCGATTCCACATACTCCCCCCCCAGATTCCACATACTCTGTCAGCGCTCCGCCCCCCTCACGTATGTCCTGCGGAGCACTTGTCTGTCATGTTAATCAATAAGTACTGTTCCACATCCACCGCTACTCCTCCGCACGTCACCGTCCACGTACGTCTTCTCCGTCCGTCAACGACAAAATATGGAGATAAGCTATTTTTTTGCTCCGGTCCAGCCAGGTCAAGATCAGCTATTACCATCGCACCAAACAGAAAAAAGAACGGCGAGAAGATCCGGTTTGTCAAATTAAAATATAGTAACAACAGATCGGTAACTACAAATTAGAGCATAATTCTTATATATTATTTTTTTAAAACTAACACTGTTTATTTAAATGATTGGATGCAAACTATTGGTTATTCACCAACCAGGAAGCAGATTTCTCATCTTCATCAAAATATTTATTTTATACCGACTGGCTTAAAAGTTTACTCAAATTCAGTCAAAAAAAAACTTCTTATTGCAGGAACAGATGAAGAGATGCTAAGTTTTGGAGTAGAGAACAAAGTTCATAAAAAAAACAAAAAAAAACAACAAAAAAAAGGTTTTGAATGATCCTAGTTATCCCCATTACAAAACTCTACAACAAAAATAAAATGTTTGGGCATGAACTGCACATATTTTGATGCTGATATATATATATTTTTTTAATGCATCACTTTAACTTAAGCGTTAAAAAGTTAAATGCCACAAAACAACAATGATAATTGCTTAAGCCTCTTATTTAATTATCTAAAACAAACATTAAACTAAGACTGATAAAACCGAAAAGACAAAAGAATCCCTTGTGGTCCTTTTGATACCATAGTTGAGCAGCTCTGTTTGATTCAAACTTGTTTTTTTGATGATATAGTACTTAATATATTGAGTTTATTGGTCAGACGGGCATGCAGGTGGAGCAGTGGTTAGTGCGCACGACCCATGTACGGAGGCCTTAGTCCTCGACACAGCCGACCCGAATCCTACTGTCAGAAAAATGAGCTACTAGTGCCGTAAAAAATCCCCCCCAAAAAAAAGTTATTTGCTAAAGAATGAAGCCCTAATCTATCACAACTATTTTATTTTTTGGGCCCAGATTTACTGGTCCAAGTTGGCCAAATTGTATATGATCTTGTTTAGGTCAACACAGACATCAGTTCATCACTTTTTATTCAATATGAACTCATAATTGATAAAATACCTCTCTTTGTAATACCACTAGCTGCAAACATTTAGTGTTTCATATTTTCATTTGTTGTGAAATGTCATTATTTTACAAGCATGATTCACAGCTTGAATTCTGTGGGCCTTTAAATTAACGTAAACTCCCAGAAGGGATGACAAATAAATCACCTTTTTGAAAGCAGTGTGTGTCATTTGTTTTTTTATTTTGAGATTTTTGTGAGAAAAAAACAACAGATTTCGTAGGTGAAATTGGGAGATTAGATTTTTTTCAGCCACGTGCTTAAACCTGTTTTTTTTTATCATAGACATAATTTAAAATGAGCAGACCATAGAAAACATCAATAAATCAGATTTCTTTGTATTTTTCTAGCTGGATCCTCAAACTCTACAGAATAAAGATTGGCAGAGAACAGTCATTGCCATGAACGGGGTAAGTTTTATTCTCCAGTTTGCCCCTGATGCACCTGTAACTACAATACTGCAGATGACTTTGAATGTGACCAATGTTAGGAAAACTATGATAAGAATAGATCATTTTATTTATGATTGGAGAAGATGAACAAAGTCTTACGGTTACCCATGATTAAGTCGACATAGTAAGGGGGAAGTGGTGCTTTGATTCTGCTCTTAATTACATATATCTTTCTTAAATAGAACAAACGATCTATGATAAAATAATTTATGCATACATTAGAGCAGCAATGTTGAAGGAGTAACTAGCAACTAGCAAACGCAAGATAAATTAAAATAGGGTGTATTACTATAAAATATCCATCTGACCATCCATTTTCTAACACGCTTATCCCAAGTGGGGTCACGAGGGGTGCTGGTGCCTATCTCCAGCTGTCTACGGGCGAGAGGCGGGGTACACCCTGGACAGGTAGCCAGTCCATCGCAATATTACTATAAAATACGGTCATGCTAATGTCCTGTAGTCTGAATGGGGTATAGCAGATATGATTTCAGGCTGATTGCAGGTTATATATGTAAATATTGATCCCACAACTTCATCAGTTGCTTTCTCTGACCTTTTGTAGATTGAGGTGAAGCTGTCAATGAAATTTACGAGCAGGGAGTTCAGCTTAAAGCGAATGCCATCACGGAAGCAGTCTGGTGTCTTTGGAGTAAAAATTCAAGTTGTCACAAAGTAAGTTGCTTGTATTTTGTTTGGTATTAAGCTTTTTAAATTAATCTTCCATATATCAGTGTCTCTGTATGTACGGAATAAAAGATTCTGTACTGAAAAGGTTTGCCTGCCTCATACATTGTCTTGGTTTTCCACTTCTCTGTTGTCTTTAGGCGGGAACGCTCCAAAGTTCCACTAATTGTTCGGCAGTGTGTGGAGGAGATTGAGAGACGTGGGATGGATGAAGTGGGGATCTACAGAGTGTCTGGTGTTGCCACTGACATCCAGGCCTTAAAGGCTGCTTTTGACTCGAGTTCGTTTGATTTCAATTTGTTCCTTTAGTGCTCTGTCATGGAAACGTATGACATGATAAGAGGAAGAAGCATTTTAACACACCAGGTCACTCTACTGCTTGTCTTGTTCTGTCTACAGACAATAGGGACGTATCGGTTATGATGAGGGAGATGGACGTAAATGCAATTGCTGGAACTCTGAAGCTATATTTCCGTGAGCTGCCAGAGCCTCTCTTCACCGATGAGTTATATCCAAACTTTGCTGGAGGCATCGGTCAGTCTTCCTGGTTTTATCCTTTCAGTATTGTCATCAGCCATTCTTTAAGTTTTTGTTCTGATGGCTGCAAATCTGTCTTTGTCTTTCAGCTCTCTCTGACAGTGTTGCAAAGGAGAGCTGCATGCTCAACCTGCTGCTATCTCTGCCAGAGCCAAACCTGGTGACTTTTCTCTTTCTACTAGACCACTTAAAAAGGTAAAAAGTTGCTTTGTTGGATGAAGTTCTAAAGAATGTGTCTTGATGTTTCTGTGTACCTGTATTTAAGAGACCAGGCACCAGTATGAGATTTTTAAAGTAAATCTCGAAAAAAAGACCTTTAGCAAAGTATGCAGGACTCATCTTTCTCCAAATCATCAGTTTGTTTTTTAAATTAAAATTGTACTACTTTAGGGTCAGCTATCAAAACACAGTTAAAATATGTTTTAGGAGATGGCTTCTTGTGATAGAGCTAAGCAGACGTAGTTGAGATAGCTCCAAGGAAATGTGATGAGAATTGTTATGTTTTGATACTCAGTATTACAGTCTTCTATTATTACAATGGGTTTATTCAGTGTGCTTTTTTTTTTGTGGGTCACCAATTATTTCATCTGACTTTGGCAACGTTTTGAACTTCATCAGTGATGACTGCTGCTAATGGCCACGTCAGTGCTACTTTAAATGTGGCGACCTTCACTGACCAGCTGTGTATATTGGAGGCAGGGCTCTTTGGGGAAAAAATGAATCAGTGGTTGATTCGTTGAAAACTAAAATATCCTCAGTGCACGAAGAACTGACCTCATCTACCAGTGGCCACACTAGATTAGCATGATAATCGAAATAGAACACACTGCTGTTTTATGCAGAGACTCTGTCCGAGACCTGCACAGTACCGTTCCCACTTTGCGGGTGAGGTGTCATCCTTAAAAGCTAAATGTGTGGACTTGGAAAGCGAGCTAGACGAAATAAAAGAAGATTGATTCCCTTTGATGAGGGCATGGAGGGTTCTCAAGCTTCTAGCTGGCTAAGTGAATGGCTACAGTATACTATGGATCTCAGCTTGCTTTGTTTTAGGATGCAGGACTCTGTAGGCTCCATCTATGGCTGGTTCAAAGAGTGGTGAGGCACCACGACCAGTGATTGTATGTCTTTTATATCAGAGGGATACGTTGGTGAAGATTCTCATTCATCCAGGCAATAGTCATTTGACAAAAGTAAAAAAAAAAATAATCCACTGGACTTTGTTTCCAAGTTTCAAGATGTTTCGATTTTCATCCAGGAAGCTTTGTCAATTCAAATTGTCAAAAATAGTGTTGAGTTCAAGGCTTTATAGACCTGACCAAAGCAAAGCCTTGTTTTGGCTTAGAAACATGCAAATTGAACCTGACGAGCGGGTCCGCCCCTTGGAATGGGGGTCGTTTGGTTTCTTGGTAGGCTGTAATACCCGAAACCTGAAATTTGAGAGATAGACAGGATTCCGGAGAGTGAGTCTAGAGAAAGGGCATCCATACTGTTAGCATATCAATTGAGACAGACCTCCACATCCAATTCATTTCCAATAATAACTACTCCACCAGGTGTAGTGCTGACCCCTTATAAATAAATAATATATTGAAAGACTTCTATAGTACTCCCTACTCATCCCAACATAAAACTGACCCTCAGGCATTGCCATCTGTCTTTCATCAAATAAGAAGACAAATGCCTACTATTACTTCTTATCAAAAGAAGTCCATTGAGCAGACTCTCCAAGGAGATGAAATTATTAAGGAAATCCATACCATGCAATCTGGGAAGTCTCCTGGTCCCGACGAACTGCCTATAGAATTTTATAAGAAGTTCTCCACCCAAATTCTGCCTCTTCGATTAAACATGTTTTATTGATTCTTATTGATGAAACACCGACCCCCCTCTCTCAGACAAGCCTCCATTTCTTAATACTGAAGAAAAATAAAGATCCAGATCACTACTCTTCGTGTCGTCCTATATCACTTTTAAACACAGACATCAAAGGGGAACGCCGTTTTTTTTTTTTTTTTTACATTGGGCCCTTAATTTTACGTTATTACATCATGTTCTACTTACCCATATGAGTTTTTGTGTTATGACAAGCAGCCCGGGCCACAGGCGGCTACGCTCTACCCCTTCTATTAATTCAGCTAGCTAATCTGAATCGTTCAATTCCATTTCGTGAGCGAGATCATTTGTGGTAGTAGCACTAGACATCTTCCAGGCATGTGAGTAAAACTAGCAGCAGTTCAACGGACAGGATGAATGAACGGTAGCCGGCGTGCCCGGATGACGTCATACACACCCGCTTTGTTTTAAAAAAATATAAATATAAAAAATATAACCGTGGATGTCTGGGGGACAGTGATTCGCCTACATGTTATGAATGCTGGCGTACCATAAATGATAAATTATGAACAATTTAGTTTGTGCTTTCAAGTCGTTGTCCATAAGAAGATGTTACTTGGATATAACCTAACTGAATCTCTTCAGAACAACTCTAAATGACACAAAACTCATATGGTTGAGTAGAACATGATATAATAACGTAAAATCAAGTCCCAGTGTAAGATTCTTGCTAAGGCCCTGTCTCTTAGGTTAGAAGTTGTTCTTACCTTTATAATGCATCCAGATCAAACTGGTTTTATCAAAAACAGACACACTTTTTTTAATATTCTATGTCTTTATAATATTATTTATGACAATAATTTTCATTGTCCTGAGGTAGTCATATCTATGGATGCTAAGAAGGCCTTCAACAGATCGTTTTACCTTTCTTTCTAACTCTGGCTTTGGCGAGGGCTTTCTTGCGTCTGTGTGGCTTCTATACACCTCTCCCCTATCTTCAGTGCCCACAAACGGTATTTTTTCTGAATGCTTAGCCCTACACAGGGGAACCCTCCCTTTTGTTGTGGAAAGTGTCTTTATATGACGATGATCTCCTTTTATACGTTTCCAATCCAATTTAGTCTATGCCACATATACTTGAAACTTTAACATCTTTTGGGGCTATATCAGGATATTAACTCAATCTTGATTAAAGCGAAGTCTTACCTGTTAACCAAACCACCTCTTCTAATTTAGTGTCTTGCCTACCCTTTAAAGTGGCGAAAAATGGTTTCAAATACCTGGGCATAGCCATCTCTCCCAAGTTCAATAAGAAAAACTGTGAAGCCCTTCTTTCACGTGTGAAAGATGATCTGAGCCCCTCACTTCAGCTGGTAGAATAAACTCTGTAAAAATTAATGTCCTTCCTAAATTTCTCTATTTATTTCCGTGTATCCCATTGTTATCTCAATCTTTTTTCTACCGCTTAGATGTGGCAATTTCACAGTTCATTTGGAACAAAAGGGTCCCAAGTCTACGTAAGATGTAATCACTTGGGATTTAAAACAACATCTCATGGTCCCCTGTTTCCCCCCTCTATGAAGCCTTGTGCTTTCAGGCTATGGTACCAGAAGGGCCTAACCATAGGAAGGGATTTGTTTGTAGATGGTAGATTTGCCCTTACACAAGTACTTACAAGTACGACACTTATAGAAAGGATTTTCCAACAATACCTTGCAGATATCTCAATTAATAGGATTTTTAAGCTGCCCCTCTTGATCAAAGACCTTGTACCCACTCTGTATAGCGATATACACTCTCTGTGTTCTTCTCCTGACCAGTCTTTTAACCCTCTGGTCCCAGTATCTGGGGCCAGATCGGACACTGGCCTGGGGGTCTATTTTTGGCCATGTTCACTCATCTTCAGTGTGTGCTAGGCACGGGGTAACTCAGTGTACAGTTGTACACAGTGCATACTGGACGAAGGCTAGAGTTTTTCGTGTTCCTCCCAATACTGACCCTTTTTGTGACAGATGTCCCCCGCACCGTGGGACTCTGGTCCATATATTTTGGACATGTCCATCCTTATATGCATACTGGTGTTCTGTAGTCTCTTCCGTCTCAGATGTGCTGCAGATACAATTAGAGCCATGCCCAATTGTGGCCTTGTTTGGAGCCCTTCCTAGCACAGTCAAAATATCTAGTTCTAAATCAGACTTTAGAGCATTTCTTTTTCTCTTAGCTAGGAGGTTAACTTTGATTTACTGGAAGGCGAGACATCCTCCCTCACACTCCTTATGAATAAGAGATGTTCTGCTGTTCTCAAAGCTGGAAAAGATAAGACACTTGAAGAAGGGTGCTGTGTCAAAATTTGATAAAGTTTGACAGTCATTTCTCACTTATCTTAAATTCCCTGAACCTACAACCCCCAGAGGCTTCTTAATTTAGCAATGGCCACGTAGTAGCCTGTAGCCTAATTTTTCCCTTTCTTTATCCCTTACTCATTTGTTTTTGACCTAAATCTGTATCCCCCAACGCAAAAAATTTTTTTTTTCATTTTTATTTTTGTTTTTTTTTGTTTTTGGTTTATTGTCTTGGTTAATTAACATTAGCACAGCCTAAGCTCAGGGTGGGAGAGGAGGGTGTGGGTGTTTGTAATTGTTTTTCTTTATTAATTAATTTTATTATTTTTATACTACACTGATCAGTCTATCACTGCATGCATCTGATTTATACTTTAAATTATTGCGTGGTCTTTGTTAGTGCAGAAACTAAAATAAACCTTGGGGGAAAAAAGATGTTTTAGGGGGTCCAGGGTTGGGCTTCATTTTAATTTGAACAATTTTGTTTCTAATTTCAATTCCCAGTTGGAACCAGGTTCCTATCAATTAGTTTCTTTTTAAGGAATAGTCCTAGAAGTTAACATGTGTATGCTGGCTGATCAGAGCTGGTCTGGATCAGGATTTTAGCTAGGAATATTTCATAGGGTGTACACCTTTGTGTATCATATCTTTAGGTTTTTGACGGCATAGGGATGTCCAAAATGTTTGAAATTTGGACTCGGAAATTTGGAATTAGAAATTTTCTTGCAATTAGCTATTTCTTGCATTTTTAGGTAGAATCTAGATGACTTTTTGTCTTTGTTACAACACTACTTTTGTTCTGATTAAGGGAAATATGTGTGCTTGAGTAGAGGTGTAAATTTGATAAGACATGAGATCATTTTTAGGTACAATATTATGTTTCATATTTTAATTCAAGCAATCATAAAGTGTAATGGTACATTCACACTGCAATTTGAGCATCTAATAGGCGACTGCTGCTTCTGTTTTAATGCTTACCCATATTAAGATCAAATGATTGCAGGAGCATCTTTGATGCTTCTGAAGGGCATCCAGTAAGGTGTGTCCAGATGCGTCTGATGCTCCTGCTGCTCGGGTGTTCAGTGGCAGAGAGTGGCTTTGCTATATTTGATGCTTGTGAAGCAGGTCATGCGCGTCAGATGTTGAGAGAGCATGAGGCACTGTTTCAGATGCATTAAGTTGCAGTGCTCCTGCTGCTCTAGAAGCCCTGCAGGACCTGTTGATGCACTTTGATGCCATAAAGTTTACATGTAAAGCAGCTGCTTCTGCTGCCCAATTGCGTCCTGTGTCAACATAGCATAATGCTCCTGCATTTGCTGCTTTTGAAATTTTGAACATTTGAGATAAGCTTCCGGGGTAATATAAGGGCATACCAAAGCTGTGCATCTCAAAAACAGGGTGTACAATTTGTCACTTTTTTTAAGCAAAGGGAGTACAATGTAGGCCTGTAGACATTGCTAGCTAAAAGCCTGGTCTGGATGAATTAATCAGAACTTCTTACTGGATTTAAAATTTATATTCTTATTTCATTAACTACAAATTATCAGAGGGACATTTTCATCAAGTTTATAGATATTCAACTTATGAACTCTGTCAATTTTATGTCATTTTGTTTCACAATTTCAAAAAAGTTAAAATGGTTAAAAAAAAACAAACTACTGGACTTTGTTTTTCCAAGTTTGAAGATGTTTCACTTCCCATCCAGAAGGCTTTTTCAATTAGCGTTTAATTCCAAACTTTTTAAGATATCCCAACAAAGCCTTGTTGTGGCTTAGAAAACATGCAAATTGCACCAGGAAAACAGGTCCACCGCTCAGTAATGGGGAGTCATTGAGTTCTTTGTCAGCCGCAATGCCCGATACTAGCCTATGCCTCTGAAAATGGGAGTCATCAGGGCCATTGTTGTCCTGGCTGACCAGGCGAGATATTTTGGTTCCCTGCATGGCCATGAGGATTAAGATGATAGCAGGAAGGAATCAAATCTATCACTGCGTTGTAGGTTTTTGAGAACTGAAACCTGATCCACTCCCTCTGTTTAAAGGTTGGTTTTTCTCTCTCAACATAAATGGCTTCCTTCACATCCCTTTCAGACCACCTTTTATTTGTCCAAAATGTGAACATTCTGGTCCTCAAAAGAATGTCCTTTGTCCATAAGGTGTATATGTACCGCCTAGTCTTGTCTGGAAGAGGTAGCTCTCGAAACAACCTCTCTCTGTGGAGAGGTTGTTTGGTTTCTCCAATATAAAGATCAGAGCATTCCTTACTGCAGGAACTGGATACACCACTCCGCTCACCCTAGGTCTGGGGGGTTTGTCTTTAGGATGCACTAGCCTCGCTCTAAGCGTCTTGTTTGGTTTGAAATGTACTAGGATTTTGATCTTGGAGAAAATCCTCTTGAGTTTTTCAGAGAATCCAGCAACATATGGGATGGCAAATTCTTTATTTGTTTAATCTTCTCACCCTTACGTTCTACTGCTTGTCTTTTGGATTTCCTTGCTGATTTGACAAACGGCCAGTATGGGTAACCTGATTCTGACTGCTGTGGTGCTAGGCTCAGTGTTGTTCACTGCACCTCAATTCCAATCAGTTAGACTTGGGTATAATACTTCTGGACTTTTTTTTGTCCATGGGGAACTGGTTATTCTGCCAAATAATGTCCAAGAATCCTTTAAACACATCCTGCATCTGGATTAAGATGTGGATCGTCAGCAAAATTTAATGGATTGGGACTGAAGTGAACCTTTGGTAAAAATCTATTCATAACTTTTCAAGTTATCCTGTACTCAGACGGTTGGACAGACAAACAAACACAAAAATTCCACTAAAAACAACCTCATTGGCGAAGGTAACCATGAATAAAAACTTGTTTTTATACAGTTAAAACATTATGTAAAAGTGCAACTAATGCAGGGGAAATGAATCCAGTAGGGATAAATACCTAAGCACAGCAATGTCACAGGGCATCAAAGAAGAGTTGCTTTCATCACAAGTCCAGAGGCATCTTGTCGGTTGTGCACCGTTTTTGCACAATTTTATCATTTTGCAAGCGTAGCTCTGAGTCAACTGGTTGCTTCTTTTATCAGAGATATGCAGTATTTTCAGATACTGCTGCACACATACATGGAGCTTTGCAATTTTTTTCCTTTTTTTCTTTGTTGGTATTCTGTGGCCTCTTCTTTCATTCAAACTGGAATCTAAAAAACAAACATTTGAAAGATTTCAGGTAAATTTTGGTCTTAGTTCTGGTTCCAATCCATTCTCAGCACCAAACCCAAGTAAGGACACAAGGAAAGTAAACTCTTCTGTAAAAGAATATAATTTCTTTACTAAAACCTAATGCTCATAAGCAGTTTCCAAAAGACTGTTTTTGATGTGTCAGTAAAAATATCCTACCTGGTCTGTTTTTAAGATATTTTGTGAGGAAAACTGTCCATTCATGGTTTACAGCTGTAGAACGGCACATGAAGGTACCTCACAACAAAATCTCATCATCTTTATTTGGTTGTAACTTCCTGTTTTAGTTGCTCTGGCTTTATAGGTAATGTTTTGTCAGTAATATGGGTTCTAAAATTCACTTTAAAAGGCAATATAAATTCTGACTGTAATTCACTATGTTTCATATTTTGGATTTTCTGATGATGGCTCTTTTGTACAGGGTGACTGAAAATGAGAGTGTCAACAAAATGTCTTTGCACAACTTGGCCACTGTTTTTGGGCCCACTTTGCTTCGACCTTCTGAAAAAGACAGCAAAATCCCATTGAGTTCCCAACCCATCTCCATGAATGACTGCTGGTCCCTTGAGGTTATGGCTCAGGTACAATCCATACTAAAATAGCAAATCAAGTTAGTGTTAGATTTGGAGTATTTGTGTAAACATGTTGTGTGTTTTCTTTTAAGGTCCAAGTCCTTCTCTACTTCCTCCAGTTGGATAGCATTCCAGCCCCTGACAGCAAGCGACAAAGTCTCCTGTTTTCCACGGAAGTATGACAGGAACCAGAAGGAACTTCCCCGTAATGATCTACAGAAGGAGTATCAGCCTGTTTTGTGCAGCCTTGCATTTACTTTTGTTAGCCAGCAGGAGGCACCACTACCCTCCAGAAAACTGGAAGACACCATTATCAAACATGCTCTGTTTACGTCATTCTGCTGTGTCAGTAAAAGACTTCCCTGAAGATTTATAAGTGAAATATATAATTCCATTTTTATTTAATTTAGCTAAGGAAGAACTGTTTACAGTTCTTTGTTCTATTCCCTCACACTGTTTTTTTGCATATTATCTCCAAATTTGCACTGGCGTTTTGTTTATATGTCTCTGAAATGTATCTGATTTATCTGTTGCTGTGGATGGTTGGATCAAGATAGATTTTCCCCAACCTCCCTCCAAAAACAGTTTAGATTCACCTGTGCCAATGTTTCCCAGATAATGACCAATAGAGCTAGAGCTTTTCTTTTCCTCATTTGTTTACACATTTTAAACTGTATAAGAACTACAACTCTAGTCAGCACATGTCAACATGCAGGCATGTTGAATTAACCAGTGGATGTTTTGTTTTGTTTAAAACTATCGTTTTCCTGCTCTGTTTTTCAGTGCTCAGATGAGCTACAGTATTTTACTGGTACATAGAGTTTTAAGGCGAATCATTCCAGGAAATCTACCCAAACTCAGCCTAACATAGAATGTGTACCATGCTTTGTATAGTTTCGATTACATGTCTCTCTTTTTGTCCACAGTCCATAACAGTGTTCACTTTCTCAGATTTTGTATAAAAAATGTATTCAGCTTAACTTCTTATATTGCTTTGTGCATTCCTTCGTAGTCGGCCACAGCTGTAGAAATAAGAGCACTATCTGCAAACACTAAATATTTATCTGTAGGACAATCGAAATGCAGCAGTTCCCTCAAACCACCCTAGCAATGTTGGGGATTGTGTACACCCTGTGCTTGCAGGTTTTATTCCAGCTCTTTACAAATAGTTAAAACAAAAACTGTAACCTTAAAAGTTCATGATTCAAGTCAAGCAATGATTCTTAGTGATGCTTATAGATTTCTATTGTACAGTATGTTTGATTTATGTAAATAAAAACTTCTAAATTTTATTTTTATTTTTTCTGAATTAATGAATACACAACACTGTGGAGAACATTTAGGCTTGAAACCATAATAAAATAATATAAGTGTCAACTTTCTCCTCTAAAATTACTGTCAATTTCCACCATTATATGGTAGCAGTTCCTAGCCAAGATCGGTAGGCGGACTGACTGATCACCACACTTTTTTGAACCATGATCCTCAGAGACCATAATTTTTTTTATTAACCACAAATAATTATTTTATATTTACAGTCAAGAAAAAATATATATATTTTTTATGCATTTAGCTGAATCAAAGGGGCTTAGCACACAGAGTATACGTGTTCAAATAAGATGCTTGTCCTGTAATCATCTCTTCACCAATGCAGGCTTACTATGAAGGAAATGTTTTTCTTAACTGGAACCCATGGGTAGAATGCAGTGTGGCCCCTGCTAAAATGGTTGGCATGCATTTAACAGATCAGGACACAGACTGGCCTGTGATCTGGAGAGAAGGGACTGAAGAGAACTGAAAAAGCAGGCAAAGCAACCACCTTCTCAGGCATCATCCAGCTCTGCCTGATGCCTTGAACTGCTTCTTTCTATGTTCCATCCCTGAAAGCGCCAGAAAGAACACTTAGCTCATCTAAGAGCTGCATCAAGTGATCTCCACCTTAAGGAAGATGAACATCAAAAAAGCTGCAGGTCCAGAGATGGTGTCAGGTTGGATCCTAAAATCAAGTCCTGATCAATTTGCAGGATTTTTTTCCTGTGAAGCCTCAACCTCCACCTGGTGCTTTCCATGGTTCATATTTGCTTAAAGTTCTCCATCGCTGTGCCTGTACCCAAAAAACAAAACATTTCCCTCAGTGAGTACTGTCCTGTTGCTCATATCCCAGTCATCAAGTGCTTTTAGAGGTTCCTCCCAATGTCCAAAGTACCTTGACAGCCTGCAGTTTGTTTACATGTAGAATTGCTCGACTAATGATAATGTTTCATTAACATTTCATACAGTTCTGACTCATCTGCAGCATCTGATGTAAGGATGCATTTTATGGACTTAAAGGTATAGAGGATAATCTTTCATTTCCAGGTGGATCATCTAAATAAGTGGTCCTCCTAATTGTCAAACATTCTGGTGATATGTTTACTTAAAGCCGTCCTACGTGGTGGTCCCATTACCCATCTTTTTCTACGCATGCGCACTTTTAGGCGTATATATCTGGTAATCTATGGTTTCAGACAGTCATTGAAGCTCATCTTTGTCACTGCAGTTCTTTTAAAATGGCCAAAGAAAAAGTGTATGAGAAGAATGAAAAGGCCTCAGAAGAGGCAGATATATCCTTGCTTTGCATGGAGAGCTCTCCTCGCAAAGCATTATTGGATTTGCTGTCACAGGAGCCCCCCTGTCACTGCCTGACAGCGGCGACTAATAACGATGGCGCAGTCACCGTGCAATGGAGGAGGACTTACGTGACCAACGGAGCAAAACGCTGTGATCATCTGTCCGTACGGTCAGTTAACTGAGTTTCCTATAAAGTCAACTATATAGTCCCTGCTCTACATAGTAATTGAGGGATTCAGGGATTAGGGCGGACATTCGGGTACAGTAAGCTTGTATGAGCTATGAGAACAACAACTTTTAAACAGTGCGTGCACAAGGAGATATGGACTCGTGCATGTCCTCGCGCACACATTTTTTTTTTAAGTGGAGAGGGCAGGCCTTTTAAAAAAGGCTCATGAAAATCCTCTGACTCTTGTTGTGCAAAATGATATCCTGCAGATAATGAATAAATGATTAACCAGAACTGGAGTTATAGTTAATTATTTAACTTTTTCAAAATCAGAGGTGAAGTGTTCTTAGTTGAATAATTGTAGCTCTAATTTGCTTACTTACCAGGGTTTATGCCTTTCCCTTCTGGATGGTTCCTGGACCGGCTGCTAAAACCCAGGTATCCACCAATTTAGTGACCTAGGCTAGGTTATCAGCAGAGCTATTAATTATCAATCAAAGAACTATTTGTCTCTGTTTATTCACACTATTACCAAAACAGGCTGGATCTGGCCTGAGTGATAAACCATCCGGGTATGTATATATATATATGAATCACAAACCACTGCAAGTTAAACAATGACGTCTTTATTCTCATAATTCAGGATTACAGAAATCTAACATCTATGCAAACGCTACACGCTATTAGAAAATAAACAAACACAAGATAGACTAAATGACTAGTTTGAAAGACAAGGAGTAACACCCCAAGAGTTCGTTTAACTGGCTTCTGAGATTGTCCAAGATAGGCCAGATGTTAATACATTCAATAATGTCCATTTGGAATACCAGCAGGTATGATGATAACAACAGTGTAATTAAAACAACATAAAATACATTCAGCTTAAAATGATAAATGGTTAAAATGCATTAACAACAGCAGCAGAAGTTCGTTCAGCAAAACGGCATAGACAGTGCTGTGTGAGTGTGTGTGGGGGGTGTATATGTGTGTGTGTGTGAGACCCCCGTTTTCATATGATGAAAGGTAGGAGGAGGGGGGAACAGCTTCCAACACTGGGCCTTAACCACGTGACTACATGTGGTTGAATGTGAGCAAACTCTCTATAAACTTAAAGCAGAAAAAGAAGGAAAGGAGGATAGAAGGCAAGGAAGACAGAAATATCATTTGCAGCTTTAACAACTCACTTATTTCAACCGTTAAACCAGAGTTCTTATAACCAACACAGAATAAAATCAGCATTAATTCAAACTTCTATCTGCTTGTCTTTCACCCGAGCGCAGCACCTCAATAAAGCATCAAAAAGGAAAGTGGATGGGTTTTACTTTGAGACATCTTCTAGTCCGGGAAGGAAGCGGGGGGAGGAGGAAGGGGGCACACGGTTCAATCTCAGATCCATGAGGGGTCCGTCTCACCAAAGGTCCGTTCTCGAAAATGCCAGTTAAGTCGGTTTGATGCTACAGCAGAGGACTTGCTTCCCCCTGCCGATAGGCCGTGATGTCTGTAGCTAAGTCCTCACAAAGGGGGGAAATTCACACAGCGTTCAGCTCCGGAGAATCCCTGTCTCACCCAGTTCAGCGGGTGCTATGCACGATGGGACACTGCGATTTGTAACTTTTGATGCAGGAAAACAAAAGCTACTTCCAGTGAGCTTTCTTTTAGCATTTCATGTGAAACTGGTCTCTCCTTACAGGTGTGGTAACCCAGGGGGAAGAGACCATTTGATCTCGCGCTCTGACTTTTAAACCCTGAATGACGTAGGGGTATTTCCTGTTGAAGTTTCAGCCTGCTAGTCAGCTGATTGGTCCATGTGTGAGCTGACTTTTTCTTTTGCTGGAAGTTTCCAGACGTTCTTTGTTCTCTTTGTGCAAAGAAAGGGGGATGGTTTGAAATGGTTCATCCAATTGATTTGGGCTCCATTTTGGCAATATATCCCAACACTCTTAACACTGGCTTGCCACAAGGCAGTGTTTGCAGTCCTTCCATCTTTGCTCCCTTGACATGACTGTTTTGCTATCTACAAAGCATACATGGTGTTGTTCATACCCAACTGTGACGAGACCCACGACAGAGAAGAGACACAAAGGCTTACACTGGTGCTCCAGGGATAACCTTATCCTGAACACAAGTAAGACCAAGGAGTTCAAACTGGATACAGGAGATTCAGATTGAACATGCTCCTCTCTGCATGTAGTTGTGAAGCATGTGGACATCAGAAGGTTAGTGGCTATTCACATTTCCTTTGACCTCTACTGAACTGAGAACAACTTCCTACCTAATGAAGAAGGCCCAAAAAATGGCTCATCTTTCTCAGGAAACTGAATCACTCTGGACTCTCTTCACAGCTGCTGATACGCTTCTACAAGGCCACAACTAAAGCAACCTGTGCCTTAGAGTGAACATGGGGTATGGGAGCTGCACAGTACATGATAGGAAGGAATCAGTCTGTGTTGTGGGGACAGCCCTGTGGATTGCAAGAGGCTCTCTACCAGATTTAAACTTGGTTTATGCCTCTGAAGTCCAGAAAAGGGGCCTGTGTGTTGGGCCAGGCAATGCACTGCTTGTCCCACTTCAATCAGGATAAATATACAGGAAGAGTACATTTGAAACAGCCTAAAAAAAAAAGGTTTATTTCCTAAAGGAGTGAAGGCAATCGCCCCTCTGTAGTCAGACACTCACCCAAACAGACTAAAAATCAGCTAGTTTGACTATGAGAACATTAGTTCCTCCATTTTTGGATCAGGTTTTTATTTTCCTGATATTTAAGCCTCTGGTTTGAATGCTGTGAAACTGGAAGGATTTTTACAGACTTTTTTCACCTTTTTGGATACTTATTATAATGCGTAACCACAACAACCATAGCAAGTTAATTTTTTTTACACCCAGTGGCAGCTAATTAACATCTCTAAAGCTTAAATAATACTTCAGCTACAGTACTTCCGCAGGTACCAGCTGAGTTGAAAAGGAGGCGCCATGGATGCAAGGAGAGAGAGAGAAGAGTGAGGAACAACAAATTTAAACCACCTATTTAATCAGTCATTGTGGGCAATGTGAGATCTTTAGGAAACAGTTAGATGAGCTCCAAGCCCTAGCAAGAAACCTGTTAGAATATCAGCAATGCAGCATTATGTATTTTACTGAAACGTGTCTGCAGAATCTCAGATTCCAGTGTCTCTCTGCTTTCCGACCATACCAGCAGACAGAGATTTAAAGAAGAGTGGAAAACTCAACGGAGGTAGGTTGGTAGTGCTTGTGAATAAGAGATTGCTTTTGAGTCAATTAATCGACGCAACCAGCAAACAATCTTACTGTATAATTAGGTTGAACTGTCTTTGTAAACTGCCTTGAAATGACGTGTTGTTGAATTGGCATTACATAAATAAACTGAATCGAAATTGAATTGAATTTGTCACTGCTGCCAAGATGTTGAACTGTTGTGGCAGTTGGTTTTTGGCCATATTTTGACCTTTTCCTAGGAAATTCAGATGACAGTCTTTTTTCACTGTGCTCCGAGCGCAAGCCTCTTTATAAGAGAAAACCTGCATTAAAAAGAGCAGCAAGAAGATGGTCACGGGAAGCTGAAGAAGCCCTGCAAGGTTGTATTGAGACTAAAGACTAGGATGCACTGTGTCAGCCATATGGAGAAGATATCAATGAAATGACTGAGCGTGACCAATCCCAAGTGATCTGAAGCCATTGCTTACTTAGAAAAAACAAGCACTCAAAAACTGTTTGCAAATCCTGCCCCTTATACAGGTACTTCTCAAAATATTAGCATATTGTGATAAAGTTCATTATTTTCCATAATGTAGTTATAAAACATGAACATACATATATTTTAGATTCATTGCAAACTAACGGAAATGTTTCAGGTCTTTTATTGTCTTAATACGGATGATTTGTCCTCCCCTTCCAATAAAATTGAAAGGACAAGGAAGCACTCCCATTCCCTTCAGGTCCAACTGTAGGCATAAAATTCACTACACTACAAAGTTATACTTTTTCTCTGGAATAGTAATTCCATAAAATTCATCCGCTGGTTGAGCCAAAGATCTAAAAATGTGGGTTTTGTTCATAAAAATTGGTCATATTCCACCGTCATCATCAAATAGCTTAGAAAAAAGCTTATTCTGCCCCAGACTCTCATTTAACGTTGGTTATAGATTTGATGATTCAACTTTGAAGATTGGAGACATATAGGAAACCAGACTTATTGTTCAAACATGGGCCTCAGTAGTGCATGGGAAAAAGGGTACACACGTACAACAGCCCGGCATCTCCTCCTCCTCCTGGAAACCAGCTTGATCACAATTGCTATGGGAATTCCTACATTTCACAATTAGCATTTGTTGCAACACAACCAGAGTGGTTGCATTGGTCACCCTGGAATGAAGATAACCCCACAACTGTTCAAACCAGTGCTCCGAACAAGGGAGGTCAGAACTGCAGGCACTGGTATATGTGCAGACAAATTTTGGTTAAAAGGAGTTGAACTATTTAGATGACCTTTGGTTTGGGAAGCTCATCTAGGATTTTCACTCCATTGTTATATTTTGGTCATTAATGATCAGTGGTGTCAAAATGGTGGTGTCAAAAACATTTGTTACTTAAGTAGAAGTATAGATACTAGTTTAAAAACATTCTGGTAAAAGTTGAAGTATCAACTTGATCTCTTTACTCAAGTAAAAGTGAAAAACTATGTGCTCCCAAAACTACTTAAAGTATAAAATTATAAAGTAACCTTAAAAAACAGTCAGATGCCACTATATGAATTGAAAGCTCAATTTTTTCACTATTTCGAAAAATGATTTGAGATAGGGCCAAGGATGAGGGAGGTCTTGTTGGTCTCCGTCTCCATCTCTGATACGCTCTCGCCTGTGTCTGACCTTTAAGACATTTAGTGTTTTTCTGAATCCAGCATTGTAGCATGGCATAGACAATTGGCATTTGCAGTGTGAAGAACATCTGCTTGCTTCTGATGATTTCCATTGGCTAACCAATGAGTGTTGGCGTTAAATGACTCATCCAGTTACACTAGTTTTCACTAGATGTGGATGGAGCCAATGATCTGCAAATATTTATAAACATTAAACCGAAGCCAAGAGTAATGAGTAGCATTTGTTTTAAAAATGTAAGGAATAAAGAGTACAGATGTGTGAAAATGTAATGAGTAGAAGTCAGAAGTAGGAAAAAAATAAGTAATGGAGTAAAGTATAGATACCTAAAAAATGTACTTAAGTATAGTAATAAAATATTTGTGCTTCGTTACTTGACACCTCTGTTAATGATATAAGAACTTGTTTTTTAAGAGGCTTACTCACACTATCACAATGCCTCCACCAAATGCAGTTGGAGCATAAAATGTTTTTTTTCTTTTTATACTGAACAGGGAAACCAACATGCATTTTCCTTACAAATGTGGCACCTGATTCAGAAAAAATACACTGCCATGGTGGATTTATTGCAGAGAAGTACTGCCACACAAAAAATTCCTCAAACGACAAATTCCCTATTTTCATACCTTGGTCTTTAGTATTTTATTATATGTTGTCTTTAGTATTTTAGTATTAGGTTCATAAATAAATTATAGTTTTACGTTTATATCTATTTATTTTCGTCTTACTCTGTCCTAGATTTAGTACATTTTAATTAGCCTGAACTTTGTCAGGCTTATGATAATGGTGTTTGAGCCCCTCCTGTGCAGTCTGATGCTGAGCTGATGAAACCAGGGAGGGGAGGGGGTCAGAAGAAAAAAACAGCCGAAACACCGATGCTGCCTTCTCCAGTTGCTGGATCTGTTGACTGTCCGGGGCTGTTAATGGATCTCCATAAGGCCTTAATCAAAGTTTGAAGTTGAAAAGATTAGAACGACCAAAGGTATGGTTTTCAATTTTTATCAGTTTGCTGTCAAGAAGCCTGTCTTTTAGCCCTGGCTATGCTAGCCATGCTAGCATAATATTAGCATTAACCACCAAAAGTTCTCTAACTAACTTAAAATAAGAACCAAATCCCAGCTGTAAAATTCAACAAACTTTATTACAACACCCTGGTTTCATGTCTGTAGCTTTTATAAAACAAGAAACATTGATTATTATCTATTAGAGGGGTTCTTGGTTCAGCTGTCAAGTTAGCTAATTCATTTTTGAGTAATGCTGAAGAATTTCAGAATAAGTGCGTGATATTGTCACGTAGCTTCACCATGAGTTGTATGTGGAGTTGGAGATCTATTGTGGAACTCCAACTATGCTTTGAAGACAGCCTGGTTGAACCCTTTGTTGATCTTTGCTGTAAAATTAGTTTAATACTTAACATTGAAAGGTGGTGTAAATGGTTTTAGCTGCTAGTCATAGTGCCTACGTACTATGTGCTATATAATTGTCATTTATGCTTTTATTGTATTTAGACGTTACTGTTATACTTTATCGAAAACGTATTCCCAAGTTTGCTTACGTGTCTCGCTTCACATGCTTTTGTTTTGAAAGCTGTAAAACAAACAGGAAGTTGATAAGATCCTGCCTCCTGGAAAAACTACATACTGTAGCTGATGGTTATATCCTTTATTTAGGGTTACCCAGTGGTTTACTATACCAGGAGTGACCCCGTTTTCTTTCCACATAATGTGTGCACCAGTGAAGTTTAGTGAGTTATTCGTTTTGCTTCGGTTCTTAAGGAGTTCAACGCTGTTCCATTCAGATGGACAGTGTTTACACCGCGGGCAGCGTCATCAAATGGGAGAAGCTGTAGTTGCGTGAAGTTGACATCCCACCCACGTGAAAAAAAACCCTCAAAAAATTTGACTGAAGATTTTGTGCTCCGTTTGTACAAGTTTATGAAGTCAAAATAGTCATTAAAAATGATTAAAAAAAAAAAAAGTTGTGCCCACTTTTGTTTCAGAGATGATAAAGATTGTTTTCGGTCATCCAGAGGTCGCCATCCTCCCATTAAGGAAGTAGCCTACTTTGGTTGGTTTTACTTAAGTGCAGATGTGTGCAATCAAAACTGTTGTTTGTTCTGTTTTAGTTTTAGCATTTTTTAAGTTAGGTGGAGGACTTCACCATTTGACCAGAACTTGGTGTTGCGCTCCTTTTCTAAATATGTTACTGCATAACATATTATGTAATTCCTTTGCTTATACTGAATTTAACCTTATTTAGTCTGAGGAATGATTGTTTCACATTTTTAGTTAATCACTTCCCTGTTGTTACCCCTGGCAACTACAAAGCATTTCCCATTAATATTTTGTTGTCGACACTTCATAATAAAGGCATGGGTTAAACATAACATTAAAGACTGCTGATAAATTGTTCTCTATGCCAAACCTTCCAATCGGCTTGAAGAGACCATGAATTTTAAAAAAAAGCCCTGGAAGCACAGAAAGGAGTAGTGTGCTTCTAACCATAGGTTAGCCTAGTAAACTTGCCCCACCCGTCAGCGGCCAAAATCATTTTTGGCTGTGAGTTGGTCTACCCTCTATCAATGCCCCAGGCCCTAGAACTGGCTGGCCAATCATAACGCAGAGATATGTTTTGAATATTTGGATGCAAATCGGTCGGGGTTTTGAGGGCGTGACGACAAAGCTGCACCACGCTGAAGAAAGCACAACAAGGAAGATGACAAAAACTATTGAACAGTTCTCGTTTGACTCAGCTTTGGAAGGATTAGACTTGGGGTTTTCGTTGAAACGTGAGCAGGAAGGGACTCTACGCTCATTCATTTTTAAGACGGACATATTCACCACAGTCAGTTGCGCTCATTGGTCAGAGCGTTCGCCAATAGGCACAGACAGAGGTTTTAAAGACAACGGGTTAGTCTCATCAACAATCTTCCGATGTCTCATTCATCGGGGCCAGACTAAATTGCACAGTTAATCACACATATAGTCTGGTTTATTAGGCTAATCATAGAGAGGATCACATTAGGATTGCGCTGTTTTACCTTTAATTGTGCAGAGAGCACCCGTGCTGGGGAGTGGCAGGCACTGACCAGTGTCTGCCCTAGAGGTAATGGAGGACGCTGAACATTCCTTCTAGGGATAAATTAAAACAGCTTTTTGAGAAGTCACCTAAAAACCTCTTTAGGCATTCCTTGTTTCATCCTTTGTTAACATTTTTTTTCTCAGTATTTCATTCTTACTGAAAAAAAAAGCTTAGTCTGGGCTTCAATTCTCCAACCTGTCACAACCAGTAGCTGACTGGTTCCTACGGTGCGATTACACTGAAAATTTTAGATTTTCAGCTGTCACTGCTCCGGTCTCTTTATGCGGTGCAACTGCTGTACACGGAGAGGGTGAAGCGGGGAGCACTTTCACTGCGTAGGATTCACTCTTCCCCTTATGGTTTGCCTATGTGAATCTGCTGCCTTGCCGTGGGCCCCTTGTTTTGGCGTTAAAGAAAAAGACTGCTCATTTTCAGACTTCAACCTTCTGAAAGTACTTTAAATATGAAATTGTTACATACTGTTCAATAAATGCTAATTGTTTTAATTAAGGGTAATTAATATAATTATTACATCCATGTGTGTGAAGGAACACTACTGCCACCTACCGGTTTGTGACGTCATGCTGCGGTATCAGCTGTTGAGCAAGTTCCAATGCTGTATCTGATCTTTGTCACAATGTGCTGTTAACCAAGTAATCTTAAACATTCATGTTGGCTACGTGTTACATTAATCCACTACCATTCAAGCCATAAACTAGTTTTCCCAGTGATGTTATCCTGGATTCAGCAGACTATGGAAGGCCATTTTGATATGCATTAGTTTGACTAATATTCAGATATCATAAATACATTGTTAGTCAGGCTGATAAGTGTCAAAAAGGCCTCTTAAAATATGTAAACAATTGTATGTGTATATATATATATATATATATATATATATATATATATATATATATATATATATATATATATATATATATATATATATATATATATATATATATATATATATATATATACATACAATTGTTTACACATTTTATAAATATAAAACTTAGTTCTTACTATCCCAATTTTGTTTTCTTACTTTGTTAAATTCAGTTTCTGCTGCAAAATAATAATTTAGTAAATCTTTTATTACAGTTCTGAAAAGGAATGTGATTTTTGACCGGGAAGAATCCTATTTTATTGATGTAAAAATGGAACAATAGAGAGGAGAGTACTTTTTATAAATGTTGAAACAGCCTGTCATAGGTGACTGCATAGAAACTTCCGCATTTACTCAAGCAGCGATCTTTACCTTCGCCATCTTCCTCTCCTTGCAGCTGTAGCACTGTTGCTCGTTCTTTTAATCGCTTTCTCAAATTATTATTATTTTTTATTTCTTCATTAAAATCTCTAGGTCCAGTGGTGTGAAATTGGCACTTCTGATGCCTGCTAATTTCCCTCTGGGATTATTAAAGTACCGTATTTTCGCAACTATAAGGCGCATATAAACAAGGCAAAAAATGGCTAATTTATTTGTATAGCACAATGCAGTACAAAGACAATGCAAAGTGCTTTACATGATTAAAATACAGGAAGATAAAACAGAATCAAAGCAAGTAGGAAAAAATAAAAAAAATAAAAAAATAAAATAAAAAAAATGCAGAAACAAAAAAAAGAATACAGTTGGATTAAAGAAAATATGTTTTAGTTGAACTGTTTAACTAGAACAGTCGAAGGCAATCCTAAACAAATGTGTTTTTAGTCTTGATTCAAAGGAACTCAGGCTTTCCACACTTTTACAGTTTTCTGGAAGTTTGTTCCAGATAAGTGGAGCATAGGAACTAAATGCTGCTTCTCCATGTGTAGTTCTGGTTCTAGGTATGCAGAGCAGGCTGGAGCCAGAAGACCTGAGTGGTCTGGAGGGTTGATACACTGATAGCAAGTCTGTGATGTATTTAGGTGCTAAGCCATTCAGAGATTTATAGACTAACAGAAGTATTTTAAAGTCTATTCTCTGAGATACAGGCAGCCAGTGTAAGGACTTTAGAACCGGGGTGATGTGCTCTACTTTCTTAGTCTTAGTGAGGACATGGGCAGCAGCGTTCTGGATCAGCTGCAGCTGTCTGATCCACTTTTTAGGTAGACCTGTGAAAACACCGTTGCAGTAATCAATTCGACTAAAATAAACGCATGGATTAGTTTTTCCAGATCATGCTGAGACATTAGTCCTTTAATCCTGGAAATGTTCTTCAGGTGATAGAAAGCCGACCTTGTAATTGTCTTTAAATGCTTTTGGAGGTTCAAGTCTGAATCCAGCACATAAACGTCTTTTTTTTCCCTATAGTGCGGTGTGCCCTATGTGTGTTGTTACTGCGGATGTTGTTGAGACCACCATGAGAACGTTAAAGGGGGAAGTGTGGGCGTGGATACTGTTGTGCTTGGCTGCCACGCAAATGGACAGAAACTGCCGCCTATGGTGATTTTTAAAAGAAAGACTTTGCCTAAAGAGACTTTTTCAGCTGGAGTCGTTATTAAGGCAAATGAAAAGGGCTGGATGAGGAGATGATGAAAGCGTGGCTGAGGGAGGTGTATGTAAAGAGATCAGATGGTTTTTTCCACTCATCACCATCGCTGTTAATCTGTGACTCCATGCGTGCCCATCTCACAGCCGATGTGAAAAACAAGGTGAAACAAATGAATGCTGTGCTTGCTGTTATTGCGGGAGGTCTGACAAAGGAACTTCAACCTCTCGACATCGGTGTGAACTGGCCGTTCAAAGTAGAGTCCGCACCCGCCCGAACCCGTTATGATGACTACCGAACCCGACCCGTCACCCGCGGATATCTTCAATTCAAATCCGAACCCGACCCGACCCGTTGATATTTAACCCGCAACCCGACCAGTTAACACATCAAGTAATAGGCTATAGTACGCTGCTCTGCAGAACAGCGCCATTAACACTGCAGCAGACATGTATGCACTGACTGTGGCCTTTTTGGAGGGAAGCCCACACTGCCGGCAGGGCTTTAAGCTACAACAAGGGTGACCCCAGTGCCTGATTAATATAACATTTCTGATGTCCATAACAATAGAAACGCATAAAAAAAAAAATCACCAACTACCCGCCCACACTAAAAAAATATCCACCCGACGCCCGACCCGTTTATTTTTATTTATGTATTTTTCACCCGCAAAAGAGCATTTTTGCGGGTGACCCGTCGGGTAGCCGCGGGTACCTGACCCGTTGCAGGACTCTAGTTCAAAGTAAGGCTGCGAGCGCCGTGGGAGCGATGGATGACAGATGGAGTCCACAGTTTCACGAAACGTGGAAGGCAGCGCCGGGCAAGTTACGCCACAGTTTGCGGATGGATTGTTGATGCTTGGGCTAACGTGTCTGCTGGCACTGTTGTTCGAGCTTTCGCAAAAGCCGGTATCATTACTGAGGAGCTGCACAGCACGGAAAGTGACTCTGACAGCGAAGAAGGGGAAATGGGCATGTCTGATTTAGCGCAGCTGTTTAATTCAGAAACAGAGGATGATGACTTCGATGGGTTTGATTAATACTTTGTAATAAATACATGAATAAAGCACAAACATACTCAGTTTTGCTCCCGCTCTAGTTTTAAATACGCAGTAGAGGTATTTAAACGTAGTAGAGGACATGTACCGGTATATAAAACCTGCGCCCTATAGTCCAGTGTGCCTTTTGTGTGTGTTAAATATAGTAATGGCACACATAACTGAGACTGCGCCTTTTAGTACGGTGCGCCTTATGGTCGTGAAAATACGGTATGTCTGATTCTGTAGGTCCAATCTAAACAATGCCTTACACTGCAGAGGTTTACAGTGAAACACCATTAGCATGAAGTGGACATGGCAGTTATGGATCAGTTATCTAAGCCTGCAGGGTAATGAAGGAAGCATAGTTTTAGGCTGTGTGGGAAGGGAGAAGCCTGCTGACTGTGTCTCATTTATCTGCTCTGTTGGTCCCCCGCGATCACTCCCATGTTTTTTTCCAGGCCAAATCAAAAGGGCCGCGCTCCACCTAGCAGCTCAATTTCAGACATCTGCTTTGACACGCATTCAGCTATTCGGAGAACTGGCTATTCGTTGAGTGCAAATGTCAGTACTTTTCCTCTTTGTTTTGATGGTTTGTGTGTGTGTGCATGGAAGCATGAGTATGCTAACTTGGGATCAAGTCAGGGTACATGGCCAGAGGGTTCCAAAATATGAGCTTAAGGCACCATATTGCATTCAGCAGATAAGTATCTTTTGGGAAATTTTCTACACTTTAGAATTGAAGTTCATATTTTCTTTAGCTAAATGTCTGCAAGAACAACATGTGGTGCCTTTAACAGACTGGTAAATGCAGTTTTAGACTTTCATTCTTGCCAACAAAAGCTTCACTCAAATAATCATCACCCATTTATCTTCATCAGACCCATTTATCTGCTGTCTGTCTCAGTGTCGTTCTGGTGGTTCTGACTCCTTCCCACCTGTTTTTGGTTGTTTATATAGCTGAGATTCTTCTTGCTGTTGCAGTACTTGTGATATTTGCAATTCAGAATGTCTGTTTATAACCTACATATTTAAAGAAAATGTCATTTTTTTCAGACACAGAATCAGTTCTGCTTTGTAGCAAAGTTAAACTTAATGTTTTTAAGACGTAAACTCCAGTATATAACCTCTGATTTTATATCTGGGAAAAAGTTCTGGCCGGTTTTCGGTTTCACAGCCCAAAGAAATTCTACTTTGACCATAAAATAGACGCTTAATGGTGCATAATATTAGCAACAATGACGTAAACAGATTCTCCTACTGTACCTAAGCTGTTGATCCATGTGGCTTCTCCAGAAATGAATTTGCTGTTTCTCATAAACATTCCTAACTATTCTGATGCTGAAACAATCAGATAAATCTATTATTGAAATAATCATCAACTAATTTAGTAATCATTCCATTTTTAACTGCAGTATAGAGACTATAAGTCATGCCTTTAGAGAAACCTAGTTAGAGCGGTGACCATACCAAAAGTGTAAAAATAATATTTTGCATTTTACAGCAATATGCTCTATCCAGAACTCTTCAATTGGAAAAGTTTTGGTTTCACCTGGTTTAATTTCCTTTAAAATTCTTCTATAAGGAACTTTTGGCTATTTGATTGTTAATGTATTAAATGAAAAAATAATGAACAGATTATTTGATTGGCAAAATAATTGTTAGTTACAGCTCTAAAATATTCAAAAGGTCTCTGGAGGTACCTAAAAAAAACATGAAAGCTTCCAGTTGCAAGACTCAGTATACATTTCTGCTTACCCTACGTTTGCTGCTTCATATTCACTTTAGATTATTTTATCAACTAGCACTGGAGAACTGAAACCTCCCAGCAGCTACAGTAAATCTCTGCTTGGGTCTATAATGTTTGACTGAAATAATGAGCCTGAAAAATGCTGTGTTTTGAATATTCAAAGGGGACCCCACTAAATTTAGGATGACAGAGGCACCTGAACTAAAATTTCGGGAATGCATTATGCAAAGTATTAATTTTTCAGAAAGTGCTTATTTACTGTAAATATTTCAAAATCTCCTTGGATGGAATGTTGACATAAAAAAATGTGAAATATATGGGCCTGCTGGAGATATGTTGGCCAGCCTGATTTAACGCCTGATTATTTTTTCTAACCATATCCAAACATACAGTTTTTGGAGAGTAGAAAACAACACAGCACTGACTTGCATGCAGATTGAAGCTTTTCTTTCTGTGCCCAGTAAAATATTTCAGTTCACCTTTTCCTTTTGATACATCTCCAAAACATTTGCTGTTCAAGCAATTTGTTTTCTGTTGTATCCTAATTTACTCTTTTTACTTTTTGTGGCATTAGAATATAAGAATATCTTTCATTATTGTTTTTTAAAACTATCCCAGCCAGAATGAACACAGTGATCTCTGCCTCTCTGTTTATTAGTGAAGGAAAAGTCGTATGTCCTGGTGTTGCATTGAATCAAATGTTGATAATCTAAAACAGATTTGAAATAAAGATTGGTTACTTTTTTACCTGGTTCAGTTTAAGAGGAATGTTTTTGCTTGTCAAAGTTTTAGAATGAGGTTCTTATTATAATTGACAACTGCAATAAACTTGATGCTTTTTCATTCTTTAGTCGGTAGATAAAAGTTGGTCAGGTTTTTTTCTTCTATGTTTTTGCATTTGAAGACATGCTGCCAGCCTCAGTGTCAGTGGCCTAGTTTGGAAGCAAAACGTCTTCAAACTTGGAAAAATAGTCCAGTGGATTTTCTTTTGACTTTTTTAGAATGACTGAAAATCTTCACCAGCAGAAGGCGCTATGTTTAAAAGTGTTTTTGGAAAATTAGTTGCTTAGATACAAAGATATCACAGAAAAAAATGAACTTAATTCCGACGGAGATAGCCTGAACAGCATGCTACTCATCAGTCAGAACATGAAGTGAACACGATACATCTCAGCAGCTGCATTAGTAGCACCCTCTAATGGCAGGCTAGATAACTAATTTCGACTCTGTTTACTTAATTTAAAATAAGTCTTAGTGTGGCTCAAATACTCTTGTGGCCTATTTGCCCTGTGTCTGGATTATGCTCACTTTGTTTGATCTGGCAGCCTAGACAGGGGCCAGCCAGGACCAGTACCCCCGTATACTTGGTGCTGGCTCCTATTACAGTCCCGGAACTACAAACATATACATATACTACTATTATCTCTTTGAACCCCAGTCGGCCTCAGCAGATGGCCACTCGCATCGACCCTGGTTCTGCTGGAGGTTTCTTCCTGTTAAATGGGGGTTTTCCTCTCCACTGTCGCTACAAGCATGCTTGGTGTGAGGAATCGCTGTCAATGAGTCGATGCACTCAGCTGGTTTAGATAGAAAACTATGAACCCATCATACTGTATGATCTGGGTGAATTGTCTCTGTAAAGTGCATTGAGATGCACTATATCAGACATCCCCAAAGTCAGTCCTCGAGGGTCGCTGTCCTGCCGGTTTTAGACCAGAGGTCATGAATTAGCTGGCTAATCCAGACCCAACCTGATTTAAAACATTTATAAATTACCACATTTTGTCTGACAAAAGTGTCTAAAAATCACCTCCCGCCGCTTCTCCCTTTTACCCCGAAATCCCACATCCTCCATCACCGCTCCGCCCTGCAGCGCTCCAGACCTCCTGCAAAGCAAAGCCTCCACTGTTCCTCCCTTATTGCTGCGCTCTGACTTATGCTCGGAGCTTTAGGAGAGCATGCGCGATATTATCATTACATTCATAGGAGCAAAACATGCAGATTAAAAAAAATCTCCATCAGCATTCAGCACATGTGCGGTTTCTGATGGAGATGAGAAATCTGCTTCCTGGTCTGTTGAAGTATCAATAGTTTGCATCCAATCTTTTAAATAAACAGTGTCAGTTAATCAAATATATAAGAATTGTGCTCTAATTTGTAGTTAAAATATATTAACAGATTGTTGTAACTATATACAGAACTGAAAGATAGATTGTTGTTCTCTACTTAAAGCTACAGTGTGTAACTTTTAGCGACATCTAGCGGTCAGACTGCAGACTGCAGCAACATGAACGTCCCCCCCCCCACCGCTTCTCCCCCCCAACAGTACGGCGAGCTTTACGGGACAAAATGTCTTCCACGACTTCCGCATCACCTACCTTCTCAAGTGATGAGGTTTGTTTACATAGATAATTTTACAGATAGTATTTCATTAGTCTGTGTAGGGTATAGATTTCATGTAGACTTAAAATAATAAATATACCCGTTATTTTTTCTACATCGTTGTGACATTTTGGCGATCTCACAATCACTAGTTTGTTGGCTCTGCGCTGCCGTAGCGCAAAGATGTCTGCCTCCATGGCTGCGAGACCCGCTCCTATGTAATTATAAATAACGAATTCTAAGGCAACGCAATTATTAAGGTTAAGAGGCTGAGCTCGTAGATGATGATAAAATAACATAGTTATGTATAATATATTACATTTCTGACTGTATATCCCTGTAATTACTACACACTGTAGCTTTAAGACATCAGTATTTTCCCTTAATTTGAGCAGGTAAGTTAGACAATTTGCCAATGGAAAAGATGATTTTAAATATATATAAAAAAACTTTCAATAATTAATTGCAAATCAGAGTTCCAATATCTGATAGTTTTGTATTTAAAAACAAAAGTTCATGATAATTATCTTAAATTCAAGGAAAATATTTTTCAGTTTTTAGTGTGTAATACTTGATTGCTACATCCCTAGGACCTATTTTTATATTTCCCATTTAAAGTTTACTTTAGAGCTTGCAAGAAAGAATCCCAGAATCATCATAGGTCAGGAATCCTCAACCTTGGTCCATAATATACACATAATATAGTAGACAATGTGTTCTTGCCCTGGTTTTTATTTTTATTTTTGTGTGTGTGTTTTTGTTATTCTTTTGTTGTTTCCCCATGAAGAAACACCGGCCCCCTTGTAAATTTTGTCTAGTGCTGCCACTGCTTGAAGCCATAGCTTGACATGTTTGCAGGTGTATAAAGAACAACCTTAATTTAATCGATCAAAGCATCGGATGTTGTTTTATAAACTTGCCCTGATTTAAACTTCTCAGCAGCTTTCTACAACAGTGATGCATTGCTTTGGCTTCCAGTTTTCCTTTGTGTTGAAAAACTGAACCCTCATCAAGATGTCTTGACACAAGCCTTCCTTTTGTTTTAGCTGGGATTGTAAATGCGTCATCATCAGAGAACTCAGTATGAAGAAGTCGACCCGACCGGTGACGAGTAAAATCGGGGCAGAACGAGGGAAATCTGATGCTGGTGGTGCCGGAAAGTCCTCAGCCAAAAGTGCAGCTCCTCTGAATAAGGTAAAATATGCTGTGAATATGGCTGAATTAAATTTTGTTCATTCTTTTTAGTGATAATGTTGTTTTTACCGTTTCAGGTGAAAAGCAATGATGATCTTTTAGCCACCATGGCTGGAGGGAATCCTGTCAGCAAGACCAAGAAGACCGCCTCTATTGCAAGTAGCCCAAATAACCAAGAAACCAAGCCAAAGACGACATCAGGTATCTGAGGTCCAATTCATATGAACATGATTCTGGTTGACTTTAGTTTAATTTCACATATTTCCTCATATGTCTTTATAGGGTCTCTTTCTAAACGTACAACATCAGTATCTTCCAAAGAACCCAATTCTTCACGGGATCGTCTTCGGACATCCCGTAGTTCAGCTGCTAAAAAGCAGTCAGTATCAGTGGCTGCATCTGCAGATGTGGCTACAGGAAAGCGCTCCCGGAGCCAGACGGTGGTGGAACCAGAGGGCCGCATGAGCAAGTCTAAGTCTGATGGTCAGATCAGTGATAAGGTTGCTTTAGAAGCCAAAGTGAAAGATTTGTTGGGTCTGGCAAAGAGCAAAGATGTGGAGATCCTCCACCTCCGCACTGAGCTGAGGGACATGAGGGCCCAGCTTGGCCTCGGGGGAAAGGAGGCTTTAGAGCAGGAGGCCGGAGAGGAAGAGAAGCCCCTATTTTCAGCAATTACGGCCGCTGATGTTGAGTCCACTCTGATTCTCTTACAAGAGCAAAATCAAGCCATCAGAGAGGAGCTTAACCTGCTAAAGAGCGAGAACCGCATGTTGAAAGACCGCCTAAATGCGCTGGGCTTCTCTCTGGAGCAAAGGCTGGATAGCTCAGATAAGCAGTTCAGCTACCCCTCCTTGAGTCCGGACCTGTCAGCCAGCGGGGCACACAGTGACGGAGGCTGTACAGGTACCCTGACGTCATCAGTGGAAGGCTCTGCCCCTGGGTCTCTGGAGGACCTGCTCATGGGGCATCAGCATGGAGGTTCAGCAGACAACCTGGACAGTGAATCCAGTGAGGTCTACCAAGCTGTCACCTCCAGTGACGATGCGCTGGACGCACCCTCTGGGGCTTCCTCATCATCCGAGTCGGACTGTGCTCCAAGCACAGAGCGCTCACGAAGGGACAGCAGCGGCAATGCCAGCGAGGTGTCAGTGGCCTGTTTGACGGAGCGCATACACCAAATGGAGGAGAACCAGCACAGCACTGCTGAGGAGCTCCAGGCCACGCTGCAGGAGCTGGCTGATCTGCAGCAAATTACCCAGGAACTGAATGGAGAGAATGAACGGCTCGGAGAGGAGAAGGTCATCCTCATGGAGTCCTTGTGCCAACAGAGTGACAAGTTAGAGCTGTATGGGAGACAGATTGAGTACCTACGCTCTCTATTGGATGAACATCATATCTCCTACGTGCTGGAGGAGGACATCAAGAGTGGGCGCTACATGGAGCTTGAGCAGCGTTACGGAGATCTGGCAGACAATGCCCGCTTTGAGAGAGAGCAGCTGCTGGGAGTGCAGCAACATCTGTCCAACACGCTGAAGATGGCTGAGCAGGATAATGCCGAGGCCCAGGAGATGATTGCAGCACTGAAGGAGAGGAACCACCAAATGGAATGCATCATTGAATCAGAAAGACAGGATCGTGCCGCCTTAGAAGCCACATTGGACGAGTACAAGGTGGCGGTGAGCAACGACCAGGCAGAACTGAACCGCTGCAGAGCCCAGCTGGACCAGGAGAGGCAGAGGGTTGCCGAGCTGTACTCGCTGCACACTGCTGGGGACAAGAACGACATCTGCCAACTGTTGGAGGGGGTGCAGCTGGGGAAGGATGAGGCGGAAGCTAAGGCAGCAAAGATGCAGGGAGAGCTAGAACAAGTGCATGCTGAGCTCAGCCGGCTACAGGAGACTTTCACCAAGGTTAGAGGACTTGAATTTAAAGCTTAACTCACAGAGACTTTGAATTCTGTGTATATGTGCCTTTAAATTAATCAGAAAACACAGATCTAAATTGAGATGTGTTACCTAAATGGAAATGGAATATGAGGGGGTTGGCTGCAGGTGTGTCTTGGGCACACCTAGACTCAAACGTCAGTAAAACTTCACTTGTTATTTTTGCATTACAGCCTCATTATTTAATGTTGGTTACTGGGATTTTTTAAGACTTGGCATCAGTAACCTGATTAGATTATACTTTAATATTCCCATCGGAGACATTTGCCTTGAACTATATGTGCTATGATTAAAGAAAAGATGCAAGTTTATTTATTGTAGAAATTTCAGTAGCAAATTTATTCAAAGTGTTGTGCATAAAAAAAAAAAAACATTCAAGAATTTTTTTAAAAGACATGCACGTGCAAGAGCATGCACGAGCCTATTGTGCACACCCTCTTTATAATGTGTTGTTCTCAAAGCTCATACAAGCTTACTGTGTTCACATACAGCGGGGACTATGTAGTGGAATTTATAGCAAAGTCAGTTAACTGACCGTTCGGACAGATGATCATTGCCTTTTCCTTCGTTGGTCACATAACTCCTCCACTCCACATTGCTTGCACCATCTTTGTTATTAGTCGCGGCTGTTGGGTAGCGACAGCGGGCCGCTGTGACAGCAAATCCCATAATGCTTTGCGAGGACAGCTCTCTGCGCAAAGTATCCTTAGATATATCTGCCTCTTCTGAGGCCTTTATTTTCTTCTCATACACTTCGTAGACACTTTTTCTCATACAGCCCTCTGCCATTTTCAAAGAACCGCGGTGAGAAAGGTGAGCTTCAATGACTGGCTGAAACCGTAGCTCACCACAGATATACGCTTGAAAGTGTGCATAAGCAGAAAAAGAACGTAGGACGGCCTTACATAAACATATCACTGGAATGATTGACAAATAGGACAACCACTTATTTAGATGATCCACCCAGAAATAAAAGATTGTCCTCTATACCTTTAAGAAAATAAATAGCAGCAAAAAGGTAATCAAATACAAACATAATGTAGGGATATGATGAAACTGCCAACATTGTATTAAATGTATAATAAATGTTAAATACACATTTAAATCTAAAAAGAATGCAAAAATGTATAGTATTCCCAAAAGAATGACTTTTCATATATGAAAAAAGTGAAATGGTGAATCATATTGCTATTGCAAAGAAAAATGCTGTTACTTTTTTGTAATGAGGCCATATAGGTGATTCCTGGCCATAAATATGGACAATGAAGGCAGGTAGATACCCTGCTATTTGAAGGCTTATTAAAATTACTCTTAAAGCCTTGCTTCTTGGTTGCAAATATTGCAGAAAAGTATGCAGAAAAACTGCTTAAAGGAATGGTACACCCAAAACATGATTAGCCTTCATTTTCTACTCACCCCCATGCTGAACAACACTCTGGAGTACTTTTTTGATATCTCAAATGCATCTGGAGATCTGGGAGGCTTCTTGCTGTCTGCTGACATTCAAATAATGGAGGTCCATGGCGCCCGAGGCAGAAAGGTCCATAAAAGTCCACAAAAAACGTGTCAATATTCCTCCATACTGCTCGTCCAATGTATTCCAAGTGTCCTGAGTCGGTAGCTTCCATAATTTACTCGAAACGAAGTCATTTAGAATGTTTTTAGAGCATAAACAGTAGTGTATAGGATTTCCTAAAAGCGAGCGCCTGCGAGTTCACGAGCCTACGGAAACCGCGGCAGACCAAACCAGATGAAAGTGCGCATTCAGCGTCTGCTCTTGATAATGCAAGCATAGAAGAAGAAATGTGCTGTTTACCTGTGCAAAGAAAGAAACAACGAAAGAAAAATGTCTAAGGACTTCAGTGTTGAGGAAGAGCATGAGTTCTTTACCGAGCTGAATGCGCACTTTCATCTGGTTTGGTCTGCCGCGGTTTCTGTAGACTCATGAACGCGCTTTTAGGAAATCCTATACACTACTGTTTATGCTCTAAAAACATTCTAAATGACTTCGTTTCGAGTAAATTATGGACGCTACCCACTCAGGACACTTGGAATAAATTGGACGAGCAGTATGGAGGAATATTGACACGTTTTTTGTGGACTTTTATGGACCTTTCTGCCTCGGGCGCTATGGACCTCCATTATTTGAATGTCAGCAGACAGCAAGAAACCTCACAGATCTCCAGATGCATTTGAGATATCAAAAAAAGTACTCCAGAGTGTTGTTCAGCATGGGGGTGAGTAGAAAATGAAGGCTAATCATGTTTTGGGTGTACTATTCCTTTAATAACCATTCTTAAAACCCTTATACATAAAATATTTCTTATTTGGGTTTTGTTAGAGCTGCAGTGGGGCCAAAGGTTAGCAACTAACCTAGCCTAACCATGTTTTATTATGGTGTGTTCAAGATAATATGCAGTGTTTCTGTATACCTCCATGGGTGTTGGACACTTCTTTGGTTTTATCTGGACAGAGCACATTCATCCATGTGTTTTCTGGGTCTGCTTTATTGCTTGGCTTATTTTTAAATGGGATTCCTTTCAAAAATGGCTTCCTCCTTCAATAAAGGCCAGATTTGTACCGACAACACATTCTCTCTACTGAGTTGTGGATATCTGACAGCATAGAAGAGGTTGAACACATACATAAGTCTTATAGTTTAAAAACTGTGCATTGTTGTCCCTTAAACTCACAATTCTGCACTACTTTGTGTGAGTCCATCTTTTAAAAATCACAATAAAATACAGGAAAATGTGGAAAAAGAGGTATGAAGAGTGTTGTTAAGCTCTGTAAGATGGCAAATAAGAACCTTTGGTTCTTCTAATGAAGAATATTGCTCTCCCTGCAGCTGGACAGTGAATACAGAGATTTCCAGGAGCAGGCGCGGCAGCAGATTACAGAGCAGGAACGAGCTCTGGAGAAGCGGCGTGCGGAGCTACAGGAGAAAGAGACTGAGATAGCAGACATGAAGGAAACCATCTTTGAACTGGAAGACGAAGTAGAACAGCACCGAGCTCTAAAACTTCACGACAACTTGATCATCTCCGATCTGGAGAGTAAGTGGCTGGAAGCAGAAGGTGCTGCTGTAGTGTTAATCAAGTTTCAGGGCAGCCTCATGTCAGCCAGTAATTATTGAGAAAGTATCATCAGAAAACCAATGGGATTTTGTTTGCTCATATTCAATGTTCTAAGCCAGTCTGACTTAACTTTCTATTTTGAATGTGCTTTTTATAAAATGATAGAAAATATATCTGATGACCTTAGATGTTTTCTCTAAAGATAAATTGTCTTTCTTTTTTTTTTTTTTAGATTCTGTGAAAAAACTGGAAGACCAGAAGCACGACATGGAGAGAGAGATAAAGACTCTTCAACGAAGACTCAGGGTAAAGAGAAGATTTGATACTCAAACCAATCAAGTAGTCTGCAAACAAATTCAGCTATATCTAACAGCTAAGTAGCATTGGATACCTTTTTACATTATCAAATGGGTGTAACTGAGAAGGATGTTATTTCATTTATGTCAGATTAGTTAAAAGAAATATTATGAGTATTAAAAAATATATATACATAAAGGTTTTATTCCTGCAGGTACATATTCACAGCATTGAGTTTGAATTATCCACCAATCTGAACTCATAGTTTCTTTAAATCATACAGCTGTGCTAATCTGCATTTAAACTAACAGATCCTAAAGTAATTGTAACAACTTAACCACATATTTGGTAAGTTTGACAAATTCATGGCTTTTTTAATTTTTGCAAACCTGTCTCTGTTGTCTGTCTCCAACACACCCACTGGTATTACATTTGTAGATAAATTATGGAGCGACTTTACCCAAATAATGAGCTATAGTGATAGAAAATATTATTTAACTCGAGTGGAGTCAATTTTTATGTATGAAAGAAAGGCGATGCGAGCATCTGGAATTAATTATTTTAGTTCTATTATTCATTCTAGATGAATAATATTTGTTAATTATTCTAACCTCTTTATTAGGGTGACCATATTTTCATTTGGGAAAACCAGGACACCTTGGAGTGGGGGGGGGTCTCTGTTCCCATGCATAGAGATGTCTGTGGCATGCACTCACTTAACATAGACCTACATAATCCTACAATAACATGATATTTACAGTTGATTTATTAAAAATGCTTTTCAGTAAAAGTCAACAGCAATAACGCCAATAACAAACGATAATTTCATTCAAAATGTATTTATTAAAAATGCTTAACAATTCCTGTAATGAATAAATAGCACAATGAAAGAAATAATGTCTCATCTAAACATCCCTCACTTAACAATAAAAGTTAACAATAACTCTCAACTCCCAATAACAGATGATACTCCGCCTCAGCAATGAACGAAATAATGTCTGTTCTGTAGGCTTTTGGAAAAAATAAATTAACAAATGAGCTAATTAACAAAAAATACCTCTTGTGTAGCAAAAATTATTCAAAATGTACCAAAAACGAACAAACATATCAATAGACTATCTTTACTTTCGGAGTCCAGGGGGCTTTTCAGATTCCTTGCACCTCCATTGGACACCGAGACATATGTGCCTGCTTTGCACACTGTGTACAAGGCCTCCCGTTTGTCTCGACCCGGTCTGAAAGCGGGGAAACTCTTTTGTAAATCGTCGGTAAACATACATTTGCGCCTTTGCATGTTGTTGGCGTACTGACAGCCACTCAACCTATATTCTGATTAAGAACAGGGCTGCCTGCACTGACACGGCTCAGAGATTACGTCACACGCAGCATCGTGTGCAGTGCCCTAGCGCCTGTAAATTTAATGGTCCAATTAAGGTAATTAAAAAAATCAGGAGATTTCCTCACTTTCTAAAAAAAAACCCGGGACGCCTGGGACAAATAAATTACGGATATGTCCCGGGAAATACGGACGTTTGGTCACCCTATCTTTATTGACCTTTCTTATTGATTTTATTTATGTATTAACATCTATTTATTTTCTTCAGAGTTAACCACTCAACAAAATTAAATTGCTTGTAAAACGTGTGAGCCAAATTCTGGTTCTCACTTCAAAGGTTCCTCTAATTCTTGTTTGCCTTGGAGGACATTCATCCCCTACAGGCTTCCTTCCTAAGTGACTTGCTCTGCAAGAGCTACCTTACCTAGACCACCTGAGCATAGATTCAGACTAAAACTTTAAAAAGCTGCAGATTTGGACCAGTTCGGAAAAAAAAATGAAAATGGCTTGACATGATTTAAAACAATCGGCGTGAAGAACCTTCACTTATACTGCTGTATTCATTGTTGTCATATAAACTTCACAAGGGTTTAAGATAATCCTTCTTTGCCTGAATAGTCACCTTGGCCAATTTCTTGCTGCTTATCCTTTCTTGCTTGCTAATGTCCAGGAGGAGTCAATGGAGTGGCGTCAGTTTCAGGCCGATCTGCAGACAGCCGTGGTCATAGCTAATGACATCAAGTCAGAAGCACAGGAAGAGATAGGAGACTTGCGGCGCCGGCTGCAGGACGCCCAGGAGAAGAACGAGAAGCTGAGCAAAGAGCTGGACGAGGTCAAGAGCCGCAAGTAAGAGCAACGGGTCGACATTTTGAGGAGATCCTCTGGTCACACTGACAAATCATGTCAGGGCGACCAAGAACAGGCCACATGATCTTTTTTTATTTATTACGCGTATCAGCTGTGTAGATCTGTGTGTGTCAGCTCAGCAGAGTGCTGTTGGTTTTTCAGGCAGGAGGAGGAGAGAGGCAGAGTCTACAACTACATGAATGCAGTGGAGAGGGACCTGGCAGCGCTTAGACAGGGGATGGGTCTCAGTCGGAGATCCTCCACATCCTCGGAGCCGTCGCCTACCGTTAAAACACTCATCAAGAGCTTTGATAGTGCCTCACAAGGTGCCACAGCAGCTAGAGATGCTCTGTTCTTTTCATCTTGGTTGATGTCACCATTTGCAGCAATAGTTGCTAGTGTGTGTCAATGTTTCATGTTTCTTCATTTTATTATTGTTGGCATAAACTGTTTTGTCTTGTTGTCCTGTGGCACAATTATGCAATTTTGATAGCTGTGTTATTTGAATTTCAAACTGTTTTTTTAGGTCCACCGTCTAATGGAGCCACAGTTGCTCCCACGGTCTCAGCTCCTCCCTTAACTCGGACACCCCTAAGCCCCAGTCCCATGAAGACGCCTCCAGCAGCTGCTGTTTCACCTATGCAGGTGCTGGAAAAAATCAATTTGGATTATTATGGTTTTGACATTTTTATTTCTCTTTAGAAATACCCTGATTTTCCCTTTTTTTCATAAATATTGTTAGTATTAATTTAGTGGAATATATATATACAGTGGGGCAAAAAAGTATTTAGTCAGCCACCAATAGTGCAAGTTCTCCCACTTAAAAAGATGAGAGAGGCCGGTCATTTTCATCATAGATATACCTCAACTATGAGAGACAAAATGAGAAAAAAAAATCCAGAAAATCACATTGTCTGATTTTTAAAGAATTTATTTGCAAAATATGGTGGAAAATAAGTATTTGGTCAATAACAAAAGTTCATCTCAATACTTTGTCATTGCCAACAAAGGGTATATAACAGAGATCACACATTTTCTGTAAGTCTTGACAAGGTTTTCACACACTGTTGCTGGTATTTTTGCCCATTCCTCCATGCAGATCTCCTCTAGAGCAGTGATGTTCTGGGGCTGTCGCTGGGCAACACAGACTTTCAACTCCCTTCAAAGATTTTCTATGGGGTTGAGATCTGGAGACTGGCTAGGCCACTCCAGGACCTTGAAATGCTTCTTACGAAGCCACTCCTTCGTTACCCGGGCGGTGTGTTTGGGATCATTGTCATGCTGAAAGACCCAGCCACGTTTCATCTTCAATGCCCTTGCTGATGGAAGGAGGTTTTCACTCAAAATTTGACGATACATGGCCCCATTCATTCTTTCCTTCACACGGATCAGTCGTCCTGGTCCCTTAGCAGAAAAACAGCCCCAAAGCATGATGTTTCCACCCCCATGCTTCACTGTAGGTATGATGTTCTTTTGATGCAACTATGCATTCTCTCACGACGAGTAGAGTTTTTACCAAAAAGTTCTATTTTGGTTTCATCTGACCATATGATATTCTCCCAGTCATCGTCTGGATCATCCAAATGCTCTCTAGCAAACTTGAGACGGGCCTTGACATGTACTGGCTTAAGCAGGGGGACACGTCTGGCACTGCAGGATCTGAGTCCCTGGCGGCGTAGTGTGTTACTGATGGTAGCCTTTGTTACTTTGGTCCCAGCTCTCTGCAGGTCATTCACTAGGTCCCCCCGTGTGGTTCTGGGATTTTTACTCACCGTTCTTGTGATCATTTTGACCCCACGGGGTGAGATCTTGTGTGGAGCCCCAGATCGAGGAAGATTATCAGTGGTCTTGTATGTTTTCCATTTTCTAATAATTGATCCCACAGTTGATTTCTTCACACCAAGCTGTTTACCTATTGCAGATTCAGACTTCCCAGCCTGGTGCAGGTCTATAATTTTGTTTCGGGTGTCCTTTGACAGCTCTCTAGTTTTGGCCATGGAGGAGTTTAGAGTGTGACTGTTTGAACCCGTTATCAGTATAAAAGACACCTGTCCACAACCTCAAACAGGTGCCATTAATGAAGGTAACGAGTGGAGGACAGAGGAGCCTCTTACAGAAGAAGTTACAGGTCTGTGAGAGCCAGAAATCTTGCTTGTTTGTAACTGACCAAATACTTATTTTCCACCATATTTTGCAAATAAAATCTTTAAAAATCAGACAATGAGATTTTCTGGATTTTTTTTTCTCATTTGTCTCTCATAGTTGAGGTATATCTATGATGAAAATTACCGGCCTCTCTCATCTTTTTAAGTGGGAGAACTTGCACTATTGGTGGCTGACTAAATACTTTTTTACCCCACTGTATATATAACCTGACCTCAAGTTGGGAGCAGTGATGTTTCCTCTGTGTTTCAAAGAACTTCCATCGAAAAATTTTAAAGATAATTTGTAGTGGTGGGCTGTTATTGGCATTTTATTAAAAAAATATTGACGTTAATGTACTCTCATGGTTTGTTTGGGAGCTGGGTCTGTGTTAATGATCACTTTCAGCTTGATATTTAGCACGGATGTATATCTGGGAGCGAGAACAAATCTTTCTTCCAACCTGTGTAGGTGTACCATGAAATTACCACATCTAATGTGACGTGCAGCTATAAGCACAGCTCTATCAGCCAAGCTAACCAATTTCCTTGCTCAGTGTATAGCCACAAGCTGCCAGCCCGAGCTTGTTCTCCAGGCGGCAACAGATGACCTATCTTACAAACTACCTGCGAGGCGATCTGTCATGAGGAGAATAGATGACCAGCAGGCCGTGGAGAAAGCCGCTCAAAGTGGGACACTATTTTGTGCTGCAAAAACACAGTAACAAATGAGCAAAAAAGTATTTATAACTTTGTCACAATCTTAAGTATGAAGATGAAATTACCTGTGATTTTACAAACATAGAAAAGTAAATTTTTCTTTTTAATTCTGCAGGTAGCACACAAATATCCTGAAGGCTTTTGGCAGAATTCAAATGAGCGATTTTAATCTAGATTAATTCCAACATTACAGTGAGATTATCTTAGATTAAATAAATTATTATATATGCCCACCACTAATATATTTTATTTTCTTTAAGAATAGAAATACCGTGATTTTCGGACTATAAGCCGCGACTTGTTCCCCATTTTTCGACTGTGCGGCTTATATAACAATGCGGCTTATCTGTGGACTTTTACAGCTAACGGCAACTAGGGTAATATGGTACCTCCGGAAGCAGACTTCGAGAAAGACGGACATTGCGAGCGCAAGACAGTTTGTGTGACACCCTCATTATGAAGAGAACAAACGTTGAAATGCATATGATGCAGCTTTTAAGTTAAAGGCTGTCAATTTGCCAGTAAACGAAGGAAATAGAACCGCTGCATGTAACCTTGGAATCAACGAGTCAATGGTGAGACGGAGACACTAGCAGGAAGAATTGTCTAAATTCAATTGTGTTGAAATGTTAATAAATAGGAGCTTCCCCAAACAGTTGCCTCTTTCCTGACAATCCTCTCTGTGCGCGAACCATATAGTAATTAAACATAAAAAACCTGCGGTTTATAGTCCGGTGCGGCTTGTATATGTACAAATCATGCAATTTAGCTTTTGCGGCTTATATTCAGGTGCGGCTTATAGTCCGAAAATTACGGTATATAAAAAAAAAGGACTAAGTCAGATTCTTCAAAGATGTTGTAGCTTAAATTTTATAATGCTTGGACTTTTAATTATTGCTGTTAACTTGTGTTTATCCTGAGTGGAAGGATTATTCAACTTCTGTGAGTAAAATGGTTATAACTTCAACAAATTTGATTAGTTTCAAAGGGACATGATGCCAAAGATGCTCTGTGATACTGAAACGGGAACAGAAAGGGCTGAAATGGATAAAAGAGGTCAACATTAATGTTGTGACCTTCATGCCGTTGAAAAAGTGCAAACCAAGGTTATAAAAGGGATCAGTTTAAAACAAGCCTGCTTTACAACATTTATCCAAATGTTATTTGGGTCATATATATATTTTTCTGCCTACATGTGTTATTTTTTGCTGTTTTAGAGAAGATTCGCCAACACCAGCAACCAGTTCTTGTTTAGATAACACAGCAACAAGCTTATAAAAGCATACATTCTAATCTAAAAATCTATAATTTTTATAAAAAATATGTTTACCCATATTGTCCTATGTTAAATGGTTAACTAGTTTTCATTTTATGCTTTCCTTTTTCAGCAGCAGTCACTTGTTAACTAGTTATTCAATCTGTTAAACATATCTTCCATGTTTGTACCAAAATAAGAAAACTAAATTCTGCATTGTTTTTCTAAAGCAACAATCTAAATTTTTAGAAAGCTTTGCTTTCCCTGGTAAAATAGTTTTAAAGGGTTTTTGTTGTTTTTTCAGAGGCACTCTATAGCTGGGTCTATCTCCGGGACCAAACCCCTTTCATCCTTGAGTGATAAGAGATCTAGCTACACAGACATAACCATGCCAGGTAAATAAGCTCCATGTGCATTTGATACCCCTATAACATCAAGCAATATTCTGCATTTTAGCTATTAGGAAATGTAATTAATACAGCTATAAGCTTCTTTTAAGGCTAATAGCCTCACTATAATAAAACAAAGTGGTGACAGCATTATGATGTGACGATTGCAGTTTTCCAGCAGGGACAGGGTAACTGGTGGAGCTAAATGGCATAATCATTTCTGTATTTAAATGCTCCAGTATAAGTCCAGATCCTAATCATTCTGAAATGGTGGCAAAGCCTAATGAAGGATTTTCTCACCAGCCTTGAATTGCAGGTGGACTTTAATGACATCCTGTTCTTAATTCAAAAAGGTCAATGTTGCGTTCATCAGGTTGCAGGTATAACAGGTTAAACTCATCTGAAACTCTTGCAAGGTTTAAGAGTTTATGGAATTTCTTAAACCCTTTTTCTGAATAGCATTTGTGTTTGAGGCTGAAGGCCTGGCTCCCAGTGTTTGCTCTGATTTATATCAAAGGTGTTTTGGTTTAGGTGAGGATGTTGGTGGCAAATCAAGTTAATCATACCAAACCCTCACATCTTCATCATTCAGGACCTTGCTTTCTGTAGCACTAAACCTCTGAGCTTAAAAAGATATTGGAAGAGGTTCTCACAAAATTGGCCCCGTGGGGTTGTCCAGACTGTCTCTTGATGTGCTGAAGCATTCAGTTCCATGGGACAAAACGGAAAGAACCGGCTCCTGGAAAACAAGCCCACACCATAATCCCCACCACCCAACGTTAAGGTCTGCGAGGTACAGTCAGGCAACCAGCAAAACCAGACTCATCCATTACATTGCTAGATAGGAGAGTCCACAGAACGCACCTCAGCTGCATTTCCAGTGGGAGTGTGCTGTATACTATTCCTCTTGGTGATATATGGCTTGGATGCAGAGGGTCAGCCATGGACACCTATTCCATTAAGCTCTCTAATTAAGATAGCTCTGTTCTGGAGCTAATCTAAAGTTTACATGATGTTTGGAGTTCTGAAAGAATTGCTGAAAGGTGACAACCTCTGTGCATTTTTTGCATCAGCATCCACTGAACCGTTCGTTTCCATCGCCTTCTACTACATGTCATCCTTTAACGGTACCACTCTTGGATTTACTGAGCTCCTGAGCGACCCATTCTTTCACAAATGTTTGCAGGAACAGTGGGCATGCCTGTCTGCTTGATTTTATAAACCTGTGTTCATGGCAGTGATTAAAACAGTTAATGCTTTGGCCATGATGATATGACATCATGGAATTAAGCTGGGATTGATCATTTTCTCTCATCTGATATAAACAGGACTGCTTTTCTCTTGAGATTATGGTTTGTGTTTAGCAGTGTAGTGGATTATAGGAGGGCCATAGGAAGTTTGCTTCCCTCTGTTGATTCTCAACTGCAATGGGCTGAAGTGTTTTGTGTGAACGTGCAATCTTGACCATAGTTTGTGATGTTTGTTTACTTCTTCAATGATTTATTGTTTTCTTGGTGAGCTAGTCGGCATTCCATGAACTCACAGTGACTCCCCCCCGACATCCACTTCCAGCAGAAGTTCGTCATAAAATCTTTTGGTGTCAATGTTATGTGCCGACAGCTGACCACCTCCTCAGAGGGGCCCCAACCAGTCGCACACCTCCTGTCCTTCAGAGGGTCTCCAACATTGACTCCACCAAGGCTGTTTCAGGTTAGTGATGTTAGTTGATTTATTTATCTTTTACCATAAGTCAGTTTTTAAAACTGAGCCTCTAATCTTTTATTGTAGTGTCGCGCAGGAGCAGCGAGGAAATCAAGAGGGACATAACGGCTTCAGATGGGGCCTCCTCTACTTCCCTTATGGCCATGAGTGCTGCTTCCTCCCCACTCTCCCTGTCCTCTTCCTCCCCCACAGCTTCTATCACACCCACAGCCCGCAGCCGCCTCAGGTACCACAGCTTACGGCATCATGTCATGTGCTAGGAGTAAACATAGGATGTGTTCAAAGGGGCTACTTGACATCATGGTAACTAGGGCTCAATGTTTGAAACTACCTGATGAAGCAGAATTTATGCATTCAAATAAGCTCACACACTTCTGAATAGAGATGCTCTTGGCTCATAGAACTACTGTGGACCTTCACATAGGATGCCTGCCTCCTTTGTGATGGATTGACTTTATTGATATATATATATATATATATATATATATATATATATATATATATATATATATATATATATATATATATATATATATACACACAAAACAGCTGAAGTCTCTTATTTAACAGGGTTATTGCACAGGGTTCTAAATGGGTGTTTATATACAGTAAATGGGTATTTATTTATATATTTATTGCACTGGGTATTAAATATAAAGTATTAAACAGGTTATTACACAGGGTGTTAAATAGTAATTACACATTAAATATTGTACAAGTTATTCCAGTTATAGTGCCGCATGTTAAAGTCTGATGGCATCCGGAATGAATGACCTGCGGTAGCACTCATTCTGGCTCAGGGAATCTTTTCCCCGCTTATTTGTCTCTTCTATGTCTCTCTAACAGGGAGGAGAGAAAGGATCCATTGTCAGCGCTGGCCAGGGAATATGGGGGATCCAAGAGAAATGCTTTGTTGAAGTGGTGCCAAAAGAAGACTGAAGGTTATCAGGTAACAAGCCTGAACTTGATCTGAGCTAAATTAGTGTTTGGTAAATCGTGTAAGGGGGGTAAGACATGGAGCTAGCTGGAGTCCTTTTGCCTCCTATCACCTGCACCAGATGGAGGGGGCATCCAAGCACATAGTTGGCTTTGCTGATGAGCTTATCCACTTCCTCTCAGCTATAGCTCAGCTAGTGCTCCAACATACTAGACCCCAAGAAATGACTGCTGCCATCACAGGATAAAAGCAGGAATGAAACAATATGCTTAAAGCCTAAAAGAAGATAAGTTACTGCACCTGTAGTAGGTAGCCTCGTATTCCTTCCTGGAACTAGGTAGCTATACCTAGTGATTAGTACAAAATCAACAGAGGTTGCATTTGTAAGCTTTTTTGCATTATGTAGTCACCTTTTGTAACTTCAAAGAAGAAGTGAAACTGAAAATCACACCTCATATGTAGATTTAAGTTCTCCTGGATGTTGTCTTAATAGATGTCCCAACTAAACTGACTAGCAACAAAATGGCAGTGCAATACTCAAACTTCTTACAGATTTTTGTATAACAATATACAGTAGCAGCCTTTCAAAATGGCCCTTCCTAATCAAACGCCAGCCAGATGGCAGCCCACTTCCCTGCAGCAACCAGCAAAATCCCCTCTGACCTCCAGCCACTGGCCTTCTCCTGGGCGTGCATATTTTTTAACTCTGACTTCACCCTTTCACTGAATTACAGGGTCTGGCCAGGAGATAACGCTTCTCTTTAGATCCTAATGTCCACAAATCATGAGAGAATATTTTAGTACACATATTGATGTTTAAAAGGGAATTTTTTTCTTGGAGTTTTCTACATCCAGGTAATTGGTATCAGTCCAAATCCACAGCAAGTATAACATTACACATGGGGCTTCATAGATTCTGGGTTTAATTCCAGCCTGGGGTCTTTCTCTACGCAGTTTACATATTATCCCCAAGCATGCATGGGATGCTTTGGATGGGTCCTCCTCCATGGAGCCCTAACTAGTCCTAAAGGTTCAAAAACATGAGTGGTAGGTTAAAAACATGAGTAGATGAGTTGCCAGATTCTGCTCTCAAGACATTGAGTTTCTGACTGTTCAATTCAGTTTATTTATATAGCACCAATTCACAACAAATGTAATCTCAAACCAGTTGATTGCATTGACTCATTGACTCGAATGCAATCCCTCACACTAAGCATGCTTGTAGCAACAGTGGAGAGGAAAAACTCCCTTTTAACAGAAAGAACCTCGAGCAGAACCAGACTCGGTGTGAGCGGCCATCTGCTTAGGCCGACTGGGGTTCAAGGAGACAGAAGCAGAGATACAAAAAGCAACTGTAAAAGGTGGCCCAGTCCAGGAAACAAACAGCCAGGCAGACGAGCTCCGTGCCAACTCCCATGTCAGAGGATGAAGAGAGCACATCCAGCCAGTCACAGTCAGAGAAACAGGACTACACAGGAAAAACGGACAGATCTCCAACATCTATAAACAAAGGTGTTGATGGCAGCAGCACAGCTGATATTTCTCTCCAGGATGAAGTCACAGCCAAACAGGAAGAGACGAGGAAAAGTTACTATGAGGAAAAAACAGAGAGAGCATAACATTAGAGATTGAACTAACAGATTCTGCAGAGTGGGAGAATAGAGATAGAATGAAGAAATAGGGGTCCCTATGTCCTCCAGTAATCTAAGCCTATAGCAGGATAACTATAGAGATAGCTCAGGACTGTTAACTGCAGACCATTCTATCTGCCCAGAGAATTCAATGTGGTTAGCATTACTGCTGTATTTGTGCCTCCCAGTGCTAATACAAAAGAGGCAATGAAGACTCTATACCAGGCTATCTCTTTGTATGCAGACTTAAGCATCTGATAGGAAAACTGGAACAGCTGGGCTTCCATACACCCCTCTGCAATCGGCTGCTAGAGCTGCACAGGCTCCCCTCAGGGCTGCGTCCTGTTAACTACTGTTAACTCTGTTGACACACGACTGCGTCCCCAAGTTCACCACCAATCACATCGTGAAGTTTGCAGATGAGACCACAGTTGTGGGCCTCATCAGAGATGACAAAGACCTGGACTACAGAGAGGAGGTGGAGCAGCTGGTGCAGAGATAACTGCCTGATCCTGAACGTGGAGAGGACGAAGGAGATCATCGTTTACTGCAGGAAGAACCGGCCTAACCACGCTCCACTGGTCATTAGCAGCTTAGATGTAGAGGTGGTCAGCAGCACCAGATTCCTGGGGGTGCAAATCACAGACAACCTCAACTTTACTATGAACACCACCTCACTGATCAAAAGGGCACAGAGGCGATAGTACCTCCTGCGGAGGATGAGGAGAGTCCACCTGCCCCCATCCTTCCTCACCAGCTTCTACTGAAGCACCATAAAGCACATTCTGACCAGGTGTCTCACTGTGTGGTGCGGAGGCTGCAGAGCCTCAGACTGGAAGAAAGTGAGAAGAGTGGTGAGAACAGCAGAGAGGATCATCGGGCTCCTCCTCCCTCCATATAAGACATTTCATCCCAGCGCTGTGTGTCCAGAGCCAGTAACATCTTCAAGGACCCCTCACACCCCACCATGGACTTCTCTCTGCTGCCCTCTGGAACAGGCTTTGCCGCATTAGATGCAGGTCCATCAGATTCTGCAAAAGTTCTTCCCCACCACCATCAGACTGCTGAGCTGTTGAAAAAACTCTAAATTATATCACAGACTCTGCATCACACTGATAACACCAAAACGAAAAACACTGCATATTTGCACCATATATATTAATGCTCTGAACTTTCATATCAATGCGTTTCTTTGCACCATGTCTTTTTTCTTTTTGTTCCTCCCACACTGTTTCCATTTTATCACTGCTGCACTTGGAATAGAAATGTTCACCTACTGCCTGGAAAGCTGAACTAAATTAAAATTTGTTTTCTATACACTCTGTGTATAAAGAATGACAATAAAGGTAGTCTAAGTCTCTAAGGTTAATTGGCGGCTCTAAATTGTCCTTAAATGTGTGTGTATGTGCACGGTTATATGTGTGTTTGTGTTTCTGTGTTGCCCTGCAACAGAATGGCGACCCATGCATGGTGTGCCACGCCTCTCGCCCATAGACTGCGTGAGATAGGCATAAGAATAAGCAGAATAAGCTTGAGTAGGAGGACTGAACATTAAAAATGTTCCATTATAGTGTGAGAATGATGTCAGGATGTCTTGGGAGGTGTCACAAAGGCCTTTTTCTTCAATGTTGAAGGTACAAAGGTTGTGGTTACCATGGGTTCCTCAGTTCTTTCCAGGAAGTGTTTAACATTAAGCACATCTCTTTAGTAACCTGACAAAAAAACTTGGTTACCACATACTAAGAAGATGATAGGTTTGATTTTGCGGAGAATAGCACACGGTATTATATGAAACGTCAGTGATTGCTGGAGGTCTATTATTTTTCCATTTTAAATGCCAGGACAATAATTGATAGAGTGAATTATATTGATCCATGGATCTCTGTTACCAGTTCAAGTTTCTGTTTTCTGTCATTATATAATTTTATAAATATCTATGGCAGCAGAAGTCATCATGGGAATATTTAATTAAAAGTAATAAGAAAAAGCTGCACTGTGGCGCCTATGTTGTAAAGAAAAACTTTTTCCATCAGTCAGTCTAATCAAAGTTTGTCTGTCAATCGCTGTAGAATATCGATATCACCAACTTCAGCAGCAGCTGGAATGATGGCTTAGCCTTCTGCGCTTTGCTGCACACCTATCTGCCTGCACACATCCCTTACCACGAGCTCACAAGCCAGGACAAGGCAAGCAGATTTCCACTTGTTTGTACATTTTCTATTATCATTTTCTATTTGTGAATTTGTGAACTAAAATATTAACTTTTATTCTCAGAGGAGAAACTTCACCTTAGCTTTCCAAGCTGCAGAGAGTGTCGGCATTAAATGCACATTGGTAAGCTCTGTTGACATGCTTTTTCCTGAATTTATGTTTGTTGTAATTCTATGTATGGTAAATGGCCTGTACTTGTATTGCGCTTTACACTAAATTCCCCCATTCACGCATAAACTCACACTGATGGTGGCAAACTACATTGTAGCCACAGGTCCCCTGTGGCTCTAGAAGCGAGGCGGCAGAACATTGGTGCCACTCGGCCCTCTGACCACCATCAATGCAGGTGATGTGTCTTGCCCAAGGACACGACGACACTGAAAGCCAGAGCCGGGGCTCAAACTGACAACCCTCTAATTGCAGGGAAAACTCATGCACCCGATGCCACTGTCGCCCTTGAACTTTCGCAAGTGGCTTGCGAAAGTATTCACCCCCTTTCGCCAACTTTTGCATCAAACATAAAGACATAAAATTGTCATTTTTTGTGAAGAATCAATAACATGTGGGATGCAGTCATGAAGTTGAATGAAATTAATTGGACATTTTAATCTTGAACTAATAAAACTGAAGAGTGTGGCATGCAAAATTAATCTGCCCTTTTACTTTCACTGCAGAAGTTCATTTAGGATCTCTGAATGATCAAATGTTTACTTAAATGATAGATGATGAATAGAATGGATTCTTCCTCTGTGTAATCAAGTCTCTGTGAAAATGCATCGCTTTGTGACAATCTCAGAGGTCTGTTTAAAGTTCAGAGCATCCACTCCAAGGAGGTGCAAGATATGGTGTAGAGAAGTTTAAATCAGAGTATCAGCCCACTGTGAATCTACAAAGACCCAGCTGTCCCTCTAAACTTTCAGCTCACAACAAGACTCATGATCACTCTGGATGAGCTGCAGAGATGAGGAAAAACACTTTGTCCACAGGACAACAATCAGTCATATACTGCATAAATCAGGCCTTTAAGGAAGAAAGCCATTTCTTAAGGATATGCATAAAAGGTCTTGTTTAAAGTTTGCCACCTGGGAGACACCAAACATGCCGAAGAATGTGCTCAGGTGATATATAAACCAAAGCCACATCTTTTTTGCTTTACTTCAGCAGAGACAGGGAAGATGGATGGGGCCAAATACAGGACCATTCTGGATGTTTATCTTCCAACAAGACAATGATCCAAAACATAAAGCAAAATCTACACTGTTATGGTTCACAAATAAACATATCCTGGTGTTATAATGGCCAAGTCAAAGTCCAGACCGAAAGAAATGGAAACTGCTGTTCAAAAACGATCTTCATCCAACCTCACTGAGCCCAAGGTGTTGTGGGAAAATGGGCAAAACTTTCAGTCATTCAATGTTCAAAACTGATACAGACGTACCCCAAGTAACTTGCAGCAGTTTACAGCAAATATATATATATCTATATCTATATATATATAGATATAGATATATATATAAAAATATGCTGAGGCTTTATTTTTGTGTTGCATAATAATCTTCCTAAACATAATATTATTTTGGGTAAGAAATAATACCCTGTCCCCTCTAAGATATGTTATTGTTACCTTGTATTGGTTGTGATCCGATACTGCAAAGCAATACTCTTGTGTTCTTACATAATTATAAACTGTTATTTGACTGTTTTTATTTCATTTCTTTGCCTGTGTGTAAATTCAAGAGTTTACATGTTTTTTTTTAAACTGTCTTGTTTTGAATTTGAACAAATATTTATTATAACAGAGCCTAAAGATAAAGACTCCATCGTTAAACACATCTGTTGCCCGGAAACTGGTGAAGTGACTTTGTTGCTTGGTAACCTTACCTGCAGGAAGGACATGGTTTTTACCACAAAGTGCAAAAAAAAAAATCTCTCATTTGTTTTTATGCTAGTTTTTAACAAGCAGACTTTCCATCTGTCGCCGTCATGTTCCTGCTGTTGTTTAACCCATCTCCTTCTCTTTTCCAGGACATTAATGAGATGGTTCACACAGAGCGACCCGATTGGCAAAGTGTCATGACGTACGTCACAGCCATCTACAAATACTTTGAGACTTGACCTCTGACTTTACCAACTCAACCAACATGCACCTGCAGCACAGTCAGAGGCTCATTGACCTTCCTGAGCTCCCAACAACCATACCTCCTCCTCACTTTACACATCTGTGCTCGCTATTTTATGCCGTTAACAGCAGGCTCAGTCATAAGTTAACTGCAATACTAGTAAGCCATTAAAGGAAGTGATTGAAGCCCACGCAGCTTATTATGAGCTGATCTTCAGGAAAATCCTCCGGATAAGTTTATCTCTACAGGACTGTATAAAAAGAAAGCAAGTCTCTGTGCCTTCTTTTTGGCCTTGGTTCTACGTTTTGCTAGTTTCCAGGTTGTTGACAGGGAAGTTGCTTCAACGACAATTAAATCAATCATATATTGTGAAAATGTCTTGTGTTTACCACAGAATATTTATGTTTAGTCCCTTGTTTAAAAACACATCAGAAAGATTTGACTCCCAAAAGGAGTTTTGCAAGTCTTCCGAACATTATGGTGGGATCCAGATGCCTCTTTTTTTAATAAAGTGCCTGTGTAGGTTTAATGCAAAGCAGAAGAAGATCAGCTCTGCAACAGTTTTTGAAGCTAATAATCCAGCAAGTTGTTGTATGGGCATCAACGACTTTTAGTTATTTTCTGCCTGTTAAAACTATCATAAAGCAACACTTCTCAATCACAAAGCATGTTAGGTTCTCCCACTCTATCACACAGTTTAAGCCACACCAACACTAATATTCCTTTAATGTTTATAAAGACACAAATGCTTAACAGTTGTTTAATATTTTTAAATTGCAGTTCCACTATATTTATCTTGCACATGGAGCACATGTCATTACTCGAGAACCTAAATCTAAACAGAAGGAATCAGCAGATTGTGTTTTGTTGTGTGAAAAATCATGGTTCTAGTCTTAAGAATTCAGCAGAGGGCCTTTAGTTACTCGTTTTACATTTGGATGCATATGTTTTGTACTTTCCTAATAATTGAAGGTATTTTCCGCACAGCTATAATGTGAAGCTGGTACGACTACAGCCAAACTTTGCATAAATGCTGGAAGCAGAAAAATGAAAGACATCCCAGCACCACTTATAATTACTAACATGTTTTGTTTTGTATAAAAGCATCAGTTTGAATGCTGGCTGTTTTAGAGGCACTCGTTTTTCTTGCTGTAAAGCCCCAACTTTGTAAAGTCTTTTGCAAACAGAATTGTTTATTTTTAAATGTTGGTTAAGTTTTCAGACTGACGTGACTGCATATTGAGCATGCAGACATGAATCTTATCTGATCCCAGCTTGTGGTTGAACCTCCAAAATGTCAATTTTTTCTCTTTTTTCTGCATTTATTTGGCTAAATGTGATCCACCCTCTAACTTTATGACCGTGATCAGTGTTCTTTTTAGTATAACTAATCCACACTATTGATGTGTTAATGCCTTGTATCAACTCTAATAGATTTGTTACTGCTGTGTGCTGCTTGTGCCTCACATACCAATGTTTTTTTTTATTATTTGTATTTATTTGCCTAGTTTCCATAAAATCCTTACTTTGGTGTCTAACCTATCTATAAAGTTATTGCACACACAGCAAGTAGCTGCACTGAGATAAGCTGTTTTTGTTATGCCACACCAATGTTCTTGCCTTAAGAATTAAAGGAATAGTACACCCAAAACATGATTAGCCTTCATTTTCTACTCACCCCCATGCTGAACAACACTCTGGAGTACTTTTTTGATATCTCAAATGCATCTGGAGATCTGGGAGGCTTCTTACTGTCTGCTGACATTCAAATAATGGAGGTCTATGGTGCCCAAGGCAGAAAGGTCCATAAAAGTCCACAAAAAACGTGTCAATATTCCTCCATACTGCTCGTCCAATGTATTCCAAGTGTCCTGAGTGGGTAGGGTCCATAATTTACTCGAAACGAAGTCATTTAGAATGTTTTTAGAGCATAAACAGTAGTGTATAGGATTTCCTAAAAGCGCGCCCCTGCGAGTTCACTAGCCTACGGAAACCGCAGCAGACCAAATCAGATGAAAGTGCGCACTCAGCGCGGCAAAGAACTCATGCTCTTCCTCAACACTGAAGTCCTCGGACATTTTTCTTTCGTTGTTTCTTTCTTTGCACAAGTACTCCAGAGTGTTGTTCAGCATGGGGGTGAGTAGAAAATGAAGGCTAATCATGTTTTGGGTGTACTATTCCTTTAAGCCAAGGCCTCTGCTACTGAGAAGTTGCCATGTTGTACTTGCCTTTCCCCCCAGGCCTGTGTCAACGTTGTTTCCAAACGTTTGGAACCAGAGCTGGGATTCACTCATCTGTCTCCCAAACGGGGGATGAGACACTTTTTCAGTCTGGATCTGCCAGTGGTGTCAGTAGCACTATATTTGCCTCAAATGTGGAAGCTGTAGCGCTTGCTAGGCCTCATCGCTGCACTGTTCATCTGCTTTAGACATTCAGAGATTTAAAGACGGCACAAGAACCTTCAACAATGACCGTTTCTGCTTCACATACAAGATTAAACAAATTATTTAGTAGTGTTCTAAGGAATTGGCTTCTTTTCACGAGGCGATATGTGTCAATGTGGTGTTGATTATCAGTCTAAAGTTTATAGCACGTTTTAATGCGACCGCCAGCCTCCCTGTGTTTTACTGCTCTTGACAGGAATCTGTGAGATTTGGAGTCTCCTTGAAGCAGAATGTGTTTTGATCACGCCTTAGTGATCCTGGACTACTTTTTACAAGGTCCAGCATGTGCCAATGTGGAGTGATTGATGAACACTGAAGCCCCGGCCTGCTGAGATGGGACCAGACAGCTGGCAGAAGCTAGAAAGCACATTCCACCTCTCTGTGATGCAGCCCTGATGGGCATTTCACGGAGGGTAAAAAGCTTAAGTGATGCTCTTACAGCAGTTGCATTTTGTGTTTTTGCAGCCTTTTATTTTTCTGAATGAAATTACATACCTGCATTACTGAACGAGTCGTTTTTGTAAGTAAGACCTGAAAAACATCTGATTTACGAGTCATTCCTCCAGTGTAAAAGCCACTAAGCTACAGAGCACATTATCATGATTATCAGCTGTAAGAAAATGTTCTGTTTTTTGTTTTTTTTTCCTGTAGTAAAAGTACATTAAACTGTGTTTTTTTTTTTTTTTGTCGTTTTTGAATTCTGTTGTACCTGTTCTCAGATCAGGAAGGACCAATTAGAGGTTCTCAGCTTGATGACATTGAGTAAAACTAGTAACCGTAGTAACTAGTAACCCTAACCCTAACCCTAAGTACTGGAAACATTTACAACATGAACAGCAAAGTCTAAAATTATTTATGTTTTGAATTAAACTATTAATTTGTGTAAAAATGATTCCGATGCAAGAGTGGGTTCTCATGGCTACTTTGGCTTCTTCACACAGTCCAAAAGGTTAGTTTCTATCTCTGGTTTCCTTAGGTGTGAGGACATGCTTATACATACTTGCCCTGTGATCAGTGCTGGATGAAGTATTTAGCAGTAGTACTTGAGTAAAAGTATTGATACTCATAGTCAAATCTTGCTCTACTACAAGTAAAAGTTGCTTGGTCAAAGATCTACTCAAGTTAATGTACTCACTGCTATCTTGCAAGGTGAAATTGCATTCAAGAGAGAAAAACAGCAACAGCAGATTACAAATCTAAGCTGAGCCTTAAAAGGAAGAAGTAATTAGCAGCTTCCTTAAAATGTAGTGGAGTAGAAAGTACGATATTTGACTTTGAAATGTAGTAGAATGAATGTTATAATTTCCCCCCCCCTCCAAAAAAACCCAAAACATTAAAGACACCCAAAAAAGTACTTTAGCATAGCCATCAAATAAATGTGCTTTTTTTAACTTTCCACCACTGCCTGTGATAGACTGGTGACCTGTTCAGTAGGTACCCATAAATAAACTTGAGTGATGATAGTTTTTAGCCATTACTATAGCATAAAATTAGTAAATGCAGTACCTAATCTGAAATTGAAAGTACTGATAAGCGCATTGAATTTAGTAACAGCATCTCTGTAGAATATCCTCCAAAAGTTTTTACTTACTCAGTTATTGGTTAAAGAAAATAGATTAATACATTTCTCACATTTCTGCTAATCTTTAAAATGGGCTTAAAATACAGTATGTCCATGACTGGTGTATGTTGTCACTATGGGGTCAGGATGACAGATTACAATATTAGTACAGGGGCTTATAGAGGTAATCGGTTTTCAAGAAGTCAGGGTTCCTTTGATTGAGACCCTCAGCTTGTCTGCATTGTTTAATTCTGTTTCCCATCTTCCCCCCTCTTAAAACTACAGAGAATGTACATTTTTTAAAATGGGTTTAGGGCAAGTCAGTATTTTTGGTCAACTAAGTACAGTGATACCATAGCCATCAAACTGGGTATTGATAAATGTAATAGATAGAGAAGATGTTCATTACTGTTAAAAAAAAAGTATAAAAGTCTTCATGAACCTTTTTGGTAGAGGAATGAACAAAGTGATTAAAGAGTTCCTGGTGAAGTCCATAGTGACTTTGGAAACAGTTTTTCCAACTCGAGCATCCAGAACTCCAGTCATCCTCTGGCGTATTGCGGCACATGGTCTCTGAAAGTCATGTATGTGTCTGTCTATTCCTTGGCAATCTTCAAACCCTTGAAGGAGTTTTGCATCAATCCTTTCAAGGTTGTATTTATTCCAGTTTTGGGAACATTTTCTAACCAGACTTTTTCCTTTCAATAAACTTTCCAACAAAAAGCTTTGACATAGCAGTCTGTGAATAGTCATGACATATTTGTTGCTCAATCTCCTGGAGGAGGGTCTGAATGTCTGTCTGTTGGTAAAGAGTCAGTATTAAGGCTTAGGTCTAAGACTTAGGACTATATGCTGTGGAGTTTTACTTTTGGAATTACATTAATAGTATGGGTGGTTTTGTTTAATCTTCATTTTTTTTTAAATACACTTAAATGTCAAAGCAGTGGCAGGGTAAATCAGCTGGTGCACATTATGGGGGGTCTACCATCACCTTAACAATGGTTGTAGGTTACCCGCCCCTTGAGAGGAAACAGCCACAATCCTCCAGAACATGTTTAGTGAGGGAGGGGAGTGTGAGAGACAAAGGCAGAGGAAAGGAGCTATTCTCATCTTCCTTAAGTCATTCACTGAGGCAGGAGAGCAACTTCTCAGCAGGAAGGCGGAAACACAGATCAGACCCCATTTTTTTTGTCTTGATTTTTTTATTTATTTCCTGGACTCAGCTGCATTTCGCCCTGAGCACCAGCCCACCTCTTAAACAAAAACATTTTTATTTTCATTTGGAGCGACTCTAACTCTCTGACTATCTAGTGAAGCGACGGTAAGTCCTTTTAAATGCATCTTGTTGTTTTCCTAACCCTGATGAACAACATTTCTACAGTGAATTTAAGTGCGCAAAGAAGCCTCCGAAAGTCTGCGGGAGATGCGTGTGTGCGGAGGCGTGGTGCGGTGAATTTGTCCTCACCTGTGAGAAGAGAAACCCGTAGGGATGTTAGTTTTAGGGACCCTGTTCCTGTGCAGTGGTGAACATCTGCTTAGTGGATGTAGATTCTCATTGCGTTGCTGTGATCCCCTCTGCTGTCATTATTCATTTGGACCTATGCCTATAGAAAGGACAGGTTATCAAATCATATGACACAATCAGCTGCCTGCAACCTGTTTACGTTCCTTTAAAAAAAGCAGAGGATTAGTTTTCATTATAACAACTGTTTTATTACTATTCTCTGTCTACTATGTAGTGTTGCTTAACCTTTGCTAATTTGACATTTTTGCATTCCCAGTTAGAATTTTAAAACGTTTATTAACAAATGACAGCTACATTTAATGAACTATTCTTGGTCACTGCTGAGACTCTGGATTTTTTATGAAATTTATATTTCCCTGGGTAATTACAGTGTTTATCCAGTGATCCTATTCAGGGTTGGATTTAGAAGGAAACTTGCCCTTTGGATAATCTTTGGTGCCTTATACTACAAAATAATTCTTTACGTAGGCATCTCCCCCCGGGGATATCTCTTATATTAAAAGAGAGATAAGATTTAGAAAACAATCCAGATAATTTATTTAGTTTTTTCTCATTAAGTTTGCAGCAGTAATCTTGAAATGCAGTAAAATGGTGCCTGTTGGATTCACAGTTCAGTACACTGTCTAAAACTTGTTAACAAGCTCTCTCTGTTTACCATTTTTCATTTGCTCAGATGGTGGCATTTAGCTATAATGCATACGCCTTATCTAAATTTGAAAGGAAGAAAGATAAACAGAGGAGTGATGGTAATCACGGTTTGGTTGTAGAGTGATTTTTTGTTTAACGGTGACTAAATTTGAAAACTGAACAAATTTAGCCCTCAAGAGTGACTAGTTTATGTAAATGAACAAGCAAAATTAGAAATTAACAATAGAAATCAAATGAAAAATGCAAGGCACAACATTAGTTATGTATTTTATTACTCGTATTTTTTTTCTTTCATTTGGTTTTCTATGTAAGATCACAAACATGCTGTGTCTGGGTTGAACCTCCTTATCAAACCTGGTTCAGGAGCACCGTTTAAGAAATACCTGTTTGGTGATGTTGTTTATTCCAGGCTAAACTTTAGTTTCTAGACCAACAAATATACAAAAAAAAAAATTCTTTTGTGACAGTGGGAACATTGCTGGTATGAAGGCCTGCTATTGGCCAACTTTTTTAATCACACAAGTTAAGAACATCTTCTTCAGAATTAGAATCCCTAATAAACATATATGATGTTGAACTTGAATTAAAGTACCCACTTCTTTAACCATGGCGTTTAACAAAATCAAACTGGAACAGCAACTACTGTTGAAAGAATAATACTGATTCTCTGTGTTGGAAAACATCACAAAATCATGCTTTAAGATGTCACCACAGCTTTATTAGTAACATGTCTATTGCTCTTTAATGTGTTTATTTGTTGTTTATGCAGATGTTTAAACAAGCATTTTAGAGCTTGTTTAAAAATCTGCATCACTGTAGAAATGTCATCATCCCAACAAAACAAAAAAATATCCAAAATCTTACAGTTACTTTGGTGCAGTGCCCGAAAAACAAGCAAGGCGTGGAGTGTCAGCTTAATGCTTGTGGTTGTAAAACCTGCCCTGTGTTAAATGAGGGAGCTTCTTGACTTTTCCAATAGTTGTGTGTTGGTCAATATTGACAAACATTCTATTGTTTAAAACCTTTCACAGTGACACAGATGTATGCATTTTTTTGGGCACTTAAAATACCCTCATACAAATAAGAAGATGAAACATATATATTTTAGAAAATGTATATATATATATATATATATATATATATATATATATATATATATATATATATATATAAAATACATCTGTCCTTGTTGTGCTCTAGTGGAGACCATCGTCACAAAGAAGCCAAGCAGATGACATGATGCAGAACGGTTCCCTTGCTTTAGTAAAAGGAGGCATAACAAAATGGTACAATAAAACCTCTTTATTTCATCGGTGCCTTGCAGCAGTTCCCACCATTCACAGCTTTTGCTGGTCAAAATACATTTCCTGTTTTGTGGTTCAGATTCCAGTTTGTTCAGATTCCTGTTTTCTTTCTGAATAACACTGCTAGGCATTTAGCCTCTTTTAGCCATTTTCTGCTTAAACAGTTTGAGGCTTTGCCTGGCTGCTTTTCTTAAAACCAATGCCTTAGAAATACCACATGTATTTGTGTTCTTTTTGTTTGCCTTCCATTGAGGTTTATTTATATAGTGCCAATTCACTACAAAAGTCATCTCAAGGCACTTTACAGTTCACCAGATAATACAATGAAATTGATTAAAAGTTTTCTATCTAAGGAAAACCAGTTGATTGCATTGACTCGAAGGCAATCCCTCACACTAAGAATGCCTGTAGTGACAGTGGAGAGGAAAAATTCATTTTAACAGGAAGAAACCTTCAGCTGCACCAGGCTAAGTGTGAGCCTCTCTAACTATAAGCTTTATCAAAAAGGAAAGTTTTAAGCCTACCCTTAAAAGTAGACTGGGTGTCTTCCTCACAGACTAAAACTGATAGTTGGTTTCACAGGAGATGAGCCGCAAAACAGTATTCATTTAAGGCAAGCAGACTTCAATTTTTTTTTGCTTTTTTCTACTCCAATCAACCTGCCAGCGGTCATGCTCCCCCTCTGAGCTTAACATTATGTTGTAAAGAAACTGAACGCTTCGCTGTATGCCCCTTCTGGGCCTTTTTTAACTGGACCTTCAGATTAGTTTTAGGATATTTAACACATCAAGGTAGAGAATCTGAATAAGAGCAGTATCAATATTTAAGCAAATATCATGTCCTGAATTAGCTGCGGAGAACCAAACCCATACCTTACAGGTGTGTGAGCCCCTCTTTGTGAAACTCTGGAGTCTCTCTGCTGTACTCTGTAATGCCATTTTAGGTCAATTTTACTCTACTGGAAACACTGCTATCATGGGAGCACCATGATACCCAAGTCCTCTGGGAATTTTGTGTCACACTGCTGTAGCTTGCTTTAACAAATTTCATTGTATTATCACTTGATAAGCATACTGGACACCAAGACCAACAATACCCTGTGTGCAAGTCCAAAAGAATGAAAATAATATCTATTAACTGACTAAAAGCATAAGTAGAAATGTCTGTCTCTAACCCAGTGGGAAGTTTGACTGGGAGAGCAAAGACCTCTGTGTTCCAACACAGCTGTTATCTTTGAAAACCTAATGCAAGTCAAGAAGCTTTCACTCTGAGGGAAATAGATTTACAAGAACAGAATCTCTCAGTTTGTCCTGTTATGACGGAAGGATTACAGACAACCAGGAATTGAATTACACCATCTATTAATTACTGCCAATTATTTGGATCATGCTTCCAGATAACAGTAGCTTTGCTGTTCAAGCTAAACTGATTCAAAATCAATTGGAAATAATTGCTTGATGCAAATCTCTGCAGCATTTTGTTCCTATGAATGGAATCAAAATGTCCTCATAAACTCAGCTCAACATATAAACAAATAAATAGTTAGCATCCAGTCCCTACAGCATGTTTGTAATATTTTGATAAATAGGGAAGCACTCATCGCCCAGGCGACTCCATGAATTTAGTTTTCTCACAAGTATTGTCGAGTATGGTCGAAAGTAAATATTTAAACGCTGTTGATTATTATGTTTGGTCTACTTACTTAGGAAGTAATGAACCGTTTCTGATTTTAATGTCAGTTAAATTGCTCTGTGAAGAGACAAACTTAAAGCACTTAAAAAGTAATTAATTTACCATTAAAATATAACATCACAATAAAACTTTTTGAGAAAAATATTGGTTTACTAAAGCAGCTTTAAAGCTACAGTGTGTAACTTTTAGCGACATCTAGCGGTCAGACTGCAGACTGCAGCAACATGAACATCTCCCCCCCACCGCTTCTCCCCCCCAACAGTACGGCGAGCGTTACGGGACAAAATGTCTTCCACGACTTCCGCATCACCTACCTTCTCAAGTATAGATTTAATGTAGACTTAAGATAATAAATATACCCGTTATTTTTTCTACATCGTTGTGACGTTTTGGCGATCTCGCAATCGCTAGTTTGTTGGCTCTGCGCTGCCATAGCGCAAAGATGTCTGCCTCCATGGCTGCCAGACCCGCTCTTATGTAATTATAAATAACGAATTCTAAGGCAACGCAAATATTAAGGTTAAGAGGCTGAGCTCGTAGATGATGATAAAATAACATAGTTATGTATAATATATTACATTTCTGACTGTATATCCCTGTAATTATCACACACTGTAGCTTTAAGACATTTTCTGTGATTGTGCACTTCTCTTGGTCAACACAAATGTTTAAATCCCTTTGGTTTCTTGATAAATAAAGTCTGTTTAGACATCACCTATCTTTCACCACACATGTTTAACCTGTTAACTGGCCGCACCAAAATCAACAAAAGCAAGTCTGAAAAACCTGCAAAAGCATAATTTCAATCAGCTACTATTCTTTAACCCATGGGAGGGTTTTGCCTGCTATATAAAACCATTGTAATAGCAGACAGAAACCTTATTGTGGCAGCATGAGGCTGCAAATTTAGAAACACAAACTATGTCCCACAGATGGAGAGTGACAGGTAACGAGTACATTTTTATTTTTTTCCCATCTTTCTACAATACTTTCTCCTAAGTTTTAACTCAGGGTGCTTTTTATGTCTTCATAAATAGAAAAAAAAACTTTTAATTTACATAGCTTATTCCCTCTCAGCTTAAAAATTTGAAGATATTAGTTTTCGGCCATGTACCCCAGCCTTAGTTCTGCCTGTGTAATAAGGGTGTTTTAGGGACCCATTCCTGTCAAATTGGTTGGATCAGGTATTTTGACATACTAATCCTTTTTAGCTCTTAGGTGATGTATTTATTCAAAATCTTTGTTCGATATCTAACCAATTTTGCAGACATGCATATTTCCATGTTAATGAACAGATGGTTGACCTAAGTAACCAAAGTGTGCCTGAGCAGGTCAAAAAATTTCCTGCTCTTGATATCTCCATTTTTAAAATACACAAGTTTCAGTCACTGCAAAAAAAATATATAAAAAAACAAATCGTATATAATTGACAAACAGCTGTTGCATTTCTCATGGAAAATGTTGCCAAAACCATACCTCATTTTGGAGCACCAGCTTTGCAAATAAAGCTTCAAACGCCATGTATCTCCACTTCAAGACAAGGCTTTACTGGTGGCCACAACAAAGGTTTTACAGGAGCTGTTATATATGAGATATCTGTTGAATCAAACAAATTTAATCAGCTTAATCTACTCTTAACTATATTAGTTAAAGCTCACACTATTTGCAGAAGCTGATGTGAAATCAATATCAAATTGGAAGATAGTGAACCACTGCTTAAAGTGACAGTGGAGCATCTTTTAGTCGTTGTAACGCATCATTCTGATATATTTGATGAAATCTATTGATCCCATTAGGGATGTGCCAACAGAGCACAGTAACAACACATTACCGATATTGCACCTTTGAGAGCTGACCGATACTGATATTGATACTATATCAGCATGAGGCAAGGCAAGGCAAGGCAATGCAAATTTATTTGTATTCAGTACAAAGACAATGCAAAGTGCTTTACATGATTAATATACAGGAAAATAAAACAGAATCAAAGCAAGTAGGAAAAAATAAATAAATAAATAAAATAAAAAATGCAGAAACAAAAAAAAAAAATACTAAAAACAGTTGGACTAAAGAAAATAAAAAAGTTGAACTAATGATGTTTTAGTTGAACTGTTTAACTAGAACAGTCGAAGGCAATCCTAAACAAATGTGTTTTTTTAGTCTTGATTTAAAGGAACTCAGGCTTTCCTCACTTTTACACGAGTCATTCTTCTAATACTTAGTTTAGAGTTTGGTGTTAGGTTTAATATAGTAATATTACTCAAATAGAGTGAAATAGTCAACATAAATAGGTATGAGAACAACTGACCCATTTTTTGATTAATCCATGGGTTACATAAACGTTAGACATAGGCATTGTGTTTTTATCAGCATTCTAATATTTAGAAAGATTTTAGGTGCAGTCTGATACAATCCGTCTGATTATAGGTGCAACCTGATAAAATTAGTTTTTTGCTTAACATCAGATTGGGATATCTGATCAAGCAATAACCGATTGACTGACCCATAATGTCTGAGACAACATAAGCAGCTTACAAATGCCAACAACTTAGCAGCTACTATCACACGTTCTGACCTCATTCATTATGTTAGTGACTAATATGCAAATTTTTGATTGCGTAAGATTAAGAAATAATCTGCTTGCTTTCAACTTCAAGCTTGCATTTTTTGTTATGAAATCCCATCATATGCAGTGCAGCATAGCCCATCCTCTTCACTTTGATAGATTTACAGCAAGCTCTTTACATGTCAGTATGTTAATTTTTCTGATCAACCACTGGGCATAGCTTTCTTTGGCTAGCCATGCAAAGACATCAGAAGAAAATGAGCATTTTCAGTGCATTGCATTACATATCGACTCCATAACTATAACTTTGGTGGCCACTGGGAGTCCACCAGTTCTCCCACGAGAAGGTGGCACACACTGATGCATTTGCTGTTAAGTACTTAATACGAAACATAAGAATGCAATGCAGAGCAAACAAAATGCAATTACATGTTGACAGAGGTGGTCAGCTTTGTTAAACTTTTAAGGGGTTTGAAATTGTTTTTTTTCAAAATCACAAACTTTCAAGAATTATAAGGACTCTGTTCGAGGCATCAAACTTGTTCTCCAAGTTCTCTGTAGCAAAAGCTAAACATCTGTTAACAGCTGTCAGACTGTTCTGACCTAAGGCGTTTTCACTACACCACCATCTGAACTGTGTCCAATTGGGCACAGCTCAATGTCTCTGTGGTGTTGGACTCCATGTACTCTTAGCAAACTATAGTTGTTCAAAGGTCATGTAATGATATTGCAATTATCAAATGGAGAATTTCAGAAGGTATGGGCACAATTCTGGTCCAGTATCTACAAAGTCTGGCATCTCTTCAGGAGCATGAAATGATTCAAACCATAAGATGGCTGTATTCTCCATTTCAGGCTTTACCAGACGCTGCATGTTTGGCAGAACCACACCAGGTCAGAATTACGAACCAAACTCAACCCACAATCAATGCAGAAACAAATCTCACAATCTGAGTAACTGAAAATCTCTATCCTCATTGTGATGTTTGTTATCAATATAGTGTGTCTCTCCATAATATTGGGCAGATTGGGTCCTCTCCCCTCTATGATCCTAATTTATGGCAATGCAAAACATAAAAAATATCAACAATCTTATAGAGTTCTCTAATTCTTGCCTGACAACAATGAGATCCTCTGTTATCACAGAGATTGTAATGTTTTTTTACTTGGGTATGAACAGTCCAACATTGAGCTGCTATTGCATCTATGCTCCACATATTAGGCAGGTGTCCTTTCTGACCATATTTTCTTTTGCAACCCTTGATTTAGCTATGTAGTTTACAAAACTTAAGGTTTCTATAGGAAGCAGGAAATATAAACCACAACACAGAAGCTGTTTCCTCAAAACCTTTCACTAGTGTGGCACCGCACCCCTCCTCAGGAAGACTTTCAACTCTTAATACATATAGCTCAGAGAAGGCAGGGAAGGCATGTCTTCCATCACAATGGTGTAAGTTTAGGGCATTGGTTCTCAATCCTGATCCTCAGGGATCAATGCCCAGCATGTTTTCCATGTCTCTCTGTTGCAGCACATCTGATTGAAATTATTTCATGACATCTTCAACAGCCATTATGTGCTGCAGAAGTCAGTTAAAGACTCATTAGTTCAAGTCAGCTGCATGGCAGCAAAGAGACACCTTAAACACACAGGGCACGGATTGAGAGCCACTAGTCTAAAGTTATTTCTCCAGTTTAAAAGAAGTCTGTCCTCGTTTTTTGTCCTACTCCATCAGTGTTTTATAATTCTTTGATTGTTCCCTTTTGTAAATGAAAATCTACCTTTTGGTTAGAATTATAACGAATCAGGAAACATCTTTGAATCAAGGTACCAAAGATTCCCTTTGCATGAACTAAAGCAGCTTTAAGTTGCTGTAAAAGGATCCCCTCAAACCTGTAATGGTTTACGCAGCTTAACAAATTACTATTTCAAAGAAGCCTCAGAGAAAGTGGCATCAGACTCATTATTTTCCTTTATAATTGATGTTTATACAATAATTTAAATAATAAGCTAATGATTTTTCCGCCTTGCAAATCATTTCCTGCTGGCAAACTTCTTGAGTGTCTTGTTAGGCTTTGCCTTTCTGTTTGCACAGGAAGCACCTTCCTCTCTGTCATTGCCATCACTTCCTCATCTAAATCAAGGGACATTAGCTCACCGCTAGAACTCAGCAAAGTTGAAACAATAATCTCCAATTTTGAACACTAAATGTCAGTGTTTAATTCTTGTTAGTCAAATTAATTAGGTAGAGATTTTATGGAGAAGAATTTTTCCATCCATCCATCCATCCATCCATCCATCCATCCATCCATCCATCCATCCATCCATCCATCCATCCATCCATCCATCCATCCATCCATCCATCATATTATTATTTTTCACATGCCCAAATGTACATGCTACAGGACTCATATGTATGTACTTCCGCTTTAAGGATGTGGTTTGTAGGATTTTGGCTAGCATTTCCTGCAAAAAATTATCTATATGCAAATGCCAAACAATAGGTTTAGCATTTGTAGTTTTTCTACATTTTTAAAAAGCTGTAAACAAAAAAAGACCATGTAAAAAAACGTTCTCTTTAAGTGTTTTTCAAATGAGTGAACTGTTGTGAAATGTCTGATTTGTCCATCGCTACTAAATATAAACCTTTCCCTGATCTGCTGTTCCTTCTGTTATAAAAACTATCATTATTCTTTACAAAAACATCAGTGATCCAAATGCCCACATATTGGTATGCAACAAAGTCATCAATGAAGATTGATGTGTTTATGTATAATGAATGTTTGTGTCAAAACTATGGATATTTGTTAAAATTGCATTTGGATTTCAACTTTTTATGTTGTGATAAATGTGGATTTTAAAGTAACCTGATTAAATACACCTTTCATTTGTTAAGTGATGTTTTCCCTTTGTAAGAAAAATATGTCCAAAATCAATAGCCCCCCCCCCCTTTTTTTCTTTCCACAACATGTTTGGCATTAAAAACATAATTTTTTCCTAATTGTTGATTCATGGCAGCTGATCTCAGCTGAAACCAGTTAGTCCCTCTGAACCTAAGATGTCCTGGATTTGTGACCTCGTGATGGAGCCATCAATGCACTTTTATACATATTTAAGTGATTCCTTTAGGCTCTTAATGATGTGAATGATATTCTTTGTGGTTCCTGAAGTCCCAAGTTTCCATAACCCGTTCAAGGCTGATAAGTTTTGCTTCTGTTTTTGTTTTTTAAATATAATTTCATTTTCCTTAAAGGATGCTTTTAATCATAATATGATACATAGACAGACAGGCAGAGAGGCAGACAGACAGATAATATATTTACACAAAAATAAATATAATGTTCACCAAATGTTTGAAAAGAAAAAAGACTTGCAATTAATTTTCAGGAACAAGATCTTTGCCGTTAAGCAAACGTATTTCCTTTACAGTAACAGCATTTCCTCTTTCTCATCTTTCTCGTCTTTCATCTCTCGCAGCATAATTCCTAGTTCCTGTGATGTGTGGAGCTGGAATCATCTTATCCCTGAGTTAAGGGACAGAAGAGGATCTATTTTTTTAAGGAGTCACTTATGTGGATTTGAGACAAACCCATGTAAAATTTTTGTTTTTAGTTGTCTCTGCTTAGCAGATGGGAACTCAGCCCTGCTGTTTTGTGTTTTCCTGCTGGTTGCCTCTGTAAGCCCTGGAGGTGAAGAGGCTCACAGGCTGGCAGGCTGCAGCTATGGACTTTGAGAGGTTCCCTCCTTTCTCATCAGTGACCCCTCCTTTTAAATCACCATGTCGGACGACTTTGCTGCCTCCATCCTCTACATTGTCCTGGAGCTGTTGATCGCAGTGTTCTCCGTGCTGGGAAATGTGTTGGTCTGCTGGGCCGTTTGCCTTAACAGTAACCTGCAGAGCATCACCAACTTCTTCGTGGTGTCGCTGGCCGTGGCTGACATCGCAGTGGGAGTCCTGGCTATCCCTTTCGCCATCGCTATCAGCACCGGATTCTGCTCCAACTTCTATGGCTGCCTGTTCATAGCGTGCTTTGTGCTGGTTCTCACACAGAACTCCATCTTCAGCCTGCTCGCAATCGCCATAGATCGCTACTTTGCAATTAAGTTGCCACTCAGGTTAGTGTACAGGGCTTTTTTGGCTTAATTTATGGTTAATAACTGTTTAATTTATCAATTTAGCTGTGATGTAAACCTTTCACATGCCTGGTAAGTAAAATCCATTGATTTTAGGTTCTATAAGTTATCCCTTTTGCTTTTATTCAAGTTAAAGTAAATAACACCCCCATTGTGCCTTGGTTTTAACCACCTATGTCTTAGGCTGATTGCATTCCTTTGGGTGGGATTTCAAAAGAATATATCATATCCGAGGATAACGTAGAAGACCAACAGATCCTGTACGATTAACAGGGACACACAGGGACAGTTTTAGATTTTTGAAGTGTAGAAGAGACATTATACCAAGGAATTAATGATTAATCATGATCAACCCATATAACTGTTTCGACATCCACCAAAACTTTTGCTTCTTTGCACTTCTTTGCAACACTAAAACATAATGCTGGAAGATGTGCAAGAAGTGGGAACAGGTAAATGGTGAGAATGCTTCTCTAGGATAATAGAGATAATAAAACCAATTATTTCATAGCATGTTTAAAACAACTCAATCCCCATCAGAACATTCAATAGAGCAGTTTAGCATTTCAACCCTTATAGTTGGCTATACTTCTTATGAATTACAGTATGACTAAATTACAAATATAAGAAGGTCTATGGCTTATAGCACAAAGATCCCGATTTAAATCTAGGTAGGAAGCTTCATGCATTTATGTAAACAGCGTTCTTTTAATGAATGGGTTCTCTCTCAATTTCTCTAGTTTCCAGAAACATTCGTGTTTGGTTGATAAACCTGCCCTTCCAGAATGAACCTTCCTTCCCAGTGAAAAATGACATCACCCACTTGCAACACTACAAAGAATAAAAGAAATGTGGAATGAATGTTTACTTATCTTTACATCTTTCATTTGTTTTAACCAGAAATTAAAACCAAGGTCCAAATGTTTTAGCTTAACCAGAGCTGAACCATTACCTGGTATGTGGGGTGCTCTCACGAGCCTCTGTCGAGATTTGATTTTTAAACGTTGGTTCTGCTCATCCATAATTATTGAGGGAATGCTTTATTTCTCTTAAAGAAAGGTCAGTTGAATTAGTTATGAGTCTTTAGTGTCTTATCAGTGGTTGACAGCAGTCACAGAGATCCCAGGTTGAAAATGTTCATGAGCAAGTCCAGCTAAAAGCTACTCAGGACACAGTCTGCTGAAAAGCAACTTGACACTTTAACTTGCAGGCTGTTTGAGCAAACATAGCTGTTTGTTTACATAATTAGCCTTTTCTGAGCCAAGACTTGTTGGAATGGTTTCTTGAATGGCTCTGGCTTTCAGGAACCGTGACCATTACTTTATGGAGTGTACTTCAAATAAGGTGCTCTTTAAAAATCCTTGAAATCCAGTTTTAGCTATTTTTTTTGAAATCCCATTTAGTAAGGAGTTTTAAGAATCTTTTAAAATAATTATAATTTTCTTCTGTAAAATAACATCGAGTTTGCTGAATCATGTGTAAATAGACAGTAGTTCAGTTGAAGGAACTGAGTGAACCCAAATCTTTCTTTTTAAAATGTCAAATGAATTGTGAAGAAGAGATTTGTCAGCTTATTATCTGTTATATCTCCCTTGTTGTAGTGAATAGATGTTGTATTATTGAAACTTTGTAGTAAAGTTGAACACTTATTATTTTCACCAATGGTACTATAACTGATTTTTAATCACTAGTTAAAACATTTAGATATTTAAAAGGATTTCCTCCAAGACAGACATGAGGGGAGAGAACAAGAAGTAACATCTGCATTGGAGCTTTAAACCAGAGAGATTCCAATACTTTTCAGCTTCTGTCCCACAAAAAGCTTGCAGAGTCAACACATGGCTCAAAATATTGAATGAATATGCAAACTTTTCAACAAAATTAGTTACAAACAGATGTAAGCTCTTACAATCTGCCTCAATAACCAGGGTAGTTGGTTTTATCCATCTTTAGCGATGCTTTTATATCTCTTCCACATTAATGTGTATTATTTTGTTTAATGACCTTTAACCTTGAGAAGTAGTGCTTTAAACTACATGTTTTAATAGAATCCACAGTGCTGCTGTTCATTTACTGTTAGCACAAAACAGTCTGCATACTCCGCAAATGTTTTAGAATTATTGCATTGCTTGTTTTCAAAACAAAAACGAGGCCTTGTTTGGGCTACTGTATATAGCCTGGAACTCAATGCTATTCCTGACATTTTGAATTAAAAAAGCTTCCTGGATGGGAAGTTAAACATCTTGAAACTTGGAAACAAAGTCCAGATTATTGTTTATTTTTTTACTTTTTTGGAATAACTATGACCCGGATGAATGAGAAGCTTCACCAGCATAAAGCTGTTTGATTTCAAGGCCTTTTTCCTGCTGAAATGGGCTCAGTATAAAAATGTAAATATAAATCCTTTATTGTCCTACAATGGGGAAATTCACTCTTTGCATTTAACCCATCCCCTGGTAAAGATATAAACATTAATATATATATATATATATATATATATATATATATATATATATATATATATATATATATATATATATATCCCATCTCTGTGGGAGCCTTAAGCAAACATTTCGCAGCTGGCAGGTGCTAAAAAGAAAAAAAAGAAAAAAGTGGGACATAAAACCAGTCCAACATATTAGCAGAAATCATAAAAATCTTTAACAGTTCGGTTTATAATAAACAATAAGTTATACAATTGGATCAAAATGACAAACCATAATAAACCTCTTTATGTATGCTTGGATATTTCCTTTGTACCAATATACATTCTCTCATTTCATTGTTGTTTTTTTCCTTAGTTTTTTTCCTCTTCTTTCCTTATTGACTTATTTACTCTGTTATCCTATGTAGTTGTGTTGTTTTTTTTTGTGATATCTGTCTGATCCATTGTTTTCATTCTGTCTATCTGGAAGAACAAAATTAGCTATCACTTAAACTGCTTTTAACTGCAATACTTCTTAATCTTATTGCTTGTAAATTTTGACATAACACCTCTACCTTACAGCTACATATTAACTATAAAAAATTTAGCATTTTTCTAGCATTTCTCACTCTCTAGTCTGTTGTCGCACTCTAGGCAAGTTGTTTAGGAAACCCCTCTTAACTCATCGTTTGCATCTTTCAGCAAAGCAAAACATTATGAATGATAATCCAAGGCTTTTTTTTTTATTTTTATTTTTTTATGGACCATCAGTTTTATATACAGTAAATAAAAATGATCCTTCAGTAAAAAAGCAGAACATAAATCATTTGAGAGGGAATGAGTTTCTCTGACTTTATCTTAATAGGAGCTCCAAGCTCCTATTAATGCTAAATGGAAAGGATTATTTCGCCAGTATGCATCTAGCTTATGGAATAAAACTAATATCTGAAAAAAAAAAAAAAAAAACCTGAATGATTAGATCACCTGTCTTCTCCTGTCAGTGTGGTCTCTTCTTTTTCACCTCCTGCCTGTGTGTCCAGTGTTTTAGCCACTCTCAGCTCAGACACAAAATATGCCATCTAACAAAGATGCATCATCTCATGATTCCTCTCACTTATTGGTTTAATGACTGTAACAAAGTGGGTGAGAACACCATTTCTCTCAGTTTATATTTTATTTTTCTTGTTTGCTTGATTTAACCATCTCTTTATTCTGTAGTTTGCATTCATATTCTTACAACTATTTTACAATATGTACAAACTGAAGTATTACAGGCTCCATCAGCCATGTCTCTTTCTCTTGTTCAATGCATGTGGAATTATTATCATTGTCTTCAAAAGTAACGAGGTGACTGAAAGACATTGTCATGACTAGCATTTTATAAAACAACATCACAAATAACATTTTATCAAGCATGTTTTCATTGGAATCAGAGAAATCATAATTTTTTTTTTCAAACAAAAGGTACTTTTGAGCAAGGAGCACAGGGGCAGTTGCTCCAGCCCCCTCCACCCCTCCCTTCTACATGCGCCTGAGCATGAACCATTCACACACAAACTGTTTGCCTATCAATTTGTAACAAACAGTTATAACCTCGCAGTGTTAAAAAAAAACTCAATTCCATGTGCTAAGTATTCTCCTTCCAAACAATCTGTATATAAGTCTAAGTTAATCAGGAGCCACTATCTAGGGGAGGTGACGGCCTAGTGGGACCTGGTCGATCTCCACAGCCTCCACTCTGGGTCTTTGAGCAAGACCCTTAACCCCACTTTGCTCCCCGGCCGCCACACAATGGGAGCCCAGTGCTCTGCAAGGGGATGGCTTAAATGCAGAGGTAAATTTCTCCAGTGTGAGATCAATAAAGTTCTATTATTAATATTATCTCCCTTCCAGTGACTTTTCCCTCAATAATACGACAAAAACTAAGTAGCAGTACATTTTATAAGACAAATCTAGACAAATCTATGCTCCTTCTTGTTTTGAAATTGTATTTCTCACAGTTAGTTTAATTTTAATTCATGTATATAAAGATGAGCCATTTACCAGAAGGTTTTGCCTGTTTAAGTGTCTCCTAAAATGGATTTTCCCGTGGGATCAGATCCCACTAGAGCAATCAGTTAAATATTAGGATGATTGCTTATACAGACTCTTCAATTGCCTGTTACCCCTGCGTGATTGGACTATACTGTAAAAACACAATCAGGCATCTTGTATGCTATTTTGCACTCAGACTTGTTGTCTGTCCACAGATATGTAAGCAGCCTGAGCTCAACCTGAGCTTCAGTAATCCACTGGCTTCACCCTGAAACAATAAGCCTGACTTCAGCGATACATTTAAGGCACTCTGCCTTCCTGTCCTACTGACTCAAACAGGCTGTTTTCACACAGCCTCTTCCTCCTGCTGGTGATACTCTACGTGACGGTTCCGCTGTGTTATTTTGTGCATCCCTAACGGGATGGGGGGGCTTGTTTTTGCAGCATTAACCTTTGCACTTTAACATCTCAAGAATGTGATAGAAACAAGCCAAATATCTCAGCTGCTCTCCCACACTGCACAACAGGCAAACTTAAAATAGACTCCTTCCTTTGTTGAATCTTGCAAAAGCGTAGTTTATCTTTATCATTAAATGGGTTCTGGGATGAGAAATGTTTATACAGATAATGTTTAGACTGTATCCTACATTTTTCAATTTTGCATTTATTTAAACATCAACAATACATCCAGCCAATGTTGATATGATATGAGCAATACGGCTTATCACCCGGCGTGGTGCCGTCTTGCGGCCGGTCTGTAGAAAGGTTAATAGAGGAAACCTTACATGGATCTTAGACTGTGTTTTGACGAATGTCATTGTAGTTTAAATTGTTAAGTTAGGTTTAATATTTTTAGATTAAGGACTAGATGATTTAAAAGACAAAACATTGCAATAAGCATTAGTTTGGCACCAACCTAATGCTTCAAATTCTAACTACAGCATCTTTAGCAAAAGCTTGCTAAAAAGAGTTTTTAGCATTATGTCAGGGGTCATTTAATGTGTTGCTAGAAACCTTCATCAGTCAACTCTTTAAAGATTAGGTGGAAATCTGAAATAAGGTTATTTTATTACTACTATTATTGGGCTCACACATGGCAAAATTGAATTTAAGTACTACCCAAGTCTAAGTGTGTAGAGCGAATGACCCATATATGGAGACCTCATTTCTTGGCACCAGGGTTTAAGTCTTGACCCACAGACCTTTGCGTCTTTCCACTCTCTCTACCCCATTTCCTGTCAGTCCACTTTCAACAAATAAAGGCCATTGATGCTGGCCATATATATATTGGCTTTATATATATATATATGTATGTATATATATATATATATATATACATATATATATATATACATATATATGTATATATACATATATATATAGCTTTTAAGGTTGCTGTAATTAAACCTCTGCTTAAGAAACCGTCTCTTGACCCAGATGACTTGGTTAATTATAGACCTATATCCAATCTTCCTTTCTTATCCAAAATTCTTGAGAAAGTAGTTGCCAAACAAGTTTGCGACCACTTACACCATAATGAACTTTTTGAAGAGTTTCAGTCTGGCTTTAGAGCTCATCATAGCACTGAAACAGCTCTGGTGAAAGTCACTAATGATATTCTCATGGCCTCAGATAATGGACTTGTATCTGTGCTCGTCCTGTTGGATCTTAGTGCTGCATTTGATACAGTTGACCATAATATTCTTTTAGAAAGACTTGAATATTTTGTTGGAATTAAAGGAACAGCACTAGACTGGTTTAAATCTTATCTATCTGATCGAATTCAGTTTGTTTATGTTAATGATAGATCTTCAACACGCTCAAAGGTTACCTGTGGAGTACCACAGGGATCAGTGCTAGGACCAATTCTCTTTACTTTATACATGCTCCCAATTGGTAGAGTTATTAGACAGCATGGGATTAATTTCCACTGTTATGCTGATGATACCCAGCTATATCTGTCTATAAATCCAGATGAAGCTAACCCATTACATAGATTACAGGCATGTCTTGAAGACATAAAAACCTGGATGACTCTTAACTTTCTGCTTCTGAATGCAGACAAAACATAAGTAATAGTCTTTGGATCAGAGTCTCTGAAAAAGAAGCTGATTAGCCAGTCACTTCATTTGGATGGGATTAAACTGATTTCAGATAATAAAGTAAAAAATCTTGGTGTTATTTTTGATCCCAGATCAAAGAGGTTTCTAGAATTTCCTTCTTTCATCTGAGGAACATTGCAAAAATTAGAAATCTCCTGTCCAGGGGTGATGCTGAGAAACTAGTCCATGCATTTGTTACTTCAAGGCTGGACTATTGTAATTCTTTACTATCAGGAAGTCCACAAACTGTAGTTAAAAGCCTTCAGCTGATCTAAAATGCTGCAGCCAGAGTTCTGATGAAAATTAAAAAGAGAGATCATATCTCTCCTATCCTGGCTTCTCTTCATTGGCTTCCTGTTAAATCAAGAATAGAATTTAAAATCCTCCTTCTCACATTCTCACAGCCTTAAATGGCCAAGCTCCATCTTATATCAGAGATCTGATTGTTCCTTATGTTCCTAACAGAGCACTTCGCTCTCACTCTGCAGGTTTACTAGTGGTTCCTAGAAATTCTAAAAGTAGAATGGGAGGCAGATCTTTTAGTTATCAGGCTCCTCTCCTGTGGAACCAACTACCAGTTTTAGTCCGTGAGGCAGACACCCTGTCTACTTTTAAGACTAGGCTTAAAACTTTCCTTTTTGATAAAGCTTATAGTTAGGGTGGCTCAGGTTATCCTGAGCTGTCTTTAAAGTTATGCTGCTATAGGCTTAGAGTTTTTGGAGGACATAGGGACCCCCATTTCATCATTCTACTTCATTCTCTCTCTGTTCTCCTATTCTGCAGAATCTGTTTGTTCAATCTCTAACCTTCTGCTCTCTCTGCTTTTCCTCAGAGTAGCTTTGCCTCGTCTGTTCCTGTTTGGCTGTGACGTCATCCAGGAAAGAAACATCAGCTGTGCTGCTTCCATCAACACCCTTGTTTGTGGATGTTGGAGATCGGCCTGTCTTCAGGTGTGGTCCTGTTTCTCTGGCCGTGGCTGGGTGGATGTGCTCTCTTCATCCTCTGGCATGGGAGCTGCCTTGGAGCTCGTCTGCCTGGCTGTGTGTTTCCTGGACGGGGCCGCCTTTTACAGCTGCTTTTTGTATCTCTGCTTCTGTCTCCTTGAACCCCAGTCGGCCTCGGCAGATGGCCGCTCACACTGAGCCTGGTTCTGCTGGAGGTTTCTTCCTGTTAAAAGGGAGTTTTTCCTCTCCACTGTCGCTACAAGCATGCTTAGTGTGAGGGATTGTATTTGAGTCAATGAGTCAATGCAATCAACTGGTTTTCCTTAGATAGAAAACTTTGTATCAATTTGACTGTATGATCTGGTTGAACTGTAAAGTGCCTTGAGATGACATGTGTTGTGAATTTGGCGCTATATAAATAAACTGAATTGAATTGAATTGAATATATATATATATATATATATATGTATATGTATATATACATATATATACATATATATATATGTATATATATAATGAATGCTTGGATGAGATAATTCAAAGCTTAGTGAAAGAAATTCCCGACTGTTGGGATCTGGAGCTGTACCACCTTCCTCCAGTCAGCCGTGGGTCTCCTGGAGCTGGAGTCTTCCAGCACACCGGAGACGTATCTACTCATCAGGAGACCTGCCCTTTATAACCAGCTGCCAGACCTTGCTTCGACGCCGCAGTGTTGACCTTAGTTTGGTTAGCAACCTGAGCCTTGAAACTGAAAGAATCTTAGCTGTCTCTTGAGAGAGATCAGATTCTAACTCTCTTCTGTTTTTGCCTCACAGGAAACCTGTCTCTAGCCTGAAGCTCTGGATGAGCTTAACCTGTCAATCTGCCCTGGAGAGCCAAACCTGAAGATTCCTATGTGGATTCCCCTGCTGCTCTTGGTTAAGAGCTGGAAACTCTGATCAAGGTCTGCCATTAAAGTCAGAAGCTAGACGCTGCAGCTGCTCTTGAACTCTGCTGAAACCAACAGTTTCTGGACCCAACGGTTCCCTCTCTCTCTAAGAGAAGCCCGGATTCAGTCAAGGTATAATCCTGAATTATCAAAGACTCATTCTCAGCAGCCTGCCTTCTAATCAAACTATCTTCTCAGCAGACTTCAGTTAACCAGCCCGGACCAGTTCCTGACCCAGTACATTGTCTTATGAGTGTGAAACATTCAATAAACCTTGTTAAACTTTTACCCAGCCTCCGTTGTGTTTTGCATGTGGGCTAAGAACCTTAAACCCATCATGACAGAACACTGCAGCCAAACACAAAGGCCAGCAGATCACCTCCGTAGGAGGCTTGAGGAACAGGACGCTCAGATCCTTGGACATGCGCATACCCTCCGTGAGTTGCATACTACGATTGAACATCAGAATCAAATGCTACAAACATTTTCCACGTCCAGTTCCGGATCCACTTCCGCCTCCAAGGTCACCGGCAGTGACGTCACTACCTGAGTTCCGTCCCAGTCCGCCTGAAAGATTTTCAGGTAATCAAAAAGATTGTAAGGGATTTTTATTCCAATGTTGATTACTTTTTGAACATTCTCCTGGCAGTTTTCCGAATGATAGTAAGAAAATATCATTCATTCTTTCTCAACTCACTGGACAAGCCCTTGAATGGGAGGAGGCAAGGTTCTCCTCTGAATCCAGTTTCACTTGTACTTTTTCCGAGTTCATTTCAGAGTTTTCCCAAGTATTTAATCACGACACAGATAAGACCATAGACTCTCGAGCCCTGCTGAATTTAAGACAGGGAAATTCCTCAGTGGCTGAATTCTCCATCGACTTCCGGGTCAAAGCCGCAGCCTCTGGTTGGAACGAATGTGCACTCAAAAGTGCATATTTTAAGGCCTTAAATGATAACATCAAGGATGAACTAGCCACAATCGACGAACCGACTAGCTTGGAGGATTTAATCCGTTTAACCATCAGATTGGATAACAGGCTCCGAACTAGAAACAACACTAGACAAAGAAGTCTGAATTTTTCTGTCTCAGCCCCTGCATTAAATAATGCTTCTGTTTTTTCTGGATCCACAGAACCTGTTTCCAAGCCAAAGTCTAAAAACCAGACTCTTTCTGTGCCTGTCCAAGTCTCTCACTCAGATGGAGCGGAGGCCGAACCCATGCAGATTGGACACACAAGGCTAACCCCTGAGGAAAGACAACAACGATTTAGGGGCAATCTGTGTCTTTACTGTGGTGAGACTGGCCATTTCATAGCTTCATGTCCGGCTAAGTCAAAAGCCAGGGCCCGTCAGAAGAATTGAGGAGTCTGACGGGCCATTTGAAAACTGAAAAAGCTCCTCATCTGATGTTACCTGCTACACTTTTTTTTTCTAACCAGAACCTCACCTTGTCTGCTTTCATTGACTCTGGATGTGAGAGTAATCTCATTGATTCTAACCTGGTCCAGCAATTACAGATTGAAACCGTTCCGTTGTCCAAGCCTCTCAGAGTATCCGCTATTGATGGAAAGAAACTCCATCAAGTCACTCATCAAACACAACCTCTAGAACTTTTGATCTCTGGAAATCATCGTGAGACATTCATTTTTTTTTGTTTTCCCTTCTGCATGCTCCCCCTTGGTGCTTGGATTCGAGTGGCTGGAACGACATAACCCCCATATCAACTGGGCTGAACGCCACATTGAGTCTTGGTCCACGTCCTGTCACGAGACATGTCTTCGTTCTGCAGCCCCTGCTGTTCAGTTCCCTAGAGGTAGGGGGGAGATGGACTCTCCTGACCTTACTTCTGTTCCTCCCGAGTATCATGATCTGGCACCAGTCTTCAGTAAGGTCAGTGCGACGTCTCTTCCACCTCACAGACCATATGATTGCGCCATAGAATTATTACCAGGAGCTCCCCTGCCCAGCAGTAGACTTTATAACATCTTTAAGCCTGAACGTGAGACCATGGAGAAATATATTAATGAGTCTCTGGCTGCTTGGATAATCCGTCCATCTTCTTCTCCTCTTGGTGCTGGTTTTTTTTGTGGGTAAAAAGGATGGTTCCCTATGACCCTGTATAGATTACAGAGGCCTAAATCAGATAACCGTCAAAAATAAGTACCCCCTACCATTACTGGCATCAGCATTTGAACCTGTTCAGGGCGCAACAGTTTTCACCAAGCTCGATTTGAGAAATGCTTATACCTCCTTAGGATAAGAGATGGAGACGAATGGAAGACAGCCTTTAAGACCCCCTTAGGCCAATTTGAGTATTTGGTCATGCCTTTTGGTCTCACAAACGCACCTGCCTGTTTTCAAGCTCTAGTCAATGACGTCCTCAGAGAATTTTTGAATGTATTCGGTTTTGTGTTCATTGATGATATTTTGATCTACTCCAAGAACCTATCAGAGCATAAGAAACATGTCCGCCTGGTTCTTCAGAGACTTTTGGAAAACAAGCTTTTTGTGAAGGCAGAAAAATGCGAATTTCACCAACCATCTGTCACTTTTTTAGGGTTTGTACTCGAGGGCGGGCAGGTTAAGCCATCCAAAGACAAGATAAAGGCAGTTCTGGACTGGCCGACACCTGAAAACCGCAAACAGCTTCAGAGATTCCTTGGTTTTGCAAACTTTTACAGACGCTTCATAAGGAATTACAGTCAAACAGCTCTACCTCTCACAACTCTGACTTCGGTAAAGAAGACATTTCAATGGACACGTGAAGCCCAGAACGCTTTTGAGAAATTAAAGAACCTGTTTTCTAGAGCTCCCATTCTGATCCAGCCACACCCCTCTAAGCAGTTTATCTTAGAGGTGGATGCCTCAGACTCCGGTGTTTGAGCAGTTTTGTCTCAACAATCCAACTCAGACCAAAAGATTCATCCTTGTGCCTTCTTTTCACGTAGACTCTCACCAGCGGAGCAGAACTATGATGTTGGAGATCGAGAACTTCTAGCCATCAAACTCGCCTTGGAGGAGTGGAGACACTGGCTCGAGGGGGCCGAGCATCCAGTTTTGGTGTGGACAGACCACAAGAACCTGGCCTATCTCCAATCCGCCAAACAAGCTAATACTCGTCATTCTAGATGGTCATTGTTTTTCTCCCGATTCAATCTCATAATCTCTTACAGACCTGGTTCCAAGAACGTCAAGCCCGATTCTCTCTCTCGTCTTTACTCTGCTGATCAACCTGAGACGCCCGAGCCTGTTTTTCCTGCCTCCTGTACTATAGGAGTAGTTTCCTGGGAGATCACTGATCTCATCAACTCTGCCCTAGCCTCTGAACCTGACCCAGGTAACGGTCCTCCAAATAAAACCCATGTTCCATCTTCCGTCAGATCCCGTCTGATCCAGTTGATGCATGCAGCTAAATTTTCCGCCCATCCTGGAGTGAGCAGAACGATTGCCTTGATTACAAGACGTTTCTGGTGGCCATCCTTACACAAGGACGTTAAGGAGTACGTTTTGGCATGTCCCATCTGCGCCAGAAATAAGACCTCTCACCAACCACCTTCTGGTCTGCTGCATCCCCTACCTGTTCCAACCCGTCCCTGGTCTCATATTGCTGTCGATTTTGTCACTGGCCCCACTGGTTCCAGAGGTATGTCCACCATTTTAACCATCGTCGACCGTTTTTCAAAAGCTTGTCACTTAATTCGCCTCAGGAATCTTCCCACGGCTTTCCAGACAGCCCAGCTTCTTGTGAAGCATGTTTTCCGACTCCATGGCATCCCTCAAGAAATTCTCTCCGACCGCGCTCCACAATTCATCTCACAGGTCTGGAAAGCCTTCTGTTCAGCGTTAAATTGTAAGTCCTCACTCACCTCTGGTTATCACCCACAGTCTAACGGGCAGACGGAGAGAATGAATCAGCAATTAGAGTCCACTCTCCGCTGCCTGACCTCAAACAACCCTACTGACTGGAGTCAGTTCCTGACCTGGATCTAATACGCCCACAATTCACTCAAGTCTGCTTCTACTGGTCTATCCCCGTTCCAGGTATATCTTGGTTATCAGCCTCCACTTTTCCCTGCAGACGAGAGAGAGATCTCAGTCCGATCAGTCCATCAGCACATCCGTCGTTGCCAGAGAGTCTGGAAGGACACCATCGCCACCCTCAACCGCTCATCTGTCTCTACAAAACGCTTCGCTGACTCCAAGAGACGCCCGGCCCCTGACTACCCCATAGGCCAAGAGGTATGGCTGTCCACACGAGACATTCCCCTCAAGGGCATGTCTCGAAAACTGTCCCCCCGGTTCATTGGTCCATACAAGGTTGCCCAGATCATCAACCCCTCTGCTGTACGTCTGCACCTTCCTCCGAGTCTCCGCATCCATCCCACGTTCCATGTCTCCCAGATTAAACCAGTTGTTTCTAGCCCCCCTCTAAGTGTGTAGAGCGAATGACCCATATATGGAGACCTCATTTCTTGGCACCAGGGTTTAAGTCTTGACCCACAGACCTTTGCGGGATGTCTTTCCACTCTCTCTACCCCATTTCCTGTCAGTCCACTTTCAACAAATAAAGGCCATTGATGCTGGCCATATATATATTGGCTTTATATATATATATATATATATGTATGTATATATATATATACATATATGTATATATATATATATATATATATATATATATATATATAAATATATATATGTATATGTATATATGTATGTATATATATACATATATATATATATATATATATATATGTATATATATACATATATGTATATATATATATATGTATATATATATATGTATATGTATATATGTATGTATATATATACATATATATATATATATGTATATATACATATATATGTATATATACATATATGTATATATATAGCTGCTTTTTGTATCTCTGCTTCTGTCTCCTTGAACCCCAGTCGGCCTCGGCAGATGGCCGCTCACACTGAGCCTGGTTCTGCTGGAGCTTTCTTTGTCATGATTGGTTCAGAGAGGCCCAATATGCAGAACACCACGGAGACGGAAACTGGAGTAAAAGTTTAACAATGTTTATTGAACAATGGTAAAATGAAAGGGTCAAGTACTGGTTCACTTCTGGGGATCTGGTTCACAGGAAACTGGAAGGGAGACAGTTCAGTTAGCCGAGTAGCTGGTGAATGTGGAAATGTTATCTTCAGAGATCTACCTTGAAGAATCCGGGTTTGGCTTTGAGAGAGGCACTGTTGGTTCCAGAGACTGTTTGATTCAGCAGAGTTCAGTTTCAGCTTCAGCGTCTTGCATCTAACGATAGGACAGACCTTGGTTTTCCAGCTCTTAGTCCAGAGCAGCATGGGAAATCCAGAGAAGGTTCTTCAGGTTTGGCTCTGAGGGCAGGCTCGACAGGTTTAGCTCATCCAGAGCTTACAGGACAAAAACAGGTTTCCTGTAGGCAGAGACAAAAGGTAATTAGTTTCCAGCTAAGAGACTAGAGGCAACAAAGATTTCACAGAGGAAGTGAGGCTCAGGTGCTAACCAAACTGGATAAACACTGCGGCGTTGATGCGAGGTCTGAGGGCTGCTTATATGGTGGAGGATCCTCCTGATGATGAGATGGGTTTCAGGTGTGTCGAAGGCTCAGCTGAGGAGGATCCACAGTGAACTCTGCTGGAGACAGGTGGTACAGCTCCAGATCCCAACATTCTTCCTGTTAAAAGGGAGTTTTTCCTCTCCACTGTCGCTACAAGCATGCTTAGTGTGAGGGATTGTATTTGAGTCAATGAGTCAATGCAATCAACTGGTTTTCCTTAGATAGAAAACTTTGTATCAATTTGATTGTATGATCTGGTTGAACTGTAAAGTGCCTTGAGATGACATGTGTTGTGAATTTGGCGCTATATAAATAAACTGAATTGAATTGAATATATATATATATATATATATATATATATATGTATATGTATATATACATATATATACATACATATATATATATATATATATATATATATATATATATATATATATATATATATATATATATGTATATATATAATGAATGCTTGGATGAGATAATTCAAAGCTTAGTGAAAGAAATTCCCGTTTTTTGTTGGGATCTGGAGCTGTACCACCTTCCTCCAGCAGAGTGCGCCGTGGGTCTCCTGGAGCTGGAGTCTTCCAGCACACCGGAGACGTATCTACTCATCAGGAGACCTGCCCTTTATAACCAGCTGCCAGACTCGACGCCGCAGTGTTGACCTTAGTTTGGTTAGCAACCTGAGCCTTGAAACTGAAAGAATCTTAGCTGTCTCTTGAGAGAGATCAGATTCTAACTCTCTTCTGTTTTTGCCTCACAGGAAACCTGTCTCTAGCCTGAAGCTCTGGATGAGCTTAACCTGCCAATCTGCCCTGGAGAGCCAAACCTGAAGATTCCTATGTGGATTCCCCTTCTGCTCTTGGTTAAAAGCTGGAAACTCTGATCAAGGTCTGCAATTAAAGTCAGAAGCTAGACGCTGCAGCTGCTCTTGAACTCTGCTGAAACAAACAGTCTCTGGACCCAACGGTTCCCTCTCTCTCTAAGAGAAGCCCGGATTCAGTCAAGGTATAATCCTGAATTATCAAAGACTAATTCTCAGCAGCCTGCCTTCTAATCAAACTATCTTCTCAGCAGACTTCAGTTAACCAGCCCGGACCAGTTCCTGACCCAGCACATTGTCTTATGATTGTGAAACATTCAATAAACCTTGTTAAACTTTTACCCAGCCTCCGTTCTGTTCTGCATGTGGGCTAAGAACCTTAAACCCATCATGACACCGACCTTCAAAATCTGAGGCATGCTTAGGAGTAGGAGTTAGGAATTTGAGTAAAGCTCCTTGAGGTACACATACAATGTTAGAGAGTTAGCAATAACATGCTCTTTGATTTTCATCAGACATCCAGCTACTTTTACTTTTACACCTACCAAGACTTAAAAATGCCCAAAATTAAAAGATTGTTACTGATATTGACTACTTTTAGCTTTACAGCAACTTATTTAAATGGTATTGAAAGTGCATCATGCTTTCCAGGTGATGAACAGTAGGGGTACATGGATAACAGACATCGATATTTCAGTCTACTTGTATGATTAACGGACAATTCAGTGGGTTTTCCCTACCATTCATTTTTTAAAACGGCTATTTATCACAGTACATAATTAACTTGGAGGAAAAGCTTCAACTTCATCAAAACCAAATAAAAAAAACTTCTGTCTATGCATCAATCTCCATTATCCGCCTGTTTATGTTAGCTACCTGCCACACTTAGCTTGTTGTTCTTTGTAAAATCATCTCCAGAGTCCCTAGAACAGAGCAGGCCTTCTTTTATTCGCTTGTTGAGTTTTTAAGTCATTCACTTTGATGCTCTTACCTCAGCAGATTATGGCAAAAGAGCTTACACTCTACAAAACAAACTTATAGAAGATATGTTTGATCACTGCTGCACTTTAAGAAATGGAAATGTCATGAAAGCTATACGAAATACTCTAAAATAAAGTTGTCTAAGCCTAAGTCTGCTGCAAACGATGAAGGACTTAAAGCTTAATCTTCCGAGGAAGTCCAATCTGCTCTAACCCTTCTTTTAGACGGCTTCACAGTTGTGTCTCCAGTCTAGTTTGTTTTCCAGGTGAACACCAAGGTATTTTTCTTCCATGATCATAATAGGAAGCAACTTGTGTTCCTTCCGAAATCTACAAAGATCTCTCTTGTTTTGATGGCATTCAGGATCAGATGAAACTTTCCACACCGTGTTACAAAGCGGTTCAGTAGTTCCCTGTATTCAGCTTCTTGTCGATATTTGCACATTTGTATCTTCGCACCAAATAACTGCAAAGTCATCAGAGTATTTCTGCAGATGACAGAAGTTTGTCTTATACTGGAAGTCAAAGTTGTACATATTAAAAAGAAACTGATAGGGTTCCGTTTCCTGTGGGACTCCTGTGCTGCTGACAACATGACAAACTGTGGTCTGTCAGGTTGTCCTTGATTGAGGCATTTAGTAACACCTCCACCTGAATCTTCTGGAGTTTCCGACAAAATAAGTCTCACTGAATTGTGTTAAATGTACTGGAGAAAACAAAGAACATGATCTTCACAGTGGAATTGTATTGCAAGTGTGTAATGGCATCTTTCAGCTTGTGATCTTCTTTCTGCTGAAGCTTGCTTTTCAAATTCTTCCTGTATGCATCCGTACTTTTTCTTAATCTAACCTAAGTTGCTTCTGTATACTCCTCATTAATTCACTGTCTCCCTTCTTAAAGGGTCTTTTTGTTTATCATTTCATTCATTTCCTTCCTTGATTCATGGTTTATTATTTGGGAAGCATTTCACTGTTCTTCTGTGGATGCTGTTATCTACACAGAAGTTCATTTAGTCAGTCACTCACTCAGTCATTGCATTGCTGTCCTCTCCATGTGGCTGACAAAATGCATCCTAGTCTATAGCCTCAAAACAAACTTGCAGGGCTTCTGCAGCTTCCTGTCACCATCTTTGTTTAATGCAGGTTGCCTCTTATAAAAGTGGCTTATACTTAGAGAAGGGAAAAACAAGATTCTAATCCAATTTCCCAAGAGGAGGTCTTACATCAGAGATGTAGGAGTTCTCAACATCTACATTTAACATGTCAAAAGTTTAGTTTTCTATGGTACAGCAACTGACAAACTGTTGGAAATTTGGCAGTGCATTAGACATTGAGGCATCATTTAAAGAATCAGCTATCGCCACAAAATAATTTGGTACACTGTCTGACTGCCTGTTTGGTCAGAAAACCCTGGCTGAGAGACGCTGGCGTCTAAAATATGACCACGATGCCATGTTTCAGTAAAACAGGGAATGTAGCATTGCTGATAGTGTAGCTGGGTCTTTCCTTGAGTTCTTTCACGTGTTTCCTAAGGATCTCACATTGCCCATATGGATGAGGTGGCTAAAAATTCTCTCTCCTCTCCCTTCTCCTTGCTCCTGCTCTGCATGCCCAGCACCTAATTTTTGCCTGAGCCAGTATGCAGAAGTAGTTGAAGTATTATTTTAGCTTAAGTTTTCTTGATTAACTGTTACCAGGTTTTAAAATTCAACTTACTATGGTTGCTGTGGCCATACATCATAACCAGCATCCAAAAAGTAAAAAAAAATATCAGTATAAATCCTTCCATTTTCACGGCATTCAACATGAAAGGCAAAGAAAAAGAAGAAAAAGAAGCTGATCAAAAAAGTTATCTTAAAAAAGAATATCAGAGTCAAGCCAGCAGTGCTACTTTAATATGAAGCCACTTTAAGGAGCGCAATTCTAGAAAAATGTAACTAAAAAATAAAACTTAAAGTTTGGATTGTACTGTGTAGCACTACTTTGCGATGACACAAATGTGTAAAGTTATCATGAATACTTTTAACCTGCAGATTTTCATCGTGGGACTTCAGATTAACAGTTACAGTTAGGCGCCAATCCTTACTTAAACCACAAAGTCTTAAATTGTGTGCACTTGTATTACCAACTGGGTAATTCTTAAATCAAGTAGATCACACTAGTCTTTCACTTATTTTTAACATTATTTCAAAAGCATTGTGAACTGCATTAGTCCTAGTTTGAATCAAACAAGATGTCCATTACCTGCGTAAAAGTCAAAGAGCATAGCCATAAAAAAAAAAAAAAAAAAAAAAAAAAGCTTCAGTTGATTCAGTTGGCTAGTAAGTACCTACTTCATTCTGGTTTCATAAATTTGTTTTATAACTACTTGATGCAATACCTGTTTATAATGCATTGCAAAACACTTTAAGGCTTCTGGGGAAGTAGCTCCATGCAGTGTCACTGGCCTCATTAATGGCTTCAGTAGTTTGAAATACCCACTTGCCATGCATCTTCTCAAACCTTCAGTGAGATTTAGGGACCATGCTTAACCAAGGGACACATTTGTCAAGAAGCAGTGGGTTTTTTCCATTGTTTTTGTCCTGTTTAAAAACCAGCTGAACACAACACAGAGGACAGCCCTCTTTGTAGAACATTTTCTATTGGGATCTTCTTGTTATGCCACTAATGTTGGTAGCTAACAAGACTGTCCAGATTCATGTTCTCTTCGGTGAAGCAAAAAAAAAAAAGTCTTCTTATTTTTAACGTCCCATTTTGTGCTCAATTCAAAGTCCAGAGCAGCATAGTTGATGTGTAGAAGATGTTCCCTTGTTAAATGCTTTTTTGGTTGTTTTTTAAAACTCTTTATCTCCAGATGATACATTTGTGCTTCACTTAAACAAATCACTAAATTGTTTTCAATAATCAGACATTTACTTGCTTTACAGTCTAAGTAAAGCAAATGTTGGATTTTTAGGTTATGGTTTAAAGCTTTTGAACACCTTAGGTTTAAATTAGAGAAAGAGTGATAAATGGCAGGCCGATACTTTTGAGTATTAGTGTGTTTTTTTTTAATTCTATTTTATCAACTGATACATACATGCACCTGCTGAGTCGTTAGTGCATTTAGCAGCAATACCCTGAGATCGCATGAGAGAAAACTAAGAGAAATGCCCTAAAAAATCTGTGGGACATATCAGGGATCAGTTAGATTGATGTCAAGATAACAGATTAAAACAAGCAGAACATTTTAAGAATGGGTTTCACAAAATGCTATGAGATCTAACCCAATCTGCTAGTTTATGCTTAATCTTTGCATTTCCTTTTCCTTGTCCAGGTACAACAGTTTGGTGACAAGCCAGCGGGCTCAAGGCATCATAGCCATTTGCTGGGCTCTATCAATCATCATTGGTCTGACCCCAATGATGGGCTGGCATGAAGTGTCTAACAGCACCAAGAGCACTAACAGCAGCTGCCAGCCCGGCCTGATGGAGTGTTTGTTTATGGATGTGGTGACGATGGAGTACATGGTTTACTTCAACTTCTTTGCCTTTGTTCTAATCCCACTCTTGTTAATGCTTGCCATCTACCTGTGCATCTTCATGGCAGCTCGCCACCAACTGAAGCTGATAAAGGTGAAAGCATTTCATGGAGAAAAGTCACGCTCCACATTGCAGAAGGAGGTTCAGGCTGCTAAGTCTTTGGCCATCATTGTTGGGCTGTTTGCAGTCTGCTGGCTACCTCTGCACATCATTAACTGCTTCACCCTGTTCTGCCCTGAGTGTCGCCCTCCTCCTGCTTGGATTATGTACTTTGCCATCATCCTCTCTCATGCCAACTCAGTGATCAACCCCTTCATTTACGCCTACCGTATCCGGGAGTTCAGAAAGACTTTCCGTCGGATTATCTGGCGCCACATCCTGGGCCGACATCAGGTGTTAGAGAGTAGCGGCAGTGATCGAAACTCTACATACACAACTCTTACATGGACTCAATCAGACTCAAAGCAAACAAGTTCACATTTAGCCTCTTCACAGTGCCCATCAGAAGCAGCAGCTGTAAAAAATTCCAGTAAGCATCCTGCTGATATCTCTCCTGTAGGGGGCAGCCTGGTAGCAATCTCTCAACCTCCCCTGTCAGTCGTCATCTCAAATTGTCCTCATGTAGGGACATGTGCACTGAAAGCCCTCAGGCAGACTGAAATCCCACTGGCCCATCGTCTATGTTTTGAAGAACAAGAGCAGGACTGCGTAGGAGCAGAAGTCCTGGAGGAAAAAGGAAAGCAGAACCTTGTCTCGACCCAGGTCTCACCACTGTTCACTAACCAGAAAAGAAAGAATTGCTTTTGTGAGCAGCAAAGAGTGTCCTGACAAATACAGGAAGGATAGAGAACTAATTCAGGAGCAAAGCGATCAAATATCCTCTGGGGATTGGAGAGGAGATGAGAGCCTGGATAACAGATAATAGGCAATAAATGCCACTGAGATAAATTAAATACACAGACTTTTTATGTAAGCCGGAGGGACGATCTATAAAGGACTGCTTGTGGTCTGGATCGCTCAAAGTGCCAATTCCCCTAGAATGAAGAGGACAATGATTTAGATAGATGAAGCAGCTGACTCATCTATTGTTAACCTAAAGGTCCTTTGTTTGTCACAGACTATTTATTTTAGCTGACCAGACCACCAAAAAAAAACAAATACTTTTGTTCTTGCTAACAAATAAATCGTGGTCTTTGAAAATGCACTTTGTATTGTAATTTACTTAAACATGTGCAGGCTGTCAAACATTCAGTCATCTGTGAAAGTATTGCTTTAAAGGTTTCTGAAATAAGAATATATAGGGCTACACATACATTTCACCTGTTCTTTACTTTCCCCTTTATTAAAGTAAGACTTTTGGCACTCAGTCACAAACTTTGGGTTTTATTTTTCCTCCCATAGGGTATCAAGCAGTTCAGACCAGTATCCTGCATGTCAATTTAAATCTGAGGGTGGAATTGGGATTAATGCAATACTGTTTGCTTTAATGTGTTTTTAATTTTTTTTCTAAATGTAAAATAAAGAGTAATTTACCAAGTATTGTGAATGGTTGTACATTGAATTCAGTACACTCTCAGTCTCTTGCAACAACAATAAACATTTCATGATAAGTTTGTTCCAGAAGAAAAAATATGAGTATGATACAAAGACCTGTCTGTAAATAAATGCTCTAACAAAGTGTAATCTGAATTCTGCAATGGCCCCAATGTGATCCCAAGCATTATTCAACACAGCTCCAGGCTTTCCTGCCTATTAAGTGGGAACATGTTTTGCATCAGATTTGGAAATTAACAAACTGAGTCAAAGCTTTCTCTGCTTTCCTATGTTGAGAAATGGTTGTTTAGCCCTCCAACTATCTCTGAACTTCTTTATTTCCCTAACCCTTATCCTTTCCCCATGTAGGTCCAGGTTCCAGGGCCAACTTCTTTTTGAACATTTCTGCAGGGAAAGTTTTTTTAATTCATTCAGTTGTTTGGGACCTTATGGTCTGATGCTGATCTTCTATATCTCCACCTGACTTCAGAACGTCATACTCACTCTTGCTTTTCAATATAAATGGTATGTTTCTTTACAATATAGGAACACAAAAGCAACAGACCTGCTAAGGCCAAGATTTTAACCCAGACCTCCAGCCACAGTTATGATAAAAAATAAACCCACTTTGTAGGGGTTTAATGTTCATAGCAAAATGAAAACAATTCAATCTAATTCTATCCTAAAGTGTAGATTCAGTCCAAACAGAAAAGCTGTTTTTCAGAAAAAATACATCTGATGTGACCTGCTTGTAGATTTCTTTTCAATGCATCATTGCAAACAATTTTTTGACTACACTATTCATTCCATTTATATGAATCACATTGATAGGGTTAATAATCATAACCACTTATTGTCCTAGAAATAAAAACCAAACAGAGCAAGTATTCGTTTCTTTTCTGCAGAAAAGTGAGAGAGAGGACAGACCAAGGGTGAGACCCCTTGACAATTCTGTACTCAACTCTGTCCAAACCTCTCTTTTCTGCTGCTTTTATTATTGGACTTCAAAGGAAATACAGGAGTGGTCAAACGCTACCAGGGGGGGTCTGATGTTGTCAGTCACCTACGGCTACATAGCTGAATAATACCAGGCCCTGAGAGAAATATTTGCTCTCCTCATTTAGAGCAACACTTAACATTCCTGGAGCAGATACCTGTAATCTGAAATAAAATGATAACATATACATTTTCCTAACACACATAAATGTTTTGTTGCACACAAAGTGGTATATTTAAAAAATTTGATTTTATCTATATTAATTTCCAAAAGTTGCAGTGTCTTCTTTTTAGACAAAAATAGTCTTAAAAGTATTTTTGAAACTATCTATCTATCTATCTATCTATCTATCTATCTATCTATCTATCTATCTATCTATCTATCTATCTATCTATCTATCTATCTATCTATCTATCTATCTATCTATCTATCTATCTATCTATCTATCTATCTATCTATCTATCTATCTATCTATCTATCTATCTATCTATCTATCTATCTATCTATCTATCTATCTATCTATCTATCTATCGCATCCAGAACACAACTCAGGAGACTGAAAAAAGATTTAAAGAGATTATTTAACAGAATCTTGTAAATGAACAGCAATTCAAGATCAGCTTTGGTGCAGGGATCATTTGGGAAGAGATGTTCAGTTGCAATGAGTAGCAGATAGTTTGAGAGAGTTATTTTTCCATAAAGGTATGTGTCGAAAGGTCAGCAAGGGGATGATGACAATCAGGATTCAGGAATTTGGTTTCACCTATATTTTCAAAACAGCTTTGGGAAATCTGCCAGAAGGAGATTGTAGGTCTGAAATATGAACCTGAGAACAGACAGAGGCTGTTCTTGTCATGATTTAAACGTGCTCTGTGGGAGATGGATAGGTCTCCATCCAGGAGCGATGAGGTCCAAAACTTAGACTGCTGCCAGAGTTTGAAACCAGTAAATAATCTTGATACTTGAATGTTGATGCATGTTTGAAAGGTTTGAACAGCAGGCATGGCGGAATCTTGGCAAAACCTATGGCATTTAAGGGCTGACAGCAGGCTTATGAACACAGCTCCTGGATGACGTTGATGGGATACACCTGTGATAATCAGCCATGTGCTCATCGAGGTCCCCTGGTGGAGAATGAGAATATGCATAGAAAATAGCTTACAGCCTCCTAGAACCTGAGAAAAGGTAATAGCTGAAAATTCTGGCTTTTCCCAATAATAAAGAGCTCACAAAGCAAGATTTAAACTATGGATAAATTGGAGCGCTGCCACACCCAGACTTACCCAGGACGTGGACACAGCTGTGGAATTCCTTGTGTAAACCACTTCTCAACAAGAGACACAATTAGAAGTGTCCTGCCTGGACTGCAGAAACAAAAGACCCAACTTTACCTCAGGGTTTTCAGTGTGTTCCTGTTTTCAGATAAATCTTTCATGAATAAAATTTTTATATCAAGGTCCCAGAACCTTGACGAAGAGTGGTGCTTTTTCTCTGCTGACAAGTTTTATGGAGATGTTGATTTCATTTTTCTAAATAGGACTTGGAACCGGCCTGCTTGGTCAGAAGCACCTGACTATCATGACTAAGATTTCCTTTCCTTTAATTGGCCACAAACTGCAGAATTACTGCAGTAATTCATATAAAGGTAGCCCAAATATTAATTATAAGTTCAACACATACAATTCAGCAGGGCAATCAATAATTATAACATTGTAAACCTTTTTATAGCTCTCATTGTATATAGCAAGATAATTGATCAATCATGTAAAAGTTTTGCTTTTGTTGATTCAATTACTGAAATTAATAAACTTATTGCTTGCATTTTGAATCTTTTAGAATGCATCTAAAGGTAGTAAAACTAATGCCACTTAAATGCCTGCCACAACCCGGAGAAAGTATGTGGTAGTCCATTATGAAATGCAGATGTTACAAAACAGACCTGCTGAAATCTAATAACAATGTGAGAAAATAATTTATATAAAAACAATGTTTGCACAGACTTTGGTTTTAGGTCAAAGAAGTAAAAAATAAAATTTTTCCAAGCATGTGATGCAGCTTCATGTTTTCTAGTTTGTTTGTTTGTTTTCTAGTTTGTTTTTTATCTATATGAATTTAATAATATGAAAGAGTTTTATTCTTATTTATTGAATCTCTAAAGTTTTCTTTACATTATATTTTGAATTGCATTGAAACTTAAAAAATAAAATAACACAACAAAGTGAATCAACAATAGATTCATTAATCAATAGATTTTTTTCATGTAGTTTGTCCAGGAATCGACTCAAAAACTGAGCTCCAAATTGAGTGGTTTTGTACACAAATAAATAAATAAATAAAAAAATTGAGTAAGGTTAGCTTTGTAGATAAGTACATTTTTCATAACAAAATATGTGGTTCAGTTAATGCCCTGAAATCTATGAGGATAGTCTGTTAGGTGTTTAGAAACAGAGGAAGAAACACTCTCTGTGGCGGCTAGTTTAAAGCCGACCTGAGGCTAAAAATCTAAATGGCGGTGTGTAAAATGCGTCGAGTCAGCAGAGATGTTAGCTGTCCGTTCCTCACCTTCGCTCTGCAGAAGTCCTAGAAAAACGGAAGAGCAGGCTTGTTGGTCCTGTCTGTACATATGATTGGAAGATAAATTGGAAGAAGGTACGAAGATTATTGAGAACTGCAGAGAAGATCATCAGGGCTTCTCTTCCCTCTATAAAAGACCATCTCAGCGCTGCGTGTCCCGAACCCTTAACATTATCAATGACCCCTCACACCCCTACCATAGACTGTTCTCCCTGCTGCCCTCTAGGAAGAGGCTTCACAGCATTCGATGCAGGGGCAGCAGATTAAGAAACAGCTTGTTCCTCACTGCCATCAGACAGCTGAATGTTGAAAAAAACTCAAAATCATGTCACAGACACTGCATCAAACTAACCACATCAAAGCGTTTTTTTTTTTTTGCACCATGTTTTTTTTCTCCCACAGTGTTTACATCTTATCACTTTAAGAAATGGAAATGTCATGATAGCTGTACAAAACAAAATTTTGCTTTGTATACACTCCGTGTATAAAAAATGACAATAAATGTCTAAGTGATTGCTTATTTCAATTTGCATGTGTCCTCTTTTGTGGATTAAACCACACAGGGAGTGATGTGCACAAAACAGACTGAATACTAGCAGTTAAGAAGATAAACAGCACCTCTGGAAGTTTGTACTTCTTGAGTATCTGCGGGAAATGCAGTCCCTGCCTTAGCTTCTGTCAGACAGACCTCTGTTTAAAGTCTGAGGACAGTCTGAGATTCTAAGAAAGTCTAGTTCCGTGAAACTTAAAGTTAACCACAGTTCAAACGGTTATGTTTGAATTAATGAATTAAAAAGAGAGATCATATCTCTCCTATCCTGACTTCTCTTCATTGGCTTCCTGTTAAATCAAGAACAGAACTTAAAATCCTCCTTCTCTCATATAAATCCTTAAATGGCCAAGCTCCATCTTATATCAGAGATCTGATTGTTCCTTCCTTATGTTCCTAACAGAGGACTTTGCTCTCAATCAGCAGGTTTACTAGTGGTTCCTAGAATTTCTAACAGTAGAATGGGAGGCAGATCTTTTAGTTATCAGGCTCCTCTCCTGTGGAACCAACTACCAGTTTTAGTCCGTGAGGCAGACACCCTGTCTACTTTTAAGGCTAGGCTTAAAACTTTCCTTTTTGATAAAGCTTATAGTTAGAGTGGCTCAGGTCATCCTAAGCTATCTCGATAGTTATGCTGCCTTATGCTGGGAATTCTAGAGGGCATAGGGACCCCTATTTCATCATTCTGTCTCCATTCTTTCACTCTGTAGAATCTGTTAGTACAATCTCTGAAGTTCTGCTCTCTCTGCTTTTTCTCATAGTAGCTTTGCCTCGTCTGTTCCTGTTTGGCTGTGACACCATTCTGGAGAGAAATATCAGCTGTGCTGCTGCCATCAACACCTTTGTTTATAGATGTTCGAGATCTGCCTATTTTTCCAGTGTAATCCTGTTTCTCTGACCGTGACTGGCTGGATGTGCTCTCTTCATTCTCTGACATAAGAGCTGGCTCAGAGCTCGTCTGTCCGGCTGTGTGTTTCCTGGACGGGGCCGCCTTTTACAGCTGCTTTTTGCATATCTGCTTCTGTCTCCTTGAACCCCAGTCGGCCTCGGCAGATGGCCGCTCACAGTGATCCTGGTTCTGCTTTTAAGGGAGTTTTTCCTCTCCAGTGTCGCTATAAGCATGCTTAGTGTGAGGGATTGCATTCCAGTCAATGAGTTGATGCAATCAACTGGTTTTCCTTAGAAAGAAAACTTTGAATCAATTTGACTGTACGATCTAGTGAACTGTAAAATGTCTTGAGATGACGTGTTATGAATTGGCGCTATATAAATAAACTGAATTGAACTGAATTATGTTTAGTACAGTACTAATACAGCAAATCTTCAAATGTGGATTGGATTATTTACCAAGCATTTCCCAGTAAGAACAGTGAAACTATAAAGCTGTTTTTTTTTTCCTGTCACTGTTCTGACATCGCTGTTCATTATAGATCTGTGAGGTGCAGGGAGACTGTGTTTGTAGAGACCCCATGGAAACAAGCATCACCCGGTTCGAGTTGCTCCATTTACAAGACTAGAGCATTGTTAAGGAAAAGAAAAGGTACATTCAGAGATGGGGGTGTTGTGTGAAGTTATCCAAGCTGGAGTCGTTTGTTGGTGAAAAAAATGCACACTACAAAACTTTATGAGCAGGTTCGGTGTCTGGCCAGAAACTTCCTTGACTTTATCCACATTTTAGCTCCTGCTCGAGTTTGTTGGAGCATTAACACAGGCAGCATTAAAGGATGTTTGTCACTGTGCTCTTTGGAGGTAAAAATATTTCCTGGATTAATTTAATTAAATTGTTATTTTCTACTCATTTGACAAAGGTTATTTTGGCAGATGACAGGATGGAGATGTTAAATCTTAACTGTAAACTGGTCCACTTCATTCATCATATGAAGGAAAAGTGTGGTCTGGATTCAAGCGGTAAGTTAATAAAACACAAAATGTTTGTGCTCAAAATTAAACCACCCATTTCTGTCATGTTGGGGTTCAGGTTTCTAACCCACATGCAGAACACCACGGAGTCAGAGTAAAAGTTTAACAGTTTATTAAAGATAAGCACAAGGTTAGTTGACAGATACTGGAATCAGATCCGGGACTGGTCACACAGGGTTCTCTGCAGAGAGGGACAGTTAGGTTAGCCAGGAAGCTAATGATCTTGTAGCTGAGAGGATGTGCAGATCTGTACCTGTTCAGAGATTCAGGCTGAGCGGCAGAGGGTGGGAACCAGGAGGTTCTAGAGACTGATTGACGGCAGAGGGCTTGGCAGCGACAGGACTTAGCTTCAGGCTTGTTAGTGTCAGAGCTTCTCCAAGTTTCCTTCTTGAAGGATGGTAGGCAGATTCAGACAGTTTGATCTTCAGGTTTGTTACTGAGAGCAGGCAGGCAGGTTTTCAGTTGAGTTGCTCTTCCAGAGCTCCAGGTTTCAGTCAGGTTCTTCCTAGGAGGCAGAGAGGACAAAAAAACTGATTAGGTTCAAGTCAGGCTTTCAGGGAGTCAGAGAATCAGGCAGGCTGGTTGGCTCAGGCTTGCTAACCGTAACTGGCTTAACACTCTGGCGCTGAAGAGTAGTCCTGCCGCTGCTTATATGCTGGTCTCCCTGATGAGCAAATCAGCCACAGGTGTGGTAGTCAGCTTCAGCTCCAGGAGACCTAGGGCAACCTCTGCTGGAGAAAGGTGGACAGGTCTCCAGATCCCAAAATTTCTTTAGAAGTCACACAAATTTTTGCGACCAACTTTAATTTCCATCTTTTCACTGCCTTACAAATATTTTTACCTTTCTTGAACTTTCTTATAGATTCTCATATTACAGCCACAAAGGTCAGTGTGTTTTATTTGAATATTTTTTCAGGACCAACAAAAGTGCAAAATTGTTAAAATGGAAGAAAAATTATTCACACAGCAAATGTTTACCCCCCTGAGTAAATACCCTGAATAACCTTATTTTTCAGCTTGTAGCTGGAGGTCCTTGAGTTTTGTCTATACATTAATGTTTTATTTTGCCAAAGAGCACAAGCTCAGGATAGAATCTGAGTACATAAATGGTAAAGTCTTGCAACATGTTTGAAGTGGATTAAGGTCTGGGCTTTACTCGGGTCTAGCCAAATACATGCATTTGCTTTGAAAACTATTCCAATGAAGAACTGTTCATCTTCTTAGGGTAGTCATTGTGCTGCATCCCATTCACAAGCTCAGCCTGTTCTATTCAATGTTTTTTTTTATAGCCCATCAACTTTGACCGACATGCTCACAGCATAATGCTGCAACTACAATGTTTCACATTACATGTTTTGTGTTTAAGAGGATATCCAGACTTATTTTAACCACATTTTTTCCACGTGGCCGATTAGTTTTCCTTTCACTCACATCTGCCCAAAGCAGAAAACAATCTTCTGCTTTCCACAAGAGTAGAAATCAAACTGAATGTGTTTGACTCTTTTGGAGTCAGGCGCGCGCAGATGACGTCATACACAATCCGCTTTGTTTAAAAAATATATGAATATAAAAATAAAACCGCGGGACAGTGATTCGCCTACATATTATGAATGCTGGCGTACCATATATGATAAATTATAGACAATTTAGTTTGTGCCTTCAAGTCGTTGCCCAAAGGAAGACGTAACTTGGATATAACCTAACCGAATATCTTCAGAACAGCTCCAAATGACACAAAACTCATATGGGTGAGTAGAACATGATGTAATAACGTAAAATCAAGGGCCCAATGTAAAAAAAAGGCGTTCCCCTTTAAACCATAGGGTTTATTTTCCAATTAAATTCAGTACTCCTACTTTCTCTGTTATTTCTCTGTGTAAAGTCTAAACTGTTAACTTTGGAATGTTCTGGGGGGATGTTGTGGATGTGAACATTTGAGAGTAAATTATTCTGGGCCTGAGTAAATGAGGCTTAAATGCCCCCAAAATAAAATAAAAAACACTCAAATGTATACAAGCAAAATCTCTTACTTAGAAGGCACAATAAGCTGAAACAACAACTTAGTGACATCTGTTGTCCACACAATAAGGAATTAACAAAAATGTTTTGAGGGGAAAAAAATCAAAGTGGACTCCAATGGTTTTAGAGCAATGCAAATCAGTTTCATGTCGGTGGACCCAATATGTTGTTGGCTTTGATCAGTTGCATCTTTCAGACTTATCAGTATGATAAGTGTGTGTTAGTGGCAGAGTTACTCAGCTACAAGTGTGTTATTGTTTTTAAGGTAGGGGGTTTCTTCCAACCAAGGGGTCATCCAACCAAGCTTTAGATTTTAGCAGCTCCTCCAGATTTAACATTGATGTCTTCCTCCCACAGTCCAAAAACATGACTGTTAGGTTGATTGGCTTCTCTAAATTGTCCTTAGGTGTGAGTGTGTGCATGAATGGTTGTTTGTCCTGTGTGTCTCTGTGTTGCCCTGCGATGCACTGGCGACCTGTCCAGGGTGTACCCCATTTACTGCTGGAGATAGGCACCAGCACCCCTCGCGACCCCATTCGGGACAAGCGTGTAAGAAAATGGATGAATGGATGGATGGGTCTTGGTTGCTTTTCTGCTAGAAGTCATTCTTGCCTGGCCTCACAATTTGCCCTGTGTTGGTATGTTTGCAGCTGTTCCAAACTTTTTTCCATTTTTCCATGATGTATTGAACCAAGCTCTGTGAGATTTCAATGCAACAGATAATTGATAACCTATCCTGCCCTGTTTCCACAACTTTCTCCCTGACGTGACTGTTATGTTCCTTGTTCCTCATAATGCTGTTTGAGATTGTGATTTTCAGGTAATAATACCCAATAGGTCTATAGAAACTTTACCAAAAAATTATAAAGATGAAGAGTAAAATCAACCTGAACCAGATTGAAATCTGAGCTGGGGTTTTTTTTTTTTCACAACTGAGTAGCTTTTCTTTGTTTCACTAAAGTAAAATAAACTTTCTCCTGCAGACTGTGTGGAGCTGATGGACAGCACCGGGAGGGTGATGAACCTGGAACCAATGCAGCACAGCATGGCCCAAGCCAGCAGCGTCCTGGCAGAGAGGCAATGCTACATCCTTCTGCGAGTCTGCCGTAAGTCTGTCTGCTCCATCCATCAGCCTGTCAGGTTGGGTGGAGGTTTTGAGGACCCAAATGCAGAGAGGAGTAAGTCTGGATGGTTTAATGAAAGTCCAAAGAGGCAAAAATCCAAAATACGAAAATACTGAAAACCAAACAAAACCAATAAATGTCAGGAAAAATACTTGAGGGAAGCAAGAGACGAGGAAGCAAAAACACATTAACAACACACAAGAAACAAGCACTGAATGAAGGCTCTGGTGCTCTTTTAATTCCAGCACTATGATTATAAAGATTACTTTGACCTGTGTAGGCTACAATGGTTCTCCACAAAAATCCTGTATAGTAGAGATGCACAACTCGCACACACAGGAACCCTGACACAGCCATCCTGAAAGGAACAAATTAATGCATTCTTAAAGCTAAATCAAGTTAACTATGGCTGGCCAAACAATTAGATTCCATTGAAGGTTCCCTAATGTGAATGAAAACACTAAGAAAATTAGGTTGCTTTTTAGGAATGAAACACTGTGCATGTTGCAGACCAGATGTATGTCTTTGAACTCAGATGATGCAGAATGACACAGGCTGACGGTAATTGGTGTTCTTGATTACATTTTCCCCCAGAAGAGCATGAGGAATCTGGAGGTTGTAAATATGTCTCTCTCCTGAATAACGCCAAGAGTCACCCTGAGTTAACAGGTAATAAAGACTGTCATAAGTGCGAGTGGCTCATTGGCGCCATTTTCTGGTCAAATCATGGTATGACATTTAATTTTTGCAGGACTGATGAAGAGACTTTCAAATCCAAGCAAGGTGTCAGAAAGAAAGAACAAAAGAGGACGAACACAAAGAAGTAGAAAAACATGTAATACTGACAACAATAAGTATCCTTAAAAGTTTCTTTGCTTGATTAGGTTATATGAACCTATTATTCATTAGCTGGAACAGGTGATTTGCTAATCAATGGCTGAACTCCCCCTTATAACCTAAACTAATATATTAAACATAGAGATTTAATAATGAGTAGTTTGTTAGTAATGTAGGATACAATTTTAGGAGGTCATGGATGCCCTCATAAACTAATTAAAACTAAAAACAAAAAATAAACTTACCATCACACAAAGTTTACTGACTCATCTCTATGTTCTCTCCTGACTGTCTTGCTTACTTTTTTCTCTCATTACTGTAAGAGATTTACAGTTATGTAGGTTAATCTAAAGATACATCCTATTGAGTTATGTGACTGATTGACACCAAGTTGTGCAGAACTTTTTGGTGGAAGGAGGATGACTTAGTCTTGCTTTTTGCAGACAAAAATCTGAAAAGCATGTGGCGTATTTACAAATGAACCAAGACCTTGCATTTCCATCTCTTGTTGCTGTTGTGCCATATGCCATTGGGAACCAGTATCCATGTTTCATCTCGACATGATGATCAGATAAGAAGCCGCAGCTGTGGAATCTCTGAACCCCTACCCCTAAACCCCACCCCTCCCTTTACAGCCAAAAGCAGTCACAGGACCTTCCACAGAGGGTTGACTTGCCAGCCCCCTCTCTGTGAAGACAAGAAACCACGCAACACAACGGATTCTTTCTTCTTTTCCTGCTCTCTTGCACATGAAGCTGGGGTCTGCTTTGGCAGGATCTCTGGTAAGATGGAGATCAAAGGCCCAGGGGGACCCAGCTCTCCAGAATCATTACGGATAGGTCAGAACCTTTCACAACCAAACTGCTGCAAAACAGACCTTTTGCAACACATTTCTTTTGAGTTTCAGAACTTATAGAGGATGAGAAGGCCTGCCTTGATGAGCCACTGAGACAAAGAGGACACCTGCTGTGAGCCACCGAGACAAAGAGCCTGCCTTGCTGTTAGCCTGCCTGCCAAACTCAGGCTGATTGGAAACTCAATCTTCCAAATTGAAATGGACAAAAAGGTTTACAGGTCTGGCATAATTAGGGACAGAACAAAAATATGTCATTTGATGATGTTGATCATGTGTTCACTGATGACAAGCTAACAGGATGGACTTCATGCTCCGCTATGCTATACAGAAACATGTTTTGAGCTGTTGTTAAAGCTTGGACAAGCTTTATTTCACTAAGGTTATAAACAATGATATAACATTAGCGTTCATGTGTTCCTTATATGCTCATTACATTTCAATTAGCAAGTATGACCAAAAGTCATTTAGTGGAATCCTGATGTATATATTCGCTGCTAGCTATTTCAAAGAGGGTAAAGAATCATTTGACTAAAGGTTATTGGTCCTTGATTAAGAAAGTCATTGAATAAAACATTATTTGACCAAATAATGTTTTATTAAATGACTTGCTTAATTATTTGACCGAAATAAATAATTATTTGACCAAATAATGTTTTATTCACCTCATGGCTTTGGATTGTGAATCAGTCTTAAAACATTCCTTGTTTCTCTAAATTAGTGAAAAGCTAACTTGATCATACCCCAAATTCTTCAAGATAAACATTGGTTTTCAAACCCAAAATCCATTTTAAACTGTAATATTGTTTTCAACCATGTTTTCCCTTCCTCTTTGCACATAGTAATTTAGTTTGGTTGAGGTTCACTAGACTTAGTTAAGAGTTTTAAACAGAAATATGTTCGACTTGCAGCTGAATGATTGTTGTTAATAAACTCCGAAGTTGTAGTGAATTTATTCCATGTATGTGCAGAATCAACTGTTTGACCATGATTAGTGCTCGAATCACCCTTTCATTTATTGTTCTAACACACAGCTAGTAGGGCATGTGTTCATTAACAATATATAACAGCCAAAATAATATCTGATTAAATAAGATATTTTTCCAGTATCAGAAATATAAATTCCCAGCTGGCTGGCAATTGCATTGAAAATAAAATCACAGCATTGCAGTTGAGATACACATTTTAGTATAGTTGCTCATTCAGAAAGATAAAACTGTTCCTCATTATTCTTACACGTTCTGCCACAGATTCCTGATTGGATTTAATTTAATTCAATTCAGTTTATTTATATAGCACCAATTCACAACACATGTCATCTCAAGGCACTTTACAGAGACAATTCAATCAAATCATAAAGTCAAACTGGTTCAAAGTTTTCTAAGGAAAACCAACTACTTGCATCGACTTTACAGCGAACCCTCATGTAGCGACAGTGGAAAGGATAACTCCCTTTTAACAGGAAGAAACCTACACTAGAACTAGAACCAGTATTAGTGGCCATCTGCCGAGGCTGACTTTGGCTCAACGAGACAGAAGCAGACATACAGAAAAAAGCAAAGATACAAAAGGTAACTGTCAACCAGCCTAACAGGCGGCCCCATTCAGGAAACACAGAACCAGGCATATTAGCTCCTGTTTCAGAGGATGAAAGAGAGCACATACATTAAGTCACAGTAAGACTACACTGAAAAACAGGCCAAGCTCCAACATCTATAAACAAAGGTATTGATAGGAGCCGCACAGCTGATATTTCTCCCCAGGATGGTGTCACAGCCAAACAGGAACAGACCAGATAAAGCTACTGTGATGAGAAAAAGCAGAGAGAACATAAATAACAAATACTGCAGAATGGGAGGATAGAGAAGGAATGATGAAAGGAGGACATACAAGCTATAGGCTTGTATGTCCTCCAACATTACAAGCCTATAGCCACATATAGAGATAGCTCAGGGTAACCCGAGCCACTCTAACTATAAGCTTTATCAAAACGGACTAAAACTGATAGTTGGTTCCACAGGAGAGGAGCCTGATGACTAAAAGATCTGCCCCCCATTCTACTTTTAGAAAGTCAACGAACCACTAGTAAACCTGCAGATTGAGAGCGAAGTCTCTGTTAGGAACATATGGAACAGTCAGATCTCTGATATCAGATGGAGCTTGGCCATTTAAGGCTTTATATGTAAGAAGGAGGACTTTGAATTGTATTCTGGATTTAAAAGGAAGCCAATGAAGAGAAGCTAGGATAGAAGAGATATGATCTCTCTTTTTAATTTTCATCAGAACTCTGGCTGCAGAATTTTGGATCAACTGAAGGCTTTTAACTACAGTTTGTGGACTTCCTGATACTAAAGAACTATAATAGTCCAGTTTGAAGTGAAAAATGCATGGACTAGTTTTTCCAGCATCACCCCTGAATAGGATCATTCTGGAGATGAAAGAAGGAAATTCTAGAAACCTCTTTGATATGGGACACCAAGATTTTTTACTTTATTATCTGAAATCATCAATTAATTAATTAATTAATTAATCCCATCCAAATGAAGTGACTGACTAATCAGCTTCTTTTTCAAAGACTCCAAAGACTATAACTTCTGTTTTGTCTGTATTCAGGAGCAGAAAGTTAAGAGTCATCCAGGTATTTATGTCTTGATGAGATGCCTGTAGTCTATGTAATGGATTAGCTTAATCTGGATTTATGACAAATACAGCAGAGTATCATCAGCATAACAGTGTAAATTAATCTCATGCTGTCTAATAATTCCACTGATTGGGACTATATATACATTGTTAAGAGAATTGGTCCTAGCACTGTCCCCTGTGGTACTACACAGGTAACGTGGACAACCTGAAATCTGTTAAGTAAAATTTAAACTGGCCTGTTCCTGTAATTCCTACAAATAATTGAAGTCTTTCAAAACTAATATTATGATCAACTGTATCAAATGCAGCACTGAGTACTAACTGGACAACTACAGATACAAGTCCATTATCTGAGGCCATGAGAATATCATTAGTGACTTTTACCAGAGCTATTTCAGTGCTATGATGAGCTCTAAAACTAGATTGAAACTCTTTAAAAATAAAAAATTAAATAAAATATGTGGTCACACACTTGTTTGGCAACTATTTTATTTTATATTCATATAAAATATATTTGAATGGGTATAGCAAAAAATATTCTTGCTCTCAAATGTATGTTTTGGTTCTTTTTTCTTGCTTGAAGGTAGCTTTCCCTCCATCTCTTTGCTAAAGAAAAGCATAATAACATTATGCTACTATCCAAACCATATATTAACAAATCTCTTTTTATTTTTAAATGACATTGGAAAACCATGTTTCATATTCCTCTAATTTCACAATTATACATTATCACAGAAAAGGATGTGTGCAAGAGGTGGAAATGTTTGAGACATTTGAATTTAATTTGTTTTTTAAATTGAGTTTTGAATTAAACTGAACAAGATTGCATTAGTAAAAAGGGTCTGTATCTGACTTTGTAAAATTCTCTGCATCAAATAGCATGTTGGAACATGACTGAATTGTTCACAACTCGATATGAATTTTCCCTACTTTGTCCAATAAAGGGTAGTGTGTGATTTTTATTGTGAGTTGTCACAATATAAAAGATACAAATATTCACACCATGTTATTAAATCCAAGATAAATTCTTTACATTCTATATCCTTAGCTATTCATGATAAAATTCATATATGGAGAGCAAAACCATAACACTGGTAAATTTATCAAAAGACAACTGCAACAGAGAGTGAACATTTACAGCCTGAGCATGTGTGAGCATATAGGTGAAAAGCCTGACAAACCTGTTTGCATAAAGTGCATCAAAAAGGTGTCCGTGTGTGTGTGTGTGTGTGTGTGTCTGTTTGTGTGTGTGCAATGGTTATCCTAAGGCTAGCAATTTTTATGCACTATGGAGTAGGAAAGGGAAGCTTTAATTAGTTACAACTTAGACTTTTAAATATAACTAACATGTTTTCTTCTCCTTGCCTTTCTGAATGTCTGCAGCTCACCCGAGGCTGGAACCAGAATTAATTACTTAAGTTAAAAAAAACATGGTCACCCAATCAGTGGCGGCTGGTGGCGTTTTCTCAGGGGAGGCCATAAATTGAAAATAGTGTACAAAAAATACCAAAAACCAATCAAACCTATACTAAGTTATCACAATAGAATATTTATATGAATGCCAACAACAAAAGAACATGATAAAAACACTTAATGTCTGACACAACTTAAACACTATAAAAACGAAACATAATTTAATGTACAGGTTTACATTTTGTACATAAATCTTGGCCTTCTGAGACTTTGTGACAAAATATTGTGTCACAAAACAAAAAAAATAATGTACCAGTTTAATAATGGAGAAGCTATTAGTCAGTTTTATATTTTTTTAATATATAAAAACAATTTATTTTCTGAGAATGTGATTATTTAAGAGCAACTATGCAAATTAACAAACATCTTGGAAAAGTACACAATATTATTTCATTTTCCATGTGAATCCCAGATTGTACCCTGCGATGGACTGGCAACCTGTCCAGGGTGTACCCCGCCTCTGGCCCGTAGACAGCTGGAGATAGGCACCAGCACCCCTGGCGACCCCCTTCGGGATAAAAGCGGGTCAGAAAATGGAGGCAGACAGTCAAGGCAGCAGAATAAAGCATTAGCCTCATTACATGCAGCCAAGCCTTATAGCTAAACCAGGTCCTGGAAAAAAAGATCCTGTCATTTGGACTGCTGATTCATTTTGATGTTCACCTCCAGCTTCTCTTGGTAAGCCTGTTTCCAAGAGACTCTCCAAAAAACATAACCTCCTTTTCGGAGGTAATAAACACATAAAGTTACCTGTAGACAACAGAAGATACCTGTGTATGAAGCCAAGCTACTTTAGTGAACCGTCCCACAGTTTTCTATGTAGTTTCTGCAGGAATGGAGAGGATTCTTGTTCCAGGTGCCAGAAGTTGCTTGCTTTATGTGTAACAGATGGGACGCAGTTCTCATGAATACCCTTTAGTTATGTGATTTGTCATAAAGTCAAATCCTCACATTTTTTATTTTCGTTTATGGAGAAAATGTTTGAGTTAAAGATACAAACATAACAGCATTCTAGAACCACGTGCTTTGGAATAGAGAATATAGAATTAATATTTATAAAGATTTTAAAGCTTTATAAAAATTTAAAGCTTTACTCATAATTTTCCACACACAATTCTACACACTATGCCTAATCGATGCTCCTCTGTAGCACAATTGATTTTTGTAGATTTTTTTTTTGTAATTGGACCTAGATCTTAAAATAAACTATAGCAGCAAACATAATCTACTGAGAGTTAAATTGAGGTTTTTTATATGTGGCTCCTCAAGATCAAGCTCCTGTAAAACCTTCAGTTCTGTCTGTGAGCAGCGGAGTGTGTAGCTCTGCTGTAACTTAGTTGTTCTCAAGTCAATGACCAGCTGTGGTTACTATCAGCCAGAGGCCCCTGTTAGGAAAGCAAAGAGTTGTTATGCAATGACTGAAACAAGCTCAAACAGAGGCAATAACTGGATGATTTGAAGCTCAGTCGCTGCCGAGGAGATCTGACAACAAAGAAGCCACAAGAATGTCTGCGTGTGAGTTTGAGTCACTCGAAAAATCTCTGGAGTCCCACCTGCCAGGGGCCGAGCTGGCAGAGGTGAAACGAATCCTGTTTGGGAGAGAAACAGTGTAAGTTCTTAATTCAATGCATTTATGTATAAACCTTCTACAAAGCAGAGGAATTCTTTCAGCTTTGCGCAAGTTTTCTTTTCCACTGGTTTCCTGGTAAATTATTATTCTGCATTGTGGACTTTGGTCAAACCCCAGCCTTCCACAAAAGTTATACTGTTCAAAAATACAAATTTATCATAGTTAAGGACAATGGCCTACTGATTTAGATGAAATTATTGGCATTGTGGTAAAAATTTGTAAATCAATCTAAACTAACCATCCATGCAGCAGCAGGATTTTACAGTTGGGGTAGATATTTTTTCCTGTGTGGTTGTGCAGTTTGTAAATTTGTTGCCTTAGCGAAAGGGTCAGGGGTATGAATACTGGCCTAGGCTCTTTCTGCATGGAGTTTACAACCCATGCATGCGTGGGTTATCTCTGTATGGGTTCTCTCTAGTTAAATAAATAAAATATGACAGGTTGATTGGTATCTCTAAATTGTGTTTAAGTGTGGGTGGGTACATGGTTGTGTATCTCTGCGTGATGCGCTACAATAGACTGGTTACCCATTTATGGTGCACCCTGCCTTTAGGTAAGGAGCATGGGCATAAATTCAGTGAGAATCAGCAAACTATTAAAGAATACCTCTTTAACCTGCTACAGGAGATCCATCTGCCTTCAGTTATTAACATCTACAACTGTTGTTATAAACAACTCCTACAGAGAACATATAAAATAAAGAACATAAAAAAAGTAAAACAAAAAAATGCTAAGTGTTACTGATATGTAACTGAAGAAGGCTAATTTTGACTGATTTTAAAAACTTACCTGTCAGGGCAAAAGTCAAAATAAAAACACCATAAAAAGAAGTTAAAAACATTAAAAACCTCACAGTTATGACACTTTTTGGTAAATTCTCCTTGGCACATTTAGTTTGTGTAACTCTACTATCACTAACATGTGATGACACATATAAAGATAAGATAGTTGTATGGATTTTTCTTAGTTATATGTACTTGAATAACTTTTTTATAAAGTACTCATGTTCTGAAAAAAAAGCTGTTTTTATTTTTGAAAAGTTAAACCCAAGAGCAGAGTTCTAGGTAAAGTTTCAGTGGAATTTGGCAGTCCCTGTTTATATTTATGATGGTAGGGCAGAAAAGGCTTTTTCTTGCTATACCTCACTGTTGGGTCTGGCCGTGCAGGGAACCATTGTGATGAACAACTGATTAGTAAAACCGTTTTCAAACCCTGCCGAGATCGGTCCGAGCACGGTAATCGAGATAACTGTTGAGTGTAAATGGCACGCACAACTGAACTGGATGTGACAGACACAACCAAACCATTTAAAACTGGTACTATTTCATCAGATAACAAAGAATGCATGAGCAAACAGTGTCATCTCCTTACAGTCAGCCTTCGTAATCATTAAATTTCAGACAATCATAAAAATACTAGCTTCCCTACCTTACCACATGATTTCCAGTGATAATTCTGCTTAGCAGTGTGATAAACCTCAAAATCCGTCATTGTTTCTTGTGTCTGAAAGCCCTGATTAGTTTATCGTTTGTGGTATCCACCCCCCAAAAGCCATCTCTGTCAAGTAAATTCACCAAAGGCTGCATTTTTCACCTGACTCTCCGCAAACAATGAAATATCACAGTGATAACAAAATATGTTGGTTTGCTGGTTTACCTCTAGAGAGCAGTATTACCGTAGATCGTCCCTAGGAGGACTAGGCACAGTTCGGTTTTCAGAGGGTAGTGTAAATTAGGTATAAGACTCTCTCCAATGGAGGAGCATTACAGCTGGAATCAGTGATGTCATATGGAGAGGTAAAAGCATGTGACGTTCTGAGCCTCACTGGCAAACAGAAAACTTGGCTTGTTGTGCACAATCCCACAGCCAAACATGTTATGATCAACTGTAACCATCTACTGTAGCTCTCATTATGGGTGAAACTAAGACAAGCTGTCACAACCTTTATTTCAGAGGAAACTCTGAGCCAGACTTTTCCCATCAGCAATGTCTCAACAGAGAAGGAGATGCATCTTCCCTGGAAATATGCCTTAGAAAATATGTAACAGGAACTACTGGCCTCCCTGCAAATGCCTGCAAATCTGCGATTCTGGCTGGAGAGGCTGAGAGCGCAACCATTCAGGCAGGTTATCTCACTGCTCCATCAAATGGTGAAGCATGTTACAGGATAATAGCCAATAAGGGAAATCTGGTCAAAACAATTTAAAGATTGCTCATTTTATTCTATTTTCATGGGTAAACAATATGCCAAGTGTTTACAGACTTGGTGGTAAAGCAACTGCACTAAGCAAGTGCTTAATTTTTGGGTTGTGTTTATGTTTATTGAATGAGTTTTTGATCAATAATTATGGTGTAGTCTTTTACCATAATAGAGGGGACACCATTATGAATCACGGCTGCATCAGGAAAGGTCTGTGAGCAACTCCCAGTGACTAACTGTGGCAATATGGAGAGCAGCTGAAAAGAAACATACATGATGGTTAATGTTTGATTATTGATTTTACTTTATCCATATCATTTTAAAGGAGGTTGGAGCTTCCAACCTGCGCCATTGAAGCTGCAGCTGAGCGTGAATTTGAGCTAAAAGGATACAAGTTTGACAGCGCACAGGAGCAGCTGAGGCCACCTAGAAGAGTCAGAGTGGGGCTGGTTCAGCACCGCATTGTCCTGCCTACTGATTCCCCAATCTTGGACCAGGTCAGGACTTCCACAGTACATTCACCACCATTTACCAGCAACCCAGATACAGGCTGATGCAGGAATGCAGGAAATCTTCTTTTTCTTCTGAAGGTTTAGGAGTGTACAATATACTAGATTACAAAAAATCTATTTTGTCTGTTTACAGATCAATGCTATGCACAGCCGTGTTGGTGAAATTGTTGAGGTGGCTGCCATGTGTGGTGTTAACATCATTTGCTTTCAGGAAGCCTGGAGTGAGTGTACAAAATTTATACATTTATGACATATGATGGAAAGGTCATATAGAGCAGGCCTGCACACTTTGTGTTTATAGCCATGCCGTTCGCGTTCTGCACCCGGGAAAAAGAGCCTTGGACAGAATTTGCAGAGTCTGCAGAGGAAGGAAACACCACACGGTTCTGCCAAGAGGTAAATTTAACAATCATCTATGCTGCTAAATCAATGTATTGGACTGCATTACATAACCCTGACTATTCTGTAATTCTGCCATTAGCTTGCTAAGAAATACAACTTGGTAGTTGTCTCCCCAATTCTTGAACGAGAGGAGCTGCATAGTACTCTGTGGAATACAGCAGTGGTGATCTCCAACTCGGGGAAAGTGCTGGGAAAAAGCCGGAAGAATCATATTCCCAGGGTCGGAGACTTTAATGAGGTTAGCAGGAAAACTACGAGCTTCACTGCAGCTGTGGAGTACAACAGAACACTTTGTCTTGTTCTTTACCCTTAGTCCACATATTATATGGAGGGTGACACGGGCCACACAGTGTTCCAGACGCAGTTTGGAAAGATTGCTGTGAATATCTGCTATGGGCGTCACCATCCCCTCAACTGGTTCATGTACAGCATGAATGGAGCAGAGATCATTTTCAACCCTTCTGCAACAGTTGGTGCTCTCAGGTAGGAAATTGGCCGGAGTCCGGTTCTCTTTAATATGAAAGGGATAAAATATATTTTTCTTTTTCTTTTCCTTTAAAGCAGGCATCTCTGCTGTCCTGCAGGTTTAAGATGTTTCTCTGCTCCAGCACAGCTGATTTTAAGTGATAGTTGATTAACAGGCTTTTGCTCTACTGCAATCATCATAATCAGCTGTGCTAAAGCAGGGAAACCTCTAAAACCTGCAGGACAGCGGCCCTCGAGGACCGAGTTTGGGGATGCCTGCTTTAAAGTGTTAGTTTTAACATTTCATTATTTAACATAAATTGCCCTTAAAACATGGGTTACAGAATGGTTGATTATCCTGCTGTTAGAATTAAGCCAATCCTACTGTTTTCAGTAAAATGTTTGTTTTTTTAATCATTGGGTGCCAAATAGGCATATTATTATGACCACATGCCTTATACTTAGTAGAGACATGCACTCCTATCTGACCACTGAATTGGCACCAAGGGATAAGCTACAGATATTCTAAGACTTCCTGGTGTTGAGTTGGGAAATTCATGGATTAGATTTCTAGATGCTTCTAGATGCTTCCATATGAAGAAAAAACACCTCATAGGAACTGGAATCCTTTATATGCTTTGACCCAGTTATCTAACCATTACTACTCAAAGACAACTCCTGTTGGCTTCATACAAAAGCAAAAAATGTAAAGTAATTCAGGTCTTTATGTCTTAGAAACATGCCTGTAGTCTAAGTAATGGGTCAGTTTCTGTAGGATTAATGGGGAAATAAAGCTGAGTTTTATTAGCATAACAGTGAGATGAATCCGATACCGTCTAATAGCAAGATGTGTTATTAATTTTCAGTTTCAATTCAGTTTATTTATGTAGCGCCAATTCACAGCACATGTCATTTCAAGGTTCTTTACAGTTCACCAGATCATACAGTCAAATTGATTCAAAGTTTTTTATCTAAGGAAAACCAGTTGATTGCATAGACTCATTGACTCAGATGCAATCCCTAACACTAAGCATGCTTGTAGCGACAGTGGAGAGGATAACTCCCTTTTAACAGGAAGATACCTCCAGCAGAACCAGGCTCAGTGTGAGTGGCCATCTGCAGAGGCCGACTGGGGTTCAAGGAGATAGAAGCATTCCAGGAAACACATAGCCAGGCAGACAAGCTCTGAGCAAACTATCATGTCAGAGTATGAAGTGAGCACATCCTGCCAGTCACAGTCATAGAAACAGGACTACACTGGAAAAACAGGCCGATCTCCAACATCTATAAACACAGGTGTTGATGGCAGCAGCACAGCTGATATTTCTCTCCAGGGTTTGACACAACCAAACAGGAGCATATGAGGCAAAGCTACTATGAGAAAAGGCAGAGAGAGTATAATGTTAGAGATAAAACTAGGAGATTCTACAGAGTGGAAGAATAGAGATAGAATGAAGCAAAATTATGAAATAGGGGCCCCTGTGTCCTCCAGAAGTCTAAGCCTATAGCAGCATAACTATAGAGATAGCTCGGGATAACCTGAGCCACTCTAACTATGAGCTTTATCAAAAAGGAAAGTTTTAAGCCTACCTTTAAAAGTAGACAGGGTGTCTGCCTCACGCACTAAAACTGATAGAACTGGAAGATCTGCCTTCCATTGTACTTTTAGAAATTCCAGGAACCACTAATAAACCTCCAGATTGAGAGCGAAGTGCTTTGTTAGGAACATAAGGAACAATCATATCTCTGATATAAGATGGAGCTAGGCCATTTAAGGCTTTATATGTGAGAAGGAGGTTTTTAAATTATATTCTTGATTTAACAGGAAGCCAATGAAGAGAAGCCAGGATAGGAGAGATATGATCTCTCTTTTTCATTTTCATCAGAACTCTGGCTGCAGCATTTTGGATCAGCTGAAGGCTTTTAACTACAGTTTGTGAACTTCCTGATAGTAAAGAATTACAAGAGTCCAGCCTTGAAGCAACAAATGCATGGACTAGTTTCTCAGCATCACCCCTGGACAGGATATTTCTAATTTTAGCAATATTCCTCAGATGAAAGAAGGAAATTCTAGAAACCTCTTTGAAATGGGATTTAAATGACAGGTCCTGATCAAAAATAACACCAAGATTGGCTTTATTATCTGAAATCAGTTTAATCCCATCCAAATAAACTGACTGACTAATGAGCTTCTTTTTCAAAGACTCTGGTCCAAAGAATATAACTTCTGTTTTGTCTGCATTCAGGAGCAGAACGTTAAGAGTCATCCAGGCTTTTATGTCTTCAAGACATGCCTGTAATCTATGTAATGGATTAGCTTCATCTGGATTTATAGACAGATTTAGCTAAGTATCATCAGCATAACAGTGGAAATTAATCCCATGCTGTCTAATAATTCTTCCGATTGGGAGCATATATAAAGTAAAGGGAAGTGGTCCTAGCACTGATCCCTGTGGTACTCCACAGGTAACCTTTGAGCATGAAGATTTGTCATTGATGTGAACAAACTGAAATCGATCAGATAGATAGAATTTAAACCAGTCTAGTGCTATTCCTTTAATTCCAACGAAATATTCAAGTCATTCTAAAAGAATATTATGGTCAGCTGTATCAAATGCAGCACTAAGATCCAACAGGACGAGCACAGATACAAGTCCATTATCTGAGACCATGAGAATATCATTAGCAACCTTCACCAGAGGTGTTTCAGTGCTATGATAAGCTCTAAAGCCACACTGAAACTCTTCAAAAAGTTAATTATGGTGTAAGTGATCTAAAGAATTTTAGATAAGAAAGGAAGATTGGATATAGGTCTATAATTGACCAAGTCATCTGGATCAAAAGACAGTTTCTTAAGCAAAGGTTTTATTACAGCAACCCTAAAAGCCTGAGGTACATATTCCTGTAACAAAGATCTAAAATGGAGGAGGATATCAAAGGAAATACTCCTTAAATAACCTGTTTGGAACTGGATCTAACATACAAGTTGAAGGCTTAGAACAAGAAACGTGTTTTGTTAACTCTGAAAGTTCAACTGGATCAAAGCAGTCTAAACCCGGGTCAGATTCTACTTACTACCTCAGATGCTGCCTCACCTTCCAGAGATAAACCAATCGTAGATAGAGGAGTGCTAATGATATTTATCTTAACTTATTTTTTCTAAGATCAATCTTATTTAAAAGGAATCCCATTAACATGTACAAACTAAAATCTATTGGACAAAAAAATAAAAAGCTTATTGCTTTTCCATTAAAATTGTTTAAGCCTTTCTAAAAGAATATTGTGATCAACTGTATCAGCACTGAGATCTAACAGGACAAGTACAGATAAAAGTCCATTATCTGAGGCCATAAGGATGTCATTAGTGACTTTCTCCAGAGCAGTTCCAGTGCTATAATGAACTCTAAATCCTTGCTGAAACTCTTAAAAAGGGTAATTACAGTATAAATGCTTATGCACTTGATTAGCAACAATTTTCTCAAGAATACGAGATAAGAACGGAAGCTTAGATATAGGTCTGTAATTTACCAAGTCATCTGGGTCAACAGACGGTTTCTTAAGTAAGGATTAATAACAGCTAGCTTAAAAGCTTAAGGTACAGGGATTGGTTAATCATATCTAAAATGGAGGCGGAATTAGAGGGAATCTGATTCCAACTTGCATGGATCGAACATGAAAGTTGAAGGCTTAGTAAAAGCAAATAATTTGATAATTCAGGAAGCAAAATTGGATCAAAACACAGTTCAGGTTCTATAGTTAGTTCTGATGCTGTCTCACTCTCTAGGGAGGACTTAATCATATTTAAAGGGGGTCCAATTGTCTTATTTTTAATAGAATCTTATTTATGAAGAATACATTTTAGATATATTTGACCTAAAGACGTTAATTTATAATGTTTTGAAGAAAAACACACCTACTCAAATTAGAAAACTGAGGTAATTTCTGAACTTCTCCCTTTGCTTGGTTCTCTACAGTGAGCCTATGTGGCCGATTGAAGCCAGGAATGCAGCTATAGCTAATCACTGTTTTACCTGCCCCATCAACCGTGTTGGAACAGTGAGTTCACCCCATCACACTAGAAAACAGAAGTTATGCTAATTCATCAGAATATATGAAATTATGTAGTGAAATGTTTCTTTCAACAGGAACATTTCCAAAGTGAATTCACATCTGGGGATGGAACAAAAGGTACATTTGTATGTTCTCAAATTCACAGTTATCTTTTTTATTTTTATATTATTATTATATAAACATTCTCATTTCAAATTATGAAATATCACAGCAACCTCAACTGGATATGATGGTGTTTACTTTTGATGATGATTTCAGTGCTATATTGTAGCAGGGCACAGCCGATGTAATTATTCATCTGTACATTTTAACTTTTTATGTTATTAGAACCACAATCTCAAATCAGCCAATAGTAGTAAGATTAAAAATAAAATCCATGGTTTGCTTTTTTTTTTTTTTTACAAATAAGTGGCATACTTCTGTAAATACATCTGTGTTAATACTTCGCTGGACCGTTTGTTATACGAAGTACAGATGAAATGGTTTTTAGTTTGGTATCTACTGACAGGCTCTGATAACAAAAGTTTCTGATAAGATAATCAGGCGCCCATTGCATTTTCCATATCTAAAGTCTTCCATGCTCCATAGTTTGAATGGAGATCCTCATTATTTTATATTGTTTTATTTAGGTTTTGCGACAAATTCATAGTTGGATTTTGGTCTGGACATTCTCAGGACTATCATGAGAAATGAATATATTCGATCTGCCACATTACATTGGAGCTCTGGTAGTAAGGCAGTAGGCTGCCAGAATGTGATGCTACCACCACCAAAAATTACTGTAGGCATGGTTAGTTCGGTTTAGTTTTTAATCACATATAAAACAATATCACAGGTGCTATACTTTGGTCTAATAAGATTAGAGCTCCATTATCCACATGTTTGACACATAACTCAATAGTTTTTGCTTCTCACAGCATTTTATTGCTGTGTATTTTTTCAGTGATTCACAATAAAAGGAACTGAATACAAGTTTATAACATATGCAATGTAATATGCAAAACAAAATCGATGTGTTAACAGTTTTGCAACACCAACAGCAGCACTTGTGATTTTGCAGCTCACCATGACTTTGGTCACTTCTATGGGTCCAGTTATGTGGCTGGTCCTGATGGCAGTCGCACACCTGGGCTCTCCAGGACCCGTGATGGACTTTTGGTGGTGGAGCTGGATTTAAATCTCAACCGACAAATCAGTGACAAATGGGGTTTTACGGTAAAGATTCAGACGTCCCCTCTCAGATGTTGAAGTCATGCTGAGTTTATCATTCTTGTTGATTTTTAAAAAAATAGGTTTATTTCTGAAATTAACAGATTGGCTTATCTCAATAAATTACAGTTGATTTTTGTTTTGATAATGAATACAGGGTGAAAAAAGAGAAACATATTACATATTCACTGATATCTTTCAAACTTTTTTCCCGGTTCAGTAAAAATAGAAATTATTACATGAAAGCAGACCACAGGGGGTCCGCGGAGGTACTGCATGGGGGTCACGAAAGTTTTGGTTGATTAGACCTTTTTTATATATATATATATATTCCCCCCTGCAATTTTTTCCACTAATTGAAATGTCTTTAAATACAAATTAACATGAATTCAACTCACTGTAGTAAACAGATAAATGGAGGCAGAAGATGTCTTTCAGTCTTCAATGCACACATTCAGTGTCATACAGGAGCTCTTTCAAGCTGGACACCGTTTCATTCACAACACCTGTCCCATCAACCAGGAATCAGAATCAGAAATACTTTAATAATCCCAGGGAGCAATTACTTTCGTTACATGACTCAATCTGTAATAGAGTGACTATAGGACCAGTTTGATATAACACAATTTCATACAATATATATAATAAGTGGGTCCCTGCTCCACCTCGCCAGCAGTTTGGGGGTCCTTGGCCTGGAAAACATTGAAGACCCCTGAATTAGGGTAATGAAGGATTTATAATACAAAAAATGCTACCAGTGGAAAATATATGTTAATGTACTCTATCTCTACGTGTTTGGGGCTTCTGTTACCTGTATTAGTGCATCAATGCCATGTGGCCTGAAGCTGAGCAGTGTTGCAGCTGATCTTAGCATTGTTGGCTGTGGTGTTTGTCATCTTTGTTTTGACAATAGTTATGAAATTCATTTTTGGGTTTAAGACTGGCCAGTCCATCACAGTAATGCCCTGGTCATTAAACCTGGCCATGGAAAATTAACTCTCTAGCACACCTCTTCTTCTACTAAACTTTCTATTAAGACGACTCATGCCTTAATCCTCGACATGGCCGACCCAGGTTTGAGTTCTACCTGTGGTCCTTTACTGCACGTCTCTCCCCCTCTCTTGTACCCACTTTCCTGTCAGCCCACTGTAACTAGCCACTAGTGCCATAAAAAAATAAGAAAAAATTAAATGATTGGTTATGATTTGTAACCTACCCTTTTTGTAGCGTGTCTGTCAAGAGTTTTTAACATGCTTAAGTAGACCAAAACATTTTGCAAAAATAAATAAATAAATCTATTGATATCAACATTTCCTAACAGTCATAGGTGTTGTTCATATTAAGTTATGATCTTCATAATAAAAATGAAAGATATCAATTGGTGCAATGGTAGGGATGATGGTCCATATATGAAGGCCATTTGTTTTGAAACAAATCTTCAAGAAACAAAAAGGACCATAAACAACTGTATACTTAATTATAAAATAAACTTTAAAGGTAGTGTAGAGGATATTGACCGATTTTTGAAACGGGGCGAGGAAAACACGGGCGAGAGCATGCACAACCCCATTTCTACGTTTAAAAATTGCTGTTTGCATTGCTCATACAAGCTTACTTCCCAAAAGATTTTTTATTTTTCCCCTGTCAGACTCGCCACTGGTAAGTAAAAGCACGTTTGACGGCCTTACACAAACATATCACCAGAATGATTGACAATTAGGAGGAACACTTACTTTGATGATCCACCAGAAAAAAGAACATCCTCCACAGTACCTTTAAGACCCCCAGTACTTTTATCTTAAATGGGCTTTTATACTGAATGCATTCTAATCATATATGTTTATTGTTCTTACAGATGACTGGCCGGTATGCAGAGTATGCAGAAGAACTTCAAAAGGCTGTAAGACATGACTTCAAACCCCAAATAATAAAGGAGTAAAACACATTTTGCAAAAAGAACCCCCTTTACACCGTGTTAAGTAAAAATCTGGATCAAAGCACTGTAATATTATAATTTCCAAATATATGAAGATAACTTCACTGTAAGCTTTTACCAAATGATTTTTAGGTGTACCATAAAACCTGAAACTTTATTCTCAGAATTTTGTTAATCCAGATAAATCAAGATATATCCTATTGATGCATAAAAGAAGAATGAAAAAAAATGAGGATGCTGAATATGTTCATTTTTTTTAATTACAGCTTATAATAAATGCAGCTCTATTATAAAAAAAATAAAGATTGGGGTTAAAAATGTGTTATTTGTTTTCATCAGAGCAAAACAAGACGGCAGTAACAAATTGCAGCGCTAGAAAAAGATTTTCTTTTAAATAACACAACTGAGGGTGGTAGGAAAAATGTAGTTCAAGGATGTATACATTCCCACAACTTAAATAAAAATAAAACCAAAAGGGAAGGAGAAAATTAGCCTAGAGTTTAATGTAACCCATATGAGCAACAGCGTATCCATCCATTCTGCAGCATCAGACAAGAAAGTTTTCTTTTAGTTGTTTCTCCTCGAGTGAGTGGAACTGACAAACTTGTGTCTCTGTGTTCAGAGTCCGGCAGACAGAATATTGCATTGATCCAGCGCTGGCTAGCTTCAGAGCTTTGATTACCTGAGATGATCACAACACTGCTGCTGTCTGGTTCCCTGCCCTTAGATCTTTTGAATGTAGAGGAAGTTTGGATCTTTCCACAGATTTGGGGGGGTGGCAAAGATGAGTAGCTGAACACAACAAAAAGATTAAATGTACAACACTGTAAATCGCTATAATAGACCCTGAATAATGTCCACGTCATCCCTGGTTATTCACATTTAAAGCCAAGTTTCCCAAAATTCATCCAAAGGTGAATAAGTTTAATATTCCTCTGAGTTTAGCTGCTCAATGGATCCATCATGAACAGCTACAGGCTAAGACAGTAAATAGAGACAGTACAATTCATATGAACTAATGCAGTGGAGTAGAAAAATAATCCGTCTTAGATGAGAAAGTTTGAGTAGTTTTGTCTTCTTTTATGAAGTGAACATTTACATCCATCGGGGTAAAATGCTGAGCTTGTGGCGATAAAAACAAACACTGCTGTCATCTGATGGTGTATTGATAAAATCCAACATCATCTTTGCTGTCCATCAGCTCTGTTTGAAGACAAGCAGGATATCCTCGTCTGTTCCATAGCTCCGTCTGGCCTCTTCGAAGTTACTGACGCTGGTGCAGCACACCCCTAGATAAAACACAAGGAGATTTACTGGAGGTTCCTGCTAATTAAAAATAAACTGTAATTTAACAAGCTTAAAATTTAACATAAAACTTTTAAGATTTATTGACATTTACTGACAAATGTTACATATAATACATCAGTATGTTATTTATTTAGATTTGGCTTATATAAAATCTATATCCTATGCATAAATAAAATACTATTTATAAAATTATCTTTGTAGATTTTAATTGTATGTAAAATTGTATTTTAACACAAAGAGTGAGCAGGAGTGGTTGCAAATAGTGGACATGGTGCACTGGTTATATGAACCAGGACATTGCTTGTTGTACAGTAACTGTCATTAAAATCTGAAACCGTCAAACCGTGGTTAACTGTCGACTGATGCCAATGGACAAACAAGACTACTCACGGTCGTCATATGCTGGATTGTTGTAGAAGATGCAGCCAGAGGTCCTGTTGAAGCCGCACACAACCACAAAGTGACCCTGGTACTCTGGCTTCCGACAGAAACACTTCTGTCCCACAGGTAGGAAGCAGCAGTATTTGACAGGTGAAGAGCATGACTCGCACATCAGGACAACGGCGTTGACCAACACTATGGCCACGTGACCCTGCTCAAGATGGGACTGGACTTCCTGGACTGTCACTGAACTATAAAAGAAAGGAGCATCATTTGCTTTATTGATAGTAATAAAAAAACAACAACAACAAAAAAAGACAGGGATGGGAAATTAAAGAAGCTGACGACTGTTTCCAACTATCTGATGAACACAGACTTAATAATGCCAACCATGTAATGTGCCCCAAGTTCTACTCTATGATAATCAGGACAGTTTAAAGGGGCATAGTCACGTTATGTGACATTTTTAAATTAATTACTCCAGCAGCCCACTCTGAGTGCATACAAGGTTTTCCTGAAAGATCGCAATGTCCAGCTGGCATATTTTTTTTTGTTATTGTTGTGTTTTTTTCCTACTTAATAGGTTAGTAAATAAAGCCATTTATGCATAAAAACAGTGCTTAATTAAAGGTCTGATACTGCGCATGTGTGCATGGTGTAAGCATGAAGACAATGGGCTAAGCCAGTTAGCACCTTCCAGTAAAGTTACACAAATAATGAGGGGAAAAAAAGTCTAAGATTGTGTTTGAAAAAATGCGTCACATATTTGATTCTACGAGAAATAATACTTAAATAACGCTTGGAATATGGAAGGAACACTGAAGTTCACTGAAACGGTAACTAAAGCTGCAGAGGAGTTCAGGCATCACAGGGAAGCAGATGGATCCACGAGCCCTTATTAATAATGACACTAGTGAGAGCAATGCTATACTTTGTCTCTATAGTCTAAGTTCATAACAGTTTCTTTATTTATTATTAGTTGGTCTTTGACCATGTCAAGCTGTTGCTCCTCCTGAACATGTTAAGCCACTGTATGATTTTCTTCAATTCCTGCACGCAGCTACAGCTCACACTGTACGACTAAACTGCAAGGTTTAAAAGTTCACAGCTAACGATGTACATTCTCACACTGTGCGACCCGACGCTCTGATGCGATCTACCTGCTGACACTGTATGACTAAAAACCACTTTGGACTCAGCTCCGCAGTGAGACGGCTCTACATGGACTCGTTTATAAGGAAGCCAAATGGGTAGAAGAGGAATTTGAAGCTCGCTAGAGTGAAACGCGCTGCTTTGGCAATTTGTGCAATTTTGTGTTGAAAGCCCTAAAAAGAAAAGGCAACGATGTATTCAGATAAAGAAAACGTCCAAATACACCGTCGCCTTGAGCAAACATGGCTACTACGGTCTGTCAATTTTTCAGAAAGAACTCCATTTCACTGGCACCCAGCAATGCTTCTGTGTTTTCGTCTGAGGATGAAGAAGAAGAATCCTTGCTTGCGCACTGAGCGGTTTACCCATGATGGCCAACTGAATGTCAAACATGTTTATTTTCTCCAGACCTCATGATTCCTGAACAGGAGGTGGTCTTGAGAGGCTGACCCCCCCCGTTGTGACTTTACCCCTTTACAATGTCAGCTCTCTAATGTGCTATTATTTAGAAAAATTAGTGAAATCAACTTCACCCAACGCATGATGAGGATTGGTGAAGCCAACCATGTTAGAGGATGGTTGTGCTCTAACATGGTGTGATTATTACACCACATAAAGATAATTCAAGATTATTCATGTCAATATTGTTTATTCGATACCTGCATAGTTATGGACAATTTCTTGAATATATTGTCCTTTTATATTGTCCCTTTTTTCTGGTTGGAATCACACAACTAAACAGGAAACTTACCATTTCTTTACTACCACGCTTTTGCTTTCTGCTTTGAGGAAGAGTCTGTTTACTCTGTCTTCTTCTGTGTCAAAATGCTTCTTATAGAAGGACTGTAAATAATATCAAAAGTCATTCAACCATGCAGAGTACAGGGATTTTAAGTAAGGATGTGGCAAGCTTGAATCCTTTAGCATACCTGATTTTTGAAGCCTTTATCTACTCCTAGAGTCTGTGTGCAAAAGCAGTGTTTGACTCCCAGATGGCACATGAGGTAGGCCAGGTCAATGGTCCACACACTCTCTGTCAGCTGCAGCTCACGGCAAGCTCTCACAAACTCCTCCTCACTCACAGGGTGCAGATACCTGTCAGACAAAACCCGGGTTTCACTGAGGATCCCTGATCTTGTTTCAATGGATATTCTTAGTGGGTGTCAGTTTAAGGGGAAACACCTTTCTAGTGTTTTTACATTCGATCTCTGTTTTCGGTGGAGCATAAGATGGAGAAATGATTTTACTTTTGTACTTACTTCAGAACCATCCTGGAGCAAGCTAAGCCACAGTCCCAGTGGTACCGCTGCCGAATAACGGGTACTTTCAGCAGGATGGCATCCTCTGAGACATTAAAACATTTTAATTCACTTTCACAGCCAGATCAGAAATTTAAATCTGAAGCTCAGTTGATATAAGAACAGGTTTCCATCGGGTGTATTCCTCTCACCTGTCATTCTGTTGTGCTGTTGTAAAGAGGCCAGCTAACACAGGGTGAGATGGGGAGCCTTGTTTACCACTCTGAGGGCGTAGTTAGCTACCCTCATCAGGGCTAACAAGTTAAAAGAACAGAGCTATCCAGCTGTTAGCTTAGCTCCCAGTTTAACACAGCTGACATGTCCGCTGCTTAGAAACCAAAAAGAGCTACAACACAAACTTCTGGAAAACAAAAAAAGGCATCAACTAAAGATGTAAAACAATGAGAAACGGCCGTTATTTCTGTCTTTGTTTAGCCTCACTTCTCAGCTGTTTACTCTTCTTCGTCTTTGGTTGATGTTAGCTCGCTAACGGTACATAGATGTATACCGCCCCCTACAGTACAAGAGTGTAACATCTATCCCTCCACCAACCTAACATACTTTACTTTTTTAATCAAATTATTTTAAGCGATCCCTCCGTTTTCCACTATTCCTTTTAGATTCAATGTTTGCATTTTCTTTGTTACTATTACTCATAATCTATTCATTTATTTATTCTAAAATATATATCTCTCCACTTGCTTGGTAGCTTTATAAGCGGAGGGATCGCTTAAAATAATTTGATTAAAAAAGTAAAGTATGTTAGGTTGGTGGAGGGATAGATGTTACACTCCGTCGTACTTTCTTCTCAGATGGTTGCTGACTTATTCTTAAGCTCCTCTTGACCTACTTTGTCTGTCAGCATAATGCTGCCCCTGTGCGGCGTGGCTTCGTATAACCCTGGTTTTCAAACTTAGAAGTCAGGTAAAAAAAATTAAGGCTTGATTTCAGAGAACTGTGTAATCTAATTGCTCTCTTTTCCTGCACACATGCCAATCAAATCCAGCACATAGGAGCCATATGCTCCCATTTTTGTGAAAGGTTTCCCTTTAATCATTCACACCCACATCAGCTGTAAGAGTGATCAAAATATTGATCTTTGTTATAAGATGATAATAATAATAATAACAATAATGATAATTATTATTTATCATATTAAAGAGTAAAATTAAATATATCTGAAGGAAAAAAAAATACATACAGTGACAGAGGGAGTAACAAAGCTAAAACCCACAGAAGCAACAGCATGCAGAGAAATGCCAGGCGGCTTTTCAATCCTACAATCTTTCTGAAGGTGAAAGTTGACATCTTGAATTAATATTAGCAGAACCTCCAGCACATAAACTGCAAAAATGAAGAGGAGGCTTAATTAAAGCTGTACCTCCTTGGCTGCACCTCTGCTAACTTCAATTCAATTTAATAAAAAAATATCTGATTAATCCCAAAGGTAAATTAAATGTTGCAGCAGCTCATAGGCTTTTTTTCAGTTGCTATAGGTGTTGATAGCTGTAGGAAGGAAGGATGTTCTGTAGGCGTCATTCTTGCACCAGATCTGGAGAAGCCTCACATTGAGGAGACTCCATTGCTTTAACGTCTTCTGAAGAGGATGCTCATTGTTTTTAACAATATTCTTCACTCCATGAACAATTCCTCATTGTTAATTCCTCTCCAGAGGTTCTAGAGGAGTTTCTAGAACAGCTGACCTTTTTATTTGCTTGTTAAGCTTTTTAAAGTAATTTGCTCTTATGCTTTCACACCAGCAGATAGAAGAAGAGATAACACTTTCCACAACAGACTTATAGAAGATATGTAGCATGTTGCTACAAACACTGAAGGGTTTAAGCTTCTGATGAAAACAGCTCTATCCCTTCTTGTAGACAGCTTCACAGTTGTGTCTTAAGTCTAGTGAGGGTGGCCGAAACCTGAAAGGTGCCAAAAACATCTTATGGTACACATATAGTGGTCAAAGTAAAGTAACAGGAAAATGAACGTGAACATTTGTTTTTTCCAAATAAATCACTGAAAACACAAAAGATTTTTTCATTAGGGCTTTTGCTGATAAACCTATGTTCATATTTAGACATTAGTGCAACTTAAATGGATTTATGGTTCTACATGATATATACATTAAATAGATATAGCAATGTTCTTTATCTTTAGAGAATACTCCTAGCTGACAAATTGTCACCTATATAATCTAAAAACTATTTAATAAAAGATCAAACATTCTTTATCTAGTCCTCTTTAGTTTTTGTATTCAGTTTTTGGTTAATATACCAGCATTACAATTCAAAATGATGGTATCATTGCTGCCACCATCAAAAACCAACAACCACTAGTTTTTCCAGGTTTTGTATGTCATTAAACTGTCACAAGTACAGAGTTACGAAATTAACTCTCTGCATTTAACCCATTCCCTCAGGGGGCAGTAGGCTGCTATTCTGCATCCCCCGGGGAGCAGTGTGGGATTAAGGGTCTTTGCTAAGGGAGCCAAAGTGGCAGTCTGAGGGAGTGAGGCTTGATCGCAGAACATCAGGATTCCAAGCTCTATGCCCTAACCACCAGGCCGTCTTTCCACAATCAATCATTGGTTGGTTGCAATGGTGATATGCAATGATGAGATGTGTTCACAGTAAAATGTCCTGGATGGCATCATCTGTTGTTCACAAGCACTGCCAACCAATCTCCTTTGTATTTTCCAGTTTTCTTTAAATCCCTGTTCGGTTGTATGGTCAGAAAGTCTGGCAGAGAGAAGGTGAAGTCTGAGTTATGATCCTGCAGCCACATTTCAATAAAGCAGACATTGCTGCATTGCTGATATTCTGGCTGGGTCCTATCTAGGGCTCAGAGTTCTTCTATCTTGTTTCCATGATAAGGGATGGAAGAGATGGCTTAAATTTTTCGCTCGTCTGTCGTCTCGTTGCTCCAGCTCTGCATCCCCGGTGCTTCCTTTTCAACTCAGCTGGTACTTATGGAAGTAGTTGATGCATTATTTTAAATTTTTAGATGTTAAATAGCTGCTACTGGGTGTAAAAAAAAATCAGGTTGCTATGGTTGATGTGGTTATGCATCATAACATTTATCCAAAAAGGACAAAAATAAAAGTTTTGATCCACAAGCAGAGAAACTAAAGAAAAAAAAAATTGGCAGAGCTAGTCCAACGTGCAGTCACCTTGTATTCTACAATGATGATTATATTATATTTTATTTTATTTACTTAGCTGCACCTTTGCTAACTTATATTAGCAGAAAATCCAACAGCTGTAATACTTATGTTCTGTACTTATGATTTTCTGTGTCTTTAACCCTGTAATGCCAAATGTATCATATTTGATACATACGGTTTCTGAAATGTTTTGCGTCTGACACCTTTTACATGATTTAATGGTAAAAACTTTGCTCAAAATCCTATTATACACAATCAGATATACCTGATAACAGAGGGCAGAATACTACACAAAAAATAATCTTGACTTATCGCATAGTAATAAATTATTAATATCAAAAATGTATTTCTGTTTTTTCTTTTTACATATTTTGTTAAAAGGCCAAATAAGGACTCCAAACCAAAAAATTTTTTTTCTGTTTTGTTTTATTCTTGGATCGGGCTTTAAAGGGTTAAAGGAAGCCCAAGTACCATCCATGAGACTTCGGTCTTTAGACTAGCTGTAAAACCATCATAAAAAGGCTGGGTGATATTTTTGGCCAGTATTGGCATATTTTTCTTGTATCTGCATCAAACCATACATGCATGCGTTCAGATGTATCATGTAATTAGAGGAATAAACAACAATATTGGCTTTATAAATTAGCTCGGAGAAAAAGCTAGTAAATATTAGGGATAGGTTAGGCTGGTTTGAGCATAATCAGTATCGGCCTAAAAAAAACTGTATCGCTTCATCTCTATTCAAAGCATAACTCAAACAAAGGTCTTCCATTTACACACATTAACAGTTTTATTTAAGGATTACAAGAGTCTAACTAGGACAGTGTTGAAATTCTACGTAGATAACTTCGTCTCATTTTGACTCCAGTCCGTTACTGGGTTCCATACATTGTACCTATTGAAGTCTGGATAAGGGGGAAAACAAAGAAAGTAGCAAGATGTTAACATTGCATTAATCTTAATTATTGACACCAAAATACCTGTATCTAATCTGTGGTTGTAAAGAATTAACAGGATGTTAAAATTGCTGTTTTTTTCAAATATCTATTACTGTAAAAATGTCCATAGCTATATATTGGTTATTTATTCTCCAGATGCACAATTTTTATATTTTTGAAACACTTTACAGTACAGTATTTTATTGTTTATCATTTAACTCTTTACTATTATGTTATTCTTGTACATTTTTCTAAGGTCCATATTTGTGTGACTATACACCAGAATTTCCCCATTATGGGAAAGTACGGGAATTTCTATTCTATTCTACCTACAAAAATCAGATTAAACACACTATATATTAAGTTTATCTATTCCTTTGTAGGGATGCTGACTGTAAATGGGGTTTCAAAAGAAAATGACAACTTAGTTGCTAACACAGGACTCCAGGGAGCTAATCCTGAACTTAAGGGCAGTTAACCAGTACTTACACTCAGCCCAGCCTTAGTATGGGAATACTGCATAGTTACCAAGGAAATAAAGAGTAAATAACCAGCAACTAATGTGTAGTACCAAGGAAATGAAGGGTAACTATTCAGGATCTTAAGGGGTAGTTACCAAGGAAACCAAAGAGCACTTAATAAGGAACTTGTTCTCGTTAATAGAGCACTTAAGAGAAAAACAGAGTAGAAATTCTCCATGTAGTCCTGAATAAACTCTGCAAATGTGAGGTCACAGCTTACTAGAAATATTTTTTCTGTCAATAACTAATATATTTGGATCTCTCTTTTGTATACATTTTGATGAAAGATATGATCAATTTTATGTTTGTTTTACTGCCATCATCTTAACACTATCACTAACTCAGTACTACATTTTTGCCTTTTGTATTATGGACTTCATGGAGTCAGGTATGATACCAAGTAGTTACTAAAGTTCTAATCATTGGGGAGTGGCGGCCTAGTGGTTTGCCTCTAGAGTTTGAAACCCACTCCCACAGACTCTGGCTTTCTGAGCAAGACCATTAACCCCCCTTGCTCCCTGGGCAATGGCGTAAATATCGGTAAGCAGAAACAGCAGTTACTTACGGGCCCACAACCTCTTAGGGGCCTCCATCACTGACACCTGGTCGGTCCCCTACGCAAATGTAAAATAGGATGTCTCTTTGCAGATATAATGGTGCAAAAAAATCCTCTTAAGCCCACCTTATCCTGAAGTGACTGACCGCACCGGATCGTATTTATACCGCAACACATCCCAGATTCCAACATGATGGTGAGCCGTTTAAACACGACACCAAAAGCAAAGCAGAGAGTGGTACTTTTAACTATTATGTTAATAACTGTGTATAGTTCATTAGATGGTTGGTAAAAAAATGCTCATATAATATGCTTCAAAATGCAATAAAGATCTTAAAAGAACAATGTATTTGAGAATTTTATTTTAAAACTACAACTTGAAATTATGGGTAACCCAGAGCGTAGATCAATACCATATCCATTACATACAATTTGTTAGTGACGATGGATAACAAAAAGACGTACCAGAAAAGAAAAAGGAAAGAAGAGCTGCTGGAAGAACGGAAAAAAACTCCCTAGATTAAACACGTTCTTTCAAAGAATCGCAGAGGAAGAGGTGGACGTTGCTGCTATAGTGAGTAAAGATTGTGACCAGGAGATGAATGGAGAGAGCGTGGGTGAGGAGGGGGGCTGTGAAGCTCAAGCTAGCCCGATGGCTTGTTTTGGTAAACATGTGGTGGTTTGCTGTCACCAATGGTTCCATTCAAGGTGCTCAGTCACTATTTTTCCATGTGTGATGTGTGATCATATACTACTGAGAATTGCATAATTGTATCTTTTTTGGCCAATTTACGGAAATGTCAACGTATCCTGAACCTTTATCACGTGTTGTACTTCATATGGGGCCCACCCAGATAATGTTGCTTACGGGTTTATTGTTGTGTCGTTATGCCATTGTCCCTGGGTAGTGCACATTGGCAGCCCACAGTGGGTTAGCTTCTGATTAGTCACTATTTGTTTTCTTGGTAACTACACATTAGTTCCTTATTTATTACTCTGTGTTTTTCAGCTAACTAAGCAGTAGTCACATAATAAAACTGGACTGTTCCCCGGTAAGTACTTTTTACCTATGCCTGTGTAAATTCTAGGTTAACTACCCATTACTTCCTAATTAGTTTCCCAGGTATTCTGTAGTAGTTCATCAAAGTGTTAGCCATTTTGTTGAGTTCATAGAAGCTATTTTCAAAACTTTCTAAAAGAAAAATTGTTTATGTAAAATGTTATTATAAATCCATCTAGTAATCAATGACATGATTTTACCCACTGTATAGACTTTACATGGCATGGCACATTGCTTTGAACTGTGCATCTGAAGTTTAACATGGTTAAGCACCATTATAGATTGGGTACTTCATTAGGAAATCTCTACCTCTTCTTTTTTTTGTTAATTACAGGCTTCAATTTGTTGAAGCACATAAGTGAACAATGATGCTACTTACTGATTCAGTTTCAGGTTCTTCAACCAGATACGTTACTTTCTGTTTGCTGTAAAGGTGTCTTTTCTTCATGCAGGTTAACATAAACCAGTCTGCAACAATGGGAACCTAAAATGCAATATAATACATAAAAAAATGCTCTTTATCATATGCTTTTGGGAGCAATAGCATACATGTCTACTCACCAAACTCAGAAAGGAAAGAGCTGCACCCAAGTTCACTATTGTTGGTACAATTCCAAATTTTCCTGCCTGCAAGAATCAACATCCATGTAAATCAGCGAACTGCAAACACACATTGTTTTTTTCAATTATGATAAACTGGAGGCCTCACAGTTCCAAATACAATGACGTCAAAACGGATCCCATAGGCTTTGATTAATGTTCTGGTTTCTTCTCCATTTGGTGATTTGTAGTACTTTGCATATCTAAAGAAAGAGGCTTTATTAGTATTTTATCCATCTTTATTATTTCCTAAAAAGAGTCTGTAAAACTAGATTACCTGAAGTTATACCCAGGGGCTACATTATTATTTGGGTTTTTGTTGTCCAGCCTGCGGAAGGTGTACTTGGGGTAACATTTCCCTGCCCACCAGTCCAGGTCACAGCTCCAGTCAATAATAATACCAAAGACACCCCCCTTTGAAACACGCACGGCAGCAAGTTAAAAAAAACTGCATTTAATAGTTGTACCAATAGCGCATGCTTGTTCACAATCCTTGAATCTTCTCACATTTGGTCACAGTAAAACAAATAAACTTCAATGTCAAATATTTTACAACACAAGACAAAGTGTGTATAATAATAATTGTAAACAGAAAGCAAAGTTATAGACTTTTTTCTTACCAATGAAAACCTCTGAAGAATGTACATTTCATTATGCTTTATATCGTGCCTACTTGTGAATTAAAAGCAAAATTATACATGCAAAGTTCCAAAATTGATTGATTGAAAATTCTAAAAACTTTAATTTACAGTCCTCCAGAAGCAATTCCTTTTAATTTAACATTTTGTAGCAATAACAGCTGGACTTGTTGGCATATAGCATATTTAGGCTTTTGCCAATTTATGTTTGAAAAATAGCTTAAGCTAAGTGACACTGGATGGATGGGGATGTAATAAATGTTGTATGAATAAATCATTGTTTGATGTCAACCATTCCAGTGTAGCTCTGGATGCATGTTCAAAATCCCTCTGGAAGCTGAATCTCCACAGCAGTCTCAAGTCTTTTGCAATGTCCTGTATTTCACTAATCTCTCACTAACTCCGACTGGCCTTACTTTTCAAAATAGAACAAATATCCCCATAGAATGGTGCTGGTGTCACTCTTTTTTTGTTTTTGACTGGAGCCCCCTTTTAAACGTGTTTGCTATATTTGCTACATTTGGTTTTTCCAAGCTGTCCATAGGATCTTTAATTACTTTAATATTCTTGCCTTGTTGACAATTTTTATTTGCATTCTCTAGAGCTGCCTCTTCTCTTGGCTGCTTCTCTGAATAATGCTTTTTCTGCCATGCCTGTCATGTTGAAAGAGAGTCCATCTGTGGCCAGTTTTTGCAATTATACCAGATTCTAACCTATCCGATGTAATCCTTGGTCCTTACCATGTAACAATTGTCTAATGCTTTGACAGAACAGTTGCATTTAAACCGAGCATTTTATGCACACAGGTAGACTGTTTAATAATCTGGTGATTTCTGAAGACTTTTGAGCAACATTTCATTTAGATGCATTGGAGTAAATGAGGGACAATTTAAAAGTATGCTTAACTCTTCAGACTTTTATTTGCTAAAAAACAAATTATTTTTCCCTTTGTGTCACACATATGCAATATTTTCTGTATGCCTATTCTTTCTAATGAATTTCCATCTCTATCTGTTGAAGTTTGATGTTGTAAATTGACAAAATGTAAAAACAAACTCAACAGGAATGAATGAATGCAAGTTAGCCTAATGTCAACATTTTTTTTTACCTTTACAGCCATGTCCTGAAAATCCTCTCCGGCCTCTGCAAGAATGCGCCTGAGGCGGAATATGGGGCAGTCAGGGTCTGTTTCACGACTGAACTCGCATGTCTTCAAGTACGAAGAGTTAATGTGGGGAAGTATGTTTCTCCTGGAGAAGGGAAGAAACTCATTTATAATATCAGTCTCAATTAAGCTGGCTGTTTACTCTCTGATTCCCCCCCCCCCCCCCCCCCCCCCCACATAACGAGGCAGTATACTGACATGTGAAAGTTGAACTTTGGGAATGTAATGCTGTTTTTGATCAACACAGTGAAGTTTTCAGCTGCAGCCAGGAGTGCACGCCTGTCAGGCAGTAAAGACAGCATGTCAAGCCTAATTTAAATACTATAAATCCTTTAAATACTGCATCTTTGCTTTTATTCTTACTTAGGTAGGTTAGTGTCTATTTCAAGAGGACACCATGAGAGGACTTCACAGGTCTTGACAGTAGAGGAATAGTTTTCGCACAGCCCTGTCCGAATGCCTGAGGGGGACAAATTATCATGTTGTACCATTTAAAGCTGCTGTATGAAGGCAGATTTTGGACAAAGACTTACCATTGCCTCGAGGATCATTGTATCCCTCGATGCAGTCACAGTCATCTGCACAGATAGTTGAAGGGTTTGGAAGCTGGAAGAGAAATCTGTAAGGTTAATGATTAAGAGGTTTTTAGACACTGCTTTTTACATTAACACAAATAACTTTCTTTATCCATTTTCATTCCTTTAACCAGGGGAACAAAAGTAGTTAAACTTCAAGTTTTGACATTAAACACTCACTTTTTGTTAAATTCTCAGGTCAGCAGAAAGTTCAGGAAAAAGCCAACACAACACATTTTAAAGAAAAAAATAAATGTACACACAATCTATATATATATATACATATATATATATATATATATATATATACGATTTTCTAACAGTCCCAATCGTCTGCAACAACCTGGCGACCTGTCCAGGGTGTACATATACTAGTGGAGATAGATACTGGCCCCGCAGTGACCCTGACGGATGAAGCAGGGGAAGATGGAGGTATCAATCAATCTCCCGACTTGACCAAAATGTTATGTAAGCACAGGACATTTACCAAATTGTCAATTTTTATTGTGTCAATATAAATTTAAACCCAAGAGACATGTTATGATGTGATGTTTTAGCTTATCAGGATTTCCCACCCACATCTCATAAAGGTAAAATAATCCAGTTGGCTTAGCCAATGGCATATCGGTAAGCAGAGTATGCAGTTACTTAGGGGCCCCGTCACTGACACCTGGTAGGCCCCCTACACAATTTTGGACTAGGACGTCTCTTTGCAGATGTAATAGTGCAAAAACATCCTCTATAACCCACCTGATGCTTCAAAACATGACTGGATCATATTTATACCCCAACACATGGCAGATTTCGACATGATGGTGAGCCGTTTAAACACGACACCAATAGCAAAGCAGACAGTGGTGCTTTTAACTACTATGTTAATAACTGTGCATAATTCATTAGACGATTGGTAAAAAAGACACTCATATAATATTTTTCAAACCGCAATAAAGATCTTAAAAGAACAATGTATTTGAGTATTTTATTTCTTACACTACAACTTGGAATTATGGGTAGATTAAACGCATAACTGTTATGTACAATGTGTTAGCGATGATGGAAACCAAAAAGAGGTATTTAAGCTGATTCCAGAAAAGAAAAAGCAAAGAAGAGCTGATGGAAGAACAGAAAAAAACTTCCCAAAACAAACACGTTCTTTCAAAGAATCGAAGAGGGAGAGGTGGACGATGCTGCAACAGTGAGTAAAGATTGCGGCCAGTAGATGAATGGAGAGAGTGTGGGTGAGGAGGGGGGCTGTGAAACTCAAGGTAGTCCAATAAGAGTAATTTTGCTGTAGAATATACTAAAGTATATCCATGTCTAGTGAAGATGAAGGCTGATGAAATGATGAAGTCTATTGCAGCAGCGGTGGGGGCGGTGGTGGTGTGTGGGGTGGGGTTGTTATACGTCATATGGGGCCCACCCAGATAATGTTGCTTATGAGCCTATTGTTGTGTCGTTACCCCATTGGGCTTTGTCCATCGTAATGTGAAATTATTTTTTTTGTAAAGACATGAAATTCTGATGTTGACTTAAAATGTTCAATTTATGCTGTATTTAGGCTGACATTTGCAAACCCTTTAACAGTTCCTTGATTGTGTGGTTTGCTTCATCAACACCCGGAGGCACTAAACTGTCTATTATAACCGTATATCACTACTTTTCATGCTTAAATTGATGCTTTGCATGGCTGTCGTGTTTTTCAGAGTGAGAGCCATGGTGGCAAAACTTGATAGGGTAGCACAGGTTACCAGAACATGACTGTCTGGGACTTAAGTGACCTGCTGCACTGCATTTTCACATATCCAGACCACAATCACCTAAAATGGCCAGTCAGTTTAAATAGGAATAAATTTGCTTTGGAAAAAAAATATATAAAAGCTTAAAGTAGATCATGCCTATGATAATAGCGAGAGTATCCACAGTGCTAAAAGGGGTAAAATGAGCAGACACTTACAGTGTTCTCCTGAATCAGATTAATGATAATGGCTCAGTTAGAAAAAACACACATCATGTTCTTACCTCAGCACAGCGTGACTGCGTTTGCCCGGGGGTCATTATTATGTTTGTCAACACAAAGAAGGAATTATCTCCCTGTTGTACAGAGGTTCAAGGTTTTATTCACACAATTATTTCCTAGTCATATATTTGACAGAATCATACAAATTAAAAAAATACCTGAGGGGGGATAATGTAATCTGTCACATCCCAGAAACGAGGCTCCATATCAGATATGTTGGTGTAAGCAAAGCCTTTCACCTTTGTGGTGACAGAACTACTGACAGAGTCTGTCTCCTGGAAGGCTTTCTGCATCACACACACATACCTGCAGCAGGCAGGAAGACTCAGATTGTCCAGGCTCTTAAAAAGCATTCAAACCTTATCTTTTTTTTTTTTTTTTTTTTTTTTTTACTCACCCGACCACATACAGCACCACCAAGAACTGTGTGAACCTGAAGATAAATCCTACACGTATGCTGGGAATAACCAGAGTTTTTGGTGTTTCATAGTCAAAGAGATAATGTAGAAAGTCCTGGCAGCAGCCTGTCGACTTGCTCATGGTTGCACAACATACAATAATGAAGTGAGCATCATGATAAACGGACAATTGCTCCCTTTATTCAAATCTTTATATTCAAATAATATCGGCTGGAGACATACTACGCCTAACAGCGGAGTGTCAGGTGTGTTTAAACGGGACTTGTTACATTTGCCTCTTTATCTCTAACTGTGCTAAAACCTTTGAGAAACAGATGTTTGGAAAAATAAAACGTCACTAATTCTAATTTTCTGCTTTGGCAGTGAAACTGTTTTAATGCAGAAAAGGTTTTCGAGGAAAAATAGGAAATATGGAAGCCATAAAGGTAAAATTATAAGTCAAATTTTGCAATTAAAGAAAAACAAAAATTAAAAAAAGGCAAGTTATAAAAATGTTTTATAAAAAATTGTCATTGACTGCAGAGGAATTTCTTTTTAGGTCTTAAAAATATATAATATTGTTATGTCATACTTTTACATTAAAGTCAAGCACAATTAAACGTTTCTAAGATTTCAAAGGGATCCTGCAGAATAAACCACTTCTTATATTGAGAAGACCCATACATTATATTAATTATAGTCTCAAAAGCCCTTGTATATGCCTGGCTAATTAAACTGGTTTACACTTGAAAAAATGCCTTTATTATTTACATTTTATAAAGCAGGTATGGCTGCACAGGGCAGTGGTTAGCACTGCTGTCTAGCAGCAAGAAGGATCCAGGATGCAGGATCCATTCCCGGCCCGGGGTCTTTCTGCATGGAGTTGTTCTCCCTGTGCATGTATGGGTTCTCTCTGGGTACCCCGGATGTAAATCAAACTTCTAGATATTGATAGATTCAGGAATAAAGGTCAAACCATCACCATTCTAATCAAGCTGGTGATTATGATGCCAGTAGCTGCACAGCAAAAACGCAGCTTGGTTAGCCATCAAAAAGGAACCCCCTCTCTTTTATCACGCCTGCCGACCACAAAGATTTCCAGTGAAAACAATGAACTAGAAAGTTTTGAGCGCTTTGCATACCCTGGCAGTCATCTTCCATCAAAGCCAAATAATGGAAATTACATACATCAGCACTTTAGTTGTGCCATTCCGACCTTCCATGTGTTACAAATCCCCTATGCAAAACAATGCATGCAGCATTTGAGCACCCTGCATAAAACTCATTGTATAACATGTGAACTATGTTCCTCTGGAAGCCACCCATGACCGGAGAGCAAGGCTGTCTCTCAAACATGCAAAAAGAAGGCTGCACCTCTCGTCTCCTCCGTAGATACTTGGGTAAAGTACAGCATATACAATAAAACCATTCTAAAAATGACTCCCCACACATTTACATGTAAACTTCTGATACTGTACAGTGAAACACCAAGCCTGCCCACAGATCAGCACACTAAATTACAGCTTAAGCTTATACATATTGATGCTGCCCAGTCTGTTGTTTAAAACTAGAAAAAAATCATGAAAACTAATTCCCCTTTTACTGAGGTTTTCCCTTGTTGATCCTAGTTTTTAAGAACTTTTTGCTTCCCTGATCTCACCTAGAGGCTGTTTCATTAAGCTGGATGTAAAAAAATTTTGGTTAGAGAGCTGCAGCTAACAGCTGCATCTTGAGGTCTACAAGTCCATATGGCAGCATGGGGGAAACATTTTAAGACCATTAATGTAGACATGTTTGGCTCAACTGGTATGTTTTTTTATGCTTAACATATTAATAGCACTTTTATGCATGTAGATCCATTCACTTAACAAAAGCATGTAAAAACAGATCCTCTTTAGTAGAGGGGTTTCGAATTAGCCATTACTAGAAAACACTGTGATGCAGGCATCAGATTATTTTTAGGTTTAAATATGTCCCTATCAAAGAAAAAAGAATTGTTCTCTAAAATTTTTCTCTGTGCTTGGCATATAACCTCTCTAAGAGCAGTTTTAAAACCAATTAACACTTTGACCCCAAAGACCGAAGACATTTTCCAACTTTTACAGAGCAAAATCTTATACTGTACAACTTAAAATTTCTTGCCCTGAACAGTTTGAGCTGCTAAAACTGTTATTTAGTGCTCTACCTGCAAACCCTCCTGTTGATCATTTATTTTTAAGATAATGCACTTATATGCTTCCAATTAGTAGAATTATCAGACATTATTGGATTAATTTCCACTGCTAAACTGATAACTGTTTAATTTCATTTGTTTGAGCTTTATTTGTCCATAAATCCTGTTGAAGCTAACCCATTTCATAGAATACATTTCTTGAAGACAAAAACCTAGATGACTCTGAACTCTCTGATTTTGAATGCAGAACCTTTAGTCAGTCACTTCATCTGGAAACTGATCTCAAATAATAATGTAAAAGAAAATCTTAGTGTACTTTGCAGATAGATGTATTACTTATTATTATTATTAATGTTTGTATGAAATTGAAAGCTGATTTTTAAAGTGTAACCACTAGATCAGAAAAAAAGTATCAGGTTTTGCAGCACAAAAAACAGCTAAGTATATATAAGATTTTACATGATTCCATATTGACCACTAGCTGGAGCTTTTACCTTATTCAGGGTTTTTCCCTGACGTAAGACTCAATAACTACAATACTATAATATTTAGTTAAACTAAGATTTATTATGATTACCAAATCCTCCAATAATTTATTTCAGCAGTCATTTCAACCAGCATATTCAGCTCATAATGGCCAGGGCAGAAAAAATGCATCTTTAATATTTGACATCTCTTATTGTGAAATATAAAATAAGCTGGAAATGTGCTTTTGTTAGATGAGACTGAGCTTTTCAGAAGTTAATAGTCCAGCTGGGTTTGGCTTAAGATAAATATGATAATCCAGCACATGACCACTACAAAGTAGAACCTGTGTTATACTTTGGGCCTGTTTCTATTTAAATGCCCTGGGAACCTGGAACATTAGGCTTTTTAAACACCTGCATTTTGATAAAAAAAATACATATTCTGAAAAGATAAAGACAATCAACACAAAATGCTTAGGTAGATCCCTCCCTTCTCAGAGCTTAATCAACACAATTTGTGAGCTGAGCTGTAGACAGGAAGGAAAAACGGGGACCCCGGAAAGAAAGTGTAACGAGGTCAAAGTCAGCTCCTCTAGCATGTTTGACCTTCAGGAAACTGATATCAGAAATCTTATCTTTTCCAGGTACACAGATGTTTTCCCTATTTGATTGAATGTACTCAGATGATAGGTTAAAATTGTTTTCAATATTTAGGGCAGAGGTTGATAGAGTACCCAAAAACTGACTAACGAATAAAACTACTTAATCATATTTTTACTCATATATGAGTAAAAAAAAATTTGGTTTAAGGCTACCTAAGTACTAAGTAACTCATCCATCACATCAGGTACTTAAAGTTATGAAAAAAATTACTAAAATTAAATGTCATATGTAACGTCTGGTATTTTAAAGACTATAATAAAATGATTAAAACAAATATTGTTATTGGAAAAAATATACATTTTAGGGCGAAGAAACACTTTTCCAAACCAGTTTTCTAATAAACATTAAATGCATGAAACTTCCAGTGGCAATATTTAAACTTTACTGTGTATAAATTTGACCATTATGTCATGGTAGGTTCAAGTAAGCTTCAAAACAGATTTTGACAAAAACGGTAACTGTGTGTCTTTGCATGGAACACTTAAAAAGAAAAAGGCTTGTTCTTCGCAATTCACAAATGATGTAGCCAAACCTTTTACTCAGGTATGAGTATTATTGCTTTAAGATATTATTTTAGTAAAAATGTGCAGTAAAACGGATACTCAAGTAACTGGAACTGAGTAAATATAACTGTACTACCAACCTCGGGTCCAGTGTGAGATTTACTTATTTTTTATTTCAGTATTTTTTTTCTTAAACTCCTTTACCAGGGATTTAAAAAAAAAAAAAAAAAACACCCTGACAATATCACTGAAAAGAAAAATCTAATGTTTAAAAGAGTTAATGCTCATACCTTTATTTGTATTTCATTTTAATGCATTTAATATTTTCACTGAGAACTTTAAATGCCATGACCAAAGAAAAAAGACAATGTTATTTTGGTCCAACTGTACATCTGATACCGAGTCTATAAAAAACAGCTCAGGTCATACAAACAGATTCTACCTCCACAAACAACAAAACATCTCCAGAACAATATTTTAGTACCAACAAGCTTTCAAGTTGCTTCTGCTTATGAACATCCTGTTAAAATATTAATACAGACAATAAAGATCAGCTACAGATGTTTAACACAACATACAAACAGATACTGTACATGTTTCTGTTGATTTTTTTTATGTAAGACACAACACACAGAGCAGGATTCATCACCAGAAGACTTAGTCTTTAGATTTGCGGTTCAGTGTTTAAGTTTCAAGTATGACACAAAGGCATCTGCACTACATTGTTCTAAAAAAAAAAGGGGGGGGGGAGTTTAAAGCAAAACTATCTGGTTTGTATTCACAAAGATTTTCAATCCTTTCAGAGAGCTCCTAACCAGTGGCGCCTGCAGAAATGTTTGATAGAGGTGGCCAGATGGGGTTTGAATATACTATTGTATATACTATTGTATACTATTGTAGTAAACCTGACTGTAGAAATCATAAAGACTTAAGTAAAAACCTGCTCATATTTTGGTTTATTGTGGGATTTTTAATGTTACGCTGCTGGCAAAACTGAATGAAATGCTTAAACTGATGCTACTACAATTTACACTGGCCAGTGGGGTGGCATCAGCCCTGGTGGCGCCACTGCTCCTACCTTGGCCTAAACATTCCTGACAAGTGATTTTAGCAGAAGAGGGAATCAGACATCATCTGAGTGAGAACAAAGGAGCGATGAGAGGTAAACTGGTCCCAGGACCACTAGATTTTTTCTGAATTTTTTTTTCTCAGCTTTTAAACACCTGATAAGTTTTCATGTACAATATAGCAGATACTTTCTCGCCTCCTTTACACCTTTCCTCAATGCACATAGAGTAGATATTATTGTATTTAATGGTTTCATTATTTGTAGATTCTTCTGTATGCAGAAAAATCACAAGAAAATTTGTCTTGGAGGGATAAGACTAGAAAAGTGCTCTGAATTCAGTCTGAATCTTAGTGTTCACTGAAGTGTGAGCTAAAGGTGCAGAGGCGTTCAGGTGTTGCTGTGGAATTGATGGATGTGTGACTGCCTGTAGAGGAATGTTAAAACTCGAGGCTATAAAGTATATTAACATTAAGTACATAAGCTTTCCCATCTACTGTTCTTATTGCTAGCATGTCCTTTTCTTTCACAAAATTCACTCGATGTTACGCTGCTCCTCCATGCAACATAGCTAATTGGACGCCATTTAGGGGATAACTTAAGCAGTTTATTTAGTGTTTATATTTGCAAACAGAACTGCATAGTCTTCTGCATCCCTGTTGCATATTCATTAAATATTCCCTATCAATTAATTGGATAAGAATTTTTATTGTAATATTGATCAACAATTAGTACCCTGTCTGCGATTGGTAGAAACAGGAATTTTCTTTCCCCTTAATGTTCTACTAGGAGGCTCTGGGGAGGGTTCACTAGAAGTTGAAGTTGCTGTAGATGGGGTTAGTCAACCATGCCAAGCAGTTTACTGTGAGGCATTGCGGGACGGTGTTAAGCAGCTACTTCCACTATCACCATCTGGCTCTCTGACTGTTCTGCAGTACTGCCAGTAGATGGTGCACATGTTTATGTCTGCCAATAGTACCAGTACCAGCTCAAAAAATACTAAAATGGATCTAAACTAGGGATGAAAAAATGTATCAGATTAATTGGTTATTGAAATAATCGTCAACTAATTTAGTAATCGATTGATCGTTAACTGGACTATAGAGACTCTAAAACAGGCCTTTAGCTGACAGAGCCACCCACTTAGAGCAGCAATTATATCAAAATTATATATATATATATATATATATATATATATATATAAACATTTTGCATTGAAGATAAAAGAAAAAAATTTTTTTCGTCTGTCAATATGCAAGTTTTAGTTTCACCTGATTTACGTTCATAAAAAATCTTTTTTAAGGAACCTTTTGCTATCCGATTATTATTGATTATTATTGTTAATGCAAAATAATTGTTAGTTGCAGCCCTAGTCTAAGTGCTATCAAGATGGAGGCTTGGTGTTTATCACCCTATTTTATTCATGAATTATCTTATTCTTAATATTATCAAATGGTTTTGAGTATTTTTTTTGTATAGACATTTAACATAACTATATTCCTATAAGGCTTTGTGAATACCTTTATCACTCCGGGGTAAAATTCTGAGAAATGACTTGGAATTCAGGAAGTTTTAAGATTTTCCCTGAAGTGACATCATCATGTATTTTCAGTTTTAGGATTCTTTGTGAATATAGACCTCGGACTTCCGTTCTGTGGTTGCAAAACCTGCAGACTGTCACCAGTATACAGTAAAATACAACAGTCCTTTGTAAAGAAGCCATGGGGAAGTGCAGATATGAATAAATTCCTTTTTTTTTAAAAGCATAAAGTTAACCACAGTGACGATCTTTGAGAACTGATCACCTATATCTGAAGAAATAAGATCATTGAAAGGTATTCTACATTCGCCCAAAATCAAACTCCAGGCCGCTCTCATGCAGGCTGCCTTCATTTGCGTTATCAAAGCTGTTCTTGCCATGGATCTGTTTGAGGTGCTTTCGTAGCACAGGCTTGTGAGCAAACACCATGTCGCAATAGTTGCAGCGGTGCGGCTTGTCCCCACTGTGCAGGTTTAGGTGATCCAAAAGTGAACACTTCTGGGTGAATGTCTTGCCGCATATTTTGCACTGGAAGGGCTTGATGCCAGCATGGACGCGCATATGTCGGTGCAAGTTTCCCTTCTGGGTGAAGGTCTTCCCGCACAGGAGGCACATGAACAACTTATGCATCTTGAGGTGGTTGGCATAGTTCTCCAGCTGGCGGAAGACCCTGGCACATTTAGGGCACTGGTGGTACCACTGAAGCGGTTTGTCATAGTTCCTCTGGTGTCCGCTGTGCTTCTCCGTGGGCGGGGACGAGGGAGGGGGGCTAAGGGGATAACCGGCCATGCCAGGTGGAACTGCTGTCTCGCTGCCACGGCTGTCCACAGTGGAGTTGATGAGCGAGTGTTGGGGCTCGGGGGAGTGTAGCGCAGCGGGGGGGCTGGCAGCGAAGTGACCAGTGATGGTGTTTTCGGTGACATCGTTTACAGACTCCACTTTCACTATGGTGATGTCATTTTCCACCAAACCTGGCCTTGGACGCTTCCTCCAAACCTGGACAGGGCTCTTGGGTTGTATTATTACATCATCATCATCATCATCTTCATCATCACTCTCAACATTGTTTTCTCCCTCAACCTTTCCCATAACTACTGTTTCATCCTCCTCGTCCTCCTCATCATCCTCCACTCCCTCAGGTACGTTCCGCACCTGAGTACGCTCAAGCTCCCTCTGAGCCTGGGAGGAGGAACCTTCACCTCCTTTCTCTCTCCTTGTTTCCAGATCCAACTCCAGCTGGCGGGAGGCCTGAGGTTTGATGAACTTGTTGAGGGCCTGGGTGCACTGCTCCACAATGTGGCCCATTTGGAGAAAGCTGGCCACTGTCAGGTAATGCACAAGCTCCAGTTCAGGAAACTCCAGCTGGCCGGAGTAACAAGAAAGCAGCAGCTGCCTACCAACTTCTGCCTCTTGGATCATAGAGATCTGGACCTCCTTGGAGTCCTGCTGTAAAATAAACTGGTCCCTCAGGAAGGACGAGCCAGCAGCAAACACTACTTTATGACCAGGAACCTCTAACTGGTTGATGCGGACGATGACGTCACAGAAGCGTCTCTGGTGTCGAAGAAGATTCATCTTCTGCAGCATAGAGTCTCCAAACGTGGCGAATCTGAACTGCAGGATCACCTGGTTCTGGGCCATAGTGAACCACTTGGCAGCAGCAGCACAACTAGTGAGGAGAAATACAAAAGACTGCAATAAATATCCAATTTGAATTATCAACACAATACTAATATGTAGGGCTGTGAATTGGCAAGAAGTTGTCAAGCTGAATAATAGAAGAGGTATAGTTTACGTCAGCCAATCAAGGGACATTCCTGATTCCAACTCCTTGGAGGGCAAAACAAACCTTGAAAAAAACTAGAAACTATTGGAGTTTTTTTGCATATTATATGGTTGTTCTTTTCTCCCTCTTCCTTGCGGGTGGACCTGTTTCTGTGTGCTCATGTCAATTTCTGGCACTGTGAAGGCGTTACCCACCAGACAAAGCAACCTGTCTGGGATTGGGTAAGTTTTAGGAAATTTCTCAGCTTGAGTTTTGACGAGTTGCCCAGATAACACGCATAAACTGGCTGTTTCTCTATTCACAAGAATGTGAGTGAGGACTCGTGTCCTTGCCAAGTACGTTCTTGAAAAGAGAACAGGAAAATATGGACTTGGGAAGAACAGGAGCACACAACATAAATAAAGGTCAATTAGAACAGAAGCGTACTTATGACGTCAACCACACGCTCGGCACATCTGGAGCTGCATTTCACCTCCTGTTATTAATAGTCTCTAGATAATAATAAATTATTACTTCCTTCATTTAGTGTGAGAATAATAGTTAACACAGTCAGATAAACACAAATAAAAGGAACATTTTGCCAAAAAAAAAAAAAAAACACTATGCCGAGAGAGTGCTGCTGTAGATGGGCAAAAATACACCCTGGCTGCGGTTAGTTTCGGAGGTCCGCCGCGGTCCTCTCAACATCAGGACTTTTTTTTTTAAATGATGCTCTAAATCAGTAAATATACTGAAAGCTTAAAAGTATAATGTTCCTGCCTCAAGTTATCTGAAAATGTACTTTTATAGAACAACAGAAAAGAGAACTTTTAACTTAATACTCTGAGCTCAGTGAGCACTGCCCTGGAAGATGCAGCTGCCGCAGTGCATGCTGGGACAGCTGTCATTCTCAAGAATTGACAAGTCTGCTCTGATGCATACTCGATAAAGGGGGAAGGGCGAGAATTATACCCGGGGACTTTGTCCGTTCTCGGTCTTCATGTGAACTGGAACAGTACTAGGGCTGAGGTTAATGACGTTTTTCCGACTACACGAGCACATGAGAACGCACAAGTACACATTTTGAGAAACGGCCACCGTCATCCCGTTTCCAGCTAACGTTTGAGTTAGCAGAAACTATCAGGCTATATGACGGGAAATTTTTTGGAGGTGTGCTATAACCCTTTTTTTTTTTTTTTACATCCTACAGCCAGGCAGCATCCAGCTTTGATCCAGACCATGTTATATCTTACTGCTTACCAACTTCTACAGAAGCAGTTGGCCTGAAGCTGCTTTGCTAGTAGGAGAAAGAGTGCAACCTCAAGAGGTGGGATTTCCTGAAAAGTAGGGTGGGTTGTTGGGTGGGTAACGCCTTCAAAGTGACAAAAGTTGACATGAGAACACAAAAACAGGTTAACACACGAGGAGGAGGTAGGCTGCACACGTGGAAATAAACACACGCATCATTTCCACAAGTATAAAGAAGGAACAAGCACTGCGGTACTCTGTTGCACATGTAACATGTTAAACATAGAGGTGAGGAAGAGTTAATGAGTGATATATCCATCCATCCATTTTCTGTCACGCTTATCCCAGGGTACACCCTGGACAGGTTTCCATCGCAGGTGTGTAATATAACGATGAACTATTTCCACATGTAACATGCTAAACATGCACGTGAGGAAGAGAGTGTCTATATGAAGTAAAGCTGCTTGTAGGCATATTTATAATAATAATAATATATAACAATAATATTAGCTTAAAAACACCTATAAAAACATATCAAACAATCCCATACTCAGCATGTTGATTTACCAACTGATAAGGAGGAAGGCATCTAATTCCCTAAAGACCCATAAAGGCAAGCGACATGGGTGGCTGCTGTGGAGAGACACCGCTGAAACCAACTACAACTAGCAGAATTTGCAGTGATAACTTCATAAACAGTTAGTTGTTATGCTCAAATCATTTTTCTTGTTTTTTTTTTTTAACATTCAAACAGATGTGCCTCTGACATGGGTCAAAAACAAGACCAGAATTTTCTTGCACCCCCGCTAGGATGAGCGTCATCTTTACATTTTAAATGCATCAATATTTGAGAGTGAAATAAAACTGAATGAGGTTCCAGTCTGTGAGAAAAACTCCCAGTCTGAATAGCTAACAGGCTATTTGTTATTATAACCTAACACATAGTATGTCCACAACACTGCTGCTTCCAGCCGCATGACGCAGTTCTAATTCACTTGGTGTACACGAAAAAGCTTTCTAAACTTTCTTAAAAAGGGAGATTGGATATTTAGCAAATAATTGTACAGGTTACAGTGGGTGAAGTCGGGGATGTCTGACGGATAGTCTGGTATTTGTAAAAAACAAGCAAGCAGGCAAATTATATGGATCCTGCACTCCAACAAGAGAACTTTTTGCTATAAAATGCTGTTTTAACATCTATAGACAATTTTGGGTTATCTGATTCTCCACTCATTTTGAATTATATCTCCCTTTACCATCAGGTGGCACGCAGGGATTTTTAATGCCGTACAGCATGGCAGCGTAAACAGACAGCGGCCAGGTAAATGCAGACCAGCTGCTGGAGGTTAAACAGTTAGAAGTAAGAAAAAGTCATGGATGTTTCCCTACAAATATTTTATATTTAAGATCCATTCTGCAGTGTTTTAATAACTATATCTGCTCATGGACTTTTACATCATTGGACGTAGTCTATTTTCTCTAACACCCCTACTACTGTGATATTACTACCTGATAAGGTATTAGCGTAAATCAAACATATTTTTATTACTCAGTTCTTAGAATGAAGAACATTAGACAAGGTAAAAATAATATTCAAATAGGGAACAATAGGAACAATAGTCAAAAACTAAAGGTAAAAGAACAACTTACCAATATCTTTTTTAATAAAGGGTTACATAAATCATTAGTAGAGTGCTTCCATCAGTCTGAGATATTAGATGCAGGCTGCAACATACATTGTGTTTTTTTGACTATCTGAGTGATGTCTGCTATAAATACTGGACTGGGATATCGCTAATATATTCATCAATCTACTAGATTTGTTTATCATTTAAGTTTAAAGGAATATTTGCTAAATCTAATGTTTTATTAGACATTATTACAAACTTTTAATTAAAAGTAATGTATTTTAATAGATGTGTGCAGCATGCAAACTTTTGTGATCCAAGGCATGTTGGATAAAAACTTTTCTCATATTTTTAAATGGACACAGATGTACATTTTACATTCTTCTTTTGTTTTTACTGCCTTTCTTACCTAGATGTTTGTTTACAGTTTACTGTTTAGAGCCAAACCACGTTACCACCACTGCACTAATGAAGAAGAGCTGTTCGGGGACTCAAAAGAGTCTCGGTTCCTGTTGGGAAGATGAGCCAACTGATGTGGATCTCGGAAAGAATCCTGCAATTCTCATCGTCACAATGTGAATTAGCCACACATATAAACATAATATTAGATATTGGTGAACAAAAGGCGCCAGCCGAAAGCTGTGATGCACTAAATGTTTGGAAATAAAGCAGCTGTTGTTGACAGCTTCAGTCTTATTGAACGTGTTATCCCTGTTCTTCTTTCAAACCTGTTTTTCGATGTCCGAGCACATCTGAAAACTAGCTTATCAGTCTAGCTAACGGAACGCTCGCGCTCACTTCCTATTGAGGAAAACATGCTTCCCTAGAACGTTCCCGGCAAAATGACACAAAAATCATCCAGTTTGAAGTAACCGGGGTTTTAAAGATGAAACAACATGCCTGAAATCACCCAAAGAGCCCCGGTAACGGCCTACTCAGTAGCATTGCGGCTAACAGCTCAGGTGGCTCGCGCGATCATTGCAAACAATGCATCCGTTCCGCCTTCAATGCATCTTTTAGCTGTTATAAAGCGCTGTTTACAAACTACCTACTTGTTACCAACCTAGTTGTTACTGGGTTGTTGTCGGCAGGATCCTCGCTGTGACCTCCTGTGGAATAGAGGAAGCTGCTCCGGATGCAAAACAATTAAAGGCCCAGTACATGTGGACCATTTTTTTTATAGCGAGTCACTGTGGACAGTCAGTGTGGACACAAAGCTAAAAGAATTTGATTAACACTGTTGGATAGCACAGCCAATCTTTCTTTCTTTCTTTCTTTCTTTCTTTCTTTCTTTCTTTCTTTCTTTCTTTCAACATATGGCATGGATATTTTCAATCCATCCATAAATATTTTACTAATATGTCTTTTTTTTGCATTATTCTTTCCAGATGTTTTTTTCGATTTCAGAATATTTTTGATGAATCATAATAGCACCTGGTGTCAAATATGGTGACATTTTTTAAGTTAATGAAAACGTTATATAAAGGGAAGTGGTATTCATAATATCTTCATATTATGTCGAAATTCTGATAATTATAACATCAAAATTAATAAGAATCGAACCAGTAATTATTGGAAAACAATCATTTATTAGATATGAGTGTTGTAAATTACAATATGTGAATTAAGTATTTACAGAATGCACAGCTTGCAATCATTGTTACTCCCACTATGAATGTAGAGGCTGGGCTGTGGGGGCTATGTCTTGTTCACACACCTAAAAGAGAACATAGAATAAAATGAATTTCCAAGTTAGATGGCTTACCTTAACTTTGCAGATTATACAGATTTCTTTGTGGAAAATACAAAAGCTGCATTCTCACTGTAGCTAAGAATTACTTGGATAAGAAAAGTCAGAATAATGTAAAGGAAACAGCTAATGGCCATGAATACTTTTAAAAAATATATATTTCATTAGCTTTAAAGATTGTTTTAAGCTTAAAACAGGAAAAAGCCTCCTGTTTAACTAGAGTCAGACAAAAACTGACTTTAGTTAAACAGAATAAAATATGAGACATTAAAAAGAAATGTGTCCTCATCTTCATCAGCAGTGATTTAGGTCTCTGAAGTTTCCGACTGAGGCCTTTTTATTATTCTTAATTGTGAACTTAACCAAGGCATGTAGGTAATCCTTTTACTCCCGTTGTGACCTCCTGGATGAATCATTCATATTCTCTTGGAGTCATTTTGGTCCACTGGCCATATTTGATAATGTTTACAAGTGTTCCATGTTTTCTCTGCTTGTAAACAATTGATGTGGTTGAGGTTCTCTGACGTCCCAATAGTGTAATGTTATAATCCTTTCCAAACTTATAGATGTTAATGACTTTGTTTCCTACCATATTTGATTTTTTTTTTATTTCAGAGCATAAAATGTTGGCTTTGGAATCTGTTTACTAACTGTGGATTTTCAGATTGGTTCTTCTCCAGATTGGTTTTGAACACCACATTTTTTTCAAAAACAACTTCATGTATTTACTCAGTTCATCAGATGTGCTTTTCTAAAACACGAGTCTGACACAGATTATCTGCCTACATGAGATCTGTACATGAGCGACCATCTTTCACTGGGATGAAGACATGAAAACAGTGGCTGACGTTCTTCAAAATGTTTTGAACGGCCACAGTATGTGTGATGGGACCTTTTGCTGTTGCTGTGAGTTTTTGATTTCTGAATCTAGCTCTATTCTCCCACTCTGCAGAATCTGTTTGTTCAATCTCTAACGTTTTGCTCTCTCTGCTTTTTCTCATAGTAGCTTCATCTGGTCTGTTCCTGTTTGGCTGTGACTCCATCCTGGAGAGAAATATCAGCTGTGCTGCTTCCATCAACACCCTTGTTTATAGATGTTGGTGATCGTCCTGTTTTCCAGTGTAGTCCTGTTTCTCTGACTGTGACTGGCTGGATGTGCTCTCTTCATCCTCTGACATGGGAGCTGGCTCGGAGCTCGTCTGCCTCGCTGTGTGTTTCCTGGATGGGGCCGCCTTTTACAGCTGCTTTTTGTATCTCTGCTTCTGTCTCCTTGAACCCCAGCCGCTCACACTGAGGCTGGTTCTGCTGGAGGTTTCTTCCTGTTAAAGGGGAGTTTTTCCTCCCCACTGTCGCCACAATTGCATTCGAGTCAATGAGTCTATGCAATCACCTGGTTTTCCTTAGATAGAAAACTTTGAATCAATTTGACTGTATGAAGTGCCTTGAGATGACGTGTGTTGTGAATTGGCGCTATATAAATCAACTGAATTGAATTGAATTACTAACATATTCATACACAAACCCAACCAATCTGTACATTCCAATGTATTTTCTTAATGTTCTTTGAAAATGCTGTAAGAAGAACTCATAATTTTAAATTGTAACAGAAACAGAAGAATAGGAAATGAATGTTTTTAAAAACTTTGGTACCATTAAATATTCTTTTATAAACTGCAATAAATATTATTCTAAAATAATTTTAGTGAGAGAAAAAAACTATATTGTTCATACCAGGCTAAGCGGTATCCTACTAACGAAACCAAGGCAGCCACTGCTACACATGCAGCAGCAGAGAGTGATGTCACCCTCAGCACGTAAGATGTGCCTGGAAAAAACAAATACATTTTGATGAGTAAATAACATCAGATTATATTTGTGTTTTTGTGCATTCTGCATTTTAAAAGACTAGGTTGTCTTCATGTGTAGGATCAGCAAATAAAGTCAGGTACCTGCTACTTTAGCCCAAAGCATACAGCAGCTTCTCGACATCTTGGAGACAAAACCCTCAAAATAAGTCAGCTGTTTAGTTCTATTATTTGCAATGTTGTATGGTGTTATTTCAACTCACCGTTTTCCACTGACTGATAACTCTTAGGACAATAAAGTAGGTGTTACCACTCTCCAGTGGAGCATTATAGAAGCCACCATAGAGGAATCCATCTCCCACAGTAAAGTTCACATCCGTCGTCAGATTTTTGACAACAAGCTGGGCAGTCATGTACTCAGCTGGTGATTGTGTTATGCTTGAATTTAGGCTTCGTGGAGAAGAGCAGTCAAACAGCAGAGTCTTCTCGACAGGAAGCACAAAGATTTGGTAGAAACTGTCAAATCAAAACCACAAAATGCAAAATTGATCTTCATTGTTTGCTATCATTTTCAAGTTATTAGCAAACAGATTGTTCTTTTTTCCAGACATTCATATGTCTGGAAAACAGAATGGATCATTCTAACAACTATCATTTTACTATCTCTGCTATTAACCTACTAGTCCCAGAAAAGTAAATGACACAACATTTAATTAATATTAATATTTGTAATCTAAGAAGGGTGAAGCACTTTATTGTTTTAGGAAATCTTTGACTCGGAGCCGAGCATAATCTACAACTTTGAGAGTGCAAAAACAGGCATAAAGATCATATTTACAACTCCTGTAACAACCACTGTGCAGCTATATTATAATTTTTTTTATTTATTGACTCTGCAATATTCTGTGCAATATGCTGACTGTGCAATATATGTGAATATAATAGTCATACCACTACCTCACCGTTGTTCCTTACCTAATACACTTTAATGTAAAAGTCAATCCACCCTTATATAAGCCATCCTGATTGTACATATGACACCTCAAATCTCTCTGTTGCTCCCTTGTATTTTTTAATTTCTTATTTTATTTTGTTTTTCACTGTGTGTGATGCATGTACACTTGCACCTTAATCCTTATTTATCTTGATATACTGTATATACCTTGATATACTGTATATTTATTGTTTATTCTTAATGCACCTTTTTCCTCCTTGTTTGCACCTTCTTTAATTACTATGCCAATATGTGACCAGTGACTTTGTCCGCTGTGAGATCAATAAAGCTCATCTAATCTAATCTAATTTATTGTTAAATTAAGTTAATCAGCAAATTAGGAGACAGAATGTGATATAAAGGAGTCTAGTCACTTACTATGACTTTAAGAATTTCTAGGCCAGAAGTTTAGTCTAACAATGTAATGGTTTAGATAAAATTAATGCAAATCTACATCTTATGGAGGATCTGTGTCAAGACTTTGCAGTCACTCTTGCAACCTAACAATTATTTTACTGCCCACCCAATCGGCATAGCTGGTTTGTGTGTCTGCTGTTGTGAAGACAGTTTGGTGACGGAGCCGATGTATATCTTGTGACAGGAAAAGCTAATCACTGTAGAAAACCCCCATATATAAGTACTTATGTTAGCTCCAACATCCTTTGCAGCAGTTTCAATACCCTGTTACTGTTTTTCTTGCCCTGTTGTGAAATCCCAGAAATCCCAGTCCACAGATATTCCAGCTGAAACTATTTGATAGTTATGTTTTAAAGTCAAACAATCTACAAAGGTTGAAGAGGTATAAACATTATAGCACTGACTACACAACCAATTGAAATTTCATACACACTTTATCATAACAGAGCCACAGAGTCAGTGTTGGACAGTGAGATATTACCTAATGGGGTCCAACGTGTTGGGAGATCTTTTTAATCTCAATGTTGGCACTGGAGTTTCCAACTCTGTGTAGTAGACAACTGGTGATGGAGGTACTTTACAGAATAAAGATTTATATATAATCAGTATTTCATGTTCACTGGTCAATATGAAGAAGGCAAACTATAATTATAAATTCATGAATATAAAATATTCATAATTTATTAATGCTGGAGATTGTGTGGTACCTGTTAAAGAGGTGTTGGTTGTGATGGTGGCTGTGAATCTGGCTTTTACTGCTGTGATAGAAATGCTGTAGTTTGTCAACGGAAGCAGCTTTAGGCAAACCCTCAGCCAATCATCTTTGGACCTCAACAAACGTCGTCCTTTGTCTAAAAATGATTTCAGGTAATCCCTTGATCCAAAATAAATTACCTAAAATAATTGAATCCACATGCACAGTAGGAGTTAAAAAAGTTATCTTTCGATACACACAGAGAAAGATTATATATATATATCTTGCCTTATAAAACTCTGTATCTTCCTCATACTTTTCTGCCTTCCACTCCAGACAGTGTCCATTATGAAGAACCAGCTGGTTGATAGGTGGCTTGATTTCTGTATTACATAAATAGATACCAGTTGTTTTAGTAAGATGTTTACATGTACTCCAAAATATTTAATATATATTTGTTATATTTTATTTTATGCTCATGCATATGTATAGTGAGTATAAGTAATATGTAAATATTTCTGATGGGACCAATGGCATTAAATTCACAGTATCGCTTGCAACAACCAATAAGTCTTCACAAAGTTTATTCTATAAAAAATGGATGGCTAAAATATTATAACACAGTAACAGAAATGTATAATGTACTTTATGGGGGAACTTTTTTAGCAAAGGCAACTTAACGGTATGTGCTGGATAGAGAAGGTAGAATAACTTGCATTCCTTAGCTGGAATTTGACCAATTTTTTACACAAACTGCCTTAAAATCTGGACGTTTCTGAGGATCCTTGTTGTGCATCTGATCACCAATTCTTTCCATAGAACTTTAATTGAGTCCAATCGAGAGGCTGACTGGGCGTCTCTAGCGTTTTCATATTTTTCTGATAAACAAATAGTGTTTGGTTTTTTTTGGCTGTGTGTTTCAAACTATTTAATACTTGGAACTAGACTTTTTTAATCATCAGATTTTTATCAATTTCTGAACATTGCTCTGTTTAGCTTTTCTTTAGTTGGGGTATATGTAAGTCAGCCAGTAGGAGATGCTGTAAGTCAGCTTCCACCATGATGTTCCAAACTGCAAATTTTATATTTTCCATTTGGATGGATCGCTCCACAGTATGTTCAATAAAATCCAAAGGCTTCTTGACCAAATTAACTGCATTCTGAACAAGCCTCAAAATAAATTTTCTTTAGCAATAGTTTTTCACAGTGAGTGTTCATAGAATAAACTGAGTTTTGAGTCATTGCTTTACCATCATCTACTGATACTGGTCAGAAGGCGCCAGTGTACAGCAGTCTTGCTTCTGTCAGGGCAGGGCAACTGTGGCTACAATGTAGTTTGCCATCATCAGTGTGTGCATGAATGGGTGAATGACTGAATGTAGTGTAAAGCGCTTTGGTCCATTATCCTGACTTGAAGAAGTGCTATATAAATACAGGCCATTTACCAATTGTTTTTATTGGAAAAACGTTATCAGTCTTTTATTTAGAAGTGAAAAGTGGCACACACTGGATAATTCACAATGCTTAAACTTAGCTAAAGGAATTGCCGTGAGTTTGCATTGTATTCTATGATGCATCATTCTTAAGACACTTTGGGCCGGATTTATCCAGATCCAATTTTGCGTGCAGTAATTTGCGCTCTCAAACTGGAATTTTGCGCGAGGGGCTGAACCATGGTTTGCGGGTGATTTAACAAGAGTGATTGCGTAACTGGTGGCAGGTGCAAAACTGTTGGAGACGCCCTATTTAAATGATGGTTTTGCGCGTTTTGTGGTTTGCGGCAAAGTAGTTTGTAGTTTGTGCAAACTAGTGCATTAAGAAATTTTAATCTTACAGTGACACCCCAACCCCCTCCAAAAAAAAAAAAAAAATATATATATATATATATATATATATATATATATATATATATATATATATATATATATAAACTTTGGCAACCTTTATTCCCTAAGGTGGTATGTGGCTGAATTTCTACTTCACTGCAGTAAAAAACAAAAAAACAGGTGTTTTGTATTGGCCTTTGGAAAAATGCACATACCAAATGGCTCACAAGAAGTGACTGTGGAAGAGATTACTGCGCGTACGCAATAGGGAGGTCGGGGTTCTCCGGTAGGGCGTCAGGGCGACATGGCATTTAGAACGTCGGACAGCACTTCTGAAAAACGAGATTGGGAGATCCCAGATGCAAAAAAGTTTCCTCGTTCATTCCAAAAATATTCACACGGAGTGAAAAAATGCGTTCTCTGCGTCTCCTTGCTTCATTTCGATGTCTCCTTCTTGCGACAATAACCGCTGCCATGTGTGCGCAATTACGCCTACAGACCATTTACACCTTCTTTTGAAACGTGTTAAATATAGAGTCAGATACCGTTAGCAAAATTGCATTCAGGTTTAATAAATCACTTTGCGAGTGCTAAATTAATATATTTACATGTTCTCCTCCCACAAGACCCACTTTTGCGTGTAAACGCCCCATGTTGCATATTCATTGCAGAAAAAGTACTAAATGGATAAGAGGCGCTATTTAGCACGTTATAAAGAGCTGTTCGTAGATCAGTTTGTACATTTTTTAGCGTGCACAGTGAAATAGCTCACGTTTTTATACACGCAAACCTTTGATAGATCCGGCCCTTTGTGGGGGATGCTTTTCTTTGTAAGTTTTTTACCAATCTAAACTCTCTGTGTAAAATTTTAACAATAGAAAATATCCTTAAGGCCATAAGGTAACATTAAGTCAGCTGATACTGGTTTGCTCATAGCAGCAGATGTTTTTTTTTTCCTATATGTTTTTCAAATTAATCAACCAAGTGTGTTTCTTTACTTTCTCTGCCTTTTTGCACATTTTCACCTCATTAACTCTTTCATTCATACTGTGATGTATTCGTATGCTGATTACTTGGATTGAGGCAAACATCTGGTGTGAATTTTGTGTTAATGAAATAATTAAGAAAATAAAATAATTAAGAAAAGAATAAAACATCTTAATACCTATTATTCTGTTTTACACATGATGACAGCCAATAATGGGGACACTGCAGTTTCCTCATACTGCTACCTTTAGACTCACCAATGCATTTCAGAGTAGCTCTCACCCACAATCCAGAGCCGCTGCACAAAGACATGTTGGTGCCCCTCCAGCTGTGATATCCCACTGCACAGCGGTGGATCACCGCACTTCTGTTGTGCCACACTACCTCTGAGTGGGCAAGGAAGGGAACAGGGCCACATTCAGCTGAAAAAAAACAATGAAAACATGCATTCAGAGATGGTATAAATCAATACTCACAGAAAGGTCATCTTTTGTTTTCAGCATGCACCCTAAGGAGAATACAGGTTATATCACTAACAATCTATCTAGTAGACACTAATGTGTCCTGTTGTGCTGGTTAAAGAGGATTGCTGAAAGTTGACGGAAAGAGAGTCACATGCTGTTTCTGAAATTGGCACAACTCACAACCCCAAATCCCAGCAAAGTTTGGAAGCACTGACATGCTGGAGAACATGCAGGAAGATCAAGGAAGGGACAGTGGTGAAAAAACATTGTCTGATATATGGAGAACGTGACCCTACCTTTGCATTTTACAGATATTTCCCCCCAAACTCTTGACTTTAAACATGTTGATAAATTATTTCCACTTTCTTGGTAAAATCCATCCACACATGCACACTGTGCAACACTGCCGGGTGTGCTGCTGCCGTCCCACAGCAGCTTAGTGTTGGGAAGACATGTTGGGGGACCGCAGTTTACTTCTGTATATAAATAAGAGTTAGTAAAAAACACATTTCCCCTCTGTTCAACATTATATCAGCAGCTTATTTAGTTAGAATATTTTGTGTTATGCGCTCCTTTTGAAAAAAAAATTATATTCATCTAAAGTATCAGACATGAAAGCTTAAAATACTGCATGTCCTGAATGTATTGAATCTATAAATGAGTTTCTCTTTTTGAAATGAATTTCTGAGGAAATATGAATCATTTCCAATTTACTTAAATTCTGCTTTATAATTTTCCAAAAATCTTACAACAGAAACATGTTTAACATATCCCCTTCTCGTGGGCTCACAATTATGACTGGGAGTCCAGCATTTACATCAGTAGACCCCCAAACTCATGGTGATAAAAAGAGGCACCTTCACACAACAGATCCACATCCTGCCACAACCCATTTTCTCCACACTCTGAGTAGTTTCTCAGGCCTGTGGTGTAATATCCTTCTTCACATTGGTAATATACCACACTGCCGACTCGTCGTTGGCCCTCAAGCTGCATGTTAGCGTGCTCTATGAAAGGAGGCTCAGAGCAAATGATTTCTACAACAAGAAAACAGCAATTTATTACAGAGAATTGGAATCAGGATGCATGGTGTTCAAAGTGAAAACATTCACAAATGACAAAAGTTTAAACAAGTTGATGGGAGGACTTTTTGGGTTGGTTTACTTCTGTTTGAATCAGAAGAGGTGTTGTTAGGACTCGGAAACATTGAGGGTACAGCCAAGCTTTTTATATAACAACAGTATGATTTATGACTAATTTGAATTCAAAAGATGATGAAAATTGTTGTAACAAATATCTGCCAATACCACATTAAATAAAATAACCAAAAACTACTTTTTTGCTGGAGCAAAGAATTAAGGAAACTTTTGAAGTCAGTTGCTGAATCTGTTGCTGATACATTTTACTGTTTCAAAAGAAAAAAATATCCAATTTCATTGTCAAAAAAATCAGTAAATATGATTACAAATGTTGGTCTCTCTGTTCCTTTTAAAGCAAACAACTGATTTTCAAAACAAATTTCTGACAATAAAGGAGGAGTTTATGTGACTTTCTTTTGTAATTATATTCATGTGTTTACATTTATATTTTTTTACTATTAGGAACTTATTAAGCACCCCTGAACTTGTAATATCATCTGTTAAGGTTGTTTTATAAAATAAACATTAAATTTCACACATTTATTTTGCTTTATTACACTTTACCATCAGTATTATTCATGCCATTGATGTCCTGTTAATTTTTATTTTCTTTTTAGTCTATTTTTTGCTTTCACTCACTCTGTAGTACAGTAAATTCAATAGATTTCCAATCTCTCTACCTCAGAAAACGTGTTTTACTTCTTGCTGTCAAGCTGGTGCAGACAAGTGGTTGAACACACCACTGTCAGTCTGAGGACAGCGGCCTGTTTTAGCGACATGTCAGCCCTGTTCAACACTGCTAACGATTAGGTACCAAGAAAGCAGGAAAATGCCCAGGGGTGCATGTTGTGAGGATGAGCATCTTGACTCTTTAAAATGAGGCCTTACTCTATGTTTAATGAAAAAAGTAGGCAGGTATATGACCCAGAAAACTGTGCTTTTTTTATCAAGCTTATAATATAATATTCTATATAAACAGATTAATGCATAATTTTGTTACAATCAGAAAATACTTCAAAGCTCAAAAAGCCCCAAATATTCCAGTCCAACAACACCTTTGATAAATGAATTCAGAAAAACTTTAAGAAAGTAAAACATGCAGATTCCTCTGTAAGTGTTTTAACTTTTATTTTTTTTTTATTATGTGGCCAAAAAAACAAAACAAAAAAAATATATGAATTTCTAGGATTTTATTATACTATTAAAAAAAATCCAAAATTAAAACCAATACAATCAGCTTTTTTGAATTGTAAAAAGTTGCACCTTCACACAACAGCTCCACATCCTGCCACAATCCATTCTCTCCACATACTGAGTAGTTTTTTGGGCCTCTGGTGTAATATCCCATCTCACATTGGTAAAACACCACACTACCGACGTGTGGTGAGCCATCCCATTGCATTGTAGCATGCTCTATAAAAGGAGGCTCTGCACAACTGATTTCTAAAACAACAAGACAGAAGGTGAAAGGAGGAGCCTGGAAGCTTGATTTCACATTAAGCAATACCTTGCAAAACTATCCACACCCTTTGACAAGGTTGACTTTTTGTTACATTTCAAACATTTTAGTAAAGTTTATTGGGATTTTATGTGATAGGCCAACCCAGAGATCTGCTTAACTATAAAGTGAAGGGAAAACAATAAATAATTTTAAAAACATATTAAAATCTGAAAAGTGTGATGTATGTACTTTTGTTGTCAGCTGCTGATTTCATACTTTGTTGACTCACAACTGTTAGTTGATGTCTCCATTCGTCTAAAATGTTTTGCAATTCGTTCTAGCAAAACACGTTTTATATAATTTTGATTTTGGTCTTGTCCATTAAAACATAAATAAATGTGTGTTTAAATGTGTTGTTTTTTTTAAGGCTTAAGGGAAAACCACCTTTCAAAAGGACGCTTATTATTTAAAATTACGACAGAACTTTCTTAAATTAAGCTGTAGGTCAAACACAGAGACACCAGAAAGAGCATCTTGTTTAAATAATTTATTCTATGTTTGTGTGTTTTAGAAAGAATTGTGTCTTTCTTTCCTATTAGTTTTTATCGCAAATAGACTAGATGCTGATGGAAAGATTTTTCTAATCTTCAGAATAATCTCAGGAAAGAAGTTAGAAATCTTTGCAGGTTGTCAACCATGGAAAAGAAGACACAATAATTTTTTGCTGTTGTTGATGATTTCGGAAAGGAAATAAAATATTCCCTTGTATTCTTTGTCTTTAACACTCATCTTTTTCACTTCTCACTGATGAATCATTTCTTCATGGTTATTGAGGAAACCTTCGACTATATGGCAATGATGGGATTAATCATGTCTGAAATTTTCTATTGGAAGAAACAGCTCTTTTTACTGAGTCACAGGACAAAGTGAGAGTGGATGAGTAATCTTGGGTAAAGTTTCAGTTGCTTTGTACTTAAATAATAGTTTTTGAATAACATCATTTTGTCTAATTGATTCAATGGAAATTATGCCTTTAAAAAGTGTTAAGATGGGTTAACATCATCTACAAACACCTTGGAAATGTTTAGAGCCTTAGTGATGATGTTTACAATGTTTAGGCTACCATGCCCTTGCTGTGTCATGGTAGGTAGGTGGCTGTGCTTCCCTTAAAATTATTTGGACTGAGCAATACTTTCATCATTCATGTACAAAACACTACCAAGATTCACCTTCAGTTAGAAATTATGTTCTAATTTGTTCTGATGTATCAAATAAAATCCCAACATAAACACGAATAGTTTTTAAGTAGCAAGTAGTACTTTTCCTTTAAAGTGGCTTGCTACTTTAAAGGAAAAGTCCGGTCATGTTCAGAATTCTTCTGAAAGTGGTTTAAATCTATAAGTGTGTCAGTTAAGAGTAATTTTCATTTGATTGTGCTTTACTGGAAACATCTATGTTTGTCAAAGAACTCTACTGCCACCTTGTGACGTCACGGTGCGGTATTGGGTGTTGAGCAAGTCCCAATGCTGTATCTGGTGCTTGTCACAAGGAGCTTTTATCCAAGTTATCTTGTAAACATCCTTCTTCGAAATGTTGGGAACATATTACATGTTTTTTCTCTGGCCACAAGTTCGATGGCAAATCCTCCCTCTTCACGTTGAAGGTGAACTGTAAAGTGCCTTGAGATGACGTGTTGTGAATTGGGCTATATAAATACACTGAACTGAATTGAAGTTGGCAATCAAAATACCAGGACCGCAGTAACCCTTCAGTGGAGGATCATGAATCGGAAAGGTGAAATAACAAAGATTTATTTCATTTTTACCCTATGTATTACAACATCCAACTGCGATGCGCGTGGGCATTGTCAGTTTAACAATAGTTCTTGCAAATTTCAATGGTGAAGTCCTCTCAAAATCTTCAATAATGTTGCTGATTGCAGATGTGTCTAGTAGCTCCCGTTGATTTTGCTTGTAATGCTTGGAGAATGGCGCTAGACTTACCGCACCGTGACGTCAGGAGTGAGGTGTTACTATATTTGGGCACTAATGGCCTGTCCCATTATTTTTTTAATGTTTTTACTGATTAATGCTAAATTCTTTAAATCACCGCAAATGTATTAGTTTTAGGTATAAATAATGATGCATTGATTATTTATTGCTGACCGGACTTTTCCTTTAAATGTGGTATGTGAGTAGTATGCAGACACATAAAGACAGACACAAAAGCCTTTTGCTATGAAATAATAACTCATTACACTTACATAAGGATGAATAAATAAATATCACCTTGGCAGGACAGAGAGGGTACTTCCCATCCTCCATTAGGAGCACAAACCGACAGATTTCCTTTACCAACATTGATATATCCATTATCACACGTGTAAACAACCTTAGAGCCCACTGTGGACATTTTATCCCACACCATTATTGCATTAGGGATGGATACAGGTGTTCCACAGTCAACCTCTACAAAGAGGGACATTTCATTATTTAGCCGATTGAGATATATAACATACAAATATCAAACTGAGCTACATGGCATTCTTTTGAGAAAAGATTACCTTTGCACAAAATGTCAGGCACTGTCCAGTAACCGTTTTCTGCACACACTGACACATTGCTACCATCATGATGGTAAAATCCTATTTTACAGTTATAGGTCACTGTGCTTCCAAAGGTGAAGCTGCCATCCCACAGTTGTGCAGTGTGAGGCACAACAGGTGGATCTCCACACAGCATTTCTGAGACAGGGAATGATGCACAATTACAACACAAACATCTCACAAATCAAACCCATTTTTAGAAACCTGAGAGGGGCAATTAAGGAACCTATTGTTTATTTCTTTGTTTTAACAATGTTTCATGTTGATTATTTAGCCTGGTAAAAAGCCACATTTCTTGGAAAAATATATCTGTTGGTTTATTCCCACATAAATTAGTTGGAGAGACATTGAAAAGACGACATGATTTACGTCCAAACGACGTCTATATTTGTTTAAAGTGTGAAAGGTGAAAGTCCGTCATTTTCAGATCGTTGAAAATATGTTGAAAATTGGGTTTTCAATGCCTGTATTTCTGGATCTAATCAAGACTATTGAGAACAGACCAGATTTAGTCTAAGAACCATCGTCTAAATGACAGAGATGGCCTGTTGGTCATCCTTAACACGAAAGGAACCCGTCTGGATCTTCTGTTCCTTTCGACAGACTAACACAACCACACTGGTTATTGATAGGGAGGCCTCGTTTGTTATTTAACCCAGTATTGTAGCAATGGGTATCAGCAAACCTCAATAATTCATTCAAATATATACGACACAGAGGAAGTATAAAAAGTACAATAAGCTGTTTGGCAATGGCATGGAGGGTTGTAAAAATGTCATATGGTTGGAACCCACATACTCAACTGTGCAAACAATTTAAAATGCCTTCAAAAAGAACCATTGAAAGGTGAAAAGCAAACAAATACAAAAGAGGCAAGATCTCCTACCACATAAAATCTGAGGACATTGAAAATTGTTACAACAAAGAAATAATCACCTAAATTTGGATTTCCTTAGGAGTTTGTTTTTAAATGATAAACATTTTAACAGGCAAACAAAAAAAACAACAAAAACAATACAACTTTTTTAGACAAAGCCCTGCTGAACAAACTGAAACTATAATGTTAGATTTCTCTCCTACCCCATTGGAAAGTTGCCAGAAGTAAGAACCCACGAACTTATGGGGCTGAAGATAAAATCTTTGTTTCTGAATTTGAATTCTGACTTACAGTCTATATTCAAGCATTTTTAAATTAGAAAGATTCTAAAACAACTGACTGAACATCAGTTTGTCTGCACAGGTACAGTAAAATATGCAATAATAGAAGCCAAAAAGTCCTAATTTAAAGTGTTCAACAGCTTTTCTGCACTTGTGTGCTAACGTTTTGTACATTTGTGAAAATTCTGAAAACTATGAACACCCCCCACTGCTGTACCAAGTTTCTGTTTCAAACAGGTTGTTGTGTTTTACATTTTGACTTATCATTGCAGGAAAAGCACAGCTGTAACCAAGATTACTTAAAATAAGGTCTAGAAGTTTTTTTTAGAATCACTTTTGTTTTTGTTGTATTGCTGTTTGTTTGTTTTTTTTTCATTTTTGCTATAACATCTTGATGACATTCTCCTTAATAATACATGCAGTTGCATTTTTCTTTTTAAGTGCCTTTGATAAGTTGAACAACATTATGATTGAATGGATCTTTTAGCTGTTGATCTAGTTCAGTTATTCTTTTCTCATTTCTTGCTGGGAAGCTTAATGACACTGTGCTACTCTTAGGTAAGAAAGACTGGCTGTGTTTTTGCTGCAACAACTTGCCAAAACCATTCTATGACAGTTTATCAAAGAAACTTGAGAATATCTTTTTCTTCTTGTGTGTTACCTTGACATGACAAAGTTGGGGATGTCCACTTTCCATTGTTACTACAGATGGATACATTGTATCCTCCATTACTATGAAAGCCCTCTTTACAGAGATACAGAACTGTGCTGCCAGGCGACGAACTTTGGTTCCACACCTGCTCTGTGAATTCAATTAAAGGAGGATTCCCACACAAGATCTCTACAAGGAAAACATTTACCAAGACATATTATTCACGCTGACAAGTACAAAAAAGTATATAACAGGAAAAAAGATTAGAAAAGAGGGCCTGCATGGGATAGTGAGGGGCGCTTAGAAGGTATTTCCTCCTCCATCATCACAGACTTCTCCAATCCACTCAATGAAATTTAAACCTGTTATTACAATGCAAATCATCCAGAAACATTTACATTTTAAAATCATTTCAATTGATCCATTGGATTTTTTTAAATATTTGACAAAAACAGGGACATTGACCATTTGGTGGTTATTTCTACCAAACTAAGGCAATTTTTGGTTGTAGCAATATTACCGAAATGTAAGGGAATATTCACTTAATTTAATTTTAAGCAAGTTCTGTTTTTGTTTCGTTTACTTGCATTCTTTGATTTAAAAACCTTTTAAAAATGTTTTCTTTATTTTCGTGTTGTAAAATACAAATTACTGCATTGTCTTTACTTATTTTTCAGTTTTATATTGTTTAAATTTACCTCTGATTATACAAATGATATTAGTGGCGTGTTAATCTGGTATTGTCCATTGGAATTTCTATTTGCATTCTTACTGTTTTGTTTTAACTTCTGTAAAGCCATTCGAGTCAAAAAGAAAAATAAAGTTTTTTTTATTATGATATATCAAACTTCCTTATTTAAAGGCTCTGCCTTCGTTGTACTAAATCTTGTGTTTTTTCCAGATTTGAACATATTCTTGCTAAGTTTAGATCTTCAGCTGCGTCATTGCCTCATCATCTGATAACAGTTTCAGTTTGAGGAAAGTTTTTAAAGGGGAAAATGAAGCTTAGAATTAGTATTAAGGTGCAATCCAACTATGTGTAACGATCTTGGTTCTGTTGTTTTTCTTTAAGTTTTCTGTTTCAAGTTTAGCCAGGTTTTTCATTGTTTTCTAGCTTTTTTGGTGTGTCTGGGTTCATTTAAGTTGCTTAGGTTTTTCTGTCTGTCCTCTGCTGCCTCCTTGTGTTCTTTTCCCTTGGCTTCCTCGTCAACTCTAATCACACCTGTTCCCTATCAGCTCGTTAACTCTACCTTTGTTCAGTCAGCCATAAATACTCTCCCTCTGCAGTCCCTCTTTCCTGGTTCCTCGTCTTACCTTTCCTCACCCTGGCTCCTTGATGGTTTTCCCCTGATGTCTCCATGGTTCTGGTTAGTTTTTGATTTTTACGTTAGATTTTTGGATTCCTGTTTTTGTTTAACATTTTTAAGTTGGATTTTTGGATACATGTTTTTGTTTGCCTGAACTCTCATTAAATCCTCCAAGAACTCACCTCTGCCTCTCAGCTTCTGCTTTTGGGTCCAATCTAAAAACTTTAAACCAAATCGTGACACTATGCTTGGAAAGACGAAATTATTAACAAAAAAAAGTCGAGTATAGACTCTCTCAGAGCCACCACTTAAATATTCTGCAAATTTTGTTTTTAATATTTGATAATACCTAATTTAAATCATTTGAAAAAAAACATTTGAAAAAACATTTCTATTTTAGAAAACTACACTTGACATAAAGAGGAAAAAGACAATTTTTATAATGTGTTCCGTTTGCTCGCCTGACACAATGAATCCTGGTTGCGTTACATGAAAATTCACAAATTGTGTCCCAGAGTGTATCGGGTTGATTGTGAGCATGACAGATTAAGGGGAGACTTATCTTTTTCTTCACTGATTGTAATATTAATAAACGTTTATAGTATATTTTCAATAAGTGATTTATCAGAAAATGTCTCAAATAGCACCAGGTTCAGCTTCTTAAAGCTGCACTATTTCATCAGCCTCTTGGGTAAAACAACACAGCGCACTGCAACATGTTCCTATTGCATTCAAGAAAATTTGTTCCTTAAATTATTTCACACTCAGCAGACAAAAAGTTACATTTATGCAATTTTCACTGTGGATTTTAACACTTTTAATCTCCACTCCACCCTATAGCCAATAAATTTGACCGACATTAAAAATAAAGACAGGTGCTCTCTGCTGTAAAAAAGTGCATTCTTAAGGTGAGTTAATCTGTTGAACTGAAAGTGACATGAATTGTGTTTGTTTTAGACATTTTGTGCTTGGTTTAATGTTATAAAGGCATAAAGTATCACAGACATTTTACCTTCACAGACTAGAGTGGCCCCGCTCCACGATCCATCTGCTCGACACACAGAGCTGTTGTCTCCTCTCCGCCACACGAAGCCTTCATCACAGCCAAATGAGGCCATGTCGCCATATTTGGTTCCTGTGATAGACAGGAGAACCGTGTCCTCCACTAAGGAAGGCTGACCACAGTCAACCACTGAGGACAGGAGAAGGAACAGCTTTAATTTTCTGCTTTCAGACTGACGCTAGACATACAAGACTTCGTGGGAAACACACAGGATGCACAGCACCTAGCAGATGTATACATGACCCTTCAACTTGTTATACTTTGTCACTACAAACTAAAGGATTTTCTATTTTCCTACAAATTCACATTTTCATGGATTATGATATGAACCTTTGACTCAAATCCCAGTTCAATACGTCTGTATTTAAGAAAATAAAGAAAAATACACATAATTATATATTATCATGATTTAGGGGATTGGTTAACATTAAGCAAGCCACAACTGTAAAGTGGAAGGGTTATAATCGCAACATTCAAAAAAACCTTTCTCCTTATTCCTCCAACTCACAGTTAAGCACTGTGTTTCGTTGATCTGTCATATTAAATCCATTAATTCATGGTTTGCAAATGTGAGAAGGTTTAAGGAAATATGAACACCACTGAAAGATGGTGTATATTATAAAACATGCATTTATCAGCACCCTTAATGGGGAAAAGACACTGTTAACCTCTGCAGGAAGCTCCATCTCTCTGAGGTTGAAAAGGCTCTGATCCGTTGTGGACTCTGTATCCAACATGGCAGCTGCAATCAAAGCTGCCCTCAAGGTTTCTGCATAAACCTCCCTCTCCACAAAGCCCTGTGATCCTGCACTCATCAATATCTGCATAAAGAAATCCAATATTATTTATACAAACACCCATCTGTTCCACTTATTCAGACCTACGTTTTAATAGCTCACTAGGTGAAGGCTAAACTCACCTTGGCAGTGGGTTCCATCATTTGGGATGAAGACAGCCATGTTGTTGGATGGACTGTAGCCAGCTAGGCAGGTACAATAGTAACTACCATATGTGTTGTGACATGTTGTGTGCTGCCCACAGATCTTAGTGGCTCCTATCTGACACTCATCCTTATCTGGAAGAACAGCAGAAACAACAATGTCTAAAACAAACCTGGATGCAGAGATATCTTTAAATTCTGCTCCCTTTATTTGAATCATCTGCTGCGTTTTTTCTCTCAGACCTTCCTGAGTAAGAACTTTGGACGTGGTGCTTTTTAAAGCCATATGCCATTTTATAAATTTCAGTGAGCAACAGCAAAGGTGGTTCCTTGCCTTTATTTGTTTTTGTATTGTGTGTAGGTTTTGCTCCACTCTGCTTTTGTACAGCTTTGAACGCAACCAACTATTTTGCCTATTTTGATATAATCTTGTTATAAAGAACAGCAATATTAGGGGCATAATGATCAGCTGGTTTCATAAGGTCTACTTGAGAGAGAGATAAACCCCAGACGGGATTTCTCTTCTCTTCTCTTCTCTTCTCTTCTCTTCTCTTCTCTTCTATTCTATTCTATTCTATTCTATTCTATTCTATTCTATTCTATTCTATTACTGAGCTGGTGTTTCTGGTCTTCGAGTCAAAGTGTCTAAAACAAAACCTGTCACTTTGCTACCACAAACATTACAGGCATCTCCGGCATCACCTTCTTTTTTCCCATGCTTGTTAGAGATAATCTTTATTATTCATGAAAAGGTTTGAAATAGCTGTTAAATGTAATATACGTCTTTACATCTCCATTTATCATAGATAGTTTTTTCCTACTCATGCTAAAATGCTTTTAGTTATAAAACCAGCAGCTGGTAGTTCTAATGTTTTATTTCCTCTCCCTTATATTACAGAATAGCTAAAACAGAAAATATATCCTTTTTCTCAAGAACTGGGTTTGGAAGTAGAACAAAATGTCTGTAATCAGGCTGGAGGAGAAGCCACAGCAACGCCTAGATTAGACTCTTGATAATTACACAATCTTCAGATAATACTCAGTGTGGTAACACCTTGCTTTACTGGCTTTTATGAGAAAGTGGACGCCTCTTCGTGAGGAGGTAACCCAAGATCATAAAAGTCTAATGTCATCATAATTTAAAGCTCTTTGTTCACTTTTTTCATTTTATATGGCAAGAGCCTCAGAGCTGATTTTGGTAACTATTTCTCAGCTGGGCTTCGAATAAAAACTGTTTAGTGGAATCTTGGAGTTCTCCATTTAAACAGATGTTGTTATTACGGGGGATAGTGACTTTGGTAGAGAACTGGGAGGACCGTATCCATGGAAACCGATCTTTAAAGAAACAGCAACCATTGCCTCTAATCCTATATTCTATGTGATGTTTATCGCAGTAAAGTTTTTAGATTAACCCGGTCTCAATGCCTTACAAAAGCATTTAGACAGTTTTTCTACAATTTCCAGCCAAGCATTTCATCCATCCATTTTCTGCCATGCCTTATCCCTGCTGGGGTAGTGAGGGGTTTCTCCAGCTGTCAATGGGCGAGAGGCAGGGTACACCCTGGACAGTCTCAATGCATTTCAAATTTTTCTTATTTGGATCTTTTATTTTAGGCCAACACAGGAGTGCATATCTATAAAACACACCATATTTTTTTAGAGAACTGTTCAAACTTGTGTGAGTATGGTTTAACTAAAAACAAAAACAAAAATAAAAAAGTCATGGCCATCCACCTAAACAGATAAAGGAATACAAAAGTAGAGCATTTCTCAGAGAATAAGCCAATAGGCTCAATGTTGATTATTGCAGAAGCTGCAGAGATCAACATCTTAGTTCCATCTGCTTTGAATTCATTCCAGCAGCTACACAACAGTTAATGTCCAAATAGATCTATAAAAATTCTCTGAATTTTGCAAAAAAGCTGTTGGTAAAAAAGCAACCATTTGGAGGAAGATACTGTAGTCAGATCAGAACATTAACATTTTGGACTACCTTTGAAAAAAGCTATAAGCAAAGAAAAGTAACCTGTAACTACTTAAGTAACATCATGATGTGGAAGGAAAATTTCAATTAAATACAGACTACTTTTTACTTTGTGGTGGTCTATCACTTAAAATAAAAAAATACAATGATAAATATGGTTTTATTATTTTAGAAGGAAAAATATAGATGCACAAACTCCACTGAAAGGCACCGTATTTAATTTGAGGCTGCCCATTTTATCCATTTCATAATAGGCAGTAGGTTAAAAGAAAGGCTCAAACTTTGTGGAAAACAGAGTTTTTAGTCACTTTTACCTCTGCATAAAACACAATAAATGTTACTATTATAAGCAGAACATGACTAGATCATAGAAATGTTTTGATGTTGACCAGATTGGAGCAAAACTAAACATTCAAATTGTTGTTGCCACAAAAAAACATAAGGCACAATTTTCCAAAAACTTAATCTTATAAAATTGACTTTTTTTAACATTTTAAACAAATTCAAATAGCAAATGGTACAGTCGGGGTATAGTCATCAGATGTTTACATTTTGTATGGCTCTGAAACTTCAACTTGTTTGAAAAAAGCCGATGATGATGAAACGGCCTAATCTGATTTCACATGACTAATGTACGTACAATTGAAACCATGAAAAATGCTGTTTTCTTTTTACCTTGACAGAAGTGTATCCCATTTCCAACAAAGCCATATTTGCAGTTACAGACTTTACCAGAGCCATCTGGTTTGTCCTCACATGTGGCATTAACGTGGCAGGTTGAACACACATCGCGCACCGTTTGACTCCATACTGGGAGGGCTGAAAGATAGAAGGTGCAGTCACTGCTTCATAGATCTGTCCCATTAATCTCCACCAAAAAGTGATATTTTAAAACCTGAAAGATGACATGCAGGAAACACATTTACTCACCTGAAAAGATGAGGAGCAGGAAAGCATTAATCATCAACATCCTTCTGTTTCTTTCATTCATCTTCAAATTCATCTTCGCCTTTCAGCAGCTCTCTTCTGTTCATGCAACTCCATCTCACCCCTTCCTCCTTTATTTTTACACTTCCTCTTCTTGTGCCGGTTTGGCACTGAGGTCACTTGATAACTGCTGCTAAGACACTGCTGAGAGTGGGTGAACTGAGGTCATAGTGAGGATGACTTCTTTTCTCAATGGCCTTCATGCATCTGCTGCTGTCAAGGCTTCATCAGCCCCCCCCCCCCCCCCCCCCGGTGAACTGCACACTCATCCTGCAGCAGCTGATAGTGGCTATATTTGGCCTAACAAACTCTCTGGATTTTGATCAAAGCCAAAGATAGGGTCAACTTTTTTTTTAGTTTGTCTATGGGATGTTTGGGTGTTTAAACTGTTTTATGTCTCATTTTATAGATATAATTTACAATTATTAAAGGAAAATGAAAATCATAACACTCTTTTTTTTAATCATGTATTTGGTCTTCGTGTGACATATCTGGAATAACTTTTAAAAGACCATTACTCTTTTAATTAAATAAGTACCCTAACTGTTTAAACCTAGAGCATCTTCAGTATAACAGTATTTTTGTGTGCGTTTGCCAGTCACTGACACCAACATCCGTTCTGGACCATTCTACAGTGCAAGTATTCAGAGGGGAGTATAAACTGGTGAGCTGTGGGAGGGGGAGATAAGTGTGGTAAACTCCTATCTTAGCCCAGCAGGGTCCTAACTGGGGTTTTGCTGTCATTCAGAGCAGTAAATAGTTTCACTATCCCTCCCTCTAAAGGGGGGGGTTTCTGCCAAACCTCTAAGTGCACAGTTCAGGTTATGAACCTCAATCTAAGCAAATGATAACGCAGGAGATATAATGTGATACATATTTGAGAATTCGTTATTTAATGCTGTCAGCAAGTTGTACACAATATTCATGTAAAAATAGCGATGCATAGATCTACTTTAGTTTAGTTTGTAAAAAATGATTATATTTAAATCATGTTATATTTAATCCCTTCTAAGGGATTTTATGTAAGGAACACATTATGCTCTGATTAGAAAATCAGAGCTTACTTGTATTTAGTGTGCAGATTAAAATGTTTTTTCACATGGCTTCATCACACACATTGGCAGAAGAAAACAGGAATAAAACACCTAAAAAACAGAAAGATGCATTGAAACTCTTATAATGAATTCAGTCTTTGCCATAATGTCCGACTAACATACTTAAAAAAATCCAAACACTCTGAGTACTTTTTCAGCTGAAAGAAAAAACCCTGTTAAGCCTCTTTCCCACTGAAAATAGCACGCTAACCCAGGTTTTTCAAACATGGATCGACCTGCAAACAACCGGCATTTGTCTCCCTTCCAAACAATGGAGAGCAACATGTGCTTCTTTGATAGCACTGCATTTTAAAGCTTTTGGTTTGATTTTCTGATGTGGATTCACTCTAAAGGGATCCGGTTACCTGATCTTACCCTAAGAGCAGTATTTTTTGGTATAGTAACTGGAGGTAATGAATCTGGTTTCTATGCCATCCATTTCATCTATTTTCTATCATGCTAATCCCAAGCAGAGTCGCGAGGGGTGCTGGTGCCTATCTCCAACTGTCAATGGGCGAGAGGTGTGGTACACCCTGGACATGTCGCCAGTCCATCACAGGGCAACAGGACAAACAACCGTTCACGCACACCCCCAAACCTAAGGAGAATTTAGAGAAGTCAATTAACCTAACAGTCATGTTTTTGGACAGTGGGAGGAGTACCTAGAGAGCATGCTTAAGGAGAACATACAAATTCCATGCAGAAAGACCCCAGGCCTGGAATTGAACCAGTAACCTTCTTGCTGCAAGGCAGCAGTACTAGCCACTGCATGACTGAGCAGCCAATCGTGTTTTAATATTTTTTTTATGAAAAAAATTATATTTTATTAGCTAAATTTTATTTACACAAATGCTGTTTCTTATTATGTAAACCATTTATATCCCCAGCTTTCCCGTCAACCATAACAGCACCGCATGTGCTTACTAGACACACAGATTTGAGCACATGCTAACTAATCAATGGTTAAATCTAACAAAGTTGTAATTTCTTACCAAGGGTCAGGGCAGTATGACAAAGCCACACCATGGGGAAAAAATTGTATTTTTACACCTAAAACGATTAATAAATTGTTACTAAAAAATGTTGAAGATGATCTTGAATTTGTCTTCTGTGCAGCTAATTAGGGCAAGGGTCTAACCGAGCATATGCAGTACCAATATAATCAAAAAAGCATCTTTCTGATTGGAGAAAAAACAACGTCCCAGTCTCACCAATGTATCTCAATTTGGTATTTTAGTTGGTATGATTTTTTTTTTATTAAATGAAAAGGAAACACAAGGAATTTTGTTCATTTTGATTTATTTATTTTAGCACCATATGCTGATATGTATGAAATGTGTAGCTTTCACTACCTCTTTCTCTTTTATCAGATCTCATTTGGTCAAGTGTACAATGATTAGAAAAAAAATAGATACATTTGGTGACTGACTTAACTTAGATCTATGATTTCTATGAATGGAAATTGATTTAATGCAGCATGCAACAGGATTTACCACTCTGGGCATCTAAACAACTGTACATTTCAGTGCAAAACACTTACAAATGTGCATAACTTCAAAATGTATGTAAAAGTCTCCTCAAAATAAAAAATAAAGAAATACCTGCAGGGGAGGTGAGTAAAGGAAAGAAAACAATCTAATTAATTTTTGCCACTTTGGAGAAATCTGTTCCCTACAATGGGGAGTGCATTGAGCAGTCTGCCATCAAGGATCTTGCTTAGACCCAATTTGATGCCTTGAATTTGAACCGGCAACCCTCAAGGCCTTTCCAATACACACTTGCTCTAACCACTGAGCCAGCACTCACTAGTACTATCCAACATGCAGTATTAGTTGCAGTACATTTTTCATACATATGAAGGTTTTACAAAGGAGGAAAACTTGTGTTGAAATATCTGCCTGGATAAATCTATATAAACCTGAGAGCTTAGACCATGGTGTTGTCCAGGACTGCTTCATAGGCCACATGTTAGAATAATTCACTAAAGTATTTTTTGCAAAAGTAACCACAAATTTCATTATACATCATTGGAATTTTAGGTCCCTGTAAAAACTTGAACATTGCATAGTTTCTCATTTTTTCATAAAAAAAAAATTGAAAAAGTTATCAAAACTTTCACATCACCCAGTGAACACCATGAAGCATGATGATGGCAGCATCATGCTGAGATTTTTTTTTTACTTCAAGGCTGGACTATTGTAAATCTTTACTATCAGGAAGTCCACAAGCTGTAGTTAAAAGCTTTCAGCAGATCTGAAATGCTGCAGCCAGAGTTCTGATCAAAATTAAAAAGAGAGATCATATCTCTCCTATCCTGGCTTCTCTTCTTTGGCTTCCTGTTAAATCCAAAATAGAATTTCAAATCCCCCTTCTCACATATAAAGCCTTAAATGGCCAAGCTCCATCTGATATCAGAGATCTGATTGTTCCTTATGTTCCTAACAGAGCACTTCGCTCTCAATCTGCAGGTTTACTAGTGGTTCCTAGAATTTCTAAAAATAGAATGGGAGGCAGATCTTTTAGTTATCAGGCTCCTCTCCTGAAGAACCAACTACCGGTTTTAGTCTGTGAGGCAGACACCCTGTCTACTTTTAAGGCTAGGCTTAAAACTTTCCGTTTTGGTAAAGCTTATAGTTAGGGTGGCTCAGGTTATGCTGAGCTATCTCTATAGTTATGCTGCTATAAGCTTAGACTGCTGGATGACATAGGGACCCCTTTTCATCATTCTGCTTCATTCTGTCTGTAGTTCAATCTCTAAAATTATGCTTTCTCTGCTTTTATAGTAGCTTCATCTGGTCTGTTCCTGTTTGGCTGTGACTCCATCCTGGAGAGAAATTTCAGCTGTGCTGCTGTCTTTAACACTTTACTTATAGATGTTCAAGATCGGCCTGTTTTTTAGTGTATTCCTGTTTCTCTGGCTGTGACTGGCCAGACATGCGCTCCTCATCCTCTGACATGAGAGTTGGCTCGGAGCTCGTCTGCCTGGCTTTGTGTTTCCTGGATAGGGGTTCCTGTGGAGCTGGTTTACAGCTGTCTTTTTTATTTCTGCTTCTTACTGTATGTCTGCTTCAGTCTCCTAAAACCCAATCAGCCTCGGCAGATGGCCACTCACACTGAGCCTGGTTCTGCTGGAGGGTTCTTCCTGTTAAAAGGGAGGTTTTCTTTTCCACTGTTGCTACAAGCATGCTTAGCGTGAGGGATTGCCTTCGAGTCAATGAGTCGAAGCAATCAACTGCTTTTCCTTAGATAGAAAACTTTGTGTCAATTTGACTGTATGATCTGGTTGAATTATAAAGTGCCTTGAGATGTCATGTTTTGTGAATTGAATATAGATTGGATGGAATAGAGGTCCCCCATGAGCAGTGAAACACTTTTAAAGCTCTAGTATTCACATCATAAATGTTGGAAATTTAGTTCAAACTGAAATCTAACATCTCCTCATCAAAGTCAACATGTAAATGATGATTATGTACCATTTAATAAAGTCGGAATTGGGGGGAAGTGTCTTCTGTCTCAGAAACTGATCTATCATATGCAACCCGTCATTATTCGTGTTGCTTTCTCTATAGACAAGCTGGGCTCCAAATAAACAGATTCTCTTTGGGCTCTAGATTTCCCTTCAGTTTTTTTTGCAGCTGTAATGTCCTGTTGTCAATATGTATAAAAGTAATGAGTTGGTTTGGAGAAAGTAGTGAATAAAAAGTAGAGATTTGTGTTTACATATAGGTAGTAAAAGTAAAAAGACTAAAACACTCAAGTAGGTAAAGTACAGATACCATAGAAGTTACAGCATTAATTAAGTCTTTATATTTAGTCACGTGACACCTCTGTATAAATCTTGAGACTAGCCTGGAAGCTTAGCTTCAAGAACACCTTTTAGTCAGGGCTACAATTGGGTATTTTGAATCACAGCCTTTTCTTACGATAGAATTGTCAAGTTGAAGTCCAGATCTAAATAATTACAGATTCTGAAAAAAAAAACTTGAAAAGTAAAGTTCACAAAGACTCCTATTACAATCTGACTGAGCTTGTTTGCAAAGAGAACTGGCTTTACAGCTAATTTTACAGTAAGAGGAAGGTCCACCAAAAAAAGTCTCAGACCATCCATTATAAATGCAGATCAATCAAACAAGATTGCACCTCCACTTCAAAATGACTTATACTTCAATTAAATAAATTGCAATTGTAATACCTAGATTCTTTGTTTTTGTATTTAGGGAAACTCCATATATTATCAGCAACAACATTGGTGCAAGTACGTATGCTTGGATGTATATGTATAATATCTTATCCGTTACATACAATCAAACCTAGGCTAAATCCATTAGTAGTAATGAAAATGAATATTAATATCAGTTATAACAGTTCAACAAGAATGAATTCTTTAAAAACATTTTTCTGGCTATAAAGAAGTTAGTCTAGGTTTTACAACAGTCACAGCAGGGTGCAGAAACAGCAGTGCTTTTTGTGCTCTGCCCCGACCTCCTCAGGTGAAGTGGGACCATGAAATGAAGATTCATCCTTGCAGTCAAAGCCAGTGGATGTGGACAGGAGCCTCCCACACACTAGGTCTGCAGCTTTCCCATCCCTGACTGAGAAGTCTGTGACTGTTTTCTCTCTCAGCGACATGTCCCCATCTTCATCGTCATCTATCAACACAAACTCCTTGAGGTAAATCATCCCAACTTCATTCAGACTGTGATTATCCACAGACTCCTCCAGAGTGTAGCTGTCAACAAAGGTAACATTGGAGGACTCTGTCAGGGACTCGTGCGGCTCTGTTGAATTGTCGTCCAGCCCTGAGTACACTTGACTGCTTGAATCTAAGATCAGTGCAGAGTTTTTGTAAAATCTTTCTTCTTTCGTGCTCAGTTTTAGTTCATTTTCAGTTTTTGGAATGAGATCTGGAGCAGATGAAATCTTGAATGTTGACTCATCACGGCTTCGTGTGTGAGGATTGTTCTCCATAGCATGGCCATTCTTGGGGTACATTTTAAAACCCATTTGTTGCAGTCACGTCAGAATAACACAATGCTGATCCCTGGTGGAAGAGAGAGGGAGGTGCTGGCAGTGATGTCCACTAGCTTCTTTTATTTTACCTGGTTAACCTAAGACAAAACACAAAAACAGAGATTAATTTATAAAAGCTAATTAGTGAGGTCTTTCATACATCCAATTGATAAAAAAAAGGCCTTTGGATATTAGGATAGTTCTGACAAAGAAGCTACATTCAGAACAGGTTGGGAGTATGAGAAGACCTGCATTAAATCACCTTTATTAAATGTTCATTAAGACACCGTTAACATAATGCACAGAGGTCAGGGAGAGATTTGGCTCCTCAAAGTTCAAATTATCTGCTTTAGGATGGGGTTTCCTAATTAAGCTCCATTTTATACCATCTCTTATCCTATACATCCACGAAAAAGTGGACCATCAGTTTGACAACCTTTGACATAAAAGTCTCTATGATGACAACACTACACATTAGACATTTCCTATGGCTTTTTACTGCAGCATCCTTTAACAAGGCAAGTTTCTCCAAGTATTGAGCAGGGATCTTTTCCAAAACCTCCTGGCAGAACTAGGATTAGTCAGGATGTGGGTCCTCCTTAACCTGACTCCGCCAGATGGATTTGCTCCGCATATCCATCTGGAAACCTTCCGTTGAAGTAATTTTGGTAAGGGGCGAAAATACTGGTTAGCTGATTGGCCTATGTTGGTGATAGACGGGCCAAATAAACCAATCAGATCAACGAAGCATATGACGTACTAACAGAGCGACGACAAAAACACCAACACAAGCCAGGCTACTTTTGCCGAAACCAGTTGGGAGAAGAGCAAAAAACATCTTTTCCTCTGAGAAAAGCCTCCAGAGCAGTGTTTTGCTCTTCTTTCAGTGAAGAAATACTCTGTAATTCCGATAAAACTTGCTCGATAGTCACGCTAACGCTAGTTCTTTAGACTGAACTGTGGCGCTTCTCGTTGAGTCACACCTCAACCCGCCTCAAAGCCAACGCTGATTGGACGTTCGTTTGTTGAAAGGCTCCAAATTTTCTTTAACGGAGAGTCTCCAGACTGATCTGCGAGTGAAACCTTCAAAGCTCGCGAGATCAGGATTGTCTCACGAGGCTAGGTCCTCCTTGCTCACACACAACGTTTTAGTTGTGAACATTTTCTGAAAAACTGACATTTGGACTTTTGTCTGCCATTCTAAAGTTGCTCTTAAAACACAGTATGTCTACCCAATTCAATTCAGTTTATTTATATAGCGCCAATTCACAACACATGTCATCTCAAGGCACTTTACAGTTCAACCAGATCATACAGTCAAAGATCATACACTTTTTGTGGTGGATAGAGTATTAAAACTGTACTCATGTAAAATAAAAGCAGCGTCCTAAAGGTACATTTTTGTCTGTGGTGTTGGAAAACAATGGCTGGCCATCTCTCGGCTGATTATACTTACTGATACAACCGATAAATGTGGAACTTTAAGGTATTGAAGACAAGAATATGGCAGACTGGTGGAAGTCTACAATCCTCCTTTTTTTACACTACAAAACCTGTGAAATGGAATTTACAGCCATCCCCTAAAAGCATATGATTACAGTGGGGCGGAACAGCTGACCTTTTAACTGCAAGAGACCAAGGTTCAACACTGGTTGCTGCTTCCACTGTAGCTGCTGCCACTCTGATGCAGGGTTTAAATTTCAGTCTTCTCCAAGAGTTTACTAAATACGACGGAGTATTAGGGCCAGGGTAGAGATTTTTTTGAAGTTGTAATATTATGAGATAAAGTCGGAAAATTACCAGAATAAAGTTGCAACGAGAATAGTCATAAAATTACAAAAATAAAGTTGTTTCATTACAAGAATAAGGTTGTTTCATTACAAGAATAAAGTCGTAACATTACAAGAATAAAGTCGTAAAACTTACATGAATAAAGACGTAAAATTACGAGAACAAAGTCGTAAAATTATGAGAATAAAGTAATAATATTATGGGAAAAAAGTCACAACGAGAATAGTCATAAAATTAAAAGAATAAAGTCATAATATTAAGAGAATAAAGTCCTAAAATTACATGAAACCGGATGTATTTTATTCTTATATGACTTTTACAAGAAGCACTTTCTTCACTAAAATGAGGAATGTCGCGGATTATGTGAAGTTATACTTAAGCTCTGGTTTCACAAATAAGGAAATCTTTTAGCACACCAGCATCAAATTGGGCAGAATGCTTGCTGTTTGGTGGTGCTGTTCGATCGTCATAGGGTGGTCTGAGCTGAAGCTTTCTTCCTGAAATAGGTTGTTGTATGATGACTTCATTCTCCTAATATTATGACTTTATTCTCGTAATGTTACGACTTTATTCTTGAAATAGAAGACAAAAAAAATCTCTAGCCTGGCCCTAATACTCAGTCGTAACTAAAAGGTTAATTTAATGTGAAAATACAGTACAAGACTGTTCACTTTGGATGTGGTGGTGACGGAGTTGTTGAGGAGTTGGTCCTCTTCGCAGGTTGGTGTCCCGGCCTGGTGACCTTGGCTGCATGTCTTCCCCCTCTCTCAAATCCCATTTCCTGTCTGCTTACTTTAAAAATTATTTAAAAAAAGGCCACTAGAGCTTATAAAATAATCTTTTAAAAAAATCATCCCGTATGTGGTCACAGTAATATTTTAATGCTTTAACATAATTTCTGCTGTTTGTTTCATGTACAGTATTACAGTTTGCAGATAATCACGTCAAATCAACACAATGTTGTATCAGTGCTATGTTTCAAATGGAAGTCCACCTCAGACCATATTCTGCTTTAGACCTGATTCAACAATGAACAGACTCAGAATCACAGACATATTTGAATGCCATTTTTAAACTAGGAAACTCACTTTCATTATCAAAGTCAGTTATATCTGTGAAAATTCTTTGTCATCCAGGTCATGGTCAAGTTGAAAATTTTAATCTGGGCAACTGAATGTGAAGTTTCCTGGAAGATGTTTTACCTCTCATCTAAGAGGCTTCTTAAGTTCTAACTAGTGGTGAGATTAATAAGAATTAGCGGGAACAAAAGGTGGCTCTGATCCCTCCCACTGGATTGGCCATGGAGGTGGCCTGGGGGGTTAAAGAAAAAATCCGGAAATTATTGCATACTGCTCAATAAATGATAAGTGTTTTTAATTAAGAGTAATTTCATTTGAATGTGCTTTACCGGAGACATCCATGTTTGTCAAAGAGCACTACTGCTACCTACCAGTTTGTGACGTCACGGTGTGGTATCAGCTGTTGATCAAGTCCCAGGGCTGTATCTGGTGTCGGTCACAATGCGCTATTATCCAAGTCATCTTGAAAACATTATTTTTCTAAATGTTGGCTATGTATTACATGTTTTTTCTCTGGCCAAAAGTTTGATGGCAAATCCTCAAACTTTAAGTTGGTAATCCAATGACGAACCTGTTGTGGAGGATCATGAATCAGAAAGGTGAAATAACTACATTTTTTTCCCCTTTTAGCCGATGTATTACAGCATCCAACTGCTATGCTTGTGGGCATTGTCAATTTATAGCTATATAAACTGACAATGCTATAGCTCTCATTTCAATGGTGAAGTCCTTCAAAATTTAAATGGTGAAGTCCTCTCGAAATCTAAAATAATTGTTGTTGATTGCAGATGTGTCTTGTAGTTCCCATTGATTTTGCTTGTAAAGCGGGGAGAATGGCACTAGGCTTACCTCACCGTGACGTCAATGCTGGAAGATGTCAGGAGTGAGGTGTTACTATATTTGGGCAAAAATGGCCGGTCCCTGGCTCAGTGATTGCAACAAAAATGATTGTTTTTATTTCCTTACTGATTAAAGCTAAATTCATTAAATCACTGCAAACGTATTAGTTTTAGGTATAGATAATGATACACTGCTCATTCCTTGGTGACCGGACTTTTCTTTTAATGATCGTTAGGGGGTTCTGAAGGGTCGTTGACTCTTGTCAGATGGTTTCGGTCACATGCCTCATTGAAGTGTGGGTCAGGTGAGGGGTGAGTTCTGGGTATTGTTCCTAAAGGTGCTTTGTAAGTAGGTGAAAGGTTATGTCTAAGACATGCAATATTCTTGGTCATGACTTCACTATCCTGCTGCAACAATACTCAAGGTAAGCTGTGGTGTTGGAACTAATTGGTAGTACAGAGCCAAAATTGTTTCCACAAAATATGCCCCCACAGCATTACACAACTAGCAGCCTGAACAGTTGGTACAAAGCAAGATGGATCCATGCTCTCATGATGCTGATGACCCTTCCATCTGAATTTTGCAGCGGAACTCAAGACTCACCAGACCTGACAACATTTTTCAATTTTTTTTTGTCTAATTTTGGTGAGTCTGTTTGAATTTCAAGTCTGTCAGGTTCAGCAAAGCAGTCTGCTTTTACTGTTGATTCCATGAAAGGTGAAGGAATTGGAGCATGGAGGTCTAATTTGCCAAACTCATTATCAGCCAATAATTCACTCTATTATACAAAGGGGCAGTCTGATCATCCCAATGAACATGAATTCATCTATAAACTAAACTATTCTAAACTGAAATGTGGACTATGCTAAACAAGTCAAATCTCTTTAAATGAATACACGTCAGGGTCCAGAGACCCCTGAGCACGCTCTCTGCCATTCAGACACCCATGAACCCAATGATGGATCTTGTTGTAGAACAGAGCTCCAAGGCTGTGAAAGCTCCAAGGCCCCTCAGAGGGAGCTCCTTGCTCCAAGGCTCCTCAGCGGGCGCACCTCTGAGGCTCCTCAGCGGGCACTGCAAGGGTCCCAAGCTGCACCGTCAATTCGTAGGCACCTGTGCCACATTTGGCGGTCCCCAAGGCTCTGTGCCTAAGTCGATGTTCCCCAAGGCTCCCAAGGCTCTAACCCGCAGAGACTCTGCCTGGCATCCGGCCTCACAGCCAGCCTTCACGGATTCTGCCTCACCTCTGGCCTCACAGCCCATCTCCTGGGATTCTGCTTAGCCTTCGGCCACCAGAGTCTCTGCCTCACCGTTGCCCACCCTGGTTGGGTTATTTTTTGTTTATTGGATGCTGATTTCGGTTAAGTTCTTGCCCTCCTTCAAGGGCTCCCGTCCTCCCAGCCAGGGTGGATTGTTTTGTGTTTTTAGGACTTTAGGTTTGCGTTTGGACTTTTAGGCATCTGGTATCTGCCCTTGAAAGGAGGTACTGTCAGGGTTCTGCCCTCAGTTTTGGTTTATTTTCATTTATTTTTTTGTAATTTGGTGTCTTTGTAGTTGTTTTCTAGCTGTGTTGAATACTTGAATTACTCTCCTTTGCCCCCTGATCAAATCAACAAGACTCACCTCGCCTCCTCATCTCTGCATTTTGGTCCTCAAAAACGTCCACTCAACCATGACAACACACCTTTCTTTAACCACCAGCCTATCATGCATTTTTATCAAAGTGGGTTTAGGAGTGATAAATCTGAAACAATGACGAAGCAAACATTTAATTCCACACCATATTTTTACCAAGAACTACTGGATCATTTAGGTCTGATCCTGTCAGCTCTTCTCACCACTTTTAATATATATCACTGGCACAGTAACTGGAAGTCATAATAGTAAGTGCAGTGGATCTTTTTTATAAACCAGAGAGCTGTCACTTTGGACAAGAGTCTTTAAATAAAACGCCTACATTCCTGTAAGAAGCAGAAAATAACTTTCCCTCCCTCAGGATTAGCTTTTTGAAGACAGATACAGTCGATTTGCTGTAATGTTCTCTACACAAAGGAGACTGGTTGTTTAATCTCTTTAGAAAGAACGTCTCTATTTCTTTCTGTAGAAACAGCCCACCTGAAGTGAAAAAGCTGCAATCTGAAAAGGATGGGTTTGGGTGTAGTGGACATATAGTGAGACCCACAGATGCTTGTTATTCATTGGCCTCCTAGTAATGATATGAATCTTTCATAACAGCTGTCAAATCTCACACCCAACATGTAAAAGAGTCCAACCCATGACTTTGTTTATGGCAAGTGGGTAGCAATGTTGCCTTGCAGCAAGAAGGTTCTGGGTGTGATTCCTGGCATGGGGTCTTTCCACGTGGAGTTTGCATTTTCTCCCTGTGCATGCACAGGTTTTCTCTGGGTACTCTGGCTTACTACCACGGTCCCAAAAGATGAATGTTAGGTTTATTGGCTTCTCTAAATCGCCCTTAGGTGTGTGTGTGAGTACATGGTTTGTGTGTCTCTGTGTTACCCTGCAACAGACTTGGGACTTGTCCAGGGTGCACTCTGCCCCTTGCCCATAGACTGCCGTGTTAGGCACAGGCCCCACCACGACCCTTACAAGGACTAAGCGTGAGAAAATGGAAATAAAATGGAAATATTTCATCAATATTATTGCTGCCATGATTACAGGTACTCCAGTTAATACATGGAGTTATTCCTTTGCATCTTCCCCCCCAATAACATGGAGGTTCCAATAGGGTGAGGCTTTGAAAGAAATAGGCATTCATCCTTTCCTCTTTGTAGAATTGAAAAAAGTCATACTGTTTCTGTGTTAATGGCCTTATTTGTTTTATCCTTCTCCTACTAAAAAGGACCAATGATGACCCATTTCCAATGCATTGGCAGAGACAAATAGGCATTTTAAGTGAAATCTTCAAGTATTTGATGACACCAGGCATTCTAGCAAAGCTCTGAGAGCCTTTGCTAGAAAAAAAGACTCGCTGGCATGAGGTGTTTTAGACCTATCATCTGACCAAAGCACATAGTAGCAGTAAAAGTGAATGTAGAGTTGGACAAACTCGTTGTGTTTATGTTTATGATAGGACAGAAAACTTTTTCTGACATCACTTCCATAAACCAGTTAGAATATTGATAAAGTTAGACAGTTGTAACTGTGTCTTTGCAACAATTGGATTGATTGCTATATTGTTTGTTACACTGTAAAATAATACTGCTCGGTGGGACTGAAGGTAAGATAAACAATTGTTTTATGTATTGGGAGGCAAAACATGGATTATAAATCAAATCTTCATAGATACTGTAATCAGGCTAATGTAGATAAATAAAATGTAATTAAAAAGCTTTAGCTAAGTTTAAGAGTAGAGGTACCAATAATTATGGAACCTGTGGCTTTATCTGAATAATGAACAAAAAACATAAATGCCAAGCCACTAAACAAATATACTAAATTCTTATAAATTCATGATAAGACATGTTTCTATGCTCTTGCTTTATGATGCACGTTTTGCATTTTGCAAAACAACTGGACAAAATGACGCCGTTACACTTGACTGATTCATATGCATGACAGAATTGGGACTCTATGAATGAATAATATGCATGTAAACACCAGCCAACTGAGGTTAGACAGGCTGTGGAGTAAAAAAAACTGATAAATTATTAAGAGAATTTTAAATGCCTGGTTAGTATTGCTGCTTTATTTTCCAATGGTATGAAACAGTTTTGTTTTGGGAATGAGGATTAATTAGTTTCTCTGCATTGTGCAAATGTAACTTCCACACTGATCTATCAAACATGCACATCACAGCACTGAAGCAGATTCAGGTTAAGCATGATGACAAAAGCCACTTTAAAAATGTCTTTTACCTGACGCTTTCAGAGCCAAACCCCTCCGTGGTCAGGGATGATCCTAGCCGGGCTGTGAGCTTCTTTCTGACCTTCCACTCAGCAGACTTCAAACTTTTTCTTAGACAAGGATCCTGGAAACAAAGACTCATCACAAAAGCCAAGCCCTCCTTTTAAGAACTACAACTGCTCCAGCTTGCAGAGAGGCACTCGGAGAACAAACCACGCCCTTCAATCATATTCATAAACAGGATTGGTTACAAATGTGTAATCTTTTTCTGTTTCAGTTGGAGTATAAAGATGTTACTGTAAGATGTAAGGTAGATATATATATATTTTTTTTTACATACAGGCTTCTGCAGTAATTTGGTCATATATAGACACATTAAAAATAGACTGACAGATTTACTACAGAGAGATATATATGGCTTGAAGTTGATAGTTTTGAAGTAATGTGGTCTGCTGCCTTTTATGTAGTGTACATAGTAAACACGGCCATCTATCAGAAGGTATTGGAGCTTCCCTCTTGTGCACAGCTTTAGGAATGCTCTTTGCATTTTCCTGGAGGATTTGACAGTAACCCAACATGCTGATTGTCTCCATGCTTCGCTGCAATGATGCAATATATCCCTATAGAAACTTCAAACCAAAACACTTTATAGTCTTTCCATCTCTATTTCCACCTAACTTCAATTTCTTTTTTTGTTTTATCCATCCATCCATCCATCCATCCATCCATCCATCCATCCATCCATCCATCCATCCATCCATCCATCAGCTCCAGCCGAGAAACATAGTCCCTCTAGCGTGTCCAGGATCTCCTGGAACAACTCACCAGGGAGACATTCAGGAGGCATCCTGAGCAGATAACCAAGCCACCTCTTGACGTGGAGAAGAAGGACTAATCTGAGTCCGCCCCTCTCTCCCGATCTCTAAGTGAGAGCCCAGACACACTACGGAGAAAACCCACTTTGACCACTTGTATTCAGGATCTGGTTCTTTTGGTTATGACCCAAAGCTCATGAACATAAAAAGGGTAGAAACGTATATCGACCTGTATATTGAGAGCTTTGCCTTTTGTTGAAGCTCCCTTTTCAGCACAACAGACCGGTGCAGCACACACTTCACAGCAGACGCCGCACCAATTTGCCTATCAATCTCCCGCTCCATCTTCCCCTCATTCGTGAACAAAACCCCAAGATACTTAAACTCCTTCACAAAGGGCAGTACATCATCCCCAACCTGGAGAAGGTACTCTACCCTTTTCCGACCATGGTCTCAGATTTAAAGGCACTGATCCTCATCCCGGCCGCTTCACACTCGGCTGCAAACCACTCCAGTGAGAGCTGTAGATCACTCCCTGATGAAGCCAATAGAACCACATCATCTGCAAATAGCAGAGAGGCTATCCTAAGGCCACCAAAACAGATCCCCTCAAGACCTTGGCTGTGCCTAGAAATTCTGTCCGTAAAAGTTATGAACAGAATCGGTGACAAAGGCCGGTGGAGTCCAACCCTCACGTGTAGCCTTGCCCAACCTTTATTCTTTTGCTCCAGGGCAGGTGAGCAACCCACCGACAAGATTCGCCGGCGCTGTTGTGGTTGCAAGAGACTTCCTGGACAGAGACTAAAACAAAAAACAGAGTTTGTGCTAAAAAAAGTAAAATAAAATAAAACAACACTCAGCAAGAAAAGCCATGTTATTTTATTTATAAAAAATAGTCAAAGAGACCTATTTCATGTTTAGCTCCAGCAGATGATCTAAAGGTTTCAGCTGCTTTAATTATCCAAAAGGCAACAGAAGCAAAAGTCCACAAACCAAATACTTTTGCACTTTTTCAAAAAGTCCATTTTGGACTCCTGCATTTCTGGACTCCTGTCCAAAAACAATATTATGCTACAGTACATGACAAACCTCGATTACTATCGCCAAGTGAAAAACTGCAGCTCAAACTCCACCCCTCTTCCCTGAGTTTGGGGTCCCGCTAAGCTCCTGATTGGCCCTCCGTCTTCTCTTGTATGATTGGCTGCCACGGTTGTCCTCCTGAGAAGCTCGCTTTACAAATATCTGAAGCACCGCTGAATCGGGTCTTTAATTAGATGGTATAATCCTATGCGCTACCGTACATAGAACTGTAGTGTTGAAAGTCTTTATGTTTAGCTTTTCCAGTAGCTTTTGGATGTTTTAAATATCTTAAGCGTTCCAGGATGTGCAAAGACAACAGTTGGTGAGGGAGTCTGCTTCTGTAAATTAGGCATTTTTTCTTCTCCTGGGTCACGTAATCTAGATTGATTGTAATATCAGATGTAATGATTTACACTAGTCTTTGAATAGGTTTTATGTGTGTGTGTGTGTGTGTGTGTTTGGTTATTAGACTCGCAGCCAGGATGTCTGAAAAAGGAAAGAGACATACGACTTCTTTAAAATTCAAACTTTAAGTGACATTCCAGTAACACCCCTCCTAAAACACCTTCACTGGACTATAAAGCAGCATACTTCAAAATCCTCCATGGCATTTTAAAACTTTCAATGTTGTAAAGTATATTTATTTATTAAAAGTGTTGATAAATCAAATGTATTTTTGGTAAATATTATTATTATTATCCTATTCAAGTCACTTTATTTATATAGCAAATTTAACAACAAAAAATATCAACAATGTGCTGCACATTAAAAAAAAACCAACACACGCACAAAAAATAAGTTTAAAATGAATAATAGAAAATTAAAAAGGACACAGAGGACCACACAATTATGTTGTTTCAAAAGCCAAAGAGTAAAAGTGGGTCTTAAGACAAGACTTAAAACACTCCGCTGTGGAGGCTGTTCGTATATGGAGGGGCAGAGTATTCCAAAGTATGGGAAAAGGCTTTGTCCCCACCAGTTTTAATCCTCATCTTAGGCTCAATTTGCTGAGGGTGGCTCCCAGACCTCAGAGCACGTGCCGGAGAGTAAATCTAGAGGAGGTCAGTAATGTATTGAGGAGCCATATGCTCTAAACAACAGTTGAATACAACAAACCACACACAATAAAACATATCACAGAAGGTCTGTATTTCATGGTTTGTTTGGTTTTTATTTTATTTTCACTCAACCAAGAATGCATGCTTGACATCTGATACAGATTTATATGACTCCCTACTCCTGAGGTACTGCGGTCATGGTTTCATGCAAGTCCTTGTTTTCCTTTCATGTGCAGCAGCGGTTTTTTGATACTCCAAAAGGTTGTTGATCTTAAATAAAGATGGAGATACAAAGCATAAAAACAAATGTATTTTATTTTCGCTTTTCCAAAACTAAAGATAAACAGAAATACATAAAACACATGTGGTACAGGGCAATGTGTTGACATAGACACAGAGGCGGTCAGTAGAAAGCTAGAATCAATGGTTCTCTTTTCTTACTGCTTGTACTTGCTGTTTAGCTCACAATAGCTACTTGATTACAATGTGCTCCAACTTCAGAGATAAGGAGTCTTTTTTTTTCTTTTACTCTCAAGTCATTCAATGACATGTCTCCTTTTTTATGTCTGCCTGGGGGCATGCTCGTCTGTGTGCATGTGGATTGAAAAACACATTTAAAAACACCCGCTCTCTGTAAACCATCTGTACACCCAGTTGCACTTTCAAGCGTCAGTTAAAAATAATGTATTCAGCAGGAGGCATTGTGACTGACCTCCCAGTTTCTTTTGTTGTTTCAGCCCAAATAGAGACAATTCCTTCTCTTTCTGCTGGGAACAAAGCCTTTGTTTTAACTAAAATGTTTTAGCAGTGCAGCGATGCGTGAGCCACTACTCTCAGTGCCAAGCACTAAGGTTTTTATATGAATAATCCAAGAAGGCAGACTCTCAGAGCCATGAAGCTGAATACTGAATAAAGAAGTGATGAAATATTGAGAAGTGCAGGAATGATGTTTGTTTTAATCTAATAAGGTCAGCTGGTAGACATAGTACCCACAAAGTGTTCAGTAGGTCTACAAAATGTCCAGCACTCAACAGAAGCCCAGTCTGACTGGCAACATGAAACTCAAGCACTTTCCCACAGGAAAATAAAATTCCCAAATTGCATCAACTGATTTTTGTAAGTATGTCGAAACCAGGAAAATATTTGATGATGACTGAAGTTAGAAAGAGATTTACTGAACCAAGGCTTTCTTTAATCTCTTTACTTCCACCAGCCCTAGCCCTAGGATAACCATTGGAGCGGCAGTCGGTAAGGAAGAAAAAAGAGAATCAGTGACTAATAAAAACTAGTGCAGTGTTGGAGGTTTAGGAAATGAGTAGAATTTAGTGATGGGTTCATGAAGCATCTTGAAGCATTTCATCACATTGCCAAACTGTATTGATAGTGCGTTGATACTGTCTCCCAGAATACTGACACCTGCTGGACATTTAAAGACACTACAGGAAGCTTATTTGACAGACAAAACTTAATTTGATGACCTAGTACAATGATATAATTAGTGTTGCACTAATACCAGTATTGGGCGGGGCCCCGATCCAACACTAAAATGGTGGTATCGGTATCGCGAGTACCAACAAATAGGGCACCGATACCATTTTGAGAGCCAAAAGTTTATTCAACTATTGTCACCCATTCCAGGTAGGTAATAAAAAGTTCTACTGGATTCACTTTGTATTAGTCTTTTTCCTGCTTCACAAAGGTAGGCAGTAGCTTTACAAAGCCATGATGGCAATTATTTTACATCAAAGTAGTATGTAGTTCTTCATATACACACACACATCAATTTAAAACAGATGGTATCGGTATGGTATCCGTATCAGCCAATACTGCACAGCCAGGTATCGGGGTGAAAAAATGGCATCGGCGCAACACTAGTTACAAATATATCTGTCATTTGTGTGTCTTTAGCTTTCTTCCTTCAAAATTTGAAAAACATATCTATACTGCCAAAAAAATGGCTTCAGCACAACACTAGATATAATTAAAGTTATTGTAGATTATATTGTATTATTTCATATCTAAGTTTAAATTGAAAATATCTTTGGTATTTTTAGATACAGCCAATGTAATACAAGCAATGTAAACATATATCCTTTCATAACGTGAAAATTAAGGGGAACGTGAATGATGCTTGTGGACTAGGATTTTAAATCATATTTTTGAAACAATAAGTACAGTAAAAAATAACTATAGTAAAAACGGTATATAAGCTAAGAGTCAATTTGAAATGAACTTTAATTCAGATAAGTTGAGTGATAACTGAGAGGAACAGGATGACACAAGAAAATTTAAATAAACAACGGCAACGGCTGAAACTTACAGTGGGGCAAAAAAGTATTTAGTCAGCCACCAATAGTGCAAGTTCTCCCACTTAAAAAGATGAGAGAGGCCGGTAATTCTCATCATAGATATACCTCAACAATGAGAGACAAAATGAGAAAAAAAAATCCAGAAAATCACATTGTCTGATTTTTAAAGAATTTATTTGCAAAATATGGTGGAAAATAAGTATTTGCTCAGTTACAAACAAGCAAGATTTCTGGCTCTCACAGACCTGTAACTTCTTCTGTAAGAGGCTCCTCTGTCCTCCACTCGTTACCTTCATTAATGGCACCTGTTTGAACCCATTATCAGTATAAAAGACACTTGTGCACAACCTCAAACAGTCACACTCTAAACTCCACCATGGCCAAAACTAGAGAGCTGTAAAAGGACACCCGAAACAAAATGATAGACCTGCACCAGGCTGGGAAGTCTGAATCTGCAATAGGTAAACAGCTTGGTTTGAAGAATTCAACTGTGGGATCAATTATTAGAAAATGGAAAACGTACAAGACCACTGATAATCTTCCTCAATCTGGGGCTCCACGCAAGATCTCACCCCGTGGGGTCAAAATGATCACAAGAACGGTGAGTAAAAATCCCAGAACCACACGGGGGGACCTAGTGAATGACCTGCAGAGAGCTGGGACCAAAGTAACAAAGGCTACCATCAGTAACACACTACGCCGCCAGGGACTCAAATCCTGCAGTGCCAGACGTGTCCCCCTGCTTCAGCCAGTACATGTCAAGGCCCGTCTCAAGTTTGCTAGAGAGCATTTGGTTGATCCAGACGATGACTGGGAGAATATCATATGGTCAGATGAAACCAAAATAGAACTTTTTGGTAAAAACTCTACTCGTCGGGTTTGGAGGAGAGAGAATGCTGAGTTGCATCCGAAGAACACCATACCAACAGTGAAGCATGGGGGTGGAAACATCATGCTTTGGGGCTGTTTTTCTGCTAAGGGACCAGGAAGACTGATCCGTGTGAAGGAAAGAATGAATGGGGCCATGTATCGTCAAATTTTGAGTGAAAACCTCCTTCCATCAGCAAGGGCATTGAAGATGAAACGTGGCTGGGTCTTTCAGCATGACAATGATCCCAAACACACCGCCCGGTTAACGAAGGAGTGGCTTCGTAAGAAGCATTTCAAGGTCCTGGAGTGGCCTAGCCAGTCTCCAGATCTCAACCCCATAGAAAATCTTTGAAGGGAGTTGAAAGTCCGTGTTGCCCAGCGACAGCCCCAGAACATCACTGCTCTAGAGGAGATCTGCATGGAGGAATGGGCCAAAATACCAGCAACAGTGTGTGGAAAACTTGTGAAGACTTACAGAAAACGTTTGATCTCTGTCATTGCCAACAAAGGGTATATAACAAAGTATTGAGATGAACTTTTGTTATTGACCAAATACTTATTTTCCACCATATTTTGCAAATAAATTCTTTAAAAATCAGACAATGTAATTTTCTGGATTTTTTTTCTCATTTTGTCTCTCATAGATGAGGTATATCTATGATGAAAATTACCGGCCTCTCTCATCTTTTTAAGTGGGAGAACTTGCACAATTGGTGGCTGACTAAATACTTTTTTGCCCCACTGTATATTACCACACAGTCATTTTTACACATGCAGGCCTGAGAGTGAAATATTGGGGTCCATGGCTTTTTTCTGTCTTTAAACATGATGCGCCTGGGCAGAAATAAATGTCTGCAAACCTCAAACAACTGAAGCAACTTGGTAAAGAATGCGACACAAGCATGTGAAAGAGGTGGATGGCCAAATGGAAAACTGTAGTATTTAAAGTGTTGTTCAGACCAAAACAGAACTAACCATGTTGAAAAAGTAAAAAATGCAAAAATATCAATCATCCGTGTTAATTAAACCTTGGAAATCAGTCCCATCATGTGAGAGGTGCTCTGTCCTTGCAGATGCACCTGGAAACGTAGGTCTTTGTCAACAGACTGATCCAAATCTTTGCTGGTGTCCCAGAACCTGACTGTTATTTTTCGTGACTCTGGCTCAGTCTCCTTAAACTGAACGGTGACATTGGTAGGAGCCGTGAGGATTTCAACACCTGGACACACAATAGAACAGTTACAGTTTTATATCACTTTTCCGCCCACAGATTATTACTCTACTTTCACAGATTGACTGATGTCCTACCTTTGTGCTTTTCTATTTCGGCCAAGCAGACCGACATCATCCAGAACCTTGGTGCTGTTTGAGTCTTTAGACCACAGATCATGGCTGGCAGAGAGAGGAGGCGATGTGGGGAGTAGTCGGTGAAGGACCACATGCACTGCAGGCCGGTAGTCCTGGGAACTCTGACCTCCACCCGCTTTATGTTTTCTTCATCATTTGGTTGCTCTTCTAGAACAAGACCATCCAAATGTCCTCACACACACAGGACAGTTTTTTTTAATCATTTTTTATGTAAAACTGTCATAACTAACTGTCATATTGGTCACACTTGCCTTTGTTCCTCAGTAAGTGTCTGTGGAGCCTGTTTTTGGACAGCAAAGTTAGGACGCTCTCCCACACAGGGCATCCAGAACGGGATGTAGCAGACAAACAGACGTCCACCTCGACTCCTGAGTCAGTCTGCCGATATCCTTGGATTCTGACCTGCAGCATAAAAGGACCTTTCTTCACCTCATCGATTGGTAGAAAGGTTTTCAAACTCTGATGCACGCGAGTTAAACCTAAGAACAGAAGATCGAATGGAAATCAGCCAGGGTCATCCTTTCCCGCAGTTCCTTGGAAAAGTATTTACTACCTTTTTATGCTGATACAGACATATAATTCAATGTTAGATCTATGTGCATGTAGCAAACTATTCTGAAGCTATTCTAAACTAGACCAAAATATACATTTAATTTTTTCCTGTCTTTAAATAAAACTGTAAATGGAAAAATCTGTGGTTTGTGCCTTGACTCTTATGCAATTAAATACTTCAGTAGATTGAAACGCCCATATTATTCGAATTCACTGTGAAACTCGACACAAAGTCTGAATGTTACAAGGCCTCGCTCACAGCAGTCATGGCGGTGCGCTTGAAACACTTCTCAGTGACAATTCTGCTTCAAAAAGTTCAAAGCTGTGTCAAGCTTAACATCATTAGTGGCAGCTGCCAAGCAGCTTGGTGAAAAAATATACTGCTGGAAAAATTATTAGAAACTGGAAGAACTGCATCAGGAAGAAGTGTCAACTGGAAGAAGAGCCTGATGCTCAGACCGCACTCAGCAGAAGCAGTAAATACGCACGTTTCATTTTTAAAGCTTCTACAAGTTTAGTTCTGATGCGCCCCTGATGCATCTTTGCTGCTCTAGCTGTGCAGTCAAAAAGTGGGTCTAATGCACGTCGGGCAGAGCTACCCTATCCTTTCTTTGCCAATAACAGTGGCGGATGAAATCGAGAGAGTTGCTTGACTTATTTTAATGAATAATGCTACGTTCAGACCGAAAGCACTGCAAGCAGCAAAAAGCTTCTGCTGCTTCATTTTTGATGCCTGTCCACCTTAAGATCCGACGTCCAATAAAGTGTGCCTAGATGCATCTGATGCTTCTGCCGCGACTTTACTATATTTGCTGTTATTAATGTAGTCTTAAAAGTAGTTTTAATATGTTAGGTGAGAAAGTCCACCTGAAAACTTCATCTGCGCAGTCAGTTCATCAAGATTCTAATATTTCGCTGTCAGAGCCGCTCAGACCCCCTGCAGTGGCAGTGCGCAGTCACCAGGAAACCCATTCAACAGCAGCCTCTGGCCCGCTAGCCTCTTTGCGGTTTTCCACTACTGTTCGCTGCGATTGGAAGGTGTTTTTCACATACGAAATCCAAACTGCAGGCACCAGAATGATAAAATTTAACATATTTCGCCGGCAAGTTTCTACATTTTAAGTTAATTTAGACATTCATAAACTGTTTCAGAGCAGTGACCATAGCGATCTACATCAGCAGTGCTGTGTGTCTCTCCCTGCCAGCTCCCAGATCAGCTTCTCTGATTGGTAGATGTGGGGCGTCGAGCAGCAAAAGTTAAATTATTCCATATCCAGCAGCTGCTGCTTTTGAAGCACATTGCACGCTTCAGTTGCTCAGAAGCTCTCAAGGTGCGGCTTCAGCTGCTTAGCGGGACCTATTGCTGTGCCTTAATGCACATCAACCATTGACTTTAAATGTAAACTAGCTGCATTTGCTGCCTCTGCAGCCTGCGGTCTGAATGTAGCATAAGAAAGGTGAGGAATCAGTCCAGAGCTACACAGGAGGAGCTGGTCAATGACCTGAAAAGAGCTGGGACCCCCGTTACAAAGGTTACTGTTGGTAATATACTAAGACATTATGGTTTAAAATCATGCATGGCTTTAGTCAGCACAGGTCCAGGCTTGTCTTAAGTTTCCTCCTGATCATTGAGGTAATCCAGAGGAAGTCATAGGAAAAAGTTACGTGGTCAGATGAGACTAAAATCAAACATTCTGGTCTAATTTAAACTTGCTGTGTTTGTAGAAAGAAGAATGCAGAATCCCCCCCAAAAAAACACCCCTACTAAGGAGTAGTGATCAAAATGAAGCCTCAAAAAGCAATGAAGCCTTCATACCTAAAGATTCATTACTTGATGCTTCATTCATTGCTCACTAGTGACATCTGCTGTAGCACAGACATTATGACAGCCCTGAGATTCCAAAAATCAGTGAACAGCAATGTGTCCAATATTGTCAAAAAAAAGATTTTGTTATATACATGTGTAATCATTTTTTAGGTTTTACAATTATTTATACCACAGAATAATCCCTATAATATGTTCACCGTTTGTGGCAATGGTTTTAGTTTATGTCATGAACTGATTTTTGCAAAGAAGATGGACTGTACTTTTTGTATTTGTGATTATTTCCGGAAAAACTTGAATTCGAAAATATCTTTATTTGGGACTTTCTCCTATATGAGATCCTTTATAGTTTGCTGCCCACAGAAGCCCCGTCTTCCAACAGCATTCAGTATGTTTCTGTCATTGCTGATCAAACAAAAAAAATAGTAGTGGATGAGTATTTGATTGTTGGTTCTTTTTAATCCAACAATAGACTAATCTGTCCACTGTGACATATCCTCGTACCTGCTGGGTTGAGCCTAAAGTTGCGATCAGTTAACAACATGAGCATGAGTCTGGAGCACAGAACCTCCGGGAAACACAGCGGGATGTCTCTGTATTCGGTGTCCGGATAATCCCAACCGTATCCTGCTGCGCAGCAGAATCTCCTCAGCAAGGATCCGTCGAGGCTTAAAAAAAGCAAAGACAAACCATCTGAAAACTAAATGTTCAACAGCAACCTGCTCTCCCTTTAAACAGCTTTCTTCATGCTGCTCACCTGCAATTGAGGACCGTGTAAACGACAGCGCGCGCTCCCGAGGCGCGCGCCGCATACAGCTGCCCTTTCCTGCGCGTTACAGCTCTGCTCAGGTATTTCATGTAAAGATACACTAAACTTGGAAGTTTGTCGCTATTAAGCACATTCTTATCTAGCAGCTTATGAGAGCGGTAAATGTATATGTAACCTAAATACATACAACCAACCGATAGCGGCGCAATAATAAAGCTTCGCGCGTTTCCCATGTTGGTTAGACTGTTTTTGCTCGGAGGCCACAGCTCTGGACTCCGGACACCTCTGGTTCTACGGCAAGCGCATTAAGACAAAACAAGTAGAGAAATTCGAGAACAATGAATCAAAAGCGATGCAACAGTAGGCTTCAACTTAAGCAACCAGTTCTAGCGTGGATTTTAAACATCAAGTCGCACATTTCTAAAGAACCAACATCAGCACCCTTAACTGCATATGCCTCTCAATAATAAAAGTAGTCTGTATGACTTTTAACCACTTTGTAACTCTTAGAATGTACATATATATCCACACCCTTTGATATGGAATAAAAGTTCTGGTGAATTTAATTACGTTAAAACAGTAGAAGATTGGTGGGGGAAAAAAGTTCACGTGTGAAATCTAAGGAGAGCATTAATCAGAGAAGTAGAATAGAATTCAACTTTGTTGTCATTATGTCACAAGTACAAAGCAACAAAATGGAGACTTTGCATCTATCTAGAAGTGCTATACAGGATATATTTATTTACATGTGTACAGAGACTATTTATGCATGGACTATAGATGGTATATAAAGAGTAATTGTAAGAGGATTTAAAATAAATAAATAAATAAATAAGGAAGCTATATACAGATTCATCCATTTTCTGTCACACTGGGCGAGAGGCGGGGTACAACCTGGACAGGTTGTAGACGCACAACTATTCTCTCTCACACACTCACACACTCACCTAAGGACAATTTAGAGAAGCCAATTAAGCTAACAGTCATGTTTTTGAACTGTGGGAGGAGTACCAGGAGAGGAATCAAACCCAGAACCTTCTTGCTGCAAGGCAGCAGTGCTATCCACTGCCCACCCCATATACAGATTATTCAGGACAATTAGTGGGGTTATAATATAGGACAGATAATAGCAGATAAAAGATTTACAGATTATATACATCTATAGTTGAGAAGTACAGTCCTAGTTGAGAAGTACAGTCCTTATAGTGTCAGGAGGCGTTCAGGAGCGTGAAAGCTGTGGGGAAGAAGCTGTTCCAGTGCCTGGTGGTTCTAGTCCATAGTAAGTTTCTGTAACGCCTCTCAGGGGGCAGGAGAGTGAAGAGTGTGTGTTCAGGGTGAGTGGGGTCTCTGGTGATTTTCCCAGCCATTTTCAGACAGTAGAAGAGACCCTGGAGTGGCAGAGCTCTTTGTCAAATACTCTTTAATTCCAAAATGAGAAGTATAGTTTTCCAAAATGCTGGTGAAGATTCTCAGTCATCCTGGTCATAGATATTCCAAAAAAAGTAAAAAAAACAAAAACAAAAAAAAACACAGGACTTTGTTTTCCAAATTTGAAGATGTTTCCCTTACCATCCAGGGAGCTTTTTCAATTCAAAATGTCTGGATTAGGGTTGAGATCCCAGCGTTATAGAGTAGCCCAACAAAGCCTTGATATGGCTTAGAAAACATGCAAATTAAACCATGGTGTCATCATGGTGTTAGGAAAATGTCCAAATCATTCTGCTAAAGCAACACTTAGGTAGTTTTATGGGAATTATTTGGATGACCAAGTCCAGAACTCAAAACGAATGACAATCTTTGGTCAAACATAAAAAATTTTGTTTATAAGCAACAACCTCCAACATGAACAAGCTAGAGCAGTTTCACCTTGAGAAATGGGGAAATATTCCAGTGACAAGATATAAGCACCTACTTATTAAAAACAACTTGCTGCTGAAATTGCAGTTAAGCATGTTGAAATTGTCTATTGTTCTCTATGGTTCTGTTTTTTCTCTTCACAATAACACACATAATATATCTTCACAGTTAAATGGACAGAACAGAGGAAAAGCTAAAACATTTTATTTCTGATCTGAAAAACTCTTTTATTCTTAAACATTGTTACAAAAAACAATATTTATAACAACTTATCACCAGCAATTGTGAGTTTAAATAAACTTTGTGAGCGAAAATCTCAGACAGTAAATTGTAAGACAAGTAATTAGCTAATCATTGACTTTATCGCATTTGAAGGAAGATGTTTTTCTTCAGAGTGGTTCCTCAGCGATGGCAGGAGGCGGGTTTGGCCAAACTTGATTCACTGCTCTTCATCCAAACAGAAGTAGAAGCACGATGCAGACTGAATTTACTCCTATAAGCGGCACTGCAGGGCGACATGGATGAGGACATTATTTAAAGGAACAATTAACACCTTCAATGGAGATCTTGTATATGTTCCTGGGTCTTATAAATGGCCAGGATGCACATTTTTTCTCTCCAGCTTTTATCTGCCTTATCGAACAAATAGAAATCTGTCTCCCTTTAATTCAGTTCAGTTTATTACACCCTTTAGGGGTGTTTTGGGACTTAAATGCTAATTCAACAAGTATTTTTGTATGCACTACATTTTAAAAGCATTTGCTGAAATCACTTTATAATCCAATGTTTTGTTTACCAGCATTTCAAGATGTATTATTTATTAAATTTATTGAACTTTATTGATCTCACAATGGAGAAATTTACCTCTGCATTTAACCCATCCCCTTGGGGAGCAGTGGGCTGTACTTTTATAAATTTAAATTGAGCGGACTTTTTCTTTAAACCAAGTCACACACAGGGCTTTTTTTGTGTGACTCTAATATATTTAAATTTCACTTCCCTAAAGCTTTGATTTAAGCTTAAAAATAATGAGGGCTGTTGTCTAAACTTATAAAGACGAATAGACCAAATTTGATTTCATTTAAATAATGGCATTGTTCATAGAAGAGAGATACAGCAAATGCTTTTTATTAAACCTCTAGGTTATCTACATAGATTCCATGTTGCTGCCAATTTATAATCCCAGGCTCGGATTAGCCAAGTTCTTTTTTCTGAAGAAACACATTTTTCAGATACTTACAATAAAAAATCAACGATTTTCATCCAAATTATTAAATATATTACATATTATTTTAATGCAACTCTTTAAAAGAGCCAGGAAGTGGCTTAAAGAAGGATCAGGCACCTCTCATCACTGTCCTCACAGAGCGGATCAGGTTCATCAGCTGGACTTTGATGCCTGGTTCATCACCGAACCCTCCAACACTTTGCTCCACTCCCCAGCCGACTAAACAAGGTGGAAAAACAGACCGAAACAAACAAGGCTATGATTCTGTAGCATCCTGCTAGGTGGTCACAAAGATTAGCTGTTTAGCTAGCACTGGCTAGCTAAACAGCTACAGGCAGCTGGTTTGTTTCCGACCGACTTACTTTTACTGAGAAATCTTTCTTCGTGTAGAACAGCAACGGCGTTAATACACAGAATGGCTGCTTGGATTAGAGAGTACAAAGTGAATGCCATGGTAGGTATCCAGCAGTTCCCTGCAGCCTAGCCGTTGCTATTTACCTATGACGTGGAGTACGGTGGCCGAGGATGGGAAATATTCCCAGCCGTCTAATCGCGTTCGCCTCTGTTCGCATTTTCTTTGGTTACAGTTTGTACAAGCATTTCTAGTCAGTAATTTTTTTTCTGTGCTATTTTGAAATAAAGGGGAAAATATATTTATATTTTTTAATTTAAAAATATAGATTTAAAGTGTTGAATCCATTTGTAATCAGCACCCTTTATAGTTTATATCCACTGTGCTTATAAATTCCCCTAATCTACCTTATAGATTCAGCCTCATTATAATGTTTCAAAGGCTTCAGAGGTTCAGAAAAAAATAAAAGGCAAACAGCATAATTAAGACCAAGGAACAAAGGAGACACCTGTAAAGTTTAAAGCTGGGTTAGGTTCTATTACTATATACCAAGCTTTGAACATCTCTGAGACCAAAGTACAAACGATCACCTGAAAGTAAATCATGGTATAACTGTTGCCTTCCTACAGTCTAATTAAAAGTTGAATGACATTTTAAAGGCTTACAATTTTTTGCTTATGGCTGAAACAATTAATCAGTTATGGAAATAATCTTCAACAGATTTGGAAATGGCGTGGTTGATCGTCCCCCTGTAGAAATGGTTTTGGCCCCTGTTATGTCTCCTGCACTAAAAACACACACAGCAAAAATGTTAATGAATAAGTAGGTAAATGTTGGAAATGTATTTCCCCATGTTTTAAGACGTTAAAATCTCCTCTCCTATCCTGGCTTCTCTTCATTGGCTTCCTGTTAAATCCAGAATAGAATTTAAAATCCTCTTTCTCACATAAAAAGCCTTAAATGGCCAAGCTCCATCTTATATCAGAGATCTGATTGTTCCTTATGTTCCTAACAGAGCACTTCGCTCTCAATCTGCAGGTTTACTAGTGGTTCGTAGAATTTCTAAAAATAGAATGGGAGGCAGATCTTTTAGTTATCAGGCTCCTCTCCTGTGGAACCAACTACCAGTTTTAGTCCGTAAGGCAGACACCCTGTCTACTTTTAAGGCTAGGCTTAAAACTTTCCTTTTTCATAAAGCTTATAGTTAGAGTGGCTCAGGTTATCCTGATCTATCTCTATAGGTATGCTGCTATAGGTTTAGACTTTTGGAGGACATAGGGACCCCCATTTCATCATTCTGCTTCATTCTCTATCTATTCTCCTATTCTGCAGAATCTGTTAGTTCAATCTCTAAAATTCTGCTCTCTCTGCTTTTCCTCAGAGTAGCTTTGCCTCGTCTGTTCCTGTTTGGCTGTGACTCCATCCTAGAGAGAAACATCAGCTGTGCTGCTTCAATCAACACCCTTGTTTGTAGATGCTGGAGATCGGCCTGTTTTCCAGTGTAGTCCTGTTTCTCTGGCTGTGACTGGCTGGATGTGCGCTCTTCGTCCTCTGGCATGGGAGCTGGCTCGGAGCTTGTCTGCCTGGCTGTGTGTTTCCTAGGGTTGTCAAAAGTATCGATACTCAAAAGAGTATCGATACTGAAACGTTGTATCTGGATACAATACTCGTTTTTAAAAGTATCGATACAGTGCCACCACCAGTGGCACCTAAGCAGTCATTCATCTAAAGTGCAGAATAGAGGACAATAAACTTTCAGAACACTGGTTGATTGAACAATTCTGTGCACTTTTCAGTTTCAGACTTTTTTTTTTGGAAGAGTTGCAGTTTTTTATCAAGCTTGCTTAATATTGTGCACAGCATACAACCTCAAAATATTGTTCTTATTGTTTATTGTATTTATTTATTTATTGTATTTTATTTATTAATGAAAATATTTCTGTAGACTTTTGGAGTCTTTGTTTTTATCCTTGTGGTATTGAAAATGGTATTGAGTATCGAATATTTTCCTTAGTATCGGTATCGAGTTGAAAAGTTTAGTATCGTGACAACCCTAGTGTTTCCTGGACACCTTTTGTAGCTGCTTGTTTGTGTCTCTGCTTCTGTCTCCTTGAACCCCAGTCGGCCTCTGCAGATGGCCGCACACACTGAGCCTGGTTCTGCTGGAGGTTTCTTCCTGTTAAAAGGGAGTTTTTCCTCTCCACTGTCTCTACAAGCATGCTTAGTGTGAGGGATTGTATTTGAGTCAATGCAATCGACTGGTTTTCCTTAGATAGAAAACTTTGAATCAATTTGATTGTATGATCTGGTTGAACTGTAAAGTGCCTTGAGATGACATGTGTTGTGAATTTGGCGCTATATAAATAAACTGAATTGAAATTGAATTAAAAGAATTTTCAGATGGAATAAGATTACTTATTTTTTCCAATAAGAAAAAGAAACCATCCATATTATTTTAAGTAATTGTATACATTTAAAAGCAAAAATACTCATTCATTTGGCAGGTCATCTTATTTACAATATACGGAACATTTCAAGAATATTTATACTTTTTTAGATCAGCTGTTGCAGTGTAAGTCTAAATCAGTTTCTTATGATATGCGTTCAGAGATTGTTACTGATTTATCCATTGGACCTATTTTTCATTAACCGTAGCAATTTCCTTTAACAATCATTTAGAAATTGCAACTTTACAGCTTTAGATTTACTAAGATAGGATCACAGTTTTCGTCTCTGCAGCCGTGGCTTAGCGGCTTGCTTAACATTTTACTAAACAATGTACTCTTGCCCTTGCTTCTCTGTGTGTTATTCTATTGTTCTGTGCTTCCATGACAAAACACAGGCCCCTCCCTGGAAAATATCATCTAGACTGTAATTTTCCTTTTTATAAACTAGAGCCATTAATAATTTAAAGTGTGCCATAAATGTTTATACTTTAAACAATGTTTTTCATTAAGGGAATTTACAAAAAATATATTTTTAGATTGTGTACAAATATAATTAATAGGCGCTGATCTATTTTTGATGAATATCTACAACAGGAAGTCCATTTTAACACAAATACTAAATGTTATGTGACAAAAAAAAAAACCCAAAAAACTTGCACATCAATTTGAACACAGCATCCCCACTACTGGACAGGGTACTGCTGGCATCCTGCCATGGAGAAGCTTTTATATCAGCGGGTAGAGGGAGGTTGCCAAGAAGATGGATGGCAAAAGCCTTAAGAGTGAGGGAAAATGAAATAAGCAGTCTGAAGATATGTAAAGCTAGTAGTCAAATGACACATGAGGTAATAAAGGCTTATAAACAAAAGAAATTAGTCTTACAGAATTAGAGTGTGACTGAATTTGGCATTTAAAATTTAGTTGTCTGTGTTGCAATACGCAGTACCCATTAAATGTTAAAGAAAAAAAAGTACATCTTTCGTTAGCATTGAAGCTCAAGCTGTAAATTGTTTAAATAATTAAAAATCAAAAGTAATTGTATAAAATTACAGATATTAAGCCTTTATATTTAACTATACAAATCGAGGAGTATCAAATATTAGCATTATCTCTGTCATGTAGGTCACAGAGAGGATTTAAGTGCAATCTGTAATGATAGTAACAGACAACACAAAGACCCAATATTTGGAATGTATAGTAAACATCTCAACATATTTATTAATGTGCAAATAATTCAACAGTAAACTGAATTCAATCAATAAACACTGCCAAGTTAATGAGAATAAAAATCTTTATTAGTGTTTTATGAAGTCTGCATAATATGCCACACGCCTGAGAAGCTCATGGTCAAAAAAAAAAAAGAAAGAAAAAAAAAAGAACTCTATCAATACCGCCCTCTATTGGTAAAACAACTGCGACTTCTACAGTACTGACTGGTTTGCAAAAAAGATAACTGTTAAATACACACATAATGTACTACTTTTATGCATATGCACATCTGGTCCACATTGGTTTTTGTATTGTATCTTTTTTTCACATTCATATGTTGTAGGCCAAAGATAAGAACAATGTAACACTGGACCCAAACACAAGGTTCATTTTCCCCAAATATTCAAAATTCACTAGGTGCACTTCAAGTACAATCTCTAGTGCTATATGGTAAACACATGTACATTAACAGGTGAAACCGGGGACATATCAAACTTGTAACAACCAAGTAATGAGTTTAAGGTAGTACGTTTCGTTGTACAAGCTGTCCTTTAAAGACTGAACGAACACAATACGCACATTAATACATAATGTCCCAGTGTGCAGGCACATTCACTCCCATCCAGGTTAGCTGTAACATTTTAAAAGCCAATTTTGTGTTAGAGTCTAACTTTCTTGACAAAGCACTGAAAAGTCAGAGGAGGACAAATGTGCTTGGACAAAAATTACAAAAGAGAGAAAGAAAAAAAATGGAAAAAGAATTGGATTTAAACTTTCGGTCACAGCTGTTTTTCGTTGGGGGGGGGGAAACAGAGGCTATATATAGGCTACATAAGGGCAGTGATTACTTTGTTTCTCTTCACTGAGATGAAGATATGCCATAAGAATTTGGGATAAAATGTAGGAATGATCTAATCTCTGTCATTTTAGAAATTTCTAAGCTTTTAAAGTATTTTAATAAAAAAGAGGATGACAGAAATTAATATATATAAAAATACACACAAATACAAAAAGTAGCAAAACAATCTGGATGTTGGCTATGGACAAAACAAATTCATTGACGCCTTCAAAAATCTTCTGATGAGGCCCTGAATGCTTCGCCTTAGAGCTCAAAGAGTCCCAGTGTTGAATCAAAAAACACCAAAACGGCAAAGAAAGAAGCTTTTTGATACCTCCTGATATTTTCTGGTCCCTGCCCAGCGTGCCCTGTAGAACCTGGCTGATAGCTATAAAACCAGGCAAATATTTTTGGATTCAAATGAGCTAAAAGACTGAGGTCCCGTATGACGACCAAATGAAAAACAAAAACAACCAAAATAAAATACAGCCAGTCTGATGTGCAGTTACTTTAGAGCTTTGGAAATATTTATTTTACTAACATTCCTATATGTCTATTAGACCGACACACTGCGTCAGTTAAAAAAGGGGCCATTGTGGCAGAGGTGATTGAATTAAATTTTATGAACACATTGTGGTATTTCCTTCAGGAGAATAACGGCAACAAAGGCCATCATTTTTTTCATAAGCCATCCTCCTTCAACAAGAGATAGGGCCCCAAGTCTCCCATAAAGAAGTAAACTTATTTCACAACAATGGTTGTGGTGGGCTGGAACAAAAATCACTTCAGCATTCAAGCAATCTTTAACACTGAGAACCTATTCACAGATATTTTTGGTATTTCCTCTATTTCCCAGACAACAACCAATATACATTTTATTTGTACCACAAATAGATCTAGTATTAAGGATTTGGGGCAAAGCAATTTAACAAGGTGCAAGACATAGATGGGTAACAAAGTGCCAATCTCCTTTTTTTTTTTTTTTCAATAAAAACATCTGCATGTGTTTATAAGCATGTGGAACTGTGTCGATGCATTTGTTCCTCTGCAAATGTGTGTATCAGGTTAAAACTGGGATGTGGAATCAGGCCACAAATACTATGAAACATTTCACAAAAGCAAATTCTGGTATGGATTTTTTTTTCCAGTTTGGAGTGTAGTCATCTTTGTAATGGGCTTATTTTGGGTCTTTTTGTTGTGGTTTAGGACATACTGGAGCAGCGTGCAGATGGCGAGCCCATCTGGGTCAGAACTTTGTCCAACCACTGAAGCGGGCCGTTCAGATGCAGTTCGATCCAGCATGGAGTACTTGTGACAGTTTGCCGCCTGGAAAATAAAAGAAACATTCAGTTTGGGGTTTTGCCACCATTACATCATCTGACGTTTAGATCAGAGGTCCTAAACAAGGGGATCATGACCCCCTAATGGGCTGCAGAGATATTGCAGCGCGGTAAACCATAAATTGGACCGAGGTCAGCCTCGTTTGCTTTAATGTGTTTTATCACAAATAAATCAGGGATAATAAAATCTGCAATGTTGGATTAACTGCCCTTAAAAAAAGGTGTCTACCTACTTAAAAACAGATTAAATTATCTTTATTTTCTGTACAAACATAATTTAATTTGAAAAAACTATCTTAAATCAAGATAACAGTGTAAATTTTTTAGAATAATAAGTTCAATTATCCAGCCCTTCTAAATAGATATTTTTTTGTGGTAGGAACTAAAAAGAAAACGCTTTTGTGTGTTAGCTAAACATGGATCTTTGATGACGAAAACATGACGAGTCATTTGTGAGCGTTCGTTGATGGGATGAAAATAAAAACGTTAGCGGGTGGTCTGTCAGACATTAAAAATGCATTATTGTGTTGTAATCTGTTAGACAAGCTAAGCAGTATCAGCCGTGCTGCTGCATCCTGTTTGGTCATGCCCCCACCTGCCGCAGTGCACATTCTGTATGACCACAGATGGACGGTGGCAGCAGCAGCAGCAGCAGCAGGGGCGAAAGCAATCCAGAATGGTCCAGTACAGTATGCTCAACTCTGAAAACTTTTCTCTTCCAGCTGTGCTGGTCGGCGCTTTACGATCCACATTGATGGTTGGCTCTCAGCAGTATAGCTCTTTATTCGCTACTTACTAAACTTTATCAGGCTGATTATGCTTTGCTAAGTGTGAAAAAAATCCTTTTTGTCCAACTATCGGGATTTTATTTCTTTCAGCTCACAAGAGGTGTTGCTAAACCTTCTTTAATATTACCAAAAAGAATCCCTAAATTATATCCAAAGCAAATATTTAATTGCACACTGTTTATTTTTGGATAAAGCCCCGGATGAAAGGGTACAAAGATCTTTGAATATTTCTCTCTCAAAGTTCTTGTTTCTATCCATTTGAATATGATGTAAATGTTTCTTTGTACTGTGATTAAAGCATTTTCTCTTTTTCCTTTGAATATTTCAACCTTTTAGTTAACCTATTTTTTTAATTTAGGTCTGGATTGCTATGAGAATACAAGGCAATTATGTAGGTTCTCTTTGTATTGTTTTATATCAAGTCCCTATGAATTTAAATCTAGTTGTTTCGCTTCTTTGTTAGCCTGCAATGCCCCATACCTATCTATGTCTCTAAAAGGGGGTTGTTAAAGGGAGTTGTTGGCCTGGCTGAATAAGGCTCGCTTTGAAACATCTTCAAACTTGGAAAAAAAAAGTCCAGCTGATTTTTTTTATTTTTTACTTTTTTGGAGAAACTCTAAAACTATTCTTTTATTATAAATTTATTTAGCTTGTCTGTCTGCTATTTCAAACAAAATATGACATGTTGAACTAGATCAGTTATTTTCACAGCTTCTGTGAAACGCTTTTGTATAAAGTAGGGCATTAAATATAAAGATTTTATTGGATTTCTAGAAATCAGTGTATGCCCAACAGCAATAATGAACTGTAGTATCTAGGAAATAGCTGTCAGTCTGGTTGTAATTCAAAATTTTAAAGGTTAGCTGTTTTTTGAAGTGCAACATAAAGCTAACTAAAACTAGATAAAAAAAAAACATATTGAGTCTTAGTCGACTAAAACTATCACATATAGTAATGACTAAAATGTGACTAAAACTAATAATCGTTTTCACCCTGAAGACAGAAACTAGGACTAAATCTAAGATGGCTGTCAAAACCAACCCTGCCTGTCAGTAATGTTTTCAGCTTGCTACTAAGGTTTAATGTAAAAATAAAAAACTACAGAAAAAAGGAAAAATAGTAAACTGATGTGAGAAGTTATAGATGTTTAGATTCAAAATATCTAGGTGAGAACTGTTACAATATTGTCATTTTGTAACAGTTTGGCACAAATGCTGAAATTTGGAATTTATTCTTGAAATGTATAATTTGGAACGCTGTTATGTATTTGGTTATAAAATGTACAGTTCTCCTCCACAAAATTAGAAGCAGAATAAAAGAAAAATGTTTATGATCAGGCACACAGCCATTTTTGGTGTATGACATACAGTACTTTTAACATTTTAACTTATTTAGTGTACCGCCCCCTGTGGTTCTGGAGAGTACTTCTATAATGTCTGATTTAGGACCATAAGCTTTAACTGTTGCAGCTTTACCACTTTCCACTAACACTGGATTAAACTGAAAAAAGTTTTCCCATTAAGTATGAATTAAAATTACCAGTGTAAGTGAGGCGGAGTCTTATTCTGATTGTAATGAATGTCGTTTGAGAAACATCTCACCTATACTCAGCTCCCCAACCTTTGACAAAGCTCATTCGAATGGTGCACATCCTGGTGAGCTGGTAGACGGCCTCAAAGCCCTGATTGACTGACTGAGCCAGTAGGGCTGCAAATTCCTGGTTGTTGAAGATTTTTAGATTACAACCTGAAAGAGAACAAGCAGACTATCAGTTTAAGAACTGAATTATGTAGAAAAACATGCAAATCTGTGGCCAGTTCTGCTCAGCGAGTTTAATGTGATTTCATTCATCCGATCAGTGTGGTTAGAAACAAAATATTTCGAAAGAAGTTAATTTTCATAGTTCAGTAAATTCCACAAAAAGAACTCATTTGAACCCTACATGGCGCTATTTTCAGCCTCTTACCTGGAGGAATTTTACACACTGTTGCTGGATGCCAGCCATAGCGCTGGTTGCAGTTTGGACTCTGTACAAAGATAGCACTATCACTCAAGCATTCAGCAAACACCTCGCCTCCAATGTAGTATAGTCTAACTCCTCTTCCTGTAAACAAACAAACAAATCCAAGAATGATTATTAGAAATATAAATATTGTGTAAACATGTGCATAGAAGTTCTAAAGTCTTTAAATAATTCAATCCCTCGGTTGTAGATTGTTATAGAACATAAAACCTAATTCTGAACATATGAAAGAATGAAGAAAAATCCCTCATTGTAATTTTCTAAAAAACATTTGACAACACTTTGTTAAGCAGTGTTTTGGTGACATATTTTAAAGATTCTAGCAACAAGTTATCAAAAAACAAAGACAAAGAAAAAAAAAAAGAGCGACCAGAATAAAAGCATAAATTTTACAGAAAGAAAAATATACATGTAATTGTTTCATAAATGTCGACAGGAAATATTTATTTCTGGTTACTTTAACTGTCTTTCCATCCAACTGAAATGCACATTTTAAGAAAACCTTTAAAACTTTATATATATAAAAAAAAGAAAAAAGAAAAAAAGGAAATGCAAATTTGCGATATTTCCCTTTGGTTTAAAGAGAATTAACCAAGCAGTGCAAAGCGTAATGTCGTCATAAGTCGTCGTCCGCATTACATCAACCAATTGGCTTCAACAAACAAAAACTACAGGCTGCAATCCAGCACTGATCACAGATCAGCAATGGAGGAAAGTTTAAATGTGTGGCGATCAGGCAAGGCCATCATATTATAGGAGCAACCAGGAAGACGCCGACAGCTGATGGGTCATGTGAGGTCATTTTTGCTATTTTAGAGCTGATACCAAAAAAGTTTTCCCTTCTCCTGTTTTGCGCATTAACCCTTTTTTTAATAATTTAGCCAAAAAACACCTCAAGCGAGCGTAAAAGCCTTTTTTTGCTGCAAATTTCACGGAATTTTTTTCTAACTTTGCAGTTTCTGTCAAGCTTTTTTAAATGTAACATTTCAAATATGCATTAGAAAAAGCTGATGTAAAAGGCACCTGATGTCAACATCAGGTGGAAGGTCGGCACAAGGATGATACCAGACTTCCAAACTCAAAATGGATGCTTATCTTGTCAACAGTAATTAAACTTTTCTACTTTGACCATTTGTATTAGTTACTTTTTATGAATGTAGCAATAAGTCAGTCTTTGTGTTTAGAGATGTTCCAAACCCGTGTATTTTCATAGAATATGCGTAGAACAGTGTTTTTATCATCGTTACGGTTGTAAAGTGGCCATGGAGACCGCAGAGAATATGAAACTCTAGAAGCTGGAAACTGGAAGGCATTTACCTCTAACTCACTAAATTCTGACTATAATGGAGTGCACCATAAAACTTTTAAGCTAAACGTAACTACACTAGGTTAGTTACATAAAATTGAAGCTGCTGACAGCCGTGCCATACCTATGTGTCGTCGAGTCATCTCCACGGTGGCGTTCCTGTTAACATTAGAGAGCAGTCCGAGGCAAAACCGTTCAGAATTTGATGGGTCTGTGAAACCATCAACTGTCAACGAAGGCTGAGAAGCGTGGAACGTCTCCCCCACACGTTGGTTGAGCTCATAGTATGCTATAGAGCACCAGAAGGCTGGCTCAGAGTATGTCACTGGCTGCAGGTCTACAGGAAGGGATCACATGAGCTGGTAATCACATTCAGCACAAGACTTCAGCAGTGAACAACTTCCACATGTCATCTGTTTGCAAAATGCTGCTATTTTCCTCATGAAGGCCTTAGTATTAGTACACTCACCCATGCTGTGGTTGACGGGGGACAGAGAGCTGGGAGAAAGTTCTGGTGGTGAACCTGGCAAGGAAAAACAGAAACAATATAATTTTAAAGCAGATGATCACATTACAACCATTGTGTTAGTTTATCATCACAAAAAATATCCCTTTGTGCAATATGGACACAGCAAAGAACTGCTTGGACAGCAATTTGTGTTAGCTTGTTATTTTACCACAATACATTTAGGCTCTCTATGCCTGTAATACATTTGGTTAAACTTGCTGGTTAATTCAGTATAACATGTTTTAGAAAGTAAAGAGGTATAACGTTTTGGAAAACATTTGAAAATGTCGACCCAGGTGACAGTATGCTAAAGCAGCTGATGCCGTCAGGAATATCTTCCTCAATGAAAACTATGTGGTTAAGTTGGAATATCAGATCTTATTTATTAATTTCACTTTTGCAATAAGTTAAAAAGACTTTGTAGTTTATTGAGTTAAGTCTGTGTATTTAAAATAATCCAGAATCCTTGTTACATCTGGACACACACACAATGTAACTGCTGAGTCTTTGTACGTGCTGTAATAAAATTGTAGTGGTGAGTTTTAAGGGAGCAGCTAAACAGACCAACTCATATATGTTACTGACTAATATGCCTTGAATCCACAGCAAAAAGATTTTATGCTGTTTGGTTTGCTCTCAAATTAAATCGTATTGTTTTCACAGAATTCAATGTTCATTGCAATGCTTATTGGATCTAATCTCAATATCCTGCAGCCTTTAACAGGTGGGTTCTGTTTTCTGGTTAAAGCTTAAAGGTACCACCAAACTAACCAAAACCCACAGGAGAAAGGTTTACCATTCTACAGTACCTGTGTCCATACTTTGATTCATCTGCTGATCACTTGCCTCTCCATCCTCACTGATGTAGCCCGGCGGAGGCGTTTCTGTTGAAAAGAACCAGGCTGATCATGTAATACCAACCATTGTGTCCATCACACCAACCAGAGGATGGTGAATTTAAGTTGTAAGCAAATGTTTTTTAAAAAAAAAGTTAGGTTTTAAGTGCAGTCAAATCCATATGGTCCCACCTGGTATATAGTTGTTTGGAGGTTCGATTCCTGCAGGGAAGTTTGTGTTTTCAGGTATGGAATGCGTGTAGTCGTCAAGAGGTGGCAACTCTGACAGGATTTCCGAGTGTCTTGGCACAAGAACAGGAGGCAGCACTAGAGCAGTAGATAAAGAAAAAACTGAAGATGTGAGTTTATTATCCATCTGTGCAAAATACATATGTGTCTAAAGAGTTAAATTTCAAATGATTCCATCTTTAATAACAATCAGTGAGATTAGATATGTGGTATTACCAAGTCTAGGTCTGATTCCTAATAAAGGAAATAAAAATCATTGTCATCAACAGTATGTCCGAAGATTCTTTGATCACGATGCTCTCACTCAGCTTTGCATTCATTTTCATTGGCTATTATTCGGATTCTAACATCCTCCTCAAATTTGTTTTTTTATTGTGGTAAAAAAAAATAAAAAAATGCTGACGATGAAACAAAAAAAACAAACACCAATAACTCACAAAAACTATAGATATAAAGATTGAAAAAAAAGAAAAATCAAATAAGGATAAAATTGAATTGTGACAACTCCAATATTCTCCCGGATTAAAATTACGTTTCAAAACCAACTTATGCAGATTTCACCTGAACATGTAGGAATTAGCCGACAACAATCCATGGCGTTCCTCTCACCTGGGGTCTCCACCCTCTGGTAGTGGTAGGGGTTTATGCACACCTCATCCTTCTTAAGGTGGAAGGCATACTCGCAGGCCTCGATGGCACGTAGCTCATGGTGGCTGTGAAGGTCCGGCCATCGCCACAAGCGGCAGTAAACAACATGAGGAAGGCCCTTCCTGTGTGAGACCTGCTGACGGCCATCTAAGGATCTGATCGAGCAGCAAATATGATAGAGGGATGAGCGAAACTGTTAAAGGGAACACAAAATGTTTCCACATAGATCTCACAAACAGTAACGGACTGAACAGAGACAAGTAAAAAAACAATTAAATAAAAAGCAATATCCTAACAACTCTGACAGTTGCATGCAACATGGCACAGAGGATAATCACCTGGTTTGGTCGGGGTAGCTGTATAGGCCTGATGTATCCCACTGTTCTATTGTATTCGGTGTACTCAGTCCCCATATTTCAGAGCAATTGCTGTAGAGAGAGGAAAAACATCAACAAAAGAAACAAACAAACATGGTTCATTCAGATACAGCAGTAAGGGGGGGACTGAAACGAGGTCTCCTTTACTGAAGCCTTGTAGCAAAAGAAAGAGGATCCACCTGTGGACATAAACTTCATTAGAGAAGGCTTTAAAAGCAAATAAGGAATAAATGCTAAAATAAAAAGACAATGTTAGATTAAAAAAAAAAAGTCTTCAACATTCTGGCATCGTATTAAATATAAAAATAAGTTCTTCAAAGACATTTACAGTAGTAGCCATTCAAAATTTCCCCACTTTACTTGATAATTGCTTTTTAAACATCAATATTTGTACTAAAATATTCTGTCATGATTTGGGGACATCAAGATCTAAAGAGAGGCATCATCTCCTGGTGATTCAGTGAAATCAGACCCTGTGATTCAGTGAAAGGGTCAGAGTAAAAAAAAAGGTTGGGTTCATGGAGGGGATTTTGCTGGGAGTTGCAGGGGAGTGGGCTGCCATTCGGCTGGTATTTGACTGGGAAGAGCCACTTTGAATGGCTGCTACTGCAACTCAGAACCGCTCTGGAGACAATTAAACAAAACAGAGAGCATACACAATGGACCCAAACAGAAGACTAGGGGAAGCAGCAAGATTAAATAAAAAAACTTAAACTATTCAGAAAAGTTGATAAAAATGGCCATAAAAACAGGAATAAAGACAAATGTTTAGACCCTTCAGTCACAACATCGCCGGATAGACTTAATGTTACACTGGGAATCTGTAAAAGTTATCTAAACACCAAGGTTTGGTATCATATAAAGACACTTAAATACTAACATTTTGGGGTTTTTTTTAAAGATAATTTTACAGCAGAGTCAAGCTAATCAAAGGAGACAAAAACGGGAAATAAGGTTTTCAAAGTGTAACATACACTGAATTATCAAGCAAAACGATCTATACTATCTATACCATTGTTTGTAGCACATTTAAAATAAATCTTCAACTCTATATGTAGAATAGTCTAATCTAGATTTAGATACAGGTGCTGGTCATAAAATTAGAATATCATGAAAAAGTAGATTGATTTCAGTAATTCCATTTAAAAAGTGAAACTTGTATATTATATTCATACATTACATACAAACTCATATATTTCAGATGTTTATTTTGTTTAATTTTGATGATTACAAATGACAACAAATGAAAATCTCAAATTCATCATATCAGAAAATTAGAATATTACTGAAGACCAATAAAAACAAAGGATTTATAGAAATGTTGGCCAACTGAAAAGTATGAACATGAAAAGTATGAGCATGTACAGCACTCAGTATTTAGTTGGGCCTCCTTTGGCCTGTATTACTGCAGCAATGCGGCGTGGCATGGAGTCGATCAGTCTGTGGCACTGCTCAGGTGTTATGATAGCCCAGGTTGCTCTAATAGTGGCTTTTAGCTCTTCTGAATTGTTGGGTCTGGTGTATTGAATCTTCTTCTTCACAATACCCCATAGATTTTCTATGGGGTTAAGGTCAGGAGAGTTTGCTGGCCAATTAAGAACAGGGATACCATGGTCCTTCAACCAGGTACTGGTAGCTTTGGCACTGTGTGCAGGTGCCAAGTCCTGTTGGAAAATGAAATCTGCATCTCCAAAAAGTTGGTCAGCTGCAGGAAGCATGAAGTGCTCTAAAACTTCCTGGTATGTGGCTGCGTTGACCCTGGACCTCAGAAAACACAATGGACCAACACCAGCAGATGACATGGCACCCCAAACCATCACTGACTGTGGAAACTTTACACTGGACTTCAAGCAACGTGGATGAAGTGCCTCTCTTCTTTTCCTCCAGACTCTGGGACCTTGATTTCCAAAGGAAATGCAAAATTTACTTTCATCAGAGAACATGACTTTGGACCACTCACCAGCAGTCCAGTCCTGTTTCTCTTTAGCCCAGGCAAGACGCTTCTGACGCTGTCTGTGGTTCAAGAGTGGCTTGACACAAGGAATGCGACAGCAGAAACCCATGTCTTTCATACGTCTGTGTGTGGTGGTTCTTGAAGCACTCACTCCAGCTGCAGTCCACTCTTTGTGAATCTCCCCCACATTTTTGAATGGGTTTTGTTTCACAATCCTCTCCAGGGTGCGGTTATCTCTCTTGCTTGTACACTTTTTTCGACCACATCTTTTCCTTCCCTTCGCCTCTCTATTAATGTGCTTGGACACTGAGCTCTGTGAACAGCCAGCCTCTTTAGCGATGACCTTTTGTGTCTTGCCCTCCTTGTGCAAGGTGTCGATGGTCGTCTTTTGGACAACTGTCAAGTCAGCAGTCTTCCCCATGATTGTGTAGCCTATAGAACTAGACTGAAAGACCATTTAAAGGCTTTTGCAGGTGGTTTGAGTTAATTAGCTGATTAGAGTGTGGCACCAGGGGCCATCAATTTTGAACCTTTTCACAATATTCTAATTTTCTGATATGATGAATTTGAGATTTTCATTTGTTGTCATTTGTAATCATCAAAATTAAACAAAATAAACATCTGAAATATATGAGTTTGTATGTAATGTATGAATATAATATACAAGTTTCACTTTTTAAATGGAATTACTGAAATCAATCTACTTTTTCATGATATTCTAATTTTATGACCAGCACCTGTATATCATGGTTAAATCACTTCTTTTTTTGTGGTTTACATATATTTTAATCAGGGTCAAAACTGAAAAATGTATTATTCTGCATTAATTAGTCCTATTTTTTCTGACCAATTTTAAGTTTTATGTCCCAAATCAGATGTTAAATAAAAAAAGAAAAGAAAAAATATTTTCCTAGAAAATGAATTCTTTTGTCTAATTCTGGTTTTACCACTTTTTAGCTGCTTATACACTGGTTCTATTTTAACCCAGTTTACAAACTTTACCATCTGATACTTTATGCAGACAAAAGGTTTAGCGTTGGTCAGCTTATAGAGAAATTAACCCAAAATAGTGGAACAAGAATTTGCGTTTCTAAAAAATAGGAAAATTGTATCACGGCATTGTGTGGTTTTATAAAGTTGTAGTTTTGAGTTGTGGTGCAGCAGGCATAACATATATGGAGAATATAAGCCTTTAACGCAGCCTTTAGGGTTTCAACCCCAACCTTTGCTGCATGTCCTCCTACTTCTCTTGCATAGAAACTCCAGGCAGTGGAAAAGATTTCTCCTGTTTGCATGTAGCCTAAAATTTGCCTTGGTCATCGTATTGTGAGAAGCTAATAGTGGCCCTTGCCAACCCAAAACAAGCCTTTAGCAATAACAATCAGTAGACTAAGTACAGACACATATAAACATTTGAGAGGATTCCTGGAAACTCTTCATTGAGAAACAAATTCTTCCAATGAGCTTTAGTCTGGGTTATCAAGGCTGGCTGGCTGATAAAGAGAACATCTTTCTCTTGGCCTTAATAAAACCTGTCAACTCTGACAACACCGCTGTATTAAAATATATGGCTAAACCTCATCGCTGAAATAATCTGGAGCTTTTTTGCACCCCTGAAGAAATCTTAAGATTTAAGCTTTTGTCCTGACCGCCTTATAGTATTGGAAAAGAATAAGGAAACATAAGAAAGCTTTAAACAAACACATAGAGAGGAACCAAAGTTTTCCTGACGGGTCTGAAAGGTAACTGGGAATCTGCATCTCACCTTGGGATGGTGACACACTTTGTGTTGCAGTTTTGTGTGGTGATAGCTTTCTCCAGTTCCAGCTGACCCGTCTTCTTTAGTTTCTTCACTAGGCTTTTCACAGCTTTTTCACACCATTTCTCCTCTTGTCCGTTCTGTTCACCGCCCCCTGCTAAACCACTTGTTGACTTCCTCCAGCCCAAGAGCCTCTTCACCACAGGAGGGGTGAATGGCAAGATGGACGACATCTTAACCGCTGAGAGTCTCCAGTAGATTTGGTTAAGCTCTCTCTCACCAACAAAGTGGGAACTGGAGCTACAGCTCTGGGCCCTTGCCTTGGGGAGCCCCTTTAGTGAATTGTGAGTCACTGGGTGGGAGCCAGCGCTAGCAGTGTTCAGTCAAAAGATTCAAACACCTTCAAAAAAAAAAAAAAAATCACAAAGTTAGAAAGAGCATGAGAATATATTTATAAAAACTATGCAACGATATTAGTATTTAAGCAGAGCAACAACCAAATAAAACTACATCCAAGCACAACGTGTTTGTTTACAAGTTAGTAAACTACATTAAAAACTGCGAAACATTGGTCAGATCAAATTCAGGTCAAATTGGGAAGTTTGAGTCACAGGTTCACAAAAGCAGCACCCTGTGGTTGTTACAGCTTTGACATACTTTGGATTGTGTTGCAATGAGTGTTTTTAGCTTCTATGTCCAAATGAAATGTTTTCCACTCTTCTTATAAATGATGATCAGCAAGTTAAATAGCTAATTTAAGATAGATAAATCAGCACAGCCTATTTTTTCTAAATTAAACTTATATTTCTCACATTATTTTGAGGCCTGTCGCTCAGCCCTCAAAATAATAAAAAAAAAATAAACAGAATCCTAACGAGAACTGTCAACAAACAAATACCTGATTGGTCTGATCTCTTCATCTCAATATTTAATTAAAACCTGTTTCTTTAATTAAATATTGATTAATCTGAGTGATTTATCAATAAGACAGAATCACAACAAATGCTAGAGATAACAGCTCGGTTTAAGCAATAAATCAAACCCAATATACATGTTGATGGCCGGTGGCCACGGAGCTTTTCTAAACTTATTAACAAAATAAAATTATTCTTTTTAAAATCTAAAACGGCGTCAGTGCACCGGTGTGGAACTAGACATTAGTTATTAGTCTGTCAGCAGCAGTCCAAGCTAACTGGCTTTTCAGCTGACATAGTTGTAGGACTTTTGTTTTCTATCAGAAATACCAACAGATCCAGAAGAAAACTCAATTGATGCTGCTACCTGACTGTAATCGGACAGTATTATTGGTGACAGGGGCGACAGAGCTTCAATTACCGCCACTGGAGAGGCCCGGCTGTTAGCTACCTGGAGGGGGCCTACTGAACTCAAAACAACATTAGCACTGCTAGCAATAGCTTCCAAAATGCACAAGCAATATATTTTCAAATAAAGGGTGATGAAGAAAAGCTAATACTTTTTTTCTATCATACACGGCTGATTAACAACAAAAAAGTATAGCTAAGGGATCTGACGTAAGCTTAATGGAGCTAGCAGTCAGCTTGTTATCAAAAATCCTTTTGTTATGATCAGCGGAAAACCCTCCCAGTACGCAACAGTCCAGTGCGGCGACAGTTTCACACAAAACCCGGATTATTTAGACCGAACCGTTTAAACCCGGTCTTTGGTTTTAAATGCAAAGCTGTTCCATTTCAACCCAGCTACCCGTCGACTCCTGGGATATCCGTAGCAAAGTGTGTTAGCATCTTGGACGAACTCCTTCAAACTGCTGAGGCTCCCGCTGGCTAACGGAGTAACATCACCGCAGCTTCAAAACAACTCCATTCCAAGCCGAATAATAAAAGAAAGCATTTAGATAGTTACCCAGGTTTCAAGTCAAGGGAGCCGCTTCAAGAGTGCTTATCGCGTGGAGACATTAAACCCACTAAAATTATCCTCTGGGTGCAGTTTAGCAGCTAATTCATCTAGGGATCCTCTAAAGTTGCTACCAGCGCTACAGTTGCTCGTTAGCTCACTTAGCGACGCCGGGGAGCAGGTTACAAACGTCACAATGACGCAATAACTCCTAATCCATCCCCGCTGAACGACTAAAATAAATATTAATGGTATATCAAAACTAGGAAACAATTGTTTGCAGTATGTTTATTGTCAATCTAACACGCAGTTGTCTATATCTGCCATGTTACAAAATGAAAGAAACCATGTTGGCGATTGACGATATTTAATATTTTTTCTGAGGTCAAATTGTTTGACTTTACTAGGATCATACATTATGAGTCACGGTCTAAAAACGACTTCATCATACTTTTACCCACGTAAAAGTAAAAAGTATCCACTAAAAAAATTACAAAAGTAAAAAACTATTTGGAAAAAAGACTACTTAAGTACTGACTTACTACTAGTAGTGTAATAATAAAAAAAACAACTGGGAATTGAAATTTTTTTTAAGCCTAAATAGCCTAATTCATATATTCTATTAATAATAGTGTTGCGCTGATGCCATTTTTTGGCCCCGATACCCGAAACCTGTCTGTGCAGTATTGGCGATACCGATACCATACCGATACCATCTGTTTGAAATTGATTTGTGTGTATATATATATATATATATATATATATATATATATATATGAAGAACTGCATACTACTTGGATGTAAAATAATGGCCATCATGGCTTTTGGTAAGCTGCTGCCTACCTTTGTGAAGAAGGAAAAGACTAATATAAAGTGAATCCAGTAGAACTTTTTACTGCCTACCTGGAATGGGTGACAATAGATGAATAAACTTTTGGCTCTCAAAATGGTATGGGTGCCCTATTTGTTGGTACTCGCCGATACCGATACCATCATTTTGGTGCTGGATCGGGCCCCGCTTGACACTGGTATCGGTGCAACACTAATTAATATATTCTATTAAATGTTAAAAGGGCAATATTATCGCCATTACTGTCAATATGTAGTAGAAATTTTACACATACAGTAATAAAATGTCACAGGATATGGTATTGCAGGAATGATGGTAATTTAAGAAGAGGGATGATTTTTAGGATTTTTGTAAGAAGGGGGATGCCATCCCCCCTAATCCCCCCTCAACTCAAGTACCGCTCACTACCCATGATCATACTGTTTACTGTAAGTTAACTTAACCTCCAAATGACACTACGGACTCAGCAGATTAAAAAAACAAAACATTTGACTAATAAGCTTTGAGTACAAAAAAGAGGAGTGTCTTTCAATGTTGCATATTTGTTTAGAAAAAGCTTGTTTTCATTAGGTGCAGTTAATTATCCAAAATTGGTGGACTAGCCAGAAATGTTAGTAAGAGTACTGATATTTTATCAGATCTTTACTCAAATAAAAGTAAAAAGTACAATGCTGTAAAATTACTCATAAAAGTACATGTAAAAAAAAAAAAAAATACTGTATTAGCTGTAACTGTGTAAATGTAACTACTTACTACACACCTCTGCCAGGATGTGTTAAAAGTTGTCAAGGGTATGATTTCTGTGTATTGTTTTCCTGCTTTACCACACCTGATGCTGATAATCACAGTTCAGTAAAGGCTTGTCATTTAGCCATAACTATACACTATATCAGATTTCATAATCACTTAACCACAAAATCAGTAATTAAACTGTGACTATTTATATGGACCCTTTATTAATAAATATGTTGTAATCAATGACATTATTAAGTATAATATATATATCATGTTTCATGTATTTCTAATTTAATAGCAGTGCAATAAAGGAGTCATGAAATGCAAAGGCTTTGGGCCTCTAAAATATTACATATCAACTACTGTATACTCAATATCTTTTGTCAATATTTAGAATTATTATTTTTGTTTCAGCTCATACTCAGCTTTATTTGTCCCTAAATCTCAATGAAAATAACCTGTTGTATAGTCTACAGGTCTCTCCTGAAAGACATGTAAAAATCTGGATGACTCTAAATGTTGTACTTTTGAAAGCAGACAAAACAGAAGTTATTGCATTTGGACCAGAGCCTTTAAAAAAAGAAGCTAATTATTCAGTCACTTGCCTGTGTACATTTGAATAAATTATAAATATTTATTTATTGATATCCAGTTTAATCTTGTTTGCACATGCATACATATATATTTCAATTATTGGCTATTTATTTTTTGTTTTGTGGCAAATTGGGAATTCCATACCCTCCCACAAAACAGCATGAGCAGCTCCTCCCTTTACTCAGGTGTTCAATTAGGCTCAATTGGCCTCCCCTGGGGCCTTTATAGGAGGCCACAGTTGCATGTCCTGGTATCTGGTTTCTTTTGATTTGCCTGTGGCAATGGGTAGTTGGTTATGGCGATGTGTGGTTTTATTGGCAGTGTACCTTCAAGGTAAGATTTTTTTTTGTTTTGTCAGATTTATTTTATTTTTTTTTACAAATGGCTATTCTTGTTCTTATGGTTGTCAATTTATTTTATTTTACCCTTTTATGTAGCTGAAGGAGTTCTTAAGCGTTGCCAAGTGGGCTATTATCTGTGTGGGGATGGCTCAGAATGCATCTCCCATAGATATGTCTGTGATGGTGATAAAGACTGTGAAGATGGTTCTGATGAACAGAATTGTGACTCTGCATGTGGTTCTGGTATGTTTTTAATGTTTGTGTTTAACTTAATCATGACACAACCTGAACACAAGCATGCTTTAAATACTACAGATAACTAGGTTTTGATTAAAATGTTTGAATTTATCAGTGGTATTCATAGCTCAACACCTCAACCAGTGTCTTTCAACCCTAAACCTCAAGGCATACTTCCCGCATGCCTTGGAGGTTTCCAAGCTTTCACACACCTGGTATCAATTGATGGCAGATTTAACAGGGTTTGCTGAGCTGCAATCATTTTATTGACAATTGGAACAGGAAAATGTCAAACTCCATCCACCCCAACCAAGGCATGTGACAATTTAACTGGCTAATTCAACAGGTTTGCATATGAAACTAGAGTCAAAGATCTTGTGCTTTCCTTATAACCAGACATTTTTGCTTGGTCCATCTCCATACAAATTAGTTTCCAGAAACTATGTTAAGCTATAAAGACAACATGCTCGAGTCTTTCCTGCACTTCTAACTTCATGATTTGCCAGTAACATTTCTCCATTGAGATCACTAAAGTCAATCAACATCAGAAATATTTCTATTGATCTTAAATGTCTTTAAATGATAACTTTAACATTACCATTTTCAATATATCCCTTAAAACAGATCAGTTCCAGTGTGCCCATGGAAAGAAATGTATAGACAAGGACCAGGTATGTGATGGTGAGTCTCAGTGTCAGGATCGCTCGGATGAGGAAAATTGCCTGAAACATCCTGAAGACTGTGTTCACCACTGTGATGACAAGAGCCAGTGTCTACCTGCAAGCTTCATCTGCGATGGCGAGAAGGACTGTGTTGATGGCACTGATGAGGCAAACTGTGGTATGTGGATTGTGTTTAATCTCTTTGGCTCTATGGTGTCAAGTTTTTATCTTGACTGTGTTCGTTTCCCAGCTGACCAAGAGAAGATGGGGGCAACTGAGAGTCCTGTACAGATTCCCTCTGGACTGTCTCGTCCTCTCAGGTGTGGTCTTGGCTCCCAGATGTGTGAAGACAAGTCAGACTGTGTCCATTACAGATACGTCTGTGATGGGGAACCAGACTGTGTTGATGGCTCTGATGAGAAGGATTGCTCTTCAGAATGTGGAAATGGTAAAGTTGTCAAACCTGTGTAAAGGCAAATATTGGCTGTGTGAGCCTTGTTGAAGAAACTAAGATGAGGGGTATCTTGTAACAACTACTCTCCCCTAATCCATTCCTCCATCTTTGTCTGGGGGGGTATTTGATCCTTCCTGCAGACCAGTTCCAGTGTGCCCATGGTAAGATGTGTATAGAGAAAAGCAAAGTGTGTGACGGGGTACCACAATGTCAGGACCATTCAGATGAACTTGAATGTGCAAAGCGCATGGAGGGCTGTGCTCACATGTGTGACGACAACAGCCGCTGTGTCCCTGACAGCTTCCTGTGTGATGGGGAGAAGGACTGTGGTGATGGCAGTGATGAGGCAGCCTGTGGTATGTCTATATGACTGACAATGTGACAAAGTTTTTAGCAAGAGTTTAATTTATCTGGCCTTCCTGTAGCTGATGTTAGGTGTAGCACTTCCGAATTTAAGTGCGTCAGTGGCCAGTGTGTTCTGGCCTCAATGCATTGTGATGGTCACCCTGACTGCTGGGACCGCTCTGATGAGGAGGGCTGCACCAAACCACCAGAGTGTACAACCAAACACCGCTGTCCACACAGCAAGGAGTGCCTGGTGCAGGAGTGGATCTGTGATGGTGACCAGGACTGCAAAGATGGCTCTGATGAAAAGGTAGGTGTTTAATAAATGACCTGAGTGGTCTCTTAAACCTGAATTTTTAGGACATCTTGCCAAGCTCTTAATTTGGCTTAACCTATATGCCAACCATTGTGATATTATCCTGCTTTAGGATTGCCCTGTGCTTCCAGTCAGCTGTGGAAGCTTCCAGTGGTTATGTAAATCAAAGACTTTGTGTATTCCTGGAGTCTGGAGGTGTGATGGCATGAGGGACTGTGATGACAGTAGTGATGAGACTGAATGTGAGTTTTGGGGGGGGTTGCAGTACTTTTTCCAAACAAATCACTGAAGGTAAACGCAGTTTTAGGATGACTTTGCACAAGACAGGAGTACCTGATGTAGTAATATAGCCAATAAAATGCTGTGCAATGCTTATTGTATGTTTACTATAAACTTGTAAGGTGGAACAAAGGCATGCCCTGCTTACAAGTTCCCGTGTGGAAACCAGCAGTGCTTGGAATCGGCTCTGGTGTGCAACGGTGTTACCAACTGTGCCGATGGTTCTGATGAGGGAGGCAGCTGCCAGATGGCCTGTACAGCTGATGATGACAACCGCTGCTCACAGGGTTGCTACAGCACACCCCAGGGACCAGTGAGGAGCAACTTTAACTGTTTAGATCTTCCCACCTTTTACTTCAATAATGCATGCTGGATAACGGTAAAGTTTTTTTTTTTTTGTAGCGTTGTCTGTGTACAAAAGGGTACAGGCTTATGGAAGACCAACACTCATGTGCTGATGTAGATGAGTGTGAACCCCAGGCACAAAGTGTATGCAGTCATCTGTGTATCAATACACCTGGGTCATACCGATGTGAGTGCCATCCTGGCTTTATAATGGAGGCAGATGGATACCAATGCAAGATCACAGGTAAAGTATTTTCAGTATGCAATCTAGAAGGATGTTCCAACATTAGTAAATGTAAGCAAGACTTTTTTTGGGGGTGGGGGTTCTAGTTTCCTTCATACAAGGGCAAGAATGCACAAAACTTCTGCAAACATTCTTTGTTAGTAGCTGATCTCTTTATAGGTGAACCATTCCTGTTGATGTCAGTCCAAACGGAGTTGTACATGTATGGCCTGCGCAGTAGAAGCCTTGATATCTTGGCATCTTCTGCCCAAAAGGCGATCTTGTCTATAGACTATGACTGGAGGGACCAGAAAGTCTTCTGGGTCAGTGTGGACACAGAAACAATCAGGTGGTCTTCCATGGACCAGAAAACTGCAGGAATCTTGATTAAAGGTACTTGGTGTGGTCACTTGGTATTACAACTGACAGGAACAGATTTAAAGACTTGCCATCTTGTTTCAGGTGTCCGGGCCGATTCTGTAGCTGTGGACTGGCTTGGAAGGAACCTATACTGGATTGATGGCGTGAATAGTCAAATAGTTGCTGTCAAACTTCTCAAAACTTCTGTCAAGTCATTGGACCAAAGTATCATCCTGGAGGAAGACTTGGATCAGCCTCGCTCTTTGGCTCTGCTACCACAAAAAGGGTTGGTGTTTTATTTGTATAAAGTCTTTAAGAATAAATTTTATAGAGATGACATTCCTACTTGTCTTCTAGGCTAATGTTTTGGACAGAAATTGGTAACCTTGTAAAGATTGAACGTGCTGGAATGGATGGGTCTGAGAGAAAGGCAGTGGTAAACTCTAGCTTGGGCTGGCCAGGTGGCATTGCAGTGGATATCATTTCAGAAAGGATTTTCTGGACGGATGAAAGGCTGGGTGCAATTGGTTCTGCCACACTGGATGGTGGTGAAATTAAGGTGAGTGTTAGATTACTTTCAGGCTTAACTGGAGACTTTTTAAATTTCCAGTAAAGGTTGGCTTACAAGATGCTAACTGGATTAGATTTGCAAGATGGTGACTTTTATTGTTATAACTTAAAACTATGCAGCAATTTCATTTGTACAAAAACATTAAATTGTCTCTCAGGTCTTCCAGCTGAAGGAAACTACAAATCCATTTTCTGTGACTGTCTTCAATGACCTGCTATTCTGGTCTGATGCAAAGAAAAGGGTAGTCCAAGCAGTTGATAAACTCTCTGGTAAGAACCGACAGGTTATACTGAAGAGACCAGGACAACCTTTTTCTGTGAAGGTGAGATTTTTACTACAGAAGTTAACTGTAGAATAAATGTGTAGGTGGATGTAAACTTTGGTAACACTTTGTTTTCAGATCATCCACCCTATAATTCAGATGGATACTGAGAGCCCTTGCAAGAAGATAGCCTGTTCCCATATATGCCTGTTGGCACCTAGACGCAAGGCTGTCTGCAAGTGTCCCCCTGGTCTTTTGCTGGCTGAAGATGGTCTGACTTGTTCCAGTCTAGTCAAATCGACATTCTTGCTGCTCTTGTCACCACCTACTGTGACAAAGGTGTTTTCTCTAGAAGTCTAAATGACAAATTTATATCATGTTGGGCTTTTTTTTTTTTTTTTTCCTTTGGTTTTAAATGGTTTATTACTGGGGACATATGAAAGAATGGTGGATGGCTAACATTCAGATTTATTTGAATAATGTCCATACAAAAGTGCTTTTACTTGATGGAGGAAAGATTTAAAAATGATAATGCAAAACTCTGGGTTTGGGTCATTCCAAATCCAAGAGGAAAAATGGATTCAATTGCTAGTTCAATATAGCCCTAAGGGCTTCCTTGGAACAAAGAATGTGGCTTGTTCCACTTTATTCTTGTGCTTCCTCCACAATGTTACAATCTTAACTGGTGCAAGATGTTAGACTGCAGCACTAATGCAAACCCTGTCAAATTTTTCTGCAGATCTACTTGCAGTCCCAACAACAGAATATAAAAGGCTGGCCAGAACACTTGGCATTACAGATCCCCAGCATTGGTGAGACAAGGATCTTGGATTACAGCACTCGTGAGAACACCCTCATTCTGACGGGTGACGATACAACTTCAGTTAACTCGTACAAGCTGAAACACAAAACTTTAGTTGCTCAGGGCCAGCTTCTGAAACTATTGGATGACCAAATCACTGCCATGGCACTTGACTGGGTAACCCTAAATGTATACTGGAGCAGCAACAAACAGACCCGGCTGCATGTCACTTCAAAAACTGGGGCATACACAGCCATTCTCATTAAAGAGGGGCTCACTGGAGTGAGTTCTATTGCCCTTCATCCTCAAACTGGAAAAATGTGTTTTACTAATCTAGATTTGAAAGTTCCTGGCAATAATGCTGCAATAGAATGTGCTCACATGGATGGTGGAGAGCATAAAGTTGTTTCTAAGCAAGCAGTTCAGCCTGCATCTCTAGCCTTTTCCAGTAATGGGGATACAATCTACTGGGCTAACACAGGTACAACTTCTTGGAAGATGATGGATTTTTTTTTCCTTTTTCAAATCTGCATAAAATTACCTCTAAATTTAAACAGGATCAGGAACAATCGGCTTGATCAAGACTGATGGCTCTGGATATCAGGAGCTAGAGGCTGGTGCTGGTCTGAGTGCTGTGGCAATTGGGGACAACATGCCATTCTGGATGACTGTTGATGGTGATGTACAGCTATAATAATTTGAGGAACCTACACACTTCATTTGTTTTAATGTCTCAATATAACATGAAAAACTTTTTATAATCGTCCCCAGACATGACAAGACTATGGTACAGAGAAGATCAGCAACAGAAGCTATGGTTTGAGGTTGACTCAAAAGTAATGGACTTGAAAGCCTTTAAGTCCACCCAGTCAGGTAAGTGAACAAATTCCCATGGGATGCAGTGTCACCCATAAAATCTAAAATGCAGTTATGTTCTGGAAAATTTCAGGTACCAACCAGTGTGCAAAAAACAATGGCAACTGTGAGCACCTGTGTCTTGCCACTCCAGCAGGCCGGACATGCAACTGTGCCCATGACTTTATTGCAAAAGATGCAACCTGCAGCCCCAGTCAAATCTGTTCACCTGATACCAGACAATGTCTGGACCAAACCTGCCTGCCAGCTGAGAAATTCTGTGACGGTCATGCTGACTGCTCTGATCACTCGGATGAAAACTGTATGAATACTCTATTTTTATCATTACTCATCCTAAAGCTCTGAACTGAAACCTGGCTTTTCTTTTAAGGTTCTGGTGTTGAGCAGGGATCAGGAACCAAAGTAGCTTCTCCTAGAAGTCCTCAAAGCACATTGTCTCCTCATACAGTACCCCCAAAGGAGGGGAAAAACTCTCTGGAAGATGGCAGTGAGATAAGGAACTTGGAAGCTCAGCAGTGTGACCAGGATCTTTGCAATGGGAATGGAAAATGTGTTGAAACCAATGGGGTCAGAACATGTGAATGTTTAGATGGCTATACTGGTGTCTCCTGCCAGGATGATGTGAAGAGCATGCAGGGACCAATCATCTATGGTGCAGCGGGTCTATGTGGCATAATCGTCATCATTGCTGTGATGGCAGTGGTTCTCAAAAAGAATGCTGCATCAAGGTTTCTACATTTGTTCTATATTGTTTCCCGTGTAATATAGCAGCAAGTTGTTGCAGATGTGACTCTTGTAGAAGTGTGACTAAAGTAATCTCTTAAATACAGGAGTACCCCAGAAGCAACAATGGATACCAGCATGTCTGACCTGGAGAAAAAAGTTGAATCACCCAGCAAAAATGCCCAGGCAGCTTCAGAGAAGGAGGTGAACATTGTGGAATCTAATGGTTGCTTGTTTAGTTGCAGTTTTAAGCTTGTGACTTATCTTTTTCTAATCTTTTGCAGGAACCAGTATCTTCTGTGGATTAAAGAAAACAAATTTTTAATAAACTGTTGGCATTTTCAATTTGCATCTGTTTCTTTCAAAGTGTTAAACAGGCTTGACACTGCTAGCATTTGTAATTGCACACAGCATTTAATTAGTTTACGTGAAATGTAGTTAGTTTAGGATTGAAGCAACTGGCAAACCAAAATGAAAATAAAAGGGTTCCATAGGTTTCAATGTATGATAGTAAAATTGGATTATAAGTTGAAGCTCATCATGCCCTTTAAAAGATTTTAATGTACCAGAAGTGTGCACTTAATCCAGGAACAAGGTCTAAAATTAACATTTTATTTTCTTTGCGTAATCCTAAATGCGCACAACTGCGTGCCATCACAAGTGTTTCAAGGGGTAAGGGTTGGCATTAATCAAGGTTGTACAGTAGAAACTACAATTCATAGCTATGTATATTGACTGGCTATTTGAGGGAAAAATTTAAATGACTGAGACCACAGACTTAAAATTGGGTGGCAAACTAAAAGGTCTTGGGTTTTTTTTTTCACAAGGATGTAATGTCTTTTAGCCAGCGTATGCCTGATGTCCCAGAATCTTCAAACACTGGCATACATGGTGTGTATATATATATTTTTTCCCCAATTCTGGCCGTATAAAGCATTCATAACAAGTCCAACAGCCTAACTTATAACACATGGGAGCGAAATACCACCAGCCATTGTCCTGAGGGGGGGGGGGGCAGCGACGCACCTGGCCCGCATAAAGATTTATTTTATCCGGTATTACCAGTGGTCTTTGTAATAGGAATAATCATACAAAATTGGTTTGTTTACCTCCAAACTATTCATGTGATAAGTTATGAAGTTGCTCTTGATTGACCTAGCTGTTTACTGCCTGCAAAAGGTTTGCAAGTCTCAGCAGATTTAGCATGTCTGCTAGGAAGTTTGTTGGCCGTAGGTGTGAACACAGGGAGGATCCATCACACTCACCTTCATGCTCACTATGATGGGGATGAAGTCTGGTATGTGAACGATCAGATAACTTTCCTGTAACTTAAGCTCCACATATGGCATATGCTCGCATATGTTGAAAGTTTGAATATGCTCAAAATTTCTTGACATATTTGTATGACGTGTTTCAGCGTGCTCATAACTTATACACAACATTGCTTATCTGTTTGCCAGCATTTTCCCCAGATTTTTCGTATTTCAGGCACACACTGGTCTAAATCAAGGTGTGACGGGCTTTAGATGTTGAAGCTTGGCCTATTTTTCAACATAGTCCTGTTTCTCTTACTGTGATTAACTATATGGTGCTCTGTCATCTTCTGACATGGGAGCTGGCTCAGAGCTCATCTGCCTGGTTGCATCTTTCCTGAACCAGGATTGACAGTTACCGGTAGCTTTTCTGTATCTGCTGCTTTTTCTATGTCAGCTTCGGTCTCCTTGAACCCCAGTTGGGGTAAGTAAATGGGACTTAAGAGGACTATGATCAAAGACCTGAGGAATGTCTGGCACATTCAACAGAGTAGTAGCAAGATTAACTCGGTAAAATACCAGACTGTATTTAAATGCATTACATGCAAACTTTGAAGAAATAAATCTGGAAAATCTCTGTATTGTAAAGCTCAAACTGAAACAACATAAATGGTGCTCAACCTTCTACAATTATTTGAAAACAACTGGAGATTTAAACAATAAAAAAAGTTTCTGATTAATAACCTAAAACTGTTTTATTCATAGCATTGTGTTAGACAATGGGGACTTAGATACTACATACTTGAAGTTGAGGAATATTTTGGTTTTGCATTATCTCCTTAGCACTCTAGTGTATCATTAGGCCCAAACTGTGACATCTAGATGTATTTAAAGCCAGGGCAAAATTCTTCCTATTGTTTACACTAAACCCACAAAGCATTTTGGTTATCAAACCACTTCTGGTGCATTCTTATTTTCCAGAAAGAATTTTAAATACTAGGATGCAGCTTCAATGGTTTTATTTACATTTTTTTTTGTTCAGGGTGGATTGTGAATTCTTAACCCCCATGTGTGAGTGAACAGCCATATAAAAACATGCATAGCTCAGATGTTCAGTCACTTAGGATATAGAAGACTCAAACTCTTCTTGGACATATACTTAAGGTAAGCATGAAAATTGTTCCTTTTTGTAGTACAGGCTTTATGATACAGAAACATTTGTTAGAATATATATGGGTCAGAATACATTTTGCATTGAAGTTGATGTCTCTAATTTTATTTTTAGATGATTAACTTGAGTTTTTTTTTCAGACTAGGAAACGTTTTTTGAGAATTTAATCGAAAAAAAGATTAAGTTTAAATCTCATATTTTCTTATATCTACGAAATGGTCCAAATTATGTATACAGTCTCAAATATATTCACCCGCAGATATTAGGTTAAATGTTGTTAAGCAACTTGAAGCAAAGTCACCATAAGCCTCAGGCAAAACTCTTCCTGGGTATTTAAAAAGACCTCTTGGCCAAAATTCTAGAGTTCTTTTAAATCAAATTCCTGAAAATTGACTTAATCAAATCAGTTTATTTATATTTTGTTTATTTACAACACATCATCTCAAGGGACTTTTAAAAATCAATTTAATCAGACAATTCAGACAGACTGGTTAAAAGGTTTTCTATATGGAAACCCAATGAAATTCCCTCCTTGATGATCATGAGGCAGCGTCCGCTATCACTCACATTGTCAATGGCTGGAAGAATGGAAGAAATCCCTCATTCAGAGCAAGCATCTATTAGCAGTAGAAAGGAAACCCTTGTTTAACAGGAGGAATGGAAATGCTAATTAAGCATGGTCCATAAATATTCTTTAGAATTGCATTTAGTTGCTTCCAGTGAAGTGCTGACTTGAACAGTTTTTCTTACATTACAGTACACTGACAGAGTGTTTATATTCTTTTTGGAAAGAGAAAAGAGGAAAATGGAAGTTGTGAGGGCTACGCTTTGGGCGGTGTTTACGTTGACAACGGTGACGTCTAAACCGGTGAGGAATTGTGCTGTATGACTTTCTTTCACTACAGAATAAATGAACCAATGACTTTCATTTTTTAACAGATTTGTTTAGATGTGGGAGATGATTTATCAAAATCTTCAGAGTCCAGCGAGTCAATGTCATCAGAGGAGACGGACCAGTTAAGCCCTTCACAGTCTGTGTTTATAGACACAGGCATTCAGACAGACCGCCTGGACTCCAGTCATTCAACCACCCTCGACACTGCAGCAGTGCCAATGCCAGAAGACCCACAGACATCCACAGACATTAATGCTTTACAACTCAACCCCTGTCAAACTGCTTTCCATATAGGCATTTCTCCTGACACTGCAGGGGACTGCCTTGACGCTGTTGTGATCATGGAACCAAAGGGCACCAGCACATATGAGGACCCTCAGCAGACAGCCACATCACCCAATCCCATGCAGGTCATTACACCAACACCTCTGTTGTTCTCCACAGACACATCCTTGATTATCCCTGATGAAGACACCCCTGCAGAAACTTCTGATACTTTTACCACCCAGCTGACAAACCCTGTGCAGGCTCCCCCTCGAGGAGACAGCAGATGAGCCTGATTGAACAACATAGTATTCTAAACACTAAAGCTTTGATTTTACATTTTCATTGGAGGGAATTTACTCATTATGGTTTCAGTGTAGGTAACTGCTACAAATATAAAAAGAAACATTTGACCTACAGTAAAGGTAGCATAACTGAACCGCTTTATTGGTTGAATCAATACATGGAAAAAAAGAAAAAGATGCTTTTTTCACGTAGAACAATAAAGTATAACTCTATGGAAATCTGTCATTGCAATTCATTAAACTACACATAATTACAATTTTTAATTGTGTTCTTGAATATCGGGAATTTAAAACATCAAACACAAGACAAACTGAAGCAATTAAATATTAAGCAATAAATACTCAATAGCTCCATTTATAACAGTTGAACTTTGTCAAATGCTCCACAATCAAACCACCTTGGGAACAAGAGAAAGGTACATCAATTTATCAACCATCTAAGATGTTTATACCTTTATAAGGAGGTCTTTCACTTAAAGGGTAAATTCCTATCCTTCAAAGTCTTTTAATCAAACATGGGTTTATTTTTTCTAAACAGAACCGTGTTGAGTATAAGAAAACTGAATCTTTGCCGAGCTTGACTGATCTTTGACAAGTGCTCATTGGAGATCCCAGCAAAGGCAACTCACTTATTTTCTTCATTTCAAGAAAATAGTCAATAATCGCAGGATTAAACATTAAAAATATTTTCTCATATTGATTGAATTTCGATCTGTTAAATACAGCCTCTGTGGCAACAAAATATCCTAAATAAAAGTCAGAAGCTTTTTCCGTCTCTGTCTATAAACACTCTGCTACATCCTCAGAGGAAGGCAGCCACATTGTCTTTGCTTTGCTAATAACTCTTTATCATTTAGAGGTTTGATGAGTGGAATGTATTTTTAGCAGTCTTAGTGCATATTTGCAATATAAGGCCTTAGGCAAATATGTATTATTATCCAATATTTTATAAAGTTAAGGTTTAAACATTTGTTGTTTTTTATGAGCTGCTTTTATGAGGATTAAATCTGTTAATACTAAACAGTGTGCTGGATTGAAAATTGTTCTCTGCAGCTGTAATGGAGCACTATATGATGCCATGTTACAACACACTAGTTTAAAAAAAAGTCTTCAATTTCACATGGAGTCTTAGGCTCAACTGCTGTTCTTTTTTAAAGTATTCACCCTCCACCTTTAATCTATTTTCTTACCTTTTAACATGTTAATCTAATTCATGTTGAATCTTTTCTAAGTGATAGATCTGCAAAAATAAATTTAAATTATATAAAAAAATAATAATCGGCATGTGAATATGTCAAATATGCTATGATGCCCTCAAAAAGATTAACTGCTTCCAATTACCTTCAAAAGTCACGTTAAAAGTGTCACCACACCTGTTATGCAAAGCCCCAGAAGCTAAAAAACCACTAAGCACCATCGAATCCAACTGCTTCCATTGGAAAGCACACACTACCACAGGACACCCGCTAACAGGGCTGTCCGCTAAAACTCACACAAACGGGCAAGGATAGCATTAATCTGAGAACAGAGACTAAATGTAACCCTGAGGCAGTGCAGTTTAGAGTAGAGATAGAGTATTTGTTCATAGTACCACACTATAAGCTGTACCCTCCACAGTGCTGAGCTCTATGGAAGAAATTCAAAACAAAAGCCATTCCTCAGGTCTTAAATAAGAGTAGTTTGGCTAAAAGGCTTATGGGAGACTCCCCAAATGCATGGAGCAGGGTGTTATGGTAAGATAAAACTACAATTTCAATTTATACTACCAAGAAAAACCCTTCCTGTTGGAATGGTTTTCAGCAGCAGGGATTAGGAAACTGGTCTAAGATAAAGAGAGGCTGATGGTGCTGAATCCTGGGATGTTCTTGAAGTAAACCAGCACCATTTTATGACTGGGATTGTTCACCTTCCAACAGGACAGACATGTCAAAATGGCTGATTCAAATCCAGCCGTCAGTTCAATCTAGAATGATTAAAAGGTAGCTGTTCACCCAAATCAACACGAAGCAGTCTGCAAGCTCAGAGATTTAGCTGAAGCAAATTGGAGCTGTAAACACAGCCAAAGATGGCTTTACTACGTACTGAGTTTAGGGGGTGGGTGTGGATGAAGCAGGTGGCAGTTTTCTGTCCTTTTGTTTGCTTCTCAATTAGCAGAATTATACATCTTCAAAGTTGTAACCAGAGGTAGGCAGGATCCCCAAAAATTGTAATTAAGAGTAGCACTACTTTATTTTTTTACACAAAGTAAAAAGTAGCCATCCAAGAAATTACTCAAGTAAAAGTAAATAAGTATTCCGTAAAAAAAAGGCTACTTCTGTACCAAGTAATTGTGGGATAGAAGCATGAGATTTAATGTTTATAAATGATGTTGGCAGAATTTATTTGCAAGTTCTGGTATTTTAAAGACTCAAATGCCTGAAAAATACAAATAAATGTCATGAATATAAAAGAACAAATTAGTGCAGAAGAAATACTTTTACCAATCCATTTTTTCATATTGTTACTCAATTAAATGTAACAAATTACTACCAACCTTTGGTTATATTAATGAAATGGCAGAAAAGCTATGGATTTCAATTCAAGGTTGGCAGGAGGATGAATATGAAATATGAAAAATGGCAAGGAGGGTGAACACTTTACAAAGTACGCCAAAAGAAGTTATCGTTTCCCGCTCCACGAGTTTCTTCCAGATCTGATATCAGATTGGTGCTTAAAATAAAAATTCTCTACCGCCTCCCACACAACCAGCTTTACAAGAAAAATGAAAGGCAAGAGGAGGTATGAAACATATGAAGCAGAAAGCTTAAATATTTTCAAAAGGATGGAGGCCTAATCTGCAGCCAGAATGAGGCTTTAGAGCCCAGGAGGAGTTAATTCATCAAGCTCTGAACCTGTGGAATACAAACTCTAGACTAGGACTGAAAGCACAATTGCTGAAAAAAGATCAATCTGACAGCCACGTTCTACAACAAACAGCTGTGATTAAGTGACATTACTGTACATCACTGCCAATTTTATATTTTTACCAAACTCAAGGTGTTCTTGAAAATTTGACATGCCATATATTGTACAAAAACTTATGATTAGCTATTAAACAGAGCTTATGGCACAAACTGTTAAATGCGTTAACAGAGTCAGTTATAACCCACAGTATGTCACTGTCTGAAAGCAATCAAGTCTATGACTGTAAACTGTCTGCAGGTATTGATAAGATATTCCTAGGATTTAACAGAGTCCTATCGCTGAGGCCTCTCTCTCACATGTTAAGATGAAGGACATGAATTGGATGGGTTTACCTTTTTAATACATTTAGAACAGTCTGTAATTTTATTAATATACATTGACACGTATGAGTGCACGAATTAAAAGTCAGTCTTCCATTAAAGCTTTTAATGTGGCATCTCTGATCCAGGCTTATCCTGCGGTTCTGGCTCATTGTCTGTGTACTGATCAGTGTGCTGCTGCTGCGGCTCCTGCTGCTGCGGCTCCTGCTGCTGCGGCTCCTGCTGCTGCGGCTCCTGCTGCTGCGGCTCCTGCTGCTGCTGGATGAGTCCTCCGTCTTGAGCTGTGTTGTAGGAGCCACATTCAGCGCACTTCATCCCCAACACATGAAAAGCCACGGTGCAGTGGGTCTGGCAGTCATTGCAAATTACCTGCAGGGAACCAAGTAAACAGCTGATGAGAGACACCTGAGGAAGAACTTTTAAAAGGCGTTTAAACTACTTAATTTGGATTCAAGTCATTCCTCATTGATTAAAGGGTCCTGCAAAGGTTTTTCATACAACTACAACAATTTCTCCAATATTCTCATGTTATATTCAACATTTTTTATGCTATATTTTCCTTTTACTTTGGTGGTTCATCCAATCTGAAGCCGCAGGAATAAAAAGATCAGCTTCTCCTAGTCTAACATGCTGGGTTCTTGACAGGAAAAGGGTGGCTCCTTTCATTGAAGTTACTTTTTTTATTGATTCTGTTTGTTTGAAGCAACTTCTTTTTTTGATTGAATAATAAAGACACAAATGTCCTACCCATTATATTGTCCAATCAAAAAACAATGTTACTTCAATTTAAAAAGTTGCTTTAAACAAAAAATACTGCACTTCTATCAAATTAAACATTTTCAAAGAAAAGCAGTGCTTAAATGTATTTTTTGAGTCTCAAATATATTTTTGCATTCAAATATTTTTTTTCTTTGATTAAAAGGTTTTATTTCATTGAAGTGAAGATTTTTTTAATTGAAAATGTATTATTTGATTGAAGAAACCTTTTTTTTTTGATTGAATAGTAAAAAAAAAAAATCTACCTTCATAGCGGCAAACTTTTTTTTCCGACCAAATGAGCAAGTGTAGATGTTTTAGCTTCATTTCACCAAAAAGTCACACATTGGCAGTAGAATCTTTTGCAGCCGATTTTTTTTTTCCAGCTGAATTTGAACCAGATGAAAATTCAGTGTAAGGAATTTAATGAATTTAAAGTCAATTTTTTTAAATTCTGTGCTAAAAAAATTCAGTGTTTAAAATTCGGTTTACAAAAAAAGGGAGATTTCAATTAGACTGCTTTTCATCCATAATGATCCTAGAAAAATATGCTGTTCTTGTCCGGAGCACCAGACCTCGGACATGCCACCAGGAGGCAGCGCAGGAAATCCTTGTTCAAAAAATCTCTCTGCTGCAACCAGCTGGTGAGGAATTTCCGGCTGCCATTTGAAGCAGCTGGAAGTGAATATAAAATGTTTTTAAAGTTTTTGTTAAAAACTGCAAGTACCAGAATATACAACTGAATATTTTTGGTCGACAGGTTTTAACATTTTGAGTTAATTTGGTAGTTCATAAAAGAAAATATTTTAGTTCAGCAATAATGGTCAGCGTTCGTTCTCTGTTCCTTCTACAAAATAATCCATTCTTCCGGTTTAACTGCCTTGATATTTATTTTTCATATGCAGAAGCTCTGCAGAAGCGACAATAGCTTGTACGTAGTGTCTGTCTTCCCAAAAAACTCCTGGATCGTTTCTGATTGGCTGACGCTCCAGTGTCCAGTGAACTGCAGCATCAAACGCTCGGATGCCAGAACGCTTGGATGCGCAGCTCCCGACGCGGTCCCCCATAGACTTTGCATGTAGATTTGATGTTTTGATGACCCTCAAAAAACACAGTGGGCCAAACCAGATGATGACAAGGCACTAAACTACATTGGCCAGAAAACAATAGTGTTTTGTTTCCTTGTCTGTATTTGCTTATGTGAAGTGCATGGATTGCCACTTGTTCCAAAGGTTAAATGTTTTGTGTGATAAGTTCATAAAGGTTTCTATTTTGTTTAAATGGAGACTTGTGTAACAGTTATAATTTTCTTATTTGTATCGTGTCAATGCAGGAAGAAAAAGCAATATCGGCTATAAAGCTCCCTCTACTTCTTAAGTAGTTTTGTATCAAGTTTGTATCTATATCAGTTTTCCGATGTGACCTTTCTCTTCTAATCATCTTGGTATAAATATGCTCACATGGAGAGATCTGTAACTCCAATTTAATAGGCAACAAAGCTTTTCTGGCTTACATTTCTCAGTCTCCTGAAAGCCAACCTTCTTTACATTAATGATGTCTTCCAGTTTTTTGAACCGTGCTCCTGAAGACACACTGCCCTGCATGTCCTGGATGTTTCCCAGCATTCACACACCTGAATTCCTTTGACAGCAGATTCACAGGGACTTTGCTTTGAGGACCAATGTTGAAAAAAGCTGGTGTGGTCTACTGACCTAGGTGGATGCCCTGAACTTAAGGAAACCAAGAAGGAATCTTTAAAAAATGTTTAAGAAAAAATGTAGGCAAAAAACTAAAATAAAGACTCTATAGTGTGCATGCTGTGCCTTTTGACGGTGCTGTGACACAGAAACACACCAAAGCTGTCGATTAAAAAAAATTGAATTGCATGAGCAGACAACCCAACAAATTAGGCCTAAATTGAAACAATCTGTGGCTGTAACAAAATAATACATTCAAGGGGTATGAATATTTATGTAAATAACTATAATTCTCCTTTAGAGTAATTTTTAATTTCTATTTCACATGATCATTTTGAATTAGATTCAGTCTGAGCAAAAACCATTATAACTTATCTTTGAGTCAATAAAGTAATCTAGAACTTCATAAAGTTGAATTGGATGAATGAACTCCAGACAGAGAAAAGAACCTGTTGACTTGATAGTGAGTTCTTACTTTGACAGTAGCACCTTGATATTCAGTGGGCATTGGTGTCTGGGCAATCTCCTTATCTATCAATTCCCAGTGTTCCTCCATTTTCCAAGCAGAATGCATGCACAGAGGACAGCGGTAAGCTCTAAAACAAACATGCAGACAAAGAAAGCAGCTTAAAGACTTCATTCAATAAACTGCGGCCTGATCATTCTAAATCTGAATGTAAATAAACTCTGAGGCCAGATCATTTAACTTGTGCCACAAAAACAATGTGGGCAAGTCTTTGACTAAAGTATTGGAATACTTTAGGAAAGAAAGGTTGCTTCCTGATAACATTGGAGGCTGAAAATATTCAAATTAAGTTAAAAATCAACAGCTACATAAAAAGAGCTTATGGGCTAATTTCAGCAAACTAAATTTAAAAAAAAAAAAAAAAAAAAAGACGTACCCTGTTCTGATCATGTCATCAAAGCAAGTCCTGTGAACAAAGACAAACGTTACATTTCATATCAAAGCAGCTGAACCGGCACTGACTGTTCCTGAGCCTGAAGGCTGAAGGCAGTGACCAGTCTGAGACAAAAACATGGTGGACGTCTAGCAGGTTAAAAAACTCACAGAGAATTTTAACATACAGATTAAGTCATCATTATTTGCATTAGATTCAGGGCACCTCCACTGATTTAGTGGAAACCACATACTAAGACACATACAATTAAAACCCTTCAGGACATTTTAAAGCAATACAATGACTTCCTGTCGACCGGTTAAAATCAAATGTTTTTCCTCTTACTTGTCTATTTGGTAGTTAAAGTGACCACATATTCTTAACAGGTTCTGTTTTCAGTGCATTTCATACAGGCATGTCATTGTTAATGTCCGACCTGTATTCCACGTGTAAATAACTCTCATGATGTAGCCTGTGCATCAGGTGCTGTGATGTATTTGAGTTTCTGGGACTAACAGTCTAGTTGGGACTAGCTTTAGCCTTTAGCTATAAAAACTCCTGGGTATATACAGTAGAATAAAAATATATATTTTTTTACGGCAGATAATTTTTTTTTTGGCTTTAATTCACAGCAGCTTTGATGGCAGAATCATAACCATATCAATATTAAACCTCTTTTTTTAGAAACAATATTTAAGCCAACACTAGTAATAAACTTACTTGGATAATGTCAGATAATCAATTAATTGATCACCTGAAAAGGTTCACATGAAAAATTTTCAAAGGGGCATGCTTAAAAAAAAAAATTATCTTATTTGCTGCATTGAAAGCCGCATCTAAACTGTGGAGGAATGCATTGTTCAACCTCCCCTAATGAAAAATTACTGCACACCTCATACTACCTCTTCTAACAAAAAAGTTTCTGTTTCTGAATTCTCCTCTGTACTGTTTTCTTTTTAACTTAATTTTCTGTAAAACTCACATAAATAATCGGAAAATATGTTTTTGCACTTAAAAAAACAAATTTTTATCATTTTGAAAGCATTATGGCAGCTTTATTTTAATCATTCCACCAATCACTGGTCCTACATTCTAGTTAGACACACAATAATAACTGATGATATAAACCAGTCTTACTTGTGTAAAAGATGGCCGCAAGGAAGAACATGAGCTCCAATCCTGGATGTGTGTATATCCTTTGCATAGACAAACAAAACATTTTAGATGAAAAGATTAATTCCCAACAAAACCTGTAGAAAAAACACATCAACACTGTACATGTGCGATTACCTCCATACACACTGGGCAGTTCTGCCTAGATACGTTCTCGACACACTGAAATAAAGAACACCAGCCAATAAGAAAATACAAAAATGTAACATGTACATCATTAAAAATAAAATAAAAAAAAAATAAAAAAAACTCACCTTGTGGTTTCCTCGCAGATCCTGAGCTAAACACAAATTGCACTTCTCACAGTGAAAGTACTTCTCTCTGGGCCCAATCCTGTAGAGGAAAAAGCAGAAGTGATTTTCTTTGAAAGTTTAGCTCGCGCTTTGTTCTGGGGATTCTGCATCACAACTATAAATCTATTGTCTTTGACAGATGCCTTAAGGGAACAAATTTAACGATGCTGCTTCGTTAAATGGTCCACTACCTGTAATGTGGAAAAAAAAAAGAGCATCACATTAAATACAACTGTCATGTCTGTTACAAATCAATTAAGAAAATAGTGATTCTTGATTATCTTTTCTAAAAAAAATATTTCAAAAAGCAAACACCATAAAACCCTTAGTTATTTGTACAACTGCTCACCTGCATATCCCACACGGCTGACAGTGGTACTGCTTCTTATCCTTGTCAAACAGGTGACAGATGTCGCAGTAATACTCCCCAAACTGCACATGGCACTGCTGACAGTTCTTCTGAGCCTAGAGGACCGAGAATAAACAATTTACTTGGACCTCCAGAATGAACTGAGAGCTAATCACAGATCAGAACAGAGACTTGAATAGAACATGTAACTTTTTTAGTCCTAGAATGACGACTGTTTGAGTCAGAAGTTTACAACCATCCATTAGAGTTTGAATGAAAGTGAGGGTAATTTGTTAATTGTTGATTTTTACACATTGAACTGTGTGCAAAAGTTCCAAATAGTTGGGGAGGTTCGCACCGCCATGACAAACATCAGCATTAATCAGTAAGCTCTGGTGATAATGGTTGTTATCGGGGATTTTGAAGAAAAGAAAAAGTCAAATATCCAGCTGTTATTTGTCCATAAGGCTGCTGATGGTTTCACAAATGGTGTGCATGAACTGTTTAAAAATAAATAAATAAAACTTTTAAAGCTGCTTGTTGTGTACCATAATTTGACTGTAGCAAAATGGCATCATTAAAAGCAAAATTTTAAAGCACAATAACACTGATGATGACTGTATCTAAACCTCTGACCAGAATCAGAATTTCTTTATTGTAGCACAACAAAATGTCAAATAGTTCTAACAGGCTCACAAAAAAACACAAACAAAAAAGCATCTAAATAAAATAAAGCAGTTAGCAGGGGAGGGGATATAAAGAGATAAGAGAATAAAACACTAAATATAGAATAAAAGATAGGAATTTAAATTTAAAAAAACTACCAGTTATTCCAGGAATTTTGGACGTGAACAATAATACACTTGATGTGTAACAGAATGTTTTTCTGTTGCAATGGGAATGGTGATTAACCTTTGTTCAGGGTTAGGTTGCATTTCCTGCATTCAGCTTCATTCATTTTTATTTACTTCAGGTTATATATTTAGTGCCAGCCAGTTCATAACATGTGTCATCTATAAGCAAAGAACTTTACTTTCAATAAATTTCTCTTAATCAATATGAAGAGGAATCAATTATTTTTTATAAAAATGTATCCCATTCTAATAATACCTTATAAACCACCAACATGCTTTCTAAATTAAATTAAATATTTTCCTAAGACTGTCCCTGGGCTCTGTCTATCTCATTTACCTTCTGCAGGGTCTCACACTCGGAGCACAGAACCTCTCTGACTTTGAAGCGATCCATCTGGTGGTTTTCTTCTGCATCGTGGCAGAGTCGACACACATACAGTTTCCCACAGCATGGAGCCTGAGAAAAACAAAACGCACCTTCATCAAACAATCACAAAACAGTATGTTTACCGCAGTAACTTTGATGAGTATTTACTGATTAGTTTGCCTTTCAAGTTAGTAGCCCTATTTCTGTTCAATTAGTACTTTGCCATCTTAAATGGAGGAAAAAAATAGAATTCATTGCAGTTTTAAAACAGTACGATTAGTCCTTTGTCCTTTTTTATGCCACCCAATAGTCAAAAATCTGTAGTAAAGAACATAATCCTGAAACTTAAATAAGTTGTGCAGGAAAGAAAAGCCCTTCTTGATCTTTCAGGTTTTCAATGTGAAGGACAGAAAGATTTGCACATTATTTTAGATCAGTCACAGTGTGGTTACCTGTAGGTCCTTCCAATGCCTCATTTTATAAAAAAAAATGCTGTCCTACACAGAGTAGGTAAAAGGGCACAGTTAAGTGGCATAGCTTCAAAAACACTTAAGATTAGATTTCCAATTTAAGATATAAATTTAAATTTAAGATACATTTATTGGATGTAAGCTTCAGATATAAGATATAGTTTAGATATAAATTTAGGATTTAGAAATAAATGTCACATACATATATAAATTTGGCCTGTAGAAATAGATTTAATAAACTAATATAAATATTTATACATGCGTTAAACACCAATGCACAGTTTTCCACAAAAGGAAAACTTTTCTCACAAAATGTAAAAGAAAAAGTGCTAAATGTAGAGTGTCTGGTAAATAACTTTTTAAATAATTTACTACATTTCTAAGTTCTGCGCATCATAATTTTATTTTGTTTTAAGTTTGAGTCTGGGAGCAACATAATAGGCAGTAATTATTGATGTGATTTCCCAAAAATGTAATGTGTAATATGCCTTCTTTGCACTGTCAATATTTCATACTGTACACCTAATAGTAATGTTATAATGCTCCTACATGGATCCATTTAATCCACAATTTTCCTCAGGGTAATGGCTATATCTAATATCTAAGGAAAACCAGCTGATTGCATCGAATCCCTGAAAGAAATGGACTGTACAAACTTTCTGAAAACTTCTATTTAAATAAAAATTGCTTCATAGATCATATGTATACAATTTAGACTTGGTAATTGATTTTGCCATTTTTGGCGCCTTATTCCATCCTATTTATTATCTGTTCTGAATTTCTGCCCAAATTCATTCACTGACTGTGCGGCAACTTGATGTCATCTAATTGATTCTAAATGTACTGAATGACTAAAGTGAAATTAGAATATGGTGAACCTTGGAGATGTTAATATGTTACATTAAATTGTAAAATTCTAATAAACTCCTATAAGAAATTAATTAGTAAAGTGTCCTAAATGTGTAAAATGGGAAAGCTGCGTCTAGGTGACTCGCATGCAGCGGCTAAGCTAACTTGTTAGATAGTACCAACACTACGGATAAGACCATGAGTTTCTTCTTTGGTTGTTTTTGCAATGAAAACTTATGAATTTTTTTTATATGAAACAATAACTGATAAGTCACGGTAACGTTATGTAATAACATTGTCCGAACCAAGCAATGCTTGAGTCACAAACAGGAGAGCACCGATGCAGCGTCAAAACGGTTCATAACTGGACAACAAGTTTCTTCTCAACCGATTAATGTTTTAGTTAGGCATGGCAAGAAAAGTATTTTTCTAAGGTTCACTCACTTTCAATAGACAACTGCGAACATAATGCTTACAGCCGACGGGCGAGGCCATGTTTACTCAGACATGTATCTCTTCTTCGGGTGCTTTCTGTTACCCACCCCCCTTCTTCTTCTTGATTTTCGCCTATCGCGCGTTTGCAATACTGCCATCTGCTGGACTGAAAAGTAAGCAGAACTGCTACATTAACTTCTGGGTCAATTTAAACAAACACACAAACAAATAAATAAATGTGCTCGTGTTCCTGAGTTTAACAGGAACACATTTCTATTTCATAAGAATCAATTAAATGAATTTGGATTACTGAGAAAGAAGCTTTTTCGAGATTTGCCTACATTATAGCTTCAGGATCAAGATGATGGTATTTTTTGAGACAAATATTTCTTTAGGAGTAGGTTCACTGCTTTTTTTTGTTGTTTTTTTTTTGTTACTTTTTTCGGGTAATGCCATTTGAAATTATTGCTGCTCTTGCATCTAGACTTTAGACTTAAACAAACTTTATTAAATATCGTTTTGTACAGATCTCATGAAATTTCTATTTCTTAGAGTGCAGCAGTGATTGGGCATGTAAAGAATTTCTGGCTACTCTACCCATTGGATAAATTAACTGACTAAAGAACAGATTTGTTCAAACCAAAAAGTAAATGAAATTTAATTTATATTTAAAGCGGCAATTCACAACACATGTCATGTCAAGGCACTTTACAGTTCACCAGATCATACAGTCAAATTGAGTCAAAGTTTTCTATCTAATGAAAACCAGTTGATTGCATCGACTCATTGACTAGAATGCAATCCCTCACACTAAGCATGCTTGTAGCGACAGCGGAGAGGAAAAACTCCCCTTTAAAAGAAAGAGAAACCTCCAGCAGAACCAGGCTCAGTGTGAACGGCCATCTGTCGAGGCCGACTGGGGTTCAAGGAGACAGAAGCAGAGATTCAAAAAGCAACTGCGAAAGGCAGCCCCATCCAGGAAACACACAGCCAGGCAGACGAGCTCCGAGCCAACTCCTATGTCAGAGGATGAAGAGAGCACACCCAGCTAGTCACAGTCAAAGAAACAGGACTACACTGAAAAATAGGCAGATCTCGAACATCTATAAACAAAGGTGTTGATGGCAGAAGCACAGCTGATATTCCTCTCCAGAATTGTGTCACAGCCAAACAGGAACAGATGAGGTGAAGGTACTATGAGAAAAAGCAGAGAGAGTATAACATTAGAGATTGAACAAACAGACTCTGTAGAGTGGGAGAGTAAGGATAGAATGAAGCAAAAATGAGGAAATAGGGGTTCCCATGTCCTCCAGAAGTCTAAACCTATAGCAACATAACTATAGCGATAGCTCAGGATAATCTGAGCCACTCTACCTAAAAGCTTAATCAAAAAGGAAAGTTTTAAGCCTAGCCTTAAAAGTAGACAGGGTGTCTGCCTCACTGATTAAAACTGGTAGTTGGTTCCACAGGAGAGGAGCCTGATAACGAAAAGATCTGCCTCCCATTCTATTTTTAGAAATTCTACGAACCACTAGTAAACCTGCAGATTGACAGCGAAGTGCTCTGTTAGGGACATACGGAACAATCAGATCTCTGATATAAGATGGAGCTTGGCCATTTAAGGCTTTATATGTGAGGATGAGGATTTTAAATTCTATTCTTGATTTAACAGGAAGCCAATGAAGAGAAGCCATGATAGGAGAGATATGATCTCTCTTTTTAATTTTCATCAGAACTCTGGCTGCAGCATTTTGGATCAGCTGAAGGGTTTTAACTACAGTTTGTGGACTTCCTGATAGTAAAGAATTACAATACTCCAGCCTTGAAGTAACAAATGCATGGACTAGTTTCTCAGCATCACCCCTGGACAGGATATTTCTAATTTTTGGAATATTCCTCAGATGAAAGAAGGAAATTCTAGAAACCTCTTTTATATGGGATTTAAATGACAGGTTCTGATCAAAAATAACACCAAGATTTTTTACTTTATTATCTGAAATCAGTTTAATCCCATCCAAATAAAGTGCCTGACTAATCAGCTTCTTTTTCAAAGACTCTGGTCCAAAGACTATAACTTCAGTTTTGTCTGCATCCAGGAGCAGAAAGTTAAGAGTCATCCAGGTTTTTATGTCTTCGAGACATGCCTGTAATCTATGTAATGGATTAGCTTCTATTGGATTTATAGACAGATTCAGCTGAGTATTATCAGCATAACAGTGAAAATGAATCCCATGCTGACTAATAACTCTACCGATTGGGAGCATATATATAGTAAAGAGAATTGGTCCTAGCACTGATCCCTGTGGTACTCCACAGATAACCTTTGAGCATGTGGAAGATCTGTCATTAACGTGAACAAACGTTAATTAGATAGATCGATCAAATAGAGAAGATTTAAACCAGTCCAGAGGTGTTCTTTTTATTCCTACAAATTATTCAAGTTTTCTAAAAGAATATTATGGTCAGCTGTATCAAATGCAGCACTGAGATCTAACAGGACAAGTACAGATACAAGTCCATTATCTGAGACCATGAGAATATCATTAGCAACCTTCACCAGAGCTGTTTCAGTGCTATGATGAGCTCTAAAGCCAGATTGAAACTCTTCATCGTTGATGTATGTTATCGCACAATTGTTTGGCAACTACTTTTTCAAGAATTTTAGATAACAAAGGAAAATTGGATATAGGTCTATAATTGACCAAGTCATCTGGATCAAGAGACGGTTTCTTAAGCAAAGGTTTAATTACAGCAACTGTAAAAGCCTTTGGTACATATCCCTGTAACAGAGATAGATTAATCACATCTAAAATGGAGGAGGAGATCAAAGGAAATGCTTTCTTAAATAACCTGTTTGGAACTGGATCTGACATACACGTTGAATCCTATACAAGTTGAAGGCTTAGATGAAGACAATAGTTTTGCTAACTCTGAAAGTTAAACTGGATCTAAGCAGACTCTATGGCTACCTCAAATGCTGCCTTACCTTCCAGAGATAAAACTATCATACTTAGAGGAGTGCTAATGATGTTATTTTTAATAAAATCAATCTTATTTATAAAGAATCTCATAAAATCATTACTGCTAAGAGCAGGTGGAATGGACGGTTCAACAGAGCTATGGCTCTGTGTGAGTTTGGCAACTGTATTAAAAACTATATCTAGGATTATTCTTATTATCCTCTATTAATGGGGAGAAATATGCTACTCTAGCTTTACAAAGAGTCCTCTTTTACAGCAGTAAACTATTTTTGCAGACTAGGTAGGATTCCCGTAGGCCTGCGCGATTTTCTCTCCAGTTTCCTAGCATTTTGCTTCAAAGTGCGCAGCTCTGCATTAAACCAAGGAGCCAGCCCTTTGTTTTTAACGTTTTTCATTTTCAAAGGGGCTGCATTGTCTAAGGCAGTACACAGAGAACTAGCAACCCAATAACCCCAAAAAGAAACCATAGAGACACACAGGTACAGTTTAGTATTATTTTATATCCTCTGAGCTCTTTGATTCATGTTCAGGTCAGATGAACATACAATGAACAGAAATTGTAGTCATTTGGAGAACTTTGTGCTATTTTTTTGTACTTTCATATCAATGGCTCTGGATGTTTGAATCGATATTAGCTGCAACTATGTATGTTTTGGAGTAGATAAACTTGACTGGACTACACAGATCTGACTTCAATGTGATCAACTTTTGGATAAAATAAAACAGATGCTCAATGTCTAGTTTTCGCATCTAAAGATGTCTTTGCAGCAATCCCTTACATGGAGCATCCATGTAAAATAAACCAATTCTTACAAAATATTCATTTAAAATTTCCCACAGGCCATGCAAGGAATACAAGACATATATGGCAGAAGACCTTATAGTCAGATACGGCTAATATAATTTACTACAAAAAGCCGATACCATATCATCACAAGAAGTACCACAAAATACCATTCAAATTGTTAAACGTGGTAGTATCATGGTGAAGGGGGAGGAAGTTTGCCAAAGTCATGAGAGAAATTGGATGAGGATACAAACGTAGCAATCCTTGAAATAAAACTGTTATAGAGGCCAAAATGACTTTAAACTGGGGATGGGTTTCCATCAAGGCAACAACACTAAACATACAGCCAGAGCCGCAACAGAATTGTTTAGAATTCAAATAAACAAACGGATCCGGCTGAAGTTTGCATCCGATTGTTATTTACTAACAGAATTTGAATCATTGATTGTTGCTACTATACTTTCAAAAACTACAACATGCCCTAAAAGAGCCAAATAAGTAAGGGATGTAATAGAAAGCAGATATGAATTCCTTATACAAAACAAAGGAGTTGTTGTAGCCACATTGTTTGCCAAAACGGAAGCTACAGTCCTAGCTTTCGCCAACTTCGGCTTCTTGCCTTGAAATATCTGTTCATAAAAGCAATGAAAATCCCTAGGAAAATCAGAAACATTAAATTGATCACCATTCTAGTCTGAACCATGAATGTACAAATAACAAATGGCAATACAAAAACTGCAACGTACCATTACAGATATCCCTCATTTGCCTTCAGCTTCTGTTGTTCATCTTTTCCTGATTAAATTCCACTGTTTTCAATCTGTTGTACTGTATGAGCTGATCTACAGTTCATTTTTCCCTTGTTTTTCCATTCTCCTGCCCTGAGTGTCAGCTATTCAGCAAAGCCTGATGAGTTTATGCTCTGAAACCTCTTATATGAGGTTGAAACAGTCTTTACCTTTTCAAAAACACATTCTGGAACCCGACTGGGCTCTGAGCTGTGTTGGTGAAAAGGCCTAATAGTGTCCTGGTTCCTCAACACTTGAAGCAGACCTTGTTTGATGTTCCATGTTCATTCGCTCTCAAATTATGAGGTAGGGACACAGCCTTAATGGTTTGCCCAATGTTACAACTGTGGAAGGCACCTGGATTGTACAGAGGAAGTTTAAACATGAAAGGTCCACTTGCCCTACACATTAATTATGTGGTTTAGAGCAGTCCTTAATGTGGGGGACCCTCCATGGGAACGTGCTAACAGGAGGTTAGTACTTAGGATTCAATAAATGGGTAAGGAGTCATGAGTCGATACAATTAGCTTTTTTTCCTTAGATAGACAAACTTAGAGCCCATCTGACTATATGATCTAATTGAATGTTCTCTGTAGAATCCTTTGTGATTTAACACCTCGCTGGACCGATCCGTAGTGCCAGCATGCTTCAAGTCTGCCACCATCATTCCGGTCCCACAGGAGCCTCAGATCACCTCACTCAATGATTACCGGCCTGTTGCATCGACTCCAATCATGAGGAAGTGCTTTGAAAGACTGGTTAAAGAACACATCGTCTCCAGTCTCCCCCCAGCATTCGACCCGCTCTAGTTCGCCTACGGACAGAACACCTCCACGGAGGACACTATCTCTTCTGCTCTCCACCTGAGCCTGGCACACCTGGAGGAGAAGAACACCCACTTGTGGTTGTTGTTCCTGGACGTCAGTTCAGCTTCCAACAACATCACCCCACAGCATCTGATGGGCCAATTGGAACAGCTGGGCTTCAATACACCCCTCTGCAATTGTCTGCTAGACTTCCTCAGAGACAGACGTCAGTCAGTCCGGAATGGACAGAACACCACTTATCACCACTGGTCATCAGTCTAAGCACAGGCTCCCCTCAGGGCTGTGCCTGAGCCCCCTGCTGTTCACCCTGATGACACATGACTGCGCCCCAGGTTCACCACCAATCACATCATGAAGTTTGCAGACGACACCACGGTGGTGGCCCTCATCAGAGATGACAACGACCAGAACTACATAAAGGAAGTACAGCAGGTGGTGGACTGGTGCAAAGATAACAGCCTGATCCTGAACGTGGAAAAGACAAAGGAGATCATCTTTGACTTCAGGAAGAACCGGTCTAACCACGCTCCACTGATGATCAACATCTCAGCTGTAGAGGTGGTCAGCAAGACCAAATTCCTGGGGGTGCACATCACAGACATCATCAACTGCACTATGAACACCACCTCACTGGTCAAAAGGGCACAGAAGTGCATGAACTTCCTGCGAAGAATGAGGAGAGCCCACCTGCCCCCACCATCCTCATCACCTTCTACAGAAGCACCATAGGGAGCGTTCTCCCAGCTGCTCTCTGGAAAAAGGCTTCGAAGCATCCGATGCAGGTCCAGCAGGTTCTATAACAGTTTCTTCCCCACTTCCATTGGAATGCTAAATGTTGTATAAAGTGAGGTTATAAAAAAAAAAAAACAACCAACTCATAAACAGTCGTATGTTGACATTTATCACTGCTGCTTACTTTTAATCAAAATGTCTCGAGAGCTGTATAGAACGTAATATCTCTTTGTATACTCTTTGTGTGTACAAAATGACAATAAAGTCTAAGAAGAAAAACCCGCCCCATGTTACAGAAAACCCTCCAAAATCAAAATAACTCAAAATTTTTTTTTACATTTGCCTGGACATTAAATCCCAATGACCGAAATAGTTTTGTGCCAGTTTTATAACGAAGCCATGCTAATCAGAAAGTTACAACTGTAGTTTAGTGGTAGCATTCGAAAATACAACACAAAAATCATAAAACAATGTATGGGTCAAAGATGAAACAATATCTTCTGACAGTTGTCATATCCATGCGGCGCCGCTGGTGTAGTGGTATCATGCAAGATTCCCATTCTTGCGACCCGGGTTCGATTCCCGGGCGGCGCACTCTTTTTATTTTCCATAGAGATATCTGCTTTTCAAAGTAGCAGATTTCGCTCCTACGCACAAGAAATGCGTTTCAAGATTTTTTTTTTTTTTTTACTGTAAACAAACCAATTGTGTTATCTCTCAAAATGAAGCTAACCAATTAACAAAAAATGATTCGTGGGAAAATACATATTGCACGGGCTCGTTTTGTAATGTAACAGTGTGTGAAATTTCAGTGGATGTAAAACAGATGTGGACACGCATCTTTGTGTGCGTGAAGGAGCGCTCGATTTTTCTCTTTTCAGCGCGCTTGTAGTTTGACGTTACTGACGCTGCTCCTCCGCCATCTTCAACTTCCTATTGTTTGCATCAGACAGAGAGAGGGGGTTGTATGCTGCAAGCGAGACACCAGAGTCGGACACGGCTTTCTCGTTGAACCGAAGATATACCACCTGTGCTCCAGGTATTTCGGGTTCAGTTCAGACCTGTTGTATGTCACTGGAATAAAGCCCCCTCCCAGGACTTGACCACTGAACCCCGACGATGGACGACGAGCAGCCTAGAACCTTGTGAGTAACAGTGGCCCAGGCTATGTCCTGGAATGCCCAGGCTTCGTCTAGTTACTGCAAAAATGTTTCCACGTTGTTACAATTAGGAAGATGTACACCTTTACAATTTAACGGACTGTTTTTTCCCCCGAATTTCTTTTGTTTCCATTTGTCACCGACGCAACCTTGAAAGGAACAAAAATATTTTTTGAGTAAATCTGACTAAAAGCGTTAATTGTAATTGCGACTAAAATATATGGAAACACTTTAAATTGATACTGAGTAGCTAGCTAGATCTAGAATTGGCTAAAGATATAACACAATGTGTCACATATCTAGCAATAAGGTTTATATTAACAACAACCATTGTGTTTTGAAAAATAGATGTGATGTTTCTGAAATATCAACTAGTTTGTTTAAAGTTTAGTTATATCCAAAATTTAACCCGAGGCCTGTTTCGACCGGTTAGCGAGATCTTTAGCCTAACTAGCTAGCAGACGAGCCACGTCAACGCGCTCACAGACCACAACGGGCACCCCTGACTTACAGGGTGGTCTTTTTAAGAATTAGGGTTAGTTGTGGAGAATATAATCTATCCCCATCTTAACTGTCCATTATTATTTAGTTTATACTTTTGTTTACATCAGAAATTGCTGTGAATGTTGCTATCCCGGTGAACTAGCCTTTGTTTGCGTGCTACTTCCTGTTTAGCAGGGACTCAGTTCGACCATTTCTCTGTCTTCGTAGGTATGTAGGAAATCTGTCCAGGGATGTCACTGAGCCCCTCATTCTACAGGTCTTCCAACAGATAGGGCCCTGCAAGAGCTGTAAAATGATCAATGATGTAAGTGGGTTTTTCAACCATATTTTATACATAAAAACGTCAAATGACTAAATACTAAAGATGCACCAGTGGTCGATTTTTAACCTGAAACTTATAGTTTTTGTATGTTGTGAGTCCTTTTAGCTCATATAAATTTCTTTAAACAAACTAAAACGAGCAATATTGTTTCAAACTCACGACTAGTTCATTATTAACTATCTTCCTTAAAAGGTCACTGTCACATAAAGCTGTTTTCTATTTATTCAAATAGAAAACAGCTTTCCAGGCTGGATGAAATCAGTCATATTAACAAGTGGAGCAGAGACAAAATGCCTTGTGTGTGTGAGAGCTTCCTGCATTCCCCAACTTTACAATTAAATGTTATGTGTTTCGATAAAGAAACACATTAAATATTAAAATGCTAAAGATGGTTCCAAACAATCTTTAGGTTTTTTTTTTAATCAGGGCTGGCCACCGGATTCTGTGTGTTTTACCTGTGGAATAGGTTCAAATCCATTGCTAATGTTGATAACTCATTTAGGTTGATCTTAGGAACAACTCTGATCGTTATCAGCCCTGGTTAGGGTTAGTCAAGCATTAAATTTCTATTACTGACTATTTTCTATGTGCATCTCTAGTATATACCTGCTGCTATGTTTCAGGTAAAGCAGACCTGACACACCAGGCTGCTGTGAGTTATTTGCAATTGGTAAAATATTGATTTTTGATTAATGGTTTCTACTATTGACAGACTGCTGGAAATGATCCATACTGCTTTGTGGAGTTCTATGATCACAGGCATGCTGCTGCCTCATTGGCAGCCATGAATGGAAGGAAAATTTTGGGTAAGGTAAGCTATCGTATCTACAGGGTGAGTGGGGATTGGGCATAAAGAACCTGGGTATTACAGAAGAAAAAATACCATTTTATAGATGTACTTTATAATGGATTATTCATGCAGAACATGAATAGGGAAATAAAGATTGATTATTTGAATTATGAGTACTTTAGAATATAGCTCTGAAGTTGGATCTGATTTTATATATATATATATATATATATATATGTATATGTGTGTGTGTGTGTCTGGGTAAAATATAAGAAATGCAAACTTAACATCTTAATATTTTATGGTCAAAAATATTTTTTACTCCATTGTTTCATAAAGCCAAGTTATCAAAAACGGTGAAGTAAACTGCAAACAGTTTAAGTTCTTAAATCGTAAGGGTGTGTTTCAGCCAATTTTTGAGGTAGTCTTATTGGGAAAGTTTAACTTTTTAGTTTAAACATTCTCCATCTGGTGCCTTCTTTCTCTGTTTTGCTTTTAGGAGGTGAAGGTGAACTGGGCAACAACACCATCCAGCCAGAAAAAAGACACAAGCAGTAAGTACCTGTGCTTCATGGTGGGGGTCTTCCAATACCATTGAAATAAATCGGGTAGCATGCTGGTGAAGATTCTCAGTCATCCAGGTCATAGTCGTTCCGAAAAAATTTTTTTTTTAAAACAATCCACTGGACTTTGTCTCCAATTTTGAAGAAACGTTCAAAAATGTTTTTAATTAAAATAGCTGCCTGGGTGGGAAAATCAGGTAGCAGACAAAAAATAATAAAAAAGTTGTGAATGTTTTTTTTTTCAGTAACTATTGTGAGAAGATTTTCTTGTATGATCTGTTGAGAAAGGAAAAAAAAAAACGGCTTTTCCCTTTATAGATCACTTTCATGTGTTCGTTGGAGACCTCAGTCCAGAGATAACAACAGAAGACGTCAAAGCTGCCTTTGCTCCTTTCGGCAGGATATCGTAAGTGTCAAGCTCTAAACGGGTTGATACCTTTATTGAAACAGTCTTAAATACTCCTCTGATACCAGAAAGCTACACATCATCCATTCCTGCTAGGCTAGTGATAGTTTGTCAATCCCTTTAAATAAAAGTTAAAGTTGTGCTAGTTCAGTATGCTCTTATTGGATTCTGCACATAGGTTTCTATAAGTACAGTATCCGTCCTAAGTTAGGAACAACTATAAAGCTTTTTTTTTACAGAGTAATTTCCTTTTATGACCAGAATAAAATAAAATGTTTCACTTACATTTTTTAAATGTTGAGGGGTCAGTTAGCCATAACTCTCGTAAACAAGTTCTGATGTTAATACTATTTAAATAAGGCATACTGGCCATACAATAATTCTACATCTTTCTTTATTTTATACAGCACAGGTTAGATGTCTAACTATCTCAGTATGTCCATCCATAGTCTAATAAGTTATTCACAGATATTTGTTTGCATATTATTGGTAAGTGGCACTTTAACGACATGCCTTGTTGGGTCTCTTCTTGGTGATCATGGCTTTTTTGTCTCTGACATTTTTTTTGTAATTGAACTTCTGGAAATAAATTGTATACCTTTGAATATCATTTATTCTGTCTCTAAGTGGTGCCACATTTGTAAGGTAAATTGGCTTGTGTGTTGAGTGGCAGAGATGAGAATTTGCCATGGAAAATGCTTGGAAACCTGTCTGCTAAATGGGTTTTTAACAGAGTAATTGAGTGGAGCAGCATCTTCTTAACTTTAAAAACACATCTGGGGACCATTAAAGGCGGGGTTGATGAGGAGAGGAAAGGGAAAGTAGCAATCTTGTATTTCCTCTCCTAGGGAAGATGCTTCGTCCTGCAAATTGTGTAAGCAGAGGTTCTTTAATCACAGATTAATCTGGGAATGTAGAGAGTGAAATAAAAAATAATCAGCTGTATACAGTTTTTGTTGTTGTGCTGCTTGTACAACACTGATGTTGGAGCTGTGCTAAGGACTTGTTTTTTTGTCAACAGAGATGCTCGAGTTGTGAAGGATATGGCTACAGGGAAATCTAAAGGCTATGGCTTTGTGTCTTTTTTCAATAAATGGGTAAGGAGTCATCACTGTTGTAACTAGCATAGTTGGTCATCCCATAGGAAGCATCGTTTTTTTATTTAAAACGCAGCTTTCTATGGAGAGCTTTGTGGTTCCTGCCTTTAGGTGGAATTTTAGACGATAACCTGATTGTTTCTTCCAGGATGCAGAGAATGCCATTCAGCACATGGGGGGACAGTGGTTAGGTGGGAGGCAGATACGAACCAACTGGGCCACAAGAAAGCCCCCTGCTCCGAAGGCCACCTATGAAAGTTAGTAGATGTTGTTTATTTTTTTTGAGGATTCCTGGATATGTTGAAGTGACACATAAGTAATGTTTATCATTTGCCTTCCAGCGAACTCCAAGCACCTATCCTTTGATGACGTCATGGGCCAGTCAAGCCCCAGTAACTGCACTGTGTATTGTGGCGGGGTCAGCACAGGGCTCACGGGTTGGTAATGCAATCAGCAAACATTGCTGTTTGTTTAGCTCTAGTTCAGCAGCTTCTTTTTAGTAACATTTAAAACTTGTTGTTGTGTAAACTTGTTTTAAATAGTACTAAAATGTTTTAACATTTGAATGTTTTTGATGAGCTCTGAGCTTTTAAATACACTTTCACTTCGATTTCATGCATTTTGATATTATTGGAGCACTTCAAAGGCAGGCTTTCTGAAATATTGAAAAGCTGTTTAATAACTATACTATGCATTAGGCTTTGCAGTGAGACCCATTCAGTTTAGAATATGTTGGTTTAATTCTCTCACCAATGAATCATAAAGCATTTGGGTGCAGGGAAATATTTGCTTGTGCATCTAGATGTCGAAACAGAAAATTGCACCAGTGAAAGAAGTCAGTCCAGAGTCCTTCCAGTAATCATTTTGTGACCCACCGAACACCTGATCAAGGTTATTAATGCTTCTTTTTGCTTTCCTTTCAGAGCAACTGATGAGACAGACCTTCTCTCCTTTTGGACAGATCATGGAAGTCAGAGTTTTTCCAGATAAAGGCTATTCGTTCGTGAGGTGTGTTGAAATGTGAAATGCCACGGTGTAATCCTTGTACCATTGGAAAACATTATATGCCAATGTACAAAGCAGAGTTTTTTTGTCTTTGCTTAAACTTTGACTTGGCTCTGTTCAAAGCAGTGATTCTCGTCTGGCTGAAAACTTTTGGCATTTCTTATCGCTGTAAACTCTCTACTGACACCTAGTGGATACATCTGAAAATATAAAAATAGATTTTCCACAATTTTCCAATGATCTTGTTTCCAGGTTTAACTCCCATGAAGCAGCAGCCCATGCAATTGTGTCTGTCAATGGTTCTTCAATTGAGGGTCACGTAGTGAAGTGCTATTGGGGTAAAGAGACGCCAGACATGATGAACTCCATGCAGCCGATGTCAGTGCCACAGGTAAGGCTGCTACATAATAACAGCATCTCTGCCAGACATTCACTTTGTTGTGAACAGAATATGTCTGCTGGTCTAACCTGCTTCCTTTTGAGGGTTATAACAGTTCATCCACACATCGGCAGGTATTATTTACATCAGTGGTCTCCAACCCTAGTCCTCAAGATCTACTGTCCTACAGATTTTAGATGCATCCCTGCTTCAACACAGCTGAATCAAATGATTGATTACCTTTTCAAGCCATTCATTTGATTCAGCTGTGTTGAAGCAGGGATGCATCTAAAATCTGTAGGACAGTAGATCTTGAGGACCAGGGTTGGAGACCACTGATTTACGTCAACGTAGGTGTAATGAGTCATAGTGTATAATGGCATAAAAAGACTATTGTCCATGCTGCTGTAATACTGCCTTTGTGGTCTTTCCACCTAAACCGCGTTTGTTTTTTTGTCTTGCTTGGTTTTTTTTATTTTCATGCAAGTTTAACAAATCAGTTGTGTGTTATGATGTGTATGTCACACCAGGAAGTGACAATATCAACATTTAACATTAGTTTAAATATTTACTAACACTCTAAAGATTCTCTGAAACAGTTGTAGCTTGACTACCCCGACGTTTCAACCAAATACTTCCACAGATTCCATATGGAGTGTGATGAGAAAGAAGTGAAAAGAAAGTCAGCCAGATGTGCGAATGGAACATCATGATTTTAGTTGATGTTTTTAGTAGCAAAGGCATATTTGTACTAATCTTCTCTAGCCTGACAGCCATAAGTAATCATTGCATATTTAAGGAAAGAGACTGCTGTGCTGTTCTATATTGGCGATTGCTGTGGTCTGTCTTACTAAACGACCCACCTCTGCCTCTTCCGCCATGTTTTTAAATGTCTCACCGTATCTAAAATAACTCGCATTTACAGTTTTGCACTTTGTTGAGGATTTATTATTTATGTGTATAGTATAAATTTTGAGAAAAATTTTGTTTTTTTCTTGGGATTTTTACTTTTAAAAGCTGTAGGTTTTCTTAGAGAATGATTTGGAAAGAGGACAAGTGGTTAGAATAATAAAACATTTCATGGGCAAGGTTTATACTAATCTATGACATATATTATAAGATCAAGCTTCAAGCTGGTGTTTGGTAAACACAGTTTTATAAATATGTACAGTCATATTTAAAGCACGTTTTGTTTTAACTTGCAAAAATGCAATAAATGATTTAGTTCATTAAGAAGTTGTGATTTTTTTCCAAGGTGACAATTTAACAGTAAAAGGCTAAGTAGAATCAATGCTCACTCAGTGATGTCATCACATTCACAGACATGCTTTAAGCAGCAGAGGCAGCCGATTTTCATGCAAAGTCTGGGATTAAAGTGCATCAAACTTTCAAGCTCTCCAGCTATGAGTCGACTCTGTTTGATTAAATTGCCCTGTTGATTTATTGTTTATTGTAAAAAACAAGATCCCCATCATCTGTCACCAAAAGTGGGACGAGTTAGATGGTGAAGGAAAATCCAACTGTAGATAAACTCTGGAATAAACAAGACTTGATATAAACAAGAAATGTTTGTCATTTGAAAATGCTTTAAGTTTAATGAATGTTTATGTATTTTATTATATGTAAAGAATAGTTTTACTGTACAGATAATGTTGTAAAAGTAAACTCTTAATGGAGACAAATTTTAAATAATTGCATTCTTCCTTAAATAAGTAGAAAAATATCAGCAGAAAAGTTGGAAGTTTGGATCTGGGGCGTAATCATTTTATTCCTAAGGAATCTTTTTTTCTGTTTTTCACTCAGCAGCAGAACAAGATTGGCTTTGCTGCAGCCCAGCCTTACAATCAGTGGGGCCAATGGTACGGCAACGGGCCCCAGATCAGCCAGTATGTCCCTAACGGGTGGCAGGTCCCCACTTATGGTGTCTACAGTCAGGCCTGGAACCAGCAGGGCTTTAAGTAAGTAGCACGATGGCCACAGGGCTGCTCTGCACCACCTTCTCCTACTTCAGCACCACAGGATTCACCTTCGAGACTGAGGCAGCAAGAACCACCTCTGGCCACAGGAGGGAGCAGCCTCCACCATCACCCCTCCCTCATTCACCCCAGCCTGTTCCCTCCTGCATTCACCATTCACTCCCCCTTCTCATCCTCATCTCTAGAAGATTAAGAAACAAGCACACACTTTGACCCTGTATGAACAGAAATTCTGTTGACATGAACACTTCAGGGTTGTATCCCTGCTTGCTGTAGACGACTATGTTTTTCTAAGAAGCGTGTTCCAAAGTCCTTTGTTCTTTCAATTTCCCCCCTAAGTACCCCAGTGCATAAAAAAAAAGTTTAAAGCAATTCAACTTCCACTGACAGTAAAACAATTTCTGTTGGTCCAAACTGTCCTTTCAAGCTGTTTGATTATTTATGCCCATTCATGCCATAGCATTTTACATTTTCTTTAGTTCATTTCTCCTTTTTTCTTTTTTTGATTTGGTCTGAGTATGGATGTCACTGAGTCTTACCTTGTGGGTTTTCAGTGTGTTTTTTTAGATCATCTATGTGCAGTGCTGTGTGCACTCTACCATAATAAAGAAAAGCTGAAAGTCTAAGATTGCCTAATAGCTGTATTAATTCATCCAACTTTAAGGTGAAAGGTAAATGCATGTATGTAAATATAAAAATCTGTGACTGTCTCCACTTGAAACCTGAAGGTAAAATTTATTGCATTCAGATGCTGGACTTGCTTTTATCTTCATAATTGATCGGTAGTATTTTAAAAGGCATCCTGTGAACTGGAGTCTTAAATAATTTGTTCATATGTAGGAGTAAAGCTCGCCAGCTGAAGTGAACTTCATTCCCGTGTGAAGCGAGGGAGGGGGGGGGGGGGGTGTATTATTTAGCTTGCTGTGCTAAGCCTCTATGCTTTTTGTCTGCTTGTTTACCCATCAAATGAAAACCTTCTCTTTTCATGTCTGTTTAATTTTGTTGCAGACTTTATTTTTTATGATTAATTCTTCCCTCCTCACCTTCACCACCTTCTTGTCCTGACTCTAACCTGTTCAAGTCCCAGTAACTTAAACATCTTTTTGCTCCCTATCGTCTCTTCTAACCTGCTGGCATTTTGTCTTTCTGTCTCTCTCCCTGTACCTCTTCTTTTGCAGTCACTTACCGGCCAGTGCTGGGTGGACTGGCATGAGCGCCATCAGTAACGGTGGGGTTATGGAGCCTACACAGGGATTGAATGGGAGTATGCTAGCCAACCAGCCTGGCATGGGAGCCGCAGGATACCCCACACACTGATAGGTGGGCAGGGTGGGAGATTGCCGGCAAACAGCCGGTTATTGGCTGACCGGTGCCCTGCGGGTACGTTTACCATCACCCCAGTTTGTGGCAGGACTATGAGACTTTCCAGGATGTAGAACCTAACGGGAAGGTTGACATCCATGAAATGTAAATGGTTTTTCGTGGGGGGAGGGGGGCTGAGGTAACACGAGCCAGGGGCAGGGATTTGACCCACACAGGTATTTATACCCATTAATGGTTGGAAAACTGGCCATGATCCAGGGTTCTTACCTTTTTAAGTTAACTGTAAATGAGTATAAAACTGTAAAAAAGAAACTTTTGAAATGTTCCGTTTTCTGGGTTTTACAAACTGCTTCCATTTTCACGTTTATGCTTTGAAAGCCACCAAAAGGTGGTTATCTTCCTCCCCAAGAAACTGACGGGAAATATAATTTGTGAACTGAAGTGATTGAAAAATGGATACTTTTTTTTTTCTTAGATTAAAACCAATTGCAGGGATTTGTGTCACTGCTGTTTCTTGGTAAAGGCAGGTAAATATTGCACAGCTTTTCTCCTCTCGTACTCAGATTTGGTTACATGGCGCGTTTCCTTCTGCATTACATTCCTCCTTCCGATCTTTTCTGACGGCCTCAAATTCTTCTTCCCACATGTAAATAACTATCAACTGACTTCATTTGGAACAATGTATGTTAAATGCTACTGTTAACTGTGGGTGCTTGCTTTTCAGTTTTGTTTTGATAATTCAACAGCTAATTCCAACATTGTTTGTAGCAGAGTGGCACTATTTAAATGTCACTGGTACAGTGAACACAATTCTTCCATGCAGGGATAAGACAGCATTGCCATGCAGTGCATACTTAAATCATATGTTTAAAAATGAATATGTATGTTTGAAACTTTTTTTTTTTAAATATCTATTGAAACGCCAGTATTTTATAATGAAACTGAGTGGATTCAACTTCTACCGTTCATTTCGCCACAGAAATGGACAGACCTACATTGTAACTGTTGCCTTATAGAGCTGGTTTCTTTTAGCTGACAAGATACTTTTTAATTAGGCAGTGCCTACAGACATTTTCATGCCCTTTTTGTTTAGAAAGATGTTCAGCCCTGAGAACTGTTGACTCTGCTACTGTAATCAATGTTTTCCTTTTATTTTTATTTTTTTTGCTTTGTCCAATTAAAATGCTAATGCACACATAAACCACCCTGTGCTTGCTTCCTTTCTTCAGTTTTGACTTGGAGAATGATAATATTTGTTCTGAATAATAGATTTGAGTATTATAGTTATTAAACACATATTTCTTCTTTGATAACGAGCCAAAAAAATCCTGTTTAAGCATTTTTAAATCCACCTTTTATATATATATTAAAAAAAAAAGGCAACATCTGTTAGCATGTCTAAACTATTGATGTATGCATTTTAGGTAATGAGAAGTTTTCCAAATCTATCAAACTTCTCCAAGCCAATATGTTTGAGAACCTTCTTTCCTGTATTTACAGCTGTAGGTCTTGGAGTGTCCCTCTTTCAGATTAACGTTTTTTTTAAAAGTGGAAACTGCTCAGGTTTAACCGAACCGAATAAAGTTCTGGATTCTGTTCTTGAGTGTCTGGATTCCTCGTCGATTCCAGAATTGTTGACAAATAACCTGAAGTGTGTTTGCTATCTGTATCATCTCATTTCTTCTGCTGATTCTACATAAAATTGTTAAACACAACTGGATGATATCACTTTATAGCTGAGTGTAGAAGACAAGAAATGCTCTGCTGCTAATGTACCAAGCTAAGTATTTCCATTTGAATTAAGACAAAATCTAGGAAAACCTTTTGCTGCAGCAGACTTGTGATTGGGTTAGAGGCTCACTTTCAGGAAAAAGCTACCCTAAAGCCACTGTCAAAGCTAAAATATACCTTTAAATTGTCTGTTGGTTAAGAGTGGTCCAGTTAAAGGTCACCTTGCTCCAAATAAAATTCTACAACTGTAAAAATAAACTCATGGATATAAAACTTCTCAGAAGCTCAAAACAAAATAGGGACAAGTTAAAGTAATAGGAACACTTTTATATTAGGAACTTTGCTAGATCTTACACTTGACTTTGAGAGCTGAACATAAACAGGCCTCACCTCTGATTACATCTTTATTCTTTCTAGAAGAGTTGTGATCAAAAATCTGATGATTAGTCCCCAGAGAAAACTGAAGGAGATGGATCTTGTTTTCTTGAAGCACTCAAGAAAACATTTTAGCTTTAAAGATGCTATATACAGTTTGACTTAATATAAGTCACTGAATGGTGTTTGTTAGTCAAACGTATGGGCTAGAGAAAATATTTGAATTACATTTTTTTAAATACAATTTATTTAAACATTTAATTTTATATAAAAACTATAAAAAGCTGAATTTCCCATGAAAATGCAGTGTGAGTTCTGTGTGCTAAATGATATGCTAAAAAATGAAGAGAAAAAAAAAAACAAATTGAAGGAAACATGGCTGAAATAGTAGAAAACAGAAATGCTTAATTTCTATTTTAATCTGTATTGTCAAAGTGCTGAGATCTAATAAATTAGCAGAAACAGCACAAGAAAATTGTATGGAGAAACTGGATACTTATTTGGTTAAAAGGAAAATAATCTCGTGGCTTAAGGATAGTGACTGAAATGTTAAAGAATTTTATATAGAATAAGGAGCAAAGTGTGAAATTGTTTTTTTAAATGTGAAGAATTGGCATACCTGTTGGAAATAAATGCAAAAGTGTCAGTTGATCAAAATAAAAAACAATCCAAAGCAAAAACCCTACATGCAAGGCAGATGATGAGGCTTATAGAAAGAGGGCTAATACTTTTTAACAAGCTGAAGTATCCTAAAACTTTTAGTTGTTCAAAATAGTTGTTGAAATATTTAAAATCAAAAAGACTTAAAAATATTAAGACTTAGGAAGCATATGGAAGGATAAAATATGGAGGCATATTTGATAAAATGAACTAAATGTTCCTTAAGGTGTTGATTCCTGTCATTAGATAAGCTTAAGACACAACATTTAGAAACAAACTTCATTAGAAACTAGAACATTTGAAGAAATGTAAAATTAGCTGAAACTTAAAAGAGCCAAGTAGGACTGACAGCAGGAAGTTAAATAAAACATTCCCATAAATATAAAAAATTATTTTGGAAATCACAAACTGCATTTGGATGATTCTCTTCTCAATGGAAAATAATGCAGTCTAAGTTGGAAGAGTCTTGGTGTTGCACCTTTTGACCTGGGACTGTTTAAATGTGATCAAAATGCAACATAATCAATTATAATAGATGTTTATTGATCTCTAAAAACTTAAAGATTCACAAGTTAAACACGAGTTGAAATGTTCTTCTATTAGTACAGCGGAAACCATTTTAGGTTTAGAGAGTGTTGGTGTTGCAGATGTTAAGCTAAACCAGCTTGAATGTGGTCAAAATACAAAAACGGTTCCATTAAAATTGTTATTTACTGACCTTTAATAAAATGATATAGGTGCTTCACACATAAAACACAGGGGTCACATCCTACATGTCCTGTCAAAACACCCTACTGCAGCACAAAAAGAGTTTAGCCGCAAAGAACATCCTCACTAAAGAAAGTGAAGGTGCAGCACATCACCCGACAATCTATGAGCTGCTGTGTATGAATATGTATATATATATATATATATATATATATATATATACATACATACATACATATATACAGTGGGGCAAAAAAGTATTTAGTCAGCCACCAATAGTGCAAGTTCTCCCACTTAAAAAGATGAGAGAGGCCGGTAATTTTCATCATAGATATACCTCAACTATGAGAGACAAAATGAGAAAAAAAAATCCAGAAAATCACATTGTCTGATTTTTAAAGAATTTATTTGCAAAATATGGTGGAAAATAAGTATTTGGTCAGTTACAAACAAGCAAGATTTCTGGCTCTCACAGACCTGTAACTTCTTCTGTAAGAGGCTCCTGTGTCCTCCACTCGTTACCTTCATTAATGGCACCTGTTTGAACCCGTTATCAGTATAAAAGACACCTGTCCACAACCTCAAACAGTCACACTCTAAACTCCACCATGGCCAAAACTAGAGAGCTGTCAAAGGACACCCGAAACAAAATTATAGACCTGCACCAGGCTGGGAAGTCTGAATCTGCAAAAGGTAAACAGCTTGGTGTGAAGAAATCAACTGTGGGATCAATTATTAGAAAATGGAAAACGTACAAGACCACTGATAATCTTCCTCGATCTGGGGCTCCACGCAAGATCTCACGCCGTGGGGTCAAAATGATCACAAGAACGGTGAGTAAAAATCCCAGAACCACACGGGGGGACCTAGTGAATGACCTGCAGAGAGCTGGGACAAAGTAACAAAGGCTACCATCAGTAACACACTACGCCGCCAGGGACTCAAATCCTGCAGTGCCAGATGTGTCCCCCTGCTTAAGCCAGTACATGTCAAGGCCCGTCTCAAGTTTGCTAGAGAGCATTTGGATGATCCAGACGATGACTGTGAGAATATCATATGGTCAGATGAAACCAAAATAGAACTTTTTGGTAAAAAAAAAGTCGTGTTTGGAGGAGAGAGAATGCTGAGTTGCATCCAAAGAACACCATACTTACAGTTAAGCATGGGGGTGGAAACATCATGCTTTGGGGCTGTTTTCTGCTAAGGGACCAGGAAGACTGATCCGTGTGAAGGAAAGAATGAATGGGACCATGTATTGTCAAATTTTGAGTGAAAACCTCCTTCCATCAGCAAGGGCATTGAAGATGAAACGTGGCTGGGTCTTTCAGCATGACAATGATCCCAAACACACCGCCTGGGAAACAAAGGAGTGGCTTCGTAAGAAGCATTTCAAGGCCCTGGAGTGGCCTAGCCAGTCTCCAGATCTCAACCCCATAGAAAATCTTTGGAGGGAGTTGAAAGTCCGTGTTGCCCAGCGACAGCCCCAGAACATCACTGCTCTAGAGGAGATCTGCATGGAGGAATGGGCCAAAATACCAGCAACAGTGTGTGAAAACCTTGTGAAGACTTACAGAAAACGTTTGATCTCTGTCATTGCCAACAAAGGGTATATAACAAAGTATTGAGATGAACTTTTGTTATTGACCAAATACTTATTTTCCACCATATTTTGCAAATAAATTCTTTAAAAATCAGACAATGTGATTTTCTGGATTTTTTTTCTTCTCATTTTGTCTCTCATAGTTGAGGTATATCTATGATGAAAATTACCGGCCTACTTGCACTCTTGGTGGCTGACTAAATACTTTTTTGCCCCACTGTATATATACATACATATATTTATTTTATATATACATATATATATATATATATAGTTAGGTTTTAAATGTTTGCAGATTAATGTCTGCAACAGGGGTCCCTTAAGTTGTTTCAACATGCTGTGGCAAAGCAAACAATGAGGACACAAGAAAAAGCAGTATTAATATTCACCACAAAAAAGCAGCTACAAAGTTTTCAGGAATCTTTTATTACTGAGCATGCTGAGAGAAGTTATAAGAGGTTAGTTTAAGTTACAGATTTGATGCATATTTGGTGGTTTTGGTGGAGTGGTTTATATATATATATATATATATATATATATATATATATATATATATATATATATATATATATATATATATATATATATATATATATATATATATAGAGAGAGAGAGAGAGAGAGCTCATATCAAACCTATAACCCAAAACTGGCAAATATAAGTTCTAAAAAATATTAAATAAGCTACATTGAAACAGACCTCTTATTTTTAAGATGGATTTGAGGAGATAATTTTGCATAAATTTCTACTTTTTTGTAAATAGATCAAATGTCCATTGCTGGATTCCTCTAATGCAGCATTTTAAAAAATTAAATCATGTTTATCTCTCCTCCAAAAAACTGGACTGTGAATACCGGTTTGTGCAATAGATGGCGCCATCAGTCAATATTTCCAAATATGCTGCCTAGCAGCATACTGACTGATGTAACCCAGTAGTGATCCCAGAAATCACTAGTTTCTGCTTTAAGACATCATAAATGTGTCCAATTGGCTCATAGAAACAAACAGTTTTAATATAATTTATTTATTTATCAATGTCTGAATGAAGCGCTGATCTTTGTAATGAGTGGATATAGCCTGTGTATTGTGGTAACCTATCAGAGAGCAAGCTCTACAGTTTAAATCCCAACTCTCTGGGAAAAAAAGGCCAGCAGTAAAAGCTGACAGGCTGAAAAATGGTTTGTGTCTTCCTGACTGGGCTGTAATGGAGGAAGACTCTGTTAGAGAAAGAGAGAGAGATCTGAAGATGACGTAGTGAGCAGATTACAGCTGTAATCAATCAAAAAAGCCCAGCTTTAGTTCTTTTTTATATTCTCCTTCTCAGTGTTTTTGGTTAACTTGAAACCACATCTCTGTTGTATTATAATAAACTACAAACAAAAATAGAAATTTTTTGGGGGGGCTCTTAATTATTTATCTCTCTATTCTTATTACACCTCTTTTTCTTACATATTTTCATTGAGATTTCAGTTGATTATATTTAATAGAGTAAAACTTCAATAAGTAAAATGCTTAAAAGAGGTAAATTCAAACCAAACTAAACTTAAATAAATAAAATCAAATTTTAAAATGTACCTAATCTAGTAAAATAAATCCTGAGTTGTTAAAATCTCTTGCTTTTCTTTCCTAGTTATAAAAGATCCATTTATTAAGAAGTGGTTTATGTAGAACACTGAAATATTAAAGGAAAAGATCGGTCATATTCATCATTCAAACTTCTGAAAGTACTTTAAATATGAAATTATTACATACTGTTCAATAAATGATGTGTTTTAATTAATTTCATTTGAATGTGCTTTACCGGAGACATCCATGTTTGTCAAAGAACCTATTGCCACCTACCGTGTGACGTCACGGTGCGGTGCGGTATCGGCTGTTGATCAAGTCCTAGTGCTGTATCTGGTGTTTGTCACAACTCACTATTATCCAAGTCATCTTGAAAACATTCTGCTTCGAAATGTTGGCTGCATATTACGTGATTTTTCTCTGGCCAGACGACCAATGGCAAATCTTCTTCAAGTTGGCAATCCAATGATGAACCCGTACGTGGTGGATCATGAATCAGAAAGGTGAAAAAAATTATTTTCTCACTTTTTCCAGATGTATTACAACATCCAACTTCCCTGCACATGGGCAGTCAGTTTAAATATAGTTCTCACCAATTTCAATGCTGAAGTCCTCTCGTAATCTTAAATAATTGTTGTTGACTGAAGAGTTGGCTCATAGTTCCCATAGATTTTCAGAGGTGTCAATTCACAAAGTACAAATACTTTGTTATTGTACTGAAGTACACTTTTTAGGTATCTATACTTTACCCCATTACCTTTTTTCTTCCTTCTTCTGACTTCTACTCATTACATTTTTACACATCTGTACTTTCTTTTCCTTACATTTTTAAAACAAAAGTCACTCGTTAGTCTTGGCTTCGGTTTAATGTTTATAAATATTTATTTCATGTCATGTGCGCCATCCAATGCAGATCACTAGCACCATCCACATCTAGTGTAAACTAATGTAACTGGATGAGCCATATAATTAAAAAACTCATTGGTAAGCTAAAGGAAATCATCAGAAGCAGGAAGGTATCCTTCAAACTGCAAAGGTGAATTGTCTATGCCATGCTACAATGTGGGATTCAGAAATAGATGTTGAAATGTCTTAAAGGTCAGACACAGGCGAGAGCGCGTCGGGAGATGGAGACGGAGACCAACAAGACCTCCCTCATCCTTGGCCCTATCTCAAAGTATTTTTCGAAATAGTCGAAAAGTTGAGGTTCAATTCATATAGTGGCGTCTGGCTGTTTTTATTTTAAGGTTACTTTATATTTTTATACTTTAAGTAGCTTTTGGAGCACATTACCTTTTAACTTAGTCGATACTTCAACTTTTACCAGAGTGTTTTTAAACTGCAGTATCTATACTTCTAGTTAAGTAACAAAAGTGTGTACTGTTGATTTTGCTTGTAAAGCAGGGAGAATGGCCTTCGGGTGACCACACAGTGACTTAAAGACTGTCGTGTTTCTATATTTGGGCAAAAATGGATGGTCTTGGAGTGATTGCGACGAAAATTATTGTTTTTCCGTTTTTTTTTACAGATTAACGCTAAACTGATTAACCCTCCTGTTATGTTACGGGTCAAATTGACCCGTTTTAAAGTTTGAAGATCTAGGAAAAATAGTTAAAGTATTTTTTCAGAATGAAACTTCTTCTGCTTGCCTTAAATAGTGTAATCAACATATAATATGAAAATGGTTCATCTCACATATTTGCAAGCACCCCCTACATGTTTATATCACATAGATATTGTTTGGGTCAATTTGACCCAGCAGTCAAACTGGAGGTAAAAGGGTGTCAGAAATGTCAGACTATTTCTTTTTTTGCAACTATGAGACATATTTCACCCCAATCTCACACACACACCCCCACCCCACACACACACAGGCACACACAAAAATTTGACAATCGAGAGACAAGGGCTGGTAGACGGGAGAGAGACAAGCTGGCAGCTGTTAGGACAGTGTTGGACAACTGGGTAGAGCAACTTCCACTACTCTATAACCCAGGCCCTAATGTCACAGTGGATGAAAGGCTGGTGGCATTCAAAGCTCGCTGCCCATTTAGGCAATACATGCCTTCCAAACCAGCTAAATATGGGATAAAAATCTGTGCAGCATGTGATGCAAACACCAGCTATGCATTGAACATGCAGGTTTACACTGGAAAGCCAGTGGAGGAGCCCCAGAGAAGAATCAGAGCAGAAGGGTCGTGCTTGACATGGCACAGGGTCTCAGGGAACAGAACATTGTTCGATTGTACCTGAGGTAGTCATGGAATCTGAACCGGGTTTAGACTGCTTTGATCCAGTTGAACTTTCTGAATTAGCAAAATTATTGTCTTCATCTAAGCCTTCAACTTGTATGTTAGATCCAGTTCCAACCAGGTTATTTAAGGAGGTATTCCCTTTGATCTCCTCCTCCATTTTAGATGTGATTAATCTATCTCTGTTACAGGGATATGTACCTAAAGCTTTTAAGGTTGCTGTAATTAAACCTCTGCTTAAGAAACCGTCTCTTGACCCAGATGACTTGGTTAATTATAGACCTATATCCAATCTTCCTTTCTTATCCAAAATTCTTGAGAAAGTAGTTGCCAAACAAGTTTGCGACCACTTACACCATAATGAACTTTTTGAAGAGTTTCAGTCTGGCTTTAGAGCTCATCATAGCACTGAAACAGCTCTGGTGAAAGTCACTAATGATATTCTCATGGCCTCAGATAATGGACTTGTATCTGTGCTCGTCCTGTTGGATCTTAGTGCTGCATTTGATACAGTTGACCATAATATTCTTTTAGAAAGACTTGAATATTTTGTTGGAATTAAAGGAACAGCACTAGACTGGTTTAAATCCTATCTATCTGATCGAATTCAGTTTGTTTATGTTAATGATAGATCTTCAACACACTCAAAGGTTACCTGTGGAGTACCACAGGGATCAGTGCTAGGACCAATTCTCTTTACTTTATACATGCTCCCAATTGGTAGAGTTATTAGACAGCATGGGATTAATTTCCACTGTTATGCTGATGATACCCAGCTATATCTGTCTATAAATCCAGATGAAGCTAACCCATTACATAGATTACAAGCATGTCTTGAAGACATAAAAACCTGGATGACTCTTAACTTTCTGCTTCTGAATGCAGACAAAACAGAAGTTATAGTCTTTGGACCAGAGTCTCTGAAAAAGAAGCTGATTAGCCAGTCACTTCATTTGGATGGGATTAAACTGATTTCAGATAATAAAGTAAAAAATCTTGGTGTTATTTTTGATCAGGACCTGTCATTTAAATCCCAGATCAAAGAGGTTTCTAGAATTTCCTTCTTTCATCTGAGGAACATTGCAAAAATTAGAAATCTCCTGTCCAGGGGTGATGCTGAGAAACTAGTCCATGCATTTGTTACTTCAAGGCTGGACTATTGTAATTCTTTACTATCAGGAAGTCCACAAACTGTAGTTAAAAGCCTTCAGCTGATCCAAAATGCTGCAGCCAGAGTTCTGATGAAAATTAAAAAGAGAGATCATATCTCTCCTATCCTGGCTTCTCTTCATTGGCTTCCTGTTAAATCAAGAATAGAATTTAAAATCCCCCTTCTCACATATAAAGCCTTAAATGGCCAAGCTCCATCTTATATCAGAGATCTGATTGTTCCTTATGTTCCTAACAGAGCACTTCGCTCTCAATCTGCAGGTTTACTAGTGGTTCCTAGAATTTCTAAAAGTAGAATGGGAGGCAGATCTTTTAGTTATCAGGCTCCTCTCCTGTGGAACCAACTACCAGTTTTAGTCCGTGAGGCAGACACTCTGTCTACTTTTAAGACTAGGCTTAAAACTTTCCTTTTTGATAAAGCTTATAGTTAGGGTGGCTCAGGTTATCCTGAGCTCTCTCTCTATAGTTATGCTGCTATAGGCTTAGACTTTTGGAGGACATAGGGACCCCCATTTCATCATTCTGCTTCATTCTCTCTCTGTTCTCCTATTCTACAGAATCTGTTTGTTCAATCTCTAACCTTCTGCTCTCTCTGCTTTTCCTCAGAGTAGCTTTGCCTCGTCTGTTCCTGTTTGGCTGTGACGTCATCCAGGAAAGAAACATCAGCTGTGCTGCTTCCATCAACACCCTTGTTTGTAGATGTTGGAGATCGGCCTGTCTTCCAGTGTGGTCCTGTTTCTCTGGCCGTGGCTGGGTGGATGTGCTCTCTTCATCCTCTGGCATGGGAGCTGCCTTGGAGCTCGTCTGCCTGGCTGTGTGTTTCCTGGACGGGGCCGCCTTTACAGCTGCTTTTTGTATCTCTGCTTCTGTCTCCTTGAACCCCAGTCGGCCTTGGCAGATGGCCGCTCACACTGAGCCTGGTTCTGCTGGAGGTTTCTTCCTGTTAAAAGGGAGTTTTTCCTCTCCACTGTCGCTACAAGCATGCTTAGTGTGAGGGATTGTATTTGAGTCAATGAGTCAATGCAATCAACTGGTTTTCCTTAGATAGAAAACTTTGTATCAATTTGACTGTATGATCTGGTTGAACTGTAAAGTGCCTTGAGATGACATGTGTTGTGAATTTGGCGCTATATAAATAAACTGAATTGAACATAACCTGTGACAATTTTACAGTACAACTTGGGTCAGGAGCTTCTAAAGAGAAAGCTCACAATGGCCGGAACTGTCCAAAAGAACAGGGCTGAACTCCCTGCTGAGCTGCTGGTAATCAAGGACAGGGCCCCTCAATCTTCCATGTTTGCCTAGACAGACACCACAGCCCTAGTGTCTTACTGCCCCAAAAAGGCAGTAAGACAAGGCTGCCCCAAAAAAGCCAAGCATGATCCTTGATTACAATGCCACCAAAGGGGGGGTAGACAACTTTGACAAAGTGACAGGGTCCTACAGCACTAAACAGATGACTGCGCGCTGGCCATTGGTCATCTTTTATAACGTGATCAATGTATCAGCCTACAATGCATTTATCATCTGGACGGAGATATTTCCTGACTGGAATGTGTCAAAGCTGTACCAGAGGCACATCTTTCTCGAGGAGCTGGGGAAGGCGCTTGTGACACCGCACATCCAATGGAGGCAGCACCTGCCAAGGACCCTCGCCGCTGCAGCCAGGGTGAGGGAGATCCACAAGAGAACTGCATCAAGTACACCAATGCGTGAGGTAAGTAAGTAAGTAAGTAAGTGGGTTTGTGTGTGTGTGTGTGTGGCTGTGGGTGTGTGTGTATAAGTGTATGAGAGTGTGTGTCTTGGGATCAGCAAAAAGACACCATACTAAAGTAATCATGGTCCTCTTGTTTATAGGTTGCTGCTGAGGGGAAAAGAAAGAGGAAGAGGTGCCAGTTGTGCAGGCCATCTGACGATGTCAAGACAAGCATGACCTGCGCTAAATGTGCAAAATTCATTTGCACAAAGCACAGTGTGATGACATGTCACTCGTGTGCTGTGTAGATGTACAGACAGACAAACAGACACACACGCACATATACCTTGTTCATATTGCAATTGCTTGTTTGTTGTATTGTTGTGTTGCGACTTTGTTCATTTCTGGTTCACAAACAGTGCATGTATGTAAAACAAAAATTTAAATGTTAAGTTTGAATGTTGTGTAAAACTATTGTGTTTTACATGTTGGTCTTTCAAAAGTAATAAAGTGGTGAAACATTAAAAAAAGTTTGAACATGCAGGGTTTTTTTTTTGGAAAAACGAGTGAATTATTATAATTGGATCATTACCTGTTAGAGGTAAGGAACACCATTGCACTAAATATACATAGAATAGTTAGTAATGGAGTTAGCAATGAAATATTAACAATGCTTGTTGGGATTTTTTTGGTTTCAGACATCTTTTGGATGATTAAACATGCACCGGGTCAAACTGACCCTGGAACAGCATTGCTGTTCCTAAGAAATGAACATAACAGAAGGGTTAAATCGCTGTGTGTTATTTTTAGGTATAAATAATGATCACACTTTGAACACTGAATTCAAATCGTTGGCATGTCAAGCTTTTATTTGACAACCACATGTCAGGATCATTAACAGTGGCTGCAGAAGAAGTTTAGCTTGCTGCAGTCTCCCATGACTGAATTAGTGAAATCCGGATACATATTTCATTTCCTGTTCCAGTGCACCAATTTCCTCAACCAGAAGTCTTTTTAAAGTTTGCTTTAAGATAATATTTGCCTTCATAATATTGTCTGCAAGCATTGCCACTTCACTGCACAGTTGGTAATGCTTGTAGGGAGTGTCGGCCTAGTGGTTAGGGCATCCTAAGGGCATCCTAGCTTGGAATCCTGAGGTTCTCAGTTTGAGCCAGACTGACACTCTGGCTCTCTGAGCAAAGACCCTTAACTCCCCAGTGCTCCCTGGGCACTGCACAATGGCAGCCCACTGCTCCCCAAGATTTCTCCATTGTGAGATCAATAAAGTTAAATTATTATTAAACAATAAATGCTCTGAAATTCTTGTTACAATTTGTCTAAAATAATTGAACTACTATTACAGTTTAAACAAACGATTAAACTTGATTTGAATTAAGAGAAATCTTGGCTAATTTGAAGTGGTCTTTAAAAATTTTATGCATTTTACATTGTTCTTCTTTTTTTGAAAGTTCAGTTTTTATTAGCAATGAAGAGAGTTTATTAGCAGTGAGAGACCCCACTCGGGATAAAGCGCGTCAGATAATGGATGGATGGAGAGTTCCTCAGTTTATTTAGTTAATGGCGTTTCTCAGAGGTATGTCTCTGACTCTTTTATGTTATTCATGGTCAGGTCTATCACTTTATTGAATGTTTTATTACTTTAGCTGTGCTGAAAAAAAAACATTTGTGCAAGAATAATTATTTCTGTGAATTGTTTTTATGACAAAAAATTAATGTGTAGTTATTTGATTTTTTTTGTGTTTTTTATGTAAAAAATCCAAAGAATAAAATTTTTTTTTTTTTTAAAGTAGCTTCACACATTCATCACATTAGAGGAGCATGTTTAGAACATTATCAGTTTGCATTTTAAAGGAGTTTTGCCCTGCTTATACCTCATAAATTTAGTCTGGTTTGCTGTTGACTGAAATGATCAGATTAAAAATTTGACGCTTTAAGAAAGGAGGTTGCTGTATCTTATGAGTCTACTATTAAGGGATTTAAAATAAGTCTCAACACTTTAAAAAAGAACAAAGGCTGGTGTTCCTTATCATTTTTAATTTACGATTTCAACTTAATCTTGTAAGTTTTGCTTTAAAGTTAGCTGAATCTTGAAATCCTAAATTTTTTAACTTATGTGAAAAAAGCAGTGAATTAGCATGAGATCCCTGTGTGTGCTAGGTGCACTGCTAATCCAGGGTACGCCAAAGCGATGTGTGAAAAAAAACTAGGCATTTTTTGTATATGATCGCTCTTGTGCTTGTGTAAATTATATGAATCAATAGCAGAGGCATGTTATACAACAAACACAAACACCCTCTCCCCCTCTAACCGCTCGCTCCCTTGAACTTATGCGACTGTTTGAGCTGGAACACATGTTCTCATCGTGTTCAGGGTGTCCAGGGTGTAATGACTCAGAACAGAGGGACCCAGTAATCAGGCAAGACGGTGGGATAATTCAAAAGCATTTATTTGAAATAAGGATGATCGGAGTGGCAGCAGCAAGGGCGTCTATCAGAGGAAACTCTGGTTTAACAGTCCAGCCCATGTCCTGAGAACGAGGTAGGATCCAGGCAAACGGGCAGAACAGGAAGGCTCAGAGGTCCAGGAGTTCGACGCCAGGTCAGGCGAACAGATCATAACAGAAACAGGCAAGTTCAGAGTTCCAGGAGTCCAAAGACAGTTCAGGCAAACAGTTCAGACTGAAACAGGCAGGCTCGGTTGTTGGGAGGCAGAACAGGTCAGGATCAGGTAATCAGAAACACTAAGGAATGCTAAAAACCTCTCACCACTGACGTGAGAGAACAAGAATAATCTGGCCCTGACAACTGGATGCAAGCACATAGAGGCAGGTGGATCAGATGAGCAGTGATTAGAAACCAGGCAGAGTTAGAGATGTGAATGTAATGAGTAATTAAACCAGTTATGAAGGCCAAGATCATGACACAGGTTGCAAAATTGGCTAGGACTGCCCCTGTGTCCTAGTCAGAAAGCCCTTATTCACTTCACAAGTCATATTAACTAGTGACCAACATCTGAGAGTAATATGCTATTGGCCTCTCATTAAAAAATATATCAGGTAATCATGGGTTATACCAACTATTAGGAGATTCAAAGAGCTTATTTGAGCGAGCTATATAACATAAGCTACATAACATATAGCTGTTAAAAGATGCCTAAACTGATATCCACCTTTCTTTATTCACTGTGGCTGCATGACAAATATAGATCTTGCTCCTAAATAAACAAGAAAAGTTTAGTGATAGCTAGGTCTCTGGTTTATATTAGTTTTTTCATTTCAAAATTAGCTACCACACACAATTGGCTATTGCACAAATATAATCCAGGAAAAAAGTTCTTGATCACCTTTTTTTTTTATCATGTTTGCTGTATTATCTGGTTAAAATACTTTTAGTACAAGAAACTGAATAAAAAACAATCGAACAAAAAAAAGTACTTTGGAGCAGTGGTCAAAAAGCAGGGCATTTGGGTCTTGGTGGTTCAAACCTCAGACTTTGCATTTTGGGTTCTTAAACAGGACACAAAACCCCACAATTCTCCTTGGGTTTGGCAAACTGCTCCTTGAGTGATGAGTTAAATGCAGAGGCAACATTTAATTTAGATATAATTGATTAACCCAAGGATATTGTCATATTTCTTTGAGTAATGTATTTATTAAAAAGCCAAACTGGTAGCAGATATTTTCTGTACAGATACCGTAACACCTTTAATAATCCCTTCTTTCTTGGACTTTGTTTTAAAGCCATTATCTGAGACCAAAGATACAAGAGAGTTGATAACAAATAAACTTGTACCCCATCATCATTTCTCTTGAAGGACTTTTAAAGATTTTCAAATGTCCTTTTCCCTCTTTCAGATTGTTCCAGCTAGATTTACACAATGACCAAATAGAAACACGTAAACAGCCGACTTTCCTGACTGGCTGGCTATGGCTGATATGATGTATGTGTCCGTATTGGATGTGTTAAAGAACCAGTTAAAAGAGCTGTGGAAAGTGTTGCAGGCTTTAGGGATGTTGGCATTCTGTAAATTGTTTGAATGAACAACATTTGTACATCTTTGCCTGTGTTTCCATGCAAGTGACAGCTTGCTGTAGCTGCTGACAGCAAATAAACATGTTCCAGTAATTAACCTTGACAGGCCCAATGTGGTGCCAACAGCAGAAACCTGCTAATGACACAATTAATCTATAATTAAGGCATTCTGTCACACCACATACTCTGTCAATGAATGTTGTGTGTGTTGGAAAGACTGGTTCATGTCTGTGCAGGGAGGAAAGCTGGAACTCAGACTCTGTCCAAGGCCTTTTATTTTTAGCAAAACACCTTTGTCTAATAATATATGTTTAACCAAAGTGACAAAAACAATTAATCTAAATCTTAGGGGCACAATTAAAGATATCTAATCTTTAGGGGCAAGCAGCCATAGAAGTGATGGGAAATTTGATTTTTCTTACAAACTCAAGTCTTTATGAGTCATTCACCAAAGTGAGTTGAGTTGTTTAATCACTGAGCAGCTGAATCAGTCACCCTCAAAAGTCTAACATTATTGAACACATTAAAATAAATCAGTTTTTCTCTTTATGCATTTTTTTCACAAAAGGGAAACACTTATTATTTGTACTTAAACAGGCCAGATTCACACACAGAAGTTGTAATTTATCTCCAGAAAGAGCAACAGAATGTATTAGCATAGTGATTACCTTGATATTTGCTCTCTTTGCAGTCATGAGGACAAAAGGTGCAGACTGCTAGACAGAGCTGCTCTCAGAAAATTAATAGGTTCACCTCCAGAGGAGGAGCTCTGCTTCTGCTGAATCATTAACTAAATAGCTTATCTCAAGCTTCAGTTTAGCCATGCTAAATGGGCAATAAGGTTTCCATCGAAATGTGTTGCAAATTTTGAGTGAACCTTTAAAAAGTAAAAAAACGTAGTGCGAGGTCAATATTCGCTACATCAGAACTGAAAAATGTCCTGAGCTATCTCTATTTTTATGCTGCTATAGGATTAGACTTCTGGAGGACATAGGGACCCCTTTTTCATTATTCTGCTTCATTCTATCTCTTTTCTCCCACTCTATAGAATATGTTAGTTCAATCTCTAACGTTCTGCTCTCTCTGCTTTTTCTCATAGTAGCTTTTTCTCGCCTGTTCCAGTTTGGCTGTGACACCATCCTGGAGAGAAATATCAGCTGTGCTGCTGCCATCAACACCTTTGTTTATAAATGTTGGAGATTGGCCTGTTTTTCAGTGTAGTCCTGTTTCTCTGACTATTACTGGCTGGATGTGCTCTCTTCATCTTCTGACATGGGAGCCGGCTCGGTGCTCGTCTGCCTGACTGTGGGTTTCCTGGACGGAGCTGCCTTTTACAGTTGCTTTTTGTATCTCTGCTTCTGTCTCCTTGAACCCCAGTCGTGGCCGCTTACACTGAGCCTGGTTCTGCTGGAGGCTTCTTCCTGTTAAAAGGGAGTTTTTCCTCTCCACTGTCGGTGTAAATGTTGTGGATTTTTTTGTGTGTATTGCAGCTATACCTAGTTTGACCACCAGAGGCCTCACTGTTTTCTTTTGACACTTTTGTCGGTCTTTCTGACTTTCTTTTATTTTCTTCTTGATGTATGCTGAAGCTGTTGCTACCATTGTTGGCTGAAAGTCAAGATATTTCAGAGCTAAAGTAATCCCTCTCACATTCGGAGCTGCAAGCGGGCAAATTGGTCAGTAGATTATAATTCTACAACTTTATTTTAGTTTTTATCCACTGACTGCGTTGGTGTAAATTCATTGCTTGTTTATTGTCTGTTTGTAGTTCTTTGGTGGTCTATGCTGCATTCTGTTGCTAGTTGAGCTAGCCATTTAAGTGCATCAATAAAGAAACAATCTGTAGTTAAAGAACCAGAGTTCCCGGATGCTTGAATGGGCGGCATAGTAAAACACTTCTCCGTGTCAAGGGTGTAAACTCCAGATGAAGTCACTGTAAACCTATGAGGACGTCGGGTAGAGGAATTTTCTGCAGTTGAAGATGCATTGTGTTGTTTGGAGAACTTTGCATTGGGAAGATTAAAGAAGCAGTTCTGAAAAGGCTAAACAGTGAGCAGGGTAAAGAAAACGGCTCAGAAGTAGCGTGAACTTCACGAAGATTTCACTGCGTTCATCTTAAATAGAGCAGAATGTTCCCTACCCTTGTCTACAAAAGTGCCAAAAGACTTCATAGGTAAATGCTATTCATTAAGCGGACTGACATCTAGTTTTAAGATATTGAGTTTTTCTGACTTTATGATATAACTGCATTACAAGCATGTGCATTATATTCTATTTGTGTGAAGAGGCTGGTAATTGCATTAAGAGGTGTTTATTTGTCCGTTATATTAGCTCATTTGATGGTGCTCTGATTTTTATTAAGTAACATACTGTAGAGCTAATGATCATTTATGTAGCTCTGTAATTTAAGTTTAAGAAGGACAATTTTAAAGGGATTTTTTATCTTCCCACTTTCATTTATAAAGCCAACTGTGCATTTTTTATTTAGCCTTTCATTCTATTTTTTGAGTAGCTTACATAAGAGGCATTTTGGTGATACACTGAATAATTGGGCATAAGCAGCGGTGGAAATCTGTTTATAGACATCTATTTTCATTTATAAATCGGACATTTATAAATTTCAAGATTTGATTTTGAGGTCCATTTCATGTAAAACAATTCAGTGGGATTTACAAACTATACAGAAGGCAAAAACAAACTGATTTAACCTAAATTCTTTATTATATTTTTAAGTATATTATTACATGGTTAACATGTCTCAAAGTGAAGATGTAAACCATTTACTTCATCAGAAAGAGCTGATATTAATGTACAAGTAGAAGCAATCACAAAGGGTCAAGATGAGACACATAAGGAAGTTGATACTAGTATCACAGGTTTGTCAGCCACACTAGAGGCACAACCTGAAGGCATTAGGAAAAGTGAACACATTCGAAACTTCGCTGAAAAGGGACAAGCTCTAGCAGATGAGAAAATGCAAGATCTTGAAACAATGTTCAAGAGGGCCTATAAGAGGTGGAAGCACAACATAAATGGACAGAAAAAATCCATCAAGCACAATGATGTTTCTGAGTTAATGGAGATCATCAGCAAAATAAATAAAACCCAAGCTAAGATTGATACTATTTATCTCAAAATAAGAGACACTCTACATCCAGATCATCCTGACCCAGAAATCCCTAGACTCAGTGAAACATGCCAAGCACTCACTGTGGTTGCAAATAAAAAGGTCAAGTAGTTCTTCAGCAATGATGGTTCAGAAGTTTCAACTTGGCCTGATGCTACATCCGTATTTGAAACTACAACCTCCAATGTCTCCTTTTCTACAAAGAGTACCAGACACTCAAGACAGTCTTACTATACATAACTAGAAGCCCAAGAAGCTGCAACCGAAGCAGCTGCCACCAAAGAGGTGCTTAAAATAATGAAAGCACAGAGTGAGCAAAAAGAAGAAATACAAAGACTCGAGCAGGAGGATCGAATGCTGGCAGCTAAAAATGAAGCAGAGATGGCTAAGCTAAGAGCTGAAATTGAAGCAGAATTCATAAGACAGAAAGCTGAAAATGAAGCTGAAAATGCCAGAAAAAGAACTCCTTTTATTGCAGAAAGTGCAGCCAGAAGGATAAAGCTAGAGGAAAAAAGGAAAGAAGTTAAATGGTTAGAGGAACTTAAAAAGCTCAAAGGTGCTAAGGCAAAACTAAAGGTTTACTCTGAAGGTGTTTATAGTGATGACGATGAAGATGATCACCTGTCATTACCCACTCTATCACAAAATCCAATATCCAGAGTTCTTCCCTCACAAAGACTGCTTCCTCGGACGCTTTCACCACATCAAGCTAAGTACACTCCAAAAAATAATGCTAAAATTCTACAGATGTACCAGCCTGTAGTCACTAAAGCCCTGACTCCTACTCCACATATCTACACTTCTGTATCTGTGCCACAAACCGCTATGCTTATTAAAGGAACTATGAGTTAAGATCCCACTCAACCAGTTTTCATGCAACAAGCTAAAAAAACAAAAGCCCCTACCACTCAAACAGCTACATCAGACATGTCAAATGATCTGGTGAGAACACTAGCTGAAGCTATTACTGCAAATCACATCCCAGTACCAGAACCTGCTGTCTTCATAGGAGATCCTCTCAAGTACACTGATTGGAAACTTTCCTATTCAATTCTAATTGATCAAAAAACCTTCCAGTCCAGGAAAAACTGTTTTTCCTACGCAAATATGTTGGCGGTGCTGCCAAAAGAGCTGTAGAAGAGCTATAGAAGCCTGGCATGTGTTAGAAGAGAGATTCGGTGATCCATTCTTGATTGGTAAAGCATACCAGCATTCCTGGCACAAAATTGGCCCCAAAGATGTGGTAGAGCAGACTTTATGAGCAGCGTTGAATCAGCCATGTGTAACGGGTCCCAAGCTGGGCCGGGTACCACGTCACAATATTGAAAAAAAGAAGATGAGTCTCCAGTGTCTTGCTGGCTTTGGGCTCTGAAAAACAAAGTGAATGATCACAGGATCAAGAATACCGAACCATTCTCTTTCGTTCCCAAAACTCCTCTTTTATTCACAATTATATAACAAAACATTCAATCAAACAACCAATAAAATATTTCCAAAATCTGCAATAGTGTCTCTTTCAGTGTCCTCTTCCAGGTACAACGTGCATATGAACGTGTATACAGTTCTTATTCCCTTTTTTTCAGCTAGCATATGTTTCAGGTAAGTAGGTGAGTGTGTGTCACTGTCAGGTAAGTATGATATGTGTGAATGTAGGTGAATGTGCAGTGTCCAGTGTCCATTAAACAGGTGAGTATGTAATGTTGTTTGTTCTGTTCCCATAGAACACAAACATAGAGTATAACCATAAAGCTATTGTTATATTCAACATAACCATATAACTCTGTCAAAATACATTAGTTCCTCTAACACTCAGTATCACGCTTTGACTTCAATAAACACCTAAACCCATCATCATTTCACATTGAAATATATCCACGGGCACTCTCTGTATAGGTACTAGTCCCATATAGCTGCCATTAAATAGTACAAATAATACTGTTAGCCAGTGCAGTTTTTATAGTGCTGCTAATCACAACTATAGTGCAATATGAATTCACTTTCATTTTCTTTAGGTTAAAGCTGTTCAGAATACTCAATATGTCTTTTCAAAACGTATTGACATCATTGCAAATGGGAAATAATAATGGAAAATAACAAATATGTTCAAACCATTCCAACAACAATAAGTGCACTAAAGGCTCAGTTATCTTCATAACCCATATAGTGTACAGTAAACCCTTAAACACAAATGTTTGGAAATGTAAAGAGAAGAAATATTAAAGTATTATAATAAATGTAAAGATAACAAAACCCTTCACCTAATAAATTACAGTTGTCAAGTAATCAGGTAACCAACAGTAGTACTATCGTGGATGAATATAAACAACCATCTTCAGTGTCACAAGGCTGCCCGTTGCCACGGCAATAACGGCAGCACAACCCGCGAAAATCGCGGACTTTTTATAGTGTCTAAAACTCGATCTAAAGCACTCAAAAATGTCATAAACGGTCTCCCAGTAACTTCACATAAATTATTGAATCTTAAGGGATAAGTTGAGGTTGTTTTCACGTTGTACTAACCTGAAAAACAAAGTGAATGATCACAGGATCAAGAATACCGAACCATTCTCTTTCGTTCCCAAAACTCCTCTGAGGGGAGTGAGCACCTGGAAACACGGACTATGACAGAAAGGTTCCGTTTCTCATCCTAGCGATCTACAGCGGATTTCTACTGATATTATTTGGCTGAATAACCATTACAGTACATTAAAATACTTTTAACTTGCATTTTCATTTTCAAGTAAAATAAAAACTATTTCACTCTTTGTGGGGGTCTCACACACTCCCCGACAAACAGAAGTGGCTCCTGACACCTGACGTTAATAATAGAAAAACCCAAACTCCAAACTTCTTGTAAACAGTGTATATGAAAAATAATAAAGTTCTTCTGAGGGAGGTACCGAATGTCTCTACTGTGTGTAGTCCATGGCACTTCTGGAGTGTATATGAGTATGCGTGCGTGCCTGGGAAGTATGCGTATCTTCTGTGTGTCTCAGTTCAGAAAAAATGAATGGGTGCAAATGGGTAGTGAGTGATGGAGGGGGCCATAGGGGGTTGAAAGGGAAGGGGGTAGCGGTAGTACAACTGGGGCCACTGTATCGGCTGGATTCCAACTCTATTCACAGTGGGACGGGGCTGGTAGGCTGGTTGGCCCAGGGAGGGGTAGGTAAACACATAGCCAGGCCGTCTCACCCTGGTAGATTGTCTCAGAGGGGGCTGTCGGTCAGGTTGAGGCTCTGGGATGTCTTCCTCCAAGTCGACTGCTTCGAGTGGGGCTATTGCTGGGTTGTCATGCGGCTGAGGCTGTCCCACGTCCTGTTCAGCCTCACTGAGTACCTCCTGATCCTCTTCTGTAACACTTTCTCTCTCCCGTTCAGGTTCAGCAAGGACTCTCTTATCCTGGTAGTTTCCATTCTGTTCCTCCTTTCTCTGTGGCTCTTGAGTCACACTTTGATCTGGTACGTGGCGGCTGGTCTGGGAGTTCTCTGCAGGTATCCGCAGCCAGTAGCGATAGACTCCATCCTCTTCCTCAGAGTCACTTGTGTTTGGACGCTGTGTCTGTTGTGAGCGTCTCTTAGCTCTCTTGTGCGACTCACGTGCAGTGGTGATGGGCTTCTGGGGTGACTCTATAGGCAGGTCATTCACTTGTAACAGCAGGTTTCTGTGCAGAGTGCGAGTAGATCGGCCTCCTGTCTCAGGGGTCACTTTGTAGACAGGATTGTCTCCAACCTGCTCTTTTACGAGGTAGATGGTCTGCTCCCAATATGGTCTCAGCTTACCAGGACCACCCCTCTCACTGAGGTTACGGACGAGGACTCTGTCTCCAGGCTGAAGGACCACTCCTCTGCTCCGCTTGTCATAGTATTTCTTCCCTTTTAAGCTGGACTGCTGACTGTTTGCATTGGCGATGCGATAAGCTTCAGTCATTTTTCCTGCCCACTTTTCAGCGTATCCTCTGTGGGTCCCGTCTTTTTCATCTGTTAGGAGGCCAAACAGCAGGTCGACAGGGAGACGTGCATGCCGGCCATAGAGCAAGTAATATGGTGAGAAGCCGGTGGCTTCGTGCTTCGTGCAATTATATGCATGGACCACTTGTGGCAGGTGATCTTTCCAGTTCTCTTTTTCTTTCTCTCCCAAGGTCCTGAGCATCTGTAGCAGCGTGCGGTTCAGCCTCTCTACAGGGTTACCTTGTGGGTGATAGGGGGAGGTCCGGGAATGGCCCACGCCGGCTAACTGTCGCAGTGACTTGAACAACTCGTTCTCGAACTCCCTACCCTGGTCATGGTGGAGCCGAGATGGGTATCCGAATCTGGGGATAAAATCATTGAACAGTCTGTCGGCCGCCGTCTTGCCTGCCTTGTTACGGGTGGGGTAGGCTTGTGCGAACCTGGTAAAGTGGTCGACTACGACAAGAATGTACTCACATCCACCACGGGAGGGCTCCAGGTGGAGGAAGTCGATACACACCAGTTCGAGGGGAGAGTTTGACGTAATGCTACCCATCGGTGCTCTTTCATGCACGGCTGGCTTCTTCTGTTTCAGGCAAGGGCACTTTCTGGTGACGTATTCTTCTATCTCTCGTTTCATGAAAGGCCAGTAGAAGCGCTCTCTTGCTAGAGACAGTACTTTTTCCACACCGACATGGCCCATGTTGTTATGCAGGTAGGTGAGAGCTAGTGGCCTGTAGGTGGCGGGTAAGACCAACTGTTTCCATCCTATTGTCTTCCTGTACAGCAATCCACCTTCTATGTGCAGCTTGCTCCACTCTCTCAGGAGACGCATGGTCTGTGTCACAGTTACCCTTGTTGCACTCTGTTGGTGGTGTGTTATTCTCCTTCAACTCCATCACTTTTGCGATCGCAGTGTCTGCTCTCTGTCCTCTTACCAGCTCATCATGGCTAATCGCCTGCAGTGGTTCCATGTAGGGTTGGGTTTGGGATGCTAAGTTGAGGGCTGCGACCCAGGCAACGTCTCCTCGTTGGGCTCTTCGGGTTCCCTCCCATGTAGTGCACACAGCCTCATCTGTCAGCTCCTCGGAGCACTCTGTCATGAGGGTGTCGATATCGAGGGGACAACGGGAGAGGGTGTCGGCATCGATGTTAATTTTGCCTGGTCGGTATCTGACATTGAAGCTGAAATCAGCAAGCTGTCCCACCCACCGGTGGCCTACTGCGTGAGCGGGTTGTTGTCCGTGAAGACAGTGAAGTGAGGGGCGTAGAATAAATAGTCTCTAAATTTGTCACATATCGCCCACTTTAACGCCAAGAACTCAAGCTTACCACTGTGTAGATGGTAGTTCTGTTCTGCTTGTGTCAATGTGCGTGAGCCGTAGGCGATCACTCTCAGTTTTCCACCCTGATGCTGATAAAGCACTGCTCCGAGGCCTTTCTGTGATGCATCGGTGTGGAGTGTGAAAGGCTGATTGAAGTCAGGGTACGCCAGTACTGGGGGTCCCATCAACATGTCGACCAGACGCTCCAGGATCTGCTGGTGTTTCTCGTTCCACTCGACTGGGGTGCGAGAGGACTGCTGAGGGGATTTTGTTTTCCCTCGAGAGGGTTTAGACTGGGGGCTGTCAGACTGTTCCTTGAGCAGGTCATACAGGGGCTGGGCTATCCGTGAGAAGTCTTGCACGTAGCTTCTGTAGTAGCTCAGGAAGCCTAGTATTTGTCTGACATCTCCGACCGTCTTTGGTGCTCTGTGTTTTAGTATTCGCACTGCCTCCAGGTCCTTAGGATCCACTCTAACCCCTTCTGCTGACACCAACCGGCCAACATAGCGGACCTCTTTCCGGAACAGCTCACACTTTTCTGGCTTTAACTTTACGCCGTGGCATTGGAGAGCTTGGAGGACTTTCCGCAGGACTTGCACATGTTCGTCAAAGGACTTTGAGAAACACAGAACGTCATCTAGGTAAGGAATGCAGCATTCATCTCGGAGCGTGTCGAGCATCTCCTCCATGCTCCTTTGAAATGCTGCTGGGGCGTTGGATAGGCCAAAGGGGATTCTGACCCACTCGTACAGTCCCCATGGGGTCGTGAATGCAGTCATGTACCTTGATCCTTCTGCCATAAAGCCTTGGTGATAGGCCTTGCCCTGGTTGAGTATCGAAAACCAGCCATATCCTCCCAGGGAGTCAGTGAGATCCTGTATGCGGGGGAGGGGGTGCCGGTCCGGCACGGTCTTGTTGTTGAGGAGCCGGTAATCGATGCACAGGCGCAGGGATCCATCCTTCTTCCTCACACATATGACAGGGGCTGCATAAGGGGACTGGGACTTGACGATCCATCCTTTTACTATCAGGTCCTGAATGTATTCCTTCACCTCTTTGTAGAGTGGTTTCGGGATCGATGCGTAGGCCTTCTGCACTGGGATGTCGTCCTTGAGTCTGATCTCCATCTGTAGTGAGGGGATGCAACCGATGTTGCTACTGTCACGTGAAAAGGCCCCAGACTCCTCACACAGCATTCTCTCCACTGTCTGCTGTTGTTCAGGGTCCAGGTAACTGATGTCGACAGGCGGCAGCCAGGGTTCGCTGGAGGTCACACTGGGAGAGGTGGTGTTAACCTCTACTGCTGCTCTCACCTGTGGCTCTGCAGCGTCAGTGTCAATGATTTTGGTCACATGTTGGATGACACCGAGGTGAGTCCTCTTTGGCAGGGTGATCTCATGCTTTGAGTGGTTGGAGATGGGCACCTTAACGTACGGCCGACATGTGTGGTGAATTTCCAGAAGGCCTTCTCCCACACTTAGCTGTTCTAAAATCGGGTTATCCTCTGCTGGCTCATACAGGACAATGGGATCAGAGGCGTCGAAGTTAGGTGGGACCCGGCACCACACATGTACTGCACTTCCTGCTGGAATAACAACATTGTCCCTGCCCACTCTCACCATGGCTGGGTCGCAGTCTGTCTTCTGCGGAACCTGGATGAAGTTGACCATGGCCATCACCTCCTCTTCCTCCATTCCAAATGCTCTGCGTAGAAGGCTGACCAGTACAACTAGAGCAGCGCCAGAGGACTCTTGTCTCTTGATGACCTGTTCAAGTACATTGGCACCTAACAATGGCTGGGGTAGGGGACACCGACTGACCAGAAAGGGGGTCTGGACAATGAGGTTGGGGTCTTCATTTCCTGCCAGGCTGACAGTGAGTTCTACACACCCGTCATAGGGGATGGCTTGGCCGTTGGCTGCATAGACTTTCAGGTCTGTTTCAAGCAGCTCCTGCAGGGACCTCACTGGGTAATTGGGGATATGAACACCGGCCCACGCTCTGTCAATGATGCTCACCTGCGAGCCGGTGTCAAACAGGACGGTTGTTGGGTTTCCATTGATCGAGCATTTCAGCTGGCTCTTCTTCCCAATTAGGGGTGCTTGACATCCGATGGTGCTCTGGCAGGTAAGGGTGTGTGGCTGAGGTTTGGGGTTCTTGGGCCGTCCTGTTGTTTTTTTGCGGGTGGGGTCTACTGGCTGGGACTAGAGTGGTGCACCGGTCTCTGGCTGTCCCTCGGCAGAGACCGGGTCTCGTTTCCCTGGAACCTGGTTCGCTTCCAGCATCCCACTGCTCTGTGTCCTGCCTCTCCACACACAAAGCAATGCGTGCAGTCCTGCAGATTCTGTTCTGTACATTTTGGGCAGCGCGCTGTCCTCCCCCTCACTTGGAAGGAGGGCTGGGGGGTGTGATTGGGAGGTGGTCGGGCTGGTGGTGGTAGGAGAGGGATGCGACTGGGGGTTGGCTGAAAGGGGTGGTATGGCTGGGTTTGGGGTAGTGAGTGGGCCATCTGGGTGTTGCTTATGTTCACCTTAGCATCCATTAGTGCGGCCACCATCTGTGTCAGGGTCTCCACCTGCGCACTGAGCTGTTGGATGGTCTGGTGGTTTTTGTCGTCCGCAATGATGGTGTGTCTCAGTTTGTCATCCGTCTGTCCACCTCCTGTCTCCACCTTGGCAGTGTGGGCCTGTGTGTTCTTCTGGCGGGGAGGCTGGCTGAGTCTGCGTTGATGTTCATTCTCGTCACTGATCATTTTAGTCATTTGACCGAGGATCTCCTCATCTGTGACTTGGCTGTTGGAGACGAGGGGTCTCAGTCTCTGTCGAAGGTCAGCGTGTTTCACTCCCAGGCCCTGATAGATTGTGTTGAGGAAGACCCCTTGGATGGTCTTAGGGTCATAAAAAATGTCCGTGTCGGCCTGCTTTGACTGGAAAAAGAGCCTCTGCTTGAGTCCGATCATGCGGTACAGGAACTGCTGGGGTGACTCTTGTTCAGCTTGTCGGGCACACATCAGCTCCTGAAACATCTCCGTGGTTGCCTTCTCCCCAAGATGGGACCTGAGGAAGACCTTGAGTTTGGGAACAGCAAGCTCATCCTTATTCGACAGCATGTCCTTGAATGTACCTGGTTTGATGATTCTCAGTACACCCCGGACCACTTCTGTTTCCGGGAAGCCATCTTTCAGTCCCTCGTCGATTTGTTTACTGATGCTGTTATAGCTGATCTCTGAGCTCTGGTCTCCAATTTGGCCTCCATGGACCTTGAACTCTCTGCGCTGGAGAAAGGGGAGGTCTTTCAGGGGAATCATCCTCTCCGGGGTGGTCTGTGGAGGGGGCGTTGACACTCTCCCACCGTGGTGGTTGTGTGTAGGGGCGGGGGAGGCAGCCGCAGCTTCTAATAGTCTCAGTTTCTTACCCAGCTCCTCATACATTCTCGTCAGTTCCTCTCCTGGCTGGGTGGTTGCATTGTTGGGGGGGTTGGAATGGGGATTGGGTGGCGTCAATGTGTGGACTGAAGGAGAAGGTTTGGAGCTGGCACTGAGCACGGCATGTGGCGTGGCGGCAGCGGGGGACTCTGTATCTAATATCTTGCAGATGACATCATTCAGCATCAGCAGTGTGCTCAAACCTTCATCCTCGCTTCCCAGAAGGTCTTCAGACTGCATGTAGGTGATGACGTAGTCCAGGCATCCTTCCTCATCAGCTGGACTAAGTTGGTCGATTTCGTTGCCAGATACGAGGTCCCTCGCAACCTCGTAGAGGTGGGCACTTGATAGTCGAAACAAGTTCTTCTTGATTTTCCACACCACCTCTTTCCGTTGCTGGGACATGGTGTGTGGTTCTGATGATGAGTCGATGTCTTGTTGGGGATAGCTACTGGTGTGACGAACCAGCAGCGTTGATCCTTGGTGACTGATGTGCTGTGCCTCTCCACTTCAGCTGTGCGGCTCCCTGGCGAGATCTTTTGTCTTATCTCTGCTCCTGGACACCCACTGGCTGATTGCAGGCCTGTCACGACTGGTCACCGTGGTCTCATGGTTCTGGTATCACTGGATCAGCATTCCAACCGGAAGGCGGCGCTGATCCCGGACGAGCCCCCACAATTTGTAACGGGTCCCAAGCTGGGCCGGGTACCACGTCACAATATTGAAAAAAAGAAGATGAGTCTCCAGTGTCTCGCTGGCTTTGGGCTCTGAAAAACAAAGTGAATGATCACAGGATCAAGAATACCGAACCATTCTCTTTCGTTCCCAAAACTCCTCTTTTATTCACAATTATATAACAAAACATTCAATCAAACAACCAATAAAATATTCCCAAAATCTGCAATAGTGTCTCTTTCAGTGTCCTCTTCCAGGTACAACGTGCATATGAACGTGTATACAGTTCTTATTCCCTTTTTTTCAGCTAGCATATGTTTCAGGTAAGTAGGTGAGTGTGTGTCACTGTCAGGTAAGTATGATATGTGTGAATGTAGGTGAATGTGCAGTGTCCAGTGTCCATTAAACAGGTGAGTATGTAATGTTGTTTGTTCTGTTCCCATAGAACACAAACATAGAGTATAACCATAAAGCTATTGTTATATTCAACATAACCATATAACTCTGTCAAAATACATTAGTTCCTCTAACACTCAGTATCACGCTTTGACTTCAATAAACACCTAAACCCATCATCATTTCACATTGAAATATATCCACGGGCACTCTCTGTATAGGTACTAGTCCCATATAGCTGCCATTAAATAGTACAAATAATACTGTTAGCCAGTGCAGTTTTTATAGTGCTGCTAATCACAACTATAGTGCAATATGAATTCACTTTCATTTTCTTTAGGTTAAAGCTGTTCAGAATACTCAATATGTCTTTTCAAAACGTATTGACATCATTGCAAATGGGAAATAAAAATGGAAAATAACAAATATGTTCAAACCATTCCAACAACAATAAGTGCACTAAAGGCTCAGTTATCTTCATAACCCATATAGTGTACAGTAAACCCTTAAACACAAATGTTTGGAAATGTAAAGAGAAGAAATATTAAAGTATTATAATAAATGTAAAGATAACAAAACCCTTCACCTAATAAATTACAGTTGTCAAGTAATCAGGTAACCAACAGTAGTACTATCGTGGATGAATATAAACAACCATCTTCAGTGTCACAAGGCTGCCCGTTGCCACGGCAATAACGGCAGCACAACCCGCGAAAATCGCGGACTTTTTATAGTGTCTAAAACTCGATCTAAAGCACTCAAAAATGTCATAAACGGTCTCCCAGTAACTTCACATAAATTATTGAATCTTAAGGGATAAGTTGAGGTTGTTTTCACGTTGTACTAACCTGAAAAACAAAGTGGATGATCACAGGATCAAGAATACCGAACCATTCTCTTTCGTTCCCAAAACTCCTCTGAGGGGAGTGAGCACCTGGAAACACGGACTATGACAGAAAGGTTCCGTTTCTCATCCTAGTGATCTACAGCGGATTTCTACTGATATTATTTGGCTGAATAACCATTACAGTACATTAAAATACTTTTAACTTGCATTTTCATTTTCAAGTAAAATAAAAACTATTTCACTCTTTGTGGGGGTCTCACACATGCCCTATACTAGGGTTACAAGTTCTAAATGACTGCTTGGAAAATCAAAGGATAGCAAAAAAGCTACTAGACTGGTTAAGCTCGCAGTGGATCAGAGCAGTTGTAACACTCCAGGAGGAAACCAATGCTTTCCCTGATTTCAAGGACTTTGTATCATTCCTCAACAAGGAAGCACCTATTGCTTGCCATCCCATTACATCCTGGCAAGCTATGAAATCAAAGAAGAAAAATTAAAGTTGAGTGAACAAGAAAACTATAAGAGACATAAAACACATGACATTGGTGCTAAGACGTTTACTAGAAGCTCAACTGAAAAGACAGATAAGTGTTTGTTCTGCAAGAAACCAAACCACACTCTTCACAAGTGTTGTAAATTTATGGAGAAAACAATCGAAGAGAGAGTCAAATTTGTACAGCAAGAGAAACTCTGTTTTTGCTGCCTCAAAACTGGCCATCACTCCAAGGCCTGTAACCTAAGAAACACATGTGATACATGTAAAAAAACAACATCCAATATGTTTACATGAAAACCATGAAAAGGGGAACCAAAACCAAGGAAAAAACCAAGACAGAATGTGTCACATAAAAATTATGATGACAAAGATGTGTCTGAACATGATCATCCAAGGGAAACTGATAAAGACAAGGACAAAGGATTAAAACCAAAGACACCAGAGTCAGACAAAGCTACTTCTCTCAGTATTTTCCAAAAGAGGGGTGCCACTCACACCTCACCAATTGTTCCAGTGTATGTGTCCTCACGAACCAGACAAGGAAGTGCTTGTGTATGCTCTTCTCGACATTCAGAGCGACACTACCTTTATCCTGAAGGATGTGGCTGACATACTGAATGTCAAGAAGGATCCAGTGAAGCTTAAGGTATCTACAATAACTTCAAGAACAAAGGTTGTGCCAAGCGAAAGGGTAAAAGGTCTACAGGTATGAGGTATGAAGTCTGGAACAAACATCCACCTTCCAGTGAGCTACACCAGATAGTACAAAGCAGCTAACAGATCCTGTATACCAACAAGTCAAACAGCAAAATCTTGGCCCCATTTAGAACATCTGGCAGATGAAATGTATCAGGAACTAGACTGTGAAGTAGAGTTGCTGATTGGCTTTAACTGTTCTCAAGCTTTGGTTCCTAGAGAAGTCATCCATGGTATTAAAGGCCAGCCTTTCATGCTCAAGTCTGTGCTGGGCTGGAGCATCATTGGCTATAACAACGCTGCCACTGACTACGAAGATGAAATAGATGTAAGTCACCACATTGTCACAAAGCAAGTCACACCAACTGTTACGCCTCATTCCAAGCTGAAGTCTGAAGTCTACTTGAATTCTAGAACTCAAGTCAAGGAAATGATCTCTCCATCAGACATAATCAAGGTGTTTGAGTCAGAGTTTGCTGAAAGAACAAGTGAAGATGTTCCAATATCACAAGAAGACCTTCAGTTCCTCACAAAACTAAAAAAGGGCATCAACCAAAGCAGGACGGACACTATGAGATGCCGTTGCCTTTTAAGGTAGAGAGGCTAAGTTTGCCAAACAACAGAGCATGTGCTGAACATTGTCTGAAGTGTCTGGAAAGACATCTGAAAAGAGATGAGAAATACAACAAGGATTATGTAGCCTTCATGAAGGACATTATAGCAAGAGGTGATGCCGAAAAGGTCCCACAGACAGAAATTGAAAGTCAAACCGTGTGTTATATTCCACATCATGGGGTTTACCACCCCAACAAGCCTGGAAAGATTAGAGTCATGTTTGATTGTTCAGCCAGGTTTTGCAACACCTCACTCAATGAACATCTCCTGACTGGTCCAGACCTCAAAAATATTCTCGTTGGAGTTTTGTGTCGTTTCAGAAAAGGGAAGGTGGCCATCTTGTGCGATGTTTCTTAACTGGTTTGGCCAGTGTCATTGCTATGTGTGCAAAGCATAGCCAAAGAAGGAATACTTGATTTTAATTTTGTAAGTTTTTTATCAAGCTTGCTTAATACTGTGCACAGCAAACAACCTCAAATGTTGTCCTTATTGTTTATTTTATTTATTGTATTTTAATTATTAATCAAAATATTTCTGTCTAAATTTGGAGTTTATATCCTTGTGGTATCGAAAATGGTATTGAGTATCGAATATTTTCCCTAGTATCGGTATCGAGTTGAAAAGTTTAGTATCGTGACAACCCTAATACAGACTAGACAGCTCTTCATTGAGGACATACTTATATGAACTGATTGTGAATAGCAGACCCTTCACAACCACACATCTTAATGATCCATCAGGTCCAGAACCCTTAACTCGTAATCATACACTGACAATGAAGTCCTCTGTCATCATGCCCCCACCTGGCAAGTTCGTAAGAGAGGATCTCTATCTTCAAAAAAGATGGAAGAGAGTTCAGTTTCTGTCAAACGAGTTTTGGACCAGATGGAGGAAGTAGTATCTGCTCAATCTGCAGCAAAGGAGGAAATGGACTTAGGATAGGAGAAACACAAGGGTAAAGGACATTGTCCTCCTGTTAGATGAGAACTTGCCAAGGAATCAGTGGAAATCAGCAAGGGTCATAGAAGTTTTACCTTCCTCTGACAACAGGGTCAGAAAAGTTAAGCTGCTGGTCAGTAAGACAGGCCTCGACAGCAGAGGCAGGCACACATCTCAGCCTCATTATTTGGAAAGAACCATACAAAAAGTAATGCTATTACTTGAAGCTGAGTGAAAGGGCTGACTTAAAGGGTAACACCGTTTTTTTTTTTACATTGGTCCCTTGATCTTATTACATCATGTTCTACTCACCCATATTGATTTTGTGTCATTTGGAGCTATTACGAAGATATTTGGTTTTGTAATCCAAGTTACGTCTTCCTATGGGCAACGAGTTGAAGGCACAAACTGTTAATAATTTATTCTTTATGGTACGCCAGCCTTCATAACATGTAGGCGAATCACTGTCCCCCAGACATCCGCGGTTATATTTTTTATATTTATTCACAAATCCAGTCCGGTGCTCGGATGACGTCATACATACGCCGCTTTGTTTTAAAAATATATATATATATATATATGAAAAATATAACTGCTAGTATGGATTATAATGGTGACCATCCAGTATTGATTTTATTTTCAACTGTGCAGTAGGAGACTTTAAACTTAGGTTGTAGGTACGGGTTCTATCCACCCCTGGTTAGAGAGCAAAGTGTTTTTTACTCAACCGAAACGTTAAATAGCTGATTCAACTGCCTTGTTCTCAAGCTGACCCATAACCTCATTGATCCACTTGCTTGAGCTGAGCTGAGTTGTTCAGTCACTAATTTATCCCTTCTCAAAACTCCCAGTTTATGTGTTTTTGACTTAAGTCAGGCTGCAGCCAGTAAAGTTGACTGTAAAGCAGCTCGTTACCATCAGCCCAGATGAGTCAATAAACCAGCTTACAGAACTTTCTCTACACTAATGCCCAGCTTCACTTTGCCCAGTTCTACTCCACCCAGCCCACTTTGTGAAAGTTTGATTGCTGTATTTTCTCTACTGGTGCAGACTTTTGTGGCCCTAGCCAGGCCAAGTGGAGCTGGTGGAAAAGATGCATACACCACATTAATTTAATCAATTTCCTTTCACCCAACATCAACTCAGGAGATCAAGGCATGGGCTTAGACTCGACCTAATCCTTTTTATTTCTTAATCCTTCTTAATCCTGTTTGATTTATGACAAACGTAGCTTTGACAAAATTACTGTGTAGGCTCATCTAACCAGACAACAGGATTTTAGAAGTTCTGGTGTTCATCTGTCTTCTTTTTGGCAAAATATATTATGGTTTCACATTTTTTTTATGAGAAAACAAAGGTTTCCTTTTTGAACACATCCAGTCAATATTACATTTGAACAGTATCTTTCTGTTGGTACATGCTTGTTTTTTACCCTGAGGGGAAGATGGATGCTGCAGATCCAGTGATATTTCTGTTTTTTTAGCATCTTGTGGTTTGCATTTGGGGTAAAGCTGCTTAAGGAGTTGGTCTTGGTTGTGCTGGCACAAGTTTCAAGTGTTTTCCATATAGTAGAATGGCTGTGTCAAAATACCAAGCATGTTCCTACAATCTCCTTTCTGTTTCTATAAGATAGGATAGGAAAGAGGGACCAACACCTTCTAACATGTAGAAATCAGCAGACGAGCAGGGCTTATTATGACTGTCTGTCTGCTAACAGAAAGCAATTGAATAAGAAACACTTGTTAAGAAGGTTGATTTTAGGGAAAGAAAAACAAAATGTAAACACAATAATTCATATTTCTAATGCATGGATAAGCAATGCCTTTATCAGCTTAAGGTAGTAAGAAAAAGAAATAATTTCAGTCTTGAAATGGAGGCTTGATATAGTGTTGGCCTCCTGCTTTCTTTCAAAGCAGCCCTGATATAGTATGCCAAGCAATGGACAACACAAAACCACTAAAGGTGTCCTTTTGTATGGAATTGAAAAATGTTTATAGGCAAAGTTCACAGAATTTTTGGTTTACTCTGCTACTTCCTTCTGGTTAAAAAAGATCAGTGCTTATCTACTTGGATGGGGGTGGCTGTAAAATATGTACATTCCCATTTGTCCCTCATAAATAAGGATGTTTATCATATTCTCACCCTACTACGATATTAAACTGGGAGCATGATAAGGATGAAATGCTCTAATGTTACAACCAGCAGCATATTTTCATACTTTATTATGGCCAGGAATGTCAGAATATTCTAAAACAGCTATTTCAAAGTCACATACACCAAGGGCCAAAAAAATCAACTTTTCTACAAGCCGACGGCCGGATTGGTTAAATATTATGTTAAATGTTAAAAAGCCTACTGATCACTTTTTTCAAATAGTAAAAAAATAAAAAAAATCAAATTAGTTATATTCTCTCTCATGGCTCTTATCTGCATTTTCCAGTCAACTGTAAAATATTAATAGATATCTGAATAAATAAAAAAAACTATGGCACGGGTTCTTTTAAAAAGGAACAGGGGCAGGTTCAGTGGAGAGGAAAACTCCCTTTTAAGCAGAAAGAAACCGCCAGCAGAACCAGGCTCAATGTTAATGGCCATCTGCCGAGGCTGACTGGGGTTCAAGAATATAGAAGCAGACATGAGAAGGAAGCAGCGTCACTGACGGCAACTGTCAACAAGCTCCAAAGGCAGCCCCTTCAAGGAAACACATAGCCAGGCACATGAGCTCCTGTGTCAGAGGATGTAAGAGAGCCCATACAGTTAGTCCCAATAACAGAAACAGCATTACACTGAAAAACAGGCCAGGTTCCAACATCCAAAGGTTAGGTTTGCATGTATCAATTTTCTTTATCCTGCATCTCTTACAGATGCTGGACAGGATTGTGTGTGGCCACAATAGGATCAAACAAGTTGTACTATTCAAAAAATTCATGAAGGGGTCATCATCCTGCTGAAAGAATGTCAGGGAATATTATGTATATTATTAGCCAATTATTTAGGTAGGTTAAAGGTGACAAAGTAAAATCCAAATGCATGGCAGAACATCCCCGTGTAAAAAAAAAATAAAATAAAAAATAAAATAAAATAAAAAGAACATCCCTGTGTCTCTGTCTGCTTTCCTTCCTCCCATCATGCATCTGATGCATCTTGGTGTGACGTGTTCCACAAATCTCAATCATCTGGTCCTCAACATGATTTGAAAGAAAAGCTTCAGTTACAAAGTTCATATATCCAGTCATGCTGCTCAAAGGGTTGAACAGGTGTGAGCAGAGGCTCTGCTTTTCACGATGTTAGATATAATGACTGGATCCAATAATTATCACTAGTATCACTGGTCCACGGCCTTTCCCTTCTTGGGGTGATTTTGGTAGATATTAAAAGCCTACAAGAACTCCAGCTTCAGATATAAGGAACTCATTATTGTCCTTCTTAAAGGAATAGTACACCCAAAACATGATTAGCCTTCATTTTCTACTCACCCCCATGCTGAACAACACTCTAGAGTACTTTTTTGATATCTCAAATGCATCTGGAGATCTGGGAGGCTTCTTACTGTCTGCTGACATTCAAATAATGGAGGTCTATGGTGCCCGAGGCAGAAAGGTCCATGAAAGTCCACAAAAAACGTGTCAATATTCCTCCATACTGCTCGTCCAATGTATTCCAAGTGTCCTGAGTGGGTAGGGTCCATAATTTACTCGAAACAAAGTCATTTAGAATGTTTTTAGAGCATAAACAGTAGTGTATAGGATTTCCTAAAAGCGCGCGCCTGCGAGTTCACGAGCCTACGGAAACTGCGGCAGACCAAACCAGATGAAAGTGCGCATTCAGCGTCTGCTCTTGATAATGCAAGCGTAGAAGAAGAAATTTGCTGTTTACCTGTGCAAAGAAAGAAACAACGAAAGAAAAATGTCTGAGGACTTCAGTGTTGAGGAAGAGCATGAGTTCTTTGCCGAGCTAGAAAATGAAGGCTGATCATGTTTTGGGTGTACTATTCCTTTAAATGTGGTTATAACCTTAAACTAACCATTTTTCATGCTGATATCACATTTGCTTATATACTTATGTTTGGATATATTGCCACAATGGAGCCCAAATCAATTGGATGAACCATTTTAAACCACCCCCTTTCTTTTGCACAAAGAGAACAAAAGATTCTCTGGAAAGTTCTGGAACTTCCAGTCAAGGGGACGGTCAGCTAACGCATGGACCAATCAGCTCAAGAGAGAGATGATACTTCAACGGGAAATGTCCCTAAATCTTCCTCTTTTTCCTGGGTTACCACACCTGCAAGGAGAGACCCCTTTCACGTGAAATGCTAAAAGAAAGCTAACTGGAAGTAGCTTTCGTTTTTCCTGGGTTACCACACCTGCAAGGAGAGACCCCTTTCACGTGAAATGCTAAAAGAAAGCTAACTGGAAGTAGCTTTCGTTTTTCCTGCGTCAAAAGTCACGGATCGCAGCTCTGGTTCATTTGTTCAAATAAGTGTATTGTGAAAAGCTGATATTTCGTTCTTCTTCTCTTTCCTATCCTACTTTCTCCCTTTTCCGTTTTGAAGTAGTTATAGAGTTTGCCGCATTCAATCGTGTGGAGCCACGCAGTTGAGGACCCGTTGTTACTGCTGCCCCCCCCCCCTTTCATGACATGAAGAGTGAGGTCTCTCACACACATACACAGCTCTGTTGATGCCGTTTGCTAAAGCAACTTCTGCTGCTGTTGATAATGCATTTTAACCATTTATCATTTTAAGCTGAATGGGGGTTTAATTCTTTTTGTTTTCTTTAAATTAGTCACTTAGTCTACTGAGGTTATTTTCTAATAGCGTGTAGTGTTTGCATAGATGTTAGATTTCTGTAATCCTGAATTATTATAATAAAGACGTCATTGTTTAACTTGTAGTGGTTTTGTAATCCATATAGCGGGTGATTTAACACTCAGGCCAGATCCACCCCCTTTTGGTAACAGTGTGAATAAACAGAGATAAATAGTTCTTTGATTGATAATTAATAGCTCTGCTGATAACCTAGCCTGGGTCAATAGATTGGTGTGGATACCTGGCCCATCCAGAGGTGAAAGGCATAAACCCTGGTAAGTAAGCAAATTAAAGCTACAATTATTCAACTAAGAACCCTAAACTGATTTCACCTCCGATTTTGAATAAGTTAAATAATTAACTATATCTCCAGTTCTAGTTAATAATTTTTCATTATCTGCAGGATATCATTTTGCACAACACTTATATAGAACCATTTTAAATGTAAACTTGCAACAAGCCTGAGATGTAATTAGAAGGATTAGCTTGGGCTGATTTGAACAATGATCTTCCTCTGGAGAGTTTGTAATGCATGTGTGCAGAGATGAATTCCTGTTAGTCTCTCTTTTTATCCAGAACCTTTAATGTGATATTTGCTTTGGTTTAGCTGGCCCACAGATTTGTACTGGGAAGTCAAATAACATTTAATATATCAAACTAAATGCTGATATCCCTTTTCCCAAAATGCCTGTGCCAGCCTGACATTTGAGCTAACCACTACATCAACAACTGACACTACACAAACTTTATGCGCTGAGCCTTTTTCAGAGCTCTGCTTCCTTGTTTTTAACTTTGACAGCTTTATTATGCATTGCATATACAACTGGAGCAACAACTCACATTCCTGACATTTGTAAATAGCGTTTGGGGTGATTTTGTTGCTGTCAGGGTCCCTGCAAGACAGTCCTGACTGATTTATCATCACTGCAGCAAACACGACCTGAATAATCCAGCTGGCAGATGAAGATGAAATTGTGCTTGCAGTGTGCTTGCATATATCCACTCATGGGTGAAACATCCCACCACTGTACAGTTCAGCGTGGTAGTGCGTTTGGAATATTTCTTCTTTGCTCTGCTCCTCACACTTGTTTATTTGTTTGTACATGTGTGAGCGCAAGTCCACTGTTATGTTTGGCGTTCTGTTGGTCCATGGCATGCACAGCGTTGACAGGTGTGTGTCACATCATCATTCAAATTGTCAGCGCCGCCAACAAGCAGGCAGAGCAGAGACGCCAGTGAAGGACACCAGTTGGCTGGCTCTCAGGCTGAGACGCTTCCTGTGTATACAGTTTTGTCGGTGTCTTGGAGAAGTCTTATATAGGACAAAGACAGCCTGCGGCTAACTCCCCCTCCCCAGTGAGAATATTTATGACACTCTAAATAAAAAAAATCCCCCATTTGACTTGACTCATCGCTCATCACCAGCACAGAGAGCGTAGAAGAGAGCTACATGGATCAAAGACGAGATGTCAGATCCCCCTCCCTTTTCTTAAATTCCTCCAAAAGACAGACAGAAGGCTGTTTGAGTGGATGTGTACGCGTTGAAACAGAAAGCCTTGCCAAGCCCTTGCACTTGAAGCATGTGTTTATGTACTTTGTCACTCAGGAAAATGAGAAGTGTAAATCCAGACGTCAGTGAAGAAGAGCAGCTTCCTGACAGAAATGAGCTTGGCGTTCCAGATTTTTCTCCTTATTCCAAACCATCTTGGCTTGCTGGTCTTGCTGACAACAGCTTCATGGCTGACAGACATTGGAGGAGAGATTTGGGCACATATCAAATAAGAGACTAAGGGATGATGTTAGGAGGTGTAAGCTTAATGCACATAGGCACATGGACAACTTTGGTTTAAAAACAACACATTGTCACTTACTGTATGTATGCACTTCAGAAAAGGTTTGTGTCCTTCTGACATTACATCCATGAACCTCATTGTTATTGTTTAAATGTATAAATCATCATAAAATTAATTCATTTTTAAGTATTGTTAGCTTACTTAGCTGATTTTCCATCACATTCAATTCTGATGGGGATTCAGAACTTACGGATTCAGTGGCCTCACAGTGTACTGATGTAAAGCTGTTTGTCCCACCACCAGAACTACAACAGAACTAGACATGCAGATCAGGATTTTGGGAGTCTAAATTACTGTAATGTTGCTCACAGCATCAATTCTATAAATTCTTCAACATTTTTGTCTCATGTACATTGACATTGTGTGATTAAATCTAAAAAATAGAAGATAAGAAAGTAACACAAATTGAACACTATTTTAGTGGAGGTAGAAGAGACAAGCTTTTTTAAATCAAAAAGGAAGAAAGAGGAAATAATGTTGACAAAGGATATAGTAGGAAATGTTATTAAGAGGTTTTAGATGGGTTTTAAAAAAGCCGTTTCAATTTAACCCTTGAAGGACTGTTTCATCGTCAGACCTCCATAACAGATACTGATCAGCTGCTGGTTTTGTCTCTTCCCATCCCTTCTCCTTTGATTCTCTGCAGGTAGTCTCTATAACTAGTCCGGGCAGGTAGCAGCGTTTCCCCCTGCCTTCAGTGCTCTGTTTGAGCGACGGGCTACTCCAATATACGGCTGTGCTCCTCCTCTTTCTTCCTGAGCTTGTAACGGCTTGTGCCGTAGGACACGGCTGGCTACCTCTTTGGCTGTGGTTCCTTAGATCTAGAGGGGAACACGGCTGGCTGCCTCCTCCCTTGTTCTGGTTCTCTCTACACCAGTGCTTCGCACTCATTTCCTGCTGCTCCTATCAGAGCTCCAGAAAGCTGTCTCGCCTTAACTCTGTTGTGTGGATGATTCGTACCTTAACGTGGGACAGGAGGGCCCCGAACTGGGTCTCGAATAGGTGGAAGAACATGACTGACATTTGAATGACTGTCATCCATACGTACCCTCTGGAGGACGTCGTGGCACTCTCCACACTGGTTCCGTCTCTGGGAATTTTGTGAACCCAGAGACACCAACGGCTGTGTTCTGCTTTCAAAAGTAAAAAAAAAAAAAAAAGCACTGTCAGTCATTTCGCAAATCCATGTCCACAATGTTGAGGTGAAACCAGCAACCAGCAGACTCAAGGACTGTGACTTTTCACCTGTTGTGCTTTTGATGGTCAGGAAAATTTCAAGGCAAGCAATAGCAGACAAACCTGTAAAAAATTTCACAGGTTTCACATTTGGCGTGTATGCACCAGTTGCTACAATTTGTAATCTATAAACCTTATTTTGCTTTGTGGGAAAAGGAATTAAACCCTAAAATAAAAAATGGATCATGGAGACCTCTGTCTGGAAATACATGCAAGCCAAGCAGATTTTTTGTGTGATAAAAGTCTGATCAGCCTGCTTCAGTATATTTTTTACTCCAGTCAATACCAATAATCAGCCGATTGCGATCGAAACCTTGAGATTGCCACTAAGTCACGGTAGAGTCCTGCACGGGTCGAGTTTTGCCAACCCGCACCCGCCCGAACCTGTTAGGATGACTACCGAACCCGACCCGTCACCCGTGGATATCTTCTATTCAAATCCGAACCCGTCCCGACCCGTTGATATTTAACCCGCAACCCGACCCGTTAAGACATCAAGTAATAGGCTATAGTACGCTGCGCTGCAGAAGAGCTCAATTAACACTGCAGCAGACGTGTACGCACTGACTGTGGTATTTTTTGGAGGGAAGCACACACTGCCGGCAGGGTAGCAGCTTCTACACAGGTAGCAGAAGCTGGGATCCATCTTCCCTTGATTGATTCTCTCCACCTTTGGACCAATCAGGATCCAGGGAGGTCCTATATAAGCAAGCCACTTAGAGATCCTAGCCCTTTTTTCCTTGGCTTGCTTGCTGCATGTTTTGTTCTGTTTGTCTAATGGTCTGTGGTGGGAGTTAGTGGACAAGGTAAGGTTGGGGTACCCTGTACATCTCATCACGTAGGAAAACTTTCTGTTAAACACACTAGGTAAGTAGGTGGATGCCACCCTTGTAAAGTTTTGGTGAATCTTTTTGTTAGATTAGTTAAGCAGGGTTTTTGTTTCATTTGTTTTATGTAGCTTAGACCGTAGGTAGGCCCTGTTTTTGTTTTATTATTTTCTTTGATTTGGCTCCACCTAATCGTCCCTTTCTCCCCCCACCATTTGTATGAGTTGCTTGGGATTTTCTGTAACCAATAAATCCCTGATTATTTTTTTTCTAAACATTCACCTGGTCTCTGAATTTTTTTTGTGGCTGTCAAGTTACTTCCCTCTCTCCCCAGTAAAGGGGGGGGGAGCCGTAACAAGTGGGGGCTTGTCCGGGATAGTCACTTTTTCCCTGAGCTTTTGACATCCACAATAATTTGGAAGAACCTTGTGTTTGTTTAGACATGAGCTTTAGCTTTGAGGAGTTTGTACAGGCTCCTAGTCATGCAAAGCTGGAACTGTGTCGTAAGGACGACTTGTTATGTCTGGCTGAACATTTTGACATTCCGGTAAAAAAACATTTTTCAAAAGCTGAAATCAAAAACATTGTTGTTCAAAAACTGGTTGAGATTAAAGTCCTCACGGACTCAAGCAAAATGGATGTAGATGTGTGTGATGACTCTTCTGTTGATCTAGGACACCATCCTTCGAAAGATAAAGGAGCTCCTGCATTGGCCACTCCTCCAAAGGAATTGGTAGAACCAAGGACGCCTCCTACAACGTTACCACGGTTTGATCCTGTGTCACCAGAGTTCAGTGGCTCCGGTGGTAACGCTAGACTCAAGGTTCGGCTAGCTCGCCTGCAGTTGGAGGCTCAGGAGCGCGAGTTGGTGAGAAAAGCTGAGTTTAATTTCAAGCTTGAAATGCGCAAGTTGGAGATTGACGCTGAAAAAGAGATTAAACTGAAACAGCTTGAGGTTGAGGCTATGAGGCTTTCATGTGATAAATCACCACCTCGTTCATCTGTCTACTCTAATTCTCCCCATGTGGTGCTAGATAGGAACAAGTTTGATGTCAGCAAGAATATTGCTTTGGTTCCTGTGTTTAGGGAGTCAGAAGTGGACTCTTACTTTAATGCATTTGAGAGGATTGCTGTAGCACTTGAGTGGCCAAAGGAGATGTGGGCTGTGCTACTGCAGTGCAAGCTCATGGGTAAAGCACAGGAGGTTGTTTCATCTCTGTCAACAGAGGATAGCATGAAATATGATGTACTGAGAGAGTCAATCTTGCGGGCTTATGAGCTTGTACCTGAAGCTTACAGGCAGAAATTCAGAAACCATAAAAGGTCTAGTGCCCAGACCTATGTGGAATTTGCACGTGAGAAAGGACTCCTTTTTGACAAATGGTGTGCTGCCAGTGAGGTTAAAGGTAACTTTGAGTCCCTTCGCCAACTAATTCTGTTGGAAGACTTCAAGAACACATTGCCTGAGAGACTGGTAGTCTTTTTGAATGAGCAAAAGGTAGCCTCTCTGTCTAAAGCAGCTATTGTAGCTGATGAGTTTATGTTGACACACAAAAATGTATTTGTGTCTGTACCCCGTACAGATAAAGTTTTGAACATCCGTCAGCAAAAGCCTGACCCCACCCCGTCAGAAGCTAAGGCTAAGCAGCCTCCACTTTCTCTTCGTGAGGCAAGAGAGTGCTTTTACTGCCATAAAAAAGGCCATGTCATTGCTGACTGCTTGTCCTTAAAAAGCAAGGCTTTGGCAACACAGACAAAAGGTGTTGGGTTGCTTAAAAATGTGTCGCTCTCTAGCTATCAGACTGCTAAAAATGGAGATGAACTAGATCCCTGTTTCCTACCCTTTGTTACCCAGGGTCTTGTCTCTTTAACAGGGGATCCAAAGGACGGCCGGCAAGTTAAAATATTGAGGGACACAGGCGGGTCCCAGACAATCATTCGAGAGGGTGTTTTGTCTCTGCCTGTCACCTCATCTTGTCAGTCAAGAGTGGTTGTCCAAGGTATAGGAATGGCTTTTGTGTCTGCACCCTTGCATAAAATCCACCTTACTTCATCTGTTGTGAGTGGTTTTTGCAGGGTTGCTGTTCTTCCCGCCTTGCCCATAAGGGGGATTGATCTCATTCTGGGGAATGACTTAGCTGGTGGAAAGGTGTTACCTGTGCCCGAGGTGTTGGACACACCTGACACAAGTGTGGACTTTGAACCAATGTCTTCTGGTATTTTCCCTGCTTGTGCAGTCACACGGGCCCAGTCAAAGAAATACAGTCCTGATTTGTCTGACTCTTTTCTTGCCACAGGGCAGTCTCAGCCTGTCACATCAGAGACTGAACTCAACAAACCTGAAAGTGTCTTTCCTCTTCCTGGTCCAGATATGTCCAAATTACCAGCTTCTAGAGAGGAGTTCATTGTAGCACAAAAACAGGACATGACTCTGTTGAAATGTCATTCTTCTGTTCTTACTCAGCAGGATGCCCAGGGGAAGAAGATTGCATATGTGCTTGATGATGGTCTCCTGTTGCGACGCTGGGCTGGTGAGAACTTGGAAGACTGGAATGCCACATATCAGGTTGTTGTGCCAACCCCATACCGCAGACAGGTGCTAGCATTAGCTCATGATCATCCACTGTCAGGGCATTTGGGTATAAATAAAACTTATGACAAAGTTCTGAGACACTTCTTTTGGCCAGGTCTCAAATCTGATGTTTCACTTTACTGTCGTACATGCCATGTTTGTCAAGTTGCAGGCAAGCCAAACCAGGTTATACCTCCTGCTCCTTTGTGCCCAATTCCAGTAGTGGGTGAACCATTTGGAAGGGTGATTGTGGATTGTGTGGGGCCTTTGCCAAAGTCAAGAAGTGGAAACCAGTACATCTTGACAATGATGTGTGCTTCCACAAGGTTTCCTGAGGCCGTGCCCCTGAGGAGGATCACTGCTTCCGTGGTCATAAAAGCTTTGGTAAAGTTTTTCTCCATGTTTGGTCTTCCTAGGGTTGTCCAAACGGACCAGGGCACCAACTTCAAGTCCAGAACCTTTGCCCAGGCACTAAAACAGTAGGGGATAGAGCATGTCACTTCAAGCTCTTACCACCCTGAAAGCCAAGGTGCACTAGAAAGATTCCACCAGACATTAAAGAAAATGCTGCGAAAATACTGTATGGAAACAGAGAGGGACTGGGATGAAGGTATCCCATTTTTGTTGTTTGCTGTGCGTGAAACTGTGCAGGACACTTTAGGTTGCAGTCCTGCTGGACTTGTGTTTGGACATGAGGTTAGGGGACCTCTAAATGTCCTTAAAGACCAGCTAGTTTCACCCTCTCCCACTGTAAAAAGTATTCCAGAGTATGTCTCGAAGATGAGAGAGCGCCTTCAAACAGCTTGCTCTCTTGCTCAGAATGCCTTGACTTCAAAGCAGGTCAAAATGAAACGACACTACGACCGGAAAGCGGTCACTCGTGAGTTTCATCCTGGTGATAAAGTTTTGATCCTACTACCCATCCCTTGTTCTTCGTTGGAAACAAAGTTTTCAGGACCATATGTGGTAGAAAGGAAAGTTAGTGAAACAAACTACGTTGTCCAAACCCCAGAACGCCGTCGCAACACCAGGCTTTGTCATGTTAATATGATGAAATTGTATCATTCCAGGGTGACTGATCAACCAGCCCAGAGTCAGGTTGAAGCAGTTTCCCCTGTGTCCTGCATTTCAAAGTTGACTGGGGAGGATGTAGTAATGCGCAAAGACCCACCACAGGTTGCAAGACTTAGCAATAGTGAAATACTAGCTAACCTGCCCGGTTATCTATCCCATTTATCAGATAGCCAAGTGGAGGACATTAAAAAGCTCCTCTTTGACTTCCCATGTCTGTTTGGGGATATTCCCACCCAAACTAGTGTGGTGTCTCATGACATTGTTCTTACCAATCCTGCACCTATAAAGCAGAGGGCATATCGTGTCAACCCCACCAAGAGGGAGATCATGAAAAAGGAGGTTGAGTATCTTCTTGAGAATGGACTTGCCATTCCAAGTTATAGCCCATGGAGTTCTCCATGTTTGTTGGACATGAAGGCTGATGGAAGTTCAAGGTTCTGTACAGACTTTCGCAAGGTGAATACTGTAACAGTCCTTGATGCACACCCTTTGCCTCTCATTGAAGACTGTATTGATGAGATTGGACCAGCAACATTTGTCACTAAACTTGACATGCTGAAAGGTTATGGCAGGTGCCCCTAACAAAAGGAGCCTCTGACATATCAGCTTTTGTCACACCGGACAGTTTTCTCCAGTACACAGTGATGCCTTTCGGGCTGTGTAATGCTCCGGCCACATTTCAAAGGCTTGTAAATAAAGTACTAGGTGATGTGCCAAACTGCCGGGTATATCTAGATGACATTGTTGTGTATTCAAATGACTGGTCTAGTCATTTTGCCACTTTGCTTGAGGTCTTCAAACGCCTTTCAGCTGCCTCATTGACACTCAATCTTTCAAAGTGTGAGTTTGGCAAAGGTACCATTCTCTATCTTGGCCAACAGGTTGGTGGAGGAAAGGTATGTCCTGTGGATGCTAAAATCAAAGTCATTTCTGACTTTCCAGTTCCTACCAGTAGAAGAGAGCTCCGTCGATTCCTGGGCATGGCTGGATTCTACCGTCGCTTTTGCAAAAACTTTTCCACGGTAGCAGCTCCTTTAACAACTTTGACAAGTCCCTCTAAACCTTTTACTTGGTCTGATGAATGTCAGCATGCTTTTGAACAACTTAAAGGATTGCTCACTTGTTCTCCTGTTCTTTCTGCCCCAAACTTCAGTCTACCATTCAAACTGGACATTGATGCCAGTGCTGTTGGGGTAGGAGCTGTTCTTCTACAGGATGATAAAGATGGAATAGAGCACCCTGTAAGTTACTTCTCAAGGAAGTTTACTCATCATCAAAGTAGATATTCTACTATTGAGAAGGAAGCGCTTGCACTACTTTTGGCATTACAGCATTTTGAAGCCTACCTCGGCTTGAGTGTGAAACCCATAACTGTCTTTACAGACCATAACCCACTTGTCTTTCTTTCCAGGATGTACAACCAGAATCAAAGACTTATGCGGTGGGCTTTAGTCGTTCAGGAATACAACCTTAAGATCTGCCACAAGAAAGGGTCGGAGAATGTGTTGGCAGATGCTTTGTCACGTGCCCTTTAAGCTTAAGGTTTTTTATTTTGTGCATTCCAAACATTTATGTTTGGACTTGTAAGGGTGGGGGTGTTACATGCCTGCCAGGCTGTTTGTTTTTCTTTCCCCTCCCCCCTCCCCTTTGCTTCTACACAGGTAGCAGAAGCTGGGATCCATCTTCCCTTGATTGATTCTCTCCACCTTTGGACCAATCAGGATCCAGGGAGGTCCTATATAAGCAAGCCACTTAGAGATCCTAGCCCTTTTTTCCTTGGCTTGCTTGCTGCATGTTTTGTTCTGTGTGTCTAATGGTCTGTGGTGGGAGTTAGTGGACAAGGTAAGGTTGGGGTACCCTGTACATCTCATCACGTAGGAAAACTTTCTGTTAAACACACTAGGTAAGTAGGTGGATGCCACCCTTGTAAAGTTTTGGTGAATCTTTTTGTTAGATTAGTTAAGCAGGGTTTTTGTTTCATTTGTTTTATGTAGCTTAGACCGTAGGTAGGCCCTGTTTTTGTTTTATTATTTTCTTTGATTTGGCTCCACCTAATCGTCCCTTTCTCCCCCCACCATTTGTATGAGTTGCTTGGGATTTTCTGTAACCAATAAATCCCTGATTATTTTTTTCTAAACATTCACTTGGTCTCTGAATTTTTTTTGTGGCTGTCAAGTTACTTCCCTCTCTCCCCAGTAAAGGGGGGGGGGGAGCCGTAACAATATATATATATATATATATATATAGATATAGATATAGATATAGATATATAGATATAGATAGATATATATATATAGATATATATATATATATATATTTAATGCACTGGTGTCAAATATAGAGAAACAATTATTAAACATGGTATCAAATGGTAAATTGCATATTATACATTGCACAAGTTATTGCCATTGTAGTGCCATAATGTAGAGTCTGGTTGCAGCAGGGATGAATGAGCAGCGGTAGCGCTCCTTTTTTTTAAGCAGGGTGTAAAACTCTTTCACTAAAGGAGATGCTCAGCTCCTTGACAGGCTGGTGCAGAGGGTGGGAGGAGTTGGCCATGATGGTTGTTGTCATGATGGGTCTAATGTGTTTGACCCACATGCAGAAGCACTCACATAGACAGAAAAAGTTTAACAGTTTATTGAAGGTTTACAGTACAGAGACTAGGAAAAACAGTTATTCAGCTTGGGGAGGTTCCTGCAGTCAGGCCGGTAGTCTGAATACAAGGTAAACTTGGACTCACTTTGGTTGCTAGGGAGGATTTCTGACTTTCTGTTTGTGGAGGCTTGGTCTGTAGATAGTTTAGTTCGTTGGATGGCAGACAGGCAGACTGTGGAGGTCCTGAGGAGCAGCTGAGCAGACTGACACTTGGTTCCTGAAGTGCTCGGCATTCAGATGAGGAGATCTGTCTCCTATTCTCAGTGTGACGAGTATGTCCCGTCCAAGACTTGAAGGGCCTGCTTCCAGGGCCAGGGATCAAAGACAAAACTTGATTAGCGCTGAAAGAGCTCAGAAGACACTTGGGCTCTGCAAACTCTGAGGGGCCAGAGTACCCAATACTGGCAAACACTCTGGCGAGAAACTGAAGACAGTCTGCTCCTTAAATACTCCTCAGTAAATGATGACCCAATTGGCTGCAGGTGTGATGTGAGAAGAACAGGAAGCCCTCCAGAAAAGCAGAGGACAATGGCACCATCTGGTGGGTGCACGGTGGATCTGCAAAAAGAACAAAATACGCCCCAAAAACTGGAACCCTATCAGTTGTAAGCTTAGACATCACCCTCCTCTTAGCCAATTCCTCCACAAAGTCCAGGGTGCAGCCTAGGACAAAAGTGGCCTATCTTACTAGTTTGTTCAGTCTCTTTCTGTCCCACCATGCACTGCCAGGGGCCCAGCAGACAACAGCATAGAGGAGGGCTGATTTAACAACAGAGTCACAGAAGGATTTAAGCAGGGGCCTGCTCATTCCAAAGGGTCTCAGCCTCCTCAGGAGGTGGAGGCAGCTCTGGCCCTTCTTAGAGAGAATGTCAGAGTTATGAGTCCAGTCCAGTTTATTGTTGACATGAACACCCAGGTATTTGAAACTCTCCACATGTTCTATTTTCTGACACTGGATGTTCACTGGGGAGTGAGGTGTGGGTCTTCTCCTGAAATGGATCATCATCTCTTCAGACTTACTGGTGTTAAGACCCAGGTGGTTCTTCACACACCAGTCCACAAAGGTCATGATGACTGATCGACATTCCAGCTCATTCCCCTTAGAAACAAGGCCTACACTGGCAGAGTCTTCTGAAAACTTCTGGAGATGGCAGCTGTCCATGAAGGTAAGTAAAGTCAAAGGTGTAAAGGGTGAAGAGGAACAGAGACAGGACGATATCCTGGGGGCCCCGGTACTGCAAACCACCACCTCTGACTGACAGCGGTGCAGCCGCATGTAATGAGGGCGTTTGGTGAGGTAGTTGATGGTCAAGGCAACAAGATGTCTGGTCCAGGCAGCAAGATGTCTGGACCACTAAGAACCTGACCCAACAATGTAGTCCTGTTCCTTTGACTGTGACTAACTCTATGTGCTCTCTTACATACCCTGACATGGGAGCTGGCTTGGAGCTTGTCTGCGTCTTTCCTGGTAGAGGCCACCTGTGGAGCTGGTTGACATTAACCTTTTGTATCTCTGCTTCTTTTTCTACGTCTGTTTCTGTCACCTTGAACCCCAGTTGGCCTCGGCAGACGAACACTGAACTTGGTTCTGCTGGAGGTTTCCTTCTGCTAAAATGGAGTATTACTCTCCACTGTTGCTGCAAGCATGCTTGAGGTGAGGGATTGCTGAAGGGTCAGTGAGTTGATGGAATCAGCTGGTTTTCTTCAGATAGAAAACTTTTAACCAATCTGATTTTATGATCTGGCTAAATTGTCTCTGTAAAGTGCATTGAGATGACATGTGTTGTGAATTGGTGCTATGTAAATAAACTGAACTGAAATTAATTAAAAGATGACAAATGAAGGTAGAAATTTTACTTATGACAGCTTTAAACTATTCTATAACAATCCTTGCTGAAGGCTTGTGGTTGTTTCTCTGCTAAAAGGTTAATCTTCTGGTCAGTGTCAATTCTTTTGTTGCCTCTAACAGGTTTAACTTCAAAGTTTCCCCTGGGTTAGCTTAGTGCATATTCTCATCAACTCTGAAAAGCTTCTGTTTTATTTTATTCTGTTTGCAAAAAAAAACAAAATCAAAATGTCATTCCAAAGCATGTTGTTATGACCTTCATGTCAGGTTGGGTGGAGGTTTGAACAGGACCCAAATGCAGAGATTGAAGTCCAAAAACTACTTACATCCAGAGAAAACTTAAATGAAGTGGAAAAAATTACGAGAAACCAGCAACAGTTACTGAGCAGGAGGTGCATATATGGGAGAGAGAAACAAAGACCAGATTGGGAACAGGCGTGAACAGAAAAGTCTTAGAGAGGAGCTAGGGAAAAGGAGACTGACACAAGAGGGCAACAGAGGGAACACAAGAAATACCTAAAAACTAAAAAAAAAATAAATAAAAAATAACTTGAATAACAAAAATGGAAATAAAACCAATGAAAACTCAAAGATAAAACTTAAGCAGAACCAAAACCATGACATAAACAGATTAGATAAATTACTGGATGCATATTAAGAAATCAAAGGACAATGATAAAAATGATAAAATGATAAAAAAGTGTACTCATCCATTGTCAGGTATAACTAACTCCATTGTAAGAGTTGTTTCAGCCTGAGTTCCCTGTTTCTCTCTAGCTGTTATTGCTTGATCTGCACACACTCCGTTGAACTTCTCTAGGATTTGCACAACAAAGGAGAAGAACTTTTGAAAAGAGCAGAGGGCAGCGGAGCCAGAAGCAGAGTAAACTGGGAGTGTTTCAGAGTCAGAAAAAAAAAACATTCATGTCATAAAGCCCCAAACCAGTATCTCTGAACGTCTTTGTTCAGTTCGGAACAACTGTTGTTTTTGACAGCCATTTTAGATTTATTCTTAGTCCTCAGGATGAAAACTAGTATTAGTCTTATTCACATTTTACATACACTACCGTTCAAAAGTTTGGGGTCACATTGAAATTTCCTTATTTTTGAAGGAAAAGCACTGTACTTTTCAATGAAGATAACTTTAAACTAGTCTTAACTTTAAAGAAATACACTCTATACATTGCTAATGTAGTAAATGACTATTCTAGCTGCAAATGTCTGGTTTTTGGTGCAATATCTACATAGGTGTATAGGGGCCCATTTCTAGCAACTATCACTCCAATGGTACAATGTGTTTGCCCATTGGCTCAGAAGGCTAATATATGATTAGAAAACCCTTGTTCAATCATGTTCACACATCTGCAAATAGTTTAGCTCATTACAGAAGCTACAAAACTGACCTTCCTTTGAGCAGATTGAGTTTCTGGAGCATCACATTTGTGGGGTCAATTAAACGCTCAAAATGGTCAGAAAAAGAGAACTTTCATCTGGAACTCGACGGTCTATTCTTGTTCTTAGAAATGAAGGCTATTCCATGCGAGAAATTGCAAAAAAATTGAAGATTTCCTGCAACGGTGTGTACTACTCCCTTCAGAGGACAGCACAAACAGGCTCTAACCAGAGTAGAAAAAGAAGTGGGAGGCCGGGTTGCACAACTAAGCAAGAAGATAAGTACATTAGAGTCTCTAGTTTGAGAAACAGACGCCTCACAGGTCCCCAACTGGCATCTTCATTAAATAGTACCCACAAAACACCATTGTCAACATCTACAGTTAAGAGGCAGCTGTGGGATTCTGGGCTTCAGGGCAGAGTGACAAAGAAAAAGCCATATCTGAGAATGGCCAATAAAAGAAAAAGATTAAGATGGGCAAAAGAACACAGACATTGGACAGAGGAAGACTGGAAAAAAGTGTTGTGGACGGATGAATCCAAGTTTGAGGTGTTTGGATCACAAAGAAGAACGTTTGTGAGACGCAGAACAAATGAAAAGATGCTGGAAGAATGCCTGACGCCAGAAGCAGGCAGCTGGTATTCTATCGGTAATGGATTGGCCAGCACAGTCACCAGATCTGAACCACATTGAGCTGTTATGGAAGCAGCTTGACCGTATGGTACGCAAGAAGATCCCATCCAACCAATCCAACTTGTGGGAGCTGCTTCTGGAAGCGTGGGATGCAATTTCTCCAGATTACCTCAACAAATTAACAGCTAGAATGAAAAAGGTCTGCAATGCTGTAATTGCTGCAAATGGAGGATTCTTTGATGAAAGCAAAGTTTGATGTAAAAAAAAAAAATCTTATTTCAAATACAAATCATTATTTCTAACCTTGTCAATGTCTTTACTCTTTTCTATTCATTTTACAACATATGGTGGTGAATAAGTGTGACTTTTCAGGAAAACACAAAATTGTTTGGGTGACCCCAAACTTTTGAACGGTAGTGTATATATGTGATAGTTTTAGTCGGTTTAAGTTGACTAAAACTTAAAAAGGTTTTATTTTAGTTTTAGTCAGTTTTATGTTGTATGTTGACCTGTATAGTTTTAAATAACAACCAGATTCTTAACCAGAATAACCGCAGGTAAAGAATCTATCGGACAAGCTAACAAAATTACAATAAAGGAATGGTTTTAGAAATATAAGGTTTCCATCATAAAGCAAAAACTTCCTGATCTACTATGAATTCTGCATTACACACAGATAATTATAATCTTCATTGCTCCAAGAAAAGCAAAGAATAAAAACATTCTTCTTTCTACTTTGGCTTTATTTCTTTAATTTCCCCCTTTGTTACCACTGCTTAGGGGTCAAAGTAGATTTAAATTCACAGGGTTTTGATTTACAAAAATACACAGAGAACCTACAGAATTGCCTTGTAATACCATGCCAATTCCGACCTAAATTGAATGAAAAAGCTAACTAAAATGTTGACACATTCAAAGGAAACAGAGAAAATTGTGTTAATGACAACACAAGGAAACATTTACATCATATTCAAATAAATAGAAACAAGGACAATGAAAGATAAATATTTAATGATCTATGTACCTTTTTAACTTGGTCTTGATCAAAAATAAACAATATGCAATGAAATATTTTCTTTGGATATAATTTATTTATGGTGAAGTACAGGTTGTGTCATGCCGCTTTGCAGTTTGGTATGTCACTCTTTGTTGATCAATTGTCAAAGGCAAAGTGGCGTTTTCTTACTATGTTGTTTTAATGGATTCACTCACCTGGAATGGAGTGGTGAGTGAGGAAAAAATGGGCGGGATTTTATTTTTAATTTCAAATTATTTTATTTATTTTTTTATCAACTGAAACTGAGCCATCGGCTATTGAACTACAAAATCTGAATATAGTGGCATCATTGTCATTTTTCTATTTGTATGTCACTGTGTTTAAGCCTTTTGAAAGAATACGTTCTTTGGGGTTTGTCACTATACTGTTTTACATGATTAGCATTGTGTTATGCTTACATTCTTTTTGTGGATTTTCAGATTGAAAGGTAACAATTACTTAATAGGAAGCGTGCATGCACAGAGAGAGACATTAATGGCACCCCAGTCCTTGATTACCTAATGCTGTTATAAAGTCTTTCATATAATCAAAGTCTTCTTAATCAACTTAATGTTGTTTTCTGTATGAGCTATGGAACACTTAATCTATTCTTCTTAAGAAGAAACCACTCAGCGTCATTGGTATAGTCAAAGTAAATATTCCCCATCAAATGGCTTATTATATTTATAAAGATTACAATTAGCCAAATAATGCAGGCATAGATATTGCTTCTTATCACTAGGAAAGCCTTGGTATCCAGTAAATGATCAAGTACAAGTATTTACTTGGATTTAAGTTGGGCAGGTGGGTGTAGATATGCTGCAAGAAAGACATCATAATCAAGAAACTGATAGAGTGGAAATTAAGTCTTGATTACTCATTATCTTCACTTTAAGCTCTCTATAATGGAAATTAACTAAAAGAAACACTGAGTGCTGACTTTGCAGGTGAAACACATTGAAGAACTGTTGTAATTGAAGAGAAGTGTGGTGTCACTTGAAAGGACATTGAACAGAGAATGCATGCGTCGATCCTGCTGCCTCTTGCACGCTAAGCAAGCGCTCTACCATTTGAGCAAATTACCCACATTCTTCAAAACCAAGTGACCTCTCAAAACAATTTTTTCTCATAAACATTAAAAATCACAAATTAATCAAGTTATTTGTAAACGGCCGATCGTATCTCTTTGAGGTGTAAGCAGTAATCGGAGACGAGGTGTTGGAGAGGTTAAGGCGATGGCCTGCTAATCCGTTGTGCTCTGCATGCATGGGTTTGAGTCCCATCCTCCTTGGGATGCTACGCTAGGATGTAATACTATTAGAATGTGACTAAATAAGGTGTTATTTGCTCATTTCTTTACAGTCACTTCTTGGTAGATTGCAGTTGAGCTCAGTCAAACGCTGTTGTCTATTTTTCGGGTATAGATATCAAATTAGGACAGCCAGAGTCCTCTAGTATTACATGCTTAGAGGAAACATAAAGCCAAATACAGTCATATGTTGTTCCAGCAGGTAGCATTTCTGTGAGAAATGAGAGTTTCAGTTCCAACATAGTCAAGCGGTGTAGAATCCCGACGAGGATTGGACTCAGAGCACAATGGATTAGCAGGCCATCGCCTTAACCTCTCGGCCACCTCATGTCCGAATACTGCTTACACCTCAAAGAGATACGATCGAGTAACTGGATTAATTCGTGATTTTTAACGTTTATGAGAAAAAATCGTTGTGACAGGTCACTTGGTTTTTGTTTTGTGTTAATAAACTTTCTGAACTTTCCCACTGTCTGTCTCACCTTGAATACACAATATAAGGTGTGTGTTCAGAGATGAAGAAGATCAAAGGCCTCATGCAAAAGGAGGATCAGGCAGATTATAGTCTGACAAGTGCCAATGAAACAAACACATTCTTTAATAGGTCCTGTTTTTCTCCTTTCTGCAATCTAACAGACATTGCAAAACAGTGCTAACTTAAAGCGTCCCCGTCACACCTCTAATATTTTATAATACAACTCTATAGGCCCATCTGCTTCTAGGTGTTTGCTCTCAAACGAATCAAAAGAGGGAGCTGCTCCCTTTGCATCTATCTTCCAACTGACTTTCCCAAAAGCACTGTTTTTTTTGTCTTGATCCTCAAGATTCACTGCCCTGCCTGTTTTGGTTATTTCCCTGCCTCTACACACCTAACTTAAATGAACATTTGATTAGCAGGCCCCTGCAACCCTTGGTAGCTGCTAGGGAGAGAATGCAATAATTTGATGCAGGTATGCTGGAGCAAAGACACATCTAAAGCATGCAAGAATGTGGGTCGAGAGGACTGAGTTTAAAAACCAGTGCTTTAGGCATGAGACCCACAGTTCTGAGAAGATATGCAGAGCAGATTTGTTGGACTGTGCAGTACTTTCTCAACATTAGCCTGATCCATGAGATAGTTCCAGGGTTGTGGAAGAGCTTTTGCAGACCTTTTGCCCTGACATCTTACACCATGAAGGCCCCAAAATGTTTTCTTCCTTTTGATTGGTGGATCAGAAACGAGAAACCCATCAGACCACCAAAACCTGTTTCCACGTAAACAGTAAAATTGAGCAAAAAAGGTTTTATGCTCATTTGAGTTGTTTCTTCTTGTCTTTAAAAAAATTGAGTACCGGTAAATGTGCTAAAGAGGAGAGGGAACATATTTTTGTCAAATATGTTCTGAAGAAACAAACTTTTACATCAAATGGCTGATCTGTTGTTTCTGCCAGCATAAATGCAAGCATTGGAATCAAACTACTCAAAATACTCTTTTACCGTCTGTAGATGAGATGTAATGCTAATATTAGCTGACACAATAAAGTAAGTTTAACCTTGACTACTGGGTCCATCTTTTCCGTTTCTTGACCTTGTCAGAGTTGAGCATGCAGTACCGGACCATTCCAGGTTATTTTCTCCCCTGCCGCTGCTACCATGATCAATATGTGGTCATGAAGAATGTGCACCGCTGTACGCCAGGCGGTGAACGTGAACAGACGTAGCAGCAAAGCTGACACTGCTTCGCTTACAACACAATGATGCATTTTAAACGTCTGACGAGCACCTGCTTATTTTCATTTAGTCTCGTCTCGTCAACGAAAGCTCAAACCTATGACTAGTAATATTTTAGTCACCAAAGATCCATGTTTATCTCGTCAGTTTTTGTTATCATGAAAAAAGAAGGGGTCAGACAATAATTTTTTTCATCGACATCGTTAACGAAAACAACACTGGATGGGAGTTGCAGTGCATAATTGCACCCATAATTTGTGTTTAGAATGTTTGTATTATTGAAGACCTTTCCAACACAATGTTGATCCTATTGTTTGCTGAGCAAACCCCTCAAACTTAAGTGAAATATTTCACTTTCTTACTATTAACCTGTTGTAAATTATTTTGGAGTCTTGTTTACATATGTATATCAGCACATTGCTCCATCTCCTTGTGATGCTGGCTTGCAGCGATTCAAGTTAACCGATATAGGTGACTACCTTTTTAGTGTGGAGTCACTGGACAGAGGATGGCTGGAGTCATCAGTCCAATCACAAAACATATTAACATGGCAACAATTCACCTAAATCCATTCTTGAGGGTTTTTTTTGTTTTGTTTATGAAAGGAGCTTAATACTTTTTTCATGTCACTCTTATCAGTGGATTCTCCTATCTAAGAAATTGATCTCTGTAGCTTCTTCAGAGTTGGTAGAACTGTTTGTGTGGAATGTTTCACAGAACAAATTAGATTGAGGCCTCTGCAGTCTTTGTGTTACAGAGTAATGGTGGGTTTGATGTATGTGTGCGTGTTTGTGCCTGTCACCGTTGCTCAGTGGTTTTACCACTCAACAGTACATGCACGGAGTTGACAGCTCCCGCTTAAACGTGTCATTCGACATTACCCAAGAAACACCATCAGAGAGGGGGAGGATATGGACAGAGATTTATGTATGGCAGTAAGTCAGAAAACACAACGGCCATGGACCCCGGGGACCCAAGGCCCATGGCCAGTTCCACTTTGGGGTGGCTGGCTGCCAGCAGAGCCGGCGGGCTCCTGGGGGCTTCGGCATCCTGGGCGCCTTTGCTCTGGGGATCTCTTTGGGCATCTGCGGTTTTGGGTCTCACAGCTCTTGCCTCTGTGCTCTGGGGGGTTTTAATTTAGTCTTAGTCACAATGACAAAAATCTATTTTAGTCTTCGTCATATTTAGTCATTGCCTTTCCAATTTAGTCTTAGTCTAAATGATGAAAATCAATTTTAGTTATAGTCAAATTTTAGTCATTTTTGTCATTTTAGTCATTTTAGTCAACACTGTAAATAATAGAAGTTCTTCCAGTGTTAATTTCGTCAACCAGGACGATGAAGAAAATATTTCATTATGATGCCCCTTTTTCCCGTGATGATGAAGAGAAGACTCATTTTGAACATATTTCTTAATTTTGAACAAGTTCCTGTTAATGATTTAAAACTAAACTATTGATGGGTAAGTATTCAAAGTAGAGGAAGGAAAATGTAGATCAAAGGGGATCTCGCAATGAGGCTCCTGTTGTTTATCAGAGGGGACAGGAGGCGATAAAATGAGTATCTCCTGGAGGGCAGCATCATTTGAGCCTCGAGGAGAGTAGTCTGCTTGGTTCACAGAAGATCAAAAGTCTTCCAGAACTAACATCTGGGATGGTGTAAAACTGAATACAATGTAGAATGTTAAAACACTAACATTTAGTTTTTGAGACATTTTTCTAAGTGCTGCTTCCATCAACACCCTTGTTTGTAGATGTTGGAGATCGGCCTGTCTTCAGGTGTGGTCCTGTTTCTCTGGCCGTGACTGGGTGGATGTGCTCTCTTCATCCTCTGGCATGGGAGCTGCCTTGGAGCTCGTCTGCCTGGCTGTGTGTTTCCTGGACGGGGCCGCCTTTTACAGCTGCTTTTTGTATCTCTGCTTCTGTCTCCTTGAACCCCAGTCGGCCTCGGCAGATGGCCGCTCACACTGAGCCTGGTTCTGCTGGAGGTTTCTTCCTGTTAAAAGGGAGTTTTTCCTCTCCAATGTCGCTACAAGCATGCTTAGTGTGAGGGATTGTATTTGAGTCAATGAGTCAATGCAATCAACTGGTTTTCCTTAGATAGAAAACTTTGTATCAATTTGACTGTATGATCTGGTTGAACTGTAAAGTGTCTTGAGATGACATGTGTTGTGAATTTGGCGCTATATAAATAAACTGAATTGAATTAAGTACTAATAGCATGTTTTTTATATGAAATTTGTATTATCTAATTTTAGAATTAACTAGTTTAGTAGATGATGAATGTATTTGAAAATTGTACTATCTGTGACAATATCAGAATCAAATGGAAATTGTTTGAATGAAAATGTTTTGTTTAGTATTGGAAAACTGCTCAGGATCTATGCTAAATGGGGTTTTGGAAAATGTGTTAGCTTGTATACTTAGGATTGAATATTATGTTTCATAGGTTAGAAAAAGGAATTGTACCTCATGTTCTGTTTATTCTATGTGTTATTTTTGGTTTAAGGCAGGATTCAATTTTTTGGGGTGAAGAGTGCAGAAGAGCAAAACTGGGTTTGTGAAGATAACCTTTCCTTGAACCAAATTACTGAATTTAAGTTTGTTCCTGAGAATTTATGTAAGAAGAGATAGCAGGAGAGGCTCCGGATTCCACAGCTATCTGTGAAATCTTATCTTATGTTTTCCTTAGCCAGATGACCTTAGAATCCTGGAGGCCAGGACAAGCTCTCCGCTCTTTTTGTTAAACAAAGGAGCAAATGGCCTTTGATTTTTGCCGTAAATTAGGGGAGGTTCTAAGTTTTTCTGAGTGTCCAAGGTAGCTTCCAATTGGTCAAGCGGAGGGGCGCCTTAACTGAATATACTAAAAGGAAAGACACACCTACATTATAAAAGTTTGTGCACACGAGTAATAATTCAGAGAGCTGCCACTATTTTGATTTTATGCACCAGCTCTCTCCAAAGACGCGTCTTTGCCTTTCTTTTCTATTTTCTTTACCTCAGGTAATTGAATGTATGTTTCTGTTGTTCTGCAGTTTTGTTGTTAATTCATAAGCTGTTTCTTGTTGGATTAAACTCTGTGATTCTGTGACGTCCACACGCATTGTTGGTTTCCTTGTGGCCACACGCGGCTCGCCGGGAGGGCCTGGGATACAAAGGAAGAGAGAGAGCCAAACTTTTTCCAAAGTTAACTATTTTAGAATATTTTCTTCCTTAACACTAGCTCAACTTGGCAGTCATGGCGTTGGGCTCGGATACCAATTTACGGCTTGTTGGAGGAGCTGGGCGAAAACAACGCCTGGATGTATGGAGCCATTTCGTTTACAACGCGAAGGACAACAAAACAACAACCACCCAATGGTAACTAGCTTGTGTGTGTGTGTGTGTGTGTGCATGCGTAGGCACGCATGCATGTAGATGTGTGCGTGTGTTCCTTCCTATGCCTGTATCTGTCCGTCTCTCTCTGTCATAGAAGAAAGATGTTTTACTAATACACTGGATATTAATCGTTTAAGTTTCTTCCTTCCAACTAGATACCTGACACAGTGACACCACAGCTAAATCAGACATTGTGGAAGGAAGGGAAGTCTGTTGCAGAGATCTTGGGAGCACCCCCACTGTACAAACATGATGTACAAACAGAAAACCCCAGAAACAACTCAATGGCAAAGTGGATTGGGCGTTCTGGAAGGATGAAGACTTTCTGGATATGATAAAATAAGCGGGCATATGATTCAATGTGTACAGTCTGAATAATTTTAAAAAGAGAATAGGTGGGCTCGTGCAAAAATAAGTGTGTTACCGCAAAGGCTGTGTTGAAAACGTGGACTGGATTTTTATCAGCATGGTATTTCCATATATAATTATGTGGAATAGAGTTGAATTCTACTGTCCATTTTTTTTCACTTGAAAAATTGTGGACATGGATTAAGAGCATGTGAAGACAATGAGATGCATGAGACTTACGCCCAATGGGGGAGAGTTGAAAGCCCAGAGAACAGGATTAAGGTTCACAGTCAGATAAAAAGGGGAAGGGACAGGGCACTGGATGACTGAAGCTTTTACACAGTCCACTGAAGAGGAAGTCATCTTAGCTGAACATTGAAATGTGACAAGACTAGCAAAACAAACAAGAAATTGACGAGTACCATACACCCAAGATATGTGACAAAAGCAAAGGTGTGACTTTGTGAATGACTGGTGTGGGCATATTCCCACCAACTTTGAGCTGGTGGGGACAGTCCCCACCAATACTTTCTGCTTTTTCCCCCTTCCCGCAGATTTTTGTTAGCCAACAGTAACTGGGGTTGGGTGCAGCTCTCTGTGTTCAGAGCAATTTGAGTCCATGTTATTTATTTTTTCTTCTCTTTTTGACTATTTGAGCTAATGTATCAAGTATATTTCGCCACGTTGAGATCAATAAAGTCAATCAATTAATCAATTCAATTGGAGGAGAGACACACACACACACAGTAGTAGCACTTAGTGAATTTTAACCAGTTACTTTGAAAGATGCTGAGACGGGTTGGTTAGGAAAATTAGAGATGCCACCGAAAAATCAGTTCCTTTAGACATATTGGGCTTTTTCTGTTAAATGGGTTCAGATTGTAATTTTATTCAAGCTATTATAATGCAAGAAGCTTGAGAAAACATAGTTTAACTTTTTTTGTTCTTTACTAGTTAAAAAAGCTGGGCTTCTCAGGGGACTATGACTTACAGGTAAAAATTGATACATCTGTTGTTTTGTTATCAAACAGAATCAGACTGCAGCTTCTAGATATCTTAAAACATATCTAGAAAAATTTCTTAAAGGTGTGGACAGGGTCCACACTTTCTGGTCCGTCCATATCCTCACATCTGCAGCACTCTTAGACATGGACAAATTGTCCAATTTTGTCAAACTTAAGTCCAATAATAGATGTTGAAAAGTTTTATTTATCATCTATCAACGATGTAGTGACAGTGGAGCGGAACACTCCCTTTGCAGAAAGAAGCATCCAGCAGAAATAGAATCAGTGTAACAGAGCTTCAGTGTAAGAGACCTTCTGGGGTTTGAGGAGACAAATAAGACAGACAAAAGCAACCCAGAAGTACAGATATAGGAATATTTTCTGTTAGAGAAGGAATAATAGTAAACTAGGCTCTGTCTGGGAAAAAAATATGGTTAAGCTGATGAGCTGGCTTCCAGGTAATTGTCATGAAACCAGACAGATGGACCCAGTATTCAGGAGAGACAGTCAGTAGGAAAGTTTAAAAGATTTATTAAAATAAAAACAAAACAAAAGCGGAGCTGTGGCTCGCGGACACTGCAGGCGGCAGGCGGGGCACCGCCCAATCTCAGACACTCTGGGGGAGAAACACAGGTAAGTGACCACGATCAACTGATAGAAGATTAACTGTGTTGGTCACTTACCTGGTTTAACAGTCCAGACCACGAGTGTCCCCAGTGCTGCAGTCCCAGAGGTGATGCTGGAAGCCGATCCAGGTGAGGGATCCAGAACAGACAGGAACAGACAGAAACAGGCAGGATCCATATCAGTCAGGAACAGAGACAGGTGACATGGTCCAGACTTCCAGGCATCCACAGGCTTCCAGGAGCATTCAGAGTCTGACTAGGACCAGAAGCATGACCAGGTGGTCACGCACAGGAGCAGACAGGATCAGGTGCAGACAGGCAGGCTCAGTGGAAGAGGGTAGCTGAGACAGGACGTAGGAACCGGAACTTGAAGCAGGACTTTAAACTGGTCTCCTCCCTGGAGCCAGGCTTACTTTGATAAAAACTGAACCTCCCCCCATAATGAGCCAAAAACCCAGAGGACTCCACGGGGGAGGAACAGTGGACAATCTGGAGACAAGACAAACACTAAAACCCTCTTTCCACTGGCAGCTAGGATCCAGGACATGAACCAAATAAAAACTGAACAGAAAGACTGACAGAGAGACAAGCAATGGTCTAGCACTGAATGCTCAGGCTGAACTGAATATAAACCACAGGAAACAGGTGAGAGGAATAAATTATGATTGAGGCAGGGAAGGAAGAGGGCAGGTGAGAGGAATTACTAATTAAGGGAGAGCAAACAGGCCAGATCATGACAGTAATGAGAATGAGCTGCAATAAATGCTGGGCCATAGATATTACATAAAGTGCCATTTGATGAGCTACACTCACATGAAGTCTGTAATGCAAAAAAAAAAAAAAAAGAAACAGCCTCATGAAGTGTCAAAGATGACTAAAATAAAAGTTAAAGCAAGCCTAATAATGTGCTTGTAAACAACACTGACCTAAAGCATTAAAACACTAATTGAATTAAACATTGTTCAAGCAAAATGAACTAGTGATTTTTCTGTAAAGACTGAAGATGTAGGAAGAGATATAGGCTTCAGATAAAACTGGATTTTGGCAGTCAAAAGGCCGCATGTCAAAACAAGACATTCAGTTTGCCCAAAAACAGCAATCCTCATTTATCAAAAATACATTATCAGCACTTCTATTATTCACTTACTTTCCAAAGGCACAATCAGCTCTCCAAGGTCCATTTCCTGCTCATGTCTGCTGTCATGACAAACAAATACAAACATGAGTACACATTCCCAAAAACTGCCTGCATGCATTCAGAAAGTAGCATGAAATGTTACAGCTTTGTGTGGCGTCAGTGCTAGTCAAGACCAGGACAATTCAGCACATTAGTGCAGATAATCACCATTGTCACTGGACTAGAGAAAGCTCTGTTTAGAAAAAAATAAGTGATTTGGAATCTAGGTGATTGCGTGGGTTGGAATGAGTAGTTGCAGCTTTATTTTGAAAAACTAGAGATATTTTTCATTGTTGTTTCCACCTCACAGAGTAAATTTTAATGTCTTTGCCTTAAAAGCACATTGTCTTGTGTGCAATATGTTTTTAGATCATATTTAACATTGATGAGGGCAATGTGGTGGAGTCATTACAGTGCTAACGCAGGTACAAATGGACATAAAAAATACTCACTTAGATTTTATTACAGATTTCTCATTAAATTTGACCAACTAATACCAATTAAAATAATAATTTCAGATATATATAAGACCAGAAGTGAAAATATGTATTTCTACCCTTTTTGTCAGTAAGAAATGATCTGCATTAGTAGCAAACAAGGGGTCACAATGCTTGTTTGACAAGGTTTATTTATGATAAGTGTATTCAAAGGGATAGGGACATAACTTTAGTAAAAATTGTCATGATCTGCTCTGATAGCTGGCCTTAATTGCTAATTTAACTCACCTGCCTACTTCTGCCCAGTTCCTAATCATCTCTGATCTCATCCACCTGTAGGTTCTACTTTATATTCGGTCAAGCCCAGCTATCAAGGCCAGAATATTGTTTGATGTTTGTTTGCTGTCTGTTTATGCCCGTTAGTTTGTCTGTTTATTTCATTCTATGGTTCATGTCCTGGTTCCCGGCGGCCAGCGGAGTGAGAGGGTTTTAGTGTCTGTCCTATCTTTTGATTGTTTCCTGATCCTTCTCTGCGGAGCCCTCAGTGTTTTGGCTCGGTAATGAAAAATTTTATTCCTCTAAGCCTGCCTCCGAGGAGGAGACCAGTTTAAAGTCCTACTGAAATCCTTATACAACTGAGCCACTGAGCCTGCCCGTCTACATCTGAGCCTGCCTGTCTGCATCTGTGCGTGTCTTTGTGGGCACGCATCTCCACCCGTCTGACTCTGGACTCTGGACTGAATGCTGTGTGGATTCCTGGAATTCTGGATCCTTCTGTTCCTGTTTGGGTGGAACCTCAGATAGAGCAGAGGTTTCCTGGATTCCTGATCTTTCCTACTGACTGCCTCATCTTAAATACTGGGTCCTTCTGTCCCATTGCCTGACAACGTAAGTGTTTAGTAATGCTAGAATTACTGAGACGATGCTCGGATGCATTTCCAGGTACATCTGGAAAAAACTGATAGATACAAGAAAATATTTTCAATTCCAACATGTTTCGTGGCACAAAGACAAAACTAAAAAGCCTTTGTAAATCAGTCATCTAGGTCATGGCAACAATGAAACGGGTCTAAATCGGAGCACACTGGTCTTTTGACACCAATGCACAAGTCTGACTATTCTTTTGGCTCATACTGAAGCAATCACGCATCAGTTGAGTTGCCTCAGATTTGATCCATGTTATGATCTGCCATTTTTGGATTTTTGTTTCAGCTTAGTTTTCACTTTGGGTTTTTAGTTAGGCTTGGATTTATGTTGTTCAGTTTTCACTGTTAAGAGTTAACTTTTTGAATTACTTCTTAGTCTTACTGTTCCTGTTTGGTGTTCTTTTTTAGTTATCTCCTATTCAGCATACCTTAGTCTTTGCTCTAGTTTTATTTTTGTCATTGTTTACTTTTATCTTTAGGTTATATTTATTAGGTTATATTTATGTTATTGTCTAGCTTATCCAAAACACATGAGTAACTTGTGCATAACTGATGTGTAACTTATCAAGAACTTATCTCCAACACATATCAACATATTTGACATGTTCCGGAATACCGCTCAACGTGTTTCTAATGTACAGCTACTGTATAATGGCATATTGGTAGCATTTTGGTATAAAAGGGGTTAACAGGACGAAACCGTCACAACTTCTCCAGACTGCATCCCCATCATAGGGTGAGCAAGAAGGTGAGTGTGATGGATCCTCCCTGCGTTCACGCCTACAGCCACAACCAACAAGCTTCGTAGCAGACACGATGCTGAATCTGCTGTGACTGCAAACTTTCTTTCTTTTTCTTTTTTCTTTTCTTTTTTGCCGGAGGTAAACAGCAGCTGGGTTCATACTACAATCAAGTAAATCTTTTTATTCAAGGCCAGGCGTCTCTGGGCGCATCGCTGCCCCCCTCAGGACACTGACTTGTGACATTTCATGAGCATTAAGCTTCCATGCGTTATGCATAAGCTAGGCTGTCTTTGGACATAAGTCCTGGATGTGTTATGAATATGGCATGTATACGCCCAAAATTTTAAAAATACATAAAAAGTTCAGCGTATGCCAGCGTTTCAGAAGATTCTAGGACGTGAGGCATACGATGGCTAAATCGTCAAGGTGTGTCAAGTGTATATTTACCCTTCCTCTGCAGTTTGTCTTTGCTGGATCATCGTCATTATGTCATGTCTTCATTAGTTCCTGTCACTCATCTCCTGTTAATGCCGTTCTGGTTCCCATGTTCCTTGGATATTTTATTTTGGACTTTCACTTTGGACTTATACTTTGGCATCTATAAATCTTTAACAAATCATCTCTGCCTCAGTCTCTGCATTTTGGGTCCAACTAAAAACTTCACCATTTACTGACAAGCCTGTTTTGTAAAAGCTGAAAAGGCTTAAACAGAGAGACTTGAGATGCTTTGTTTAGCCTTGCTGTCTGCTAAATGTCTGCCACTCTCTCTCTTTCTCATCTTAATGAACCATGGCATCTCTTAAAATGTTGTGGAACATTAAGTTTACCTTTAACTAGCACCTTAAATCTCTGTCCTAACATTTTAAACACCTCATTGATATTAAAAAAAGTCCAGCTTCGTACCGGCCAATTAGATCATAAAAATTGCCCTTGTCTTGTCCAGTCTACTACTAAAAGAAACCCATCTGAAATCCAAATAGGGAGCATTGAAAACAAACAAAAACCTTTGATTAAAAAAAAAAAATAAATCTGAACCTAAAATGAACTCTGAATATATAAGTTTATTATTCTCATTTCAGTTTTCTACTCTATCTGAACTGAGCTGTTAGCAGATGCACACTAGCAGACACTTACTTCTGCTATTCACTTTGTTACTGTTGTTCTCTCTCAGGTTTGGGTTGGAAACACAACTCAGCCCTGAAGGGCGAGCACATTGCAGATGTCATTCCATGCCATACTTCCTCTGCTTCAAGGGAAGGATGAGGCTGTGATGTGGATTATTTATACCAAGCTAAGCTTCAGTTTTGGCTCTTGAGCCCGTACTTACACAAATCAGTATTCTCCTCATGGCTGCTGGTTCTTATAAAGGGCCAACAGTTATTTTGATCTCTGGAATAAAAATCCAGGGTTTTGCTGAACTTGGTTGTTATTTGTCGAGATTTTAAAGGAAGTTTATATATTTTGGTAGTTTAAAAGCTAAGTGGTAAAAGAGCGGAACAGAGGTCACCTAGAACCAGCTTAAAGACGATGCTTTTAGCTTGATTTTCTGTACATTTCTATACACATTCAGTTTATTTGACTTAAAAAAAGTATTACTTTTAAGGAACATTTCAGCTTCTATTATGACAGGCTGATTGGCAGACAGAGGAGGAAGAGTGCTCACTGTTGTAGATAAAAGTGATGGACAGCATGTTAAGTGGATATTTTACACTGGTGTAACTATGCTGATACTGGGAGGATTATAATATGACAGAGCTATTTGGTAGGCCTAAAACCCCTGACTGACAAATGTCAGTGAAATTTGTTTAAGACTCTCCCATTGGGTGTCAGATAAGTCATTCAGGCTGAGCTAAACAACATGTTTCTGACATTGTCAGCTATGAATTTTACATGAACCTGAAATACTGCTTCTACCTATGGGTAGGCAGGGTGGAGGGTGTTTCACTGAACTGCCAGAAAAAAACTGCAAACAGGAATTACACCACTCTACATGATCCTGTGAGTTGTGTAATTTATCCAGCCCATGAGAGATATGCTGCTGCCCAGTTAGCCAGTGGTGGTTGTCACTTGACCATTTTTTCTTGTTTCTTCAGAACCTGAAAAATAATATGTCTGATGACAATAAAAACAATAAAAAAACTATGTAAAGCTTTTAATGGAGTTTTGTCAGCCTTTAGCTCTTAGACAGTATTTGAAATGTAAAAGGAAATCCATGATGTTTTAGAATAGAATAGATAGATAGAATACGAACTTCTGGTATCAAATTACAAATCTGAAAATTTGAAGTAATTAAAAAAATTAGAGTAGAGTTGCCACTTCCTTTGGCTTTTCCTGACTTAAATATAACTTTCATAAATGTGATTATTCATATCATGACTTCCTGATTTTATGGGTTCATGATGGATCCAAGTTGGCCCAGTGGAAACTAATGTATGTTTTTGCATAAGAAAGCCAAGGTTCACTTCAGAATCGCTGCTGATCTGATGCTTTGCATCTGGGCTAAAATGCTTTAGCTCTTATAATGCCAATCTTAGCAAAAGTGTCAAATCTAGATAAACCCTAAAAACATCTGACTGCAGGATTAAATTCATTTTTAAGTTAAACTGCAGCTAAATTGGCTTTCTGATCCAACCAGCATGGGCATGTCAGAGGGCATCACCATCACATAACACAACAGGAGCAGCTTTTTCTCTGGCATCCCACCAGGAGCTGGGGTCATTAAAGATTTTTTTTCACCTTTTTGTCTGCACAGTTGTGTTGCTACAAGAATCGGTACCGTCCTCAGTTATCTTTTCATATTATTATATCAGAATTTCAGTGTACTTATTGAGGTTTTTACAAATGTCTGAACTGATGCAAAAGATTATGACTGGCACTAAATTACATTAAGTTTTCTAGGAGAGATTTAATAGTTCATGTTACACTGGGTCGGATTGTCAGTATAAATCATAATGTTTAAATTACATATAGAATTCGGAATAGTTTTAATTGATGCATTTGCCACAAAACTTGTTACATTAAGTTAGACTAGACATACCTTTCTGTAAATAAAATGAAAAATAAGATTTGTTATAGGATAAAATAAAAATAATGTTGCAGCCTTCAAAAGTCACCTAATTCCATCAGAGTCATCTTGTTTGCCTTTCTATTCACTCCTTTTGAAGCATCATGTTTCCTTTCCAGAGTTACTCCATGGATGCTTGGTGTGAGGGATTGAAAGTCAACAATGTAATGTAAACGTGCAGTGATGTGATGTGTTCACACCATGTTCTCTAACATCAAATTTAAGATTCAATTTCTAGCCCTAGAGCAGATGGTATCCCCTTTCTTAAAAAAATCTTTAAAATCATCCCCCTTCTTAAATGTCCATCCCCCCATACCATCCCCTGTGACATTTAATTACTGAATGTGTAAAATTTCTACTATATACTAACAATAATAGCAATAATATTTCCCTTTCAACTTTTGGTGGGCTGTGGGCGTACAAGTAGCCTGAGCAAAATAAATAAAATCAAAGAAGTGGCCTACCATGACTCTGAAGCTGATTCCAGTGGGAAATTTGTCCTCTGCATTTGTCCCTATACAGAGGCAAGTCAAGGGATTGAGTCCAGGTGCCTTGGCCAAGGTCAATGACCGTTGTACCTTAAATGTGACGACCATACCATGCATATTGCCTTAGGTTAATACACTATATATAATTAGGCTATGTATGATTCCACAAAAAAAAAAACAAAAAAAAAACACCATCTCCCTTCTTGCTGCTTTCACTTGCACTCAGAATCCTGCTTTTCATGTGGGCCCTATATTAACAACTGTAAAAGCATCTAGGTGAACTTCATCTCACATTTCCAAACGTATAAAGGCTTTGACAAAGGGCCTGATATTTAAAAAGATATGTTCAAAGATGCTCTGAATCCAGACCTATGGAGGCCATTTTACAAAGAAGATTGGGAAAAATAAATCTCTTCACATACAGGCTGATATATATAATTTGAGATAAAGACTTACAGAAAAAGGTCCTTCTATGAAGAGTTAACTCAGTGGAGCTTAATGAAGCTATATTCATATACTTTTAGGATTATTTGTGACACATTTTAAAACGTAAGCTTTATTATCAGAATTCTTAGATATTTCACATACATTTGTAATGAAATACAAAGAGCAAATGTGCATAAATCCAACTTTACATAGCATCAGATAAACAATCTCAACTGAAAACCAAATTATTTAGTTATTTATACAAGTAATTTAGAAAAATTCAGATTGTAAAAATGAAAACAAGTGAAAAGCTTTTTTTAAACTCAGAATTATTTCAAACTTATTTTTTTTTACCAACCAAAAAACAAGTCATCTGTCATTCTGTATTCATGAATGTTTTTTTCATCAGGTCTGGATTCAGGACTGTTTGCAGTTTTATTCGTATGTGAATGTTAATGCAAGTGTGTGTGTTTGTTTTGATGGGTGCAGGATCCCTGGCATGCTGTGTTTGGGTTTAAAGTGCAGTCAGGTGTTTAATCCGATCTGACCCAGACACAACACCATCCTCATTACACACACACACACACACACACACACACGGACACACAACTGCCAAAGAGGGCTCTTGGGTGGCATATAAAACCCCCTGCATATGTGTGGTCCATCACAACACAGCTCACATCAATTAGACCATAACTTTAGGTGTATCACCTCATACTCCCTTTTTCCTCAGTGTGCATCTCCTTCCCTGCCTGTTTTTCCTTCCTGAACCTTCTCCTCCTGATCATCCTCTCTGCCTGGCGTTAAATGTGGGAGTGATTGAAGAGGGCTGTATGAGCAGGCTGACAGAGCTCATCTCTGGCTCATGATGCATGGCTTCCCTGGGCGTTCCTGCTGCCCCATTGCATCCTGATTAATTGGCCCTGCTTAAGTCAATAACTCATCCGTTAAAACACCAAAAAAAAAAAAAAACTCTGACAGAGTGTAGGGGGAGGAAGCAATGCAGAGAAGACGGAGAGAGTTAAAGAGCAGCAAAGCAAGCAAGCAAAAGTGACTTAGAAAGAGCTAAAATGCTTGAAATCTTATAATTTTTTTTACACTTTTTTTAATCAATAACTGATACTTCTCATACGTCAGATACATCAATTAAACACTAAAGAGGAAGTGTAAAAGTGGGGGATTTTTAGTAAGCTCTTTTGTTGCTCCTCACGTGTATCCCTACAGAGAAAGTAAAAATGTCAAGTGTTATTTCATTGCCAACTAACTCCAGACGTCGCCAATGCTCTTAATTCTGACAGTGCTCAGTTACAAACCACATCTGTGCAATAGACCAACTGCTATGTCAGTCACCAGTGTGGCTGAAAATTTTGATCCCTCTTTGATTTGGAATGGACTCTAATTTGCCTCAGATTTCCTCCTACGTTGGTTACAGAGATATTGCAAAGGGACTGATGAAAGATAATGTCCCACAGCTGCACACAGTGCTACTTCTATACCTATCTTGCTCATGGGAAATATGAATTCCAGCTCAAATATGATCTGATATGACCCTGATAATTCAAGGGCCTTCTTTCAGTACATATTAGAGATGATCTACTCCCCATCAGGGTATCGGGTTAATACACATGTTTTATGTCTCAAATCATCTTTTTCTATAGCAGTCCACCTAATTTACACAGGTCCAGATTTTCTGCATGTCCAGAACATTTTGGGCAAAAAAGCAATGATGACAATAAACTGTGAAATCTTGTAATGAATTGGCACACTAGACAGGCACTTTAGGCACTTTAGACACCAGTTCTCATTCGGCCAAACAAGGCTTGTCTCTTGGATAGGGTTCCAAGGACATCTTCACAGTTTTTTTTAAGAGCCCGGTCCTCCATCTGTACCCTGCATCAAAATTTGAATTCCTAAAAATTGTTTAACATTCTTGCAGGTTTCTCTATCTCCCTTTATAGCATAAAAAATCCTTGTACAAACCCAAATTGATAAAAGCACTTCGATATTTTGCTGCAGGTCACCTTTGAGGTCAAGGTAGAAATTAGAAGCATCTATCTATCTATCTATCTATCTATCTATCTATCTATCTATCTATCTATCTATCTATCTATCTATCTATCTATCTATCTATCTATCTATCTATCTATCTATCTATCTATCTATCTATCTATCTATCTATCTATCTATCTATCTATCTATCTATCTATCTATCTATCTATCTATCTATCTATCTATCTATCTATCTATCTATCTATCTATCTATCTATCTATCTATCTATCTATCTATCTATCTATCTATCTATCTATCTATCTATCTATCTATCTATCTATCTATCTATCTATCTATCTATCTATCTATCTATCTATCTATCTATCTATCTATCTATCTATCTATCTATCTATCTATCTATCTATCTATCTATCTATCTATCTATCTATCTATCTATCTATCTATCTATCTATCTATCTATCTATCTATCTATCTATCTATCTATCTATCTATCTATCTATCTATCTATCTATCTATCTATCTATCTATCTATCTATCTATCTATCTATCTATCTATCTATCTATCTATCTATCTATCTATCTATCTATCTATCTATCTATCTATCTATCTATCTATCTATCTATCTATCTATCTATCTATCTATCTATCTATCTATCTATCTATCTATCTATCTATCTATCTATCTATCTATCTATCTATCTATCTATCTATCTATCTATCTATCTATCTATCTATCTATCTATCTATCTATCTATCTATCTATCTATCTATCTATCTATCTATCTATCTATCTATCTATCTATCTATCTATCTATCTATCTATCTATCTATCTATCTATCTATCTATCTATCTATCTATCTATCTATCTATCTATCTATCTATCTATCTATCTATCTATCTATCTATCTATCTATCTATCTATCTATCTATCTATCTATCTATCTATCTATCTATCTATCTATCTATCTATCTATCTATCTATCTATCTATCTATCTATCTATCTATCTATCTATCTATCTATCTATCTATCTATCTATCTATCTATCTATCTATCTATCTATCTATCTATCTATCTATCTATCTATCTATCTATCTATCTATCTATCTATCTATCTATCTATCTATCTATCTATCTATCTATCTATCTATCTATCTATCTATCTATCTATCTATCTATCTATCTATCTATCTATCTATCTATCTATCTATCTATCTATCTATCTATCTATCTATCTATCTATCTATCTATCTATCTATCTATCTATCTATCTATCTATCTATCTATCTATCTATCTATCTATCTATCTATCTATCTATCTATCTATCTATCTATCTATCTATCTATCTATCTATCTATCTATCTATCTATCTATCTATCTATCTATCTATCTATCTATCTATCTATCTATCTATCTATCTATCTATCTATCTATCTATCTATCTATCTATCTATCTATCTATCTATCTATCTATCTATCTATCTATCTATCTATCTATCTATCTATCTATCTATCTATCTATCTATCTATCTATCTATCTATCTATCTATCTATCTATCTATCTATCTATCTATCTATCTATCTATCTATCTATCTATCTATCTATCTATCTATCTATCTATCTATCTATCTATCTATCTATCTATCTATCTATCTATCTATCTATCTATCTATCTATCTATCTATCTATCTATCTATCTATCTATCTATCTATCTATCTATCTATCTATCTATCTATCTATCTATCTATCTATCTATCTATCTATCTATCTATCTATCTATCTATCTATCTATCTATCTATCTATCTATCTATCTATCTATCTATCTATCTATCTATCTATCTATCTATCTATCTATCTATCTATCTATCTATCTATCTATCTATCTATCTATCTATCTATCTATCTATCTATCTATCTATCTATCTATCTATCTATCTATCTATCTATCTATCTATCTATCTATCTATCTATCTATCTATCTATCTATCTATCTATCTATCTATCTATCTATCTATCTATCTATCTATCTATCTATCTATCTATCTATCTATCTATCTATCTATCTATCTATCTATCTATCTATCTATCTATCTATCTATCTATCTATCTATCTATCTATCTATCTATCTATCTATCTATCTATCTATCTATCTATCTATCTATCTATCTATCTATCTATCTATCTATCTATCTATCTATCTATCTATCTATCTATCTATCTATCTATCTATCTATCTATCTATCTATCTATCTATCTATCTATCTATCTATCTATCTATCTATCTATCTATCTATCTATCTATCTATCTATCTATCTATCTATCTATCTATCTATCTATCTATCTATCTATCTATCTATCTATCTATCTATCTATCTATCTATCTATCTATCTATCTATCTATCTATCTATCTATCTATCTATCTATCTATCTATCTATCTATCTATCTATCTATCTATCTATCTATCTATCTATCTATCTATCTATCTATCTATCTATCTATCTATCTATCTATCTATCTATCTATCTATCTATCTATCTATCTATCTATCTATCTATCTATCTATCTATCTATCTATCTATCTATCTATCTATCTATCTATCTATCTATCTATCTATCTATCTATCTATCTATCTATCTATCTATCTATCTATCTATCTATCTATCTATCTATCTATCTATCTATCTATCTATCTATCTATCTATCTATCTATCTATCTATCTATCTATCTATCTATCTATCTATCTATCTATCTATCTATCTATCTATCTATCTATCTATCTATCTATCTATCTATCTATCTATCTATCTATCTATCTATCTATCTATCTATCTATCTATCTATCTATCTATCTATCTATCTATCTATCTATCTATCTATCTATCTATCTATCTATCTATCTATCTATCTATCTATCTATCTATCTATCTATCTATCTATCTATCTATCTATCTATCTATCTATCTATCTATCTATCTATCTATCTATCTATCTATCTATCTATCTATCTATCTATCTATCTATCTATCTATCTATCTATCTATCTATCTATCTATCTATCTATCTATCTATCTATCTATCTATCTATCTATCTATCTATCTATCTATCTATCTATCTATCTATCTATCTATCTATCTATCTATCTATCTATCTATCTATCTATCTATCTATCTATCTATCTATCTATCTATCTATCTATCTATCTATCTATCTATCTATCTATCTATCTATCTATCTATCTATGGGGAGTGTTGGCCTAGTGGTTAGAGCAGAGCGCTTGTGCTCTGAGAAGGTTGCAAGTACAAAAAGAAACTGAAATAGAAGTCCAAAAGGGGCAAACCATAACAATCAGACCATGTCCTGTCGTGTTTTTTTTTATGTCTGTGGATTTATTAACTATTGTATTTCCCTTCATGAACTGTGGTTCAGAAATTAATTAACATTTGAATCTTTCAAAAATGTATTGAATAAGCATCATATGCTTATGTTTCTTGTGTTTTCTTTACATTATTATACCTTTTTTTTAGAGGCAAGTCAAGTGGAGTAACCACTTAGGGAAAGGGAAGCGGGGCTCAAATAAATACAATACATCAGTATTACATACATAAAATACAATTTAAAGCACAACAGACAACCCAAAAAGGACTATGTAGAGAAGCAGCTGCAACTATCTGTGAACGAGGTATCAGATGTTAATTTTCAAAGGATCTGAAAACCCTTTACTGTTTCCAGTGCAGCCGAAAATAGATAATCTCTGCCACGACATGAAACTATTTATTTCAGATTATTAAGAACCACGTCTTCTTTTAAAAGACAACTGATAGATTGACCTGATAAATAGCTCTTTAAAATCATTAACGTCATATTACGTGAAGTCAATCAACCTTGGGAAAAGATGTTGTTCTCTATTTTCATCCTTCTAGATTATTTAACTAAGCATCAGAATCAGAAACACTTTATTGTCAAGCAGTTTTTACACATACAGGGAATTTAGAATGAGGTACTACACTGTAAAGCCTGGCAATTTACGTAACCTGAAATGGTTTAGGGAAAGAGATTACACTGATCAATTTAGGTTTTGTAACTATGATTTAACTTAAAGAATTTTTTTGTTGAAACAAAATGAAACCCATGATGGTAAAATGGAATGCTGCCATTGTCGCAGACAATGTGAGAAACTTGACTATGGAAAGTGCTAAAGTTCATTACACACATTACCTGATTTGCACATACATTTATTCTTGTCTTGCAAAAAGGTTTTAGGGTTGACCGCGCTTTTATGTTGAGGAAAGAAAAATTGAAAAGTTGTTGGATATTTTTACCACAACCCAATTGCATGTTATGTTCTAAAGTAAAAACCATATTTGATGCATTTATCACATCAAAAATTGATAGAAGACATAATCACCAGGTGGAACAGATCATTGGAAAAAACAGACAGATATAATAACAGCTTTGATGTTTAATAATCTGTAAAAAAGGGAATCTTTCTACATGTGATTCAGCTGAGTGAGAGAAATGTTGCCAACTTTGTTACGGTCCTGTCAAAATGGCAACAACTGTGTGGTGGGAGGAAGAGCGGTCAACACTGTTTATTTCTACCTCTACAACCAACAATATGGACACACCTACAACCAGTGGCGTAACGACACAACAATAGGCCCGTAAGCAACATTATCTTGGTGGGACCCATATGAAGTACAACACATGATAAATGTTCAGGATAGTTCCATAAATTGGCAAAGAAGATACAGTTATTCAATTCTCAGTAGTATATGATCACACATCATACACAAAAAAATACTGACTGCACACCTTGAATGGAACGATTGCTGACAGCGCACCACCACATCCATGAACACATTTTGAAGGCACACAATGCATGTACATAAAAACACATTTGGCATACCGATACACATCCATGAAAACACGTAGGTGACGGCAGACGTCACATAGGCAGAAATCATAAAACCCAGAGAAAATCGAACGAGTATTTTAAATGTTATCACTTTACTCAGTACTGACAAAGTGAGCACACAGATGCTCAACAGACCAATCCAGGAACCCACTAAAACTACTCATCCTATTACTGTGGTGTGTTGCCAACAATTCTCTTAAGTGACGAATTGTTAATCTTTGAGACATGCAGTCATTGCTAAGCACAGTACTAGTCATTCAAAAACATTGTCACTAGTTGCAGGTTAAGCTTATGTCTGAAATGACTGTGAAACATTCAAACAAATACCATATAATCTAATAACCGATCTTTTTTCAAGCACCACCCAACGCCTTCTTTATCACGAAGGCATCTGGCTGTTTTTTTCTAAAGGTTACTTTATACTTTTATGCTTTAATTAGTTTTTGGAGGACATACTTTTTCACTTTTACTTGAGTAAAGAGGTCAAATTGATACTTCAACTTTTACCAGAGTCTTTTTAAACTCCAGTATGTACTGTATACTTCTACTTAAGTAACAAAAGTGTGTACTTTTGACACCACTGCCAAATATATGAATAAATAAATATTAAATAAAGTAAATAAACTGAAGCCAACCTAAAATAACCCTTGGTTATAAGCTGAAGGAATTTATAAAATTCCAAACTTCAAATTCAGTTGGACAAATAACATATCTGAAAGGTATTTATTAATGGTGGCTTTTCTTCAGTACTTAGTCACAGGACAGAAACAAATACAAATTTCTATTTATTGACTCCATCCACTTAGTTTTCATGCAGTGCAATATTGTTCTTTATAGAGCATCACTATTGGACCCCAATTTAAAGAACCTCCCTGGAGGGAACAGAAAACTACTTTTAGAGACAGAAGTTTCCCACCAGGTTGCTCTTTGTCTACTTGTTGCATATTGTTGCAATGCTGCCTATTCATCAAGTGGAGAGTTGTGCTGGGCTTAAACACTGCTCTTAAAATCTGAATACAATAACCTTTGATTTCACTTTATTTATGCTATCTATATTTCATTGTGTGTTGAAAATTAAAGGTAAATAGCAGGTAAAGCTACTGTTTAATTCAAATTAAAGAAATGTTGCATTTGCCCTTCATTGCTATGCTTATTTATAAATACATATATTTAATATTTACTGAATTCCGTCAGAAAAAAAAAAAACAATAGAAATATATGACACTTCATCTGGATTGTCTTGTATCCATGTACTTATTTCTCAGCAACAATGATATACACTGATATACAATGCTGATATACAATCAACAAAATACTCAGCCAAGATAAAAAGCAGCCATTTTATGCAAGAGGGCCCTCTGATATGCAGAGGTGTCAAGTTACGAAGTACAAATACTTTGTTACTGTACTTAAGTACACTTTTTAGGTATCTATACTTTACTCCAATACTTATTTTTCTTCCTACTTCTGACTTCTACTAATTACATTTTCACACTTTGTACATACATCAACTAGTGATGCAACCTGGACACATCATCAGTGATATTACCTAGTATCATAGAGTGTTTCAGGTCTTTTAAACATCATACACTCTCCTCCAGGCGCTACCCTACCCACGGATCTCCTCTCCTGATCCACAACCACCGCGAGGCAACCTCTGCTGCCTCTGTGGCCTCCTTGATGGCCCTTCGCTTGCTGGCCCCTGTGATGCCCAGCATGCTTTACACCCTGCAGAGGGACTGGCCAGCAAACCCTCTGCATCCCACCTCAATGGGCTCGCACCATTGAGCCGACACTGCTCCACCAGATCGCTGTACTTAGCCCTCTTTCTCTCGTTGGTCTCCTCGATGCGGTCTTCCCAAGGGACCATGAGCTCCAGAAGCACAACCTGCTTCGATGTTGCTGAGGTCAGCACCACGTCTGGCCTTAGTGATGTTATGGCCACATTTTCTGGGAACTTCAGTTGTTTCCCCAAGTCTGCCATCAGCTCCCAATCCTGTGTCATTGTGAGCAGGCCAGAGGAAGAGACCCTGGCAACAGCTGGTGGTCCTTCTCCAGCTCTGATGAAGGAGATAGTCTTCTTCGCTGGGCGGAGGCGCTTGCAGTGGGCTATTCCACTGCAGATGGTGTTCACTATGGCCTTCAAGACCTGGTCATGACGCCAGCGATAGCGCCCCTCACTCAGGCTCCTCGGACAGCAGCTCAAGATGTGCTCCAGGGTCCCTCTCTTCTGGTACAGGGCACACGCTGGTGACTCCACCTTCCCCCAACAGAACAGGTTAGACGGGCTTGGCAATACGTCGTATACAGCCTGGATCAGGAATTTTATGTGCTGGGGCTCGGCTTTCCACAGCTCAGTCCACGTGACTTTGCGCTCTGCTGCTTGCTCCCATCGCGTCCAGGCTCCCTGCTGCCGCATTCCAAGCACCCTGCCGGACCGCTCTTCTTCCACTGCTGCCCGCACTTCTTCCTGGAGCAGCGTTCTCCTCCTCTTCTCCTTTGCCTTCCCGCAGCAAGGTGTTGTGCTGCTACCAAGGCCTGCTCTTCCCCGAGCCACTGTCCCCACCAGAGTCCTGTGCCGCAGCCGTGACTCCGCCACTTCCACAGCCTCTGCCGCCCTCCACTTCCGCCCCGTCCGGACCTCGATACCAGCCTGAGAGACTTTTGGGTCACATGACTCTCTGTATTGCAGCACCTCCCTAGTTCGGCTCACCTTGAATTCCTCATTCAGGCTGCTGAAGGGGAGCTTCAGCATGTTGTTCTTTCCGTATAGGGCGATGCTACTCAGGCTCCGCGGTACACCCAGCCACTTCCGCAGGAACCTGCTGACTCTCCTTTCAAAGCCCTCAACTGTGGAGATTGGGACCTCATACACAAGGAGGGGCCAGAGAATCCTTGAAACGATGCCATGTCGGTACACCCAGGCCTTGAACTTGCCAGGTAGACCTGATTTGTCCACCGTAGCTAGCCAAGCCTCCAGATCTTGATTGGTCGCGTTGATGGCTGCTGTGCCTCTCAGGCTGCAGTTGAAAACTTTCCCCAGACTCTTCACCGGCTTATCGGTGATGGATGGTATCTGGGTGCCGCCAAGTGTAAAGATGAACTTGTTGGTGACTTTTCCTCTCTTTAGCACAAGGGATCTCGATTTAGCGGGCTTAAAGGTCATGCGGGCCCAGGTGGTCAGTTCTTCCAGCCCATTCAAGATCCACCTGCTCCCTGGGACATTTGATGTTGTCACGGTCAGGTCGTCCATGAAGGCCCTGATGGGTGGCTGCCTGACACCAGACTTGGTTAGGGGCCCTCTGCACTGAACCTCGGTGGACTTAGCCAGCATGTTCATAGCAAGTGTGAAGAGGATCACTGAAATGGTACATCCGGTGATGATTCCCTTCTCCAGCTTGTGCCAGTCCGATGTTATGGATCCTGCTGCAACTCTCAGACTGAACCTGTTATAATAGTCCAGAATGAGGACTCTGAACTTAGCTGGGACATGGTGGCGGCACAGTGTCCGCTCGACGAGCTTATGAGGTATGGATCCATATGTGTTCGCAAGGTCCAGCCACAGCACGACTAAGTCTCCCTTGCTCTCTCTGGCTTCCCTGATCAGCTGAGTGACCACGCCATTGTGCTCCAGACACCCTGGTATCTTTGGGATCCCTCCCTTCTGGACCGAGGTGTCGATGTAGGAGTTCCTGAGGAGGTAGTCAGTTAGACGCCTTGCCACAATGCTGAAGAATAATTTCCCTTCAACACTGAGCAGGAAGATGGTTCTAAACTGATCGATGTTTGTAGACCCTTCCTCCTTCGGAATCCATACACCTTCTGCAAATCGCCACTGCTCGGCAACCTTTCCCCTCCTCCAGATTACCTTCAAAATCCTCCAGAGCCAGTGGAGTAACTTTGGGCAGTTCTTGTACACCTTGTAAGGTACCCCAGTAGGTCCGGGGGCTGAGCTTGATCTTGCCTTTTTGACTACCTCCTGGATTTCCTTCCAGCTGGGCTCCCTCCCATCGAAGTCAACCTTTGGTGCTGGTGGGTCAATCAGGGACTGGCAGTCTCCCAGGTCTTGCTCCCTGGATGCAACTCCATAGGTTGCAGCCAGGTGATGGTCGACCTCTGCTTTGGAACAGGTAAGTTGACCACTGCGTTTCTGCCCCAGCAGCTGCTTCGTAACCCCACGTAACGGGTTTGCTAGAAAGGCAGTGCGCTTCCTGGCTCTTTCCTTCTGTCTTCTCCTATGCCACTCAGCCCTCCTCAAAGTCAGGAGCTTCTTTCGAAGTATGTTGCGCAGTTCTGAGAGAGGTCCCCTCTCCTCCTCTCTTGCCTGCTTAAAGTGCCGCCTCAGGACCCTCAGTTCCTTCCTGAGCTGGTGGATCTTGTGTGCTCGATTGCTCTGTGAGAAGTATGGCTCGCCAGCTCCCGTCTCACGTCAGAGGAGGAGTAAGCAGATGACTTGCAAAAAATTAAATGGTAAGAACCAGCGGACGACAAAATTCCAGTTAAAAAGCGTGTAGCAATTTATTTTCCTGGTGATGGTGAAGACAAAAAAAAAACAAAACAAACAAAATACTTTCAAATAAAGAAAACAAAATCGGCCATTGCAGGCAATACAAAAAACTGACAGCCTCACAGCTGACATTAAATATAGTTTTTTAAAGCAGACCTTCCAAAGCAGTTTCTCCAACCAGCCCTCCAAGCAGCCCTCTCTAAGACATTGTGAGTATTCCCCTTAAATAGACCCACCAATAATCAGCCAATTGGGACAGCCCAATTAAACAGGAAGGCAAATCCCAAATAAACCACAGTTAACATTATAGAAAAATAAATACAGTCAATATCATCATTCATACAAAAACATACATATTTATGAAATAATTTAATTACCATACAAACATTTCCATTTCACCTACTTATTACCATGCAAACAATTATTACACACACTGAAATCCCACTTAACACCCCTGCCCCCTAATAGTCTTTTCCAATGCCCTGGGACAATGGATAAGAGACTGGCTCCGATGCGGTACGTGTTTCCACACGGACCAGTACTCTGACGGACCAAGGGAAGAGAAAGTGCAATCTGACTGGGAAGTTTCATTGCCGACTACGGAATGTATACTGATGCTGACGCAGTGGATACTTTCAGAGTTCGCTACGCTGGTGAGTAAGAAAAATGTAAAATGAAAGGTGACGTAATTTCAGAACTAGTGTAAATTACCGGGTGAAATGTTTGGATCTGCCGCCGCCATGACGGCCGGTCTGTGGTGCATGCTGGGAAATGTAGTGAAGGATGCGACGCTGTGTGTGATACACGGCGGTTATACTTTGGGAACAGAGGGGGAAAACGGCTCCGTTTTCACATTTCCTCCCCCTTCTGAAGTCTTGACACAGGGGTGGCGAGACAGGAAATCCGCTACAGGGTTCAGCTTCCCCGCCCTGTACTGAATTTTAAACCGAAATGGCTGTAAAGACAAAAACCATCTTGTAATGCGAGCATTGGAGTCTTTCATTTTCCCCAACCATTGGAGTGCCCTATGGTCAGTCTCAAGCAGAAAGTCTCTTCCTAACAGGTAATATCTGAAAGACTCAAGAGCCCATTTCACAGCTAGGCACTCTAGCTCCACCACAGAATACCTGGTCTCCCGAGGAAATAGTTTGCGGCTGATATAAGCCACAGGCTTTTGCTGTTCATCCTCCCCCTGGAGAAGGACCGCCCCCAGCCCAACTCCAGAGGCATCAGTCTGCACAACAAAAGGTTTCTCAAAGTCTGGACTCTGCAGCACAGGCTCACAGAGTAATTCAAGTCTTGGAAAGCCCGTTCATGCACCTCCTCCCACTTCACCCTTACTGACCCCGACTTCCGGGTCAGGTCAGAGAGAGGTGCAGCCCGGGTAGCAAAGTTCGGGACAAATCTCCGGTACCACCCCGCCAGCCCCAAGAAAGACCGTATCTCCTTTTTGGTCTGGGGTTGTGGGCAGTCTCGGATAGCCTCCAACTTGTCCTTTTGAGGTTTGATTACCCCACTGCCGATTATGTGTCCCAGATACCGGACCTCCGGCTGGGCTAGGGCACATTTCTTTGGCTGGATCGTCAGCCCAGCTGCGTGAATGCGCTTCAGAATCTCGGCCAGGTGTTGAATATGGTCTTGCCAGGTGGCACTGTAAATCACCACATCGTCCAAATAGGCTGCAGCATAGGCTCCAGTGCCCTCCAAGACTTGGTCCATCAGCCGTTGGAAAGTGGCTGGTGCTCCTTGTAGGCCAAAAGGCATAACAGTAAATTGATAAAGACCTTGAGGGGTACGGAAGGCCATGTATTGTCTGGCTCCCTCCGCCAACGGTACCTGCCAGTACCCCTTACAGAGATCAAGGGTTGTGATGAACTGCGCCCTCCCAAGGCGCTCGATAAGGTCCTCCAGCCTCGGCATAGGGTATGCATCGAAGTGAGACTGAGCATTAACTTGCCTGAAGTCAATGCAAAAACGGATGCTCCCATCCTTCTTCGGCACGAGCACAATGGGACTACTCCAGCCACTGCTGGAACGCTCGATGACCCCAAGCTGCTTCATGTCCTCCAGCTCCTGCTGGAGGGCCGGCAACAAGCGCTCAGGGATACGATACATCCGCTGCCTTACCGGAGTGGAGTCTTTCAGCGGGATGTCATGGTCCACCAATGAAGTGTGCCCCGGCTGCTCGGAAAACAGACCTGCAGGTATGACAGCCTGCACTTCCTTGGCCTGCTGAGCAGTCAGGTGTGAAAGGTCTGGTTCAGTGGGGGAAACAGCAGCTGGAAAGAACTGCTCTGGTGGATCCTCATCCTCCTGCACTGCTTGTACCATCAGCTGTTGGCTGACAGGTGGCTCCCGTCCGTGCCACTCTTTGAGAAGGTTGACATGGTAGGCCTGTCGAGTCTTCCGCCTCCCCGGCATCTCCAACTCGTAAGTCACTGGGCCCAGCTGACTTGTAATCCTGTACGGCCCTTGCCAACGGGCAAGGAGCTTGTTCTCCATTGTCGGCAACAGCAACAGGACCTGCTGCCCCGGTGAAAAAGTTCTCTGGCGTGCAGACTTGTCATACCACCATGCTTGGGTCTCCTGCGCTTGCTGCATATTCTCCTCCACCAAGGAGGTCATCTCCTCCAGCTTGTCCCGCATCCTAAGGACATAGGAGAGGACGCCGTCTGCTGCTTCTGGTTGAGGTGCCACCCAGGCATCTCACAATAAATCCAGAGGGCCCCGGACATGGCGCCCGTACAACAGTTCAAAGGGCGAGAACCCCGTGGAGGCCTGGGGAACCTCCCTGTAGGCAAAAAGCAGGTACGGCAACCACTGGTCCCAGTCTTTGCCATTTAGAGCAACAAACTTTTTGAGCATGCTCTTCAGTGTGCGGTTGTATCTCTCAACCAACCCATCAGTCTGGGGGTGGTAGGGAGTAGTCCGTATCCCCTTTATCCCCAGTAAGCTATAGACCTGTTTGAGTATCTTAGATAGAAATGCAGTGCCCTGATCTGTAATTATCTCCTGAGGTTTGCCTACCCTAGAGATCAGCTGGAGTAAGGCACGGGCAACAGCAATGGCTGTGATTTTGCGCAAGGGGAAGGCTTCTGGGTAGCGGGTAGCATAATCACATACAACAAGGATGAACCGGTGACCTGACCTTGTTCTCTCCAGGGGACCAACGATATCAATCCCTATTCTATGGAATGGGACACCAATAATGGGGAGAGACTTAAGTGGGGAAGGCCTAACTTTATGGCTGCTGGTCAGTTGACAGATGGGACATGACTTACAATATTTCAGAACATCAGTATATAACCCTGGCCAGTAGAATCGCCTTGCTATCCTCTCAAAGGTCTTGACATTACCCAAATGTCCTGCTAAGGGAACATCATGACCTAGGGTCAACACTTTTCCCCTCAGACACTGTGGCACTACGACCTGCTCAATACTGCCCCCCTCAAGTTAATGAAAAAGCAAACCATCCCGGATAAAATAATCCTCCCCATACAAAGCGGTGGCTATCCCATTCTTTTCCCCTTCAGTTTCTGTTGCTTTACTGAAAAGCTCCTTTAATGACTCATCTTCTTTCTGCAGATCCCTAATGTTACTTGGGGGCTCCCACATGTCGGCTTTATCAACTTCTGGAACTGGCAACTGCTCTGCCATTTTCTGAACTGAACCCAATAGCTTTTCCCTTCTTCTCTGTCTGCGGCTTTTGTGTAACTTCTCATGCTCAGGGAAGTCTATGTCAGTGTGGCTAAAAGGCATAGTTTCTATCAGTGCTCGGGCAGTAACCTCTTCTAGAAACTCTTTCTGCTGAGCCTTTGCCTGAGAGCGGGTTACAACCAGGGTAACTGGCTTGGAAGACTGAATAAGCTCAGGCAGAATTAACACATCCTGCCCCTAATAGTCTTTTCCAATGCCCTGGGACAATGGATAAGAGACTGGCTCCGATGCGGTACGTGTTTCCACACGGACCAGTACTCTGACGGACCAAGGGAAGAGAAAGTGCAATCTGACTGGGAAGTTTCATTGCCGACTACGGAATGTATACTGATGCTGACGCAGTGGATACTTTCAGAGTTCGCTACGCTGGTGAGTAAGAAAAATGTTAAATGAAAGGTGACGTAATTTCAGAACTAGTGTAAATTACCGGGTGAAATGTTTGGATCTGCCGCCGCCATGACGGCCGGTCTGTGGTTCATGCTGGGAAATGTAGTGAAGGATGCGACGCTGTGTGTGATACACGGCGGTTATACTTTGGGAACAGAGGGGGAAAACGGCTCCGTTTTCACATGCTCATGGTGTAGGGCAGTCTCCCTGCTTTCTTCTCCTCCAGGCCAAATCTCTCAGCTCCCATGCTGATGATGATGGTGGTCATGGTCTGGAGACGCCGATCGACTTCCCCCTTGGCTGTTGCTTCTAAGATGGAGTCGGTGTCCTCATCAAACTGGCGCCATTCATGCTCCCTATTAGCTCTGGGCCATCTAACCCGACGATGTTCTGGTGGTCTGTGTGGGTTTGGGGCATGTACCACTTGGAGGTTCTGGACACTATGGTTTGGCTCCAGGCCTAGCTCCTCCTGCGTCTCACCAGGGGGGATCCCTGCGCGCTGTGACACTTGCTCCGTCTGCACACATCTCATCTTGGTCTGGTGGATTTTCAGACCATGTGGGTTTTTGCACACTTTGCCACAAAAGCATTCTGTAGTCATTTTCGTATTTCCATTGCCTGGTTTCGTCATTCTTTGATCCATCCGAGTGGGATCCTCATCCTCCCCCCCTCTCGGGGATCCCTGGGGGTATTTTTCCATAGGTCGATCTGTAGCTTAGGGTGGGTTCTTCCTCCTAGTAGAGAGAAAGATGCAGGTTTGGGCTGCTAACTCTTACTGCCCCAATGCCGTCTCTCCGGGCTTTCCGCTGTCTCTCCAGCTGTCACCACTCTGTTCTTGGTAGTCCACCAGACTTTCCTGGTGGTCACTGGTTATCCCAGACAGAAGCTTTTTACATACATCAACTAGTGATGCAACCTGGACACATCGTCAGTGATATTACCTGGTATCATAGAGTGTTTCGGGTCTTTCAAACATCATACACTCTCCTCCAGGCGACCCAGCCAGGGTTGATCAGACCCCAGCTTGTGTCCAGGGAGCGCTACCCTACCCACGGATCTCCTCTCCTGATCCACAACCACCGCGAGGCAACCTCTGCTGCCTCTGTGGCCTCCTTGATGGCCCTTCGCTTGTTGGCCCCTGTGATGCCCAGCATGCTTTACACCCTGCAGAGGGACTGGCCAGCAAACCCTCTGCATCCCACCTCAATGGGCTCGCCCCTTGCTCGCCACCCATTGAGCCGACACTGCTCCACCAGATCGCTGTACTTAGCCCTCTTTCTCTTGTTGGCCTCCTCGATGCGGTCTTCCCAAGGGACCGTGAGCTCCAGAAGCACAACCTGCTTCGATGTTGCTGAGGTCAGCACCACGTCTGGCCTTAGTGATGTTATGGCCACATTTTCTGGGAACTTCAGTTGTTTCCCCAAGTCTGCCATCAGCTCCCAATCCTGTGCCATTTGTGAGCAGGCCAGAGGAAGAGACCCTGGCAACAGCTGGTGGTCCTTCTCCAGCTCTGATGAAGGAGATAGTCTTCTTCGCTGGGCGGAGGCGCTTGCAGTGGGCTATTCTACTGCAGATGGTGTTCACTATGGCCTTCAAGACCTGGTCATGACGCCAGCGATAGTATTTGACAAGTATTTGTAATTTCTATTCCTTACATTTTTAAAACATACATTACTCGTTACTCTTGGCTTCAGTTTAATGTTTATAAATATTTATTTCACGTCATGTGCACCACCCAATGCAGATCACTAGCGCCATCCACATCTAGTGAAAACTAGTTTAATTGGATGAGTCATAGAACGCAAACACTGATTGGTTAGCCAATGGAAATCATCAGAAGCAAGCTGGTGTTCTTCTAACTGCAAACGTGAATTGTCTATGCCATGCTACAATGTTGGATTCAGAAAAAGATGTTGAAATGTCTGAAAGGTCGGACACAGGCGAGAGCGTATCGGAAGACAGAGATCAACAAGACCTCCCTCATCCTTGACCCTATCTCAAAGAATTTTTCGAAATAGTTGAAAAATTGAGCTTTCAATTCATATAGTGGCATCTGGCTGTTTTTTTTATAGGTTACTTTATACTTTTATACTTGAAGTAGTTTTTGGAGCACATACTTTTTCATTTTTACTTGAGTTAAAAGGTCAAGTTGATAATTCAACATTACCAGACTGTTTTTTTAACTCCAGTATCTATACTTCTACTTAAGGAACAAATGTGTGTACTTTTGACATCAGTGCTGATATGGATGAATAGAACAGTTGTTGCTGCTGAATATGAGAAAGTTTATGGCTAAAGAAACAAGTTTTGGAAGCAGCTGTTATCTTTTCACTGATTTAATGAGTTATTACTTAAAATCTGCTTTTTGTATTTATTTAGGTTAACTTTTTTAGATGTTAAAGTTTATGCGGATTTACAACATGTAAGCGCAGCAAAAAACAAGAACTGAATACATCTATAGGACAGAAAATACTTTATCAGCATTGTGCTTTCTTCTGTTCTATTTTATTCTTTATGAAATCTATGCTTCTGCCTCATGCACATGAACACAAGCACACAGACACACACCACCATGTCATTTCTTGGTGAAGATCATAGATCACAGCCCTGGAAAGCAGATTACGGCTAATCACCACAGACACTTAGATCACTGTTCTGATCAAATAATAGCTCAGCTGTAATGTCAACACACACACACTCAAATATCCACTTGCTGAGAGATTTGAAAGCGGGGCCTCTGTTATCTTTGTTATAGTTTGGAGAGCTGACATGTTTGACAGGACTGGGTGTAAGTAGCAGTGTTATGACATGACTTAAAGGCCATGAAAAGGCAAAACACTGTCGGGGGCCGGGGTTTGGGCTGTTCTTCACACCTGCCCTGACATGACAAAGATATAAATGATTTAACACAATGAACCGAAATAATCTTCATTGTGCTCACTAAAGAGCATTGTGTGTTGGTATGTTCTTAGACTACTCTGTGACTGTGTGCATTGTGTGTGTAATGTTTGTGTGTGTTCTGTACCTCTTCTTTGAGAGATCCTACAGGGATCAAAGAGAACACAAACAGGGAAAATAGGAGATAAAGTTAGTCATCATCACATCATCTCTCTTGTTTCTACAATCAGCATCATCTTCTACTTGTCAACCTGATGCAGATTAAACAGAGGGCCTGGCTCCTTTCTGCACAGTTTAAAGATACACACAGGCAGTATTTAAAATAAAAACACACACACATACACATACAGAAGCTGAGCAGTGATATCACTGCATATATGAGCTTTGCCTGGCCACTGAGTAAAACATGGCCCAGCTTCAGTCATAAATAATAATGGGAATGGCTACATGACATGTTGAGTGATGGGGCCCCTCTCAGAACTCATTTACATGGCTTTGTGTAGCAATCATCGGTCCCCTAATGTAGCGCTAAGCAAATGAGCCTTTCGGAATATTGTGCAATTTATCGCAAGTCTACTGGCACCAGGCGGGGGCTCTATAAATCAAACTTGAACACATGCCCCCAATGACAGCTAAATCAACATGGAGTAATTGCTTTGAAACGTGGAGGAAGCGAGCAGGCAGGCTGGACAAAGCAGTGTGGTTAGTGGTGAGGTGCTGTGCAGCTAACCTCTGTGTGACTGGAAATGTACCATACAGATGTTTTGGAGAGTTAGAGGAAACTCATAAAGGAATGAGCAGGACAAAACGGGAAGAGTTTATTTCTCTGATTGACCAGCAGGGGGAGTTAAACTTGTCCAAAAAATTACCCAAAATACAAACATTTGCAACCCTGCAGATAAGCTTTGAGGGTACAGAGTGAATTATAATCATCTTCTATGAACGAATAACTGGAGTTTATGTTTATGTGTGTGAATATTACAATGCAGAAGGTCTATTTGTCATCAGGGATTAGTGTTTCTGTTTCTTAGAGAGAGTGAGAGAAAGAGAGGGCAAACACAATTCTGTCCATCAGCATCCATTACCCTGACAGCAAGTGAGATTGATGACCACAAGGTCAAACAGAGGCACAGCACCCGCCCAAAAAGCACCCCCCCACACACAAACATCTGTCTTTTAATATTTACTGAGGACCTTGCATCGACTTCCATCCATTTTCCCTCTTTCTAGAGCCTAACCCTGACCCTTAAACACTTAACATCTTAGACTCAAACCTAATCACTAGCTCCCCAAAAAGAAGGACCAAATATATCTTCACTTCACCTCAAAGCCTTTACTAAATTAATATCATGCAAAAAATATGTTATCACCCTGCTAAATGTACAACTACACACATACGCTAACACACACTCTCCATGACAAGCTGTTAAACAACAATATATCAGAAAAAATTATGTAAAAAATCTCTCCACTCTTCAAATGTTGAAGCACAGCATTTATACTGACACATCATTAGATTTCTATTGCAATAAATTACACTTTATGGTTCTGAAGATAGCTTAGATAGCTTCATGACTTTTAAATTAGATGCATTGGATGTAACAAACAACCCCAAACATGGTTAAAATGTATACTGCTATCATACAATGAGATATTTTCTTATTTTCTATGATGATGGGCATGCAAACAGTTGTAGTGGTTTGCCCAAACAACGTTTTCTGGCCCCTTTTTTCTGCCCAAGCAACACCCATGCAACTGTAATAATGCCGAAAATGTATGAAACCACAAATGAAATAAAAATATGCAGTTTTTAATGTAAAAATTTAATCCTGCAAACTTAATAAGTGTCACACAAATGTAGTAGCCGCCACCTAACAGATAAAACTCACAATTTCCTACGTTTCGTGTTGGCAACGGCTATTACATTTGTGGGAAATGTATCATATTTGCAGGATTATTACATTAAAAGCTGTAATAACTATTATGTCTGCAGACATTAATTATTTCTGTTAGGACAGTATATAATGTCCCTCAAATGGAGCCTAACGATGAAAAAAGTAATTGTTGTGCCTGTTGTTTAAATGTTGCTAATTGATACCCCTCCCAAATTACTCAATTCAATTCAATTCAGTTTATTTATATAGCGCCAAATTCACAACACATGTCATCTCAAGGCACTTTACAGTTCAACCAGATCATACAGTCAAGTTGATACAAAGTTTTCTATCTAAGGAAAACCAGTTGATTGCATTGACTCATTTACTCAAATACAATCCCTCACACTAAGCATGCTTGTAGCGACAGTGGAGAGGAAAAACTCCCTTTTAACAGGAAGAAACCTCCAGCAGAACCAGGCTCAGTGTGAGCGGCCATCTGCTGAGGCCGACTGGGGTTCAAGGAGACAGAAGCAGAGATACAAAAAGCAGCTGTAAAAGGCGGCCCCGTCCAGGAAACACACAGCCAGGCAGACGAGCTCCAAGGCAGCTCCCATGCCAGAGGATGAAGAGAGCACATCCACCCAGCCACGGCCAGAGAAACAGGACCACACTGGAAAACAGGCCGATCTCCAACACCTACAAACAAGGGTGTTGATGGAAGCAGCACAGCTGATGTTTCTTTCCTGGATGACGTCACAGCCAAACAGGAACAGACGAGGCAAAGCTACTCTGAGGAAAAGCAGAGAGAGCAGAAGGTTAGAGATTGAACAAACAGATTCTGCAGAATAGGAGAACAGAGAGAGAATGAAGCAGAATGATGAAATGGGGGTCCCTATGTCCTCCAAAAGTCTAAGCCTATAGCAGCATAACTTTAAAGACAGCTCAGGATAACCTGAGCCACCCTAACTATAAGCTTTATCAAAAAGGAAAGTTTTAAGCCTAGTCTTAAAAGTAGACAGAGTGTCTGCCTCACGGACTAAAACTGGTAGTTGGTTCCACAGGAGAGGAGCCTGATAACTAAAAGATCTGCCTCCCATTCTACTTTTAGAAATTCTACGAACCACTAGTAAACCTGCAGATTGAGAGCGAAGTGCTCTGTTAGGAACATAAGGAACAATCAGATCTCTGATATAAGATGGAGCTCGGCCATTTAACGCTTTATATGTGAGAAGGAGGATTTTAAATTCTATTCTTGATTTAACAGGAAGCCAATGAAGAGAAGCCAGGATAGGAGAGATATGATCTCTCTTTTTAATTTTCATCAGAACTCTGGCTGCAGCATTTTGGATCAGCTGAAGGCTTTTAACTACAGTTTGTGGACTTCCTGATAGTAAAGAATTACAATAGTCCAGCCTTGAAGTAACAAATGCATGGACTAGTTTCTCAGCATCACCCCTGGACAGGAGATTTCTAATTTTTGCAATGTTCCTCAGATGAAAGAAGGAAATTCTAGAAACCTCTTTGATCTGGGATTTAAATGACAGGTCCTGATCAAACTCCTGATCAAACTCATAAACTCCTAAGCTACACTTGTGCAGTCAAACACAGTGTGACAGTCACCCACATTCAAAGTACACAAGGAAAACTATGCAGCTCATAAAATAGAATTCAACATAAACAGTAAATCATCATTTTTCAGTTGAAATCTGTGTATCATTAGTTCTTTCCTTTTTCTTTTTCAATTTAGAAACCAGTATATAAAATATAGGAAAAAATGTTTTCTCTGTATTTCTTTGTATCCATCCAGAAAGAGCGTTTTTAAATTTTTCATTGCCATACTAAATATATTAGACAAACGTTGCTGTAGATGCTATTTTTCCTCCAGCCGTAGTTTATTGAGTAACAAGTGCAGACACAGCAAAGATGGCTAGCAGAGCAGTACCACACCTGTTAAAAAGCATTTCTGGGGTTTATACCCAGTGCAACTGTCTCACTATGATCAGGATTGGGTTCCAGCTAAGAATGATATCAAGTTTGATATTATGTTGTCGTCACAGATGAGCTGACAGATATTCATATAATTCTGAAAATATCCAATATTTAAATATCTTCTTTCTGTACATGTTTCATCTGGTTGCTCATTCTGGAACAGGTAATGAAAGAAGTCATTTAAATCTTGGATGTTTGTTCAAAATTATGTGAATATCAGGTAGGTCATTCATCTGTCTTCTGTGACAACTCTAAATATTATCAGCGCTGACAACCAACAAAACATGGATGATGCCCGCTTCTGCACAACCTCCTCTCTGATTGGTCATAGCGCTGTGCCTGTGTTGAAATAACTTGAGCTGGGAGATTACATAACTTCTTATAATTTCACATATTAGATCATTTCTCAATTAATTTCTTATTTCTTGAGTCAAAAAGTATGCAGGGTTTGATCAGAATCCGGGCTATGCCGGGGATGCAACTGCTTACAGACAAATAAATAAATGATCCAGTGGCGGTCCATCTTATTTATCTCTCTCAGCTTCCAGAAACACCAGTTTGTAACCGGCAAACCAACATATACACATCTGTTCACAGATGTATCTATTTTATATTCAGATCATATAAGTTTGCTCTAATCAGGCTAGACAGGAAAGAATACCCCTAATTCAGAATAACAAATCTCAATGCTCTTTTTCTGTTTTACTTGGATCAGAGCACCGTTTGGAATCTGTAGAAAACTTCCCTAAGTTCTGTTTACGTTTTTCAAATAATTTATATTAAAAGTAAACTATTGGATTATTAGCTGTAATCTGAATTATTTTACAAGCCATGTAAAGTGCTATGTTCCGGGGTTTATAAAGTTGCAATATTGCTGTGTGGCCACAATGTGCACATCTGATCTCTCACATGGGTCCTCAGTCTACACTCTAGGGAGCGTGTGTGTATACCAAGACCCATGTAAAATTGAAGGAGAATTTGCTTATCATTCTAAATAGACAAACGGATAAAGGTTTATTAATTCAAGTCAATTTAACAAAGACGACAGCGCAAGAGATTGACAGAGATAAAGATGACAAAACTTGGGGTGTCAATAGGTAAAAGCAATCAAACAACATATACAACAGCATTAATCGGTTGCTTCATTACATTTGAGAGAAGTTATATTCTATCCCACAAATCTAGTTAATTACAGCAAACATAATAGTTATTATATTTGTGGGAAATCTCATGTTACATTTGTAAAAATGCGGGATTACATCGAAAGCGGCATATTTTCATTACATTTTTGGTTTGTTATACTTGAAGGCTTTATTACATTTCTGGGAGTTACAACTCATCTACTTTCTGGACTAAATACTTGTAGCTCAAAGACACATTGGGTAAGATAAGTGCAACACCTCACCACTTATCTTACTGCCTATGTCTCCTAACGCCAGCGTACACGTCTGGTTGGAGGTCATGTGTATCATTGAAATGATACTCGGTTTTTAAAGGAGTATATACCAAGAAAAATCTATTTTAAATCTATAATCTATTTTAAAAGTGCATGTATAAAAACAGTAATATAAAAATAAAAGTTACCAGCAAAAATGACCTCATAACAACTGTGAAGTTATGATTTGGGATTTGTTTTCCACCTGCAGGATCAAACTGCTTAGTGGTCAAGTCAGTCTATGAAGGGGTTAAAACTTGATCTCAAGACAGACAAAATGTTACTGGACTAAAATGTTTTAGAAGGACCTCCAGACCTCAAGGAAGAAACAAATGACTGCAAACCTTAATGAACATTTTGAAAACAGCAAAGAACTCCCCCACTATAGTGTTAGAGAGGTGCCTATAGTTACACACAAACTGCTTTGAAGAGCTTCAAGTTATTGCAAATAAAGGCACTGGTACATCTCAGTCCTTAAATGAAGGCGTGTCTTTTAGATTAAAAGAACAAAAGAATGAAGCAGCTGTTTCATTAACTTTTCATTAAACAGACATTTCAGTTTTACAGTATTTTTTGTTTTATTGGTCTGATGTAAAAATCTGATCTAAGATGTTCTGTTTTCATTGGCTTTAGAAAAAAAATATATAATGAACTGAAACAAGGACTTAAAGCGTTTACTGTTGATGTATTTATTTCTAGGAAATAATTGGTTCCATTTAGTGAACTGAGCTTCTTAATTCACCAGCTCACTAATTCACTGAGCTTATACTTTTTGGTGTTAAAACTTCTACAAATTGCTAAATTTTCCAGCTTTATTGTTAACCAATAACTGCATACATTTCTGCCCTAACCAGCAATCTTTTTTTCTTTTTAATAGTCAGCCTTTTTGGATCTAGGCTAATGCTACAGTCAGGATAAAAACAAAGCGGAGTGTGTATGACGTCATCCGCCAGCCAGACTGGAGTTGTGACAGGCAGCTGGGCCACAGGTGGCTACGCTCTACCCCTGATATTCATTGGGCTAGCTGATCTGAATCGTTCAATTCCATTTCGAGAGCGAGATCATTGGGTAGTAGCAGTAGACATCTTCCACCATGTGAGTAAAACTAGCAGCAGTTCAGTGGACACGACGAATGAATGGTAGCCGGCGCTCATGGATGACCTCATACACAGTCCACTTTGTTTAAAAAAATATATAAATATGAAAAATATAACCGCGGATGTCTGGGGGACAGTCATTTGCCTACATGTTATGAATGCTGGCGTAGCATAAATAATAAATTATGAACAGTTTAGTTTGTGCCTGCAAGTCGTTGCCCATAGGGAGACATTACTTGGATATAACAAAACCGAATATCTTCGGAACAGCTCCAAATGACACAAAACTAATATGGGTGAGCAGAAAATTATGTAATAACGTAAAATCAAGGGCCAATGTAAAAAAAAAAAAAAAAAAAAAAAAAAAAAAACTAAAATAGAAGTAAAATAAAAAGCTGCCTAATAGCTTCTTCATTACTAAACTGGTAAATTTTAGTTTATTTTTTTAGATTTGTGAAACCATATTGGACCATGCAAAACAGAGATTTGCCTTCACAAAGCATCTGATCAGCAATGATGAGTTCAAGAGCTGCAGTGGTGCTTTGGCTCTGAACCAGCTCTTCATGGGGAACAATCTTCAGGACACCCTCTCAGAGACTGCAGCTCTGCTGAAGATTCCCATCACAACTCCCATGACCACAGCTGTATCCGAAAAGTGCTTCTCAACACTGAAGAGGATCAAAATCTTCCTCAGGAACACAATGTCACAAGATCGTCTGAATGCTTTGGCCATGCTCTCTATAGAGAAGAACCTTATTAAAACCATCCCTGACTTCATCCATAGAGTCATTGAGAAATTTGAATCTCTCAAGGACAGAAGGGCAAAATTCATGTACGTACAACCTGTACATGAAAATTTTTTTTGATTCAAGTGTTTTTCATAATGTTGTATTTTGTTTTCATATGAATATAAATATGTGATTACTTATATGTGTTGTTTATGCTTATTGTTTGTTTTTCGATATATGTCTATTTTCAATTTATAGCCCCCCCCCCCCCTTGAGACAACTCCACCAGCTGCCACTGATAGGAGCTAAGAACAGGAGGTAGAAGCTACAATTAGTTATTTGGCTCAACCTTTTTCTTTAAAAAATGGCCAGGAAACAAGTTTCAGGTTTCTGTTCTTTACCCTCCACCATGTTGTTAAAGATTGTTAATATGTTTACCCTGAGGTGACAATAAATTTATAATGGACATCAGCATGTTTAGCTTTAGTCAAAATCATACTTAAGATATGGTGTACATGAGGCATATTGATACCTACTATAAGTGATCGATTTATTCTTTTGATCTCACAGTGAAGTAATTTACTCATTACATTGGCTCAATAGTCAAAAAGAAAAAGAGGAAAAGGTGCATGGATGGGTATAGTATATACAGTACGTCCACACACACACGCACACACACACATATATATATATATATATATATATATATATATATATATATATATATATATATATATATATATATATATATATATATATATATATGTATATATATATGTATGTATATATATATATAATATATATATATATATATGTATATAAAAAAATATGTATATATATATATATATATATATATATAAAACTGCTGAAGTCTCTTCTACAGTGTTATTACACAGGCTATTAAATAAGTATTTATATAGATGAGTATTTATGTACAGTATATTGCTTTTGCACTGGGTATCAAATATGAAAACAGGTTATTGCTCAGGATATTAAATAGTAATTGCACATTAGGTATTGCACAAATTATTGCTGTTAAAGTCCCGCAATGTAGAGTCTGATGGCAGCAGGGATGAATGACCTGCGGTAGAGCTCCTTTTTACAAACAGGGGGTAAAAGTCTTTCACTAAATGAGCTGCTCAGCTCCTCTACAGACTGCTCACTCTGAAGGACTTCAGCCTTCTAAGGAGGTGGAGGATGTGGCTCTGGCCCCTTCTTGAACAGGGCGTATATCAACAAAATATTCCAGCATGTAAAGAAAAAGTTACTGTTCCCCTTTTTTTTTAAATTACCTTTTGCAATTTAAAGTTTAGTTTAACATGTCTGGCGACTAAAAAAACAAAATAAGCTAACCAGGTCAATAAATTTAAGGATAGCTGCAGTCTTAGATCAGTTATTTAATGGCTATTTCCAAAATTAAATTTTAACGAAGAGCAGCTTCTTTATTATCATAAGTGAAGAGATGTTTTGATTATGAACCATGACCTTAGGTCTTCATTAAAAGTACAGATCAATGATCAACACTGTATATCTACATTTTAGGCTAAAACAATTGGTACCTTCTTTTTGTCAGCCTTTGTGAAAGGAAGTCGTTTTAAACAAAACACCCCAACGTCTCTGTTATTAATGATGCAGGCTGCTCAGTGATCTTAATTCCATTTGTATAATGAGCCAGAGCTGATAAGCCACTCATCAGTGCTAATGGAGTGGTTTCCATTAATTAAAACATCTCATTCCCACTGCAGCCTTCATTACCACACCAGATGGTCGTCATTACGCTGCTGTTTGTCAGTCAAAGACTACCTACCATACCATATAAAGGCTTGTTAATATTACTAACAGAGCAGGAGGGAAACAGTGGTGTGAAATATTTCTGGGATATATCTCTCTCTCCAGGAGAGCTGCATTAAATAAGACATAAGACCACCCTTAACACTGTGCACACATATCCCTTTTCTCTTCTGGGTTCATCCAGTGTTTGAATCATGCCTGCAGTCAGAATCAGTGTACCTTAGAAAAGTTTTTAAACCCTTTAAACTTTCCCAAATATTATGAACACCTGCTGCTAAATGGTGGAGTTACTCTCCTAGTGTAGAACGGGATTTGTTGCAAACAAAACAAACACTTTGTAGAGGGAAAATTGAAAAGGAAAAAAAAAAAACATGTTTTCTAAATGGAGAAATAAAAAACGATTTTTTTTGGGTGCAAATTTGAAGAAGATATACAATCCAAAATTGAAACTGGATTTAAGAATAAATGCACAATTGCTGTTTTATGAGATAGAATTTGTCCAATTCAATTATGTTTTAACATTGTTTACTATTTGATTTGTTCTTTTTCTTCTCATTTAAAATATATTAATTAAAATGAAATGCTTTTTTTTTTCATTTCATTGAGGTGTTTTGAATTGCATTCATTTTAATTTGTGTTGATCACACTGACTTCTTATTTGGGTTTTCTTCTGACGCAACTGTTTAGGTGAATGTGCATATGAAGAAAAAAAGCTTTTTTAATGTGCTTGAAGAGAAGAGATAATACAATAAAAATAGAATAAAAAATATGATGAAAAGAACAGGAACTACATTACATAAAGTCAGACAGAACAACAGAGTCACACTCAAAATCTCTTTGATGAAAAAGTTTCATTTATGGAATGCTTTTTTTTATTGCCATTTGAAAACATTATTTCTTTCTTCCAACAATAATGGAGGAAAATATAACTCCATATAATAGCTGTTAATAACAGAAATTCCATTTATAGCTTGTCAAATATAATTTTTTAAACACTGTCACTTGCCATTTTGTATACACAGCTGTGGAGACACTGGTATTCCTGTCTTCTTAAAGATCCTATCTAATCGATAATGGTACTTGTATTGTGTTTTTTATTTTATTTTTATGTATGTATTTATTGGACCATGAGTCCGGAATAAAGTCTGTCTGTCTGTCTGTCTGTCTGTCTGTCTGTCTGTCTGTCTGTCTATCTATCTATCTATCTATCTATCTATCTATCTATCTATCTATCTATCTATCTATCTATCTATCTATCTATCTATCTATACAAAATGTAATTTAGTTTGTAAAGCTTTCAGATAGTATATGAGTAGCAGCTTAGCAGTGACATGAGCATTTCCATTCCATAAAGTGCAGCAATGATCAAATGTAAACAGTGTGAGAGAAAAAACATTGAGCATTCCAAGAAAAATATGGTGCAAAAAATGCATTGATATGGAAGTTCAGAGCATTAGATATATATCGTGCAAATATGCAGTATTTTTGGTTGGGTGTGATATCAGTGTGATGCAGTTTGTGATTTGATTTAAAGTTTTTTTCAACAGGTCAGCAGTCTGATGGCAGTGGGGAAAAAGCTGTTGCAGATCTGCTGGTCCTGCATCAAATGCTGCGAAGCCTCTTCTCAGAGGGCAGCAAGGAAGACAGTCCATGTTGGGGGTGGGAGGGGTCGTTGATGATGTTACAGGGTCAGGACACGCAGCCTATGATGAAAAGTCTTTAATAGAGGGATGATGAGCCCCGATGATCCTCTCTGCTGTTCTCACCACTCTTTTCACTCCCCTTCTGTGCCATTTTGACCAGTGAGGTGGTGTTTACACACCAGGTGAGGTTGTATATGATGTGAATTTTGTGCTGTTGACCACCTCTACAGCTGAGTTGTTGATGAGCAGTAGAGCATGGTTAGGCCAGTTCTTCCTGAACATGATGATCTCTTTTGTCCACATTCAGGATCAGGCTATCATCTTTGCACTAGCCCGCCAGCTGCCCCACCTTCTCTCTGTAATCCTGGACATTGTCCGCTCTGAGGCCCACCACCGTGATGTTGTTTGCAAACTTCACGATGTGATCGCTGATGAACCAGTGGATGCAGTCGTGAGTCTTCAAAGTAAACAACAGGGGGCTCAGGACGCAGCCCTGAGGGGAGCCTGTGTTTAGGATGATGACATCAGAGGTGTACTGTCCAACCCGGACTAACTGAAAAATAAAAAAAAATCCTTTAGATTTAAAACAAAACCGTAGTATATTTTCAATGTAAATGTTTCTGAACTGCTTTAGTTTTCTTTTAGATTAAAGAAAGAACCCCATTGCGTCATGTAGTGGACTTGCAAAATAGTAGTCATAAAAAAGTTTTTGGCAGCTTTATTTCCCATAACTTTTAAAATTGTTATGCTTATCCTAATATATCTCTATTTGCATATCATAACATCATAATGTTATGATGTTATGATATGCAAATAAAGTTATATTATCTTCCAGTCATCATCCAGGTAGATCTAGAGGCACAGGCATGTTCTTCTATATAATTAAAGATAACGATCAACTGCTAGACCCATCTAATGCATGTATTATGTAGAACCATAAATTAATTCAAACAGCACTGATGGATCAATATGTGTGTAGCTTCATTAGCAAGAGTCTCATTAAAATCTGGTCGGTCTTCAATGATTTATTTGGAAAATATAGCCTAGATGTATGTTCATTGTGATCAGTATAAACTGACCCTAAAGTGGTTTGGGTGCCAATTAATTTTCAGCCAACCCTCAGTGTGTATTGGTTGCTGCCCTTGTGAACATTTCATTACTGATCAATACAGAGAACTCTTTCCTTGCTTATGGTTGAATTTCTCCTTAGTGTTAACCTTTCAGGTTCACCTTAAACAACTTGAACCGATTAAAATGTTTCGTCTAATTGTTAGGTGCTAGGTTCTGCCTGCCAAGGACCACTGAGTTTGTGTGTCCCTCCTCTGTCAGTTGTGCGATTACCCAGTTTATTTAAGCTCTCGTATTTGTTTGTTAGGCACTGAGTGTTTGTCTGTCTCTGGTGATCTACTTTGAAATCTTTTGTGCTTAACTTTGCATTCTGGGACTTTAATGCTCTATACTTTAGAACTACTTACGTGTAGGAGAGCTTTTGGTGTTACCAAACATTTTTTATTCTATTTTAGTTCCTTTGTACTTTTTATTTTCTAAAATGCCCCTGGACATATTTTGTCAATGCACTGAGTTTTTTGCTGAATCAAATGAGTTCTTTGGTAGAAATGAAAATAAATCTTTTTTTGATGAGCATGTCTTCACTCGGGTCTCCTCCACTATTCCAACCTGCCATGAGTTGGTCCTAACAGTAATCTTTCACATTAAACGAGATGTAGATAAAAGTTATTGTAGACTTTATCTAAACACTCCTATTACCTGTACCAATTACATTTGCTAGGGAAAATTTTATCTTTGCTTCGTTCTGTATCTCTGCTTCTGTCTCCTTGAACCCCAGCCAGCCTCGGCAGATGGCCACTCACACTGAGCCTGGTTCTGCTGGAGGTTTTTGCCTGTTAAAAGGGAGTTTTTCCTTTCCACTATTGCTGCAAGTGTGTGAGGGATTGCATTCGAGTCAATGAGTCGATGCAATCCACTGGTTTTGCTTAGATAGAAAATTTTGAATCACTTTGACTGTGTGGTCTGGTAAACTGCAAAGTGCCTTGAGATGACATGTTGTGAATTTTGCTATATAAATAAACTGACTTGAATTAAAGCAGTGAAAAAGAAGGCATCTTTCACATAAACCCTGTTGATCAGTAAGTTCATCATTACTATGAATGCACACGTAAAAATGAGTGAGATCCTGTGAAGGCGTGATATTTCAGTGTGAAATCTGAGACCCAAAAGCTTCTGCTGAGAGTAAAGTTAACTATAGCCCCATTTACACTACACTCTGAAAACTGATCCATGCCTAGCTGGGATCAGTTAACCTTGCTGAGCTCAGTTCCTTACGACCATTTAAATACCACGCTAGAACGGTTCCTCGCCTCCTAGTGAAGATCCACAGTACTACTGCTCTCTAGAGGTAAATCAGCATGGTGGCGCCCAAAACATTCAGGAAGTTTTGCGGAGAGTCAGACGAAGAAGGCAGCCTTTGGTGAATTTACTTGACAGAGTTGGCTTTTGGTTGTGGATATGACAAACGATAGTCTAATCAGGGCTTACAAACTTAGAAAACAACGACAGACGTTGAGGTCCATCACACTACTAAGCAGAATCATCACTGGAAATCATGTGGCAAGGTAGGGAAGCTAGTATTTTTATGAATGTCTGAAATGTCCTGATTATGGAGGCTGACTGTAAGGAGATGACATGGTCTGCTCATGCATTCTTTGTTATCTGAGAACTTGAGCAAGAACTGAACCATGCTGAGCCCTACTGATGAACTAGTACCATGTTAGCGCGGTTCGGTTGTGTCTGGCACGGTCCGGTTCAGTTGTGCATGTCATTCACACTCAACAGTTATCTTTTATTACCATGTTTGGACCAAGCTTGTCCAAGTTTCAAAAGGGTAGTGTAAATAGGACTTATGACAATAGAGGTCATGTTGAAGATGGGCCCACAATTCACCGACCAATTCATGTTTTTTATGTTTTTTTAACTCAGACATTTCAGAATAATAGTGCTGTATTCGTAATACGACGATGGTGTGATATTTTTGCTTAAAGTTAATATATTGTCAGAATCTGTATCACATGACAATATCTCCAAGATTAAAGGACTGATATCTCAGCAGATCCTTGGAAAAAGAACCTTGGAAAAAAATAACAATGGCTGTGTTCTAATGTCCACTCAATTGAATAGATTTTCTGAAGGTTCAGCCTCTGTCTGTTTAGAAATCTTAGTGATAAGGTGATGTTATCTGTTCTACAGAAATTACAATAAACTGCTTTTTTATAAATCCTATCAATGTCAAACATTTGTGCGTAATTTTTAACTGCTGTTGAAATCATGTTCTATTAAAAACAGTTAAAATTAGAGTCATATAAAATGACTATCAATCGATTAAAGCTATACCAAACATGGGCTGACAAACTCTGATTGGTTGTTTGCAGTCCAAGTCCATGCAAACACTCTAACATACATGTCACCATGCCCTAGACCCATACAACTGTGTTCTAGATTACTGCTCCGAGGTCGAGCAGCTCCAATTAGTCGGCATTGGGTCTCTGCTCTCACTCCCTCAGCTCCCTCCCTCCCTGCGATTGCCCCACTATGCTGTCAGAGCTAATCGAGCCTCTACCACCTCCGACTACTGCAGACAGGACTTGTCACTGCCGCTCGGCAAAGGTCAGTGCCTGGCAATTAAAGTTGCCCGCTGGGGGTGGGGGGTGTTGTGGAGGGAAGGGCTGGAGTATGGGGACAGGGCAGCTCTTACTAACCCCTCATCATGATAACCTAGCAGATTAGCTGTGGGGAGCCGTGCGTGCTGATGAGGAGCAGCGCTTTCGCATGCTGGGAATGATAAAGTTACAGGAGGAACTTTAACAGGGTCGGAGGTCAGCAAAATATGAAAACACACACAAAAGTGAGAAAACAAACAAAATTAGACACATTTTTTAGTTTTAACCTCAGAGTGATGCAAACTTTCTAATTTACATAAATGTGAGAGAAGAGTCCGCCTCATTTGTCTGTTTAACAGTCAGTCTGCCTCTGTCCTTGTGCTCCTCACAGCCATCCCCCATCCCTCTTTCCCTCACCTTCCCTCTCCATCCCCTCCATGCTCCTTCACTTCCAGCAAGACTAATCTGTGCCATCGGCCCCTCCTATGCCATCCGTCAGAGTCCTCACATTGTTTTGACATCTAGTTAATTCTGGCCGCGATGATTTATCAAACTCTTATTACGGCCTGCTGAAAGCCTCATTTATTGTCCTGATGTATGGTAATGATACCCCCGCGCCACTGCCTGCCCTGAATCTTAACCAGTGCACTTTTGTCCTCCCTTCTTGTCTCTTTCTCTCAATCCCACTTGGTCTCTATCTCTTTATATTTCTGTATCTCCTCTGGGCTGCTGTCTTCTCCTTAGCGGCTTTGCTTTATTGTCTTTGCTTACTTCCTCCTTTTTTGTGACTCTCTTCGCTCTTAAGCTATTGCTTGCACTTTTGATCCATTCCACTGATGCAGTGTTTAATTCCCCTGTGATACTGAGAGGTTAGTCATCTCTTCTTCTGTGTCATTCCACTTATCTGTTCCATTTTGAGGTGAAAAGTTTTGATTTAGCTTGGGACAATAGTGGAATGTGGACAGAAGCTAAATATCACCGTCACAGGCCTTTTCTCAACCTGATACAGATGCTCGACATGAGTTGATATGCACTCACCAGAGCTCAAAGCCAGTGGAAAAGAAAGTCAATAGACATTTTGCTCCAGCATCAGATCATCAAGTATCCCTGATCTAGAATTACCTCCATGGACCTGACACAAAACAAAACACTACTAATGAATAATGCAGACTGCAGAAGGATCTTAGGGGCATTAGTCGTCGATGGAGTGCAATAAAAGCTGGCAAGAAATCAATGAAGCAAGACTATACCTATTGTCCACGAAGCAGGATCCGTTCCTAACGTGTCTGCTGTCGTTTAAGCTGAAAGCTTGGTAGGCTATTTGCTGTTCTGATTGTTGATGTCTCTTTTGCTGATGCTTCAGCTACAGGTGTATATGTGGGAAAAGTGGAGAAAGCCAAACCTCCCAACACACATGCACTGATTTTAAAAACATCTCACGTGAATATAAGTCTAAAGACATGCATATTCTTTAACAATTTCTTACCTAGCCAAAGAGAAAGGTCATTAACAAACAAACACAAGAGCTATAACACTTTTGCGCTAATCTAATAAAGGCTTGTGTGTATAAAACCACTGACAAAATTGATTGCATGTGCAAAGCAGATCTACTAATGAGATGAAGCTAGAATTGCATCTGTGACGTGAGCAAAGTAACAGGCACAGTCCATTTATTTTGGTTGCTTTCAGCTATATAAAAAACACAACCGCATCATCAGCAAAATAATGGAAGGAAACCATGAAAATGTTATTACGGGCAGCAAAAACATTTAATCTTAAAATGTTTCAGTCTATGTTTAATCTCTTAAAAATCAGGTACTATCTAATGTGCAAATATTTTCGTGGTCAATATGGCGTGAAAAAGTCATGGGCAAGAACTTACACTAGTTTTCATTCAGTTCAATTAAAAAATACTTATTATTCCCAAAGGGAATTTAAATGTTGTAGTGACTCATAGGGTTCTTTTAAAAACAATTTGTGTGGGTGTTGACTGATAGATATAGGCAGATTGTTATCACATTCTTTATTGTTGTCATTATCATTTCATGTTTAATACAAGCACAGAAACTTCAGCAATGGTATATTTGATTATGTGATTTGATTTCAAGTAAATTAAAATCATGTCTCTCTGGCTGTTGTGAAGTATTTCAACTTTAGTGTTTTCATGCTCAGTCATGTCTGGTGCCACAAAATTCAGTCCTTCTGGCTCTTCTGCCCTTTAACCTTTACCATATCCCTCTGGGTCACTTCTCATAAATGTGGTATTGCTATGCTGATGACACCCAGCTTTAGTTGTCTATGAAAAATAAAAGCCACCCTTTCATTCTCCAGCCTCATTGATGGACTCGGTGAAGTAAATCGCTTTTGTTCTGATAACTTTATAAATAAACAATGAAAAAAAGAACAGCTGCTTCTTGGTACTAAAAACACTGTTTCTCAGTTATTTCATCTGCCCATCTAGCATATCTCTGCTTTCCTTTCTCAAACTAAAGATGTTTGGACCAAGGGGGTAACTTTGTAATGAAAATTGGTGGGGAAAGTTGGGTGGTGGCTGATGGACAGTTACTCGACCCGAACACTTTTATTAGGTTTTTGTATTTTCCAAAAATTAGCTCAAACATATATTTATTAAATGCTTCCTTATAATTAAGAACACAAGAGAACCAGAATACACTGCTATTTATATTTATAGATAGTTAGAGAGAGGCCTTTTAGTGCATGATATATATAGGGCTCAAAGACAGTATTGTATTAAAATAATTACAAATAACAGTTGATTCCAATGCCAAAATCAATATATCATGCATCCCTAGAATGTACAATTTCAATTCCATCCATCCATCCATCCATCCATCCATCCATCCAGAAAAATATGGATATGCTGCAGAGCATAATTTTTCTTGTAAACTTTCAGGTAAGCTTGGAGATATATTTTATTGCATGTTTAATATTCCAGTAAATCTGTTTCACCTTTAAATCTGCAGCTCTCCCTATTTCTCTCTGTGCTCTGTTTAAAAAGATTTATGAACCTCTTTACTAAAAAGATGATGCCAGAAACAAAGTTTCTGTCTGTACTGTAAGAAAACATGTTGATTTTAACCTGTAACTGTGAACCATGGTCCTCTGAGAAGCCAAGCTTTTATTGTAAATAAGAACACAACATTTAAACTACTTTTTCTCAAGCTTCTTGCATTATAATACTAACTTGTATAAACTTACAATCTGTTGCCATTTTTAGCTGAAAAAGCTAATTTTGTCTAACACATTTTTCGGTGGCATCTCTAAATTTTTTAACCAACCCGTCTCCTTTCTTTTACTTAAACATATATAGAAGTAGTTGCAGGTTAATATTCAATGAGTGCTATTGTGTTTCTTTCCCCAAACCACGTAGCTACTCTGTACGCAGTGAAGTGCGACCACAAATCAAATGTCTCAAAGCGACAGATCCGATGATGTTACACCGAAAGGCGGAACACAGGAGCAGCACAAGAGAGGAAAGAAAAAAAAACACAGTAAATGAGTGGAAAGGGGGAAAAATGTGGAAAATATTGCTGTGGACTGTCCACACGAGTCCTTCAGAAAGTTACACCTGTGGTTTGGACTAAGCTGCTTGTGTCATCATCCAAACCGGGGAGGCTCTTTGGTGTTTATTAAATCCAAATGTAATGCATTGCATAAATAAATGTTGAAACACATAAAACACATCACTGCAACTGGTGAAAATAATTGTAATGAGGCGCTCTGGAACAGTAGTGTAGTGGTCCCTGGAGAAGTGGGTAATATCACACTCAGTAAAAATCTTTTATTGGGAAACTGAAATAATTATTTTATGTAACAATGTATAACACCTAAGAATATGAAAGGGCTCTTTTTATACAGAGGAGTGAAATCTTTTGTGAAATTACATTAATGTTACATTAAACACATAAAATTTTTAAATATAAAGCGTCCATCTTGTTGGGTGTTTAACTACAGGCTGCTTCTCTCCCTCTCTTTTTATTCAAGTTATTCATTAGAATAGATAATTATTGATAAGAGAAATAAGATTAAAGTTTTGTCTTTTTTATCATGAACTACCTTTTTTGTAGAAGCTCTGATTGCCAACAGATACTTTTTAACTTTAATTTATAGACTAAACTGTGTGTTATCATCTATCGTAAAGAGAAAGGACCTTTTTTTTCCATTCATCAATGTAAAATCATTTTGTGAGTCAGGAGAGACTAGAACAAAGGTGTGATGGACGTTCCTGATTGCTACTGCTTTCATATTCTAACAATGACCTTGAATGGTTAGGGCTGCCTTTGGGTCTGAACAATAGAGACACTCTTCTCTCCAAAACCCCCATAGTGACAGCAAGTAGCACATGGGAATTAAAAATAGAACCCATGCTACAAAAAAAAAAAATAATAATAATAATTTCTACACTACGGTTGTACTACTGTATTTCAATTGTAGATCACCTGAAAAATGACCACAAATGGCTTCTGGAGTTTTTTGTTTGCACAAGCAGTTTAGCACTCCTTGTGGCTTTGTTTTCCTCGAAGCTTTCTGTTGCATTGACTTAAATTATTTTAAAATAGTTTTAGACAAAATGCAAATTTCTTTTTAAGTAGAACTACAGATGCTTAAACTGCTCTCTAATTTTTTTTACTAGTGGCTTAACCAATAGTAGCATGTGTTTTAGCAGGAGGAAAATTTAAGCTGTGAGGAAGTGCATATTTCCACAGCTGCACAGTGAATGTTGCATTGATTGGGTTTGCTGTAATGAAGAACTGTGCTGCAACAGTGAGGCTCAGCGGTGTGTGTGCTGACATTTATTACACAAAAACTGAATTCTGTGACTTGGTGGGGATAAACTTTAGGAATACCTGAAAACAATTATGGCTCGATAACAGTAGGACTGCATTGCTGGACAGTCAAAACATTGACCATTACACAGCTCACATGAATATATTTCAGAGAGATGAAGCCATGGAGTCATTCACATTCAAGATGTGATTTATTTGTGATTGAAACATCTTCTAAGTGAATTGTGTCTCACTGAATTTTTCATCAAGAATAAAACATTCCTAAGGCTGCATTTATCAGGGTTTTTTCAAACTAAGACCGTTAAAGTTTTTGTAATGAAAGATTCAATTTATTTTTATGGAAATAAAAGTTACACATTTTCAACTTTTGCAGTTTCATTCCAGTCTTTCCCTTATCGCTTAAGTATCCAACCCCCTTACTGGCACCTAGCGGGTTTTTAATTCTTTATAAGCTTGTAACATTACCTTAATTTTACCTTAACATTTCATTCTGACAGCAGCAAATGAAGAGTGAAGACCAGTCGTGCACCAACACCAAACACATATGGTGATGTTAATGACGCCTGACAAACTGAGAAAAAAGCTAACAAATGCATTGGGACTGTAATAATCTGCAGCCGTTATGGCTCCCCATATGACAGATAAATGTAACCCCCCCCCCCCCCCCCCCCCCACACACACACACACACAAAATCCTTGAGGAGACTTTCCTTTGACTGTCATTCCTTTCCCACTCATTTCTATGGTCTAAACCTGACCCTTACCCTAACGGTTACCAACACATACCTAATCCCAACTTAAATTCAGTTCACACTTTAGTCCTATACCTAACCCCTGTTCCCAAGAATAGAACCTTTCCACATGGGGACCAGTACCTATGAGTCCCCAAAATGTAGCTGAGAAATTGTCCCCACAAGGTCAAAAAAAAAAAAACATGGCCTCACACCCACATGCACACTCAAACTAGCTCCTACTTTTTTATGCTCCTATTTCTTTTCTCTATGTTGCTACTGAAGGACATGCAATGGGTGAGGTAAGCCTTTTGTAGTGTTATCTGATGACTATGTGTGGGTGGTGGTGATGGTTTGGGGCGGGGGTAGGGGGGTGTTGGTGTGGGGTGGGTGGTGGTTGTGTGTGCTGGTCAGGCCATCTATCAGCCAGCTGTCTGCCAGAGCTCTCCATTAGGCCTTGGACCTGAGTGATGGCTGCGCCAGTCCTCCACTCACATCGCCTCATGCTCATACATCACAGGCACAGACATACGCGCGCACACCCATGCAGAGTGACTCACACCTGAAGGCTGCGAAATGGATGGTATCCATACTATAATTCATGTTCGACAGTCTCTCAGCACACACTCACATATCGCTTCACCCAGAAATCAAGAGCAGACAGTAGCTGTAGTTTGATGTGACTGCACTTTCCCAGTGACTTCATTAAAGGATATGTATAGAGTCATTAGATAAGTGGAGGTCACCTTTAGTGTCTCAGCTCCTCAAACATTGGTCCTTTTTCTTTCTGCTCATAAAATCCAATCATTCCTTTTTTTCTGTTTCTGCAACTCATTCCTTTGTAATTCATCCATCAGACAGTCGCTCTGCTCTCCTTGACCTAATTAGAGAGTAGACACCTGATCTTTTACCTCCCAAATGGTGTCACCTGCAGAGCTCCACAGCTCCTTATTGTTCCATCAATCTCTGTGGCAGAAGATCAATATCAGCTCGGCGGCTGCTTTTCTTCCCTCCATTCTCTGCCCCACTGCTCTCACTTTCGAGCTCATCTCCTTTCTTGCTGCAGGATGCTTTTTAGAGGGCCGCTGACCACTTCCATTGGTTTTACTGCCCTGGTCTAAATCAGCTTTATCAAAAGAATAAATCTTTACTTTTGTTTTAGTGCCTCTGATCTCGTTTCTATTTACTTAAATGCATGATTCCATGTGTTATATTTATTTAATAGATCTCAATTTACATTTACAGTAATCAGAAAGTCCCAGATTAAAATAGTTTGGGTTTTGCCTGTGTTAATTGTTGGAGCAATAGTGCTTGGTAAAAATATTAAAACAACATAAACATCTACATTAAATAGGTGCATTATATTTGCATTATCTTTACTTAGGGGTTGGATGTAACTAGTTATAATTACATTTAATTGAGTACATTTTTGAACAAAATATTAGTGTAGGAGAAGAATTACTGCACTTCTTACTTAGGTAATATTATTAGGAGGCATTGCTACAACCTGAGTAGTATGTTCATAACAATAGTACCTTTTTTATTTCTTTGGCAGCACAAAGCAAAATTAAAAAAAGAGATCATATCTCTCCTATCCTAGCTTCTCTTCATTGCTTCCTGTTAAATCCTGAATAGAATTTAAAATCCTCCTTCTCATATATAAAGCTTTAAATGGCCAAGCTCCATCTGATATCAGAGATCTGATTGTTCCTTATGTACCTAACAGAGCACTTCACTCTCAGTCTGCAGGTTTACTAGTGGTTCCCAGAATTTCTAAAAGTAGAATGGGAGGCAGATCTTTTAGTTATGAGGCTTTTCTACTGTGGAACTGCCAGTTTTAGTCCGTGAGGCAGACACCCTGTCTACTTTTAAGGGTAGGCTTAAAACTTTCCTTTTTGATAAAGCTTATAGTTAGAGTGGCTCAGATTATACATTGCTATATCTATAGTTATGCTGCTATAGGCGTAGACTGCTGGAAGACTTAGGGACCCCTTTTCATCATTCTGCTTCATTCTATCACTATTCTCCCATTCTGAAGAATTTGTTAGTTCAGTCTTTAACTTTATGCTCTCTCTGCTTTTTCTCATAGTAGCTTAAATCTATTTTGGCAGATGGCCGCTCACACAAAGCCTGGTTCTGATGGAGGTTTCTTCCTGTTAAAAGGGAGTTTTTCCTCTCTACTTTTGCTATAAGCATGTTTAGTGTGAGGTATTCCCTTCGAGTCAATGAGTAAATGTAATCAACTGGTTTTCCTTCGATAGAAAACTTTGATTATGTATATTTAAATGTGAAACATATAGTTTATTAAGTAGCAAGAGCAGGAAGAGCCATGCTGCTGAGAGCGAACCATGATTGTGGAACATGATAGGCAGATTCGCCACACTTTTTTGCACAAGCACAACTGGAAGAGCAGAGTTTGTCAAAGTTGAGGTGCAGTACTGGACAATTCTGGATTATTTTCTCCCCTGATGCTGCTGTTGCCATGATCATGCAGTATGGGAAGCACAATACCCCAGGTGGGATGCATGAGCAAGCAAGACGTAGCTGCACAACTGATACTGCTTAGTTTGTCTAACAGATTACAGAAAATAATGCTTTTTAAACGTCTGACTGACCACCCGCAAACATTTTTATTTAGTCTCGTCTTGTTGACGAAAACTCACATCCACGAGTTGTCAAGTTTTTGTCATCAAAGATCCATGTTTAGCTTGTCAGTTCTTGTTAAAGTCATGAAAAAAGGAGTGTGTCAACAAAATAATTTTGTCATCCTGGACGAAAAACAACACTGGATAGGAGAGCCATGATTTCTCTTTTTTTGGACTTTAATCAGGACTCTAGCTGCAGCATTTTGCATTAGCTGAAGGCTTTTTACTACAGTTTGTGGATTCCTGATAGTAACGAATTACAATAGTATAACCTTGAAGTAACAAATGCATTGACAGGTTTCTCAGCATCACCCCTGGACAGAATATTTATATTTTTTGCAATATTCCTAACATGAAAGAAGGAAATTTGAGAAACGTCTTTGAGGCTTTAATGAGAGGTCCTGCTCAAAAATAGCACTAAGATTCTTTTTTCAGTTTATTATCTGAGATCCTTTTAATCCCAACCCAAATGAAGTGACTGACTAATCAGACTAATGTTTTTCTCTGGTCCAAAAAAAAATAATAACTTCGGTTATGTCTGTATTCAGAAGTAGAAATCCATGTTTTTTTGTCTATAGTTTATGTAAGGGGTTAGTTTCATCTGGATTTTTAGACAGATATAGCTGAGTATCATCAGCATAAAAGTGGAAATTAACCCCATGCTGTCTAATAATTATACCAGTTTGGAGCATATATAACAAAGAGAACTGGCCCCTAGCACTGATCCCTGTGGTACTCCACAGGTAGCCCTGGAGCATGAAAAAGATACATCATTACTGTGAAGAAACTGAAATTGGTCTGAAAGATAAGATTTAAACCATTATATTGCTGTTCCCTTAATTCCTACATAACATTTAAGCATTTGTCAAAGAATATTATGATTAACTTTGTCAAAAGCAGAACTCAGATCTAACAGGACAAGTACCTACAGAAGTCTATTATCTCAGGCCATGAGAATATCATCAGTGATTTTAACCTGAGCTGTTTCAGTGCTATGATGAGCTCTAAAATTAGATTGAAACTCTTCAAGAGAAGTTCATTATAATGTAAGATGTCACACACTTGTTTGACAACTACTTACTCAATAATTTTAGATAAGATAGGAAGACTGGATATAAGTCTCTAATTGACCAAGTCATTTGGGTTAAGATATGGTTTCTTTATTAAAGTTTAATTACATTTACCTTTAGAGCCTGAGATAACCTACTGCTGTAACAGGCATAGTTTAATCCCATCTAAAATGGATATTAGGCCCGGCGTACACTGTTCGATTTTCAGGGCGATTTTCGAGTCATGCGACAATCTGTCAGCCTGATTGTGCATCGTGAGTCGTGTAATATACAGGGGGTTACGAGCAGCGAGCTTAATATACCCCTTCTATTTGTTTGGCTTCAAGATAGAGAGCTACAAAGCAGCTCCATCTCACTGCGGATCTGAGTCCGATGTGGTTTTTAGTCGTACAGTGTGAGCAGGTAGATCGCATCAGAGCGTCGCGCTGAACATAAATCGAGAGCTGCTGCTCACATTGTACGACTAAACCCTGCATTTAGTCGTACAGTGTGAGCAGCAGATGAGTGCAACGATTGAAAAAAATTGCACAGTGTACGCCAGGTTTTAGTAATCAGAGGGAATACTTCCTTAAATAACTTGGTTGGAACTGGATCTAGTCACGTTCAGGGCAATGACATAAAAGTGGAACACAATTAGACAGAACTTTTCTAACAGTTGATGCTCCAGAAAACATCTGGATTATCTGTTTAGTTCTACATACCGAATAAGTTCAAATTTGATTTGTGCAACAATGTGAATTGGCCCATTCAGATTGCATTTCTATACCCTTAAAACTACAAGGTTCGTTCAACATCTTTTGGTTTCAAAAGTTGACATTTCACAAATATTTTTAGGGGTTAAAAAATGATCACTAAGTGAAAACACAAAGGGTTAGTTACAGAACAAATGTAAAGTATTTTCTTCACTTTATGATCTGAATCTTCTATTGTAATAATGTTTAATAGAAAATATCTGTAAACCACAGTCACAGCCCTTGGTTCTGCTTTGGATTCCAGCCCATGAAAGTTATGAACAGGACCGGTGACTGAGGGCAGCCTTTTTAGAGTCCAAGATTCACCTGGAAAAGATCTGACTTGATGCTGGCAATGAGGACCAAAGTCCTGTTCACCTTGTACAGAGATCTGATGGCCTATAGTAAAGGGCCAGATTCCATATTCAGCATACTACAGAGGGTGTGTACCTTGTCCAGTGTTCAATGGATTGAATGAAAACCACACTGTTCCCTCTGAAACCAAGGTTCGACAATCAGCTTAACTCTCCTGTCTAGCGCCCTGATGTAGGCCTTCCGGGGAAGCCGAAAAGTATGGTATCTCTATAGTTCGCATACATGCATTGGCCCTACTTTTTATTAAGTGGAACCATCACCCCAGTCTGCCAGTCCAGAGCTGGTGTCCCTGAGCTCCAAACGATTTTGAAAGGTATGTCAACCACGTCGGCCCAACGAAATCCAGAGATCTAAGCATACAGTCATGTTTTTGGTTCTTTTTAAATTTTCTCTTTGAGTTTTCACTGTTTTATTTCTATTTTGTGTTATTCTCGCTATCTTTTTATTGTATTTGAGTTCTTAGGTATTTTGTATGTCAGTCTCCTTTCCCCTAGCTCTCTGCTAGATTCCTCTGTCCACACCTGCTCCCAATGTACTTATTAGCCTGGTCTTTGTTTCTGTCTCCCACTTATACACCTCCTGCTAGTCACTGTTTGCTAGTTAGTCATCATCATTTTTAGTGGATTCTGTGTCTTACATTTGTGGATTTTTGCTTCTGTTGAACTTTTGGATATTAAATCTGCAAGTAACCACCTTCAGCTGCAGTCTCTACATTTGGGTCCTCCAACCAACCTGACACTGTTGATGCAGGACAGCCTTTTCCACGCTGCCGTTAGAGAGTTGAACTGTTAAAAAACTCTAATCAAGTCACAAATCGAGACTCTGCATTACAGTGTAAACATCATAATTGCACTACATCTTGGCTTCATTCATCTTTACCGGACCATTCTGTTGTCCTGGAGGGGCTCACATTATACCGCAGCGATAGAAACAGCGAACTCTGTGGTAAGACTAGACGAGGGAAGCTCTGTGTTTACATCAACAATAAGTGGTGTAAAATTTTTAGATCAGTCACCAGCTTCTGCTCTCCAGACATGGAGATTCTGACTGTTAACTGCAGACCATTCTATTTGCACAGAGAGTTCACTGTGGTTAGCATCACCATTATATATGCACCCCCCAGCACTAACACAAAAGAGGCCATGAAGATTCTATACCAGGCTATCTCTGTTCTCCAATCTGCACACACAGAGGGTGTTTTCATCATTGCTGGGGATTTTAACCAGGCTAACACTGAAGACTGTGCTCCCTCATTCCTACCAACATGTGACTTTTGCAACATGGGGACAAATCACACATGATTCAGCCTATTATAACATGAAAGATGCATTAAGAGCAGCTCCGTGCCTCCAAATTGGGTCATGAGACACTCATCTGTCATGCTAATTCCTTCATAAAGGTCCCAGTTAATATGGGCAAAACAAACAGTGAAGGAGGTCTGCGAGTGGACTGAGGGGGTGATGGAGAAACTTCAGGACTGTTTTGAATGCTCTGATTGGAACATGTTTAAAGTTGTGTCTACATATGACAACAAGATCAGTATTGATGAGTATGCCAGGCCTGTGTCTGCCTACATCAACAAATGAAATGAGGACATCAGAATCACAAAGAACATCACCATCTGAGCCAACCAACAACCCTTGAAGAATGGGGAGGTTCGGAAATTGCTAAATGCACGGAACTCAGCTTTCAAGTCTGGTCAAAGGGAGGCACTGAGGATAACACGTGCCAACTTGAACCGTGGCATCAGGTCAGCGAAGCAGAACCACAGCCGAAGAGAACCAGGATCTCTTCCACGATTCCAACAACACCAGGAGGACATGGCAAGGCATACAGGCGATAACAGACTACAACACACCCTCCCCCTGGTGGATGCAGCTGATGCTGACTAAATGAACTGAACAACTTCTTTGAAATGTTTGACGCACTAAACAACATTCCAGCAATGAAAGCTGTTCCACTATAGGGAGAGGAGGCACTCAACTTTGATACAGCTGAAGAGTAGAAGACTCTGAGGAGAGTCAACCCAAGAAAGGCCCCAGGGCCCGATAACATAACTGGGCTGGTGTTCAAGGAGCTTGCAGGTCAGCTTGCTGGTGTCCTCACAGACATTTTTAACACCTTGCTAGTCCAATACATAGTGCAAGCATGCTTTAAGTCTGACACCATCTTTATGGTCCCAAAGAAGCCTCAGGTCGCCTCACTCAATGACTACTGGCCTGTTGCACTGACTGTTGCACCATCATGATTAAGTGCTTTGAAAGGGTGGTTAAAGAACACATAATCTCAAGTCTCCCCCGCAGATTCGACCCGTTCCAGTTTGCCTACCCACTGAACCGCTCCACTGAGGACACCATCTCCTCTGCTCTTCATCTGAGCCTAGCACACCTGGATGAGAAGAACACCCACGTGCAGATGCTGTTCCTGGACTTTACTTTAGCTTTCAACACCATCATAGCACAGCATCTGATAGGCAAACTGGAAGTTGGGCTTCAACAAACCCCTCTGCAATTGGCTGCTAGACTTCCTCACAAACAGACCTCAGTCAGTCTGGTTTAGACAAAACACCTCAAATGTTGTCACCATAATCACAGGCTCCCCTCAGGGCTGCGTCCCAAGCCCCCTGCTGTTCACTCTGATGACACACGACTGCGTCCCCAGGTTCACCTCCAATCACATCGTGCAGTTTGCAGACAACACCACGGCGATGGCCCTCATCAGAGATGACAATGACCAGGACTACAGAGACGAGGTGGAGCAGCCTGATCCTGAACATGGAGAAGATGAAGGAGATTATCATCGACTTCAGGAAGAACTGACCTAACCACACTCCACTGCTCATTAACAGCTCAGCTGTAGAGGTGGTCAGCAGCACCAAATTCCTGGGGGTTCACATCACAGACAACCTAACCTGGAGTGTAAACACCACCTCTCTGGTCAAAAGGGCACAGAAGGGCTGTGAGAAGAGTGGTGAGAACAACAGAGAGGATCATCGGTGCTCCTCTTCCCTCCATTAAAGACATTTCATCCCAGGCTGCATGTCCTAAGCCTGTAACATTATCAGTGACCCCTCACATCCCCACCATGGACTGTCCTCCCTGGGAAGACTGTGAAAATTTTCCCCTTTCTCCATTGAGCCTGGAACACTGCATTTACGCCCGTGGCTCTGACTCTTTTTCAATAAAGAAACTGCCTGCCTTGTAATTCTTGTAGAAGTAAACCCAACTGTAGCCGAAACAGCTAATCTGGTGTGTTACATTTACCTCTATTCAAGTTCAAGGGCCAGTGAACCAGTGGGGTGGTCCGTATGTAAATTTCGGGGCGTGACAAAAGTACAGGCCAGAACCAAGTAAGGCAAAATCCCCGAATTGACGTCAATTTGGTGCTTCATTTAGATTTGCCCGTTTAATGGTGGAAGTTTAGTATTCTGAGATTTGCAGAGAAAGGAGGTGTCGATGGGGTTTGAACTCTGTACGTCCATTTCACCCACTGAACTATTGTTATTCATCTATGACAATGTAAACTTGGTTTTGCATTCTATGATCTCTATAAGCGCTGGTTAAATTTCCCACAGCAGTGTGTCGCAGTGAGCTTGTCACAGATATTGTTAATTTATGCTCAATATTGAAGCGAGTTCTGCCCTATGTTATTCCAAGCCACAATGCAAGAGGGACAATCATGAACTAGCTTTGGGTCTAGATACAGCTGAGGTGGTGAGGAAGTGGGGACAAGTTTGTGCGACAACAGAGGGACATGAGGGCAAAAAAAAGTGGGGTTCCAGGTTGAAAAAGGGTCAGAGCATTCTCGCGCACCTCGTTCATCTAGCTGGTTTATTTTCATTAGTCGTTTTCCACAATGGTGGTCATACAAAATAAGCTGGTAAGGTAAGGTACCAAACAGGAAATATGCATAGTCTAGATTGGATGTAGATTTGACCAATCAGATGCCTCCTGACTGCGGCTCTGTGTGTGGTTACCTACAATTTTGGAGAGGTGCACCAGAGTGTTTGCGACAGGTGTGGGGGCATATTTGAATTGACTGTGACACACACGCAGACGACCTGGTTTCTGAGTATAAATCAGCCTTTACTCAAGGGTAAGGTTCCAGCTTTGCTGTACAGTCCAGTCATGTGCCTTGATTTATTTGCCAATGTAAGGGCCATTTAAAGTTATATTTTTAATCACACTCATAATACAATATAATTTTATTTGAAAATAGGGTTGTCTGCAAAAAATCAACAAAGCAAAAGCGAGTAGATATTAGTTATGTTTACTCAATTACGTCGACTTGAGTAACTATTAAAATTGAAAAATAATTTTTAGCAATAGCTTCATTTCACTGTGCGTTTTGCTTCTACTTGAGTAACAGTGTTAGGAAATACTATTACATTCACAAGAGTAACGATTCTGTCCACGCTTCCCACTGAAGAAAGACACAGCTACAGTTTATGTCAAGGTGAGACTACATTTATCTACACAAACCTAGTTGTCTTAATATTTATTTGCGCTAATTTTGCGCGCATTTCTATGTACGTATAAAGTATAGAAATGGGAATTTACCAACAAGGATTTTGGCATATTTATCCAAACGCCTGCCATTAAGATTTTTCAAGGTTGCAAGGGTTTGATGGACAGCTGCTCACTGGGGATGGAAGTGTTATTTAAATTATTTTAATATGGATATAGTTAGATTCACTCTTTGGCTGCTGAATAGCCTGCTGACCTTCTGAGATGGGCAGCAACACATGACTTCCATGCCAAAGCATCAGTAAAGCAGGCTGCACTCCCAGTCATTCCAATTACAGACATTAGCAAGCAGAGAGCAGCTAATTTGACAAGCTGAGATGATGCCCATTCATATCCACCCTGCTTCAGTGGCCCAGGGTAAATATTTCCCCAAGCTCAGTATAAATAGAAAGACAATATTTAAACAGCTGAGAGGAGAGACTGACTGGGTGAGGAAGAGAGGAATTGCCGCAGAGATCTTAATCCTTAATGTATACATGCAATTCATATTTAAGAAGTAGCTGCTCCTTAAAATGAAACTGGAGATGTGCTCCAACAGAACATCTTATCAAATACAACAGAGCCTTCACGAATAAATGACAGCTGTTCTTGATGGTGGATTTCTATGTTTTGACTGAATAACACTTGGCGATATTTGGTTTATTAAGAAAGCAGAGAGGGGTTGAGCTAGAAATTAATATTTTATTAATATTGGACTCAGTCTATAGCAATGCAGATGGGAATTTTTTTTCAAACAGCTATTTCATGAGGTTTTGAAAAGGTAATTTTAGTGACTTTTCATTGAAATATTGGCATGCAGCTGCAGTAGGACAAAAACAGGAACTTTAATTCAGTCTTCTATTGCAGCAGTTAAATTTATCCTGTCTTTCTCGCCCAGTCGGTTCCAGTTAAGGAAACATGAGCTTCATGGGAATGTTCTTACTTGGACTAAATCACCTTTTTGTTAAAATACTTAATGAAAGTGATAGAATTACATTTAAACAAGCCAGACAGAAAAATAACATATGTATGTGGGTAACTTCATACAGGAAAATGTCAGAATATCTTAGTTGAGGTTCTGTTAAAGATTAAATGCAGTTAACATGCAATCTGTAGTAAAGAACCTCTCTAGTGTCTTGATTTGTTATAAGTCCAAATGAGATTTTTTGGGGGATGACGGTAACAACTAATTAGAACAGAATAAGTTTATTCCATCTTAAAACACCTATCTGTCAAGATTTTTTAATGACCAAAACAGGACTAAAAGAACAAAAACAAGACATTGGCAAATGAATTGTAGATGGATACACAATTTAAAAAACACAGGAAGCAGGGAGCATAGGAATCTAAAGATGACAACAGAATCAGGTGAGTGTAGTTAATAAAAATGTGGTTAGCCAGATTAACACTCAATAAAAAAAGAGTTCACTAAATTAGCTGTTTTATTTTTGCTCTTTACATCCTTCATTTTTACCTCAGGGTGGTCATGTGGCTGGAAACTCTTGGCTTTTTCTTACAGGAACATCACTGGTAGTGCACCGCCTCAAGCCTTCAGTTTTATTTAAAATTATTAGCTTTATAAAGGATCATCAAATAGCTTTTTTTTTAGGGAGACCTGGAAAGGAAGGCACAAACACTTTCAAATGATTCCATTATAAATAAATCCAAATAAAAACCAGACCAGGTTCACAGCCAAATCATAAGCAGCCACTAAGCAAATTTTTTATTGCTCTGTTTCGGCTGATTTAAACTTTCCAAGAGGAACCATTTCTTATAGTTTCAAGTTCGTATGCCAATTATTCAATGAAACTGAAGGTTAAATCTTTTATTTCCTAATCATTGTTCACTCTGGGATCAGTACAAGTATCCAGGTATATATTATATCTCCCTGAAGGATTTTTAGTATGAGCCAGTGAAGAGGAATGATCAATCTTCCCTTGTGATAACCATTGATTTCTCTGTACTAATTTCAAACCTTATCCTTGTCTTATACTCTCTTTTTGTCACTGAAGAAGCTGATCAATACATATTTGGGAAACACACAGAGGTGTCAAAAGTATACACATTTGTTACTTAAGTAGAAGTATAGATTCTGCAGTTCAACTTGACCTCTTTACTCCAGTAAAAGTAAAAACATATGTGCTCCAAAAACTACATAAAGTATAAAAGTATAAGGTGACCTTTAAAAAAACAGCCAGATGCCACTCTATGAATTGAAAGCTACATTTTTTGACTATTTCGAAAAATTCTTGGGGATAGGGCCAAGGATGCGGGAGGTCTTGTTGGTCTCCGTCTCCAGATACGCTCTCGCCTGTGTCCGACCTTTCAGACATTTCAACATCTTTTTCTGAATCCAGCATTGTAGCATGGCATAGACAATTCACATCACCTGCTTGCTTCTGATGATTTCCTTTAGCTAGCCAATGAGTGTTTGCGTTATATGACTTATCCAATTACACTAGTTTTCACTAGATGTGGATGGAGCCAAAGATCTGCATTGGATGGCGCACATGACGTGAAATAAATATTTATAAACGTTAAACCGACGTCAAGAGTAACTAGTAACATTTGTTTTAAAAATGTAAGGAATAGAAAGTACAGATACTTCTGTGAAAATGTAATGAGTAGAATTCAGAAGTAGGAAGAAAATAACTAATGGAGTAAAGTATAGATACCTCAAAAGTGTACTTAAATACAGTAACAAAGTATTTGTACTTTGTTACTGGACACCTCTGGAAACACATGTAATGAAAACAAAGAAAGAGACCCTTAAACATGTGGTACATATAAACACACACACAAGGAAGATGTAACAACAACAGAATTAAATCTTTATAATGTAGAGGACTCTACAACTCACCTCACAAGATATGAGATTGAGTTGTTTTTGGTTTGTTTAATATAAACTGCATGTGGATCATTTCATTTTTACTTATATATTTTTAAAGTACATGAAGAACTACTGAAATTATTTTCAGATTACACATTTTAATTTCAATTCATTTATTTTATATAGCGCCAAATTCACAACACATGTCATCTCAAGGCACTTTACAGTTCAACCAGATCATACAGTCAAATTGATTCAAAGTTTTCTATCTAAGGAAAACCAGTTGATTGCATCGACTAATTGACTCAAATACAATCCCTCACACTAAGCATGCTTGTAGCGACAGTGGAGAGGAATAACTCCCTTTTAACAGGAAGAAACCTCCAGCAGAACCAGGCTCAGTGTGAGCGGGCATCTGCCGAGGCCGACTGGGGTTCAAGGAGACAGAAGCAGAGATACAAAAAGCAGCTGCAAAAGATGGCCCCATCCAAGAAACACACAGCCAGGCAGACGAGCTCCGAGCCAACTCCCATGTGAGAGGATGAAGAGAGCACATCCAGGCAGTCATGGTCAGAGAAACACGACTACACTGGAAAACAGGCCCATCTCCAGCATCTATAAACAAGGGTTTTGATGGAAGCAGCACAGCTGATGTTTCTCTCCAGGATGGCGTCACAGCCTGGCGTCACAGTATTAGCCTTAAAAGTAGACAGGGTGTCTGCCTCACGGACTAAAACTGGTAGTTGGTTTCACAGGAGAGGAGCCTGATAACTAAAAGATCTGCCTCCCATTCTACTTTTAGAAATTCTAGGAACCACTAGTAACCCTGCTGATTGAGTGCTCTGTTAGGAACATAAGGAACAATCAGATCTCTGATATAAGATGGAGCTTGGCCATTTAAGGCTTCATATGTGAGAATGAGGGTTTTAAATTCTGTTCTTGATTTAACAGGAAGCCAATGAAGAGAAGCAAGGATAGGAGAGATATGATCTCTCTTTTTAATTTTCCTTAGAACTCTGGCTGCAGCATTTCGGATCAGCTGAATACTTTTAACTACAGCTTGTGGACTTCCACTACATTACCATGTATCCCTTCTTTTAGTATATTACATAAAATCCTGATAAAATATTTGTAATTTAAAGTCAAAAGATGAAATCTTATAAATTCATAAGGGTATAAATACCTTACATTTGTATTGTCTTCACATTTAATTTCCTTCCTCCTAGGGAATCTTTTCCTTTATTATAACAAAGGCTTTAGGCTTCCAGAATATTTCCCCAACAGTCTATTCAAGAAACTCAGTTTCATTGAATGGACTGAATCTTTGTTTCTTCCTATTGAAACCATCTAAAATGTTTTTAAAGCAACCAGTCCAAACCAGGATGGGACATTTTTGAATAAATTATCATTCACTTAAGATTTTTCCAACTTCTGGGTGTTTTAAATATAACCATAAAATATTGTTCCCGGACCTGAGATGGCAGTTTCTAAACAAAAATACCTCTACAATGATTAATGACATTTCCAGTGTGGTTTGAATAAACAATTTATTTTCTACATTTGTACATTTCACAGATGGGTTTCTTCATTCCTGTGCAGCCCACCCTGATTTGTTGCCTGGCAGCGAGTCTTGCCCCATCGTACTGCTGCAAGGCCAGAACACAGGTCCAAACCCAAGAGTCCCCAACGGCCCCTACAATGAAAAGCAGATGGCTGTTCCTCTGACGGCAGCCGGCTCCAGTCAGCAGTCCAGGAGAGGAAACTTCTCATTCGGTGTCATTCATCATCGAGCAGGCTGTGGGATGGAGAGGGGGGCAGGGGAGGGAAGACAGAATAACGCCTGACAGACGGCGTCTGGCCTCTTTCAAACGCCTCTGCATGGTACATTTAGGGCTCACACTCACATGTAAAAACGCACATGAAGAAGGATTCTTGCTGATACCCACAGAGAGGCTGAAATATTCCGGCTCAGGCCTCTGTGACTCGTCTTTCATTAGCAGTACTATTCTTTTCCGCATCAGGTCAATGGTAAAATGCTGATTCTGGTTGTTCTTCATGTCTGAAAGAGAAAGAGAAAAAGTTCTGCTTAATGTCATTTTCTTTTGCTCATCTTTGATGTTTTTAAAGATATCCTGTCATGAGGTTCCGCAGGAGTTGTAAAAGTAGATGAAGAGAGAAAATGAGAGGGAAAGGAAAGAGATGGAGCACACTGACTAATATACCTGACAGCTAAGGATCATTAATCACTGTCAGAGTGGAAAGGAAAGGAGGGAGAACAGGGAGGAGGGGTTGGGGTGGCATTTGACGTGGCAACACAGACAAAAAAAACCAACTGGCCTCTTTCCTACACACAGCTTCACACATTCTTTAACAGACCTCCTGCGTTTCCATCCCTCTCTTCACTACAATTATTTCTCATGACAGAACAGTTTTCCCAAAGTGTCAAAAAAAGACTGAATGGCAAACCATAAAAAGGAGAGAAACAAGCAAACCAATAAACACACACATACTTAGGCACACACCCGGAGTCCTGTCATGTTTGGGCATTGCTCAGACTAATAGGGGCTGCCGAGGGTTTGACTCTGCGCGGCAGGCCGCCACCGCACAGCAAGGACGGCCATTCACAGCCTGTCAACCCGCCCTGCAGCAAGAGCCATCGACAAAGACACGCAGAATGGGGGGCTCTCACAAAGAGATGAAGGCGACGTGGTGACTTCAAATCTCAAAAATGCAGACATGCACAAAAAGACAGCCACGCACACACACATCCTTGTCTCCCACACTTATCCTGTCCTCCATGCAGCGGGGACAGCAGCTGGCCTGTTCCATTGTCACTCACACTGATGAATCTACTCAGCTGTGTCCAAGTACTGTCCTCCCACCTTCCTGCCACTATTTGTTTGATTTTTCTTTACACTTGAATTAAACTAGTTCACAAGAATCTTGCCTATTTTTCTTGCTTCAATCAAGTACTAAAATAAGCAGAGATGAATGTAAAGTTAACTATTTCTGTCATAAGGAAGTGATAACGTGAAAAGTTTTTGACAACTATTAAAATGATAACTCATATGTTGAACACTATGTTGGTTTCTTTTAAAATGTTTAAAGATATTTTAAAGTGAGCTCACTGATGTTTCCCTAACCATATAGCTCATTCTGATCTCTGGGAGCTATTGTGTCGATCCAGCTACTGTTTTATTTTTTATATGTTTGGGTTGTTTTGGTAGATTGTTCAGACAGCAGCAGTGTCTTAGTTCAGGGTTGAAGTCCAATGATCCAAAGTTTAGCAATTGGGTAGCCTTATCTCTTCTTTTGGCTTTGGTTTCAGTGTCTACCTTTGTACCATTTTATGCAAGTCGTAGAACTTGAGCAACTTGAATCCCAACAAATAACTGGTAAAAAAAAGTATTCCACAACATTTGATATATTAAGTGTAAAATAAAAAAAAATAAAAAAATCTTTTTTTTTAAATTGTTACAGAAAAAAATCTGATTTATGGTAATGTTATGCTGAAGACCATAAGGTTGGGTCAGTTAAATTTGACCTGTGTCACGGCTCAGACACTTGCACCCAGAATTCAGGCAGACAGAATAGGTGTTTAAATTTAATTCAATTCAATTCAGTTTATTTATATAGCGCCAAATTCACAACACATGTCATCTCAAGGCACTTTACAGTTCAAGCAGATCATACAGTCAAATTGATAAAGTTTTCTATCTAAGGAAAACCAGTTGATTGCATTGACTCATTGACTCAAATACAATCCCTCACACTAAGCATGCTTGTAGCGACAGTGGAGAGGAAAAACTCCCTTTTAACAGGAAGAAACCTCCAGCAGAACCAGGCTCAGTGTGAGCGGCCATCTGCCAAGGCCGACTGGGGTTCAAGGAGACAGAAGCAGAGATACAAAAAGCAGCTGTAAAAGGCGGCCCCGTCCAGGAAACACACAGCCAGGCAGACGAGCTCCAAGGCAGCTCCCATGCCAGAGGATGAAGAGAGCACATCCACCCAGCCACGGCCAGAGAAACAGGACCACACTGGAAGACAGGCCGATCTCCAACATCTACAAACAAGGGTGTTGATGGAAGCAGCACAGCTGATGTTTCTTTCCTGGATGACGTCACAGCCAAACAGGAACAGACGAGGCAAAGCTACTCTGAGGAAAAGCAGAGAGAGCAGAAGGTTAGAGATTGAACAAACAGATTCTGCAGAATAGGAGAACAGAGAGAGAATGAAGCAGAATGATGAAATGGGGGTCCCTATGTCCTCCAAAAGTCTAAGCCTATAGCAGCATAACTATAGAGAGAGAGCTCAGGATAACCTGAGCCACCCTAACTATAAGCTTTATCAAAAAGGAAAGTTTTAAGCCTAGTCTTAAAAGTAGACAGAGTGTCTGCCTCACGGACTAAAACTGGTAGTTGGTTCCACAGGAGAGGAGCCTGATAACTAAAAGATCTGCCTCCCATTCTACTTTTAGAAATTCTAGGAACCACTAGTAAACCTGCAGATTGAGAGCGAAGTGCTCTGTTAGGAACATAAGGAACAATCAGATCTCTGATATAAGATGGAGCTTGGCCATTTAAGGCTTTATATGTGAGAAGGAGGATTTTAAATTCTATTCTTGATTTAACAGGAAGCCAATGAAGAGAAGCCAGGATAGGAGAGATATGATCTCTCTTTTTAATTTTCATCAGAACTCTGGCTGCAGCATTTTGGATCAGCTAAAGGCTTTTAACTACAGTTTGTGGACTTCCTGATAGTAAAGAATTACAATAGTCCAGCCTTGAAGTAACAAATGCATGGACTAGTTTCTCAGCATCACCCCTGGACAGGAGATTTCTAATTTTTGCAATGTTCCTCAGATGAAAGAAGGAAATTCTAGAAACCTCTTTGATCTGGGATTTAAATGACAGGTCCTGATCAAAAATAACACCAAGATTTTTTACTTTATTATCTGAAATCAGTTTAATCCCATCCAAATGAAGTGACTGGCTAATCAGCTTCTTTTTCAGAGACTCTGGTCCAAAGATTATAACTTCTGTTTTGTCTGCATTCAGAAGCAGAAAGTTAAGAGTCATCCAGGTTTTTATGTCTTCAAGACATGCTTGTAATCTATGTAATGGGTTAGCTTCATCTGGATTTATAGACAGATATAGCTGGGTATCATCAGCATAACAGTGGAAATTAATCCCATGCTGTCTAATAACTCTACCAATTGGGAGCATGTATAAAGTAAAGAGAATTGGTCCTAGCACTGATCCCTGTGGTACTCCACAGGTAACCTTTGAGTGTGTTGAAGATCTATCATTAACATAAACAAACTGAATTCGATCAGATAGATAGGATTTAAACCAGTCTAGTGCTGTTCCTTTAATTCCAACAAAATATTCAAGTCTTTCTAAAAGAATATTATGGTCAACTGTATCAAATGCAGCACTAAGATCCAACAGGACGAGCACAGATACAAGTCCATTATCTGAGGCCATGAGAATATCATTAGTGACTTTCACCAGAGCTGTTTCAGTGCTATGATGAGCTCTAAAGCCAGACTGAAACTCTTCAAAAAGTTCATTATGGTGTAAGTGGTCGCAAACTTGTTTGGCAACTACTTTCTCAAGAATTTTGGATAAGAAAGGAAGATTGGATATAGGTCTATAATTAACCAAGTCATCTGGGTCAAGAGACGGTTTCTTAAGCAGAGGTTTAATTACAGCAACCTTAAAAGCTTTAGGTACATATCCCTGTAACAGAGATAGATTAATCACATCTAAAATGGAGGAGGAGATCAAAGGGAATACCTCCTTAAATAACCTGGTTGGAACTGGATCTAACATACAAGTTGAAGGCTTAGATGAAGACAATAATTTTGCTAATTCAGAAAGTTCAACTGGATCAAAGCAGTCTAAACCCTGTTCAGATTCCATGACTACCTCAGGTACAATCGCGGATAGAGGAGTGCTTATGATCTTATTTTTAATAAGATCAATCTTATTTATAAAGAATCCCATAAAATCATTGCTGTTAAGAGCAGGTGGAATGGACGGTTCAACAGAGCTATGGCTCTGGGTGAGTTTGGCAACTGTATTAAAAAGAAATCTAGGATTATTCTTATTCTCCTCTATTAATGAGGAGAAGTATGCTGCTCTTGCTTTACAAAGGGTCCTCTTATACAGCAGTAAACCATTTTTCCAGACTAGGAAGGACTCCTGCAGGCCTGTGGAGCGATATTTTCTCTCCAGTTTCCTAGCATTTTGCTTCAAAGTACGCAGCTCTGCATTAAACCAAGGAGCAAGCTTTCTATTTTTAACGGTTTTCATTTTCAAAGGAGCTGCGTTGTCTAAGGCAGTACGCAGAGAACTAGCAACCCCATCAACAAAATCATCAACCTGTGAAGGGGAATAAGCTATACTTTTGCACTCTGCAGCACTGCTCAGCGACACAGAGGAGAGAGAAAGTGAAGCCGATTCTTTAAAATTTATAACTGCACTATCTGATAAAGATCTACTAAAATTGAACCTTCTTTTGGGGGAGGAGAACTCTGTTAAAGTAATCCTGAAGGTTATTAGAAAGTGGTAAGAGAGGACAGGGTTGTGAGGAAATACTGTTATTTCTTCACATTCTATGCCGTATGTCAGCACAAGATCCAAAGTATGAAGATGAGAATGTGTGGGACTATTCACATTTTGAACAAAGCCAATAGTGTCTAAGATAGCATTAAAGGCTGCTCTTAAGCTATCGCCTTCAATGTCAGCATGGATGTTAAAATCTCCCACTATGATGACCCTGTCAGTATTTAATACCAAATCAGAAAGGAACTCTGAAAACTCATCTAAAAATTCAGAGTAAGGACCTGGCGGACGATACAAAGTTACAAGAAGAAGAGGTTTTCTTGCCTTGAAATTTGGATGAGGGAAATTAAGGGTTAAATGTTCAAAAGAGTTGTAGGTATTAACTGTTTTGGGAGTAATCAGTAAGTCAGACTGGAAGATTGTTGCTACTCCTCCTCCTCGCCCAGAACTTCTGGGTATGTGAAAATTTAAATAGCTTGAAGGAGTTGCCTCGTTTATGCTCACATAATCCTCTTGCTGCAGCCAGGTTTCTGTAAGGCAAAACAAGTCAATGTGATTATCACAAATCAAGTCATTAACTAGCAGACTTTTAGAGGAAAGCGATCTTATGTTAAACAGACCGCATTTAATTGTTTTAACTTTTTCCCCAATTGGAGTTATTTTGATTTTAATTAGATTATCATGATTTACTTCTTTGGGAATCTTTGCTAATTTATTAGATTTTGGTCGTGGGCAAGACACTGTCTGGATGGAGTAAAGAGTGGGTAACAGTAGAGAAGCTGCAGAGATGTGTGTTAAACTACAACTCTGCTTCCTGGTCTGCACCCTGGGTGGTCAGGGTTTTGGAGGACTAATAAATGTGGCCAGATTCCTAGAAAGAAGAGCTGCACCATCCAAAGTGGGATGGATGCCGTCTCTCCGAATCAGACCAGGCTTTCCCCAAAAGGATTGCCAATTATTAATGTAGCCCACGTTGTTTTCAGGACACCACCTAGACAACCAGCGGTTGAATGACGACATGCGGCTAAACATGTCATCACTGGTCAGATCAGGGAGGGGACCAGAGAAAATTACGGAGTCCGACATTTTTTTGGCAAACTTACACACCGAAGCAACACTAGTTTTAGTGACCTCCGATCGGCGTAACCGGGTGTCATTACCACCAGCGTGAATAACAATCTTACTGTATTTAACCTTATCCTTAGCCAGTAGTTTCAGGTAGGATTTGATGTCGCCCGTTCTGGCCCCCGGCAAACATTTGACTATGGTCCCTGGTGTCTCTAATGCCACGTTTCTGACTATGGAGCTGCCAATCACCAGAGTGGGCTTCTCAGTGGGTGTGTCACTGAGTGGAGAAAACCGGTTAGAAACGTGAACGGGTTGGTGGTGACCAGTGGGCAGAGATCCATGACTACGCTTTCTGCGTACAGTTACCCAATCGCCTGGCTGCTCAGGCACTTTTGGAGGAGAGCTACGTGGGGGGCCTACTTTAACTCCTGGATGTTCAACAGCCTGAAGCCTGGATTCTAACTCTGACACCCTCGCCTCCAAAGCTACAAAAATACTACACTTATTACACATCCCATTATCACTAAAGGAGGCAGAGGAATAACTGAACATCTGACACAGAGAGCAGGAGAGAGGAGAGGAAGAAGGAGGAGTTGGAAAAGAGAGGGAGGGAGAGAGAGAAGCCATAGCAATGCTAAGCTAGCGCTAGCCTAGGCTAGCTACTCCTTGCTATCAGAAATAAAACCGTGTGAAACTGACAAGTGCTCAGTAGAAAAGTGCAGCAGAAGGTGCTATGTTTTAAAGTAGTCAGTTAGAGTTACTTAGATACAGAGATATCACAGAGAAAATAACTTAACGTCAGATGGAGTTCCTCCCGGACAGCTGCAGCAGCTGCACACTCAGTTAATCCAAACAGGAAGTGAACAGGTCCAAGGAAGGAAAATCGCTTTATCCAAAGCTCTGGATTTTGTGAGGCATCAGCTAGGACCAGGTTGCTGAATTCTCTGGTTATAAGTTTATAAAGCTGTTGAAGATTCTCAGTCATCTAGGTCTAAGTCATTCCAAAAAAGTGAAAAAACAAACCTCTGGATTTTGTTTCCAGGTTCGAAGACGTTTCGCTTCCCATCCAGGAAGCCTTTTCCAATTCAAATGTCAGAAATAGCATTGAGTTGCTTTATACAGTAGTCGAAACAAAGCCTTGTTTTTGCTTAGATAACATGAAAAATGAAACGGACAAACAGGTCCACCCCTTTGCAATAGGGGTCGTTTGGTTTCTTTTGTAAGGCTGCAATGCCCCATACCTGTCTCTGAAAAAGGGGGTTGTTAAAGAGAATTGTTGTGAAAGGTCAACAATTCGCTGCTGCTGGCCTTTCATTATCAATTTCTAACTTGGTAAATTATACAAAAAAAAAATATTTGATGAAAAAATGTATTTAATTCAAACCCACCAAGCAAAGATTGGTTGAAAAGACGACATGATTTATATCTAAAAAAAATCTACATTCAGTTGAAAAGTGAAAGGTGGAAAAGCCGTAAGTTTCAGATTATTGAAAAGCATCTTTTCAACATCTATTACTGGACTAAATTGGGACAAAATCAGCCAACCAAACAGCACAATTTTCAACAACAATTTGTGGACTAAATCAAGACTGTGATGGACAAACAAGATCTGGCCTAAAAACCAACGTCTAAATGACGTCTGTTGTTTGGGGGGGAAATATTTTCTTATGATTAGATTTGTTTACAGATTTTTAAATCTGTAAACAAATCTATTGCTTAATGTATTTTTTTCATTTCTTTGAATTTTCTTTTCTTTTTAATAGTTTTTCATTTGTATATAGTGATTTAGGTCAACATTAGTTAAGCAGTTAAGTTGTTTGTTGACTAGATGTTTAAACTTAAGTCTTGTTCAGTTTATTCAACAGGAAAAATATCCCCCAAACGGATAATAATATTTAAGAAAATTTTATCTAAGATGCTTTGCATCAATCTTAATAATGAAACATAAACTCAATATCCACTCAATCAATTCACAGTCATTAAAAATCGAGCACAATTAAACATTACATAATACATAATTCCAGCATTCAGTGCTGACACTGCTGGTTTTCTAATAACATTTTCCTGACATTAAAGGAATAGTTCCTACTGTAAGGTCAAAGGAAAGTTTAAGTGTGTGGGAGTTTGTGCCATTCTTATATCACTTTGAATGCAAAGGCTGTTTGTGTAAATGCTGAGCTATGTTTGGCTTTCTGTAGTCATTGCAGCCAGTGTACCTCTTGGCTGGCAGTTAAGATTGGAGCAGGAAAATGTTTTTTTATAAAGTCATTAAACCTGCCTGCATTTCCCCATAAACTACAGAGGGACTTTTTTTATTTTCAACATTGACACTGTAGGTGAGCAGTTTTGATAGGAAGATAGACCATGCAAAGGAAGTGTAAGTCCACAAAAACAACCTTGCATGAAACTGCAAAGGACTATTGAATACCCATTTAAAGTCGTAGGGAAGCGACTGTTCCTACGATTGCAGTTCCGAATTCTCCCGAGTGGTGCCCGACTTTACACGAGTGAATAAAGTGAATGCGATTGGTCAATTATCAAGGGGGCTGGATTGTTGTGGCGGAAGGTAACAAGCTATTTAGTTGTGGCCGGTGTCTCTGAAGAATCTTGCTAACCAGTTAGCAACTTAGTGCTAGTAGGTTCCCAATGGGAAATGACATTGGAACCAAGTAGCACTTAGCAACGACAGTCAAGGAACGCTATGGAAAGTGGAAACATGCAAGAGGAGGAGAGTTTTGTGTGGGAGGTCGCAGATGATTCTCCTCCGTAATACATTTTTCATTTAGTGGAGGAAGGCGGTGACGAAGATGTTATAGACAAGTACGCCAGGGCCGCAGAAGCTTTGTTTGATATAGAAGCCGTAAATATTGGAGCCCTTGCCTCGCAACACAGTTCGATTAGCTCTACGCCTGCCGAAGACACAGATGTCCATCCCCGTGAACACTGGGACGTAACTCAATGGTAAAGGAAATGATTCTTATTTAAACCGTTGCGTATATTAGCTGCGGCATATGAATAAAGATCTCTGACCGAAAAAATTTGATTGACAGATGACCATTGATACTTGATTGGCCGAATTTAGGTGTACAAGCTGATATAACTAACTGGCCACCATTTACTATAATAGCGGAAAAAAACAACACAGATTTTAAGAAAGGATTTTTTTTTTAAAGTAGAAATTTTCTAACTTTTGGTACAATATGGTCTGATAAAGAGGATATTTATATACATGTATAAGCCAGAATGATTTGAAATTTAAATATGACTTCCCTATGAATTTATTATCCTGTGCAATAACCGTGTATAATAATCCTTCTTAAAAAAAAGAAGAGATCTCAGCTGTCATTCATTTATTATATACCCCCATACACCTTTTCTTCCTTTGGCAACTTCTGGTGAACTGTGCCTTGAGATGACATGTGTTTTAATTTGGCGCTATATAAATAAACTGAATTGAATTTAAATTAATTGAATATTTGAGCTGATGTAACAACTAAATTTCTCTATGTATTTCTCTATGTATTCCTCTATGTATTTCTCTATATATTTCCACTATGAGATCAATAAAGTCAATCAATTAATCAATCAAACAATACAAGGACTTTAGAGGACAGGAACCCCAAACAGAAATCTGGAGCTTCAATGGAATATTATATATCAAATCAGTCACCCAAAACTTCCTATCTATCCTATCCTATCCCTATCCCAAAACATCCTATCCTAATATCCTATATTGACCCTATATTTTTTTAAATAACTATGTACCATTCACTGAAGCTCAAAAAGCTACTTTTACTATACAATTGAATTCAAGGGTAAGAAAATGTGAAAAAATTATATTTAAAAGGTATATTTATACTCTTGCTAAGCATTTTATATGATATAAAATGGGTGATAAAATCCCAAAGAAAGGCCGAGTCATTGAACCTTCTGCCCTAAGATATGGAGATCCACAGCTGCCACACTTTTTCTTATGGAGAGAATTGGTTAAGTCAGTGCTGTCAGCCATTCTTTTTTTTTGTATGGATATTTTGTGCGGACAGAGCATGCCCACAGTCTTCAGCGATCATTTAGAGAAGGAGGGCAGCAAGATGAAGGAAGAAATAACTGGGAGAAAGGCAGACCAGAGAATGAAGACTCCATTTCTGGGTGGCAGCACTTATTCAACAGCTGACAGACCCGGAGCAGGATCATCTGTCTCCATTATGGTCTTGCAGTAAACCATCTACTTTTCTCCTCCACTCCTTTGCTGCCCACATGCTCATAAAGCTAGCTTTTCCATAATGCCCTTGGCTGGAAGAGTGCTAGAAACATTTTGAGACATGTATTGTGGGTGGTCGAACCCATGCATAGTGACATACACACAAGCACCGCACGCTATTTAGTTTCATCACTGTCTACCACAAGACTGCTATTCTTTCAAAAATTACACATTTGCAGATTTTGGTTTCAGCTGAATAAATGCAACCAAGAAAAAAAATAATAATTTGGGCCGTCTGTACATCCCGCTGGTCCGGAGGTCAAGGCGGAATGTTTGTTCTTGTCATGCACATTTTCATCAACTCCTTTCATTGACTGACTAACTTCGGTAATATCATCTCCCTAGCGCTAAAAGTCAGTTATTGAGAGCTAGTCTACAAAATGTATGTTTTTAATCATTTCAGCGGTCAACATGAGCAGGAAGATTGTTTGTAAAGCTGTTGCCATTAAGGGCACTTCCTACAGACCACTATATTAACTGCATGTGCACTGTTGTGTTTGACACACATTTTTCCTATATTATTTTGGTTGAATTACTATATTTATTATGTCGACGCTTTTTAAGAAACAACCTCAGATGTAAAAAGTCTTTGAAAAACAATTTTTGATAAAAGCACCAACTTTATTTTATCCTTCAACAGGATAATGTTGTGTATGTTAACTTTTTTTTGTCATTTTAACGTAATATCTTAAAATAACATGGAACCTATAGATGTAAGCAGGACTTAATGAAAGTCAGGCAACATGGGCAGTAGTTTGTGCATGTAAATCAGTTTATTATTTTCTCTGCCTCAATGGTTGTCATAAGCTATGAATTATTTTAATTATGTGTATCATGTTAAAGCTGCAGTCTGTAACATTGAGAAGAGAGCAGATTTCGACTGAAAATTTGAAGAAAAACAGGTTTCACGCCACTCCCCCACCCTCTCTGCTTCACTCATGCCCCACCTCCAAGCTCCACCCCTCTCACAGCATCTCCTGCGCGGCTACCGCATGCGACCAGAAGCGTCCAAGCAGCGTACACGGCATGGAGTGTGAACCGGTAAGAGCGATAACACTCACCTCCAAGTAGCTAGATATAAGATGCTGGTTATACCGAAGTTTGCCGTGTAAGCAGTTGTCGGCAGGGGCAGTAAGGGCAGTTTCTCTTTCGCTGGTGGCTGTCGCTCCGCCATGACTTCCACGGGCGTCCTCCTGACTGCGGCAGGCGGCAGCAGCAGGTTAAGCGGTGAGGGGGGGTGGGGGATTCAGCGTGTGTGAGCTGTGATGTACACTCCATCAGACGCTCCTCTGGCTGTGATTGGTTGTTTTGACTCGTCCCGAATAATTCTTTCCAGATTGAAATACAGGCAGTATGCGGGACCAATTGAAGCAGTTTTTTTTCACAGGTTACATATCACATGTACTGCTGTCTGGGCATAGGGACAGTTTTAGCCAATATGACAAAAAAGTGATTTTTAAAAACTTACAGACTTCAGCTTAAAAGGTATAGTGGAGGATTTTGTTTTTCTGGGTGGATATTAAAAATAAGTGGTCCTCCTAATTGTGAAACATTTTGGTGATGTTTACGTAAGGCTGTCCTACATGCTTGTCCTCAGTTAGCTATCTTTTTCTGCGCATGCCCACGTTTAAATGGTGAGCTCACTGATCTCTATGGGTTTCAGCAAGTCATTGATGTCGCCTTTCCAAATGTGGTTCTTTGAAAATGGCCGAGGTTCATAGGAGAAAAAGTGTCTACAAAGTGTATGAGAAGAAGAGAAAGGCCTCAGGAGAGAGGAACAAGACCAGAATGCTTTTGGGAGATTCAAAGTTTCTACTCGACAGGTAAAAATACAATCACTTAGACCATAATGAACTTCTTGAAGCGTTTCAGTCTGGCTTTAGAGCTCATCATAGCAATGAAACAGCTCTGGTGAAAGTCACTAATGATATTATCATGGCCTCAGATAATGGACTTGTATCTCTGCTCATTCTGTTGGATCTCAGTGCTGCATTTGATACAGTTGACCATAATATTCTTTTAGAAAGACTTGAATATTTTGTTGGAATTAAAGGATCAGCATTAGACTGGTTTAAATCTTCTCTATCTGATCAATATTTTACATTAATGACAAATCTTCCACATGCTCAAAGGTTACCTGTGGAGTACCACAGGGATCAGTGCTAGGACCAATTCTCTTTTCTATATATATTCTCCCAATCGGGGGAGTTATTAGACAGCATTGGATTAATTTGCACTGTTATACTGATGATACTCAGCTATATCTGTCTATAAATCCAGATGAAGCTAACCCATTACATAGATTACAGGCATGTCTTGAAGACATAAAAACCTGAATGACTCTTAAATTTCTCCTTCTGAATGCAGACAAAACATAAGTTATAGTCTTTGGATCAGAGTCTTTGAAAAATAAGTTGATTAGTCAATCACTTCATTTGGATGGGATTAAACTGATTAAATCCCATATCAAAGAGGTTTCTAGAATTTCCTTCTTTCATCTGAGGAATATTGCAAAAATTAGAAATATCCTGTCCATGGGTGATGCTGAGAAACTTGTCCATGCATTTGTTACTTCAAGCCTGGACTATTGTAATTCTTTACTATCAGGAAGTCCACAAACTGTAGTTAAAAGCATTCAGCTGATCCAAAATGCTGCAGCCAGAGTTCTGATAAAAATTAAAAAGAGAGATCATATCTCTCCTATGTGTGAGGTTAGTTTTAGGGATTGCATTTGAGTCAATGCAATCAACTGGTTTTTCTTAGATAGATGACTGTGAATAAATTTGACTGTATGATCTGGTGAACTGCAAAGTACCTTGAGATGACATGTGTTGTGAATTGGCGCTACATAAATAAACTGACTTGAAACCTAATTGAATGAAAGTTTGGCATGCTATTTGGAGAAATCCATTTCACATCACTGCTAGCTAAAGTTATCTACCTTTATATTGTAACTTTCCAGGGAAGATAAGTTTATTTATTTTGTAATTTGCATCGATAGTGGCCACAGATCCTTATTTACACTGCAGCACACAGATACGAGCATGTCATGATTAATGATTAATGTACCAGTAGTCTAATTTGGAAAAATGTTATATGGGTGAGATGAAATACATCCAAACGACTGTCTTATCATTGTGCCTCCCCACGTCCTCGAGGAGAAATGGCTTGTGCTTGCTCTCACACGCGTTTAATAGGCTTTCCCTCTCGGGAGCGGGTACAGGGTTGTACATGTGTATTTTATTTTATTTTATTTTCTTTTAAGTGGAGAAGGCAAGTCTTTTCAAAAAATCAACAAAATCCTCCCCTATACCTTTAATGTATCTTCATTTGCATTAAAGGTGTCTCCAAAATCAAACCTTTTCATGTTAAAACATGTTGGTGTCGAGCTTCAGAAAACCAGAGAAACCCACAAAGAGTGCTGTGCTGGACTGACTGAGTGTGAATGGAATATGTACACGGTTAAGCCAAAAACTTTTAATGCACCTCTGATTAAATATTTGTGATCTTTAAATTAACTGTACCGATATAAATGAGTGGCCCTGTCAGAATCTGGGCCACTTAGTGTTTTGAGGGGTGTTAAGATTTAGGTGATGGCAATGAGGCCTTAGTCTAAAAGTCTTGAAGTGCATCACCACACTTAAAATCACTGGGGGAAACATGCAAAGCTGGTCAGCATACTTATATAAGAGTTTGTTAAATACAATAATCCCTTGACGTTTCAAAAGGGAGTTGTGATTAAAATCCCATTTTCAATGCAATGCAGAGAAAAAGAGGTTTGTTTCTATTTCACTTGAAAATGTGATTACATTAAAAACAGCTGCAGCTCTGCCAGGTAAATGACTGATTAATGTGCCAAATGTCAATGATTGGCAGAATGCAGGTTATACTAAAGTAAAAAACACAAAAACTGAAATGAAAATAAATGAGTATTCATCCCAGAAAACTCCTCCGGTCTGCTGATGAAGATTCTCAGTCATCCAGGTCATAGTCATTCCGTAAAAGTTTAAAAAACACTCCACTGGACTTGGTTTTTCAAGGTTGGAAGACGTTGCGCTTCCCCTCCAGGAAGCTGTTTGATTGGTCCTGACCAAAACCAGACTCTTGTTTTTCATTAGTACTGGTTGGTGCTTTTGGGGAATGGGCTGTATCTTACAACAAACCTACACATGATGATGGCTGCTCACATTGGACAGAAACGACTAGGGCATAGACCATCTACACAATGTATAGTTAAACTGTTAAGGGAAAGGAAGAAGACAAGAGCAATTGTTATGGATGCTTTTACAAGGTGCTATATATGATGCCCAATTTTTAAACAAATTTTTAATCTGTCTATGTTCCTTCAGACAGTCCCTGATCTATGGAAACAATCCACAATAGTTCCCATAGTGAAAAATAATCACCCAAAGACCCTTAATGACTTCTATTGTAATTAAGTCTTTTAAAAAGCTGGTCAAAAAGAACATTATTTTAAGAACTAATCACCTACTTGACCCCCTGCAATTTGCATACAGAACAAATATAGGGGTCCAGAATTCAACCATAACCCTGTTGAATCTCCTTCTCAAACATCTTGAGGGCCCCAACACCCATGTCAGGACAATGTTTGTGGACTTCTCTTCCATGTTTAACACCAACCAGCCCCACCTACTGGTGCAAAAGCTTTTACACCGCTTCCAACTGGATTCTAGCATCTCCGGCTGGATACTGGATTTCCTCACCAACTGATACCAGCGAGTGAGAGTAAACGACCATCATTCTGGACTGTCTTTTACACCTACAGGCTATCCTCAATGTTGCGTTTTATCTCCACTTCTTTACATTCTCTACACTGATGACTGTTGTTCTGAAATTGACAATTGCCACATTGTCAAGTTTGTGGACGATACTGTCATTGTGAGCTTGCTGGAGGACAGTGAAACAGCACATGGCCCCATCATGGACTATTTCACAAACTGGTGCCAGGAAGCCATTCTGGAACTGAATGTCACTAAAACAAAGGACATGTCAATCAATTTTAGGCACAAGACCTGCAACCCCTCAACAACCATCATAAATGGGCAAGACATTGAAATTGTTCATCAGTATAAATATCTCGGGTCTATCATAGATGACAAATTAACTTTCAACAGCAACACAGACATACTATTTAAGAAAGTGCAGCAGCTCTTATACTGCCTAAGAAAGTTAGCCAGGTTTCAGGTTGACAGATCTTTCATAGAGTCCATACTTACCTTCTCTGCCATCTGCTGGTACGCTCTTCTTAATGTAATGAACAAAAATGCCATATCTAAGATTATTAAGGTGTGCAGTAAGATCATGGGTGTTCAACAGAAAAACATAACTGAAATGTATGAAGATCAGGTAATCAGGAAGGCTGAGTCCATTTTGGATAATTATATCCATCCCCTACATAACGAATTCCAGTTTCTACCCTCTGATTCCCGTTTTAAATACCCACCAGTTTGGACCAAAAGATACAAACACTCCTTTATTCCCTCTGCTGTTCAGCTGCTAAACTCTACCAGGATAAGCAGATAGCCATATGTTGCACGCATATAGGCTTATGCTCTCATTCATCCCCTGCACTGCACATATTTATTTACTTTTTATTTTTTATTTTTCTCTCTCTTTTATCCACCTTACTTTTATTTTTTTTAACATTTTATGTGTTTCTTCTTTTATTTATTTTTTTATCTGTGATCTGTGTAATGTGAACGTGTGTGTGAAAGGTGTACTACTACTGCACAAAAATTGCCCATACTGGGACAAATAAAAGCTACTGAACTGAACAAGACTGTATCTCTGTGATTCTAACATTTTCACAACCTAAAAGGTGACTTGCCTCAGTGGGGGAAATAAATATTTGCATTTGTTTTAATTCTTCACCAGGCTGGCACATATCTCAGGAAAGACTTCTGCTTTACTCTCTGGGACTCTCTTATTCCACCTGGAAGCATCAACTTTCTCAATATAGGTTCTATGAGACTGCATAACCTGTACTAGTTAATCCACCTCACATTTTTTCATCAGTGCCATCATGTATTATAACAGTACAGCCATGACTGAGCACTGCCTAACATCTTAAACCTCTTCTTCGCACAGTTCAATTCTCTAAGCAATGGAATATCTGAAAAACCTCCTCGGCCAGAGACAGCACCAGTCTCTTGTCCTGGAGTTTCACTAATTGAACTCCAGGCCAAGGTATGTTTCAGGTACTGAAATCACATGCAACTTGTATGGGTTTTCTCTCTTTCCAGCTTCCACGGTCTCTTCCTACCTTAAAGTATTCTATCATTGGTCCTGTGCCAAAACAATAAAACATAACCTGCCCTAATGATTGCTGTGACATGAGTTATTATCACTGGCTTAGATAATATCCTAACTGCACTTTATGTGAATATTACATGTTCATTTCATGGTACGTTATTTTCGAAAACAGACATTTGAAATCTTCGCCAAATACTTCTAACTTTTCTTGCAGGGTATTTTCACCCATTTTAGTCTGTATGATAGCCTACTAATACCTTCACTACATTATTTCATCCCTATCAAAATCCATGGAGCCAACCTACCTAGAGCAGGAAACAAAGATATATTATCTGTTGATGCTTAGAGGAAGGATAACATGAGCCTGAAGAAATTGAACCAGAAGTCAAAGCGTTATATGTAGCAATCTTGGTTTGAATACTGAAATAGCGGCTTCATTGATGACAAAGATAGCTGTGTGTTTACATCTTCCATCAAACAGTGTAGACAAATGCAATAAAACAGGCATTTCAGTTGAATGCTGTTGCTGTGAGCAATTACAGCACCTTATCTAACAGCGCGGATAATGAGGTTACACAGAGAGCAACTTCTATCATGTCGACATAATGAGAATTGGGCCTGTGTCTCGTGTCCTGGGGTCGAGGACAGAGACGAGGACACATACACACACACACACACACACACACACAATAGTATTCAGTTTTCTTATCTGCCCCACCTTGCATCTCTGCCTGACATTCAGGGGAAATTGCATTCAGGCTGAAAGTGTGATGCGGTTCGCGAATGACTTGGAGGCGCTACCCTTCTGGCTCCCTCGTTCCATCCCTCCACCCCCTCTTCATGTTCTCCAACAAACCCCACCGCTTCATCTGACAGGCTGTTTGATTTATGACTCCAATTCCCGAGTGCAGGCACAGACGCAGGCCAAACTACCAACTATATGTATGTATTTTAGTCCCCCTCAACAGCCCTCACTGTTCCTCGGCTCCTCTCCCTCTTTTGGTCTCACTCTCGCTCTTTCACTTTTCTCCTTCCCTCTCCTTCTCACACACTCTCACACTGTGGTGACTGATCATCCTTGCAGAACTATCTTGTCTATTTTTGAAACTTTTGAAATTTAATCTCCATGAACAATACAAGGAAAGTCTCCACCCCCCCACCACACACACACTAAGACTGTACAATTGGTTTAATTAATTATTAATTAAACCATATATCTTTGACCATATTTAATTGAAATTCATCTTGCTAAACATACTGAACAACATGTTGCTTTATCCCATATAATGACAATCATTTTTTTTTCTTTGAAACAAGGATGGACTTATCTAAAGCAACAAGCCTGTCCACTATCTAAGTTCAAACAGCCCAGATATCAGCAGAATGACTGTCACAGTTTAACATCAAACACACACTTCTCTTAAGCCAAGCTCAGCCAAACAGCATCCTCAGCCTCTTAAGCCCCAAACATTCCTACCACAAAATAAGAAATAAACTTAACATTCAGCCATACCCGAACTTCATTTAACATGATGTATTTGACAACAAATATTACACATATATTATTCTGGTAAACATTATTATTATTATTATTATTATTATTATTATTATTATTATTATTATCAGATATTATCATTTCCCAATAGTTTGTTTGCTGCATGCGTAATGCACCCAAGTCCAAAAACATCCCTAAAAATATGACAAACTATGTTGATTGTTAGGTGAGAGTCTCTTAAATAATCTGCAGAGGACATAGAGTTCTGCAACAAATCAGCTCTGGAACTAAATGGGTATCCATCTTATTTCTGTCAAAACATTTTAGTTAAGCCAATAGTTTCTACTGTACAGTTGTTCCAAGCCTCAATGTCACAGGAAATAAAGCCTACATGTAAGTGTAAAAACTGCAGCTACTGATATAGCCCCTTGGCAAAACCTTCAAAAGTAAGCCAGTCGTGACACATAATCAAGTTAAAATGAACAGAACTCATCTCTGAAGGACACATTAAACTCTTTAAAACCTGCACCGTGGAATAATTGACAGAAAATTGTTTTTTTTATTAGTTGTTATTGAACATTCTGAAAAATGAAATAAAAAAATACACTTTGTATGCTACATTAGATAATTTATTGCATCAATTTTGAAACGTTAGACCTTTCTGCATAATCGTTTATATGTTTTCTGTTTACTACATGTGTCTGATTGTGTAAGTCAGGGTTTTCAAGAACAAAAATATCTCACTGATGATGCAAAGGTCTCAAAAACCCATGTATCAAGCATGATACACTTGGCTTTAAAGGATTAAGACACAGAATAAAAAAACCTTTCACTCAAATCTCCCTCTTCCTGTTCTTCCTGTGGGTTTTTTTGTAATGCAGTGCAAATCTGTCAAACCGTCCTATTCAGTGGTAAAACCTTGAACCAATAGCCTCTTATGGTGATGCACACAGCAGCTTAGTCACATTTAGTTTTCATAACTCTGTTCCCATTACATGGCCAAAACAGATCTTAGTGTTTGCCAGTCAAAGAATTGCTGCCTTTTTAAGAAATCTAAGATATTGGTTTGGTTTTTGGTATATAAATAAACATGAGGTCCATTGACAACTCTTTATTGCCTCGAGGTGTGTGTGATTTTATGTCTCTGTTTTGCAGGTCAATACTTCACACCAACCAATTTCATAAATGCAAACTCATAACCTATAAATTTCTTTGACTAATTCAGACATGCCATATAGTAATTGAACAATGAAATGAAAATTGCATTAGGAATTATTCTATCTGCATTATTGTAGCTGTTAAAAAGTTCTTAATTCTTGTCTTCACTGAGTAATCATCCCTTTACTGTCAAGTTCAAAACATTGGAACCAGGTCTGTTTTTCCTTTTTACTTTCTATTTTTACCAAAAATCTCTTTTGCAATTTTTTTTTTATCAGCATATTAAACCTTTCACGAAAATGCAAAGGTAATAAATCAAATTGGAAGCAAAGTAATTTTCTCATAGGTTTCTTGAAGACTTATTGAATTTGACTGGTTGTGGTCACATAAATAACTGGAGTATTTAAGCCTTTAGTATTTAAATTCCTTTGAGTATTCCTGACTTGGGACAGTGAGTTGTGTTCTTTAATTTAAGTTTGTGTGTCTGTCAGTCAGTCAGTGCCTGTGATCAGTACGGACAAGTTTGTTGAGACAGCCATAATGCAGCCAATGTTCTTTAGACAACCGCAGATATGTGAACTGTGCACTTTTTCCCAGGCTCACATCGCTGGTTCACCACAAGAAGATCCAGACACTCTTTCCCATGGTACACTGCTGGGAGCTAATCCATTGGGGGAACAGTAAAGGCTAGATGGCTGTTTGTCTCTGTTCAAAAAGCACATGAATAATTTAAAGCCACTCTATCACTTGGTTTGTAAATAGAACTGCATTTTTTTTACATGTACAATGATTGTCTGTTTGCAGAAAAGTCTGAAAGCTGAATATTCTGAAATAAACATTGAGAGGAAAGCAAAGTGTGTTACTATATAGTAACAGAGAATCCTTAAGTGAAATGAACATAGTGACATTCTCATATATGCACTTTTTGACAATGGAAATAGAAAAATATATATTTTATTGACCACTGGGCTTCAGCTCATCCTGTTCCGTTTTTCTATAGCTGCCATCACACTAGCTGTAAAATACCAAAGGTTTTGTGGTACATCAAGTTAAGTTCTATTTTTAGAGTATGTAAAGCAGTATGATACTGTATGCCCCTGGACTTATGGAAACCATTTAATATGATTGATTTAGATATTTTAATGGGAAAATAGGAACATTATGGTGTCAGTGGCTCAGCACTGAGTTGGTTCAGATGCTACTTAAATGAAAGCAATGATAACCTCCTAAATCATAAACCAATAACATGCAGGACACCTCATGGTTCATTTTTGGGCCCACTTCCCTTTATAATTTTAACAAATGATTTTTCAGTTTCTTCTACTATTCTTCATAAAGTTATATTCACAGATGACACCAATTTATTACTATCTTTACTATATAATAAAATGTCGCTTTATATGCAAACAAAACCACATTTATCATTTTATGTTCTTGTAGAAATTGGAAAAGCCTTAAAAATGTTTAAATCCTAGCTAATCCCATTTCTAACCTTTTTCCTAATTACAATACTGAAAGGAAAATCACTCCTAAATTGTAAACAATAGGGAGTTAAAGTTTAGTGTCATGTGCATGGATCAACAAACATGGAATGAAATGAGTAAAGCCATTGAAAAGTCCCTGTCTCTACACATTTTAAAGAACATTACAAATTTTAGTTTCTTAAAAAGTAAAATGAAACCTTATCTAGCTGATAGTTTGTTTAGGTCTAATAAACAGCCCATATTAGTCTACAAGTAACAATCAATGATCTGCCCTTAAACTTCCCACTGATTATCTGAGAAATGTAAACATTGTTGTCTTTTAGTCTAATATAGGAATAATAACAGGTAAAGTCAGATGTTACATTTAAGGGTAGGTTTGAATCATGTAATTATTGCACATATGCTGTATTTAAAGTGTTACTGGACCCCATATTCTTTCTAAAATGTATGGAACATTTTAATGTGTATTTCATAATTTTGTAATAAACTTGTTAACTTGTGATCTAACTTGACTTGGATCAAAAGTGTGCAATTCACAGTATTCTGTTTTTCCGAATCATTTCACCTTTTCAGGGGTCAGAGGGGGAATTACGACCAGCAAAATGACTTAAATAAAAAAAAATACTCAGTTAGATCCATGCGTCCCAATACAAGTTACCCTGTGCTGAGGCAAGGAATCAGTGCTAAATTACTACTAAAAAGTACTTTTTATCTTTGGCGTCCATTTAAATAGATTTTTTTTGTGCAGGAAGGTGAAGCATCATTTATACAGCTTCACGTCTTCTAACTCATTTGAAATAAAAAAAGGCTGGAATAAAATAATGTGATAAGGGTATAATGTTTGAACAAAATAGCATTAATTTTCATTTTAAATAAAAAAAAAATGTAAATAGCCCCACCAAACTCAATGTTTAAGCATGATCCCAGTCGCGGCTTAGTTCCCATCAGTTCATAACAGAGATGCACAGAGAAACTAATTTTTTTTTTTAGCTTGACCTGAAAAGAAATAAACAGATCTTTTTCTAAGCAGTCAATGTGGCATACTTAAAGGATAGCTTACCTCTAAATCAACTTTTATTTTGCTAATAAACTGTATAACAGCTCCAAGCTTATGAGATGTTGTGCATATTAACTATGTGGCATCCTGTGCTACATATTTATTTTAAGCCTGAGGCCAGGCGAAGTACCACAGCTTTTAATAAGACCTCTTACAGTGGGGCCAAAAAGTGTTTAGTCAGACACTAATTGTGCAAGTTCTCCTACTTAGAATATTGAGAGATGTCTGTAATATTCATCATAGGTACGCTTTAATTAAGAGAGACAAAATGAGAAAAAAAAAATCCAGGAAATCAATAATTTAAAGAATTTATATATTTCATAAATTTGACAACTTACTTTGCACTTGTTCAAAATCCTGTTTTTATGCCTAACACCGTCTGTGTGGTCCTCATGTTAAAAAGGGGTTAATACCTCTGATTTTTCTTAATGGCTTAGCCTGGGATGTGACCTCATCAAAAGGAGGAGCTGATGTCCGCGGTTCTTTAACTTGCACATGTTCTTATCTGACTGCCTCCTCCTTCACATGGTGGTTCCCTTAAGACTCAGTTAGTTTTCTTCTGTTGCGTGGATCTCAACGTGCAGTAACATATTTTAGAGGTGTATGGTTCCGAAAAACTGTCCAACTGGACTCCACGCACGTCCATAAGTTAATATGATGTAAATTGTACGCAGGGACTTCGCAGTGAGTTGCTTATAAAGAAAACTCATATAAATCATTCCGTCTCTCCTAATTAAAAAACAGTCTGTAACGTCTGTCCAGTGGACTGTAATGAATTGACATCAGTTACGTGTCAGTTGACCTGAAAAATAGTGGAAAAAAGAAAGAAAAATACAAGAAAATAGAAAATTCTAGACAAAACTAGACAAAAGTGAGTCTGCCTCATCTTTCTGAAAAATCTGAATACTTGTTAATCAAAATCTTGGTTGAAATATTTACTAAAGGTCCCCATTAAAACCTCCATATTTGGGAGGCGAGAGCAGCCAGACAGATCAAATTCAGCGGCTGCATTGTCTGAATGCTAGATTCATCGGCAGATTATTTCATAGCGCAGCGCCATGGCCTGTTTGAAGTTGAAGACTCCTCATTATGGGGCAAACAAATGCAGCACATTAGTGAGAAGTTCAGTATCCATTCTTTGCCTGCTCTGTGTGTCAATTTCATGGTTGCAAGGCAACAGAGCATACGCTGACTGAGGGGCTGTCAGAGAAGGCTGGACATGTTTGGATTCATAGCCAAGCTCTTCCGGCCTCCTTATTTCGGGTAGGCCTGGTCCTTCGAGGACGCAGCCACTGAAGTCGAACACACCCTGAATATACACAGCTGGGAGCAGAGGCTAACTTTGTTTATGTTCTTGCTAATCAACATACAAGGGTTACAGATTTAGCTGTACAGTTAGAGTAGTAAACTTAGCAGCAGGTTGTGGAGTCAGTGGTGTTACTTTATTATGCTGTGTTAATTGTCTAGCCCAGAAAATGTATTAGTTTGCAGGATAAATATTCTTTGTTTAAATAGAAAATGAGGATAAAAGTGCAGAGATAAAATGGTTCTTCCTAAGGTTCCTCATGAAGATGAGGCGCTTGTGTTCCTTCTTGATGAGTTTGGAGCAGATGGTTGTCCAGGTGTGGTCCTTGGCGGTGTGGACTCCCAGGAACTTAAAGCTGTCCATGCTCCACCGCCATCTCCTTGATGTGGATGTGTGGATATGAAGTCCATGATGAGCTCCTTGTTTTTTTTTTTTGGTATTCAAGTGCAGGTTTTTTTGTATTGCACCACTCAGGTCTGCAGTCATGGTTGGGGAGGGAGTAGATGAAGGGACTCTTACGCTGCTTGTGCTACTCTGGTGTTTATGGTGATGGTGGTTAAGAAGTGGTTGTCAACTCTGACATGTTGGGCATGTTAAAGTTTGAAAGCTAATCATGCTATCTTGCTGATATTTTTTTTTTCTTTAATGCAGAAGGCACTTTAAAAATACATCCATCCAAATATGAAAAGCCTGGTGTATGAATAGTTTTTAAAGGCATTGTACATCAGATAATTTTATCTCTTTATATTCTTGCACTGTGAATTGGGATTATAATTTTAGCCGCATTAACCTAACATTGTTCTCATTTTGCTGCATTTTCTTGCTTTCGGTTAATACGTCTTTTGCTACCCCAGGGGCAGGTTTTGGAAAAGGTTGTCAATTCTCTTCATATACACATAACCGAGCCATTAAAGTACAGAGCTGTTTCGACAAAATACAGTAAACCTGAATCAAGGGAAGGTTTCAGTGTAGCACAGTAGTAAAAGTAATACGCTAAAGAACAGACATATGGCTTACATGTCTGACTAGATATCTGTCCGTCTTATTTTAGTTACACTGATTCATCATTTTTACAGATCTATATCACATTCTTTTCGTTTAGTCTGTCTTAACACCACTCATTATAGAGGATTTCTCTTATCATTTTCTAAATTTCTCTGCTGACCTCTTCTCTATTCCCACCGTATCCATCCAAACAACCCCCGCCGACCTCACCCACACTGTCATCCATCTCTAGGCTGGCTCAGTCAGTGGCAGCTCTATTGATAGGCTAATCCAAGACTGATAAATGACCACATAATCAGAGGGGTCCTCAGATCAATCATGGCTAGGATCAATAGGTTGCCCAACCAAGGCGATCATTAGCCTGCTAGAGTACATTTTCTGTCAGAGCCACATAACCAAAACAAAAGAGAGACAGGAGAAGCCAGGCATGAGGAGAGGAGGAAGACAGGAAGTGATGTGGCAAAGACGGAGGAAGTATTATGGTCTTCACGTACGCAGTATAGGGGCTGGATGAGTTGAGGTGTCAAAACAATTGATCTGCCCCCCTGGAATTTACTGCCTGAAAACATCTGTGAGTCTATACCCTGCTGCCTATGCATGGAATATATGAGCAAAGGAGTATTTTACAGTTTGGGTTTTTGTTTGGACACTAGGAATTCCTGTCAGGTTATGGGAGTTTATTTGTGTTTGTCGTGTATAACAGAAGGGTGTGGGGGTCTTGGATTTATGGGCTGTTTCCCTCTGTGCCAGCTCTGTGTCTGCTCCGGCATGGAGGATGAATGGATCTCTTTCAGTCCACGCAGCTACTTCTCTCCTCAGTAGAATGTCCCCCTCTTTCTACCTCCCTTCCTTCTCCTATCTTCCCACAGCAATATGAAATTCACCCCAAACAAACTTTATTGATCTATTTCTGTAAAGGTCCTGCCCTATTTGATTTTAAACTTTCTTTTCAACCCACTGATTGTAAACATTAAATAATACCGACAGTGACTGTTGTCATTGCTAATGCATATTGTTGATTTGTTGATACAATCTTTTACTTTTTTTTGCATTACAAACTGTACCTGCAGAGATAATTTGTCTTTCTGTAAGATTTAATCAAATACTTCAATGTTGTGGCCTAATTGTTAAATGGATAAAAAAAAAACATATATTTTTTTATATCTTCAAATGTATTTCATATTATGTATTTGGATTCAATTATATCAATTTTTGCAGAACATTTATATACAGATTTATATGGTTATATAGCAAAAAATCTAGATTTGATCAGCACTTACAATATTTTGCATGAAAAGTTTTGTAACTGTGATCATTGTTTTACAATTTATTCTTTAAAGAGACTCTTAATCTCAATGGTGACTCTCCGAGTTATATAAAGGTTTAATTAAATAATAATAGGAGGAAAATGTCATCTGCAATCTTCATTTTGTTTGATATCAATTAAGAAAAAAAAAATTCTTAAGTAATCCAAATGGAAAAAAATTTCTTTTAAATTACATACATTTAAATCGACTTTCATTTGATTTGACATTGAAAAAAAGTTTTCCCTCTACCTACTATTGTTGCTTTACAGCTTTTGCAAAGTATACTAATTATATGTTTTTCTTGAAAAAGGACCTGTTTTTAGAACATCTGCTCTAATCAGTTTTCTGATTGCTACCTCTTTATCTCGATTCATCTTTTCATTAACTTTGACCACCTTCCCTGCATCCCTACACCAGGATGCTGCCACCAATAGGTTTGTTGGTGGGGTAAGTGTGGTCAGTGCAATATTTAGCTAATGCTACCTCAAAAATATAACATTGATCAAAAGGTCTAGTATTGGTCACAGCATCTTCAACACTTCAACATGATTGTCCTAAAAGTTGTGAAAGTAGTTTGACACAGCAAATTAATATGTGACTGTCAATTTCACAGCACATATTGGTGATGTTATGCATAGGAGTAGCCCGAGAGAAAGGAAGAATGGATTTCAGCTTTAGATGCTTTTATCAGAAGCATTGATGCTCCCATTAAAAAAAAAAAAATAATCCCTGTGCCTTTGGACCATTGGCCACCAGCTGGTGAGGTTGTTTAATGGATAATCATTGTGCAAACCTTATGACACAACCAATGCAAGTGTGCGTAAATTGCTGTTCTGTCCACTAATTTTTACAAACCTAACCATGTTTCTGAGCATTTCCTGTAGATTGATTTATTTGTGATGTTTTCTTTGTCTTATGGATGCTGATGTTGTCTGACCTGTCAGGTTAGGTCAGCAGGTCTTAGTAATTTTTTTGGTTACACAATTTCTAAAACTTTAAACTAATAAAAAACATCACTGAAGCTCTAAGTATGAAAAATATTTACTCTTAGTTAAAAAATACCTGTACTGACTGCTAACTCTACTAACATGTGGCAGCAGCCAATGGAACTATTACATTTTAAAGCATGAAATTTCAAATTACAATCAAATAATACTGAATGTTTTGGCAATATGTACGTCAACAAGATGTCTACATTAAAACTTCCACTAATTTCTTTTTTCCTTAAAAAAGTGTCTTTGCCAGCTTTTGTATTTTTTTGCACGTGTTTGAATTTCTCTATATGGGCCTGTGTTTGTCAGTCTGTGGTGATATGTGTGCATGTGTCTGCCATTAGTCTGGATGTGGCAGCCTGCTGCGTGTACTCATTTATGTGTAATGAATGCTTATGAGGATAAACAGATGGTGTGTTAACATGGTAAAATATGATCTTCTGCCAGACAATATGGTGGCACACTGGTGTTTACAACACACACATTACACCCTGGGACTGGGGAGCAGCTTTGGAAAGACATGGTTTTTGAGTGGCACAATAATGCTGTTTTCATACTTTCAGTGAGGCTGCACATTTATTGCTGGGTTTTTTCCCTCAGCTTTTACAGATTTTTGTGTCTGTTTTCTCTAAATCAACAATATCTGTACAAAAATAATAAATTGGGCACTAACAGTTGCATTTTATAACATAAAACTGGATGAAAACTTAGACATAATTAGTCTTACAAGCTTCATTTAATTTTGAAATGAACACAATTTTACAGTACAATTCAGTAAAACTGGTTAAACTGAAACTACTACTTATTTCTGACTTTGATTTACCCTTTCTCAGCATTTCACATTTTTTGGCTTTTGGACTGGAAAACCAGTAACGTTTTCTGTTGCCAATTTTCCTCCAAAACCCTTTTTTCTGAAAGGGAAAATACTGTATGTTCTAGCAGTTTTCAAACTTTCATATTCTTAGTCATGGTAGTTATTGTCCAATAACAATAACTAACTTCTACCTTGTCTGGATTCCACAGCAAAACAAATAAAGTAATTTAGTTTTTTATATGTTCAAGATATGCCTGTATCCTTGTAATTGGTCAGTCTACTAAGGATTTATGGACAATTATAGCTGAATATCATTAGCAAAACTTTGAAAATTAATCCCCTGCTGTATATTAATTCTAACAATTGGGAGAAATCATATAGGAAAGACAACTGGCCCTAGCACTCATCCCTGTGGTACTCCACAGCAAACCCTGGAGCATGAGGAGGATTTGTCATTAACATGAACAAACCAAAATCTATCAAACATATAGTGCTGGCCATAAATGCCTACAAAACATTCAAGCTTTTCTAAAAGAGCATTGTGATTAACAGAAAAAAATGCAGTTTAATCTCCATGTAAGAAACTATTTAAGATTTGGTGCATTCCTTTGGAGAGTTAGCTCCATGAAAATACCCCCTCCCCAGCACAAAGAAACACACCCCTCTCCCTGTGACCCTGTGCCCCAGCTGTCGGTGATGAACGATGACAGAGGCGTGACAGAAGAAGTCAGACTAAAGAGTGATGTACAACCTGCTGCAGGAGACATATCTATCACACACACTCACTCTCACACACAAACGCAGAATGACAGATGGTTCTGCCCACTCTTTTGCCTCTCCAGGCTCTGAAGGCTCAGTAATATTCCCACTATTATTTCCTCCTAAATGCCGCCTCTGCTGTCACTGCTGTGTTGTTGCTGCACATTAACTGAGCTCTGTAAATGATCGCGAGCAGACAGGAGGGTAAATTGTAACTCCCCTTTCTGACATGTTTGGGATGGTTGTATACAGCCTGACTGAAAGATAAAAAAAACAGTAGGTGTCACTTTATTATTAAGCCTCTTTTACATTTTTAAGGCCTTGCATCTGTTATGCAGGGAAAAGAAACCATCGCAGATACAAGGTCTATGGAGCTATAAATTCTTTACACTATGACCTGAAGATAATGTGTAGATTTACTCACAGTGGGTTAACACCTGCTGCCGTTATGTGAAGGTCTGGGCAAACAAATCCTATTTTTGTCAAAGGAAAGCGGTGTCAAGTACTGAAAGAATTAAGCATATTTTTCTTTGGAATATTGTAGTAAAGAGCTCTTTATTAACATATGAATGAAACTAAACAACGCATAATTATTAGGGTGTTTGGGTAAACACAGTAACATAGTCTCCCATGACATAAGCAAGCAAAGGTAAGCTTTTCATAACACTCAAAATTCATTCATCTCCCAACTTTGCATTTAATCTTTGTTTCATGCCAACATGGCGCTATAAAATGTCATGGCTTAATCACGGAGCTTTTATTATCAAAGTTAACCTGATCGAAACAAAAGAGTCATTATTAAGACTGATGATTCCATATAATTGTGGTAAAAACTCTATAAAATATTAACAACAGAAACCATCCTGCAAAGACAATTGGTTACAAACAGACCAAATGAAATAAACCCAAAATCTAGTAACTGCTTATACCTCCCTAAATGCCAACAACAATTGTCATTGGCTTGCAATGTCTTTCTTTTACATCACTGCGAAGACATTAGGTCCCACTCTTCCTCCTGCTATTCTTATTCCTGCACACGAATGACTCAAGGCCTATATCATGAAACCAAGATAATATTCTGGCTTTTTCCATATATCCTTGCCGAGTTAAACCTCAACTCAGTTTCACGAAAGCAGTACAGAAGTTACCACAGTAACTTTTGTAGCAGACATGGGCAATGTGGAGTCAACAAGTCATCTCCATGTCATGTATTTGTTCTACCCAGCCACTGAAGCAGGTGAGTCCAATCTTCACCGTGAATTAACCTGTGCAGATTGGACTCACCTGGTTAATTGGCTGGGTAGATTAAATACATGACATGGAGATGACTTGTTGACTCCACATTGCCCATGTCTGTTCTGTAGTACTGCTGCGGGAGTATAACCAGCCCTTTACCTGTTCCATCAGCATTGACACCAATCAGAAACTAAGGAGTCAGTGATTTTGTTACCTCATCTGAATGTTGTTACATTTCTTACAAGTCTATATGAAAACCCCGTGACATACAGTACATCATTATATAGATATTCAGTCCATTTTACTAATCATTAGAAATTTTATATTTGATTATTTCACTCTGATTATTTAGTTCTGAAAACAGGAAAATCAACCAATTTCAGTTAGTGTCAGTTTAGATCCATAAAGTAACAGAGGTCCTTTTTGCTTGGTGTCTGGTTAGTTTGATGGTGCAGTAACTGGCACACTACCTTAGCTACTTTTTGGGAGACGTAACGTAACTATATGAAACTAACTTGTTACATTTCTATAGTAAAACTAATAGGAAGACAATGCCATACCGCTGCAGTATGAAAGTAAGGGGGCTCTCTGCACCCACAGCTATTTGAGAGGAACCATTTCTATATTTTAAAACAAATTTAAGAGCATCAATCTGAAGAAACAGAAGTTAGTTAATTTTACGTGGAAATTAGCTTACAGTTCTTGAACTGCTTACCGAGTTCCTGGTTTTGCTTTATCATTATCAACAAAGTATGACCATCCTTATTGTACATTTAATATGAGCACTCATCAGAGTTTTAGGTTTTTCAAACCCTGCACAGGACATAGCAAATCAGGTGATGAGGGCACAGTAACTCCCATTTGAATTAGTTGCTGATGAGCAAAAAGATTATGCTGAAGACCAATGGTTTTAAAAACAAAGCAATCCACTGAGCATATTGCTAACCTGGATAAAATGTCTGACTGTGCTATTCTGGATCGGAGGTTCTCATTGGACGCTACGAATGTAGTGAGTTTAGTCGCTGCTTTTTTACTTTCTCATGAATGCGTCTCGTCAACAGAGTTAAGATTCTCATTGTTTGGCTCTGATTAAGAGTCCATTTGGTTTGGGCAACCTCATTATAGAAATATATAAACACCCCAGAGTACAGTTATGCCTGCTTAGTGTATAAAACCTTTATGGTGCTCTGGTAGCAGAAAGACAATATGGGAAGTTTATTTATAGTTAGTTAAAACAGAAAACAACATGAGAATTCATACAGACTGGACTGTGTTGGCTTTTTTTCGATCGATTCAAACCCACAACTTGCAAGGCCTGGTTTCTGTCAGCAAACACAAAGACGGTTAGATTTGACAAACACACATAGACAAATACACGATGGATCCCACCCCATGTAGTATTTTACTGAGCAATCACTAAAGCACCATTAAATCAGAAGTGACTGCCAATAAAGGGAGGAAATTGCGGGCAGGGATTACAATGTTTGCATGATAAGGGGTACGTGTCTGTAGGGGGGTTGTAATCTGAGGGAAGCACAAGATTTATGTAGCATTTACTGTGGAGCAAGTCGTAAAGTGTAATTACAAAGGGGGTGTCTACACACCACAGAGCCGCAGCCCAGCAGGCAGACTGGCAGGAAGGCAAGGAGACAAGTAATCAAGGCCTATTTATCCATGCTGTCTCTCAACTTGTCTCTTTCCCCATCTCCCTCTCTTCACGGCTCCAGACCCATAAATCAGCTGTAACAAGTCCGAGTTCCAGCCTGACAACAACTCAGCCTTCTGGCATAAGGAGCTTCATGAAAACTATTCTGCTTGAAGGATGAATTACTGAGGGACATTTCTGAAATCACATGAAGGAGGAAACATCCAAATGACCAAACTTTGAGCATGCCTTATCATCTTCCATGTCACTGTTCGGTAGTTTTCTAGGTTCAGAGTTTTGGAAAATTTGCATCTTTTACCCATTGTATAAACTTAATAACTTCACAATGATTTTATGGGAATTATCAACTGATGGTCAAGCTTTACATATGGAACCAAAAAAACTGAAAGCAGGAAAAAGGGATGGATTGCTTGACCAACAGATAAAAGGGTGAATGTATGAATAAAAGCACAGATGGATGAAAAAATAAGTTATTTTTTCTTTTCAGACTATCTTCCTTCCCTTTATTCTAGTAGTTTTCTATTACTGTTGTGAAAAGTCATTTTTGTTTCGACCTCTTGGTTCCAATGCTCTGCAGTGCTCCTGAGGCAGAAGATCACAAAGGAAGGAACTTATTAGAAGGTGTTATTCAATAAAACAAGTCCCCATCTAGTTTTAACCCAAAGATAGAAATAAGTGTCCATTCTTTATTTATACATAATCAAATCTCTCTAAAGCCCTAGAGAAGGAGTGGACAGCCTCTAGGAAACATGTTTTTTCCCCCACCAAATCTGTTCGTTTTCAGTTAACTGAACTGAAGCTTAAAAAGCAGCTGCATTATATTTGCATTGATATTGGGTCAGAGTTAGCTATTTATATGAATAAAAGCCTGAATGACACGCACTAACTTTACAGATGCTGGGAGGCTTTAATGACTGATCCCAGTGGCTCCATTGGAATGATATTGATAACTGAGTAAGTGATTTAAATCCTGACGGTGCTAGATAGAGGAAACACCAGTGTGGGAGTCATAGTTAGTTAATTGTCATGCACATAGAAACAGTCCACAAGAGGACTCCAGAAGGGCCAAACGGGAGGGGAATCCAGGATCCAGGCAAGAGAATCGTTAACAGGAGTTACACTGACTGGGCAGAGGTTTCCAATGGGAAAGAGGCAGGAGGATGATCTAAGGTCCAAGCTTGGGTGATACACACTCATCAGTACTATCCTGACAGGGGCTGAGGCAGACTCGACCAAGAGGCAGAGCAAGAGGTTGATGTCCTGAAATCAGAAGCCAACAAGATTATTCCAACAGGGGATAGGAAGAGAGAAGAAAAAAGGAATGAAGACAGGTTGATATTCAGAGGTAAGCAGGAAGCAGAGAGTGACATCATGGGACTGGACATAGCAGCTTCTCAGGCTGGAACAGATAAGAATCACCACATTACAAGCAAATAGTAATTCTAAAATTACTGATACACCTAAAATGACCTTCATTAAATCCAGGATTTTATTCCTGCTTCAAAACAGTCATCCCTCAAATGGCACTAAAACTATCTGAAAAAAGCATAGATTTTAGTTATAAACCAAATTTTGTTTCTCAATATACTTTATTAGAAAACGGCATATCTACAATTCTTTTTTTGAATTAGTAATGACAAATCTTGAAAAACTTTATTGCAGTATTATGCTTCTTATACCAGGTTTTTGTAAGTTTCCACATGGTATTTTAAAGGTTTATCTTGGTTATGAACGCAAAGTGTTTGAAATTGGTAGGCCTCTTTGCCATCAAGTTCTTATTTTGAGATTTTTACAGATTCTGCATTAGACTCTGGCCCGGTCACCTGAAAATCAAAAGAATTAATGCTCAATTTGAAATATAGCTGTAATGAATATCAGTGATGTCTGAATAATTTTAGGGTGAAATCAATCAAGTCTACAATTGCAACATTGCTTTCCTACTGGGTACCCAATAGTGGAGGTCCCTTTTGGTCGTCCATAGGTGATTGTTTTAAGAGTTTTCCCTTTTGGTTCAAATAAATCGTAATTTAATTTGGCTGAAATAACAGGTGAGTAACTTTTGGATCTGTCTGGAGATGCATGTACTTAACTGCAAAATTGACAAATTCTTCATTTAAATAGGCTCGCCTGCACAATTTTTGCAACTTTTATAAAATTTGCCAGGAATCATTGTCCATCAATCACCTAATAAATGCAAAAGCACTCTGGCACTCCTTATTTGGGACCTTAGTAGGTCAGGCATCAAATAACAAATTTTAGGATAAAAATTAAGCTCTAACCTCTTCTATGTCATCTATCTGCTTATTCTAAGGACCTGGGTACATGAATAGATCAGAGGGGTCATTCCTAGGTCAGTGTCATTTCAAGGACTTGTCAAGCCTGCTTTTCCTCTTTTCTCCCTTCATCCTCCACATCCTCATCCAAACATAATTTTTTTGTCTTGTGGCTCCGTCAGTCTCTACCAGGCTATCAGCAGCTGTTTTTCCTCTGTTTGCTGTCGGTCCTGCTGTTCAGTAATGTCACAACTGCCAGCAAGCTCTGTGAATAAGAGCTTTCAGCACATGAGCATACAGGTAATGAGCGAGTCACAATTAACCTGGTGTTTGTCTTGTCACAGGATCTCAGCACTATATATACACAAACAAACACACACACAGACCCATTCTTGTCTCACTATCTTTGCGGGGCCATTCTATTGACTTCCATTAATTTTTACAGCCCAACCATGACCCTAACCCTAACCATTATAGAATTATAAGTTTTAGAATAAAAAAAAAAAAAAAAAAAAACGGAAAGAGGCTCTTTATTCTTTCAATTTATCTACAGTGTGCAATTTTCATCTGGGACAGGCTGCAGAGTATTATTTGCTCTGCAGAGAAGATTACTGACTGCAATGTTCCTTCTCTTCAGGAACTGTATGCCTGCTGGATTCTTTACAGGTGGTGTAGAATCTGTACATCAATACATCAGATGGTTTCTGATATTACAAAATTCAGGTTGTACTTTTGAATACATAAGTATTTTCAAAGGTGAGTACTTCAATACTTTAACTTGAGTAGATGTTTGACCAACTAACTTTTACTTGTACTTGAGTAAGATTTGACCAATATTATCACTACATTTATTGAAGGATTACTGATGAGTATTTTGTCCACCACTGACTACTACCTGAACTTAAGGCAGCCCTTTTGTTTCCTGTCTTTCATTACTGGATGATTTGAGTAATTCTGTGTGTCTGGCTATTGTTGTCACAGTTTCTGAAATCAGGAAGTCAAGAGGTAGTGGCATTGTGCATTGAGGCCGGAGCTGAAGCCTCCCACCTTGGAAACAAATCACAAATTGTTGCTGGCTCGAGGCTGCTGTCAATTCAATTCAGTTTATTTATATAGCGCCAAATTCACAACATATGTCATCTCAAGGCACTTTACAGTTCAACCAGATCATACAGTCAAATTGATACAAAGTTTTCTATCTAAGGAAAACCAGTTGATTGCATTGACTCATTGACTCAAATACAATCCCTCACACTAAGCATGCTTGTAGCGACAGTGGAGAGGAAAAACTCCCTTTTAACAGGAAGAAACCTCCAGCAGAACCAGGCTCAGTGTGAGCGGCCATCTGCCAAGGCCGACTGGGGTTCAAGGAGACAGAAGCAGAGATACAAAAAGCAGCTGTAAAAGGCGGCCCCGTCCAGGAAACACACAGCCAGGCAGACGAGCTCCAAGGCAGCTCCCATGCCAGAGGATGAAGAGAGCACATCCACCCAGCCACGGCCAGAGAAACAGGACCACACTGGAAGACAGGCCGATCTCCAACATCTACAAACAAGGGTGTTGATGGAAGCAGCACAGCTGATGTTTCTTTCCTGGATGACATCACAGCCAAATAGGAACAGACGAGGCAAAGCTACTCTGAGGAAAAGCAGAGAGAGCAGAAGGTTAGAGATTGAACAAACAGATTCTGCAGAATAGGAGAACAGAGAGAGAATGAAGCAGAATGATGAAATGGGGGTCCCTATGTCCTCCAAAAGTCTAAGCCTATAGCAGCATAACTTTAAAGACAGCTCAGGATAACCTGAGCCACCCTAACTATAAGCTGTCAATCAGGACCATACGATCTGGTCACAAAGCTTTTAATATATATATCTATATCTATATCTATATCTATATATATATATATATATATATATATATATATCTATATCTATATCTATATATATATATATATATATCTATATCTATATCTATATATATATATATATATATATATATATATATATATATATATATATATATATATATAGAGAGAGAGAGAGAGAGAGAGAGAGAGAGATGCTTGCCTGTAAGAACAACCATGTGATGAAATACCCACCAGAGAGAGAGAGAGAGTGAGAGAGAGAGATGCTTGCTTGTAAGAACAACCATGTGATGAAATACCCACCATGGAAAAGATGCCTGGAGGTTAATATCATGGAAACACAGAGAGAAGTGAATCAATTGACAGAGGCCCTAAAGGTGCAATGAAAAAGCAAGTACCCATGAGGTACAGCCAGATGCCCATTTCAGCGGCACTGGAAACTGTCAAACAAAGGCTCCAAGCCTTGGCCAGCTGCCTAAAGAGGTAGACGAGAGACAATGAAGCCAGACGGGTAAACCGGCTGTTTGCAACTCAACCAGTGAAAGTGTGCGCAGTGGCAGGGTAGCAATAGTAGAACAGCCCCACCAAGGCTTAAAACTGAACAGTATTGGAAAGGCATACGGGAGAAGAAGGCAGCAAACAACAGTGATGTACAGTAGTTGGTGGATCTGAGAGTGGACCTTAAACTCCTTGAACAGACTTCAGTCACCATCACAGTGGCAGACATCCAAGAAAGAGTCTCAGATATAAAAAACTGAACCACCAGGCCCCGACATGATACACGCCTACTGGCTTATGGCACTCCATGAACATCTGGCAGCACAAATGAACCAGCAGCTGAGAGATGGGAACCACCCTGAATGGCTATCCGAAGGGCACACAATCCTGATGCTGAAGGATCCTTCAAAGGGTACAGTCCCATCCATCTATCAGCCAATAATCAGATTCTCCACAACGTGGAAGGTCATGCCTGGGATCATAGCAGCTGAGATAAGCAGGCACATGGATCAATACATGAGCACAGTTAAGAGGGGAATATGTAGACATACCAGAGGTGCCAAACACTAGCTCCTGGTAGACAGAACAGTCGCTTGAGACTGAAGAACCCAAAACACTAACCTGAGCACTGCGTGGATTGATTACAAGAAAGCCTATGACTCAATGCATCATTGAATGCTTGGAGCTATACAACATTAACAGGACTCTAAGAGCCTTCATTGCAAACTCAGTGAGTTTGCAATGAAGGCCTTTGAGGCCAATGGCCTGGCACCACTGCTGTTTTGCATAGGTCTGAAGCCCCTCAGCCAAATAATTACCAAGACTGGCTACGAATACCGACTTAAGAACAGGGCCACCATCACTCATCTCTTTTACATGGATGACATCAAGCTGTAGAATAAGAATTAGCGAGACATTGACTCACTGATCCATACCACCCGGATCTACAGCACAGACATCGGGATGTCATTCAGAGTAGAGAAGTGTGGTTGGATGGTGACTAAGAGAGGGAAGGTAGTCTACACAGAGGGGGTCTCACTTCCAGAAGGAACAATTGCAGACATTGAGGACAGTTAAAAGTACCTCAGAATCCGACAAGCAAATGGCAATGAGTACGGCAGGTCCTGAGAAGGCAGCTCAATGGCAAGAATAAGTCTTGATCAATAAAAAGCTGCACTCTACCAGTAATCAGACACCCTGCAGGGATAATAAGCTGGCCAAAGGATGAAATACAAGACCCAGATGTTAAGACACAAAAGCTTCTAACCATGCACGGAGGGTACCACCCAAATTCAGCACCCTGAGATTGTAAGCTAGCCATGTGTCATGAAACGAGGACAGATGGACCCAGTATTCAAGGAGAGACAGCCAGTAGGAAAGTTCCAAAAGTTTTATTAAATTAACAAAAACTATAGTGGAGCTGTGGCTCGCGGACACTGCAGGATGGGGAGCGGGGCATCGCCCAATCTCAGTCCCTCTAAGGGAGAGACACAGGTAAGTGACCATGATCATCTGACTGAAGATGATGTTCTCAGTGGGTCACTTACCTGGTTTAGCAGTTCAGTCCATACCCCTTGAGAGGGGTGCAATCCAGCCGATGGGCTGAAAGCTGACCCGCCTCGCGTCACCCAGAGTGTCCCCAGTGCTGCAGCTCCGGAGGAGTTGCAGGAAGCCGATCCTGATCAGGGATTCATTTAAGGCAGGAACAGACAGAACAGGTTGCAGATTAGGCAGGAACAGAACTGGTAGCAGGATCCAGGCTTCCAGGCTATAACAGAGCTCCGGGACAGGTTCAGAGTCTGACAGAGTTCTAAGGCATGACCAGGAGCAGACAGGATCAGGTGCAGATGAGCAGGCTTTGTGGAAGAGGGTAGCCGAGACAGGACTTGGAACCAGAACTTGAAGCAGGTCTTTAAACTGGTCTTCCTGGAGCCAGGCTTACTGAGATAAAAATTGAACCTCCCCACATAAAGAACCAAAAACCCAGAGGACTCAGCGGGGGAGGAACAGTGGACGATCAGGAGACAAGACAAACACAAAAACCCTCTTTCCACTGGCCTCCAGGATCCAGGACATGAACCATGAAATCAAAAACTGAACGGTCTAACAAAAAGACAAGTAATGATCTGGCACTGAATGCTCAGGCTGAACTGAATATAACCAAGAGGAAACAGGTGAGAGGAATATATTATAATTGAGGCAGGGAGGGAAAACGACAGGTGAAAGGAATGACTAATAAAGGGAGAGCTAACAGGCCAGATCATGACACCATGAGGAAGGAGGGCGAGGACTAGTGAGCGCAAGAGCCACTATTCAGGATGAAACATCTAAGATTCATAAGTACATCAAGGACAAGGCTCCAACGAATGACGTGCTCAGGGAATGTCTCAGAAAATGGGGAAAAGAGGATGAGTTGCAGTACTTCCTGTGTAGGGAGGAGCCCCTACACAGGATGTACTGTTAAAACATAACCAGAGTGTTGGATATCAGGAAATCCTATCAATGGCTAGACAAAGCCAGACTGATGGACGGCACAGAAGCACTCATCATGGCTGCACAGGAGCAGGCCCTGAGCACCAAAGCAATAGAGGCCCAGATCTACCACACCAGACAGACCCCAGGTGCAGACTGTGCAAACAGGCCCCAGACAATCCAGCTGTCACACTTCAGGCACAGATTGACACTAAGAATGAGCAGTGGGCAAAGCTTGGTGGGTTTATTTTTGGACAGTCCAGGTAATCTTGGTCAGACAAGCAGAGGGTTAAAGCCAGGGAATCCGAGGTTGGGGGTTCAAGTTGAAACAGGCAGCAAACTGGACAAAGAGAAGATCCAAACAAGCAGGTTAGATCTTGCTAGACTTGGTCTATCTATTAAAATGGTGTGAATGTGTTACCACTGGTGGTAGACAACAATCTGACACCATGCAGGTGGATGATCCTTCCTTAAATGGCTGCAAATGCTGATTAGGGGGATGAATCCTAGGTGTGTCGGTCACAGCAGAGGAGCTAGTGGGACAACAGCACATAACTGCAGGGTGTAAGATACTTACAGGGAAAGCTTACATGGAGCACCATAACCAAGTGTGTGGAGTAGTGTACAGGAATATCTTTGGAGAGTATGGGTTGGAAACCCCAAGGTCAAAGTGGGAAACACCTCATAACCGAGCCACGATCCTGTGGGACTTCCAGATACAGGCAGACCGCAGCCTGATAAACCAGACTAAATGTGAGATTAAATGTGCCATTTAGTCTGGCCCCAATGAATGAGACATCAGAAGATTGTTGATGAGAACAACCCATTGTTTTTCAAACCATGTTTGTACCTATCGGCCAACACTCTGACCAATGAGCGCAACTGAGTGTGATGTAGTAAGAACGCCAGAAAGCTGGTGGGGGAGTGTAAACAAACAGAAAAAACGGCGAATACGTCCTTAAAAATTAATGAAAACCCAAAATCGAATCCTTCCAAAACTGATTCCAAAGCTGAGTCAAATGAGAACTGTTCAATAGTTGCTCGCTTTAAATCCAGAAATTCAAAACACATCTCTATGTTGTGTTTGGCCTGCCAGTTCTAAGGCCTGGGGCATTGATTGAGGCTAGACCACTCGCAGGCAAAAATTATTTTGGCCGCTGGCGGGTGGGGCCGGTTTCTTTCTTGTTTCTTCCGGCAAGGCGGACCGAACAATAATGGAAAACCAACCGGACATTGTGGTGGTGGACAAAAAGCATAGGAAAGTTGACGGCAACATAAGGAAAATGGAACATGAGAACCTAGAGAAATACCAGGAGCTCAGAGAAGAGCTGGAGAATACCTGGCAAGTCAAGGTATCAGTGGTGCCGGTGGTCATTGGGGCACTCGGGGCAGTGATCCCCAAGCAAACTTGAAGAGTGATTACAGCAGATCCCTGGAAATGCATTAGACATCTCGGTCCTGAACAGGAACAGCAAAGATACTGTGCTGAACCCTCAAGCTCCAAGACCTCTGGTAGAGGACCCAAGCTTGGAGGGAAAAAGGGAGACCGCCCACGGTGGGTGCATTTAGCACATGTATATATTTCTAATTTCTTGTCATATTGTTGTTGTATATTTTTTTTTGTAAAAAGATGCAGTATTTTTTTTTCTGTTCTAATATGATCCCTATAAAACTAGAATTTTTCCATTCCAAATGCATTTTTGGAAAAAATTTGATTATCATATTCCCAAATTAATTAATTTCAACTGTATGGTGGGTCATTGGTGAGTAGGTTCTAATAACAAAATTGCAAATTCCTCATACATGCAAAAACACTTATAAAAATATTTAATAAAATGACTAGACTCTATCTGTACTTTGTGTCTAGTTGTTATCTTTATTTTTGTTCATTTGTGTTTTTGAGGCCTTTATTAATGTCCTCAAGGAAGTAGAAACAGTGCTCATTTCAGTTAATTTGCTATTCTGTATCTATCTATATTCTGTATCAAAGTCATTTTTGCTACAGGATAGACATCTACTTGGCCGAAAAAAAAAAAAAAAACAGTTCCAGGCTACTTGCCTGTTTGCTATGTCTGGACTAAATGTAGGTGTTGGAACGGAGGAGACATGTGCAGCAACAGCAGAAGCAAGAGGAGGTAGAGGAGTAGGGTTGGTTTGTCATAGGAATCATCAGTAACTGTCACCACAGTGCTGCAGGCTTAATTAACTAGCTTGCTCGTTAGCATTGCTCCCCCCTTTTCTATCCTTTTCTCTCAACTCTCTGGCTGCTCCAAAAAGAAAGAGCTGATTATTCTGTGCTCCACTCGTGGCCAATTACAGGCTCCAAATGGAACAACATTAATCAAATCTTTAGTATGGTGGCAAACTTCGAGGTATCAGATTGCAGAGGGGCGCAAAACTAATATGTCACTGTCACTGGCAGTAGCGCAGGCATTTAGCAGCTAACATTAAGGAGGCGCTATTGCACCCGTGTAATAGGGAGGCTGATCTGGAGAGCATTAGCATAACATGGCAGCAGAAAAGCAAAGTCTGTCCTCAAACCCTGCTCATTTTTTATCCACCCCACCCTTATTGCCCCAAACTCCTTTTTCATCTGCATTCAGACAGGAGGGAAGAAAGATAAATTAGGAGAAGTAGGGTGTAAAGTGAATGAATAGAGAAAAGGAAACATGGAGGGGTAATGGGAGGTGAACAGTAGGAAATGGAGGGGAAAGTGAAAGAGAATGATAATAGGTTTTACATCCAGTTGGAATGAGGAGAGCAATGGAAGATACATTTATCTAAAAAAGAATATGCAGAGGTTGAAGGATGATGAAATTTAAATTTTATTGAAGGCCTGCCCTAACTGGGGTCCATGAGCCATCTATGTTCAGAAGAATAATTGTGTCCTGCCTAAAATCATAATTTACATATGATACAAATTTTGTCCACCCAAGTGGTTTAATGTAGGGAACAAAAAGACAATTTTTACTGTCAGAATTTCAAGAATTGGAGGCTTGTCTGCTTGTGCACAACACAATCCTTAAACTTTCCTAAAAGTGTAACTATAGTGTAAATATATAAAAGAGATTAAATTCAAACTACTTTTGTGTGTTTGGTAATAAAAATAATAATTTTATGGCCCATGAGTGCTGAGAGTATTAGAGAGTACAGCAGAACCAGAGCTACAGCCACAAACCGTTGGGATCATGACCCAGCAAACTCTGTCTTGCCATCTCACTAGCTTCCCAGGACTGAGCCCAACCATCAAGCCACAGTGTGAGCCAGCCAGAGGACACCATTGTATAATGGCCTCATTAGGACAAATGATTAAAGCCCGACTGAAATGTGCTAAATGCCTGTGTCACTGAAGTGGCCTTTAAACACGCATAAATAAACAAGAGTTATGCTGAAGGTTTGGGTGTGCACCCAGGCAGCATAATAAATTACAGGGTAATGATATTAAAAGCACAGAGTCGTTAAGATGCCAAGCAAGGATGCCATAAATCCAGACGCGGGCTCCCACTGGCTGTCCCCAAGCCGAGTAATTAAAGCAGATTTATGAGGCACATTACATCAGTGCTAGATAGTTCATATATCGGCTCCCTTTATTGGACAGCCTGACAGGCGCCAAAAAATATTGTTTTGAGTTCCTGGCCCCTTGCAGCTGAGAGGCCTCACCCAGCACTCCGTCTTTTGTTGTCAGTCCTTGCGTGGCCCTGATGGATGGAGCGGTCCACTCCTAAGTTGCTTCTCTCACTTCTTCAACTCCCCCCCACCTTCCTCAATGGGAGACTTTTGACAGTACCGAATAGCTTTATCGTCACTTGGCAGCTTTTTTCACACCCTCCCTGTCCTCCTCAGTGAGGGTAGACAAAGAGCACAGACACAAGTGAGATGGACAGCACAAGGGAGAGAATAAGACTGAACAAAAGATTGAAAAGGGAAGTAAGAAAACTCCATACAGAAGGGAAAATAATGGTATTCTTGTTTTTCATTCTAAATATATTTTAAAAGGTTGCAAAGATACATTCTACTGACAAAAAGACGGACTAATGTCATGTTATGAGTCTCAGGGCATATCTTTTAAACTTCTGTACAACTGTTCTGCATAGTGCAGCTTTGTATGAAGTTTTTCTCTATTCCTTTTATGGTTTTCCCTTTTGTACTTTTAGTTTTGAGTTTTCAGTTATCTAAGCCATTCTGTTTTGGTGATCTTTGGTTTATTTTCCATTTTGTGTTATATTTAAGCAGTGCTTTATTTTTTAAAGTGAAAGGAAAGCGTGTTTAAAATATGATTATTCTGTGCAGTCCCTCTCAGTCATTACTTTGTAGAACCAATTTTCTCTGTGTTTCCATTTTTTTCTATAAATCCCTGATTCAACTAACCAAAATGGATGACATAGAGACCATTTCTTATCATTCTGTTTCATACTATTTGTATTATACCATTATGCAATATTGTTGATTCAACCCATGATTTTATGTTCTCTGCTTTTTCTCATTATAGAAGCTTTAGCTGGCCGAATTCTGTTTGTATGTGACACCATCCTGAAAAGAAATATTCGCTAGGTTGATGCCATCAACAGGTTTGTTTATAGATATTAGGGTTGGGCCTGTTGTTCTCAGTGTTTTGTTTTGTTTCTCCCCTGACAAGGGTCGTGGTGGGGCCGGCGCAAATCTTCGACAGTCTACAGGTGAGAGGTGGGGAACACCCTGGACAGATCGCCAGCCTGTCCCAGGGCAACAGAGACACACAAACACACAAAAGTTCTGTATGCAGTTCTGTACTGGGGGATAATTTCTTACTGGAAGGCATTGGGTCTTTTGCAGCTTCTGAAAGGTTTTCTTTCAGCATTGCCTTATATTGAGTACTATCCACCTTTCCAACAGCTATGACCAGTTTAACAATTTCACATACAGAACCTCTAACAGTTTTCTTCAAAGTGTTGATGACACGATATTCAAATGTTCTAGTATTTCTTGTGGACCAAAACGTTACTACTGATAATCAATTCAACAATTGCAAACATGCCTGCATGAAATAGTTTTTATCAAAAAACTGCTGTCACTCTAAGAACTGTAGTGCCGCTTAGTGACTGAGGAAGAATGCGGGAGTGATGTATGCTGGGGAACGAGTGGTTGTCTTTGTGTTGTGCCACAGCTTTATGCTTCAACCCCATAAGGATAGCATATTTTTTCATTTCCCTTGGCAGCGGGGCAGAGGTGAAACTCTGCCGGCATCTGTGAGTAAAGTTTTCCACTGAAATCTGCAGGGCTTTGCCTTGTTGGGAGGAACGCAACCAAGATCGGCTGACTCCACAGACAACGCTTTGGAGTGAAATATAAGCTGTGCTGCTTCCATCAACACCCTTGTTTATAGATGTTGTAGATCGGCCTGTTTTCCAGTGTAGTCCTGTTTCTCTGACTGTGTCTGGCTGGATGTGCTCTCTTCATCCTCTGACCTGGGAGTTTGCTCGGAGCTCGTCTGCCTGGCTGTATGTTTCCTGGACAGGGACACCTTTTACAGCTGCTTTTTGTATCTTTGCTTCTGTCTCCTTGAACCCCAGTCAGCCTCGGCAGATGGCCGCTCACACTGACCCTGGTTCTGCTGGAGTTTTCTTCCTGTTAAAAGGGAGTTTTTCCTCTCCACTGTCGCTACAAGCATGCTTAGTGTGAGGGATTGCATTCAAGTCAATGAGTCGATGCAATCAACTGGTTTTCATTAGATAGAAAACTTTTAATCAATTCCACTGTATGATCTGGTGAACTGTAAAGTGCCTTGAGATGACATGCGTTGTGAATTGGTGCTATATAAATAAACTGAATTAAATTGAATTCTGCCCAGTGTGTGTTTGTATTTGCAGGAGACAGAGGTGAGAGAGGAGCGGATCACCACTGCTTTATGGATTCTGGTGCTGCACTTCCAGCCTTTTAAGGGTCTTTTAAGGTGGAATTAAGAACACAATTCTCCTAGACTAGTGGTGTCTGTTTTAGTAGTTTTACTTAGTTCTTATTCTTTTAAGAAAACATTTTATTGTATTTTTAGCTTACTTTTAAGAAGCTATTTAAGGAAAATAAAAACTCTGCATTCAAACCTGATCTGTTCCCTGGGTTCTGATTCACTAGCTCCCTCTAATTGTTAAAGGACCTATTGGTGCACCAAGGTACCAACGTGGTGGCGACATATACATTGCACAAGTTATTGCCATGGTATTTTCGCATCATAGAGTCTGGTTGCAGCAGGGATGAATGACCTGCGGTAGCGGTCCTTTTTACAAACAGGATGCTAAGCTCCTTTACAGTCTGCTGCAGAGGGTGGAAGGTGTTGTCCATGATAGATGTAAGCTTGGACAGCACCTCCTCCCAGCCACTTCCTCCACTGAGTCCAAAGCGCAGCCTAGGACAGAAGCAGCCCTTCTCACTAGTTTGTTCAGTCTCTTTCTGTCACTGCACTGCCCAGCAGACAACAGTGTAGAGGACGGCTGATGCCACCACAGAGTCATAAGCCCCATTTAGACTACCCTCGGAAAACCAAACTGTGCCGAGTTCTGACAGAGCTTTGATCAGTCAACCTTGATGAGCTTGGTTCCTTATGACCGATTACACACCACGCTAGCACGGTTCCCTGCCTCCTAGTGGACATCTGTACTACTGCTCTCTAGAGGTAAACAAGTAAACCAACATGGCGGCACCTGTAACATTCAGGAAGTTATGTTTTGTCATTGAGAGATTTCATTATTTGCTGAGAGCCAGTTGAGGCCAGTTGAAAAAGACAGCCTTTGGTGAATTTACTTGACAGAGTCGGCTTTTGGGAAGTGGATACAACAAACAATAGTCTAATCATGGCTTACAGATGCAGGAAACAACAACAAGCTTTAAGGTTCATCACACTGCTAAGCAGAATCATCACTGGAAATCGTGTGGCAAGGTAGGGAAGCCTTACTTTTTGAATGTCTGAAATTTTATGAGTACATAGGGTTATCAACTGTTGCTTTCATAAGTTATTCGGCTTTATTAAAGTCTCCCTTATTTTTGTTGTGCCTACATCAGTCTGAAAGATAGAGCGGAACAAACACTAGACGGACATTAAACCCTCAGCAATGGATTGAAAACTTCAGTAATAATTGCAAAAAAGAAAACAGATTTATCCCATTTTTATATGGAAGGCTATTGTGTTGTTTAAGTTATTAGTACTTCAACTGAAATGCCCATATTTTTCCCAGAAAGCAATGACATTAATGACACCCTAATTGTTTATAATTGCTATCCGAGTTAATAATGTGAGAAATGAATCATGTATAATAACTGTAACAATAATATTGTGAATTTTTTTAATTTTTTTATAATGAGCTACAGACCCTTCCAATGGCATTACAAATTACAAAGGTCTTATAGCTCCAAGGCAGAAATGAGGATGCAACAGCCTATTCCTTTGGAGTAGAAAGCTGGTGCTGTATTGTAGTGTCTTGGAACCACATCAGAGTATTCGACCATTGCTCATCTTTTTGGAATATCCAGAGCCTCACTTTGCATCTTTGTCAAGGATGTTTGTGAGCAATAAGCATTCATCTGACACCAGAGTTTGTGAAGCTACCACTGATATAAAGGCTACAAATATTATGGAGTCATTTAAAGACAAATGGGGATACCCTGCTTTCATAGGTGCTATTGATGGCTCACACATACCCATTGTCACCTCAGAGGAGAGCCAAGTTGATTATTTTAATAGAAAGGGCTGGTTAAGTATAAATATGCAAGCACATATGGACGACAGGTACATATTTAGAGATCTCTGTACTGGATGGGTTCAGGGTTCGATTCCCGGCCCAGGGTCTTTCTGCATGGAGTTTGCATGTTCTCCCTGAGCATGCATGGGTTCTCTTCGGGTACTTCGGGTACTCCGGCTTCCTCCCACAGTCCAAAAACATTGGACTGTTAGGTTAATTGACTTCTCTAAATTCTCCTTAGGTGTGAGTGGGTGCATGAATGGTTGTTTGTCCTGTGTGTCTCTGTGTTGCCCTGCGATGGACTGCGACCTGTCCAGGGTGTTCCCCGCCTCTCGCCCATTGACTGCTGGAGATAGGTACCAGCACCCCTCGCGAACCCAATTGGGACAAGCGTGTCAGATAATGGATGGATGGATGGATGTACTGGATGGCCACAAAGCAAACATGATGCTTGTGTTTTAGTTAACTCCCATCTATATCAGCTTTGGGAAAATGGTGTGTTTCCCCATCTTCAAACAGAAATTGATGGTGTGATGGTACCTCCCCTTATACTTGGTGATCCAGCATACCCTCTCTTACCCTGGCTGATAAAGCCTTATCGAGAAAATGCTTGGGCTACTGTGCTGGTTGCTGAGACATCATTGGAACATCATTTGCATCTGCCACATCTCATGTTCCTGTTCCTGGTTTCTCATTCTCTTTTTAGACTGTTAAAATAAAAATCACATTTACGTCCTGCTTATCTTTTATAATATCCATCAGATTTTCTCGATGGCGTTGGGTTGACTCCTGTTGTTGTTGATATGCTGCCAGCCAGTGGTCATCAGACTGTCTTTAAGCTCTGTAGAATGCCTCTATTTTTCAATCTAGGGCTTTTACCATTTTGTCCTTCTTGGGTCTAAGAACTTTTACTTCAGGAGTCCTAGCAGCAGGAACTTCAGCATTGTGACTTACCCATGGCTCCTCAGAAATAAAATTAGCAATTGACTTATTCGAAGATTGTTCGTCTAGAATTATGGACCATCATTCCATATAGTTTTTTTCATTTCTGGAATGAAAAAGCAATAAAAATTGAAAACTATTTAATTCAAAATACATGCTCGCTCTTGCTTGTGTAAAAGTAGAGCTGCTTCCTGTAATCCTGTATTAGTGAAAGTATGATAAATGTTTCAATTTAATAGAGAAACATAATAAAAATAATTAATTTGATGCACTTATAATGTCAGCAGATTAGGGATTTTAACACAGATAGTGATAAAAAAAAAGTTACTGAAGCATAAACGTGGAAAATGTGGAAATGGATAAATGGTTTAGAGCTTACTCACCATTCTGTGTGTTGCAGAGGTTCTCATACTGGTCCTCATTTCCATGTTGTTGAATCATCATCATCTAAAATTGAAAATGAAAAGGTTTAAAATATAGACCACTCCTTAGTTGTCCAAAATCACCAGTCTGGATTTTGAGAAATAAGTTTTTTGCTAGCCTACTCATTATGATAAGTCAGCTAGTATTTATTTGTCAGGTGTTATATATAAATATGGGCGTTCAAAATAGATTTTTTAGTAGATAAGTAGACCATCATCACAGAGAAAAATGAATGATGCTGAGGTTCTGCATACCATTAACACTCAACAGTTATCTGGGTTACCAGGCTCGGACCGATCTCAGCACAGTTTCAAAAGGGTAGGGTAAATGGGGCTATAGAAGGTTTTAAGCAGGGGCCTGCTCACTCCAAAAGGACCTCAGGAGGTGGAGGCGGCTCTGGGCCTTCTTATACAGGGCGTCAGTGTTATAAGTCTAATCCAGTTCTAAATTGACGTCAACACTGTTGGGATCTGGAGTTTTGCCCACCTTCCTCCAGCAGATGGCGTCCTGGATCTCCTGGAGCTGAAGCCACCGCCACACCTGCGGCTGATCAGCTCATCAGAAGGAGCAGCATTTAAGCAGCGTCAGAACCTCTCTTCAGTGCCAGAGTGTTGCGTAGTTATGGTTAGCGAACCTGAGCCAACCAGCCTGCCTGATTCTCTGTCCCCCAGAAAATCTGATCTGACTCTAATCAGTTTTCTGTCTTCTCCTTCTTCTAGAAACATTCAGACCCAGACCTGGATCTCTGGAAGAGTCCCTCTGAAACCAGCCTGCCTGCCTGCTCTCAGTATCAGACCCTAAGAACCTTCTACTGAACCTGCGATCCAGAGGCTTCTAGGAAGAAGCTCTTTACCCCTCGAGTCTGAAGTAGAGAACTGATGCTGCAAAGCCATCTGACCACAGATCAAACTCCAGACCAACTTGGTTCCCCCTCTCAACCAAGTCAGTCCGAAAACTCAGAACCAGGTACAGAATCTAGCCTCTCCGTCAAACTTTAAGTCCCTGTCCATCTGGCTAACATAACTATCCGTCTCTGCAGATCTCCGTGTGTGACCAGTCCTCAGGCCTGTAGCCTCGTTCCAGTTACTTCTGCGTTTACTGACTTTAACTCTGAACAAACCATCTTCTTGTACAGCATCCAAAATAAACTGTTAAAACTTTCCCTGTTTCCTGGTAGTGTTCTGCATATGGGTTAGACACCTGAGCCCAGACATGACAGAACACTCTGGCCAACAAACTAACCCAGCAGTGCACCTCCGGAGGATGCTTGCCGCCAAGATCCAAGGACACGATTCAGCCCTCCGTGAGTTATCTAACCGTTTTGACCAACAAATGCAATCTTTCCAGGAGTTAGCCTGCTACGTGAGGGGAGCTAACGCGGAACCAGCTCTACTTCCGGTTCCGGAGCCAACCCCACCTCCATGGTCAGATCTGTATCCGTCACATCCTGAATTCCGCCCGTCACTTCCGGAGAAGAAGTTCTCCGGTATAGCAAGTAAATGCAAGGGGTTTTTATTCCAATGCCGACTTATTTTTGAACACTCACCTTCTAGTTTCCCAAATGATAATCGAAAGATCAGTTTTGTTCTCTCCCAGTTGACCGGAAGAGCTCTAGAGTGGGCGTAGTCTCGTTTTTCTCCTGAATCTAGTTTCAGGTGTACTTATGATCAGTTTTTAACGGAGTTTTCCCAGGTCTTTAATCTAGACGCTGACAAATCGATTGAGTCCAGAGCCCTACTTAGCATCAAGCAGGGAAATCAGACCGTTGCTGAGTTCTCCATTGACTTCTGCGTAAAAGCAGCTGCTTCCGGTTGGAACGAATGTGCCCTTAAGAGTGCATTTTTCAAGGCCTTAAATGAGGATATAAAGGATGAACTTGCCACTTTAGATGAACCAGCTACTCTGGAGAAGTTAATTAAATTAACCATTCGTTTGGATAACAGACTCAGAACCAGACCCAGGCATAGGAACCATGTTTTCACTCAGCCTGCCTCAGTTTCTCATCGTACTACTGCTTATTCCGTTTCTCCTGAGACGTTTCCAGATCTAGAGGCCAAGACCAGCCAGTAGTTGCTCCTACTCATGTGACTCGTGCTTTTCACCCCTCTACAGAAGCGTCAGAGATTGAACCCATGCAGCTTGGTCATACCAGACTCTCCAATGAAGAGAGACAGAGAAGGTACAAGGGGAACCTGTGCATGTACTGTGGTGAGTCTGGTCACTTTCTCGCCAATTGTCCGGCAAAATCAAAAGCCGGGGTCCGCCAGAGGATGTGAAGAGTTTGGCGGACCATCTGCAAACTGCAAAATCTCCTCACCTTTTGTTACCAGCTACCCTTTTTACCACAGATCAGACACTCACCCTCTCTGCCTTCATTGACTCAGGTTGTGAGAAAAATTTAATTGACTCGAATCTTGTCCAACAGCTCAACATAGAAACCATGCCTCTGAAGAAACCCATCAGCCATTGATGGGAAAAAATTACATCGAGTCACACATCAAACTCGACCTCTGGAACTCCTCATCTCTGGAAACCATAGGGAAACAATAACCTTTTTTGATTTTCCTTCTGCCTGTTCCTCTTTAGTCCTGGGCTTCGAGTGGCTGGAGCTGCATAACCCGCACATCAACTGGTCCAAACGTCACATTGAATCCTGGTCTGCATCTTGTCATGTCTCCTGTCTCCGAGCTGCAGTTCCTGCCAACCATTCACCAGCGAATCATGAGATTGTGGATCCTCCTGATTTATCTTCGGTCCCCATGGAATATCATTATCTGGCACCAGTCTTCAGCAAGGTCAGTGCTATGTCTCTTCCTCCTCATAGACCCTATGACTGTGCCATAGATCTATTACCTGGGGCTCCCCTTCCTGGCAGCCGCCTTTTTAACATCTCCAAAAAAGAGAGAGATACCATGGAAAAGTACATAAACGAGTCTCTGGCTGCTGGAATTATTCGGCCATCCTCATCCCCTCTTGGTGCAGGATTCTTTTTCGTGGGGAAGAAGGATGGTTCTCTCAGACCCTGTATTGACTACAGAGGCCTCAAACAAATCACAGTTAAAAACAAATACCCCTTGCCTCTGCTCGCATCGGCTTTCGAACCAGTTCAATGGGCAACTGTTTTTACTAAACTTGATCTAAGAAACGCCTACCATCTCCTCAGAATAAGGGAAGGAGACGAGTGGAAGACGGCTTTCAAGACCCCTATTGACCAATTCGAATATTTGGTCATGCCTTTTGGTCTCACTAATGCTCCAGCCTGTTTTCAAGCTCTAGTCAACGACGTCTTGAGAGATTTTCTCAATGTTTTCGTTTTTGTCTATATCGATGATATCCTGATTTATTCTAAAAATCTATCTGACCACAAGAAACACGTTCGCCTGGTTCTCCAAAGACTGCTAGAAAATAATCTTTTCGTCAAAGCTGAAAAATGTGAGTTTCACCAACCTTCTGTCACTTTTTTAGGGTTTGTGCTCGAGGGCGGGCAGGTTAAGCCATCTGAAGACAAGATAAAGGCAGTGCTGGATTGGCCAACCCCCAAAAACCGTAAGCAACTTCAGAGGTTTTTGGGATTTGCCAATTTCTACAGGCGATTCATCCGCAACTGCAGTCAAACAGCTCAACCCCTGACTTCTCTAACCTCTGTCAAAAGAACCTTCCACTGGTCAGCAGAAGCTGATGCAGCTTTCAATAAACTCAAGGCTCTCTTTTCCAGTGCACCGGTTCTCATTCAGCCGGATCCTTCTAAGCAATTTATCTTAGAGGTTGACGCCTCGGACTCAGGAGTAGGAGCTGTCCTATCACAACACTCACATTCTGATCACAAGACTCATCCATGTGCCTTTTTTGTCGTAGACTCTCCCCAGCAGAACAGAACTATGATGTCGGAGATCAAGAACTATTGGCTATCAAGTTAGCCCTGGAGGAGTGGCGACACTGGCTTGAGGGTGCAGAACATCCAGTGCTTGTGTGGACAGATCACAAGAACCTCACCTTCATCCAGTCCGTCAAAAGATCCAATCCACGTCAGTCTCGTTGGTCCCTCTTCTTTTCCAGATTCAACCTGATCATCTCCTATAGACCCGGATCCAAGAACGTCAAACCAGAATCTCTCTCACGCCTTTACTCTTCTGATAAACCCGATGAACCTGAACCTGTCCTGCCGGCCAGTTGCACCGTTGGGGCCGTTTCCTGGGAGATCTCTGACCTGATCACTCACGCCCAAGCATCTGAACCTGACCCAGGAAATGGACCACCAAACCGAATGTATGTACCCACCTCCGTAAGATCACGTTTAATTCACTGGATGCACTCTGACAAATTTTCAGCCCACCCAGGTATCAGCAGAACCATAGCCCTCATCACTCGCCGTTTCTGGTGGCCATCCCTACACAAGGACGTTAAGAATTACGTACTGGCATGTCCCATCTGCGCCAGAAATAAGACCTCACATCAGCCTCCCTCTGGTCTGCTTCAACCTCTGCCTGTTCCGTCTAGACCCTGGTCCCACATTGCAGTGGATTTCGCCACCGGCCTACCTACCTCCAAGGGTATGACAACCATACTCAGAGTCATCGACCGTTTTTCCAAAACTTGTCATCTCATTCCCCTCAGAAAACTCCCCACAGCTTTCCAGACAGCTCAACTTCTCATCAAGTACGTTTTTCGACTCCACGGTATACCTCAGGACATATTATCTGACAGAGGCCCCCAGTTCACAGCCCAGGTATGGAAGAATTTCTGCTCTGCATTAGACTCTAAATCATCTCTCACTTCAGGTTACCACCCCCAGTCAAATGGACAAACAGAACGCATGAACCAGGAACTCGAATCCACTCTCCATTGCCTCACATCCACCAACCCATCTGACTGGAGCCAATTTCTACCCTGGGTAGAGTATGCTCATAATTCACACATATCATCTGCAACCGGCCTGTCCCCTTTCCAAGTCTCCCTGGGTTACCAGCCACCTCTCTTCCCTGCTGATGAGGAAGATATCACTGTTCCGTCTGTACACCATCACATCCGCCGCATCCACAAGATCTGGAAAGACACCATCACAGCCCTGAACCAGACATCCGCACAAAATAAGAAATTCTCTGATCGTAAAAGACGCCCTGCTCCCATCTACACACCCGGACAACAGGTTTGGCTTTCCACCCGTGACATTCCACTTAAATCCATGTCCCACAAACTCTCCCCCAGGTTCATCGGTCCCTATAAAATCGCCTCCGTCATCAACCCATCTGCCGTCCGCCTGCACCTGCCACCTTCACTCCGCATCCATCCTACGTTCCATGTGTCACAGATCAAGCTAGTACTCACCAGTCCTCTGTGCACGCCATCCGACTCCCCTCCACCCGCCCGGGACATTGATGGCCATCCGGCTTTCACCGTCCGCCGGATCGTGGACTCCCGTCGTCGAGGTCGCGGTTGGCAGTACCTCGTCGATTGGGAGGGCTACGGTCCGGAGGACCGCACCTGGGTCCCGGGGTCCTTCATCCTGGACCCGTCGCTCATCGACGAGTATAAGGAGTCTCTGCCTTCCACTTCCTTTGGACCGCCAGGAGGCGGTCGTTGAGGGGGGGGTACTGTTGGGATCTGAAGTTTTGCCCACCTTCCTCCAGCAGATGGCGCCCTGGATCTCCTGGAGCTGAAGCCACCGCCACACCTGCGGCTGATCAGTTCATCAGAAGGAGCAGCATTTAAGCAGCGTCAGAACCTCTCTTCAGTGCCAGAGTGTTGTGTAGTTATGGTTAGCGAACCTGAGCCAACCAGCCTGCCTGATTCTCTGTCCCCCAGAAAATCTGATCTGACTCTAATCAGTTTTCTGTCTTCTCCTTCTTCTAGAAACATTCAGACCCAGACCTGGATCTCTGGAAGAGTCCCTCTGAAACCAGCCTGCCTGCCTGCTCTCAGTATCAGACCTGAAGAACCTTCTACTGAACCTGCGATCCAGAGGCTTCTAGGAAGAGGCTCTGTGCCCCTCGAGTCTGAAGTAGAGAACTGATGCTGCCAAGCCATCTGACCACAGATCAAACTCCAGACCAACTCGGTTCCCCCTCTCAACCAAGTCAGTCCGAAAACTCAGAACGAGGTACAGAATCTAGCCTCTCCGTCAAACTTTAAGTCCCTGTCCATCTGGCTAACATAACTATCCGTCTCTGCAGATCTCCATGTGTGACCAGTCCTCGGGCCTGTAGCCTCATTCCAGTTACTTCTGCGTTTACTGACTTTAACTCTGAACAAACCATCTTCTTGTACAGCATCCAAAATAAACTGTTAAAACTTTCCCTGTTTCCTGGTAGTGTTCTGCATGTGGGTTAGACACTTGAGCCCAGACATGACAAACACCCAGTTATTTGAAACTCTCCAGCACTTCTATGTCCTGCCCCTGGATATTTACTGTGGAGTGAGTAGGGGTCTTTTCCTGAAGTCGATCACCATTTCTTTGGTCTTACTGGTGTTAAGACACAGGTGATTATTCTCACACCAGTCCACAAAGTTCATGATGACCGATTGATAGTCCAGCTCAATCCCCTAAGAAACACAGCCTACAAAGCCTCTGTAGACTAGAGATCTGCTCTGAATGGTACTAATCATTCCTGCTCTGAATGGTTTCTCCATATTCCTCAGCATCACTACCCTCTCCTGGGCTTAAACTGGCTGATGGTTCATTCACACAAACTAATTCCAGATGTTCTGCAATAATCAATACCTCCATGCATCTCGATTATAGACTTTAGAGCTAGCTCCAAAAGAGTCGTGTTGGTTCGTAGTTTGTTTATCCACATTCAGACTCGCATGGAGAACCAGTGAATTGTGACGTTTTATATACTAAAAAACAAAATTTTGGACGTGAAGAACAGCAGGAAGTCAGTTGAACTTTTGGGTCAGTCTCAGAGGCGAATGCAGAGTTAGTTAATGACAACTGATGATGGATTGATTTGCTTACTTGAGAGATAAAGGGGAGGGATCTTTAGGGGTTTGATTTAGGGGGTTTTCCAGATTTTACCCCAGAGGTAAAAAAAAAGTGAATGAGATCCGAGAGCGCTGATACTTGCATGAGAATTGAAAGTACCAACTCGTGTTGGAGAGCGGCCAGGCAGGAGAATGAAGACATAGAACTCCTGCACACAGGTAAGACCTTTCACTGCAGAAAAGATCTAGAAATAAGTAAAAATTTATTAATTTAAGTATATTTACCCTTAATTTGAGTAGGTAAATGGGATGATTTGCCAATGAAATTAAAACGTTTACTCTAAAAATTAGATACTTAGATAATATTCACTTGAAATAAGACAATGCATTTATTTTTTCTCATTTTAATTTTTATTGCACTTAGGAACTTAACTCCTCAATTCAAGAAAAAATGCACTTATTTTAATAAAAAAAGGACTTACTTAGATTTCAAAGTTTTGCAGTCTTGAAGATTGAAGATGAGCTGAGGTTCACTGGCTGTCTGGAACAATAACAGAGTCCACTTTAAAAGAGATTCACAAGAAGACAAATTTCAACAAAAAAGATATTCCTGGTTTAGGTCTTTGGCTGGAATACCATCAGGGGTAATCATCCCGTGAGGAGAGATGATCCTTCATCTCCTTATGTACACCATAGCCATCTTGACTGATAAGTTTTCTCAGGTGTGCAGCAACCCCTATCAGCCCAATAAACTTTCTGACTCATAGAAGGTACTTTCTCATAGTAGCTTAGCCTCGTCTGTTCCTATTTGGCTGTGACACCAACCTGGTGTGCTGCTGCCATCGACACCTTCGTTTATAGATGTTGGAGATTGGCCTGTTTTACAGTGTAGTCCTGTTTCTCTGACTGTGACTAACTGGATGTGTTCTCTTCATCTTGTGACATGGGAGCTGGCTCGGAGCTTGTTTGCCTGGCTGTGTGTTTCCTGGACGGACCGCCTTTTACAGTTGCCTTTTGTATCCCTGCTTCTTTCTGTATGTCTGCTTATGTCCCCTTGAACCGCACTCGGCCTTGGCAGATGGCCGCTCACACTGAGCCTGGTTCTGCTGGAGGTTTCTTCCTGTTAAAATGGGTTTTTTCCTCTGAACTGTCACTACAAACATGATTAGTGTGAGGAATTGCATTCAAGTCAATGAGTCGATGCAATCAACTTGTTTTACTTAGAAAGAAAACTTTGAATCAATTTGACTGTATGACCGAGCTCAACTCGGGAAGTCCTATGTTGGTGGGTAGAGTACTTCAAAGACCTCCATCGAGCGGTTCGCAGCCGAGTGTGAAGCTGCCGCAATGAGGATCAGTGCCCCCAAATCTGAGGCCATGGTCTTGAGCCGGAAAAGGGTAGAGTGTCTTGGGGAGGATGTACTGCCCCTAGTGTAGGAGTTTAAGTATCTTGGGGTCTTGTTCATGAATTAGGGGAAGATGGAGTGGGAGATTGATAGGCGGATTGGTGCTGCGTCTGCTGTGAAGCGTTCACTGTACCTGTCTGTTGTGGTTAAGAGAGAGCTGAGCCAAAAAGCAAAGCTCTCGATTTACCAGTCGATCTACGCTCCTATTCTCATCTATGGTCATTAGCGTTTGGTCATGACCGAAAGAACGAGATCCCTGATACAAGCGGCTGAAATGAGTTTTCTCCGTAGTATGTCTGGGCTCTCCCTTAGAGATAGGATGAGGAGCTCAGTCATCCGGTGAGGACTCAGAGTAGAGCCGCTGCTCCTCCACATCGACAGCAGCCAGTTGAAGTGGCTCTGGTATCTGATTAGGATGCCTCCTGGACCTCTCCCTGAGGAGGTGTTCCAGGCACGTCCCACTGGGAGGAGGCCCAGGGGGAGACCCAGGACACGCTAGAGGGTTTATGTTTCTGCTAGCCTGATAGCGCCTTAGGATTCCGCCAGAAGAGCTGGTCCAAGTGGCTGGGGAGAGGGACGTCTGGGCCTCCCTACTGAAGCTGCTACCCCGTGACCTGACCCCGGATAAGCGGAAGACGATGGATGGATGGATGGATGGATGGATGGATGGATGGATGGATGGATGGATGGATGGATGGATGGATGGATGGATGGATGGATGGATGGATGGATGGATGGATGGATGGATGACTGTATGATGTGGTGAAATGTTAAGTGCCTTCAGATGACATGTTTTGTGAATAAGAGCTATAAAATAAACTGAATTGAACTGACTGGATTTACCAACTAAGCTGTAGATTTATGCAAGTTGTCTACAGTTGCCATAGGTATCTTTACTTGTTATCACTTTTATACTCCTCTAGTCTTATTTAGAACATGACCAAGCCTTGGTTTGTAGCCTTGTCATGTTGTCCATAGAAACATAATTAGTTTGAAAGCTAGGCTTCAAGAAATCAAACAATTACTTTTCTCGTGAGAAGTTAAGGCATGGGGCGCTTGGTGGGTCAGGCAGAAAGGTCCAGATAGTTGGAAAATGTCATAAATGAGGGAAATACTTGGATTTCAATGGGTTATTAGGTTTTGTATTGTTGGGGGGGGGAAATGCTGTTTAACTACTTTAAGATAATGCTGTTAAAATATTCCATTTCAATTTGAGTGTCAAGTTTGAGATGTTATTGGGGATGATTCACTGTTTGCAACTTAGGTCGTTTAATGCATATCTTCTATACTGTAAGTCTTTTGTGGAGCAGCTCCTCATCAATAAAGTTATCCTTAGCATCAAGCGTCTTAAAGCAACTACAGTAACCAGGGGCATGCATACATAGACACTAGGTGGTGCTAAAGCACTAGGAAGTTTGCCCTTTATCAACAAAAATGCCCTTTTGAAACTCGTTTTTTTTATTATTATTATTAATACTATTAAGATTTTACTGAGGTCGTTTTTGAAATGATCTTTTGAAAACTTGAACCATTAAAAATGACTGAAACATTGCCTCGAAATGAGCCACCTCCTTGCGCACACCCGACCAGCCTATCTCTCTTCCTTTGTCACGTGAACTCGCGCGGTCCCCCGCAGGGCATGCCAGATGCGCAGCATCATAGCAGTTCAGTAAGCGTCTTCAGATAGCAGGAACGGTCGCTGACAGGCTGCTTCTCCCGTGCCCCATTAGCCAGGTAATATACAGATCAAGCAAAATCATTTTGTTGTGCATTAAAATGTCTCATTCAGTAGCACCAAACAAGCATTTTTGCCGACAGGTCACCTGATAAACTAGTTAGGCTAGATAAAGTTTTACACTGTAGCCCAAGTCAATGACAGATAACGTGAGGACGACCACATAGGCTACAAATAATTTCGGTAGAGTTTGCAATTGCAAATCTATGTGTTAAGACAAACGTTTTCTGTTGTATAGGTTTTATTAGGCAACATAAATTAACACATTTTGGTCTCTTTATTGTCTTAATTGTATATTGATTTAGTAATTGCAGCACAATGCCAAGAAAGGAGGGTTAATCGTATTGAAAAATCTTAAAAGCTGTTCACACTTTATTTTTAAGTGGTTTGTACAAAATCAGCAGGTATTAAAATAGCTATTATTTTGTAGGCTATCATAAGTCATATCCACGTGACAAGACTTCCAGTCATGTTGCCCTAATAGCCCATTATTTAAACAAATGTGGCATATTTGTTAAAGCCATTATTATTATTATTATTATTATTATTATTATTATTATTATTATTATTATTATTATTATTATTATTATTATTATCATTATTATTGTCATGATGGTTATTATTATTATATTGTAGCCAGTCACAGCAGGGAAGCTCTATACCATCAACATCCACCAGGACAGGAGATGAGGAACAGTTCAGGGAAGACACAGAGACAGAAAAAGACCAGGATGAGGGAGACCACCAGGATGAGGGAGAACAGATGGATGAGGGAGAGCAGATGGGTGAGGGAAAACAGGGAGATGAGCCAGATGAAAGAAGAAGAAAGATGAGCAAGCGTACTACTTTAAAGTAGTACGCTTTAGTCTGTTCTGTTGATGGTGTGACTTTTTTCCATTGAAAACTCACGTTTAGAGAATGTTACAAATAAAAGTCAAAATTCAGTCAACTTGCATGTGTATTTTTTTTATAATTAAGTGTTCCACGTGCGCTAAAAAGTGCCCCCCCCTCCTGAGCACCTGCCCCCCAAAATGTCTGTGCATGCCTCTGACAGTAACAGATGGTCTACAGAAAAATGTTTAGACCAGCTAAATGATGTCAGGAAGTATAAGGTGGGGGATGTATGTGATTGGTGGTGGTTTGAAACAGTAGCGCTCATAAAGATAACTTTCTGAATATGAAAGAACATTTATAAGTTGTCTAAGAACTGTCTACCTACGAATATTCAATTCTCTGTGAATTAATGGCACCCCTTTATCAATTGTATCCTCCTAAAAAGGACATGCTGTATTGTATTTTAACACCCTCATTTAGATGACATACTTTTGTCACACAGCCTTCATAGTTGGGCAGAAAATGGAAATGGCTCTAAGGCATTAAATCGGCTGATGTGTAAACTTACACAACCATGAGTCTGCTGCAGACAGAGCAGTAAGACTGCCTATGATAAAATCGTAATCCTGGACATGTTACTCAAATGTGTGATGAAAAGCGAAAAGGGACAAAGGTTACCTTTGTGAACCACTAATACTGTTCTTTAATGCCATCAGCTCAGCTTTTTTCGTAGTAATCTCCTTTTATCTTAATTCAATTTACAACAGTAACATTTATCCTCATTTCATTATGTAAAATTAAAAAAACACAAACAGAGATGATGCGATTTCTGATTATAAAAACTGTCTTCGAGTTGAAAAGGAAAAATGAAGTATTCTGAGTATCTCTCTTAATGGCAATGTGCTAATCAGGAAAATAACTTATAATTCTTCTTGGCACATATCCCAGCACTGATATTTACAGGCATAAAATAATCACAAAATGTTTAAAAGCAGTCATAATTCTGATCTCACTATGTTTACAACCCAAAACTGTCTATAGCTCAATAAAACCACGGTTCGTCTTAGTGATGCACCTTCAACAATCCCACAGGAAACCTGCGCCCAAAGCCAGACAACTTAATCCATGTGCCATTATGTAGTTTGAATAGCTTCTACCATTAAGCTGCATATTACAAGGAATCAGGTCATAAATCAAGTTAAACACTATGCATTTATTTTTCTGGCATAAAAAAATGTCCCACTGCAACACAAGACGAGTCAGTAAGTCTTTGTGAAACACAAAAATTAGAATAGATTCAGAGGAAAAAAGCTAAAGGTTTAGACATGGCTACAATCTTTATAGATTTGTTCTCAAGCAGCACATTTTCATCAGCATTAAACAGTAAAAGAAATTCTTGGCTATCTGAGGGCTTCTTTGGTATTTTTAATTAGTAAAACAATGGACTGTTTCCTACATTTTAACAACTTTTGAGGTTTTTGCAGATCTTCGTTTTCCAGCTGTGGAGACCTAAAAGTTTACCGTTACAAGATGCTTAGAAAAAGGCAGCAAAAACACTTGCAACAGTTGTTCAACCACAGTTAAAACAAAACAGAAAAACAAACAGTACAGTTAACTGTGTTAATGTGTTTGCCTGTACTTGACACACACAGTTTCCTGCTTTGTGTGCCCTTTTCTCTACAGGTGCTCCCAGGAGCTTTCTTTTAACCACCAGTGCCAGTTTGACAGCTCTGTGCGACCCACATCTCTGTCCTACTACATTAACCGCTGTGACAGCTGTTCCACCCTGGTCTCCATTGTGTTCATGTGTGAGTCTGTTTGTGTGTGAACATTTAGGTGAGGGGGTAGGGGGTATCTAGCGAGCAGTTCTTTCTTTGGCCTTTCAAATAATATACTATATTATGTTATTAATTATTTAATTAATTAATTAATTATTAATTACCTTGGTTCTTAATTTTAATGCCTTCCATAATGCCTTTATATCTTTTTTTCCTGTTGTATATTTACTTTACATATGCTGATAGTCCAGTTAGTCTGGCTCACACTATTCTTGCAACAGGGTTTGCGTCATTTGGTCAGTTCCTTTCTGAACTACGAACTTAAACAGCCTGTAAAATTAATTATTTGTCAGATTTAAAATGGGCGCAAAACCTTAATGTTAGCTAGTGTTAAATGGAATATAAATTAATTTTTGTGTTGGAATAAGGGTCTGAATTGTACCGGGTAACTGTAAATAAGCCATAAGACAGCACATTTGGTTTTCCTTTCCTTTGTTTCTCATCCTGGTTTGGTCAGTGACAGCAGAAAATAAAACCCAAAACCTCAAGTCATAGAGTGACCCAGTTTAGGATCACCAGCTATAGGAATCTATTTACAACCTTCAAACTAAATCTTTTTGCAGAGTTGCCTGATCTGTTCATAATACTTGATTCGTTTTATTCTGCATTAAACCCATAATGCTTCCCAGTAGTTGCAGCTTGCAAAACCTGGGAAGCAATCTAGAGCTAAGGGTCTTGCTTGGAGTTGAAGTCTGGGTGTTCAAAAAGTTGCCTTTTCAGACCATAAGCGCTTTGCTCTAAGAAACACTCCTCTGGATAACTGCTGTCAAGGAGTATCATCAGAGCTGATGTCAAATTAACCTGCTAAAGTAATATCATACTAAAATCTGCGCTGTCCCACTCTGACTAGAGTAAGCAGATGTACCTGGTAATCTACCAGTCACCCAAGTTCCTCCCAGCTGTTACTCTGTTCATTTATGCCTGCTTTTGTCAGTTATTTCCTTCCAGACTGTCTCCTCCTTGCTGCCATGACGATCATGCCAGTGACAGTGTGCAGCACCAGCCTTCCTGTATTTCTGTGCTCGGCCCTCGACTCACTGGATTCTGACACCTTTCAGGTTCTGGGCTATTTCCGCCTGTCATCAGTTTGTTTGTTCTACCAGTATCTAGTCTGCCTAAAACCTGCTTCCAGCTTATAAGCCATCATTTATTCTGCTCAAAGTTTCATCCATTTTTATTTTTTGCTCTTTTCAGGTCTGCAATCAACCAGTTCAGTCTTTCACTAGTGTGTTCTACAGTACTTTCATCTGCCTCCTCAAGCCTGCTACCAGTCTGTCTACCTGTACCATGAGCAATCCTAAAAACAGTTTTCAATTAACCTTTCCAATGTACACCTCGTGTCTGCCCTAATCCAGGGCTTTCAGATATCCTCACATTACACCTTATGAGGATGCTTTAATTTTCTACGATGTGAACACCATATATGACTTTGGACTACTTTGCTGTATGCATTTTTTAGCATTGGGGAAAATACAGAATTTTAAAGTGTAACTGTAAATTCTTCCATATAATATATTAAAACTGCATGTTATTTCTTATTAAAATATGTTTTTTTGAATAATATTGGGAAGTTGACAGCAGGTGACCTTGTCTGGTAAAGTATATGCTAATTTTATAAAAAACCTCTATGAAGCTGGGTGAATTAAGCTTGATCCTTATTTTGAAGTAAGGCAGGAAGTAGCAGAAGTAGCAAAACATATTAAGACCATGTCAGTGCAAGAATACATCACATAAGTCTTATCTTTAGTCTTCTAGAAAAGGAACTAAATGTTATTTTGCTATGATTAGAAGTTCTCTAAAAAGCAAACTGTAATTATAAACCTCTACTCTATTAGTTTAAACAAGAATATGAAAACACGGTTTCGGCTTGTTCTGTGCCAATATTTTGCATTGTCTGTCATCAAAAGCTGAATATATCATTTCATGGTTTAATATATCAATAAAGCATGAAAAGGTTTGGTGGGAAAAGACAAATAATCAAGACTAGCTGTCATGAAAGCTCACTAAGAGCTCTTATGACACCTAGAGCTTACTCTAGGTGACTCAATTAGCATCTGATTAAAGGCCAACTGCTAAGACACTCTATTCAGAAGCACGAGCACACCTGTAATAAAACCTTCTACAAGTGAGATTCAGACAGGTGATGCAGCATACACCTTTTCATATGTCTCTTATTTCTTAATCTATGAGTTCTGCATTCTTCCAATCCCTTCTTTTTTTCTTTCGATGGTGAGGATTTCATCTAAAGTTCAGTTCTGCCTAATTTATTTAATGCAAAAATTTCATATGCCCCTGGACATGCAGTTGGGCAAGCATGAGCTATTTAACTCATGCTCGTGAACTCATGAGCATGAGTTAAATTAAGTTGGGATGAGGAAATTACATTTTTTTGTAACAATAGAAATATTAGGTTCAAGGATCTTTTACCTATACTACATGGTTAAAATATGTTTGGAGAAAGTGATGCTGCATATAAGCATTGAATTATTATTCAAGTTACATGAAGAAATTTTCTAAGTAAAGTGGCCTTTGCGATGTTTAATGTCATGAAAAACTAAAAATCTACAATTTCCAAAGAATATATATAGTGAAGGTTTATTTTCTATGTAAGCTCCTAACCACAGTTAAAGCTTTCTTACTAAAGGGGATTAAAAAACAAAGTTTCAATTTGATTGCTCTTTAATACAGATTATGATGCTTTTGTGGATGCATTTAAAGACTGCTTGTGTCAGAAGGAGCAGACAAAAAGGCATATCTCCAAAAAACAAGATATTGAATATTGGCTATAGATAGGTGTGGAACAGTTAATAGACCAGAGTTTATATGATAGTTTGTTCTGTGGGCAGATAACTTCTACTTTTAAAATAGGTCGAGTCCACTTCATGTCATGATGGGTTTAAGGTTCTTAGCCCACATGCAGAACACAACGGAGGCTGGGTAAACCTTTAACAGAGTTTATTGAAAGTTTCAACAACACAAGATAATGTACTGGTTCTGGAACTGGTCCGGGCAGGTTCACTGAAATCTGCAGAGATGATAGTTTGCTTAGTGGAGCAGGCAGATGAGTTATGAGTTCTTGATTATTCAGATTCTACCTTGACTGAGTCCAGGCTTCTCTTTGAGAGAGAGGGAACTGTTGGGTCCAGAGACTGTTGGTTCAGCAGAGGATACGACCAGCTGCAGCGTCTAACTTCTGACTTTGAATGGCAGACTTTGATCTGAGTTTCCAGCTCTTCACCAAGAGCAGCAGGAGAATCCACATAGGAGTCTTCAGGTTTGGTTCACCAGGGCAGATTGGCAGGTTAAGCTCACCCAGAGCTTCAGGCTAGAGACAGGTTTCCTGTGAGGCAAAAACAGAGAAGAGTTAGAATCTGATCTCTCAACAGAGACAACTAGATTCTTTCAGTTTCAGAGGCTCAGGTTGCTAACCAAACTATGGTCAACACTGCGGCGTCGAAGGAAGGTCTGGCAGCTGGTTATAAAGGAGAGGTCTCCTGATGAGAAGATGCGTCTCAGGTGTGCTGGAAAGCTCCAGCTCCAGGAGACCCACGGCGCACTCTGCTGGAGGAAGGTGGTACAGCTCCAGATCCCAACAGTACCCCCCTCTCAACGACCGCCTCTTGGCGGTCCAGAAGATGTCGACGGGAGGGAGCTCTCATATTCCTCGATAAGGGATGGATCGAGGATATACGAACCAGGAACCCATGTGCGGTCCTCCGGACCGTAGCCCTCCCAATCGACGAGGTACTGCCAACCGCGACCTCGCCGACGGGAGTCCACGATCCGGCGGACGGTGAAAGCTGGATGACCATCGATGTCCAGGGCGGGTGGAGGGGAGTCGGACGGTGGGCACAGGGGGCTAGAGACAACAGGTTTAATTTGGGAGACATGGAACGTGGGATGGATGCAAAGACTCGGAGGTAGGTGCAGACGGACAGCAGAGAGGTTGATGATCTGGGCTATTTTATATGGGCCAATGAACCGGGGGGACAGTTTCCGAGACTTACCCTTGAGGGGAATGTCTCGTGTAGACAGCCATACCTCTTGGCCTATGGAGTAGTCAGGGGCCGGGCGTCTCTTGGAGTCAGCGAAGCGTTTAGAGGAAGCTGATGAGCGGTTGAGGGTGGCGATAGTGTCCTTCCAGACTCTCTGACAACGGCGGATGTGATGTTGGACTGATCGGACTGAGATCTCTCTCTCGTCTGCAGGGAAAAGTGGAGGCTGATAACCGAGAGACACCTGGAACGGGGATAGAGCAGTAGAAGCAGATTTTAATGAATTATGAGCATATTCGATCCAGGTCAGAAACTGACTCCAGTCAGTTTGGTTGTTTGGCAGCGTGAGTGGACAGAGAGTGGACTCTAGTTGCTGATTCATTCTCTCCGTCTGCCCGTTGGACTGTGGGTGATAACCAGAGGTGAGAGATGACTTACAGTTTAACGCAGAACAGAAGGCTTTCCAGACCTGAGAGATGAACTGTGGACCGCGGTCGGAGAGGATTTCTTGTGGGATGCCATGGAGTCGGAAAACATGCTTCACGAGAAGCTGGGCCGTATGGAAAGCCGTGGGAAGTTTCCTGAGGGGGATTAAGTGACAGGCCTTGGAAAAACGGTCGACGATGGTTAAAATGGTGGACATACCTCTGGATATCGGAAGACCAGTGACAAAGTCTACTGCGATATGTGACCAAGGACGGGTTGGAACAGGTAGAGGATGCAGCAGACCAGAAGGTGGTTGGTGAGAGGTTTTGTTTCTGGCGCAGATGGGGCATGCCAAAACGTACTCCTTAACGTCTTTGTGTAAGGATGGCCACCAGAAACGTCTTGTGATCAGGGCAATAGTTCTGCTTACTCCAGGATGGGCGGAAAATTTAGCAGCATGCATCCACTGGATCAGTCGGGATCTGACGGAAGATGGAACATAGGTTTTATTTGGAGGACCGTTACCTGGGTCAGGTTCAGAGGCTAGGGCAGCGTTGATGAGATCAGTGATCTCCCAGGAAACCACTCCAACAGTACAGGAGGCAGGGAGGACAGGCTCGGGTGTCTCAGGTTGGTCAGCGGAGTACAGACGAGAGAGAGAATCGGGCTTGATGTTCTTGGATCCAGGTCTGTAAGAGATAATGAGATTGAATCGGGAGAAGAATAATGACCATCTTGAATGACGTGGATTAGATTGTTTGGCTGATTGGAGATAGGCCAGGTTCTTGTGGTCTGTCCAGACCAAAACTGGATGCTCTGCCCCCTCGAGCCAGTGTCTCCATTCCTCCAAGGCGAGTTTTATGGCAAGAAGTTCCCGGTCTACAACATCATAGTTTTGCTCCGCAGGTGAGAGTCTACGTGAAAAAAAGGCGCAGGGGTGAATCTTTTGGTCTGAGTCAGATTGTTGAGACAAAACAGCTCCAACACCGGAGTCTGATGCATCCACCTCTAAGATAAACTGTTTAGAAGGGTGTGGCTGGATAAGGATGGGTGCTCTTGAAAACAGGGTCTTTAATCTTTCAAAAGCGCTCTGGGCTTCAGGTGTCCATTGAAAAGTCTTCTTTACGGAAGTCAGGGTTGTGAGAGGTAGAGCTGCTTGACTGTAATTTCTTATGAAGCGTCTGTAAAAGTTTGCAAACCCAAGGAATCTCTGAAGCTGTTTGCGGTTTTCAGGTGTCGGCCAGTCCAGAACTGCTTTTATCTTATCTTCGGATGGCTTAACCTGCCCGCCCTCGAGCACAAACCCTAGAAAAGTGACAGATGGTTGGTGAAATTCACATTTTTCTGCCTTCACAAAGAGCTTGTTTTCCAAAAGTCTCTGAAGAACTAGACGGACATGTTTCTTATGCTCTGATAGGTTCTTGGAGTAGATCAAAATATCATCGATGTACACAAAAACGAATACATTCAAAAAATTTCTGTGGACGTCATTGACTAGAGCTTGAAAACAGGCAGGAGCGTTTGTGAGACCAAAAGGCATGACCAAATATTCAAATTGGCCTAAGGGAGTCTTAAAGGCTGTCTTCCATTCGTCTCCTTCTCTTATCCTAAGAAGGTGATAAGCATTTCTCAAATCGAGTTTGGTGAAAACAGTTGAACCCTGAACAGGCTCAAATGCTGATGCCAGTAATGGTAGGGGGTACTTACTCTTGATGGTTATCTGATTTAGGCCCCTGTAATCTATACAGGGGCGCAGGGAACCATCCTTTTTGCCCACAAAAAAGAAACCAGCACCAAGAGGAGAAGAAGATGGGCGGATTATCCCAGCAGCTAGAGACTCATTGATGTACTTCTCCATGGTCTCACGTTCAGGCTTAGAGATGTTATAAAGTCTACTGCTGGGCAGGGGAGCTCCTGGTAATAATTCTATGGCGCAGTCATATGGTCTGTGAGGTGGAAGAGACGTCGCACTGACCTTACTGAAGACTGGTGCCAAATCATGATACTCGGGAGGAACAGAAGTAAGGTCAGGAGAGTCCATCTCCCCGCTACCTCTAGGGGACTGCACAGCAGGAGCTGCAGAACAAAGACATGTCTCGTGACAGGAAGTGGACCAAGACTCAATGTGGCGTTCAGCCCAATTAATATGGGGGTTATGACATTCCAGCCACTCGAATCCCAGCACCAAGGGGGAGCATGCAGAAGGAAAGACAAAAAACGTTAACGTCTCACGATGATTTCCAGAGATCAAAAGTTCTAGAGATTGTGTTTGATGAGTGACTTGATGAAGTTTCTTTCCATCAATAGCGGAAACTCTGAGAGGTTTAGACAAAGGAACGGTTTCAATGTGTAATTGTTGGACCAGATTTGAATCAATGAGATTACTTTCACATCCAGAGTCAATGAAAGCAGACAAGGTGAGGTTCTGGTTAGAAAAGAAAAGAGTAGCAGGTAACATCAGATGAGGAGCCTTTTCAGTTTTCAAATGGCCCGTCAGACTCCTCAATTCCTCTGACGGGCCCCGGCTTTTGACTTAGCCGGGCATGAAGCTATGAAATGGCCAGTCTCACCACAGTATAGACACAGATTGCCCCTAAATCGTCGTTGTCTTTCCTCAGGGGATAGCCTTGTGTGTCCAATCTGCATGGGTTCGACCTCCGCTCCATCTGAGTGAGAGACTTGGACAGGCACAGAAAGAGTCTGGTTCTTAGACTTTGGCTTGGAACTGGGTTCTGCGGATCCAGAAAAAAACAGAAGCATTATTTAATGCAGGAGCTGACACAGAAAAATTTAGACTTCTTTGTCTAGTGTTGTTTCTAGTTCGGAGCCTGTTATCCAATCTGATTGTTAAACAGATTAAATCCTCCAAACTAGTTGGTTCGTCGATCGTGGCTAGTTCATCCTTGATGTTTTCATTTAAGGCCTTAAAATAAGCACTTTTGAGTGCACATTCGTTCCAACCTGAGGCTGCGGCTTTGACCCGGAAGTCGATTGAGAACTCAGCCATTGTAGAATTTCCCTGTCTTAAATCTAGCAGGGCTCGGGAGTCAATAGTTTTATCTGAGTCGTGGTTAAATACTTTGGAAAACTCAGATATGAACTCGGAAAAAGTACAAGAAAAACTGGATTCTGAAGAGAACCTTGCCTCCGCCCATTCAAGGGCTCGTCCAGAGAGTTGAGAAAGAATGAATGATATTTTCTTTCTGTCATTTGGAAAACTGCTAGGAGAATGCTCAAAAAGTAATCGACATTGGAACAAAAATCCCTTACAATCTCTTGGGTTACCTGAAAGTCTTTCAGGCGGACTAGGACGGAAATCAGGAGGTGACGTCACGTTTGTAGTATTTGGTTCTGATGTTCAATCTTTGTGTTTAACTCACGGAGTGTATGCGCATGTCCAAGGATCTGAGCGTCCTGTTCCTCAAGCCTACTCCAGAGGTGATCTGCTGGGCTTTGTGTTTGGCCGCAGTGTTCTGTCATGATGGGTTTAAGGTTCTTAGCCCACATGCAGAACACAACGGAGGCTGGGTAAAAGTTTAACAGAGTTTATTGAAAGTTTCAACAACACAAGATAATGTACTGGTTCTGGAACTGGTCCGGGCAGGTTCACTGAAGTCTGCAGAGAGAATAGTTTGGTTAGTGGAGCAGGCAGATGAGTTATGAGTTCTTGATTATTCAGATTCTACCTTGACTGAGTCCAGGCTTCTCTTTGAGAGAGAGGGAACTGTTGGGTCCAGAGACTGTTGGTTCAGCAGAGGATACGACCAGCTGCAGCGTCTAACTTCTGACTTTGAATGGCAGACTTTGATCTGAGTTTCCAGCTCTTCACCAAGAGCAGCAGGGGAATCCACATAGGAGTCTTCTGTTGGGATCTGGAGCTGTACCACCTTCCTCCAGCAGAGTGCGCCGTGGGTCTCCTGGAGCTGGAGTCTTCGAGCACACCTGAGACGTATCTACTCATCAGGAGACCTGCCCTTTATAACCAGCTGCCAGACCTTGCTTCGACGCCGCAGTGTTGACCTTAGTTTGGAAACCTGTCTCTAGCCTGAAGCTCTGGATGAGCTTAACCTGCCAATCTGCCCTGGTGAGCCAAACCTGAAGATTCCTATGTGGATTCTCCTGCTGCTCTTATTGAAGAGCTGAAACTCTAATCAAGGTCTGCCATTCAAAGTGAGAAGCTAGACGCTGCAGCTGCTCGTGTACTCTGCTGAACAAACAGTCTTTGGACCCAACAGTTCCTCCTCTCTCAAAGAGAAGCCCGGATTCAGTCAAGACTTCAGTGAACCAGCCCGGACCAGTTCAAGATCCTGTATTTAACTTGTGCTATTGCACATTCAATAAACTCTGTTAAACCTTTTACCCAGCCTCCGTTGTGTTCTGCATGTGGGCTAAGCAACTAAAACCCATCATGACATCTTCAGGTTTGGTTCACCAGGGCAGATTGGCAGGTTAAGCTGAGAAGATGCATCTCAGGTGTGCTGGAAAGCTCCAGCTCCAGGAGATCCACGGCGCACTCTGCTGGAGGAAGGTGGTACAGCTCCAGATCCCAACACTTCACACCGACAGGATAAATTCGAGTTCAGCAATTTCCATAAAATTGTACATTTTTATATATTTTTTATTTTCTCAGCTGTTGTGTTTTAGGAACAATTAAGAGCTTTAAACTGTTGACTTCAATGGTAAGTTTCTCCTAACATGGCACAACAAGCATTTTCTCAGATTTCCTTTTTTCAAACTCTGTTAGAGAAGATATAACATTTTTGTGTGACTAATATTTTTATATTTAGTATAACAATAATAATATGTGGAAGTTTGCTTACGGGTTCCTGTAATAAATGTGTTTTAGTGCATTTAAGCCTTGTTAAATATTCATAACACAATACTAGCTGCTCACATTCTGCATGAGTACCTCCATAAAAAGAAGATTCTTAAGTTAATTTACTGAAAATCATATTTTCGGTGGTCACACAGGGGCTTTAAGGTGAGAAAGAGGGGGCAACTGGCGATTTTTTTCTGCTATGGTTTCATGCAGACAGAAGTAATAAATGTGCCTTCACACACTTGCTGTCAGAGGATCCTTTACACAGGATAGAATAAACTTCACTTCATGAGCATCTCTAATTTTCACTGATTTGCTATGTATTTTCTGAGCACAAACAAGATCTGTGTTCATGTTTTGTGGTTCCACTGTTGACCTGGTGATTATCATGCCTTCAGCATGTCCTAACAGGTGCTTTAGGCGCAGTGTCCTTGTAAGGACACCCTGTGCAGTGCTCAGCTTAGTTGTTTACTCTCTGAGTCAAGCAGCTGTGCAGCACATTTATAAAACTCTCATAAGTACACTACAGATGGATATGGGTCCTCCCTCGCCACCACTCCCTGGCTCATGATTAATGAGTAGCACTTGGAGCCGCATGTGTTGCCGCCTCTCAGCACCAGCTTGTCTTCCTGGACCCGACATTTTGTATCCTCTGTGAAAAATGAGCTCCTCCATGTCGTTCATTACCGTGTTCCCCAGCCAGAGCTTTCCCATGCATATTCTTGTTCACTAAACCTTGTTCTATGCTTTTACTCTGTGTGGGTGTCCATGTCAATTTGCCTCAGACTCACTTATCAAGACAGCCATCCAGTGAAGTGCATACAGAGGAAATGAGTTGACAGTAATTTGGGACCATTGCAAAGGGAGACAAGTCAATACAAAACAACTTGACAACCCAACTGGTAGGATTGCAGTTTTCTAGTGGCAGCCTGGCACTGCAGAAAGCCCTGGCATGGTGGGAAAGTGGCCACTTTTCTACTGTGCATGCACAATGTTATGACAATGGCCTAGTAATGATTACTCTTTCCTTAAGGTTATTGCTGTAATTTGGACTGTTATAGAATATGGTCCATTTGTCTAACAATACAGGCCACAGACATTCTATTGAATCAAACACCCTTCCAGGTGTATACACAGACACAGAAAACACAGAAATATATTCTCCTGCAGACAAATCATTATTGAGCACACAGATAAACACACTCCTACAATTCAACACTCTCTCAAGGGCCCTTTTAAGTAAAGCGGCATTGGAAAAAAGAGCTATGTGATGGATTGGACCTGGAGACTGCAGAGCTGCCAAATCCCATAATCTGGCATAAATATGGCAGCCTTGCTGTGTTCGTCCTGAACAGAAAATATGAATTATATCCTCAGACTCATTTTCCAATTTCTACATAGCTAACAAGAATCACCGCTAAAGCTAAACAGGGAATGCATAAGCCTTAAGTTTGAAGAGACAGGGAAATCAATTGAGGTAGTGAAACAGTTTACAGCAAAACACACCATCAATACATATGTGCAAACATAGAGAAAAAATGTAGCATTCATCCTTTTGAATTAAGATTTTTGTTGAAAAAAGTCTTGTCCCCTATGCATGAATTTCCCCATTGTACCAGAATGTCCCCATTGTGTGACAATAAAGTGATTTTCTATTCTATTCTACTCTATTCTATTCTATTCTAACCAAATCTAGGTCATAAAACTTTTTGATTGTTGGGGTGGCATGTTCTGAGCTTTCAAAGCATTGATACACATCACTGCGGCTCTTTTCCCTTTGGTGGCACCTGATCCTAGCTCCCTGATCCCAGCCCCAGCTCAAGCTGACTGCCCCCTTCCCACATGGGGGGTCTGGGGATCTCCGTCTGGGTCTGTGGGCCTGTTTCTCCTGGGGGGATTGGCTCCTAGACTTGGGAGGATACTGTATGTATGAGGAGTGTAAGAATATATATTTAGTGTCTGCCCCTGTGTGCGTCACCCTTGAGTGCTTATATATATATACGTATGGTTGGGATTGTGTGAATAAAAAAGGGATGGGGCCTACTGGAACATCATAAACCCCAAGTATGGTCAGGGCCTGATTCCTCCCCCACTTGTACTCTCTGCCAATGAGAGATGCCTGTGTCTTAAGGCGCACTGATGGTTCTCTTATCCGGGTCCACCTTGTGTATGACTGGCCGCCAGCGGAGCCCATGTGCTCAATGCCCTGGCCCTTGGGACCTAGGCTCTATAGCCTCTAGGCTCGGGACCCTTATAGAGTTGTGCCCATTTGAGGTTTGGGCCCTTGGGGGTCGGGCTCCTGGTGCTCTTCTTATGTGGATGTTGCTGTCCCTATGTCTGCCCTGCTTGGGCCCCAGTAGGAAGCATCTGGATATTTGGGCCTCGGGTTTGCCTCTTTCTCGATCCTGGGCTCTGTAGAGTGAGTCTAGGCCCACCCACACCTGCTATTAAGCACATTTTCTTCCTGAAGAAGCTGTGTAAATCCTTCATACACTTTTTCGCCTGCTGCCAGAACTTTTCAGCTAAATAGATTCATTGATCTACTACCATTCAAGAAATAATCCCGTAATATAACCGTGGTCACAATGGAGAGCTGTTTTGATGACTTTGACTAGTTTTAGTGAATATGTAGTTTTAGTAAATATGTAGGCACTAATTGCTGTTGATTGCAGATGTGTCTAGTAGTTCCCATTGACGTCACTGCTGGAAGATGTCAGGATTTAGGTGTTACTATAATTGGGGAAATATGGCCGTTTCCTGACTCAGTGATCGCGGCAAAAATATTGTTTTAATTTTTTTTAGTAATTAACACCAACTTCATTGAAGCACTGAAAAGTATTAGTTTCAGGTATAAATAATGATCCACATCTACCTCTAATTTTAAGTAATCATCGTCTTTTTGCATACCCAAATGGAAAAGCAAAAAATAATGGAGCTTTAAGCCCAAATTACATGTGTGATACTTCATTTAAAAGCTAGCACCTTCTAGTTTCTGAAAATATGAACCAAACCATCTGACTAGAACACAGCCTATAGTTCATCAGTTCAAACATGACTCAGAGTTGCTTTTTTTCTTCTCGAAATTTTTTTTTTAAATTTATATCATTAACAGATACATGCTTGAGAATAGGCATGTGTAATTGTTTTATATTTATTGTGCATTATTTCAACAACAATTGCAGAAAATTTAAGACCTCTATAAGGGTGTAACTTTACGATAAACATTGGTGGGGACGTTCTAAGGATAGTGGCTGATGGATCTACAACTACACAACCCGAACGCTTTCAATGGGGTTTATATTTTCCAAAAATGAGCTCATATATTTAATAATATGTTTGAATTTATTTAATTCCTATTGTTGAGAACACAAGAGAAACACATTACACTGATATTTATGGTTATAGACAGATGTCTGCCTTTAGTGCTTTATTTATAAAGGGCTCAAAACATTAATGTATAAAAAATGACGACTAACAGCCGATACCGATGCCAACATCAATATATCATGCATCCATATTATGGATACAACTTCAATCCAATCCATCCATCCATGCATGGCTTCCCTTTAAGCTACATCAGTAATTATCCTCCTTCGCAAGCAGCAAAATCAAATTTAGAAATTTGTCCCATATGTCATTTACAGCCAAAGTCTATGTATCGAACCTTATATTTAAAAAGTAATTTACACACTGATTTGTATTATTTGTGCTTTAATTCTTGTAGGTTTTATATGCTTTAATTTTAAACTACAAAAGACAGAAAGATATGTTGAATCTTATTATAGCATAGCGTATTTTTTCTTGTAAACTTGGGGATATATTTTATTGCATGTTGCATATCCCAGTAAATTTGTTTCACCTTTAAATCAGCAGCTGTCCCTAATCGTATCTCTGCTCTGCTTAAAAACAGATTTATGAACCAGTCTACCAATATAATGATGCCAGAGTAAATCATTTTCAAGATATCTAGAAGTTGTGCAGTCTGATTCTCTGTTTTAATCTGTAATGCTGAGTAATGGTCCTCTGAGAAGCCCAGATTATTTAACTTGGATAAATGTATACTCTGTTGCCATTTTTACACATACAAAAAGCTCCGTATGTGTAACGAACGGATTTTTCAGTGAAATCTCTATTTTTTTTAACCAACCAGTCTCCTAAATTTTACTGAGTCATGTATCTAAAGAGCTGCCAGTTAAAATCCACAGAGTGCTGCTGTGTCTCTCCTCTTCCACGTAGCTACTCTTTGGGCAGTGAATACCGACCCCAAATAATATTATGTCCCAAAGTGACAGATCCAATGATATTTGACCAAGAGGAGGAACTCAAGAGCAGCGGGAGAGCGAGGAAAAAACACGGACTGAAAACGCTCTGAACACAGTTAGCTGCACCCAACCCCAGTTACTGTTAGCTGAAGTAAATCAGTGCAAAGGGAGAAAAAAGCAGAAATTATAGGTGGGGACTGTCCCCTCCATCCCAAAGTTGGTGGGGACATGTCCGCACCAGTCCTTCAGAAAGTTACGCCTGTGGACCTCTAGATACAACAGTTCTAGAGATATTGGACTTTTAACTTCTGGAGTCACCAGCGTCTCCAAACCTCTCCAAATTTGCCAAATTATTCCAAATTGTGTTTATACCTTTTACTCAGCATTTTACCTCAAAATCAAATTGGAGCATTCTGATGGCCACAAAACATTTTTGAAGCAAATGTTTTTTCATTTTTCAAACTTTCCATCTAATTATCTAACAGTTTAGAGTGATCCAGGATCAGATCTGCTTCTCTGCCTTTACCACTCATATATGCCTGGACTGTACAATTCAAAATAACCATGTTTAGCCTTGTTTTAAAGGTACTTTTATTGGCTAGAGAGTCAAACATTGTATGTGGACATAACTAATAGCAGTCAGATTTTATGAGGAATAATATGAGGGGAGTTATGCGTAAAAACAGCAGCTGGGAGGGAGAGCGCTTTCACGCTTCTATGGCTGTCCTGGATCTCAAAACGGGTGGGTGGGGACAATTTTGTTCTGTAGGCTGGAAGGTGAGGAAAACAAACATACCCAACACTGTGTGGATTTGTTTGCGGAAATAAGGGTAATTAACAAGACAGCTAGCATTTGCTATAAGGATTGAACTTTTCTGATGGTAAAAAACGGATGTAACTGTAGGCTTCTCATCCCCAACCCTTATAGCAGGGGTAACCAATTAAAACCAGCGGGGTCCAAATAAAGAAAATCATCAACCAGTAAAGGTCAGATTAATTATAATCTGTAACTTTAAACAGAATTTAATACTGAAATAAAATGAGGTGTTTTTATGCATCCATTATATACATTTAATTTTTTTTATAAAAAACAAAATAAAGAAATTTTGTTCTATTTTAAAATCTAAAGTGTTTTTTGCAGTAGAGAACAACTGTCTGTATACCAAACAAAAGTTTGGTATACAGACAATTTCCCAATTCACATGTTTTAGAAAACACCTGAACTGACTGTTTATTATTTTTCTTTCTTTTTTTCTGGCTTAATGAGAGCAGTGGGCTTTAGGCTGCCCTGCAAGGCTTTAAACCTGGGTTTGAATGGAGACAAAGCCATTCTAAAGCACATATCAAGGTGCTCATTTTGAGCCTGGATCCATATTTATTTTCGATTCTGTTCATGGTGGAGAATCCTGCTTCACGGCAGCAGGTTGAGCCAAACATACTCTAAATGTTCAGGCTCTGCTCCGGTCCAGCCAGGTCAAGGAAAAGGAAAAATAATGGCAAAAAGATCCCGTTTGTCAAACTTAAATATAGTAACAACAGATCAGTAACTACAAATTAGAGCATTATTCTCGTATATTTGAAAACTAATACTGTTCATTTAAAAGATTGGATGCAAACTATTGGTACTTCAACAGACCAGGGAGCAGATTTCTCATCTACATCAGAAACCGCACATATGCTGGATGCTGATGGGGATTTTTTCTTAATCTTTCATATTAAATTAAGCGTTCATTTCTGCATGTTTTGCTCCAAAGAATTTAATGATAATATCATGCATGCTCTCCTCGAGCTCCGAGGATAAGTCGGATACGGCAGGAACAGTGCAGGCTTTGCTTTGCGCAGGAGGTCTGAAGCGCTACGGGGCGAAGCGGAGATGGAGGATGTGGGAGTTCAGGTTAACAGGAGAAGCGGTGCAAGTGAAGTTTAGGCTCCGTCCACACGAAGTCAAAACGAACACGAAACGCTAATATTTTCCAGAACGTTTGTCGTAAAATAAATGTGATCAACCACACGAATGCATGAAAACGCTGCAAAATGTTTGCCAGGCATGTAAGTGGCGCTGTGGTGCCAAAGCAAAAATAGGCGAAAACAGGCAACGAAATGTTGGGCATGCGCAGTAATATTTATACAACAACCAAACCGGAAAACCGGAAAATGGCCCTGCGGGTCCATTTTCGTGGTTCAGTCAAATTGAGGTGATGAACTATGTCTTTATCAGGCTCCTCTCCTGTGGAACCAACTACCAGTTTTATTCCGTTAGGCAGACACCCTGTCTACTTTTAAGGCTAGGCCTAAAACTTTCCTTTTTGATAAAGCTTATAGTTAGGGTGTCTTTAAAGTTATGCTGCTATAGGCTTAGACTGCTGGAGGACATAGGGACCCCCATTTCATCATTCTGCTTCATTCTCTCTCTATTCTCCCACTCTGCAGAATCTGTTAGTTCAATCTCTAACCTTCTGCTCTCTCTGCTTTTCCTCAGAGTAGCTTTGCCTCGTCTGTTCCTGTTTGGCTGTGACGTCATCCAGGAAAGAAACATCAGCTGTGCTGCTTCCATCAACACCCTTGTTTGTAGATGTTGGAGATCGGCCTGTCTTCAGGTGTGGTCCTGTTTCTCTGGCCGTGGCTGGGTGGATGTGCTCTCTTCATCCTCTGGCATGGGAGCTGCCTTGGAGCTCGTCTGCCTGGCTGTGTGTTTCCTGGACGGGACCGCCTTTTACAGCTGCTTTTTGTATCTCTGCTTCTGTCTCCTTGAACCCCAGTCGGCCTCGGCAGATGGCCGCTCGAACTGAGCCTGGTTCTGCTGGAGGTTTCTTCCTGTTAAAAGGGAGTTTTTCCTCTCCACTGTCGCTACAAGCATGCTTAGTGTGAGGGATTGTATTTGAGTCAATGAGTCAATGCAATCAACTGGTTTTCCTTAGATAGAAAACTTTGTATCAATTTGACTGTATGATCTGGTTGAACTGTAAAGTGCCTTGAGATGACATGTGTTGTGAATTTGGCGTTATATAAATAAACTGAATTGAATTGAATTGAATTGAATACACATTGTGAATTAACCGTTATATATTCAAGCATCACACGACAACCATCACCAAGACTTCTATAACACGGTTTTACTGGCTTTGGTTATTAACTTGGATGCCACAGTGACTGCTGCTGAGTAACTTCCACAATCACCACATCAGCAGGGTTGCCAGATGTTACTGACTCACGTTTTCAAGCCCAAAAAAGCTTATAAACTGCCTGAATATACGAAATCTCGCTCAATTTGAACCAAAGTCTATTGATAAATTTTTTAACCAAAGACGGCCATCCTAAACTACCAGATTGGGAAACACCCCAACCCGCCAACAATGCATGTAAGACGGGAAAAAGTTAGCCTTTATATGCAAAGCCCTATCATGCACTGGAACATTTTTTTAGAAAATATTCAAACATAAATTTGGCAAATATAAGATGAATATCGTAGTTTGGTTTAAAGAAAGCATTTTAGCTTTACTATAATGTACTATGTTGCAAGGATTTTACATTTTGAAGAAATAGGATTTTACAGTTTGAAGATAAAGAAAATTACACCATATGCCAACCGCCACATGGATGTGCATGACAAGGAAAGGCTATATATACCGAATGCATCGGTGGTTAATATTGTATTACTGTCATAGGTAGGTGCTTCGGCCGGAGAGTAAGTGTTTGGGCCGGTATGATTTAAGGAGCGCCGGCTCTCGCACCCTGAAATTAGGACCGGCCCACCGGGCAAATGCCCGGTATCACGGATTACCAGTCCGAGCCCGTACGGTACCAATTGAAGGGTATGGACAATGATCCAGCTGACATTTCAGGATTTAAAAAAAGTATTGCACTTCCAGTGGCGTCACTCATAGAAATATTGATTGGTTGTTGCATTATTTTTACAAGCAAAACATTGATCATTTATTGGTTTGATAACTGTTTATATTTATGTTGATCTTTAATAAAATTGTTACAAAGTTGTTTACATTTCAAGCTATGTTCAGTAATAAAGATACTGTATAAAGAATTATGTTATTTTAACGTTGGACAATATTGTAACTTAACTCACCTAGTTACTACTCATAGCTGTACATCCTGTGTAATAGGAAAAAAAATATAAGAGACATTTTACAGCAGAATAAACCAAAGTATATCCATGTCTAGTGTGGGCGAAGGATGAAGTGTGTATGTATGGGGCACGGGGCAGGTAGGTTGTCTTCTGCTGCGGCGGTGGGCAGGGGGGAGGGTTCGATAAGCATCTCCCTTAAATGAGTTATTGGAATTTGGGATGTCTGCTATAATTTCATCAATGCAACAAAACCTAAACCGCACGGTGAAGGGCGATGAAGCGGCATGCGACGAATTCCATGCGGTGAGATCGTTCACTGCTCCTCCCTTACCTCATGCTACTATGTTAAACATTTAATCATGAATGCTTATTATATATTTAAGCCCACGTAGTGCTTATTTATAGTGGGCTTACACTTAGAGCTCCTGTTGCCTTACGAGCCTTATATAAGAATTTTACATTTTTGCTCCTCCAGACAGATTTATTTTTTGTTTCTGCGTCCAATATGGCTCTTTGAGCAGTTTGGGTTGTCGACCCCTGCCTTATAACCTTCCATGACTGGAAATGGTTCAAGGTGGTGCTAAAAGTTAAAGATTTGTTTCCAAGAGTACCCCTTGTGGACTGCTCATTGTCTCCTTTGTCTGTCTTCACGAAAACTGTTCGTCCTGTGTGTTGCTGCCGCTGCAGCTGTTTTTTTGTCATGTTTGTTCCAAGAGTTTGTCAGACCGCAGCTGTTTGATCCTTACCACAGTTGTGTTCTCACAACATGCTTGTGTTGCTAAGGAAGGCCTGTCAAATGTTCATAATAGTACATAAATATTTCTCCCAGTTCCTATAAAATGTGGAGACACCCTGTAAAATGTAGTAAAAGCTGCTGTGATATGTTGATGACAAGATGGCATAGCTCCACAGAAATACAATATCCTTGAAGGAAAAAGCTGTAAACTGACTGTATACTGTAGCTTCTACTGCTGAAAAGCTTTTTGCTTTGAACAACAGTACAGCAGACGGTGAAGCTTCCACAATTGAGTAGCAACAAGTATATCAAGGTATAAGATCAAAAGAAGGTAAAACAAACAGGATCTTTCCTAGACCCCTATTTTCCAAACACTGCAGCCCACAAGTTATATCTGCTTGCAAACGAACATTCACAGTAACAGCTTTGCCCTCTCCCCATCAGACATTCCCTCCCATAGCCGGCTAAAAAAGTGTTTCCCAACGCTGACAGGGAAAATGGATGGCCTCCATTACGTTTGGCTACAAACACATTCCGCCAGGATGAAGGGGCCGTAAATTATCCCGTGAGTGCGCAGCACAGGCCACAGTCGAGCCAACAACACCCCCACCACCCCACGCACATTTTTAATGGGGTTGGCCCGTCCGCAGTTTGCAAAACACTGAATCACACGCCCCATATCCAAACACACACTGTCACCTGTGTGTATATAAACGATGTGCGTATGTTACTGAAATAGAGCAGGCTTGTTGGTTCGAGCACCTGGGAATAAGTCCTTGAATGTCTCATCTCAATACTTCAGGTTTAACAAAGGCATGCAGTGTAATAAATATCAGCCTGGTTGCTGTCCTATGACTCGGCACAGCAGACTTCTGTTACATTACAGAACAATAAATGAGTGACGGGCAGCACACTGACAGGTCTAATGATGTGAAGCTGGAGGGTGTAACTGTAGAAACATCAGCACTATGTCGGGTCACATTCAGTTCACATGACACAGGAGTTGCTGGCAGCTGGAAAACCATCAAATAGAACTAGACATTGCCCCGTGGCAGGGTGAAATGCTAAGCATTTGTGCATAAATCATTGTGGTGAAATGGTAAAATGTGAGCTCCCACAAGGAATAAAGCTTATATGTCTTGTGTGACAGTCCCCTCCCAGTCTCAGCGTGTATCTGTAACTGGAATCTAGGTCCTGTTTTCTGGGCTGTTGACAACAAAATCCCCAAAGGCAATTCCTTCCAACTGTATGTAACCATTTTTTTTTCCTTCTCACAGTATTTCATCTGCATTTTTGTATCCGCTGCCCCAAATCAGATTTACAGGGAAACTCAAGAGGCCTAAATGGGGCCTTAAACTGAGGGCTTTTTAAAAGTTAAGCCAAGGATTGTTAAGCTTCAGAGATGATGGATTTTTTATGTACTTTATCTTCCAAAAGTATTAATAACCCAGTCAATCTTTCCAAAGTTTATCCTGTTAAAGCTGCCTATTACCATACATTTTATCTTAGAGAACAATACAAACTATTTCATGATTGGAAAATAGAAGAAAATCAGCTATTATTTTCTAAATATTTGAGACAAAAAAACTGTAGTATGCATTGCCCTTAGACCACATGTGCTCTGATACACATGATTTTGATTCAAGACAGCTGTCTCCAGAATTCACCAAATAGGTTAAAATTATTTCTGTGTAATGTAATCCCAGTGAATGCTGTTCTTTGAAAGCCCAAATGTTTTTCGGGAACAAATTTTAAAATAAAGACCAAGAAACACAACAAATATATTAAAGATAAAGTTGTGATGATGAGAAACAGGGACAAAGAGAAGGACATTTAATAAAGGTATCCAGAAGAAAAGTTGTGTTTGTAGGCCACCAAAATCCATATAGAAAAATGGTTAATGTTGGTGCCAGCAAGGAGCAGGCAGCCTTTTTCAGTAGCTCCTTTTTTCCCTGAGTTTTTCCTACTTTCATCCATCTTTTTCATTTTTATTTTCATTTTTGGTGTGACTTTGCATTTTTCTTATACTATTTCTAATTGAGTTCACGTTTTTTCCGGGAAGCTCTGTTTTTCATTGTTTTATTTTTGCTGTCTTTGCGTGCAGAGCCAGCTTATTTGACCAGGCTCCCTTTGTTTACACCTGGGACCAACTGCTAGCCGTGTGGGTGGCGATACCACCGGGAAAGGAGGTACAGACCAACCATCCCGCCCATCATTATAGGCATCGTCAGATCTCTCTTTAAAGAGATTTTAACCGTTGCATTTCCGAAATCTCCCGAGTGGTAACCGCCTTTACACGATTGAATAAAGTGAATATGATTTGTTTGTTTGTCCATGGGGTGGTATTGTTGTGGCGAAAGGTTTGCAAGCAAGTTTGGTTGTGGCTGGTGTCTCGGAAGCATCTTGCTGACCATTTAGCAACTTAGAGATAGTAGGTTACCAATGGGAAATTACATTGGGACCAAGTAGCACTAAATTGGTGACTTAGAAACGACACTGTCAAGGAACGGTATGGACAGCGGAAACATGCAAGAGTAGGAATGATTTGTGTCGGAGCTCGTAGATGAGTCTCCTCCGTCATACATTTTTTATTTAGAGGAGGAAAGCGGGGACGAAGTTGTTGTGGAAGAGGACGCAAGGGCAGCAGAAGCTGACAGATGACCGTTGATATATGATTGCCCAAATTTAGGTGTACAGGCTGACATTTAACTAACTGAAGATAACGAAAAAAACCAAACAGACTTTATGATACAATTTTTTAATAAATATAAATGTTGACTATATTGGGACAACATCGTCCGATAAAGAGTACATTTATATACTCTTGACAGTGTTGTTTCTAAGGGCTACAGTACTTGGTGCCAATGTAATTTCCCATTGGGAACCTACTAGCACTAAGTTGCCAACTGGTTAGCAAGATGCTTCCGACAAACCGGCCACAAACAAATTGTTTGCAAACCTTCTGCCACAACAATCCCAACCCCTTGATAAACGACCAATCACATTCACTTTATTTACTATATTCACATGTAAAGTCGGGCAACACTTGGGAGAAATGCAATGGTAGGAACAGCCGTTTCCCTATGACTTTAACCTTCTTCAGCGTCTGACTACTTCACACTTCGCAGCTCCAAACCATCACCCAACTCCCCTACTCCAAAGAATTCCATCATCCAGGCCACCCCCTCCCCCACCATCTTGTCGCTTTCAACAAAACTTTGAGGATTGAGCTGCAAAAGAACAAGGTGCGAAAGACTGCGGGTTCAGATGGCATTAGCTCCAGCCTTCTGAGATGTTGTGCAGATGGACTGTGTGGCCTCATGTGCTACATTTTCCTCAGACTAGGAGAAGTAACACAGCTGTGGAAGACCTCTGGTGTGGTACCGGTGTAAAAGATAATACATCCAAAGGACCTCAGCAACTACAGGCCAGTAGCGCTGACTTCAAACCTGATGAAGACCCTTGAACGGTTGGTCTTACACCATCTACATCCCCTGGTGAAGACTTCATTGTATCCACTGCAGTTTGCCTACTGGCCTGGGATTGGGGCAGATGATGGCATCTTCTTCCTCCGGCACCAAGCTCTGACTCACCTACAGGTGCTGGTCATAAAATTAGAATATCATGAAAAAGTAGATTGATTTCAGTAATTCCATTTAAAAAGTGAAACTTGTATATTATATTCATACATTACATACAAACTCATATATTTCAGATGTTTATTTTGTTTAATTTTGATGATTACAAATGACAACAAATGAAAATCTCAAATTCATCATATCAGAAAATTAGAATATTGTGAAAAGGTTCAAAATTGATGGCCCCTGGTGCCACACTCTAATCAGCTAATTAACTCAAACCACCTGCAAAAGCCTTTAAATGGTCTTTCAGTCTAGTTCCATAGGCTACACAATCATGGGGAAGACTGCTGACTTGACAGTTGTCCAAAAGACGACCATCGACACCTTGCACAAGGAGGGCAAGACACAAAAGGTCATCGCTAAAGAGGCTGGCTGTTCACAGAGCTCAGTGTCCAAGCACATTAATAGAGAGGCGAAGGGAAGGAAAAGATGTGGTCGAAAAAAGTGTACAAGCAAGAGAGATAACCGCACCCTGGAGAGGATTGTGAAACAAAACCCATTCAAAAATGTGGGGGAGATTAACAAAGAGTGGACTGCAGCTGGAGTGAGTGCTTCAAGAACCACCACACACAGACGTATGAAAGACATGGGTTTCTGCTGTCGCATTCCTTGTGTCAAGCCACTCTTGAACCACAGACAGCGTCAGAAGCGTCTTGCCTGGGCTAAAGAGAAACAGGACTGGACTGCTGGTGAGTGGTCCAAAGTCATGTTCTCTGATGAAAGTAAATTTTGCATTTCCTTTGGAAATCAAGGTCCCAGAGTCTGGAGGAAAAGAAGAGAGGCACTTCATCCACGTTGCTTGAAGTCCAGTGTAAAGTTTCCACAGTCAGTGATGGTTTGGGGTGCCATGTCATCTGCTGGTGTTGGTCCATTGTGTTTTCTGAGGTCCAGGGTCAACGCAGCCACATACCAGGAAGTTTTAGAGCACTTCATGCTTCCTGCAGCTGACCAACTTTTTGGAGATGCAGATTTCATTTTCCAACAGGACTTGGCACCTGCACACAGTGCCAAAGCTACCAGTACCTGGTTGAAGGACCATGGTATCCCTGTTCTTAATTGGCCAGCAAACTCTCCTGACCTTAACCCCATAGAAAATCTATGGGGTATTGTGAAGAAGAAGATGCAATACACCAGACCCAACAATTCAGAAGAGCTAAAAGCCACTATTAGAGCAACCTGGGCTATCATAACACCTGAGCAGTGCCACAGACTGATCGACTCCATGCCACGCCGCATTGCTGCAGTAATACAGGCCAAAGGAGGCCCAACTAAATACTGAGTGCTGTACATGCTCATACTTTTCATGTTCATACTTTTCAGTTGGCCAACATTTCTATAAATCCTTTGTTTTTATTGGTCTTCAGTAATATTCTAATTTTCTGATATGATGAATTTGAGATTTTCATTTGTTGTCATTTGTAATCATCAAAATTAAACAAAATAAACATCTGAAATATATGAGTTTGTATGTAATGTATGAATATAATATACAAGTTTCACTTTTTAAATGGAATTACTGAAATCAATCTACTTTTTCATGATATTCTAATTTTATGACCAGCACCTGTAGAGAAACCTAAGAGCACTGTGAGGATCATGTTCTTTGGTTTCTCCAGTGCTTAAACACCACCCAGCCAGGAGTCCTATGGGACAAGCTGGAGCTGTCAGGAGTGGACCAGCACATGTCCCAGTGGATTCTGGACTACCTCACTGTTGCATAATGTCTCCCACCCCATACATGAAGCTGTTGGGAAGCTCACGAGCTCCTTCAGTGACAGACTACTGCACCCCAAATGCACCAGGGAGTGTTATCACAGATCCTTCCTCCCAGCAACTGTAAGATTCTATAACCACAACTGTTCCCAACAACCTCAATAAGTTGTCAGATTCATGCTGATTTTGCACAGTTTCTACCAAAGTCAGTTAAATAACATGCTGCTGTCATTTTGCACATCTCTGATGTTGCTTCTATTTTCAAATATCCATTACTGTAAAAATGTCCGCAACTGTATATTGGCTATTGATTCTCCAGGTGCACAGTTCTCATATTGTTAAAACACTTTACAGTAAGGTATTTTATTGTTTGTCTTTTAACTCTTTACTGTTATGTTATTATAATACATTTTTCTAAGGTCCACATTTGTGTGACCATTTTTTTTACCTACTTTTAAAGGACAATGGGTGACAAACGGTAGTGTTTATCACCATAAAGAACCCCCAATCCTCCCAGTGAAACATGGTGTTGGCAGCATTATGTTATGGGAATGCTTCTTTTGAGCAGGGATAGGTTAATCAAACTTAATATAAAAAAATGGATGAAGCTAAAAACAGATTGATAGGTGAAGCTCTACCCTCTCTCATAGTTATTTTAGACAAATACATGTGCAAAGTAGAGACTGACATTTTTTCGGGAATCCCACGGGTCAAGGGATTCCCGTGGGATGGGAGTCAGTATTAGTAACGATCACGTAATTGGGACAGTACAGGATTAAACATTAACGGGAGCGGGAGCGAACCAATAGTAACAAAAAAAAACTAGGATGGATGCCAAAAAATAAAATAAAATAGAAAGAAAAAAAATCCAGTACTGGCACCGCCATTTTGTAGTTTTTCCTTGAAGCCTACACTATAATGCGAGTCAAAAAAACTACACGACCCAAAAACCAACAGTGTTCCGCTCTGAGTTTTTCACCCGCGCTCAAAAACAAGAATGGGAGTGGTGCAGGAGCGGGAGTCATACTGAATGTGGGATGGGAGTCGGAGTAATTTCACCAGGAGTGGGACGGGACAGGATTTAGATTTCTACTCTGGCCCGGGATCGGGACGGGACACAATTTTATTCTGTGGGAGTGGGACGGGGCAGGAGTGAAAAATCCACTCCTGTGTCAGTCTCTAGTGCAAAGTTATCATTCTCCATGTGTGAAAAGTTTGTAGTTAAACCTCACATTACTTTTAGCTATAATTGCAGCAAAATGTGTTTTAACAAATTATTCACACACAACCTTATTTTTTTTCTTCCTTTCATATACTATACAATTATGCTCTGCATTTGATGGAACTATCAGGGTAGCAATGAAGTTTTTGATGGTTTGTCAAAAACTTCAAAGGGTTTCGATACAAGTAACTGTGTTTGCATCTTATTGTGTTATACAATTTGTCTGTTATCACATCAAGCTAAAGTTATGTCTATGTTATTTTGTTACTGGTGGCTACTGACATTAAGCCTGTAGAATGTGGTTGAATGAGTTTCTTTAAATAATACCATAGTCTTATAATTATGTTTTTTTTTTCCAATTATATATTTTGAGTCTTCCATGCTTGTTTCCATGGAAAACTTGTAAACATGTGAATGTTGATGCTCATAAGGTAACTTCAGAAGCGGTTGCAACGTAACTTAGAGTCAGCTGGTGATAGGAAGCTACTGTACAGCAGCTTTTTGAGTAAAGACAAAATTCTGAAAGCTGGACACCTAAAACAATTAATTCAAAAGGTTCAATATTTATTTAATCTACCTCTCAAAGTCAACCTGATGGCAGTGCTAGTGCTTTTGCATAAAAAGGCATACCTTTTGCTTGACATCCTGTTATATCTGATTTGGATATTCCCCTTTTTTAATAAGGAAATGAATAGTTTCTTGAAGTGTGCTGTTGTGTTAGCAGGGTTTCTCAGCTTTATTTTTCTTTTTTGAAAATACAGCATGTCTAAATTACACTGGTGGAGAGGGGCAAACAGGGTGCATCTACATAAATACACATACAAAAGTACAACAATTTCTACAAACTCAAAAATGAATAGTAACCACAAAAATTAGAATAGCAAAACACATGCAAATTAATGCAGCAAAAGAGAAATGCTACAATCACAGTATAGAGAATAGCAACTCATATAAAAAAATGTTTACAGTAATCCAATTATTTTGCTTATCCAGCAATATGGTTGAAAGTTATTATTATTTTAGCTTTCTTTTGGAAAACCCTGATATTTAATGCAATTTATTTGAAAAAAAAATATTCTAATGAAGTCTGAACACTCCATGAACAATAATTATAGCACAATCCCATCTTCTAAATATGGTACAAAAATATATATCATCACAAGGCATACTACACTAGCCTGGGTACCATTACGAACTTAGTCCCGCCCACAACGTTTGAGGCCAGGAAGTTCGGTCTGGCATTGCTCAACAGTAGCGCGAGTATGCTAGCACAATATCTGGCGGGCCAATCAAATTGTCAGGGCGGGCTTTATACGATGATGGACAGATGATCAACAGTAACGTTATCAACCACGTGACCAAAGCGCGCTTGGGTGACAACAACAATGGCTGCCGCTGGAGAGTTGAGGTGAGTAGTTTCTGCTATTAGGTCTGTTCTGGAAGATATCGATAGTAAATTAATTTTAAAGAGGAACAGGGAAAGGCGATCAAGGCTCATCTTCTTATTCTAGGCGTGCAACTGCACGCTTTGATTTTTGTTGACAGGTTTGTTGTAGGTCTATCCAATTGAGTGCAGAGGCCTTTTTTTTCCTGATTCGTTCAAAACACGCCCCTTAATCACAGCTCTATGGAGCAGTATCAGACTCATATTCTGACTAGAATTGAGTAGGACTACGTCAGGCTAATAATACACTCCCATAAACAGAAAATGGAGTTTCATTTCTAATACTGACAGAACTTTGACAGTTTTGCTCTGCATAAATCATTATCTTTAGAAACTTAACATTTGCTCAGTTTGCAGCATTTATTGCAATAAAAACAATCACAACTGAGGCTATTGTTACGTGTTAAGCCAGTAACTTCACAATAATAATGCATGTTCCTCATCCTAGCTTCATCTTTACTGCCAGCACTGTTCGGATGCTGATGTACTTTTGCTGTAGCCCAGATGTCCTTAACAAATGAATACTGTATGTTGAGTTTGGATTTAAAGCTTGCATACCATCAGTGAACCAACTCCTGTGGTACTGCTTGTGTGTCAGATTTGCAGATGTACAAGAAACTGTCATGATCTTGGCAGTGATTACTGCCTCATTCCATTCATTTGTCTAACTCTTCCCGGTTTCTCATCACTGCTCATCCGATCCACCTGCTCCTGCCTCTATTTAAAGTGCTTGTATCCAGTCATCAGTGCCAGATCATTCTTGTTCTCCCTAGCCATTGGTGAGAGTGTTTTAGAGTACCTTGGTGCTTCTGATTTTCTGATCCTGACCTGTTCTGCCTCTCAACCAATGAGCCTGCCTGTTCCCATCTGATCTCAGTGGTGAGAGGGTTTTTAGAATTATCTTAGTGTTTCTGATTAACTGATCCTGTTTTGCCTCTCAAACATTGAGCTTGCCTGTTCCCATCTGAATGGTTTGCCTGACCTTTTTTTGGACTCCTGGATCTCTTGAGTCTGCCTGTTCGTGTTCTGTTTGCCTGACCTGGCTTCGGACTCATGCATTTTCTTCAGTGCCGCAGCATCTGGGAAAGTCTGGGCGTTGCCCGCGGCATCTTGTGGAAGCCCACCATCTGGATCCTACCTGGTTCTCTGGCTATTTACTTTTAAATCAGTTACCTGCCTCAGATGCTGCTGCAACAACAGATCAGTGTTTTAATAAACGGTTCGTGACTAATCCCACTGTCTGTCCTGACTTGAATACTGAGTCCTCTGTTTTGAATCGTTTCAGAAACAGTGTGTACAAAGGTTCCCGCTTGGAATTTAAGTACGTATATAAGAAAATGTAATCAACTACATTAGTTTTTTTTAAGTGTTAAAATGTTTCTAATTAATTAATTAATTTGAACCCCAGTCGGCCTCGGCATATGGCCGCTCAGACTGAGCCTGGTTCTGCTGGAGGTTTCTTCCTGTTAAAAGGGAGTTTTTCCTCTCCACTGTCGCTACAAGCATGCTTAGTGTGAGGGATTGTATTTGAGTCAATGAGTCGATGCAATCAACTGGTTTTCCTTAGATAGAAAACTTTTTCAATCTGACTGTATGATCTGGTTGAACTGTAAAGTGCCTTGAGATGACATGTGTTGTGAATTTGGCGCTATATAAATAAACTGAATTGAATTGAATTGAATTGAATTAACTAACCAAAATGAACGCCTTACAGTCCAGGCCCTAATATAAGAAAAAAAAAAAAACATGTAAAAACATACTCCACGTTACAAAAAAAGCAAGTTAAGACAATCTGAAACATAGCATGAAATAACAAAAGTGATCGAGATCACTGGAGGAAATCTTTAAATAATATGGCCAGACCCTGGTTCCATATTATAAAAAAAACAAAAAAAAACAGGATACACAGACAGATTACATGTTTAAAAAAGAATGAAAGTAAATCTAAGCTTTTCTTTTGTTCCTCCAAATGCGCTCTGGGTGGGAATCATGTTTATGTTTTTTCTAGGGGTCAGGTCCATAGAAATGAATGGTTATTAGGAATGCATGATATTATCAGCATGCTCTCGGTATAAGCTAATATTAGCTAGCCTAAGCACTGTTTTTGCTGGTCTCATTTTTGGATTTGAACTACAGTGGGGCAAAAAAGTATTTAGTCAGCCACCAATAGTGCAAGTTCACCCACTTAAAAAGATGAGAGAGGCCGGTAATTTTCATCATAGATATACCTAATCTATGAGAGACAAAATTAGATAAAAAAATCCAGAAAATCATATTGTCTGGTTTTTAAAGAATTTATTTGCAAAATATGGTGGAAAATAAGTATTTGCTCAGTTACAAACAAGCAAGATTTCTGGCTCTCACAGACCTGTAACTTCTTCTGTAAGAGGCTCCTCTGTCCTCCACTCGTTACCTTCATTAATGGCACCTGTTTGAACCCGTTATCAGTATAAAAGACACCTGCCCACAACCTCAAACAGTCACACTTTAAACTCCACCATGGCCAAAACTAGAGAGCTGTCAAAGGACACCCGAAACAAAATTATAGACTTGCACCAGGCTGGGAAGTCTGAATCTGCAATAGGTAAACAGCTTGGTGTGAAGAAATCAACTGTTGGATCAATTATTAGAAAATGGAAAACATACAAGACCACTGATAATCTTCCTCGATCTGGGGCTCCACGCAAGATCTCACCCCGTGGGGTCAAAATGATCACAAGAACAATGAGTAAAAATCCCAGAACCACACGGGGGGACCTAGTGAATGACCTGCAGAGAGCTGGGACCAAAGTAACAAAGGCTACCATCAGTAACACACTACGCCGCCAGGGACTCAAATCCTGCAGTGCCAGACGTGTCCCCCTGCTTAAGCCAGTACATGTCAAGGCCCGTCTCAATTTTGCTAGAGAGCATTTGGATGATCCAGACGATGACTAGGAGAATATCATATGTCCAGATGAAACCAAAATAGAACTTTTTGGTAAAAACTCTACTCGTCGTGTTTGGAGGAGAGAGAATGCTGAGTTGCATCCAAAGAACACCATACCTACAGTGAAGCACGGGGGTGGAAACATCATGCTTTGGGACTGTTTTTCTGCTAAGGGACGACTGATCCGAATGAATGGGACCATGTATCGTCAAATTTTGAGTGAAAAGTTCCTTCCATCAGCAAGGGCATTGAAGATGAAACGTGGCTGGGTCTTTCAGCATGACAATGATCCCAAACACACCGCCCGGGTAACAAAGGAGTGGCTTCGTAAGAAGCATTTCAAGGTCCTGGAGTGGCCTAGCCAGTCTCCAGATCTCAACCCCATAGAAAATCTTTGAAGGGAGTTGAAAGTCTGTGTTGCCCAGCGACAGCCCCAGAACATCACTGCTCTAGAGGAGATCTGCATGGAGGAATGGGCCAAAATACCAGCAACAGTGTGTAAAAACCTTGTGAAGACTAACAAAAAACGTTTGATCTCTGTCATTGCCAAAAAAGGGTATATAACAAAGTATTGAGAGGAACTTTTGTTATTGACCAAATACTTATTTTCCACCATATTTTGCAAATAAATTCTTTAAAAATCAGACAATGTGATTTTCTGGATTTTATTTTTCTTATTTTGTCTCTCATAGTTGAGGTATATCTATGATGAAAATTACCGGCCTCTCTCATCTTTTTAAGTGGGAGAACTTGCACTATTGGTGGCTGACTAAATACTTTTTTGCCCCACTGTACTTTTGTTATTTACCGAACATTCATATATTTACAGGTCATGATAATAGTCTATAGACAGATTTTTCATCAAAAAGTGGAAAACTAGAAATATCCCAGAAATTATCTTAAACTTTTATTTGGAATCTAATTTAAAACAAGAAATAATGTTGGCTAAAATTAAAAACAGTAAATGAGACAAGCTGAATGTTTTGATAAATGAAGTGTGCAGAAGAGACAAAATGAGAAAAAGCACACCAAAAAGCAATAAAGGAAAATACTAAATACATTCTCTCAAAAGTAGTTGGTTTAAAATCAGGACCTCTCAACGACCAGCGCACTATCATGACAAAGTGCACTACATAACCACATAACTGACGGTTTGCACATTATGTGTTGTGTATTACTTGAATACTGTATGTACTAGTTTTCACAGCCAATGTTAGAGAACCTAATTTATTTTGTTGTAATGCTTCTAACTCAGGTCATATTCTATTTGTCAGAAATGTGTATTGGCCAAAAGATGGAAAACCCCAAAATTTAGCCAAACAGTTTATTGGAGTGTGCCAACCTGCCACTGGTCGTAAAGGAATTTACCAAAAGTTTTGCTGATACCTGCTTTAAAAGAGGGTTTCTGTTGTTGAAGTCTATCTTGTGACTCTCCTATATTTATTTCTTTGATGATTTTGACCTTTAGGTGATTAATGAACAGGCTAAAAAAAAAAAATCTTAATACGTTTCTTTCAGTTAAGACAGGTGGCAAAAATAAAGCCCATTCTCTCCAGAGAACATTTAGAGACAGTCTCCCATGCCTTCATTACTACCCGGTTGGATTACAGTAATGCACTATATGTGGGGGTAGAGTGGCTCCAACATTGCTAGACTCCAAAGAGAGCAAAACGCTGAAGCACGTCTTTTATCTGGCACTCGTAAGCATGAACACTTTACCCCTATTTTAGCCTCATTACATTGGCTCTCTGTACATTTTAGGATTCTTTTTAAAGCTCTTTTGTTTGTTAAGTTTCTCCATGGTCTTGCTCTGTTTATCTTTTTCAACTTCTAAACCTTCATGCACCCTCCCGTTCACTCAGGTCAGCTGATCATCTGTTTCTTGTGGCAGCTACAATATGTGGAACAACCTTCCATTGCATATTAAAGAGTCTACCTCTTAGTCTGATTTTAGATCACTTCATAAAACTCATCTCTTTGTCCTGGCTTTTAACATTACATGAGATGTTGATCTTGGCTTGATATTAAGTTATTTTTGTAATTATTGTTTTAATTTTTATATGTATTTTATGCTTTTATTGTTTTTTTTTATTTAAGTCCTCTGAATCTGTGTCAGTTTGCTGTTGGTCACTGTACAGCACTTTGGTAAGTGGGAAACTTTAAAGTACTTTATAAATAAAGTTAGATCAGATTGGATTAGATTAATCATATATATATATATTTGTCCTTAAACTTGCCTTAGATTTACCATCAATGTTTTTGCACTTATTGTCATTAGGTAATAAATCAATAGCACCTGAACTCTTACCTGAACCATGTAGCACAACAGCATGAAGTCCTCCTCTTGCCCCTTTGGCTGATATAATGGAACGACCAGCTGTTGGGTCATGGCTGGGGTCAAATGGGCCATGGTGACGGGTCATATTATACCTGCTGCTGACTGGGAGAAAGGGTCAGCCATGCTTTCCAAGTCAACAACGAAATGAGGAGGTGGTTAGAGAAGGACTGCTAGAGAATTGAGCCATTTTTTATTTCTGCCCTTTCCTAATGACAGGCAGGACAGCTGTAACTCAGATGGTACATAAAATCCCATATGGGTTTCAGTGCACAGACAGGGCTAGAGGGAATACCAAAGAAATGTGGTGGAGGACAGACCTGACTACCAAACTTTTATTCACACATCATTTAAGTCACGGAAAAGGGTTCATCACCTCTTGACTTAGAAAAGATAAAGTCACTCCTCTCAAAATCCACCCTGATCAAACTGGTTTCATTAAAGGAAGGCAGTCAGCCAATAACCCAAACACACTGCTTAATTAAATAGAGTATTCCTACAGTAAAAATATAAAATCCTACATATTGTCTTTAGATGCAGAAAAAGCATTTGATAGAGTAAACTGGAATTTTTTATTCGCTACTCTACATATATTTGGTTTTGGCAATTCCTTTATAAATTGGTTAAAAATCTTATACAGCTTCCCAACAGCCTGTGGCAGGACAAATAATCAAACATCTTCCAGCTTTTGTCTCCAAAGGGGCACCAGGCAGGGATGCCCGCCCTCCCCCTCACTTTTTTGCCATTTTTATTGAGCCTCTAGCTGCTACAATCAGACAAACTAATGTGGTTAAAAGTATAAAAGGCATGAAAATAGAGCATTAAAATTAGTCTTTACGCAGATGATGTATTACTTTGTCTCCAGCACTCAAACACTTGCCTCTCTCAAGTAATTAGATTACTAGAATCTTTCTCAAAAGTCACAGATTATTTTAAATTGGTCTAAATCTATTATACTACTGGTATTAATTACTCTCTACAGAATCCCTCAGGTTTACAACTGCAATCAGGAAATATCAAATAATTGGGAATTACTGTGTCATCTAAATTAGCTGATGTACCAAAACCTAACCACATCCCTCTTTTAAAAAAAAGATAGAAGAGGACCTAGAAAGATCTCCCTTATAGGTAGGGTAGACAATTAAAATGATGGTCTTAACTAGAATTAACTACTTATTTTCATTGATCCCCAATAAACCATCACCCGACTGGTTTAAATCTTTAGATTCTTTCATCTCTAAATTTCTTTGGAAGGATAAACCCCCTCATATCTGTTAGGAATCCAGTTTGTGTGGGTTGTGTTTTCTCCCTCCACCGCCAGGTTGCGCCCGGTTCTCGTTGGGCCTTTCACACACCTGCGGATGGTTGCCTCATTACCTAAGGACTCTTAAGCTGCTGACTGCCACTACCTTGACGCCAGAGTGCTTGCCAGTTTTGGGTACTCTAGCCAAGCTGCGTTTTGCTGAGTCAAACTGAGTTTTTTGTCTCCCTGAGTCTTAACCTTGTTGTTTTTTGTCTTTGCCTCTCGGCAGGAAGTCATCTTGCAAACTGGATGTTTGGGCCTTATCCACCTGGAAGGATCATCTTGAGCTTCCTACTGAGTGGGGGATGCAAACAGGAGGTTTGGACCTTCTCCCCCCGAAAAGATTGTTTGAGCTTCACACTGAGCAGGGGATTCATCTCCACACGAACCCTTCAAGTACCTCAGGAAATCTAAGTGGCAGTCAGCTCCACCGCTCCTCTAGGAACCAACTTAACCTGGGTAAACCCTGTCCGCCCTCCAATGAGTCAACCTATTTCTGGAACCACCCACACCGAGTGGATTCTTGGAAAGACACCTTTTCTGGAAACGTGAGTCCAGTTGCTGTTTCTGCTTTTGCAAATCGTAGATCAAATTTCCCACTGAACCTGAACTAAACACTGAACTTCCCTTCTCACTTCCAGTGCCGGTTCACCAGCGCCACCGATGTGGCGGTGACACCGCCCTCCTCCCCCCACTAGGGTGGGAAGGAGTGATTGAGACAGGTTTTTTTTTGTCAGGTTGTGGTCTGAACTGCTCCCTCTCCCAAGAACATCTCAAGTCTTCGCTAATTGCGGAGCCCATTCCCCCATCCTGCTCTCCCTTCCCCTGGCTGGCACCTGGGCTCGCCGGTTTACTGTTGGAGCTTGGTGTTTGAGGGTGGATGTCTGGGCGGCTACTGGCTTATTCCTGGCGGCTGCTCCCCAGACCCTGGCCTGCCTGGGGCCCATGGCCGGATTCACTTCAGAGTGGCTCGGTGCCGGCGGAGCCTGCTGACTCGTCCCCGCGGCTCCCAGGTGCTCCGGCATTGTGGTGGCTGGGGTATTTCCTTGGGGCCGCCTCTCCTCCTCCCTTGGTGGGGGTTGGATTTCGGGTTGGCCCCTCCTTGTCGCCTTTGCTCTTGGAGTCCCTTTGGGCGTCTGGGACTTTGGCTCCCCCAGCGCTTGCCTCGGTGTTCTGAGGGGGTGCCTCTTCGGCTTTTCACAACCACTATTGAGCATTTTTCCTTTGGATAAAATCTACATGCAGAAGTGCACTCTCACAAACAACTACAGGTGCTTAGTTCCAGGTACTTAGAGATTCACTTCCATACAGAAAGCCCATATTCTTATCGTCAGGTTCCACAGAATACATGTCAGATTAAATACTACTACTAATACTTCAGCGATAGTATCTAGGTGTTATTTTATTGTATGTCTTGTACCATGTCCATTGGTTGTGCTTTTCTTTTTACATCTCTTTGCAGGTGATGAAGCACACTGAAGAAGTTTTATCGTTTCCCTTTTATCTCCTCTTTCTTTCATCTTTTCTCATTTTTTTCTATTTTTCCTTTCCTGTTCTACTTACATTGCAGTGTCCATATAATCTGTAAAACTCCCTGCTTAGTTATAATAAAGCTACCTATACGCATAAATCAAACGGAATACTATGGCGATAGCTGTACTGCTCCACCATTAAAAGTAAAATCTGTTGGGCTCATTTTGGCATCAAGACAGTTATTCTTATTGTTACATTACCAGACAGGACAAAAAAAAAAGAACAAATTAAGATGACCAGTCAGGGAGCTGGTTACATCTGAGGAGCAACTGTGATTAGTCAAACTTTCTATACATCCAATTTGTGCGTAAAACATTTTGTTTTAGGTTTGTTCATGCAGAAGCACATTTTCAACACATAAAATAATTTTCCTGCCAACTGAGATGATTGCTGGGATAACCAAGAAATCGTTTAATGGTTTAACCCTGCTTTAAACACCTCCACAGTTATATTCCTGACCTGCCTGCTGTAGTCTGTGGTCTTAATGATCCTGAGGTATTCAAAGAACAGCATGGTTTATACAGAGAAATACACACAGGCAGTTTATTCAGCAAAAAGTTAACTTTAGCTTCTGGAGAATTTATATTAGGAATGTCGTAATATCAGAGAACCAACACAAATAACACTACTTTGTCTCTTAAATATAAATCCTATGAAAAACATTGAAATATATTGTTTTGATTCAAAAAACGTTAAAGAAAATCAAATGGGTATGGGGGTTTTGCAAGGTCATTGCTCATGGATTCCCTTCACCTTTGAAATAAATGTCATACTGAAAATCTAAATGTAATTTCTAATCTATTATGATGGTTTTTATCGTTTTAGCTCAACTTAATATGTATTATTTGCAGCCGCCAAAAAGTTACTGATCTGTGGTTTTCAATGTTATTTCTGATAATTTTGGCTTGCTACACCCTTTAATGCCCACAGTGTTGCAGCTGGCTTTGGGGCAAGCACAGCTGCATGAACTGTCTTTAGATGCATCAACTGATACACAGTCCTCCCCGAAACCCCTCATCAGTTTGACCCAGTTTCACCCACACTCTTCCCCTTTTCTCTGAACGGTGAACATTCACCTGGAACATTGAGCACACATCCTGTCAACGTGCAAATCATTAAAAACACTGCTCTCAAAGGAATTTCACTGATTTCCAGAAAATGGCTTGAAGATAACATTTCAAGCTTTAGATAAAAGCCATATTCCCTTTCTAGTAATTTTTACCAATTCACTTCACTTCAGTTTATTTGTATAGCGTAATTTCATATTGTGATATCACAACAGAGTTTAGAGTCAATTTAAAGGTCCCATATACATCAAAGTTCACATTATAAACATTTTGTAACAATCATATGTGGCCTGAAACCTGTGTATAATTTACAAACACAAAAACAACTCTTTCCCCTCTATCATTGCCTATCTCCAGCTCCAGTACATGTGCTCATAATGCTCTGTTTAAAAAGCATGATGTCATGAGGGGAAATAAGCTGTACATGGCGGTCTGTAGCAGCGCATCATTCAAGCAATGGCTTTCATCTTATGTATTATTCAGCCCTCCTACCTCCATCTTTACAAACTCTGACTGGTTATCATGGTTGTCATTGGTTGCGCAACATCCTTTCTTTGATAGTATAAGGCGAGGCTTGATAAGGAGATTTTCAGTAAAAACCTTATCCCAAATGAGCACCAAAACATTTCTTTACATTATGCAAAACACTGAAAACCAGGTTCAATTTTATAATATTTATTCAGTGTTGTTGAAGGCAGCAGACCAGCTGATGCCTCACTGCAGAAAGGAGTCACAGTTAAACAGAACATCAGGCCAAATGAAAATACTATTGCAACAACAAAAGAGAGAACATAAAATTAGAAATTGAACTAAAATATATCAGAATGGGAGAATAGAGATAGAATGAAGCAGAATGAGTAAAAGTTTTCTCCTTGTCCTTCGCCAGCCTAAGCCTATACAAGCACAACCAAAAAGACAGCTAACCTCAGCTGCTTTAACAAAAACCTTTAAATTGGAATGTTTTGAGCCTAGCCTTAAAAGTCAACAGGGTCTTAAGGTTTAACTGGAATTCTTACCACTTGACTCTCATACATATCTGGAAGCAGACTTCTAGGAGTCACAGTATGTCTTCTGTGTTGTCTATTTTTGCTTTTTTCCTTTTCTCAATTTCATGCACTCTTTCCTGACTATCTATTTCTCTCTCTCATTAGTTCTTAAGGCCTCTTTCTTTCTTACTCCCCTTAATGTTTCAGTGTCTGTTGTATATGATATACAAAATCAAGCAGAACATTATGGCGACAATCACAATGGACTGTTTGTGAAAGCAAATCTATTGGGCTATCATCTCGAGCTGGGACATCGAATCCCAGAGCCATACTGTTTATAGATGTTGAAGCCTGGCCTGTTTTTCAGTGTAGTCCTCTTTCTCTTACTGTGACTAACTGTATGTCCTCTTTTTCATCCTCTAAGATGGGAGCTGGCTCGGAGCATGTCTGTCTGGCTTTGTTTTTCCTGACGCCTGTGGGGCTGGTTGAGAATTAACTTTTGTACCCTTGCCTCTCTCTGTATGCCTGCTTCTGTCTCCATGTACCCCAGTCGGTCTCGGCAGATTTTCGCTCCCACTGAGCCTGGTTTTGTTGCAGGTTTCTTCCTATTAAAAGAGAGTTTTTCCCTCAACTGTTACTACAAGCATGCTTGGGGTAAGGGATTGCTTTTGAGTCAATAAGTCAATGCAGTCAGCTGGTTTTCCTAAGATAGCAAACCTTGAACCAATCTAACTGTATGATCCGGTTGAGTTGTCTCTTTGACAATTCTTGATCAAAAATAACACCAGAGTATTATCAGAGGCTAATTACATGCCATACAGATGAAGTGACAGAGTATTCTGCTAATTTTTTAAAAGACTTGGAAAACATAGACCTTATACTCATCTCTGTAATATTCAGCTTACTGGAGATCATAGAAGATTTTTTTCTTTAACAATAAAAACTGAAATATGGCAGAGAGAAAAAATTACTTAAATTTGCATAATGGTGTTCCCTTAAATCCTACAGTACTGTCAAACCTTTCTAATTCAGACAGATTGTATCAAATGTAGCACTAAGATCTAATAGGACAACTACAGGTACAGTACAAGTCCATTATCTTAGGCTATGAGATACCGATCTATCCATCTTTTAGCACTTATTCCTTCAGGGTCACACTGGTACCGGTGTCTATCTCTGGCAGTCTATGAACGAAAGGTGTGGTACACCCTGGAAAGGTCTTCAGTCTGTTGCAGGGAAACATAGAGACACAGAGGCATACAACCAACAACACAGGTAAGGACAGTTTAGAGACACCAATGAACCTAACAGTTATGTTTTTGGACTTTGGGAGGAAGCCAGAGTACACGGAGATAACCCATGAATGCACAGGGAGAACATGCAAACTCTTCTTGCTGCAAGGCGACAGTGCAACAAACTGCAGCCCCATGATTATATAACCCAGTAATAAGAATCCCTATTCCAGCATTACTCTGAAAGCCCTAAGGCGATCAGTCTGAGAGAATCTGAACTACATCTTCATCCAGCAGGTGGCGATAATAAGAATGCGTGACCAGTTTTCCCTTTCCTTACAGCAAAGCCCTAGGCAAAAAGTTGGATTATTTTATATTTAACTTCTTACTCAGCCTGCATGTGGCCATTGTTCCATTATAACCCCATGATTCTTTTAATAACTAATAACTAATAATAACTGATGAACACAGTTTATTTTCTTATCTTTCTTACACAATAATAACTTGCTACAGGAAATTACATTTATGCATTGCAACCTGATGAAGATTTCAGTAAAAAAGGATATTTATTCAGGTTTCCTTAAAAAGTATTTATGAATCAGTGTTTCTATGTTCCTCTTTTATTTCTGCTCCTCTCTCCTTGAAAGTTGGCCTCTGCAGTAGGCTCGGGTCTGATGCAGGGTTCTTCAGGTTTAAAGGGAGTTTTTTTCTCTCCAGTGTCGCTGCATACATAAGGGATTATTCCGTAAAAGTTTAAAAAACAATCCAGTGGAGCTGGTTTCCAATGTTTGATGCCGTTTTGCTTCCCGTCCAGGAAGCTTTCTCGATTCAAATGTCTGGATTTGCAGTGAATTTGAGGCTTTATATAGACAAGGCCTTGTGTTGCTTAGAAATATCAAGTCCGGTGGATTGTTTTTTAAACTTTTACGGAATGACTATAACCTTGATGACTGAGAATCTCCATCAGCACATAAGGAATTACTGTAGAACCAATGATTAAAGGCAAGCATATGTCTATGGTCACCATGCTCATCCAGGAGGAGTACAAATCCTTCAAATCAGTCACTCGATGCAACCAGCTGGTTTTCCTTAGACTGAACACTTTTTACCAATATGACTTCATGATCTGATTGATTTGTTTCTGTAGTGCCTTGAAATTACAGGTGATGTGAATTGCTGCTGTTTACATTGACCATATAGAAAATTAAAGAAGGACAGCACCAAAGAAGTGATCATGGCAGCACATGAGCATGCCTTAAAAATATAAGCAAAATAGTCCCAGATCTACATGGATAATCCCATGTGCAGGCTATGCAAATAGGGTCCAGAAACAATCGAGCAGGGTGAAAGATATTAGCAGGAAAGGAATACATGGAATATCACTAACAAGTGGCTGGAATAGCACACCATGTCAAAATGGGAGCCACCCAAGAATGATGAGAATGACCAAGCTTAGATCCAGAGAGACTTCTTGATACAAACAGACAAAACACTAGTGGCCAAACAACTGACATCATGATAATTGATAAGCAGCAGAAGAAAGCTACAGTGATCTATGCGACTATCCCAAAATACTGAAGCATAAAAAAGACATACCGTATTTTCGCGACTATAAGGCGCATATAAACATCTTTTTTTTCCCCTAAAAATGTGCGGCGCGCTCTATAGTGTGGTGCGCCCTGTGTGTGTTGTTACTGCGGATGTTTGAGACCACTATGAGAACGTTAAAAGGGGAGGTGTGGGCGTGGATTGTGTATAAAAGAACAGGTATGTGCTTTATGCAGAACTCCTCATCTCCTCATTGAGGAGATGATGAAAGAGTGGCTGAGGGAGGTGAATGTAAGGAGACCAGGTGGTTTTTTTCCACCCATCACCATCGCTGTTAATCTGTGACTCCATGTGTGCCCATCTCAAAGCCGATGTGAAAAACATGGTGAAAAAAATGAACGCTGTGCTTGCTGTTATTCTGGGAGGTCTGACAAAGGAACTTCAACCGCTCAACATCGGTGTGAACCGGCTGTTCAAAGTAATGCTACGTTCACACCGGACGCAGCAAGAGCAGCAAAATCGCGTTTGATGCTTCATTTTTGCTGCTTGTACCAGTTAGTTCTGTCGCGCGGCTGAAGCAGCTTTGCTGCTCCGGCTGCGCGGTGCAAAAGTGTTTCTGACGCGCGTTGGGCGGAGCTACTCTATCCTTTCTTTGCCTTGCAGCTATATTTGCTGTGATCAGTGGGAATAAAGTAGTTTTAATATGTTTTTAAATGAGAAAATCCACCTGAAAACTTAATCATTGCAGTCAGTTCATCCAGATTACTATCCTGCCTTCCAATATTATTTCTGTCGGAGCTGTTCAGACCCCCGCATACCAGTGGTGCACTGTCAGTAGGAATCCCATTCGTCAGCAGCCTCTGGCAGTGGTCGCCTCCTCGCGGTTCACCCCGGCAGCTGGTAGGTGTGTTTCATCTAAATAATCTAAACTGCAAGCGCCAGGATAATAAAAGCGAACATATTCTGCCGGCAGATTTCTGCATTTTAAGTTAATTTATGCGTCAATAAACTGTTTCAGAGGAGTGATCACAGCGCTCTCTGTCATCAGCGATGTGTCTGTCTCACAGCCAGCTCCCAGGTTTGATTAATACTTTGTAATAAATACATGAATAAAGCACAAACATACTCAGTTTTGCTCCCGCTCTATTTTTAAATACGCAGTAGAGGTGTTTAAACGTAGTAGAGGATATTTACCGGTATATAAAACCCGCGCCCTATAATCCAGTGCGCCTTATGTGTGTGTTAAATACAGTAATGGCACACATACACTATATTGCCAAAAGTATTTGCTCACCCATCCAAATTATTGGAATCAGGTGTTCCAATCACTTCCATGGCCACAGGTGTATAAATTCAAGCACCTAGGCATGCAGACTGTTTTTACAAACATTTGTGAAAGAATGGGTCGCTCTCAGGAGCTCAGTGAATTCCAGCGTGGAACTGTGATAGGATGCCACCTGTGCAACAAATCCAGTCGTGAAATTTCCTCGCTCCTAAATATTCCACAGTCAACTGTCAGCTGTATTATAAGAAAATGGAAGTGTTTGGGAACGACAGCAACTCAGCCACGAAGTGGTAGGCCACGTAAACTGACGGAGCGGGGTCAGCGGATGCTGAAGCGCATAGTGCGAAGAGGTCGCCAACTTTCTGCAGAGTCAATCACTACAGACCTCCAAACTTCATGTGGCCTTCAGATTAGCTCAAGAACAGTGCGCAGAGAGCTTCATGGAATGGGTTTCCATGGTCGAGCAGCTGCATCCAAGCCATACATAACCAAGTGCAATGCAAAGCGTCGGATGCGGTGGTGTAAAGCACGCCGCCACTGGACTCTAGAGCAGTGGAGACGCGTTCTCTGGAGTGACGAATCGCGCTTCTCCATCTGGCAATCTGATGGACGGGTCTGGGTTTGGCGGTTGCCAGGAGAACGGTACTTGTCTGACTGCATTGTGCCAAGTGTAAAGTTTGGTGGAGGGGGGATTATGGTGTGGGGTTGTTTTTCAGGAGCTGGGCTTGGCCCCTTAGTTCCAGTGAAAGGAACTCTGAATGCTTCAGCATACCAAGACATTTTGGACAATTCCATGCTCCCAACTTTGTGGGAACAGTTTGGAGCTGGCCCCTTCCTCTTCCAACATGACTGTGCACCAGTGCACAAAGCAAGGTCCATAAAGACATGGATGACAGAGTCTGGTGTGGATGAACTTGACTGGCCTGCACAGAGTCCTGACCTCAACCCGATAGAACACCTTTGGGATGAATTAGAGCGGAGACTGAGAGCCAGGCCTTCTCGTCCAACATCAGTGTGCGACCTCACAAATGCGCTTCTGGAAGAATGGTCAAAAATTCCCATAAACACACTCCTAAACCTTGTGGACAGCCTTCCCAGAAGAGTTGAAGGTGTTCTAGCTGCAAAGGGTGGACCGACGTCATATTGAACCCTATGGATTAGGAACGGGATGTCACTTAAGCTCATATGTGAGTCAAGGCAGGTGAGCAAATACTTTTGGCAATATAGTGTAACTGAGACTGCGCCTTTTAGTACGGTGCGCCTTATGATTGTGAAAATACGGTAACAATAGACAATACCAAGGGTTCAGGGAATAACTAGAAAGACCCTAGAGCATGAAGGCACCTTTACTGCCTGTGGTCCTCGGAGTACTTGGGGCACTTACCCCCACATCGGAGTGGCGCCAACAGATAACGGGGAAAATATCAGGTATCTCAGTCCCGGGGAGAACAGTCTAAGGATCCAAGCTTGAGATGAAGAATCTTTAACAATCTTTACTTTTACAAAATGAGTATATGGGGTGTGTTGTCCTAGTGGTTAGAGTGCGCTTGTGCTCTGAGAAGGTTGCAAGTACCTGGGGTCGATCCCCACAGCCTCCAGTCTGGGTTCCTGAGCAAAACCCTTGACCCCACACTGCTCCCTGTGCGCAACACAATGGCAGCCCACTGCTCCCCAAGGGGATGGGTCAAATGCAGGGAGTGAATTTCCCCATTGTGGCTTTTAGGCCCCTTTTTATTTTTAATTTTATTTATTTATTTATTTTTTTGCATGTTTTGCTATCTGAATGTTTTATCAGGACTGCAACTTGTTCTAAAACTATAATTAGCGTGCGATCATTCATTAAAAGGAACATATGCTAAAATGTAGCAACTAGAATGGATGTTAACATACCAGAGAATGGTGAGGCAGTCCTTCGATCTATACCCATCAAGTGTTATGTATACAGTAGAGGGCTTTATTCTGACAGCTTTATATTAGGAGCACACATTAGATGAATCTAGTTATGTATTACATTCTACAATGTTGCATTTTTTGCATTGCACTTTATTTGTTTCTTCTTATTAATGCTTCTCAAAAATCTGATGTCTTTCTATTTTCCTCCATGATAGGTTAAAACAGTATTGTTGTACGGAAATATATACAACAAGATTTTCATTTTTCCTCTTTTTTATTGCAGCTGTTTTGAAAACAGTAATAGTGAGAAATTATTTTCAAACAGAGAGAAACAAACTGACAAATACTGTATAAATGTTGATTTTGAAAGAGAGGGGTACCACTTAGATTTTTGCTCCGGAAACTCCAAATGGCTAGCACCTCCCCGATTTTACTTTTATATGAAAATATGTAACAGGCGTTTTTGTTGCATCATAATCTCCTTAGTTCTTGCTTGCAGAGTCAGATCCAAGTTTCCTTGAGGCCTGTTCACAGTGTTGCTGTTATTATTCGACTCTGCTTCAGTTTGTTTGAGTCCTTTTGGGCCATGTAAACAGGACAGAAAGTGGCCCAATTTCTGAGTTGGTCTTTATGGCCAGTCTTGATGATTTTTTAAGAAACTAGTCCATGCATTTCTTACTTCAAAGCTGGACTATTGTAATTCTATACATTAGGAAGTCCACAAACTGTCCTTCAAAGCCTTCAGATGATCCATAATACTGCAGCCAGAGCTCTGATAAAAAAATTAAAAAGAGATAATATTCTCATCACTGTTCTTTATTGGATTCCTGTTAGATCTGGAATAGAGTTTAAAATCTTCCTTCTCACATAAGCTTTAAATAACCAAGCTTTATATGATCTCAGAGATCCGATCATACCATATGTTCCTAACAGAGCACTTCACTCTGAATCTGTAGTTTACTGTTGGTTTCTAGTACTTCTAAAACTAGAATGGGAGTCAGACCTTTTAGTTATCAGGCTTCTCTCCTGTAGAACCAACTACCATTTTTTGTCTTTGAGGCTGAAACCCTGTCTACTTTTATGGTCTGGCTTAAAAAGTAAATTTTTTATTAAGCTTATAGTTAAAAACAGTGATGTTTGCTTAGTTGAGTATAGAGGTAGGTGAAGGAAAGTTTGCACTTAAGGCCCTTAGAGTGCTGATGAACTTGTACAGCTTCAGGTATTCCAGGATCCACATGTATGGCATTGACTCATAGGTTTTCTTGTAACTCACCCAGGCATTGCACAGGTTTGTTTATCTGGTTTTGCGTTATCAGGCATTTGTTCCATCAATCAGCGGTCTGCTATTCGCTCCTCAGGTGTTTTTACCAACGCCTTTCTGCACCTCTGTCAAGTGTGGATCCGTGTGCCTATTTATCGTAGATGCTATCCATGTCAGTTTATTGGCTGATAGTTGGCCTTTCATTATAAGGGCTGTTCTGCCATTGGGCAGCCATATAGGTTGCACTATTCTTCAGCACTTGGTTTATTTATGCCGCTACATGCTAGATGTTTAGCTATACAAATATATCCATCTATCCATCCATTTATCCATCCATCTATCTGATTATAATTTTTTTTGTTACTCTGTTGGATAGTTTTTCTTACTAAAACATTTTTGTATATTTTCTATCTGATATAAGTATACCAGATTATTAAAGAGTGTGTTAAACAATGTTTAGTGATTATTGTAACTGAATCATGTTGTTTTAAAGCAACAACACTGTCCACATCAAGATTGATCTGGCCATGTCTTGATTATATTAAGAACTTGAGTTATAGTTATGATGCAAAAACTAAATTAATAACAACAACTAACGCAATGAAATAATTAACTCCTAAGCTGGTCACCGACTCTCATTTGCCAATTAAGACAAAAAAGACAGAGCAATTCCTTTTGCACTGGAAATAAAATGCAGACAAATTTGTAGATTTATTTAACCCAGGGGAAACAATTTCTAAAGCTTTTAATCCTGGTCTTTTCAGGGTTAATGCCTCCTTTCTGGGCACAATGACTGTGGACATTTTTGCTTTTACATTTGGAGATCCCCCACCTATAATTTAGCGCATTTAGGTCATCAGCTGTGGTTGCGGAAATTCATGAAGGCATTTCAAAATATTTGAGCAGCTCTTTAAAAAAAAAACATGGCACGTGGTTCTGATCAGCTAAGCATGCACTATTCAGTTTGCATGTTCTCTTTTACCTTTTCAAGACAATGCCCTATAGGTTTGCTTAAAAATTGCTCATTTAGATTCTATATAATGAAATTATTGTCATGATGGGTTTAAGGTTCTTAGCCCACATGCAGAACACAACGGAGGCTGGGTAAAAGTTTAACAGAGTTTATTGAAAGTTTCAACAACACAAGATAATGTACTGGTTCTGGAACTGGTCCGGGCAGGTTTACTGAAGTCTGCAGAGATGATAGTTTGGTTAGTGGAGCAGGCAGATGAGTTATGAGTTCTTGATTATTCAGATTATACCTTGACTGAGTACAGGCTTCTCTTTGAGAGAGAGGGAACTGTTGGGTCCAGAGACTGTTGGTTCAGCAGAGGATACGACCAGCTGCAGCGTCTAACTTCTGACTTTGAATGGCAGACCTTGATCTGAGTTTCCAGCTCTTCACCCAGAGCAGCAGGGGAATCCACATAGGAGTCTTCAGGTTTGGTTCACCAGGGCAGATTGGCAGGTTAAGCTCACCCAGAGCTTCAGGCTAGAGACAGGCTTCCTGTGAGGCAAAAACAGAGAAGAGTTAGAATCTGATCTCTCAACAGAGACAACTAGATTCTTTCAGTTTCATAGGCTCAGGTTGCTAACCAAACTAAGGTCAACACTGCGGCGTCGCAGGAAGGTCTGGCAGCTGGTTATAAAGGAGAGGTCTCCTGATGAGTAGATGCGTCTCAGGTGTGCTGGAAAGCTCCAGCTCCAGGAGACCCACGGCGCACTCTGCTGGAGGAAGGTGGTACAGCTCCAGATCCCAACAATTATCTTGTTCCTGATAATATCAAAAAGCATTCTAGCAGTGCACAGGTGGCTGAAAAGCTCAAATGTGAGAACCAAATTGGTGGGATGTTTCCATCTGCCACTAGAGTGCAAATATGTAGAAATGTTATAGACAGAATAAACTACTGCGGTGGCAAAAATCGCTCCATGTTCAGGGAATTTGACCTCCATCTGTTTTTTGTTTCTTTCTCACTATCCTTCTATTAATTTCACTCTGATGCACACCACCAACATTTGACAAGTTCACTGGGATGACAGGCTAGTTAACATCTATGTCTACATGACATTTGCACCATGTCATCTTACTTCTGTGCCCTCACCTCATGACCACACACGCAAAATAACGCTGGTAAAAAAAATCACTGAAGTATTTAGTTATGTCAGTTCAATATGCAGAGAAGTTTGTCAGTTGACCACAAAAGATAAAATCACACAGACAGCCCTCTTCACGGAGGTCTGGCCTTTTTCTACTGCAGACAAATACACTCATTGGTTTGCAGGTAATTATAGGCTGGAGGCCTACCATCAAACAAGCTCACCCTCTTGACTCAACAAATATTGATAAAGCATCTGTCTGCAAGGATTGTGTGCCCTGGCCAACCATGCAGAAAGAAGTGTCTCCATCAAGGTATTGTTTTCCTAACTGATTTTGTGCAAAGAATTTTGAATATGTTATCCCCACTGTGTGTGTTAAAAGCATTTTTGCACATCAGGACATATTCATACAAAAAGTGTGTGTGCATCCAAAACACAGAGTTCAACACAAAGGGAGCCAAGTATTTGGGTGAAGCCAAGCAAGGTGCATAAATGCCAGTCAGAGGGGATCCCTCTGTCTGTCTGTTCCTGTTCTGTTTGTGTTTGTGTGTGTGTGTGTGTGTGTGTGTGTGCGTGCGTGTGTGTGTGTGTGTGTGTGTGTTTGAGTGAGTGAGTGAGTGAGTGAGTGAGTGAGTGAGTGAGAGATAGAAAGAGAGAGAGAGCCTGGCTAGTTGTCTGGAACTAAGCCTGGAGTCTATCCAGGCCATCAATCACACTTTACCCAGGGAGAGGGCGTCGGACAGGTTTTATTAAAACTCTGTCAGAGGGTGTGTGTGTTCTTGTGTGTATGTGCGTGAATTTTGCCCCAGGCTCAGAAGAGATATCATCTCTACTTTGACATGTTCTTTCATCTTGCCTTTCTACTTCTTGACAGACACTATTTTGGTTGCCAGTCATATTTTTTTGTTTTACTCAGGCCTTTCTGCAAGGCTTACCAAATCCTTTATGTGTTCAGCAGCACCTCACTTGCTCTCTGTGTAATGCATTGTAAATTGTACAACAGAGCTTAAATCCTAACTAGATTAACATGTTGAGAGATTAAGATTTTGTCAGTTTCTATAGACTGGGATTTCGACTTAGGTCTGGACTTTGGCTGGGCTTAAACCATTCTGATGAAGTACTGGCTGTATGTTTAGGCTGGTCCTGTGACCCTCTTTCTCTGTCTTAATTTTTTTTGTAACCCTAAACAGTTTTTTTTTAATTGTTTGATCCATCCTCTTCTGTGATGGACTGGCGACCTGTCCAGGGTGTACCCTGCCTCTCGCTCATTGACAGCTGGAGATAGGCACCAGCACCCCTCGCGACCCCACTCGGGACAAGCGTGTAAGAAAATGGATGGATGGATGGATCCATCCTCTTATTAATCTCTGACTTTGCTCAACAGGATAAGCATTCCTGACACTGCTGAGGAAATTAAATTGTGTTTCAAGGTAATGGGTCTTACTTGTTTGCGTGTGAGTTTCCCAACATGTTAATAATTTTCAATCAAAGGTGGATTATGGCTTTTTTCTTACCACACTCCAGGAAGAACCAGATTTGTAAAAAGCAGAACTAGATTTTTCACTTTCATAAAGAGTCCTTGGCCATCTAGTTACTTTTAATTAGAAAGTCTTATTTTGCCAGGCACATGTGGCATACCCCTGCAGCTTTAAATAAAGGCTTAAACAGAAGCTAAAATATTCTGTTATTGTTTCACGTCCTAACCCAGCTTAAGTGTCTCAACAACTTTCTCTCTGTTTGGTTTGCTGTCTTCTGTGGTCATCATCAATGTCTTTGTCCACCAGTGTCTGTTATGAATCATCTGTGGGCTTCAGATGACAGTTGGATACAGTATATACTGAGATTAAACTATTTAAAAGTTGAATCTACTAATTAGGTGACATTTGTCATCAGTTGGTTTCAGTAGCTTGTATTTAAAGGTAGCAGAGTCAAAGGGGGGAACTTAAATGCACAGCATTTCTCTGATGTTTTCTTTTAATCAAACCTGCTTCCAAAAATAGCACAGCAACAAGAAGTAGCATGAAGGCCCATTAGGCAATGGTTTCCTTTACAGTCAGGATGAACTTAATCAAGAAATTACAAGGAGCTGCTATAAGAGATGTCACAGAAGTTCTTTTCCATATCTGGCTATCTGTTCATTGTCACACGTAGAGAAGTCTCACACACATAACAAGCAGGCGCAGTAATTAGAAAGCTGAGACAAGGCTTTCCCTGTGTGACAGGCTTTCTGCCTCTACTCCCACCCTCCCTACTGAGCCGCTCGCGCCCATCAACAGGCCGTAAGTTTTTAATCACAATGAAATGATTTATTTAAATGTCAGCCAATGTGTCACCCCACTTCCTTTCATTTTTCAACATGTTTGTGTATTTTGGTGGGTGATAAATTTATCTTCAGACAGCCCCAATATGACTAATTAACTTTGAAATATCAGAACCAGATGTTGAGTTGAAGGAAGTTCTTCACAGGGAGCCAAGAAAACTGACTCACCTCCTACCTTCCCCCTTCACTCACAGCCTGCTTTCTCTTTCTCCTTTGCTCCACACCTAACCCTCTACTGCCCTCAAATATTTTCCTCTTTAATCTACACATCCTCTTCAATGGTGGAGCCCATCTTGTTGAAGACCAACATGTCGAATCAGGTCATAAATCTGACAGTGTGAAGTTAACCTGTATATGCCCTGTGTTTACCTCCTCCTCTATTACCCCTTTGTGACACTCAGCACCTCCACATAATTTATTTCCCTCCCTTCCTCCATTCCTCCTGTCCCAACAAACTGGCTCTCTTTTCTCACTCCACCTCCAAATATTCAGGCTTTAGTGAGGTATTGAGCCTAAGCCCAGAAAGAGTAACCAGACAGCAGCTCAGTGAATAATTGCTCAAAGACTCTTAAATAGGAAAAAAAAATCCAACTCTGACTCTTTAACTTATTCATCTCTCTTTTGCAGCTATTTTCAGACAAATGTACTTTTTTATGATGTATGTCAATCTTTATTTCCGCCTAATGTCAGAAATGTTTGGATCAAGAGAATTAAGTGGGATATAAATTCTGCTTCTCTGTGTTCTGGCTTGCACATTCATCATGTTTGGAGTTGAAACGGTGGTGAAAAATCTCCTGTCCCCGCAGAGCCGCCTGGAAAAACAGCAAAGGGCCCCTGCAGGAACATTGCCGCTCTGACACTTTGACAGTTTGCCATGAGTGACGTCTGATCTGTACAAATTTCAGGACTAATAAATCTACCTGTCAGAGCTTGGGACTTGAAAGGGCCGCAGCCCTGCGGCACAGCTTTAACACAACTTGTGTTGATGAAATTCTGTAGGCTGGAGAATTATAGCTGTCAGAAAAACGCCCACATCAAACCTGAAGCCTTGGCATTCCTTCTTTTTTTCCCTTCAGCTCTCTCAACACTCACATATTGCTCATTCACCTCCTCCCCTACTGCCGCTCCCCTCCACCACATCTCTGTTCCTTCCTCCTCTTTTTCTACAGTGCTTGAAAAATTTAACAGGCTTTCTTTCATTCTGTGGCGACCATCATTACATCATTTTGACACCCAGCAGCACAACACACACTTTATCATTGATTTTTTTCTACCCATTGCTGTGTTAATAGAAAAAGTTTGACTCCTCAGAGTAAGTTACAAAGAGTGACAGAGGCGACTTTTTGGATTGTTTGCTGTGTTGGAGGACATTTTAATAAAATTGTACCTTACAAAATTATTAACACATTATTTTCACATTACAGCCATAAACATATTTGCCAATTATTTTAAATGAAAGCCCCCAAAAAAGATTATTATTCTAGTTTCATACTTTTTTGGATTTTTCATTAATGCTTTCCTTTTATCTCACCCTCCTGTTCTTGTCTGCATGTAGGTTACTATGACTGTGCAATTTTAATACCTGGATAATTGCAAATCTAAACAGTTCTATTTTAGCTTTGGTTGTTAAGGTTGCTGTTTGTCTAGGTGATCCTCTGACCCACTTCTCTGTCCCAGTATAGCTTCATTGACCAGCAATCTCTCTCCCCCCCGAAAACATTTTATCCTCAATACTCTGCTCTCGCCTCTGTGTTGCCCAGTAGGCATTACGTATTCTGGGAGATATTCAGCATGACACTGTGCAACTAGTAGGCTTTTCTGTGTTGGCCTTGGTTCTTTCTTTCATTGGTTTGCTTTGTCCTCTGTAGGGTTTGTGGTCATTTCAAAAGAGAGTGCTGTGCATTTCTTTCAGTAACTGGCATTTTCTTTCTGCATTTTATAAAAGCAGAATTTATGGGGTGCATAAGTAATACCTGCTCACAGGTTCTTCCATCTCACTTGGATGTCTGAGCTCCTCTAGAGGTACCATTGGGGCTACGTCACAATAATGTTTATTACTTCAAACTTGTGTTGGTAGTCATAAAAAACCCAGCTATATATATAATCTCTGACTGTAATGTGAAAAAGTCAGAAGGGCGTAAAGATGGATAAATAGAGCATCTTCTTACAATGTGTGTTTGTGGGTTACACAGGGCTACAAGGGACATAAATCAAGTATCCACCATTCCCCATTTTATCATCTCCTCCTCTTTCCAGCTCCCCATCCCTCTGGATTTATTCCTGTTTATCTTTGATCCGGGACTGGTTTGTTCTTCATCTCCTTTCAAGCCGAGCCGATGCATCCTGTGGCTGATAAATCATCTGCTAGTGTTTAGATAATCAGCTGCTGCTGCACATTTTCCTGTAAACTTTTTAAGAGGGGTGGATATTATTTGCATTCTTTAATACACGTGTAAAGTTCATTGGAGTCCATGGGATAAATGGCTTCAGTCAGAAGGTGGTCTTTTTGAATGGATTGGTTGAGCTTGATCATTCCCTGACTGCACAGGCAAAGGGTATATGAAGTTAATCTGCTTTATTGTTAAAATGCCTCTCTCAGCTGAATAATAGAGTTTTTGTTAACAGCGGTTTTTACTTCTGTCCACACAGTCAGCGGGAAAAACTACATATTTTCTTCCTTTGAGGGATTTCTGTGGAAAAGCAGATGATTATTTATTCTCAGCAGGATATTAGTCAGTTTGCAGACCTGAAATGTCCAGTGGTTTATTAAAACTGTGCTAAAGTAGAATGTAGGGAATATCCTTAAAGAAGCAAGGCTACATCTAACCGATTAAACTTTCATCATTCTTTAGTGGAAAAAGTGTAAAAAATAAAAGAAGGTAAAATATTTACAGGGAAAGAGACTAACCCCAAGAGCTGGCCGTAAAAAGTCAATTTGGGATTTAGGTTTGCAAAATTGCATTCCAAATCTTCCAAAAAAGGTTCTTTAAACCAACGTACTGATGCAATTCTAGGAATTGTGCAGCACCATACCTGGTAAAGGCCAACTATAGTATATAGCTGGAGGGGTCATGATCTGAGTTTGTTTTCCACAGATTAGGGCCTACTGTATGTAAAAATAAGGGCAGAGCATTCATACTCAAATTGCATGGTTGTGTCCAAACATCCACTCTAACCCCATTTAAGTCCGCCTCCCTGGACAAGCCAGTGCAGGTAGGACAGTTCTCGCATAGCATTCCGGGATATATCAGCTCATCTAGTGACCATGGCTGATCACTACTTTTCAAAGTGCATTTTGGGAAATTCAGAGTCCACTACTTTTTCCTCCAATAGACGTTTAGACACTCATCTAAAATGACATAACTACTCTATTGGACCCTTAGTACATTGGATACGAGCCTTCTGGAGGTGGCCATGATGTTTTTTTCACAACGCTGGTTCGCTTGAACGCTGGCATAACTTGCCGTTATTTTTGTATTTCGCTGCCTGCTCACCATTTCTGCTGCTCAAATCCTCATGTATAGACTCATAATGTAGACCAGTAGGACATACCTCCTGCTTTTCTGCGTAAGGCTATTTGAACTGCCTGCTCAGCTGCAACTGACGGGTTTGCTCCTGTATTCAGCCGCTGACCTCCACTGGCTCTGCTGTCACTCGCTTGGGCCTGTGTCCGAGGCACTCCAGCTTCATCCTGACATCACCTTCCCGCCACAACAGAGATACATCACCTGAGGGTCCCATCGGACTGTTCACCATAATGGTCCAACAGTAATCAAATCCAGCTGGTCCAGCTCCCAACGGTGGATTCATCGCCTTCCATGCTCCACCAGCGGGGCTATCGACCACAGCGTGTTAGCTAGCTCTGTCGGCTAGCAACACCAACAGCTGCGACAATTAGGGGACTCAACTTTGCTCCGCTCACTGACAAGCAAGGGACATCTCATTCAGGACCTCATCAATGACCGTAAGCTGGACTTTCTCTGCTTAATTGAGACTTGGCAACAGCCCCAAGAATACTCTCACCTCAACAAATCCACTCCTAGTGGGTTCGTTTACATCTCTCAACCCGTGCTTCCGGTCACGGAGGAGGTCTCACGATAATTCATCATGAGAATTGGAGAGACTCGCCTGTATCTGCTCCAGTCCCTAGCACGTTTGAATCTACTTTTTGCAAGCTCTCTGGTCCAAGTCCAACCATCATTGATGCAGTCTACCAACCCCCAAAACCGAATAGTGTCTTTTTAACTGAGTTTGCTGATTTTCTCACCCATCTATCTACTCTCTCACCAAACTTAATTCTGCTGGGTGATTTCAACATCCATATGGACAATACCAATTTGCCTCTCACAAAAGACTTTACTTCCTGCCTAAAGAGTTTTGGATGTCAGCAATAAACCACTACTCTCACACATTCTAAAGGACATATTCTGGATTTAGTCTGCTGCTCTGACATCATCCCTTTCAACATAACATCAGATGAATTCGCCATAACTGACCATCTTTTCTTCACAATTTCAGTAAATCTTACTCTTTCTCTCTCTAAAACATCATGCGCCATATCTTTCTGGAACATAAAAAACATTGATCATTCCACCTCCACTTCAAGTATCTACTTATCTACTCAATTGCTCCACTGAAAAACAGATTTGTTTCCTTTTCCGTCTCTGCCCCCTGGTTTACCCCCAATCTGCCAACGCATGAAAACCAAAGGGCAGCAACTTGAAAGACTTTATAGAAAAACTGGTCTCACTATACACAAAGAAATGTACAATAATCAAATCTTTCACTCCACTGCCAGCACTATAACACAGTACTACTCCAGCTTAATCACTGCCAATCAACATAACTCCTAGTCACTTTTCTCTGTACTCAACAAGAAATCCAAACTCCAGGACTCTTTTCCAACGTACCTTTATACAACCTCGTTCTGCAATGGCATCATGTCATATTTCACAGGAAAAATGAAAGCCTTGGATGAAAGCCTCATCTCATTGCCTCAGCCGATCTCCCTCCACCTAAATACTGATTCTTCTCCTTCCATCTTCCTACTCTCAGAAATCAGAGCTCATCCGGAAATCCAAACCATCCACCTGTCAACTGGACGCCCTCCCAACGTAACCTGTCAAATAATGCCTCCCCTCTCTGGTTCCCCTCATCTCCGCTATCATCTGCACCTCCATCACCCCTGGAATTTTTCCTACAGCATTTAAAACTCCTGCCATCACTCCGATTGTGAAAAAACCTGGTGCCGACCCCATTAACTTCAACAACCTCCGTCCTATCTCCAACTTACCCTTCATTTCCAAGATTGTTGAAAAAACTGTTGCCTCCCAGCTTCATTCTCACCTATCTGCCAAAAGCCTGTATGAAGAGTTCCAGTCTGGTTTCCGGCCACGCTATATAGCACTGAAAGACCACTAAAATCACCACTGACCTCCTAATGGCATCTGACTCTGATTTACCCACATCCTCAGCCTGAGTGCAGCTTTTGATACCATCTGTCACATCCCCCTTTTTTTGTTTGGCATCACTAACACTCAGTTGGACTGGTTCACTTCTTACTTCTCTGGCTGCACTCAGTTCATTTAACTGAAGACCCTTAAATCCACCCCGTCACCTCAGGTGTGCCCCACGACTCTGTCCTGGGGCCCCTCCACTTCATCACTCTTTCCCCTTAGCAATATCTTCCACAAATTTAACATCCTCTTCTAATACTATGCCGATGACACCCAGTTCTACCTCACCACAAAACCATCATCTTTTTATCCGCCGACCTCCTTCATAGAATGCATTTCTGAAATAAAGGCCTAGTTCACCAACAACTTCCTTTAATTAAACAGCAGTAAAACAGAAGTTCTCCTTATTGGACTGAATCAACTCTTTCCAAAAACGAAAGCTTCCCACATATTATTGACAGCTACTCCACCTCACCGTCCCCTCAGGTTAAGAGTCTGGGTGTCATCCTCGTTAGCACCCTATCCTTTCAATCCCATATCAATAACATTACCCAGCCTGCCTACTTCTACTTAAGAAGCATCAACTGCCTTCATCCCTCCCTTACTTCTCACACTGCTGCCATCCTGGTCCACAGCCTCGTCACGGCCTGACTGGACTATTGTAACTATCTCCTCTTTGGCCTTCCTCAAAAATCACTCCATAAACTACAGCTGGCCCAGTACTCAGCTGCCCACATTATAACAAGAACTGCCTCTATCCACCAAACCACTCCGGTCCTCTGACAGTCCCACTGGCTCCCTGTGCAGTTCTGGATTCAATATAAAATTCTTATGCTGACATTCAAGGCCCTTCTCCCCGTATCTGTCTGGCCTCTTGCATGTTCCCACCCCCTCCTGAGCTCTCAGATCCTCATCAGCTTCATACTTGTCTGTCCCTTCTGCCAGTCTCACCACCATGGGAAGAAGAGCATTCAGCCACTGTGTCCCCCGCCTCTGGAACTCTCCACCACCCTTACTTAGAAACACAGACTCACTTCTCCATTACAAATCAAAACTCAAAACTCAACTGTTTAAATTTGCCTATTCTCTTTAATATTAATCTCCCTGTCTCAGCCTTTGCATTTTTTGTATTTTTTAAATGGTTTTATTCTGTGTTTTGACTTTGTTTCTTCCATTGTGTTTTTTCTCTTTTGTACAGTGACTTTGAGTGTCCAGAAAGGCGCCTTTGAAATAAAATGTATTATTATTACACTGCCCTATATATTGATTGGGGAGGACATTAAGCGACTTAAGGACCTCTCGTTCTCTGCTTTAAAAAAACAAAAACAAAGCATCTAGACCTGCAAAGCACCCACCATGTTTCCAAATAAACATGACAACAGTCCTATCAGGCCACAGTCATAGTGAGACTTTGTCCACACACCACTGTGCCACAAAGTTTTTGAGACACATTTGTGCATCATTTCAATCCAATTAGATAATCTATATAGCACAAATTCACAACACATATCATCTCAAGGCACATTACAAAAACAATGCTTTCAGATTGGATAAAAGTTTCTGTCAAAGAAAACTAGGTGATTGCCTCGAGTCATTGACTTGCAAGACATGCTCCTCCTGGATAAGCTTGCAGAGACAATTTTCGCTTGTATTTTCTCATTGACTCTAGAACAAATCCTTATATCAAGCATGCATGCAGCAACGTTAGAGAGTAAAAAAATTAAAAGAAAGGAAAACTCCCTTTTAACAGGAAGAAACAAGCAGAACCAGGCTCAGTGTTCTGCTACTACCGAGGCTGAATAGGTTAAATGATATTGATGCAGATATGCAAAAGGTAAATGTCAACCATCTCCAAAGGTGGCCCCGTCCTGGAAACACACAGCCTGGCAGACAAGCTCTGAGGCAGCTCTTATGTCAGAGGATGAAATAAATCTCATACAGTTAGTCACAGTAAAAGAAACAGGACTACACTGAAAATCAGGCGAAGCTCCAACATCTACAAACAGAAATGTTGAAGGCAGCAGCACAGCTGATGTTTCAAATCAGGAGGAACAGGAACAAACCAGACTTCATCTGGTTCCTGTCATACAATGACAAGAGAGAGAGGCAGAGAGAACATAAAGTTGTGAGTGGAAATTAAACAAAATTGCAGAATGTGAGTATACAGGTAGAATGAAGCAGAGTGAGGAAAATGGTTCCTATGTTCTCCAGTAGCCTAAACATATAGAAGCATGAATTTAGAAAATAGATCAGGATTACATTACTATTTTGGATGAGGTATGAGAAAGGTAGAATCAAGGTGGAGAAATGTAGAGCTATCACTCATAGGTTACCATGCTTTCTATTTACAAAAGCATATTGAATTACAGACAGTGCAAACGATTATGAATGCAGTCATCCCCCAGATTACATTTCAATATTACTAAATACCAGTGTTGTTTTTGACAGCCATATTAGATTTAGTCTCAGTCTTCAGGATGAAAGCTATTGTTAGTTTTAGTTGCTATTTAGTCATTATGATATGTAGTAGTTTTAGGCGGTTTTAGTCAACTAAACCTTAAAAAGGTTTTAGTCTAGTTTTAGTCAGTTTTATGTTGCTAAAAAGGGTAACCTTTAGAATTTCGAATAACAACCAGATTCTTTACCAGGCTGACAGCTCTTGCTCAGATACTACAATTGCTGGGTACAGAAATTTGCCGCGCAGTTCATCATTGGTGTTGGGCAGAAAAATGTGATTTGTAGAATTCAGATAAACTTCTTTATGAATGAGTGCCCCACTTTATACAAAAGTGTGTCACAAAATAGCAGTGAAAATAGCAGATTTTTTTCAACACATCATATTGGTTATCATAGCATACAGACAAGCACTGTCCGATAGATTCCTGTATAGATAAAAAAGGAATGGTTTTACACATACAAGTTTTCCATCTCAAAGCAAATACTTCCTATTCTATTATGAATTATGGATTACACACAGATCAATAAAATCTTCATTGCTTTAAAAAAGCACCTCTGGTGCACCTCCCTAAAATTGTAGGTGAACCCAGACAGGAGGCCTGTGATTGGTCAAATCTATATCCGTTCTGAACAATGCATATTTCCTGTATGGTACCTAACTGGTTTGTTTCATTTGTATGACCGCCATTGTGAAAAACGACTAGAAGAGCGAGATGCGCAAGAATGCTGGGACCCTTTTTCCACCTGGATCCCCACTCTTTTTCACCCTTATATCCCTCTGTTGTCGCACAAACCTGGAATAACCTAGTGCAGACCACGCTTCAAAATTGGGCATAAATCAAAAATATCTGCGTCATATCAGTGTGTCCAGTGAGCTTGTCGCAGATATGATAGATATCTGAGATAGCAGATCTGCCCTTTATAACCAGCCCTTTAGGGAGAGTCCAGACATAGCCGCTTGTATCCGTGTATCTCGTTCTTTCGGTCGTGACCCTAAGCTGAAAAAAGCAAAGAACGACAAACATTCTTCTTTCTACTTTGGCAATTCTGAATTTATTTTTTCAATTTGCCGCTTGTGTTGGGATCTGGAGCTGTACCACCTTCCTCCAGCAGAGTGCGCCGTGGGTCTCCTGGAGCTGGAGTCTTCCAGCACACCTGAGACGCATCTACTCATCAGGAGACCTCCCCTTTATAACCAGCTGCCAGACCTTGCTTCGACGCCGCAGTGTTGACCTTAGTTTGGTTAGCAACCTGAGCCTAGAACCTGAAGAATCTTAGTTGTCTCTTGAGAGAGATCTGATTCTAACTCTCCTCTGTTTTGCCTCACAGGAAACCTGTCTCTAGCCTGAAGCTCTGGATGAGCTTAACCTGCCCTAGAGAGCCTAACCTGAAGATTCCTATGTGGATTCCCCTGCTGCTCTTAGTTAAGAGCTGGAAACTCTGATCAAGGTCTGCCATTCAAAGTCAGAAGCAAGACGCTGCAGCTGCTCTTGAACTCTGCTGAACAAACAGTCTCTGGACCCAACGGTTCCCTCTCTCTCAAGGAGAAGCCTGGACTCAGTCAAGGTACAAACCTGAATTATCAAAGACTCATAACTCATCAGCCTGCCTTCTAATCAAACTATCATCTCTGCAGACTTCAGTGAACCAGCCCGGACCAGTTCCTGACCCAGTATATTATCTTGTGTTTTGTGAAACATTCAATAAACTCTGTTAAACTTTTACCCAGCCTCCGTTGTGTTCTGCATGTGGGCTAAGAACCTTAAACCCATCATGACAGAACACTGCGGCCAAACACAAAGCCCAGCAGATCACCTCCGTCGGAGGCTTGACGAACAGGACGCTCAGATCCTTGGACATGCGCATAAACTCTGTGAGTTGCACACTAAAATTGAACGCCAGAACCAAATGCTTCAAACATATGCCAGCTACGTGGGTAATGCTAACGCCACGCCAGCGGCACGTCCAGTTCCGGATTCACTTCCGCCTCCAAGGTCACCGGCAGTGACGTCATTTCCTGAGTTCCGTCCCAGTCTGCCTGAAAGATTCTCAGGTAACCAAAAAGATTGTAAGGGATTTTTGTTCCAATGTCGATTACTTTTGAACATTCTCCTGGCAGTTTTCCGAGTGATAGAAAGAAAATATCATTCATTCTTTCTCAACTCACTGGGCGAGCTCTTGAATGGGCAGAGGCAAGGTTCTCCTCTGAATCCAGTTTCACTTGTACTTTTTCCGAGTTTATTTCAGAGTTTTCCCAAGTTTTTAACCACGACTCTGATAAAACTATTGACTCTCGGGCCCTGCTGAATTTAAGACAGGGAAATTCCACAGTGGCTGAGTTTTCCATTGACTTCCGGGTGGAACGAATGTGCACTTAAGACTGCATATTTCAAGGCCTTAAATGATAACATCAAGGATGAACTAGCCACGATTGATGAACCATCTAGTTTGGAGGATTTAATTCGTCTAACCATCAGATTGGATAATCGGCTCCGAACTAGAGGCAACACTAGAAAAAGAAGTCTGAATTTTTCTGTGTCAGCCCCTGCATTAAATAATGCTTCTGTTTTTTCTGGATCCACAGAACCCGTTCCCAAGCCAAAGCCTAAAAACCAGACTCTTTCTGTTCCTGTCCAAGTCTCTCATTCAGATGGAGCAGAGGTTGAACCCATGCAGATTGGACACACAAGGCTAACCCCTGAGGAAAGACAACGACGATTCAGGGGCAACCTGTGTCTATACTGTGGTGAGACTGGTCATTTCATTGCTTCATGCCCGGCTAAGTCAAAAGCCAGGGCCCGTCAGAGGAACTGAGGAGTCTGACGGGCCATATGAAAACTGAAAAAGCTCCTCATTTGATGTTACCTGCTACACTTTTTTTTCGAACCGGAATCTCACCCTGTCTGCTTTCATTGACTCTGGATGTGAGAGTAACCTAATTGATTCTAACCTGGTCCAGCAATTACAGATTGAAACAGTCCCGTTATCCAAGCCTCTCAAAGTATCCGCTATTGATGGAAAGAAACTCCATCAAGTCACTCATCAAACACAACCTCTAGAGCTTTTGATCTCTGGAAATCATCGTGAGACATTAACATTTTTTGTTTTTCCCTCTGCATGCTCCCCGCTGGTGCTGGGATTCGAGTGGTTGGAACGTCACAACCCCCATATCAACTGGGCTGAACGCCACATTGAGTCTTGGTCCACTTCCTGTCATGAGACATGTCTTCGTTCTGCAGCTCCCGCTGTTCAGTTTCCTAGAGGTAGGGGGGAGATGGACTCTCCTGACCTTACTTCTGTTCCTTCCGAGTATCATGATCTGGCGCCAGTCTTCAGTAAGGTCAGTGCTACATCTCTTCCACCTCACAGACCATATGACTGTGCCATAGAATTATTACCAGGAGCTCCCCTGCCCAGCAGTAGACTTTATAACATCTCTAAGCCTGAACGTGAGACCATGGAGAAATATATTAATGAGTCTCTGGCTGCTGGGATAATCCGTCCATCTTCTTCCCCTCTAGGTGCTGGTTTCTTTTTTGTGGGTAAAAAGGATGGTTCCCTACGACCCTGTATAGATTACAGAGGCTTTAACCAGATAACTGTCAAAAATAAGTACCCACTACCATTACTGGCATCAGCATTTGAACCTGTTCAGGGGGCAACAGTCTTCACCAAGCTCGATTTGAGAAATGCTTATCACCTTCTTAGGATAAGAGAAGGAGACGAATGGAAGACTGCCTTTAAGACCCCCTTAGGCCAATTTGAGTATTTGGTCATGCCTTTTGGTCTCACAAATGCCCCTGCCTGTTTTCAAGCTCTAGTCAATGATGTCCTCAGAGATTTTTTGAATGTATTCGTGTTTGTTTACATTGATGACATTTTGATCTACTCCAAGAACCTATCTGAGCATAAGAAACATGTCCGTCTGGTCCTTCAGAGACTTTTGGAAAACAAGCTCTTTGTGAAGGCAGAAAAATGTGAATTTCACCAACCATCTGTCACTTTCTTAGGGTTTGTGCTCGAGGGCGGGCAGGTTAAGCCATCCGAAGACAAGATAAGGGTGGTTCTGGACTGGCCGACACCTGAAAACCGCAAACAGCTTCAGAGATTCCTTGGTTTTGCTAACTTTTACAGATGCTTCATAAGGAATTACAGTCAAACAGCTCTACCTCTCACAACCCTGACTTCGGTAAAGAAGACATTTCAATGGACTCCTGAAGCTCAAAAGGCTTTTGAAAAGTTAAAAACCCTGTTTTCTAGAGCTCCCATTCTGATCCAGCCAGACCCCTCTAAACAGTTCATCTTAGAGGTGGATGCCTCAGACTCCGGTGTTGGAGCAGTTCTGTCTCAACAATTCGACTCAGACCAAAAGATTCACCCCTGTGCCTTTTTTTACCGTAGAATCTCACCAGCGGAGCAAAACTATGATGTTGGAGACCGAGAACTTCTAGCCATCAAACTCGCCTTGGAGGAGTGGAGACACTGGCTCGAGAGGGCAGAACATCCAGTTTTGGTCTGGACTGACCATAAGAACCTGGCCTATCTCCAATCCGCCAAACAAGCTAACCCACGTCATTTTAGATGGTCATTGTTCTTCTCCTGATTCAATCTCATAATCTCTTACAGACCTGGTTCCAAGAACGTCAAGCCCGATTCTCTCTCTCGTCTTTACTCTGCTGATCAACCTGAGACGCCCAAGCCTGTTCTTCCTGCCTCCTGTACAGTTGGAGTGGTTTCCTGGGAGATCACCGATCTGATCAACTCTGCCCTAGCCTCTGAACCTGACCCAGGTAACGGCCCCCCAAATAAAACCTATGTTCCTTCTTCTGTCAGATCCCGCCTGATCCAGTGGATGCATGCAGCAAAATTTTCTGCCCATCCTGGAGTGAACGAGCAGAATTGCCCTGATTACAAGACGTTTCTGGTGGCCTTCCTTACACAAGGACGTTAAAGAGTATGTCTTGGCATGTCCCATCTGCGCCAGAAACAAAACCTCTCACCAACCACCTTCTGGCCTTCTGCATCCTCTACCTGTTCCTACCCGTCCCTGGTCTCATGTTGCCGTAGATTTTGTCACTGGTCTCCCGATTTCCAGAGGTATGTCCACCATTTTAACCATCGTCGACCGTTTCTCCAAGTCTTGTCATTTAATTCCCCTCAGAAAACTTCCCACGGCTTTCCAGACGGCGCAGCTTCTGGTGAAGCATGTTTTCCGACTCCATGGCATCCCACAGGAAATTCTCTCTGACCACGGTCCACAGTTCATTTCTCAAGTCTGGAAAGCCTTCTGTTCAGCATTAAACTGTAAGTCCTCCCTCACCTCTGGTTATCATCCACAGTCAAACGGGCAGACGGAGAGGATGAATCAGCAGCTAGAATCCACTCTCCGCTGCCTGACCTCAAACAACCCCACTGACTGGAGTCAGTACCTGACCTGGATCGAATACGCCCACAACTCACTCAAGTCAGCTGCCACAGGTCTATCCCCGTTTCAGGTATCCCTCGGTTATCAGCCTCCTCTTTTCCCTGCAGACGAGAGAGATCTCGGTCCGTTTTGTCCATCAGCACATCCGTCATTGTCAGAGGGTCTGGAAGGACACCATTGCCACCCTCAACCGCTCATCTTTCTCTACAAAACGCTTCGCTGACTCCAAGAGGCGCCCGGCCCCTGACTACCCCATTGGCCAAGAGGTGTGGCTCTCCACGCGAGACATTCCCCTCAAGGGCATGTCTCGAAAACTGTCCCCCCGATTCATTGGTCCTTACAAGGTTGCCCAGATCATCAACCCCTCAGCTGTACGTCTTCACCTTCCTCCGAGTCTCCGCATCCATCCCACGTTCCATGTCTCCCAGATCAAGCCAGTTGTTTCTAGCCCCCTGTGCCCTCCATCTGACTCCCCTCCACCCGCCCGGGACATCGATGGACATCCTGCCTTCACCGTCCACCGGATCGTGGACTCCCGTCGGCGAGGTCGCGGTTGGCAGTACTTCGTCGATTGGGAGGGCTACGGTCCGGAGGACCACACATGGGTTCCTGGCTCTTATATCCTCGATCCGTCCCTGATTGAGGAATATGAGAGCTCCCTCCCGTCGACATCTTCTGGACCGCCAAGAGGCGGTTGTTGAGAGGGGGGTACTGTTGGGATCTGGAGCTGTACCACCTTCCTCCAGCAGAGTGCGCCGTGGGTCTCCTGGAGCTGGAGTCTTCCAGCACACCTGAGACGCATCTACTCATCAGGAGACCTCCCCTTTATAACCAGCTGCCAGACCTTGCTTCGACGCCGCAGTGTTGACCTTAGTTTGGTTAGCAACCTGAGCCTAGAACCTGAAGAATCTTAGTTGTCTCTTGAGAGAGATCTGATTCTAACTCTCCTCTGTTTTGCCTCACAGGAAACCTGTCTCTAGCCTGAAGCTCTGGATGAGCTTAACCTGCCCTAGAGAGCCTAGCCTGAAGATTCCTATGTGGATTCCCCTGCTGCTCTTAGTTAAGAGCTGGAAACTCTGATCAAGGTCTGCCATTCAAAGTCAGAAGCAAGACGCTGCAGCTGCTCTTGAACTCTGCTGAACAAACAGTCTCTGGACCCAACGGTTCCCTCTCTCTCAAGGAGAAGCCTGGACTCAGTCAAGGTACAAACCTGAATTATCAAAGACTCATAACTCATCAGCCTGCCTTCTAATCAAACTATCATCTCTGCAGACTTCAGTGAACCAGCCCGGACCAGTTCCTGACCCAGTACATTATCTTGTGTTTTGTGAAACATTCAATAAACTCTGTTAAACTTTTACCCAGCCTCTGTTGTGTTCTGCATGTGGGCTAAGAACCTTAAACCCATCATGACAGCTTGGTTACCACTGCTCTGGGGTCAAAAAAGATTAAAATGTTAAGGATTTTGATACATAAAATCCTAATCCAGACCTAAATTGAATGAATATGCAAATAAAATGTTGAAATATTTAAAGGACAGAGAGAGAATGTTTTAATAACAATACAAGGAAACGTTTACATCATATGACATACTTAAATGGATAGAAACAACAGCTTTAAAAAAGAAATATTCAAAGATCTATGTACCTTTTCATCTGGCTCTTTATCCAAAAATAAACAGTATGCAATGAAATAACCATCACTGTGGAGCATGAAGCGCAGACTAGGAGCTAAGCCGCACAAAGACACATTTCAGCACAAGGACGAGCTGGAAGAGCAGAATTTGTTAGAGTTGAGTGCGCAGTACTGGACCATTCCGGGTTATTCTCTCCCTTGCTGCTGCTGCCATGATCCATCTGTGGTCATACAGGATGAGCACTGAAGCACAGCAGTTGGGCTGTCATGAATGGCTAAAGGAATTAACCCATATGCAGAACACCAGACTGGAGACAGAGGAAAAGTTAACAATGTTTATTAACGGGAGATACACAGAGAAACATGGACTGGTTCTGGTACGGGTCCGGATCTGGGATTACTGATATCTGGAGAGATGGAGAGTTTGGTTAGCCAGGAAGTTAGATGGATTGATGAGTGGGTAGTTTCTGAATGTACCTAGATGAGGTTCTAGCAGATCCTTTGAGAGAGGGGGAACCGGTTGGGTCCAGAGACAGTAGATTCAGCAGGGAGCTCAGCGGCAGCAGCGTCTAGCTTCTGACTCATGAGTTTCAGACCTTGACTTGGTTTCCTAGCTCTTCCTTGAGAGTTGTTGGGGGTCCAGAGACTGTAGACTCAGCAGGGAGCTCAGCGGCAGCAGCGTCTAGCTTCTGACTCGTGAGTTTCAGACCTTGACTTGCTTTCCTAGCTCTTCCTTTAGAGCTGTTGGAGGAATCCAGACTGATGTCTCCGGGTTTGGCTTCCTTGGGCAGGCAGGCAGGTTTCCAGACAAGCTCATCCAGAGCTTCAGACTTTGATCAGGTTTCCTATAAGGCAGAGGAGACAGAGGCAGGTTAGAATCTAGTTTCTCTCTAGAGACTACAAGGATTCTGTAAATTAACAGAGGCTTAGGTTTTGCTAACCAAACTTGGTCAACACTGCGGCGTTGAAGGAAGGTCTGGCTGCTGCTTATATAGGAAGGTCTCCTGATGGGCTGATGAGCTTCAGGTGTGCTGGAGGGCTCCAGCCCAGGAGACCCACAGTGCACTCTGCTGGAGAAAGGTGGTACATCTCCAGATCCCAACAGTAACCCCAGTCCCTAACAGAAAACATAAAACAGAAGAGGATTTGCCCACCAGAGGGCGCTCTGTTGGGCAAAGCATCAGGATCCCAACATGGGCTCTCATCATTGACAAAAACAACACTGCTAAATATCTTAAGTGCCAATAGACAGCAGGTGAGACCTGGGAAGAGTGACGCAAATTCAGTGGGAAGTAGTATATATGAAGCCTGCCTAAGGAACAAATTATATGTTTGAGAAACATACGGACATGGCTAGCATGGCACCATTACTGTGAAATACCAAACCTGTCAGTCAGCTCCTTCTAACATGATAGCAAAGAACGTAGCTTATTGAGACTTGCACCGGCCATACAGAGTTAGATAGATAACATTAAACAGAAAAAAATAAAGTTACTGATGCCAAAGGTGGTTCTAAAAGATGAAAAATCAGATGCTTTCTAATTTCCATATTTCAGGCTTTCAAGCTTTTTCCAGGTATGTGGCTTCTTACTTATACCCCAAGCATTAGCGGGCAAGGGCATAACAACAAAGGGAATGTTATAAATGATTTGGAGGACTGATAGCAAAAAGCTAACCCTAGCTCCTCTGTCAGCTGCTTTATGCATCTCATGAGAAAACACCACTACTAGAGTGTCATTTTAAATCTTTGAATCACAAATCAGATTTCTCTGTGTGATCTCAATTCACTTTGATCCCACCTGAGCTGCCTCTCATCAGTCACGTCACATAAAAGGGTGACAACAGAAATATCTTTGTTCATTAGCCCCATGCTGAAACAGCAGTCATTTACACTACACACAGCCAGGCAGCGATCTGTCAATCCGTGTGCTTGTCAATCACTCCTGTTCTCTGTGGGAAGCCGACCCTGACTGACGGCCTGTGTGATCTCTCTGGAGGCCTGGCAGTAAGGCAACAAAAGGCCTAGCTTCAACAATTGGCAAGACAAAGGGTTCCCGCCAAAGCAGCACTGTCACTCATGCTGTTCCAGAGCAAAGAATAAATATAAAACATGCCACACCAGTTAACCAAAGAGAAAGTATTCTTGTCCTCTAACCGGTAACTAATCACAGGGCCAGCTGCAGGTCACACCCCCTGGCGGCTAGCTGAGAGGTGACCTGTTTAAACTAACACATCACAGCTCTCTGGATACACCTTCTACCCCTGTGCTGACCCCTCACTGACCTGCTGGCCCTTAACTTATGTGGGCTGAGAACATAAACACCACCTCTTGTCTATCTGCTCCGTCGTTCCTCTATCCTACACACACCTGCTTCTTATTCGTCACATGTGCCTTTCTATCAAGAGATCCTATCTGCCTGAAGTGGAAGGTGGGGAATGTTTACCTGGGAACATAATAGCTGGGGGTACATTAAGTTCACTGGGGCTAAAATTGGACAAAATGACCCAACAAAGTCCGTTTAGGAATACTTGAAGGTTTGGAAGCAAAGCAGATTAGATAATCTACTCAGAAAGGTCATAAAGGGCATCTTTCCTCTTCTAGAGGTTTTGTTATAGTGTGTAGGTTACTGAGCATGTCTCCTGGTGACCTGGGCCTGACCTCCCTCTCTGTCCTTTCTCAATCCCCCTTGTCTCCTCAGACACCTTTCCTCCTCCCTTTTCCAATTCCTCTGTTACAACATGAGAGCAAAGTGAGTGTGTGTGTGTTGGTTGGGAATGGGTGGGCTGCCTCTGCTGAAAAGATCCCCCCTCACAGCATGTAAAAGCCCCTCTGTCCACACATGCATACACATGCACATACACCCACACGCCAGGATGCTGTGTCTGCCTGCCCGGCTCTTCACAGGGCAGTCATTAGTCATCAGACATATCAAAGGACAACGACAGGAAGTGAAAGGACCCTGACAAGGAGGACTCCATCTGGCTGGCAGGCCATCACTTATCCTCATTTTACAAGAAACCCTTCAAACATGCAAATGCAGCTTTTGCTCAGCTTCTAATTGTTTTGGCTTTTTAGAGAAGTTAAAAAGAAGGGGACATTTTTACCAGCAGTTACCATCTTATACATAGATACTATATAACAAATGACAAACAAAAGCACATATTCTCTGCGCTTGATTAAAGGTGCAGTAGGAGATCTCTTCTAACGCATTTTTTACCATGTGGCTTAAAGATCTCCCCACAGCCGCTTAGCAAGCAGTGAAATAGAATGTCTGGAAGTGAAACTAAAATAAATGGCCCCTGCTACAGTGAGAAATCATGGGCTTAGCATAGCTCATATGTATCCTTAATAGCTCATATTTAAGTACATTTTGATAAAAAAAAAAATAAAAAAATAACATATTACTCTATACACTGATAAAAGTTAGACTTAAACCTGCAATATGCACTTTAAAAGTAAGAGTGTGTGTGTTTCACTGGAAAAATCTATTTGTGATCTGTGTAAAAAAAAACAAAGAAAAATTAAAGGTAAAAGTCACAAAATGTTGAATAATTAATACATGATTGTTCTTTACCCAACAGTAGAGTTACCTCTATTTTTGGCAAAATATTCCCATTTAATGTTAAACAACCCAAACCTTCTTAAATCAGGATTTTTTTATGAACGTTTATTGAACTGTTTTTTTATTATTTTTATTTATTTACTTCTCCTTGTTCAAAACCAATCAACTTCCTCTTTAACGACCCCCAAAATGATACAGAAAATGTTAAAAAGGGTTTTTTTCAAGGCGGGGTAGAGGTTGGTTGAGGAACCAAATTCAAAGACGAGGGAGGCAGAGATGAGTTCTTGCAGGGTTTGAAAAAAAAAATAAAAAGTTCAACAGAAAAAAAATCCAAGAAAAAAATGCAGGAAACCAAAAACCAGGAGACATAAGGGGAAAACACACATGGGGAGCCAAGTAACAACAAGGAACCAACACTGAAGAACTTTGCAGGGAAAGAATACTGTATATGGGAGACAGAACAAAGACTGGGGTAATCAGCTGATATTGAACCGGTGTGGATAGAAATGACTAGAAGGGAGCTATGGGGAAGGAGACAGAAGGGGGCAACAGAGAGTAACTCAAGAGTGCATAAATATAACACAAAATGGAAATAAACCAAAGGTGTTGGTTTGACAAGCTTGTTCGCCATCTATAACCCCCATCCAATGTCGTGCGACACATAGTTCACCCATGAGTGTTCCAGAAAGACTAGCCGTTGCGCTGCGTGTTTTGGTATCGGGTGCAAACAATCAGGCTGTCACACAGAGCTACAAACTAGCATCCTGCACAGTGTATGCACTAGTGTCTGAGGTGTGCCAGGTGTTGAGGACAGCACTACAGCCAGAGTTTCTGTCATTAGGTACCAAACAGTAAATACGCATAGTGTGGAACGGATGTAGAATTGACCAATCAGAGGGCTTCTTTCTCTCCTGCCTGTGACGCTATTTGCAGCACTGTCTGGGTGCGCAATTTAGGGGAGGTGCACCAGAGTTAATGCAGAGCATATCTGCCGTAACTGCGACACACGCGCAGACGACCTGGTTTCTTAGCATAAACCAGGCTTTAATGTCCTAACACAAAAAACACAGGCCAAAAAAAAAAAAACACAACACAAAACAACCCACCCAGGGTGCACGGACGGGGGCCCTGGAAGGAGCACAGGATTACAGCATCCTAAAGGCAGCTGTAATTAGCAACAGCAGTGCACTCATGGTGGAAATGATTGTTATTTAGACAAGATGCAGGCAAAACAGAGAGAGGACATGTTATTTCCATTTTAGAGTTTCTTTAGGCACCCGGGGGTCATTATGCTGTGTAGCTGAGAAGCTGGATTACCGTATTTTCACGACTATAAGGTGCACATAAACGTCTTTTTTTCCCCTCAAAATGTGCGGTGCGCCCTTTGGTGCGTTGCGCCCTATGTGTGTTGTAACCAGTGATGGGACTAACGGCGTTGAAAGTAACGGCGTTACTAACGCCGTTACCTTCTTTTAGTAACGAGTAATCTAACTAATTACTTTGACTGTAACTATAACGCAGTTACCATTGCAGACACCCCGTTACTGCGCGTTACTCGGGTCGCACAATGAACCTTTTTTCATGATAGGACTCGTGCGCAGCTGCGTGAAGCTGACACCCCACCCACGTCAAAAAACTCTGCAAATAGACTGAATGGTTAGTGCAACGTTAGTGCAGATTTGTGCAGAAAAAATATTGTTTGTGCTACTTTTGTTTAAGAGATATTAAAGATTATTTTTAGGTCATCCAGAGGTGCGCGCCTTGTCATGAGAGAGAGGAGGGTGAGAATGGCTGATGTATAGTGAGATTCCGTCTGTCAGTTGGGTAGGTGGGTGTTTCCGCCGGCGGGTGTTAACGTACAGCACACACAGAGATGGAGAGTGAGGAGGATCCAGCAGAAAAACAGCGTTTTCCTGATGGAAATACCGGTGTTACGTCGAGCTGCGTTTCCCCATCACATACGGTTTCCTCTGCATCTCCGCACAGCGCAGGCGACAAGAGTCACCGCGCAAGCGACAGGAAACGCGCATGCTCGCTAAAGGCGCGCACCAGTCGCCCTGTGCTCGCGCCACAGGAGAACTATGGAGAGCGTGAACGATCAAATGATAGCCTATATGAAGAAAGGGAGAAATCTGGATGGATGGATGGTTGGATGGACGGACAGATGGATGGATGGATGGATGGATGGATGGATGGATACTCTGCCTTCTCAACTTACTGTATTTTTTATTTTAAAGATTATTTGATGGCCTTTGTGGCAGGGATGGAGATCCATATTTTATGTCACACACAGAGTATACATATAGATAGATAGATAGATAGATAGATAGATAGATAGATAGATAGATAGATAGATAGATAGATAGATAGATAGATAGATAGATAGATAGATAGATAGATAGATAGATAGATAGATAGATAGATAGATAGATAGATAGATAGATAGATAGATAGATAGATAGATAGATAGATAGATAGATAGATAGATAGATAGATAGATAGATAGATAGATAGATAGATGTTGCAGTATCTATAACAACCCAAACACACAGGATTTCAGAATTAGACATCCCAAGTTATTAATTTCATATACTCACCAGATCTGAATGCCCTGTTAAAAAACTTCACATCGCGTTCCCCCCTGATGTAATTTACATTGAGTTGCAATAAATGCAAAACTCTCTGCAGGTTCTTGTCTTTGTCGTCCGCTCTATTCAGCTGGCTTTGGAAATACACCGCGAGAAGGTGGGGGCTGGGTGGTGAGGGTTACGGGGGCGAGAAACGCAAAAGTAACGCAATAGTTACTTTTACTAGTAACTAGTTACTTTTATTGGGGAGTAACTCAGTTAGTAACTCAGTTACTTTTTGGGAGAAGTAACTAGTAACTATAACTAATTACTTTTTCAAAGTAACGTGCCCAACACTGGTTGTAACTGCGACTTTTGAAACCACCTCATTGAGGAGATGATGAAAGAGTGGCTGAGGGAGGTGAATGTAAGGGGACCAGGTGGTTTTTTCCACTCATCACCATCGCTGTTAATTTGTGACTCCATGCGTGCCCATCTCACAGCTGATGTGAAAAACATGGTGAAACAAATGAATGCTGTGCTCGCTGTTATTCAACCGCTTGACATCGGTGTGAACCGGACACAGCAGGCGCAGCAGAAGCAGCGAGTTTACATGCAAAGTCAATGGTTGACGCGCGTATAGGCGCAGCAAAAGGTCCCGCAGCGCGTTTTCAGCAGCAGGCGCAGCGTGTCGGGAGCGTTTAAGCACCTGGCGCGCCGCCAACGCGCTGCTGCTGCTCGAGATGGAAAAATTTAAGTTTTGGTGCTGGAAGCGCCGCATCAACCAATCAGAGACGCTGAGAGCTGACAGCGAGACAGACACATCGCTCTGATGACATATGATATTAAGGCAAATGAAAAGGGCTGGATGGATGAGGAGATAATGAAAGCGTGGCTGAGGCAGGTGTATGTGAGGAGACCAGGTGTTTTTTTCCACGCATCACCATCGCTGTTAATCTATGGACTCCATGCGTGCCCATCTCACAGCCGATGTGAAAAACATGGTGAAATAAATAAATGCTGTGCTCGCCGTTATATCGGGAAGTCTGACAAAGGAACTTCAACCGCTCGACATCGGTGTGAACCAGCCGTTCAAAGTAAGGCTGCGAGCGGCGTGGGAGCGATGGATGACAGACGGAGACCACAGTTTCACGAAAAGTGGAAGGCAGCGCCGGGCAAGTTACGCCACCGTTTGCGGATGGATTGTTGATGCTTGGACTCATCATTTCCGAGGAGCCGCCCGGCACGGAAAGTGACTCTGACAGCGAAGAAGGGGAAATTGGCATGTCTGATTTAGCGCAGCTGTTTAATTCAGAAACAGAGGATGATGACTTTGATGGGTTTGATTAATACTTTGTAATACATACTTGAATAAAACACAATCATACTCAGTTTTGCTCCCGCTCTATTTTTCTACCTGAAAACTTAATTCAACAGCAGCCTCTGGTTCGCGTCGCCTCCGGTTTCACCGCGGCGGCTGGCAGGTGTTTTTCATCTAAATAATCTAAATCTTGCAGCTATATTTGCTGTGATCAGTGGGAATAAGGTAGTTTTAATATGTTTTTAAGTGAGAAAGTCCACCTGAAAACTTAATAATTGCAGTCAGTTCATCCAGATTATCATCCTGCCTATACTATTTCTGTCGGAGCCGCTCAGACCCCCACATACCAGTGGTGCGCCGACAGTAGCAATCCCTTCAACAGCAGCCTCTAGGCCGGGTAGCCTCTGGGTTCACTGCGGCGGCTGGCAGGTGTTTTTCATCTAAATAAAAACCGTCGGCAGGTTTCAGGATTTTAAGTTAATTTAGTAGCGATCACAGCGCTCTGTCATCTGCGATGTGTCTGTCTCACGGTCAGCTCCCAGGTTTGATTAATACTTTGTAATAAATACATGAATAAAGCACAATCATACTCAGTTTTGCTCCAGCTGTATTTTTAAATACGCAGTAGAGGTATTTAAACGTAGTAGAGGACATGTAGGCCTACCTGTATATAAAAACGCGCCATATAGTCCGATGCGCCTTATGTGTGTGTTAAATACAGAAATGGCACACATAACTGAGACTGTGCCTTTTAGTACTGTCCGCCTTATGGTCGTGAAAATACGATATGTGTTATGACACATGATCCAGCTTCTGATTTTTATCTATTTCTTTCTGTTCTCTTGCTCGTCTATACTTTTATAGTTTGTACCCTACGTCTTCATTGTTCACAGCAGGAGGTTTGTCATTTGAGCTTCTGCTTTGCACAAAGATATGTCTTCCCTGTTTTACAGAGGCGCCTCAGCGCACTGTTGACCCAGAGAAAATATGCTTCCTTAAAGTTCTGGATCTCACAAGTTTACCATGGAGATCTCATACATTTTTTTAACATAAGTAGCCTATCTGCATAGGTAGCCTTGTGCTTACTCTAAGTATGCAGCTTATTGTCTAACATGCATAACAAAAGAAAGTGACGCAGCCAAACGAAATCCCTTATATACACAGATGTGTTTTATCTGCAAAGCAAATACAGCTTAAAACTAAGTTTTATTTTCAAAACTGTGAAACTGCCATTTTGAGCAATGAATGTTTACTTTATATATTCATCCCGCATTTTTGCAATAAAACAAAAATCTCTCTTTTCTCAGAATCTGATGGATTTTTTTATCACCTTTTCTCCTTTAGTGCTATGTTGACCTATTTCTACTTCTGGCATATCACATTTATCTTCAAATAAAATAATATACACCTCATATTCATCCTGTTAGTGTTCTTTCTGAACCGCAAAATTATTTTTGCATTGGGCTTAATCAGCAGACATAAACATTGTTGTATACCATCTGCTGGCAGCTTGCATTACCAGAATGGAAACTTGAATCATGCCAAATACTGTTCAGGTTTTACAAAACATTCAGATTACTATATGAGTCTTGTAATTTATTCCTCTTTGTATCCAATGATCTTTTGTATTTTTTTAACGCCTGATCTTTTTATAACTAGTGTTTGTGACTAACTCACTTCCATTCTTTCAGACATAAGATTACGGTACATAATTTCTGATTGTTTACTAGTGTGCTCATGCTTGGTAAAATAACCCCGGTCAGTACTTTTGTTACCTAAATATATATACAGCTCTTTCTCTACTAATATAGACTAAATCAAAGAAAGTGTAAAACACATAAATCAAACATAATAAGCCAACAGGAGGAATCATTTAAAATGAACATCCTTGTTTGCAACCAGAGTAAGCTACTGGCATAGAAATTCAAATAGCTGTAGTAAATGAGTGGAACCCTTTATTGTTATTTGAAGGTTAGTAATCCTGGGGTTACTTTTTAGACCATAACAATAGTTTGTATTGCAGCATTTCAAGTACTTACTATAAGTGCTAAAAAAACAAGTAAATTATAGCGTTTTATGGGCATTTCCGTTGTCTTCTGGTCGGTCTTATAAGAAACTGGATTTGTTCGTTTCTGCAAGTCCAGTGGCAGTACCTTTTCTTATCTTGTTATCATTAACCCAGAGAGCACTTTCATTAGCTGGATGTTTTGACACATTTGTTATCATTTGTTCCAATTTCATCAAAAATCTTAAATTCTTTGTGGATTAAATAAATAATTAATGCAATTACTATAGTTGGTTTTAATAAAAATTATTATTTCACAGTATTTTAATAAATAATCATCCATCAACAAACAACTGTAAGAAAAAACGGGCAAGCCAATTTATAATAAGTAAAGGCAAATAAAAAAGCTGACGGCCCATTTACCTCCACCATCATCCCTTTACCGATGTCCTGTCACCACCCACCCTGGCCTGTGTCCAGGGTGACCCTTTCCTTTTCGTTGTGTGACTGAGCACCTCTCCTGCTGCACAGGAGGCATCAATTACAGGCCCCCACCATCCCCGTGTCACTGCTCTGTAATTAATAGGCTCTCCCGGCGCTACGCCATGGGGCCTGCCCTCACTGTGAACTCCACAGGAATTCAGAGGCAAACACACACATATACAACAGAAACCACACATTCAGGTTCAGGAACTGCTTTGTTGGATGTTAGATGCTGGCCAACACCTGTGCATAGGAGGCTCATCTGTGCTGCAAAAGATTTTGGAAGAATTGTTTCAGACATACCTGTGTGGGCGATCTTTAACTTCCTCTCTCTCTCTCTCTCTCTCTCTCTCTCTCTCTCTCTCTCTCTCTCTCTCTCTCTCTCTCTCTCTCTCTCTCTCACCCACACACACAGACACAACCCCAAACACACTAAAGCACAGATACAAAGGCTTCGCCCCCCTGCCTACTGGCCCTTCATTTGTCAATCAGCGAGGCAAACAGAAGCACAAGGTTTCCATAGGGTCATGGGATCCTGTGCTATCTCCATATCTCTATTGGCCCCTGCCACACTGTATGACTGAAAATAGAAGACTGTACAATTATTGATTTTAATCCAACAGCAAATAGTGAACAAGTCACAGGTATTATATGAGTCAAGTGCTAAAAAGAAGGATCTCATGACTGGGCAAAAGAATCACATCCCATTGCCCCCACCACATTTTCTCAGAAAATTTTAAATAACATTGTTTTAATATTTTTTGAGGAAAGAGCAACAGTAGGGACCATACATTTTTTCAAGAGGCAGATTATAACACAATGTGAATCCAGCCTTACACCTAAATAGTCTTAACAGTTTTTAGTTTTTCTTGCTGTTATGTCGGTTCCTCGGGTACTAAACATTTCACTCCTTTGCATTAGTCCTACCTCTGTAGTTATAGATATTTTTAAAAAGGGAACTCTAGTGACCATAAGTAAGGAAATAGTTATATAATTGACAGTATAAATAACAGTGATATTGCTTTGATTAGAGTTCTTAATATGAAATTTCTCTTAGCACTGTGTCCAGCATTCCACTTAGCTAAGATGAAAGAAGGAAAAGCTGTAGCACAAAGTTTCAGGATGTACCTTTATATCACATGACATTTTGAAATATTAAAAAAAAACAACTTAAAATATTAAGTTTGTTTTCAATAAAAATAATGTAAACACTTAAAGAATGGGAAAATGATACACACCAAGCCCCCTGTCTGTGAAAAATATATTGGTGGTAAATTACTGCATGTTTGGATGACGAATTGACCTGCAGCTGAATCTTTATGCTCCAGACATGCTTTAGACCAGAGGTCACGGATTAACGGACCAGGGCCCAGACCCACCTGCTTGCTAATTTGGACCCAACCTGATTTAAAACACTTATAAATTACTGCATGTTTTCCAATGACAATGTCAAATTTCACTTGCGCCGCTTCTCCTATTTAAATGGTAAAGCCCTCAGGAGCATCCGGGACCAGGCTACACTTGATGCAAATTAGCCAATGAGCTGTGTCAGTCTGGGTTGCTGCTGCTACCTACTATTAGACACAGCCGGGCCGTGGTAAAGAAGGAGAAGACAATGAGAAAAAGACAGCAGAGAACGTGTGGACTGCTGGTAGAAGTGCGGTGAATTAGTGAAAGAAAAGTGAAATGGTGTTATCAAAGGTGACCCTGCACATTTTGAGTATGTTTGGCTAAACCTACAGCTGTGAAAGCAGGTGTCCCCACTATGGACATAATCAAATATAAATATGGATCCAGGCTCAAAATGATTCTCAAGCATTCTCAAGCACCTTGATATGTGCTTGAGAATGGCTTTGTCGCCAATCAACCCAGGGTTTAAAAGCCTTGCAGGTCAGTCTGACCCAATTCTCTCATTAAACCATAAAAGAAAAGGGGGAAAAAACGGTCAGTTCAAGTGTTTTATAAAACAGTCATGAACTTTTTTATATACCACACTGAAAGAGTGTTGTTCTCTACTTCAAAAACTATTTAGTTAATTTTAAAATGGAAAAAACTTTCTATTTTAAATATTTTTTATTTAAAAATTCAGTTTAGAACATAGATATATAAACACCTGCAATTTATTTCAATGTTAAATGCTATTTAAAATGTCATTGTCAAATGTGGATTATAATTAAAAATGTCTCTGGACCTTTACTGGATGTTGATTTTCTTTAGTTGGACTGAACTGATTTATAACTGGTTACCCCTGCTTTAGACACTTCCAAGAGGTTTTTGCTGGCTGTTTCAGATTCTTGCTCTTACTTTCCTTTTTCTTACTTTCTTTCCGTTCCTTCCTGCTTCCTTCCCCCATCACTTGCTCTTAAAAACGTCACGCCTGCTGCTGACACTGAGCATGACCCTTCCTTTATTGTTGCAGAAGGGCAGAGGTGCAAATATGGGGCAGGAGCTGTCACCTATATGATTAAAGAGCGCGTGTTTTCAGTCAGAAAAGTCAGAGGGGAGCAATCCAAGAAGGGGACGAAGGAAGGGTGAAGGATAAAGAGCTTTTTACATATCTCTCATCTGTTGAATGAAAGCCTGGGAGGCTGAAAGACATCAAAAATTACATCCATTGTGCTAATAATGGTCTTCTAATTTTCATGACAAATATAATCTAAATAAATACCCACTTTTCCAAGTATTATAATCTTAAAAGTCTTTTTTTTAAAATACTTGTGTAATTTAACAAAAGAAATAAAAATCACTCTGCCTATTATTGCCAAAGCTTGATTACTTTAAATAAATTCAGTTTATTTATATAGTTCCAATCTTTTAGACTTAGACAACTTTTATTGAAATTTCTTTTAGTACAGCTTTTCAGACAGTACATGAACATTTATATTCCATAAAGTGCAAAGTGTTGGGATCTGGAGATTTACCACCTTTCTCCAGCAGAGTGCGCTGTGGGTCTCCTGGGCTGGAGCCCTCCAGCACACCTGAAGCTCATCAGCCCATCAGGAGACCTTCCTACATAAGCAGCAGCCAGACCTTCATTCAACGCCGCAGTGTTTACCAAGTTTGGTTAGCGAACCTGAGCCTCTGTTATTCAGAAAGAATCTTAGTTGTCTCTAGAGAGAAACCTGATTCTAACCTGCCTCTGTCTTCTTGCTCACAGGAAACCCGTCAAAGGTCTAAAGCTCTGGATGAGCTCTGCCTGTAAACCTGCCTGCCTGCCCAAGGAAGCCAAACCTGAAGATTTCAATCAGGACTCGTCCTGCAGCTTTCAAGGAAGAGCTGGAAACTCAAACCAAGGTCTGCCACTCACAAGTCAGAAGCTGCTGCTGCTGAGCACTCTGCTGAACCAACAGTCTCTGGACCCAACCGGTTCCCTCCCTCACAAAGAATCTCTCTGGATCTCTTCAAGGTATATTCTGAATTAATTAACTCGACAAATCATCTGACTGCCTGGCTAATCAAACTATCCGTCTCTGCAGACATCAGTGATTCCAGTCCCGGACCTGTGCCTGAACCAGTTCATGTTCTCTCTGTGAAAACCTTTCAATAAACTCTGTTAAACTTTTACTCTGCTTCCAGTGATGTTCTGCATGTGGGTTAAGTCTCTTAAGCCAATCATGACACAAAGTGATCAAATGTAAACAGTGTGGGAAACAAATGGTGCAAAAAAAAAAAACACTTTAAAATGGAAGTTCAGAGCATTAATCTATATATGGTGCAAATATCCAGTATTTTTGGTTTGGTGTTATTAGTGTGATTCAGAGTCTGTGACATGATTTAGAGATTTCCCTTTTTAAAAATTCAGCAGTCTGATGGCAGTGGGGAAGAAGTGTTGCAGAATCTGCTGGATCTGCATCGAATGCTGTGAAGCCTCTTCCCAGAGGGAAGTAGGGAGAACACTCCATGCTTGGGATGTGAGGGGTCATTGATGATTTTATGGGCTTGGGACACACAGCGATGGGATGAAATGTCTTTTATTGAAAGTAAGAGGAGTCCTGATGATCCTCTCTTCTGTTCTCACTGCTCGTCTCACTTTCTTCCAGTCTGAGGCGCTGCAGCATCTGGACTACACACTAAGACAGCTGGTCAGAATGCTCTCTATGGTGTTTCTGTAGAAGATCGTGAGAATTGGTGGGGGCAGGGGGGCTCTCTTCATCCTCTGCAGGAAGTAGAAGCGCTTTTGTGCCCTTTTGACTAGTGAGGTGGTGTTTACAGTCAGTTGAGGTTGTCTGTGATGTGCACCCCCAAGGAATTTTGTGCTGCTGACCACCTCTACAGTTGAGCTGTTGACATGCAGTCGGGCATGGTTAGGCCGGTTCTTCCTGAAGTTGATGATGATCTCCTTCATCTTCTCCATGTTCAGGATCAGACTATTACCCCATTTACACTACCCTTGAAAAACCGATCCAATGCCGAGACCGGTCTGAGCTCGGATCAGTTAACCAGGCCGAGTTTGGTTCTGACGACGTTTACACATCACGCTATCTCTGTTCCTCGACTCCTCACCTCCTAGTGATGATCTGCGGTATTACTGCCAGTATTGAAGGAGGAAATCAAGCAGTTGGTGGCGGTAATGCACCAAAAGTTGTTTGCCAACCGCCATGAAACACAAGAAGAAGAAGACAAAGAAGGAGGGAATCAGGCAAATCAAAATGGCGGCACCCATCACATTCAGAAAGTTATGTTTGATTATTATTTCTGTACTTCAGTGTTTGCGGAGGGTCAAGCCTTTATTTAAAATGTTGCGTGGAGAAGATTTCGATTGTTGTTTATAGTTGTTCTTCTTCTTCTGTTTTGTCTTGGTTGGCAAGCAACGTCCGGAGGGGAATTACCGCCAACTACTGGAATGGAGTGTGAATCGAGATGATGTGTTCTGCTCATGCGCTCTTTTTATCAGAGAACAGAGCCAGGGAAAACGTGAGCCGAGCCCACCTCTAGAACTGGTCTGCAGTTATCTCGGTTCGGTTGTGTCTGGCTCGTTCAGTTCAGTTTGCTTTCCATACACACGATACGTTAGCTCAGTTACTGAGCTCAGAAAGGTCTCGGCACGGTTTTTCAAGGGTAGTGTAAATGGGGTATATGTCCTTACAACAGCCCACCAGCTGCTCCACCTCCTCGCTGTAGTCCTGGTCATTGTTGTCTCTGAGGAGACCACTGTGGTGTCGTCTGCAAACTTCGTGATGTGATTGGTGGAGAACCTGGGGATGCAGTCGTGTGTCATCAGAGTGGACAGCAGGGGGCTCAGGACGCAGCCCTGAGGGGAGCCTGCTGTTAGGGTGATGACTTCAGAGGTGTTTGGTCCAACCCGCACTGACTGCGGTCTGTTTGTGTGGAAGTCTAAGAACCAATTGCAGAGGGGTGTGTTCAAGCCCAGCTGTTCCAGTTTGCCTATCAGATGCTGTGGGATGATGGTGTTGAAAGCTGAGCTGAAGTCCAGGAACAATATTCACACATGGGTGTTCTCCTCCAGGTGTGCTAGACTGAGGGGTAGAGCAGAGGGGATGGCATCTTCAGTGGAGCGGTTCTGTCATTACGCAAACTGTGATGGGTCGAAGGTGGGGCGGAGACTGGAAAAGATGTGTTCTTTACCCAGCTTTTCGAAGCACTTCATCAAGATAAGACTCAGCGTACCTGTAGTCATTTAATAAGGTGACCTGAGGCTTCTTTGGGACTGGAATGATGCTTGCAGACTTAAAGCATGCTGGCACTATGGATTGGTCCAGCAAGGTGTTAAAAATGTCTGGGGGAACACCAGCCAGCTGATGTGCAAACTCCTTGTACACCAGCCAAGGTATGTTATCGGGGCCTGGGGTCTTCCTTCGGTTGACTCTCCTCGGAGTCTTCAACATATAAGCTGTGTCAAGGCAGAGGGCCTCCTCTCCCTGATGTGGAATGACTTTCACTGCTGGTGTGTTGTTTAGTGCCTTAAACCTTTCAAAGAATTTGCTTAGCCCATTCAGGAAGTCAGCATAAGCTGCAGACACAGGGAAGGGTGTGTTGTAGTCTGTGATTTGTGTTGCTGGCATCATGGTAGAGGTCCTTGATCTTCCAGCTTTGGTTCTACTTCACTGATCTGATGGCACAGTTCAAGTTGGCACGCATTGTCCTCAGTGCCACTATTTCACCAGACTTTAAAGCTGAGTTCCATGCTTTTAGCGATTTACAAACCTCCCCATTCATCCAGGATCGTGAGTTGGCCTGGGTGGTGATGTTCTTTGTGATGCTAACGTCCTCAATTCATTTGTTTATGTAGGCTGACAGTCATGGAATACTCTTCTATATTTATCTTGTTGCCATAAGTTGCTGCATCTTTGAACATGTTCCAGTCAGCATATTTGAAATAGTCCTGGAGTTTCTCCATGGCCCCCCTTAGACCACACTGGATTTTTTTCAATCGTTGCATGCAGCTACAGTTCCCACTGTACGACTAAATCCTGCGGTTTAGTCGTACAGTGTGAGCAGCAGCTCACACTTTATGTTCAGCCTGACGCTTTCATGCGATCATGCTGCCTGTCACATCTCCAGTCTGCTTTGTTTAAAAAATATATAAATATAAAAAATGTAAGCCGCGGATGTCTGGGGTACAGTGATTCGCCTACATGTTATGAATGCTGGCATACCATAAAGAATAAATTATGAACTGTTTAGTTCCTTCAACTTGTTGCCCAAAGGAAGAAGTTACTTAGATTACAAAAACGAATATCTTCAGAACAGCTCCAAATGACACAAAACTAATATGAGTGAGTAGAACATGATGTAATAACATGAAATCAAGGGGCCAATGTATAAAAAAATGGTGTTCGCCTTTACATTAGAATATTATATAGAGTTGTGCTTTCTATTTTAAGAATTTATCATCTGAAATACCCTGAATTATGCTTTCACCAGGAGTTTGGGGAGCTGTAAACCTATTTGAGAAAAAGTTATATGTGCTGAGTTATATTCCCTGATTGGAAATGTAGAGATATTTCAGAAGCTTTCCTCTAAACGTGTAAATGTTAATAGGCAAAAAGAAGTATTGTCATCTATGCCTTTCAAAAAAAAATTACAGCCACCATAACAGAGTATGCTAGGCCAGAAAAAAAGGAAACTATTGGACAGTTTATCCTTGGTCGCTTAAAAAGACGCAAATAAAAAAGTTGCTTGTTAAGTTATGGTTCCAGGTTGGAAAAAAAGTCACGGTTTGGTAGTTTGACCATTAGCCCTCACTCTGAAAAATATTATTTTTATTGATGTGAACAGGAATTGGTTTCTTCTACAACACTCCCGGGGATTAAAAAAGGGCTCCGAAAGCACCAGGCAAGGACAGAAATAAATAAATAGTCCTGCTGCCTCCATGTTTCATGTAACAGTCACCTCCAAGAGTTGTGGGCCTCTCTGTTAGGCGTCCAAACTAAACACATGGAAGTTTGCTTAGCCATAAATTAACGGCTTGACAGTAAAAGTGTTCAAACTAATTTGTCAAACCATGTGTGTTTTGTTTTCCATCCTTTAAATTCATTGCAACAATTTTTTTATGTCTTTCCACAAGTCTTCCAGAAATGGGGTTCCCTGTACCTTGAAGAATTTAGGAAAGATAACTCCTGGAACCTAAACCCTTCAGCTGTAAATCATCAGCACTGAAACCAAAATCCATCAGATCCCCAGTACAAAAATAGGCCTGAATTAATTCCATCTAATTCATCCCTGTGGTTTCATGTCAAGGGACTTTGCTTAAAAAAAAAAACCATCAGGAGTCAGATCGAGACCCATAGCTCACCAATAATTAGTAGTTTTGTTATTTCAGCAGTCAGATTTTGCTTAAGTAAAATTTTTACTTTTTAAATGCTTTTTCCAAACATTTCAGCATAAAATAAACATGGTGATGAAATTAGCTTGGAGCATGGAAAAAACAAAAGGCCTGAATGTGGAGGAAACAACACTTCATTATGGCTGCCCAGGAGAATACCCTAAATGTACCCATGGCTACTCTTTTGTAACAATTATTAACTTTTTTCTTTTAGTTCTTTTACATAGACACGTTGACATTTTAATGTGATTTTTTGTTTTGTGTTTTTAATTATTATAAAGGCTTAGCAGCAAAGCATTGTAAAGAGTTTTCTTTACACTAAAGGTGTGTAGCTGATAAATGTGTATCTTTAATATGAGGACTCAGATTTATATCCTAGTTGTATCAGGAGCCTGGAGGGGTATCTAGCATAACAACATTGCCAAGTCTAAGTGCATAGTTCCTTTGAAACATCATGGTGATGGCATGATGCAAGATTTATATTAAATTAATATCCTGGAAAGATAAAGATAAAAAAAAAACCAATCCCAACAGCCATTGGCTTGTTATTGCTGTTACAATTAATGCCTGTTTTCTAAATTGAACTTAATATTACAATATAATATAGAATGAGGACCTATTTTCTATCTCAACTAGAGGAAATAGGTCATTATTCTATGGAAATGTGTGTTCTTCGTGCCCAAATAATCACCGATTATTTCAATAAACAAGGTAGCAGCATCACGCTGTGGAATGTGATTCTTTCAGCAGCAAGATGCTCAGAGGTGATTGGAAGACGGATAGAGTTAAATCTGTTCCATCTGCCATTATTATATACAGATATAATTGTATGACCCTAGGCCCCTGTTGTGTGCATGTGAGTGTATTTGTGTCTACAGTATGTGTTGACTGTGGGGTTCTGAATGTATAAATGAGTTTATGGGCCGCACTCAGAGAAATAGACACATGAGCATGAAATCTAGCAAACTTCCGCTAATTCCTTCTGTAATTTATGACTCTCAGATACATGTCATGCTTAGCCTAAACAAACGGTCCTTTGTCACTGACAGCAGCCTTTGATCACAGAGAATCGGATTCTCTGTCTAGTTACTATGCCGGATCTGTCCTCATCTTTTCTGCTGCAAGGATTTCTGCTCATACACCTACCATTTTTCACAGGCACCACTGGTTGCCTGACAGTTGTGGGGACATTATTGAATCCAAGGACGAGAAAATGGAGGTAAACTTCTTGGATCAACCAGTAGCAAGCAGGTTACCAGAGCTGATATGACCCTCTAGTTTCAAGCCAACACAGCATTTCCCAGGAGGAACCCACCTGTCGACTCTCTTGCTGAAAACTATTCTCTGAAGAATCCATCGAAAAACAAACCACACTTTAGGCTGTTGGACTCTGAATGAATTGTGTGGGTTGGGATTTCTTTAAAGCTGTCACCCAGTGGGACATGCAAATGTGTGCACTAATGGTTTAGGGGTGATTTAGCATGTCGCTACCGGCTTGTGGGATTGACAGTAACACTGGCTGACTTGGGTGGGGGGGTTTGGAAGACTTGCGGCACTTGTGTAACAGAGACACACATGCAGGTACTGTTCTCCTGCTGAGTTAGAAACAAACCACTGTTGACATCCCTGTCACCAACGCTCATTTCCAGCGCTCAATGAGATTAGACTCAACTGGCGGCGGTAGAGACAGAGGCATCAAATTAAGCGAAAGCGGCTGACAGCGAGCATGTTCAGTGTGCCTACTTTCTGCAGGCTGTTTTCTTCCGCTTTGCTTTGCATGAAATGTTATCTCTCTGCCAGCATTCCAAGAGGAGGGATCAAAGATTAAACTCAGGGCTGATTTTGTGGAGCTGTTCGAGGGAGGGCATTGAAAAGGAAAAAAAAGTAGAGGTTCAAAAACAGCTGATCTTTAAGGTCGAGTTACAAGACAGATATCATCATATAGCTTCAACTTCTACAGGCTTTGTTGTAGTGACATGCACATCATTTACAGCTCTGTCTCAGTTTCTCCATTGCACACATGAAGATATCTGATTCCCACTCTGTCACTCACACATGTTAACACTGAGACATCTTATCCCTCTTGCAAACAAATACACCCACCCACCAAGCAAAGCACTCACACATAGACACTTTAACATAGTGAAGTTGTCAGGGCAGTGGAGAGGAAATGACATGGGGCATATTTTCACAAATCTCCCCTGTTGGCATGCTCTGCTCTGGCACAGGGCCTGTCAGCGGCCTATCTCTTCATGTTAGCCATCAGGGTGCCAAACACACTGGGACATAACTGTCCTAAGACAGAACAGGAGAAAGAAGAAATTTTTAGCTGTGAGGCAAAGGTGCTTGATGTGTGTGGATGGAAGTATTAGAGTGAGATGTTGAAGAGGAGGTTGGAGAGGTAGAAAGTATAAGAACAGGTTTGATTTAACTATATACCGTACTCTAGGCATTCCTCTCGGTAATACACATGTCAAAGGCTGGTACTTTATTCCTTTCACCAGACTTGTAACCCACACTGTTGGGCTCAGGGTGCTACACAACACCTCAACTTTGTAAAAGTGACTTTGATGAGGTTGCGGACGGACAAAGCAAGCAGCCAAAGCATTCCCATGAATCACAAGATATTAGCTTTGCTCCTGATGGATGTCTCCTACAACCCCCTGCTTTGCTGCTGCTGCTTCCTAAAGGCTATCAAAGACACCAGCTGTGAAAGCCATCCAACTGCTGCAACAGACACATCGCTGTTCTGCCTGCTCTGGCCTGAACATATCCTGTCATACAGGATGCCTAATTATCTTTTAGATGCAAAAAAAAAAACACTACAACAAATGCTGGAACCAAGAGTACTGAATTACAAAACATTGCAGAATTTTTGAGGACGCAACGCATCAATAGGAAGCAGCCTCAGTAAAAAAAAATTTGAGAATGTGGTGATGTTTATATTTTCTCTCAAATTATAATTAAACAAAAAATCTAAAATGACCAGAATATATTATGATGTTGTATTCGTTCTGTTCCACATATAGAAGCAATGAACGAATCAATCTTAACGTACTTAACAAAATTTAGTTTATACTTGTGTGTACAAAATGATAAAATAAATAAGTCAAGGTCTCTAAGTCTAATCAAACAGTATAGAAGCATGTAAAATTCTCAATAAAAAATAGCTATATTATTGGAGAGCAATTTAAGATTTTTGCACTTTTGTCTTACAAAAACATTTGCAAAACAGTTATCTTGGCCTGGATTTATATTTTTATCTATCTTCAACAATAAAAACAGGATTGGGCCTGTGTCTTTCTTTAGCCTCTTTCCCACTGAAATTAGTTTCCAGCTGGAAACTGCCTGGCCTCTGTCCCCCCACCGCTACATGTCTGGTGACCAGTGATGGGAGTAACAGCGTTGAAAGTAACTGCGTTCAATCCATTGCCAGAGAATGAGGTAGGATCCAGTCAGTGGGATGGGAGGAAAGCCATTTGAGGCAAACAGTTCAGAACAGAAACAGTCAAGCTCAAAGGTCCAGGAGTCTGAAGACAGTTCAGGCAAACCGTTCAGATGGGAACAGACAGGCTAAGTGGTTGAGAGGCAGAACAGGTCAGGATCAGGAAATCAGAAACACCAAGGACTCTAAAAACACCTCACACCACTGGCAAGAGAGAACAAGAATCATCTGCCCTGATGACTGGATGCAAGCACCTTAAAAACAGGCATGAGCAGGCAGATTAGATGAGCAGTGATAAGAAACCTGGCAGAGTAAGGCAAGTGAATTAATTAAGCAACTTATCAGCTCCAAGATCATGACAGTTTGACCTCCTGCATTAGAATGAAGACTGTGCCTTTCTGTACCCATTTAAAATTCTTTGTAAACTTTTGATATACATTATTATTCAATGATTGTCTTCAGATGAGGCTCAATTGTTGAATTTTAAGTATGTTTTAAAAATAGTCATTTTTAAGCAGGTATTACATATAGATTTCATGAAACTCATGTTTCTGTAGTAATGTGTTTGTATCGTCTGATGTGTTGTCTTACCTTAAATGTAGTGATTAACTGTAATTGGAAAATTATAATTAACAGAACAGTCAATATCTTTTACACAGTGAAAAGAGTTACTGACATAAATACAATTTTCATATTTCAATTCTCATTCATTAAATGGGTCTGTACAATTAAAGGTCTTTCCATTCCTATTTTCCCAGCTGCACTCTGTTGGTCATCTGGAAAATAGAGAGCGGTTACCTCTTTTAAGGTAAACGCTGCTGGCAGGCTGCAAAGAGTGTGTTTGTCAGGCAGCTGACTTTTGCTTTATGTTTTCACTTAAAGCTAATAAGAACATGAAAAATACTGTACTACTAAATCTTCAGCTATAAACCATAATATCATGAAAGTTTAATACTGTTACTTAAGGATATAACACCCACCCAGTCTTGCACTCATATTTGTTTTCTAATGACATGATCTTTTCAAGCACTAATTAGTGATATACAGTACATGCCGGTAAAAAAAAAAAAAACAACCAAGGGAGAACAGAGAGGTCAGTCCACTGCTGTCAAACTGCATGGAAGTGTCACGGGAAAGACCAGAGGCTAATGCCACCTTTCACCAGAGTCCTGTCTGTAGCAGAAACAGGGGCAGGACCACTAACAAGGGCGCGCGTCTGTGCCAGACTTTTGTGTGTGTGGAGTTGTTTTTGTTTACATCTCTCTGTTGATTTCTGCCAGGGTCTTTTGATTATCCTGTCCTGAGGGACTCGTTTCCTAGGGGAATGTGCATGATTATCCTGTGGTTATAACCTGTCACCAGTTCCCACGTGTCACTGCATCCACACACATGCATCACCATCACACACTTACTCACTCCGCACATTAGAAGGAGAGACACGGTTAACATGTACTCCCCGGGCATTGTGAGGTCACTTGGATCTCTATTTCAAAGGAATCAGGGACGCCGCTGAGCCAACCGAGGCCCCCGTGGAAGCAACCAGTCACGTATGATTTTCCAGTTCAGTGCTCTGTGATGAGCAGGTCTGGCCGTTGCTCAGCCCCAAGCGCCTGACTTGCAGAGAAACTGGCAGCCTTGGAGCTTGTCTACCTTCTGCTCCAGCCGTGTCTCATCACTGGGAAGGAAAGCTCATCATGCTACTGCAGACTACACTGCAGTCATCCTTCTCCTCTGGTCCCTCAGCCCTACTTGGGCCTAAGCCCTGCTAAATTATGCTTACCCACACCATTATTAAACTCATTATAGACCTATTTGAGTGGCTTTCAGCCTGCCACAGCTGCTCAACTATGTCTTCAGCTTGACTTGATTTCCTCTGACAGGCTTTTCTTAAACTAAAAGGCAGGGGAGGAGGGTCACGGAGATGTGAGTCTGGAGAAAAACACAAAATGGATCTTGAAGGAGGAAGGAAACGAATTCTGAGGTTGGTGTAAACAACACTCTATAATTATAATTTATTTTTATTATCCAATGGAAGCAAACATATTGGCAAGAAATTTGGCAATTAAGTCAGCTCTCTTGCTTGTTGAAACATTTTTAAACATGGTTGAGAAATTATCCTAATTTCTGAATATCCTCAGCCCTTCAATTTAACTGTGCTTGGCTCAATTGTATTTTCAGTTCCCTGTCAACTGCTTCATCACTCATCAGCTCACTTTACAAGTTGTATTCCTGCTCAGTCCTTCTCTGCATCTTTCATTCTGTCATCAGGAACATGAGAGCGAATTCCTCCAGAGGAATGGAGAGGAATGGTAAAGGTTCATAGACATGTGTAAGGTTCTCTCTCCCTTGCTAAAAATGAATAAAGCCAAAATCTCACAGTCTGTAATGGCTCATTTGGAAAAGCAGGCTTGAGCTCATGTTCTTTCCTCCTGTTGCCAAATACAATAATTATTTTTCATTTCACCATCCCACTTTCAAAATGATGGGATTTTTCACTTGCAGCTCTGGTCTCTTGAAGTATTTTATTGAATTTCCTGCTGGATTCAGCTCAAACGTCCATTTAAATTTTGTTTAAGCCTAGATCCTTCTGCTATTTCACTTTTCTGTCACTATAAGAGCTTTGCAACATGGTCAAAGACTGAAACCTGTCCAACTCTTCCATAGTTCCCTTCCAAGGAACATCGACTGCAGTCATTATAGCTCCATCTGGATCTGTCGTTATTTTGGCTGATATTTGTAAGGAATTCACCTCCCCGCTCTGTCAAGGATAGCTGCGGGTGATATAATTCTTGTGTCATCGCTTATCTTCATCAGAGTGATTGACAAGAGGAACCCTGGCCAGCTTTGCTTCAGATAATGGCTGACAACTCATACCACAGTGTACTCTCTCCCACTCAGCTCCACTATTCTTGGCAGAGATGCCTTTTAAACCCAGAAAGCCTCTCTTTTCAGCCCCCCATCCCCATTACATGTGTTTGCAATTCCCCTCCAGGGGGTTATGATTCAACAACAGCATCATCTCAATTTATCTCAATGCGTGAGCCATTGCAACAGAAACCTAAAACGGGAGACAAGACGGGCCTCTCTGTACCCCCTCTCCTCTTAGGATGAAGAGCCTGAGTGTGTTTGGCGGAATTGAACAAGCCTGCTCTCTGGGATGTGGGAGTTTAAGAAGAGAGTGCCATGCTGGCCTAATCACATTACGGGTGCCATATTATGTGTCAACCTGTCACTATCAATTTGAGCCACCCCACTGCAGCGTCGGGCCCCGGCTTTCTTCACATTACTGCTTTGATTGCCTCTTGATAGTGACTCGGCTAAATCCAGTTGAACTCAACAAGCAGGGAAAACCTTGCTCCAATGCATGAAGAGCAGCGATCATATGTTTACGATTAGAAGTAGTCGGGGTGGGGGTGAAGGGTATATTTGTGTCTCGGGGGGATCCTTCTTACTGACCTCTTCACTTTGAATCACATGTCTAATCTCATTCTTGTCTCCTGTTTGAACTGATGTCATGTGTCTCATCATCTAATCTGTCACAGTGGTTGATGAGTGGACCATGCAGAAATGCTGTGGGGGGGGGGGGGGGGGGGGGGGGGGGGTGCAGGAAATTATGAGCAGTGTACATTGAAGAGATACAGACTGACAAGAAGGACATAGGATGTAAGAAGGGTTAAGACATGGGGAGGGGGGGTTTGCCGCATGAATGTAGTCAAAGCCAGTTGTCCACCAATTGAGTGGAATGGCTCAGAGGAATCGGCAGAAGTCAAGCCCTTTGTGTGCAGGCAGCTGAAACATTTGAGCGATTGAGTGAAAATCCGCCCTGTTTTTCTACTCCATAGACTCTGTTTGGACAGAGAGTCCAATTCAGCCTCCCCTGAGCAATCACTATATGCCCTTTCTCTGTTTAAGCCTCCCTGCATTTATCTGCTCTGTCTCTCGCTCCATCTCTTAATCTGCCGCTGTCCAATAGATCATCGACATACTAATAAAGCTCTGCAGCCAGTCAACTCTGAGAACTTCAAACAAAGCACTGCAATCATACTGGGAAGTGGTGGGCATTGGAGGTGAATGGCAGTGAGTTAGAGAGATAGCTGGATGTCATAAGCCTCGTCTAGATGCTGTGACCTCAAGCTGTGTGTATGTCATTTCTATTGGTTTTTGGGTAAAGCTTTCTTTTACAGTAGATCAGTAACCATGTAATAAGATGGTAATAACATAGCAAGTTTCACTATATTACTAGGTAACAAGAAAAACTTTGGAGAATTTTGGTAAGTACTGTGCTTCAAATTTTAGGTTGACAGGGTAAACTCAGACATCTTAGATTTTAAACTTTTATTACCAGGTAGCTCAGTCATTTCATCGACAGCAAAAAATCTATGTGGTATTATTTAGTAAAATGCAGTTTATTATATATACTTGGAGTATAACAGAAAACCAAACCTAGAATACAGCAAGCCAAATTTCATAACTGAACTCTTATTTATATGTAACTTGAGTTCAGTTTAATAATGCTTTATTTACCTGGTCATGAATTACAATTTTACTTTGTAATCTGGTGTTAGATTGTGGCCAATAATAGAAATTGATATGTCGTAACCAGAGATGAGAAGTAACAAAGTAGAAATACTTCATACTGTACTTTTTACTTTACTTTACTACTTATTTTTATGGCGACTTTTTACTTCTACTCCTTACATTTTTAGACAAATATCTGTACTTTCTACTCCTTACATTTTAAAAAATTTGCTCGTTACTTTAGTTTTGAATCATTTCAATGGAGTTACCATTATTTTTCTCGTCATCAATACCAAATTCAATCTAATTGGATGGGAATCTATTTGACGAACCACTACAAAATGAATCGACAGATTCGGCGGTATTCATTCGCGGCAAATCATTGAAGCTTGGTGGCGGTGGCGTTAGCATAGTAGTATGGACGACGAGATGATTGAAAATAAACACAACGGAGATCTAGTCCTATTGGCAGACATTCATTTAAAATGTAGGCAACGGCATGAAAAAAGTGGTTTCTACTTTTACTTTTATACTTTAAGTAAATTTACAAGCCTGTACTTTGTTACTTTTACTTGAGTAAAGAAATTTAATCAGTACTTCCACTTTTACCAGAGTATTTTTTAACACGAGTATCTGTACTTTTACTCAAGTTCGGAAAGTGAGTACTTTTGCCATCTCTGCTCGTAACCTAATGGTAATTACCCATCAAATATCTCCATTGTTACATAGTAACATAAAATTGTTATATTTACATGCCATTATCACTTAATTTTTGGGTAATTACTAAATAAAGTTTTTTTTTTGCTACAAAGTGAAATAGTCTGGCTTGCTATGTTATTACCATATTATTAAATGGTTATTGATGTGCTGCAAAATAGAATTACCATTTTTTGTTCTTAGTCTTTTCCTGTTCTTGTAAAATAGTTCCATGTGATGAAAATTGTGAAAAAAGAATAATTGCGTTTCTATCAACATTCTTTCAATAGCATTTTGAAGCATCACTTTTAAAGAGCTTGATGGAAACAGGAAAATATCAACTTACTAAATCACAAAAAAATCACTTCAATAGGTTTTATGCTCACCTGAGCTTTTTTGACTCTTTCAAAGAAAATCAAGTAAATTTGCAGTAGAGAGGAGATGGAAACACATTTATTGAATAAGTTCTGACATAGGAAAGATTTACCTCACATGATTGATCAGCTGCTTTTGCTGCCGGCGTCCCATTAGAATCGCATTTTTCTGTCATCTCCAGATGGCGTGTAACATCACTAATTCTAACTGAGACGACGAAGTAAGTACAACTTGCCTGACTGCAACACATTAATCAAAGTCTTTGTCCTTTACTAATCTGTGGTCTGTGTTAGTTTGTTACCTCTATTTAGTGCTCATTAAAGCCAATCATTAGAAATTACGTCGTGCATCAACTGGTTAACTTGCTCCATTTACGGAAACACATCTAATTTCCATCTTTCTTTTTTCGACATTTTAAAAAGTCATCAGAAGACATTTGGATGGAAACACAGCTTCAGTCTCTAATTATGTCACTTTCAGGATAAATAGCTTGAGAAAAGTGCAACACATAGAAAACATAGCTTAATATGCAAAAATTCCTCATTAATGTCTGGGAAAAATAAAGCTTGAGGACCTTTGCTCAACAGCAGTTTAAAGGCTTTTTTCCTTGTGGCCTCCTCTGCCTCTTCTGTGACCATGATTCCTGCTGGGCCTCCCTTTTTTTGATTGAGCAGTGACTCTACCTGTCTAATTAATGCACACATAAAGAGGGGTGAAGAGATAGCGATGCAGCTTTAGACTCCTTTTCATGCCCCAGAAAGCCCTTCCACTCAACCCATAACCAACATCTGCACTCTCATACTGATTTATACCTATGTGTTATTTCTTTAGAGCTTTTTTTGTGTCTTGCCGATTGTTTTCTCTACTTATCAACAAGTCTTTTATACACTCAAATGTTCATTAGATTTTGTGTTTTTTCTGCATTCAAAGTTGAAGTTATTTTGGGCCTTCAAGCAACACAGGAACCTCCCAACTACCCTCTCCACAACAGGACTCTCCTGGAACTCACCCTGTCCTCTAGAGCTGTAGCTTCATTGTTTCTAGCCATCACTGCCAGCTTACTCTCAACACTCCATCTTGGTTTTAAACAACTATCAGCTTCACTTTCAACAGAATCCATCCGCAAGTGCCTGATTCCACTGTGCACCTCCAGAAATCCCTCTCCTACATCAACCCTTTCCATCAATTCCTGGAACCACAAGCTATCCTCAGACAACAATCTCTGTGTGAAATCCATTCCTTTGATTTATCCCCTGCCTTGTCAAAAGTTCCTCTAGCCTTCCGGACACCAAAGGACCACAAAAGCAAAACCTTTCTAAGTTGTGCACATTCAGTGATATTTTGTTGTTAAGATTAACTAACTTTTGCTTATTATTAATATATAAAAAAAGATTTTTTTTAAACAATAATGCTCTTATTCATAAATGATACAAATATTACATGTATATTATATATATAACTCATATACATCCCATATATGGGTCTGGTGTGATTCATTTTTTTAGCCTTTAAAATTGCTCTAAAGAAAGCACTTCATGTAAACAAGACCATCTTACAACAAAAAGTGGGCTTTAAGATGCCAAGAGGTGAAAGGTGAGTTGGAAGGTCTGACTGATACTGCTAAGACATTTCCTCGGCCTGTGATTGGTTGTTACTGACCAGGATGGTGTAATGTGCTAAAGGTAGTTAGACCACTGGGAGGAAGCAGAGGAGCTCAAGGTTTTTTTTTACACAATTTTCTGTCTGGTACATTACTATCAGGATGAAGTGACAGATTTAGCTAATTTGTGAGAGATACATGTTTTATTGCATTTTTAAAGGTAATACCATTGCAAAAATGTGTAACAAAAAAGCAATACTCGCACAATATACAAAATCTAAAAAATATTTGCACCTCACTATTTGCTAACACTTTTCTTATGCTTCCACCATAACATTGTGAAGTGTTAGCAGATATGTTTAATAGAACCTATAATCTACATGTACATTTGACTTGTAATCAGTATGAGAACTAAAAGAAAACCTACAACAGAAGGTCATACCTTTGGCATGAAATAATTATAAAATACACTCCTGGCTTCAATTTACAGTTTACACAAACAACACTCTGCTATTAATGCTAAAAATAACGAGAGTGGCCGTGTACAGGAAACTCCTGCTGTGGAGTCCAAGTGTGAAATGAGCAGCAGAGGAGGATGTCCAGATAAGATTATTTGCACATTTTCCAGACATCCCTCACAAAAAATATTATTGTTTCCCACTGCAGCAGCAAAGGTAAAACTGTTGGATGCAAAATATGCCTTTTAATATGAAATATAAGCAAGAAAAGAAACGATTCCTAGCAAAGAAAATGTTGAACACATGCAAAGAAATGGCCCTGGGATATCAATAAAAAAAAAGAAAGTATCTAGACCAGCAACAAAATTAGAAGCAATTCTTCAGAAATCCTGCCAAGAGATAACCTGAGCTATTAAATTTGTAAGGCATTAATAATTTTTTTTTTTTTTTGGTGCTCTTTGACACAACAACAAAGGGGAAACAGTACTGAATCAGGACCCAATTAACCAACTAAATTTATAAAGGTATTCATATGAAATAGAGTAAATTTTCATGCTTCAAACATTCCATCTAATTGTTTTACTATACTTCATTTACATACCAACTTCTCATACAGCTAATGGTCAACAAATTCAGTTGCATATAATGTGAATTGATTAAAGGGAAATGCAGGGAGTGTAAATAAATCCTAAAAAAAAAAATTAAATGGAGGAATATCTGTTGCAAAGATATTATTTTAATTACTGCTCCCCTTTCTTTTCCAAGAATCTTTTTGGTTCTTTCTTTGAATCCTTTCCAAAAATAATAATAATAATAATATATTTTTTTTAATCCTTTAACAAACACATTTTATTTCCATTTTCCGACATTTTCTTTAAAAAACATTAATATTTTTCTTTCAAATAAATCCTCTTTTTTAAATCTGGTGCTAGTTCGCATTTCTTTATATTTTCCGGTCAAACAGGTAGTAGATGCTAACAGTCAGCTGGTTGCCTTACCTTTCAGAGAATGTAGTAATGACAAAAAAAAATGACAATTATACTAAAGCTGTTAGTTTTATATGATCAAACAATAGCCATAAACCAATGGTGAACTTAAGACAGTCAATGCTGATTAGCCCTTCTTTATTAACTAAAGAACTTATCCTACACAAATATGATTTTGGCTTTATTAAATTCAATGAATTTAATGAACAGAGGGTACCACTCACTCTCAACCAATAGACTTCATACTGTATATGAAATATAAAGTAACAATTATGTCCTTCATGTCAGTGGCCTGCTTTTTAAAGTGTATCCTTTTTCAATATTTTATTAGATCTTGGTTTTGTGAAGTCCAAAATTAGTTGTAAGGGATGGACCTCACACTAAAGAATTTAAATAGGATTCAAAACATGTTCCTTTACACTTAGCTGCATGACTGGCAACCCCGCAGCCACAGGTTTATGACATAAATTAACTTGTTATAATATAATGATGACTTAAGCATTTGGTTTGGCTAACAATCTCCATTTGGCTACTTTCCCACTGGCAAAAAAAGCTGGGTCTGACCTAGCAAGCTGCAGGGTCTCTGTCCTCCCCCCACTGCTGCGTATCTGGTGATGTCATCACGCTGAGTTAGCATTGATGATGATGTCACCAGTACAACAGAAATCAGGGAAGTAAACAATGGAAACCAACATGGAAGAAAGCCAGGGCATACTATGTGCTCTTAATTGTTTTGTTCCGTTGTCCGTCGGAATTTCACTCACCTGTTCTGCGCGATGTTTATCGAATGTAAGCATAGTTATTTTGGCTTTTTAGAACAGGCACAACTGGCTGTCTGTGATGTTTATATGTTGATCCGGGTTTGATGTTCCCACTGTATGCTGATCGGAGCCGGGCCGGTGTCAGGTTCTTACCAGCGCTTGTTTTGCAGAAAAAACTGCTAAAAGCTGTTTACATGAGTGCATAGCAGTTTTAATGTTTAATCCAAAACTGCATCTAGCTTTAATGCACATTTTAATTATATTTGAGCTGAAGGTTTATCTTGTAAGAATTCAGTTTCAGCTATGCACAGTAATTATCAAATAGGATATGATTTTTGAAAAGGTAAACTTGCATAACAGAAACCCATAAATGGCAAATCTTATTGAAATATGATGGTATTGATGTTTCTGATATGTCCTTGCCTTGCCAACAGTAAAACAGAACTCCATCAACCTCTTTTTCATTAGACTATTGCAGCAACACAGAAAAACCACAAAAAAAGATAGAAAGGCTTCTGCAAGCTCCCGTAGTTACGCAGATGCCAAACAACGACGTACAAGTCTTCAGATCACATATGTCTTAAAACTCATACCTATAAGAGACCTTTTTCCTTTCACTGGTCCATTTCCTCTTTTAGGTTTATTGGATATTCTATTTCATTTCTCACTGCAATCAAATTGCACAGAGACCAATGTTTCCAAGAAAACTTGAGTACTTGTTTGGTCAGTTCCAACATGTGGTGGGCTCTCAAACCAATCTGAATGAATGAAATATGCAAGGAAATGAAGTCTTGTTCATTCAAAGCAGACAAAACAACACTTGTTCTTTAAAAAAAGCCTTGCACTGGCATTACCATACATGGGAAGGTTCATATTACTGTTTTGGAGGGTAAACAGCTTTTTTAGTTCTGTGCTGAGACCATTAGGATCATAGTGATAGCACGGGTTTTCCTTATCATAAACAACATGTTTCAAATAGATAAATGCAATATGTAAAATAACTTCCATGTGTCAATAGATTTTTATTGACTTCTAAAATCATATTTAGATCAGCTATACCAAGATCTGCATGTTATTCACAGTTAACGCAGATATGCCCCTGCCCCTCCGCAGACACTCTTGTGCACCTCTCCAAAATTGTAGGTGACCACAGACAGTGCCGGAGACAGGAGGCCTCTGATTGGTAAATCTACATCCGCTCTACATTATGCGTATTTCATGTATGGTACCTTACTGCATTGTTTTGTTTGTATGACCGCCATTGTGGAAAAAGACTCATGAAGATGGAACAGCTAGAAGAGCAAGGTGCGCGAGAACTCTTGAACCCTTTTTCCACTCTTTTTCCACTTCCTCACCACCTCGTCCGTATCTAGACCCACAGCTAGTTCATGATTGTCCCTCTTGCTTTGTGGCGTAGAATAACATAGCGCAAACCACATTTCAAAATTGGGCATTACTCAAAATTATCTGCGTCATACCTGCGACAAGCTCATTGCGACACACTGCTGAGTATTAAGGCTCTTAACGACTCTAGAGGGCTTTGTGGTTCTAAAGAAGGCCTTTCAACAAAACATTTGCATCGCTTTGGATACGCTGCACAGGTTTCACAGGCCACCTCCTTTCCACACCCCGCTCTCTCTTGTTGTCTCCACACATGGTGCATGAATTATTGTATTGCCTGCATGCTCTCACTTGCATTAAAAAAACACCATCTCGCATAGTCAAAAATCCGGGATGATTTATCTGACTCGCAGGCATCCTTGAACAACTATCTATACCAAGGAGACTCCTGGAGCTTCCGCAAACTTGGGATGTCTGTTACCAGCCCCCAACCCCCCTCCTCCGGCTGAGGACGGGCAGCTAATGGCTCTCTGCTGAGGTCCGGTCCAGTCAGCGGCCCAGCAGTAGAGACTGACACAGGAGTGGATTTCCACTCCTGTCCCGTCCCACTCCCACAGAAAAAAATCCTGTCCCATCCCACTCCTGGTGAAATTACTCCCACTCCCATCCCGCTCCCATTCAGAATGACTCCCGCTCCTCCACCACTGTCATTCTTGTTGTTTTTGAGTGCGGGTGAAAAACTCAGAGCGGAAGCACTGTTGGTTTTAGGGTGTGTAGTTTTTTTGACTCGCATTATAGTGTAGGCTTCAAGGAAAAAAACTATAAAATGGCGGCGCCAGTACTGGATTTTTTTTCTTTCTATTTTATTTTATTTTTTGGCATCGATCCTAGTTTTTTTTTGTTACTATTGGTTTGCTCCCGCTCTCGTCTGCTCTCGTTAATGTTTAATCCTTTACCGTCCCAATCGCGTGATCGTTTCTAATACTGACTCCCATCCCACGGGAATCCCAGGGGAATCCCGTGACCCGAGGGATTCCCGAAAAAATGTCAGTCTCTACCCAGCAGTCGACACTTTTTACCCCTCCTCCCTTGGGCCAGTGAACCAGTGGGCAGGTCTGTGTCTCAATTTCGGAGAGTGACAAAAATACAGGCCAGAACCAAATAAGGCAACATCCTCGACTTGATGTCAATTCGGTGCTTTGTTTGTATTTGCCCGTTGGTGGAAGTTTAGAATTGTGAGATTTGCAGAGATAAGTCTTTAAGGCCATTTCACCCACTGAATTATCGTTATTTATCTATGACAATGTAAACTAGGTTTGCATTCTATCACCCTTTTAAATAGTGGAGTCTATGGGTCCCTCCTTTGTAAAGATGACACACTGCTGTTGCTAGATCATCTTGATCCAGACTACCCTTCCCTGCTGTTTATCCATTTAAATGATGAAGTCAACAACTTCATTATATTAGGCTAAGAATTTACTACTATCAGTTTAGGTCAGATTATTTTATTCACAACAAAGCTGACTGCTGTTCTTATACCTTCAAACCGAAAAGTTTTCACACCCCTTAGCCTTTTCAGAACACATTCCACATTATCTCTATTTATTCCTGTTTTCATTCATGTTTTCATCAACCCAGGTTCACCTTTATCAATTACTTTCCGATGTGTTCCTTCAGAGCATTTATCAGTTTCTTTAGAGCTGCTCCATTGTCAGTGTTCATGCTTATTCACGATAATTGTCCCAAAAGTCAGTACTTTTTTCTCATCCAGGTTTCATAAACTAACATTTATTTCCATTACCTCAGTATTATCCTGCCTGCCTCTTGTCCACACTTCATAAAACATTAGTGCCCTGACTAAATTAAAGAAAATGCTCATAAAACATGAGTAACAGCTGACTGTGTGGTGATACTGTACACTCAGCTTATGAATAGGTGCAGGGGAAATATTAGATATAATAGCCCTTGGTTTGGTTAAAATAAAATAAAAAAAACTCTTATATGACTTATGAAAGTATTCCTTTATGGATTACTGGGTCCTGTCCTCCCACAAACCACTGACTGGGCGTACATACAATATTTTGGAAGTTAAACTGAGAAGCAAATAAAAAAAAAAGCTTTTTTAATATTATTATTTTGAACACTAAGAGTCTCATTTATAACGTTCACCTTTTCTTCCATGGCACTAGCCAGATTTTTTTACTTTTAGGTTTGTAACTTTAAACACAAAATGCAGGCCAAAAGACATATGCTGATGAAGGTTCTCAGTCATCCAGGTCATAGTCATTTCGTAAAAATTCAAAAAATATCCACTGGACTTGTTTTTCAACATTTGAAGATTTCAAATCTTGAAAACCAAGTCCAGTGGATATTTTTTGAATTTTTACGGAATGGCAGGCCAAAAAGACCAAAAATCCTGGACTCCAATAAACAAATGTAGAAAAACAACCACAGATGAACTGCTTCCTCGGTTATTGCAGTGAAATTTCATATCCGTCTCACTTAAAAGGAGCATGTTGAGGAGCTTTAGTTGACACTGTTATTGTTTTACATTCATACAAATTTACAGCACACACACAAGACATTATTTCCTCATCAAGGATCTTTACGAAGAATGTTGTAGACATAGAGCCCAAATCCTGTAGTCGAATACATGATGTCTGCTTGGCTCATCTGAATAATGCAAAGGACACCCTGATAACTGTCAGCCACCAAAGAGTAGAGGAGGCAGTGCCAGCACACAAAAACAAGAAAAGAAAAGGAATATGAAAGAAATGTAGAAAGTGGGAAAGACATCAAAGGCCAAGTATTTCCAACACAACAGGGCAAGCAGGGCTTTGGATCTAACAAGCTTCTCTGTAAACAGCCTCCTCAGATCCTGCCAGCAGGAGGTTCCCCTTCAGCATGCTGCTTTGTCTATCAAAGTGCTCCTGCAACATTGAGGGCCACTGGAGCAGTCCTTCATTACCACCCCCCATCCTCCCCTATCGTAAGCAGGGCTGCTTCTTCCCCCACAATAGTGAATCACAAAATAAAAGTGATAATCTCCTGTAACCCCCACCGGCACTCCCACCCCATCCTTCTTTTCTAGCCTCCAGCTCCTTATTCTCTGTGTTCTCCTTCATAAGTTTCAAAGGTCTTTCTCTTGAAATTTCCTCTTTTACTTGAAATTTTCTCTAGCATCTCTTCGATCTTCCCCTGCTACCCTTCATAAACTGCATTTTTTCCTGGGGAATGAAAAAAAAAACATGGTTAACTTGAGGCATATGTCTGCTAAATTTTGTGGAGATGCACAGAGAGAAATTGTGAAGCTTTTAGCCAGTTATATCAATATTTGGCTGATTTGAGTTTTGGTTTAGATCACAGATTACATAAAATGAGTAATATATCTCAATATATATTCTAGATCTTTTAAAAGAAATTATTAATGTTTTCAGATTAACATTTGAGAGAAATAAAACAGTGATGTATTATCATGAGATTATAAATGATAAGTGTGTCATATTTACTGTCATATTTATTGCCCCTCTCAACAACTCCTAACACTAGAGTACTAAGATCAGGTTGCCTTCAATAACAGATTTGTAATCAGATGATTTTTCCATCGTTAGCTTTGTTCGGGTTTTTAGCTTCAGGCTCACTAAGGTCATTATAAAGGTATTTTTGCTGCTTCAATTGCTTTTTCCCAACATATTTTTTTGGGTGATTCTCAACTAATGCAATTGATTGACAATGAAATGTTAAATTAATCTTTTAAGAGACATCATTGTTAGCATTGTAGGTAACAACATTAAGCCTTAAGCCATATTTACACCCTCCTCATATCATGGAAAGCAATTTTCCTGTTAAAGCAGGGGTGTATATGCCTGACTGTTAAGTTGGCTGATGACAATACAGTCAAGAAAGTTCAGGATCTACGCACATTTATTTCATTTTGTCAAAAATCTTAAATTTGTATTCAGATAAATTATGGGTTTGTTTGCACCAACATCTGACTTTTTGATGGATTTTGATTAAATATCAATTTTACCTAAAGTTATTGAAAACTTTGCATGCTCTGCTGATAAACAGAAAGTAAACTTTCTTTGCAAAATTAAGTAAGTTAATAAACTGTTTTCTTTCCATTAATTTCCTCTAATGCCATACTTCAACATGCACAAAGAAATGTTGATGTAAACAACTTTATATCATGCTTTGATGTATTTCATTATATAGTGAGAAATATGTTATTATGGGCTATACAATAGGGTTTTACTACAGCACGCATACAACAAGAATGATTGTAGCAATTTTAATACAACTTATTTCTTATATTTTTATAGTATATTGTGTGATTGGTTGACTGGTTAAATGTAGTCTCTTCATAGGGATAAAGAGCAAAATTTTGCTGTTTCAGAGTTAGGCTTCCTGTCATCTGCTTAAGCTTTTCTTACTGTTGTGATAACCTGAATGAAAAGCTGATATGGTTAAACAGAAAGTTTAACTTTATAGAAACTTTTTGGTTTCGGCCACTTACTCTGATATGAACAATTTCCTAACACAAAAGAACATATTTTCTTTTGATCAGTCACCCCCTTCATTCTGAAGAGCCATAACATCGCTATGAACCTGCAGTACTTAGGTGTGGTACATCAGTTTTTATATTACATTTTTATGAAGTTTTTTAGTTAATCTTCCAGTCAGTGAGTGGCAAGAACAAATCAAATCTAAACTAGTAAGCAAACCACTGAGACCAAGAGAAACTCAAGCTGCTCTCCATGACAGTAAAAACTTATACTCAGGTCCTAAATGGAAAGCAATTGTGAGACTCACTCCTGTCTTTTCTCTGCTCTTTTCAATAGGCTTTAGGATCTAGCTCTGTGAGCTCTTCCCTACTCTCATCCTCTACTGATCAAAGCCTGTTCGCACAGATATATTTCCCTTCACAGACAATGCCTCTTCTCAAGGTGCTGTCAGGTTCCCTTCTTTGCTTTAATTTCATCTCTTAAACTTTTTTTTAATCCCCGTACCCCTTGCCTCCCTTCCCGCTCCTTCTTTTGTGAGGGCTGTCAGCCGTGACAGTTTGTTGCCGGGGGACTTGTGAGAGGAGAAGGTAGGTGCACTCTTACAAAGAGCCGCCGCCTGGCTGCACCTCACTCACGCTGTCACTCAAAGCAGTCTAAATTGTGCTCACACACCCATTCACACACTGACTTTCACGTGTTGGCAACAACACAACGCCACTTACACTCAGACCAGCAGTGAAACATGACAATACCTTGACCTTGTGTTTGTTGTGTCCCACAAGGTACCAGCAAAGGAGGAAGGATGAGGGGTAGGGAAAGTAGAGCGAAGAGTTAAGAGGCTAGTAGCACTGCCTGGGTGTCTCAGATCACAGGCCTGAAGGAAACTCAGAGAGACAGAGCCATGATGGAGCGCTGGCAGAGCCTGCGCTCACAGGGTGCTGATGACAGACAGAGGCTGACAAACGTTGACATCTTTGTGTCGCCTCAGGGAGACAAGTACTGCTGAATGAAACCGGAGGAGTCCAGACATAAGTATCAGCCAGGCCTTGCTGGTTTAATCCCTTAAAGTTTGCTGAAAGATGGCTTGATGACAGAAGGGCAAGGAGAAAAGGAAAAAAACACAAATATCATTTAATTTCCAGCAGAAATGAAGATGAAAGGGTAGGCCCTAAGAGAAGAGGCTAAGTTACGCTTGCTTCAAGCCCCAAACCTTCCTATTTGTCATCTCTTCCCTTGTCTGTCTTCTATTCTGACAGGGTTGAGGTAGATCCTAGCAGGTGAATATCTTTATCTAATCTCTTTAAAAGGAAGAAACCCGAGGAACAGTTATGATGTTCTCCAAAAGGTTATTTAGATCAGAATTAAATCAATTTGATATTTGGAGTGGATGCTTACAGTCAACATTTGAATTCGTTTTTAAACTAATATATCTACCTCTGTCCTCTCAAACAGCCGGTCAGCAGAAGGCAGAAGGCTGCTACCACTGTTGAATGCCTTCAGATGATGTGTTGTATTTTGGTGTTATTATTACATTTGAGGCCTGTATTATTACAAGTTCAGGTTCAGTTACATTTTCTTTGATATTCAAAGGGAAATTGATTTGCAGCAGAAGTCTTAAGTATTCAAGGGTCCATATAAACTGAAGATTGCGGATGGCTCACAGGACATATCCAAATGTGCAGCTACATTATTCAGCCAGTAGAAACATTTTACTACAAACAGCCTGTTCATTTAATTTTACTTCCACAATGTAGCTCCTAGACCTGCCTCAGGATCTAGCAAATTTAGGGGAAGAAGTTGTCAGAAGGCCCTGATCAGAAAGTTGTGCTGCATTGTGTTGCAACCCTCGAACAAGGTGGTGGAAACCAGGGGTGAAGGAAGCTGTCAAACTGAAGGAGTGCTGACTGGCTTTATTGGCCTGCAGCTGATGTGTTCTGGCAGTCAATTTGACAGTTGACTCGGCTTGATGCTGAGCATGGAAAGAGTTTGGGTTGACCATAAAGAAAGACTTCACTACAGCTTCGAAGTGATTCTGGCCCACAATCCGCCGTCTCAGGAGGGGGAAGCAGTGTAGTACCAACGCTATTTAAAGCGGGGATGATGTGATGCTGACCTTGACTTGGGACGTTGTGTGACAGTGGGCGGAGTACTTTAAAGACCTCCTTAATTCTACCAACATGTCTTCCATTGAGGAAGCAGAAGCCTTGGGCTCTCCCATATCTGTTGCTGAGGTCGCCGAGGTGGTTAAAAAGGTCCTTGCTGGCAAGGCCCCAGGGTGGATGAGATTTACCCTGAGTACCTTAAGGCTCTATATGTTTTGGGGCAGTGTTGGTTAACGCCACATTGTGTGGACATCAAGGGCAGTTCCCCTGGATTGGCAGACTGGGGTGGTGGTCCCACTATTTAAAAAGGGGGACCAGAGGGTGTATTCCAACTACAGAGGAATCACTCTCTTAAGCCTCCCTGGTAAGGTCTATTCTGGGGTTCAGGAAAGGAGGGTCCATTGGATACTCAATTCTTTGATTTAAGAGGAGCAGTGTGGTTTTCATCTTGGCAGTGAAACACTGGATCAGCTCTACAACGTCCGGAGGATCCTGGAGGGTGAATGGGAGTTTGCCCAACCACTTTACATGTGCCTTTTCTGGATCTGTAGAAGGAATTCCGCCGTCCCTTGGCGATGCCTGTGGGGGGTACTCCAGGACTATGGAGTACTGGGCCCTTTAATAAGGGAGGTTAGATTTCTGTATGACCGGTTTTAGAGTCTAGCCCACATTGCCGACAGTAATGGGCCTAGTTTCTGGTGAGATTTGGACTCCGCCAAAGTTGTCCTTTGTCAACGATTTTGTTCATAATTTTTATGGACAGAATTTTAGGTGCAGGCAGGTGTTGAGGGGATCCATTATGCTGGCCTTAGGATCGCGACTCTACTATTCATGGATGAAGTGGTTTTGTTGGTTTCATCAAGGCATAATGTGCAGCACTCACTGGAGCAGTAGGACATGATTGTGAAGAGGCCGGGATGAGGATAATTTCCTCCAAATCCGAGACCATGGTCTTGAGCTGGGAAAGGGTAGAGTGACTTCTCCGGGTTGGGGGTGATGTACCGCCCCTAGTGGAGGAGTTTAAGTATCTTGGGGTCTTGTTCACCAATGAGGCGAAGATGGAGTGGGAGATCAACAGGTAAATTTCTGGGGGGTCTGCTGTCAAGTGTGCGCTTTACCGGTCCATTCTGGTGAAGAGAGAGCAGCGGCAAAAGGCAAGGCCCTCGATTTACCGGTTGATATATGTTCCTACCCTCATCTATGGTCATGAGCTTTGGGTCATGACCGAAAGAACTAGATCCTACATAAAAGTGGCCGAAATGAGTTTCCTCCATATTGTGCCTGGGCTCTCCCTTAGAGATAGGGTGAAGAGCTCATTTATCCGGGGAGGACTCAGAGTAGAGCAGCTTCTCTTCCACATCAAGTGTAACCAGCTGAGGTGCCTTGGTCATCTTGTTAGGATGCCTCCTGGATGGCTCCCTGGTGAAGGAGACCGAGAGGGAGACCCAGGACACGCTGGTGGGCTATGTTTCTTGGCTGGCCTGGAAACGCCTTGGGATTCCCGCCAGGAGGAGCTGGCCGAAGTGGGTGGAGAGAGGGATGTCTGGGCCTCCGCCCTCAAGCTGCTACCCCTGTGACCTGACCCCTTATAAGTGGAAGAAGAAAGATGGAGTGGTAGATGGATGGAAGCTTAAAGCAAAATTGATCTATTATAGGATCAATGTTTATTTCGTGTTTATTATAGAATATATTTCTATATTTCATATGTTCAGTGTTTTTAAAGACCAGCAACTGTTTTTTAAATGTGTTGTTTTCCAAGTCAGAGATGAAATGGCAAAACTATTTGTTCTACAAAGTCACCACTTTAAATATAATCCTTTACTGCTCCTTCTGTGCCAAACAGCACATTTATTTGACTGACAACCCCAATCATTTCACAACGTTTGCTTAGCAAGTTTAATATGTGAGTGACACTCTGCTCATTTGACTGGGGGGAGGGTGTCTGGCATTGGAAGAATAGGGGAAGAAATTAGGAAGTAACATCTTTCAAGCATGACAATCCCCGCTCTCCTCTGCCATCTTAAGCCTCCTACCCCTTCCCACATGCACTCCATTTCATTTCCTCCATCATCCTTCCATCCGTGTCATTCCTTTTCTTTTACAAAATCTGTTATGATAGCAAACCACCATGGCCACCCAGATGACGTCTAATCCCTCAGTTTTATCGCTAAACCCTCTTCTTATTTTGTCTTGCAGCATGTAAAGCACAGCCAGCCACCGTGTTTGCTGATACAATCTGCCAGCCGATACAAGCTGCAGCAGATTACACCAAAGAATGAAGGAAACTCCAAACACTGCCATAGATATTTTTATGATAATCGTTCTGATATTTTTATTTCAAAAGACAAGGAACATCAGTGTTTACAGCACCTTGCAAAGTAATGTATTACAGTCATATGCTTCCATATATTTTGAGAGGATTTTTTGTGAGGATAGTGTAAACCATTATAAAGAGTAGAATAGCTGGGGAGTATTAAAAAAATGATACATGCTTTTAAACTCTCCGAACCCACCGGATTGCCGGTGACCCGTTTCAAAGCGTTTACAACTAACAACTCAGAATGCATGAAACTTACTCCGGTAAAATGTTTACCAATATAGACATGTTAGACATCGTTGTAAAGCGTAGATTCTCCAGAACTCAACCCCCAAGTTCATTTTATGAACATAGTGAGTACTAAAGCACAATTAAAACAGATATAGCAGCATCTCAAAATGTAAACATGACAAAGCCACCACAACAGAATACATTTGAAAGGCATCCAGAAAAAATTTCATAAATCCAATCTTCAATTTTGTATACTCCATTCGTCCATGAGGGTCCACAGATTAAAAGTTATCCAGCATATTCGTAATAAAAACATTACATGATGGGAAAATCGCCACATCACGTCCAGTTGCTGACATCAGAAAAGTTAGCTGGTCATAGCTAATGGTTAGCATCTTGCTAATATTTACTTCTTAATACTTATTTCCTCAGTTGTTTGCCCATGATGTTTGGTATGTTTCCTTACATCATCTTCCTACCTACAAGACAAAAGATTCTGCATCTTTGTAGGACTCGATTTGAGTCAGGGACAGTCGCTGAAGTCTCACAAACACTCTTTGCCTGTCAGCCAATGACTCACCAAGTACAGCGATACTACACATCGTAGAGTCCTGCTGTTATTGGTTAAGACCACATGGGTTGTTTGGCTTTGCAGCCAATGAAATAAGGTCAAAAACAAGGGTAGACATGGTTGGGTCATGTAAAGCAGAGCCGTATTACCGACTTGCGCATGGGTGAAACACACAGCTGAGACTGGATCAATGCACGCAGCTTGAAGCTGAATAATAACAAGGGACCTATTATATTTTTTTAAATTCGGATAAATACAGTACAGAAAAGGTTTGTCCCAGAAATGTGTCTTTATTGATAAAGCAACAAAACATTTAATCTCAAGGCACTTTGCAATTTTACTTCTATCAAATCATACAGACAGATTCAGATTAGTTAAAAGTTTTTTTTTAATCCATGAAAATATTGAATTGACATTGACTTGAAGCATTCAAGCCTCCTTCATGAGCATCTAGCAACATTAGACACTTGTTTGAATTAACTTTGCTGTAATCCCTCATGCTAAGCATGCATGAGCTGACAGTGGAGAGGGAAAAAAATAATACCGTTTAAAAGTAAGAAACATTGAGCAGAAAAAGTCTCATGGTTAAAGGCATTCCGCCACAACCAAGTCTGGGTGTGAGAAAAAAGAGCAAACAAAAACAAAAGAATGCAGAAACACTGATCCAGGAATTCTTTCTGTAACAGAAGGTAATTGCAGACTCCATAGTTTGCACTGTGTAGAAAAGAAGTGCAGATTTTAGGTCAAAATGATGAAAGAGAGCACTTTCATATTGCTGCAGTAAAAGCTCATCCATACTCTAGAAACAAAAACTTGGGTAACTAAGTACTTTTCTACAATCCAAACTTTTGTCAGTTATTTTCTATCACAGAGAAAATGAAAATATTTGGCCACAAATATTATCTAACGGCAGGCAATTGCTGACAACTCTTTGTGTTTGATCACGGGTAATGTATTTAAATGGCGATCTGAAAAAAATGAAGAAATAAATATCAAAAGAGTCTTATATACAGTAATAAACAAATTAAATGAAAGACATTGTTATTGACAAAATACACATTAAATGAAGACATACATTGGCCTTCGTATGTGGGTATCAAATGATTTGTTTATGGGTAAAGGATGGTTGAAGAAAGTAACTAAATGTAAATGTTTAAATGTGTAAAGGTGTTATTTATGTGTTAATTAACCTGAGGAGCAATTCTACATTTTCTAAAATGTATAAATATGGAATTTGTTGGGAAATGCTAGTGCTAATTTAAATAAATGTCCTTGTATGATCCTCCCCACAGTACCTGATGAAATTAAGCCTTAACAGGAAAGCATGCAGATTAAATTAAATCTCCTGAGACAGTAGAATCGGAACAATAAGCCTGCATATAATCACCAAAAATAAAGCAGATGAATAAGAATGAATGTTTTCAAATAGATAAATGTCTGTCATACGGTTGAGTCTCTTTCCAAGACACCGGCAGTTTGGTTGTAGTTCAAAGAATGCAAGATGAATACATGTTCACACAAAAGATTTAGTGACTTGTTTATGATGGTAATAAAATGTCTCAACCGACACCAAAAACAGCAGAGTTGCTATTGTCACGGCTGTCAAGCAGATACAAACAGGAGCTGACAGTCATGACAACGTAAGAACTGACCCCCATAATTTACCTGCTGCAAGTCAATTTTCCTCATAAAAACAACAAAGATGTCTTCAAGCATACCTACATAATGACTGATCATGAGCTGGAGTAATTTATTGCTTTCAGTGTCACGTCAACCAGCCTGACAGGCTGGGCTGGCTGGCACATCAGAGAAAAGCGGCGCCTTAAAGCAATGCCGCTAAAAAGACAGAGGTGACGAGAAACTAATGTGGGGAACAACCAGATGATTTATTCTTTAGTTCTGCTTCCAACATGGTGATCCTGGTAATGACTCTGATCCGCTGAGAGAATGAGAGAACAAGAAAAAAGGGGAAAGATCTTTGATTCCTCTTCATTTCACAAAGCAAGTAACCTCCTGATAATCCTGAGCTTGTGTCGAGGTTAAGATGGTGTTTCCTTTACTCTATATAATGGCCACTGATACTTGGAAGTCATTCAACCACCTGGACAGGTTTAAGTGGTTTTGTTCTTCAGTCTCATGCTCAAAAAGATTTGTTCTTCCCTTCATTAAATCACTTGTGGTTCTTCCTAAACAAACATGGATGAATAACTGTGAGACATGGGAGACTTAATAAAAGAAATTAAAAAGCTGCTTGAAACCCTGATGAGAAAAGAAATCATACTGTGGAGCCTCCAAGTGCTTTACTGATTATGTGGCAACAGGAGAGGTGACTTAACAACTAAAAAAGCCCATTGGAAATAAAAAATAAAAAGAAACTGATGCTGGGTAGTTTTAGCAAGCAATTCAGCTCTGAACATGTTAAGAAAAGAATAGAATAGAATAGAAGTAATGACCTAATACAGAAGTAGTGAAAGGTTTATCAGCTGTCCCTTATACTCAAAAAAGTCTCCACAGTGGGGAAGTTCATGTGTGCCAGGATCTGCAAATAAAAGCATGATGATACACAAAAGGCTATAAAAATATTAAAAAATAAATAAATAAATAAATAAAAACAGGAGGGACCAAATAAAATAGTTTACAGGTATTGAAAAGTCAAAAATGAAGACCAGACAATTTATAGAAGAAAATGAAAAAATGTAGCAGCTTGGATGTAAAAAAGACTTAAGGAAGTAAACACTGTGCAAGCATTACTATGGGTGAAGGTATTTTCTCTTACAAAACAGTTTTGCCATCTTAGAGACTATATTCCCAATATTTTAAGCCTGGTATAAGAGTTAAATTGACAAGGATGAGTAGAAGAATTAAAGATAGTTTAGTGATGGATTAACTGGTAAGAGCTTTCTTTTTGTTAAAAGGTTTTAGGATTTTGCACAGCAATTATCCCACTTTCCACTGTCAGCAGATCTGTGGTGGATTCAATAATCGAGGTAGCAAATTTCACTTTAAAAGTGGATGTTTCTAGATTGTTTCTTGAAAGCATAAATTCTAACAACTCTGCATTTTAGAAAAATTAGTTAATAAATGAACAAATTGCTATTTTGGCTCTTAAACAGTTGAAACCCTTAGTAAAGGCTCTTGAACATCTCTGCTTCAATATCTGTGTTTTACCCCATTTACCTGTAACCCCACTGAACAAAATTCTATTTCAAAAGATAAAAATTTCAGTTTATTTATTTCTTTTCTCACTGAAAGAGATCAAACACATTTTGAGGTTTCATGTTTATTGTGGATTATTAATTTCCTGTGATCTTTTTCCAGGGAGTGGTTTGTCTGTTTACCAAGGAAAAGAAACAAAGTGAGATAAATCTAGAAGTGAGTAGTACGTAATGAGTCAGGCTTACTTGGAAGTTGTTGTTTGGCTGCCTTGAGGAGAGCTGTGATTGAGGGATGTTCATGTTTGTAAGTGGAGAACAACTTGCTGGAAAGAATGTTGGTAATGAGGGTGTTTGAAAAACTGAAAACAATACAAAACACTTCTCGTTAATACCATGTGATTTACCAGCATTTGGGATCATTGTGTTTTTACAAATCATTCACACTGATCAAATGACACAAATGAGGCAAACAACCCAACTTTAGGACAGAAACAATTGTTGAACAACGCATAGTCAAATTATCATTACAGGCGGTGCATTTGAGTCAGATATTTGATCTTTAAACAAAACATCATATAATGTTTGTTTGATTCAATATATCATCACAAAAAACTTGACTACATCGGAGCTCAATGTTAACATGTCAAAACAAACCTTTTGATGTACACGTTAATATACCCATTGGGGGATTGTAAATGATTGTAAATGATCCATATTAAAGTATAGTAGATTATGTAGCAACTTAAGGTTTAAGTGTGAACAAGTTGAAAACAGAAACATTTCTTCATGTGAAGAAAGGCCTAGCAGGGAACAATTGTAAAAATGTATGTAATGGCTTAAATACATGGTAAAATGGCATTATAACATTTTAATAGGCCATCAATTTTAACAATTTTTTTTTAATGATTTTAACAAATCTAATGCAGCTCCAAAGTATTCATATACAGCATTCATCTGCACATGAAAAACCAAGTTAAACCATTAAAAGTAATTTTATGTTTCATGATCGTATTTTGTCATTCAATTTTATCTAACTTTATTAACCTGAGCATGTATGATGAACATTTGCTAAGGTAAAAAAAAACAAAAAAACATTAAGAACCTTATTACTTAAGTGTTTTCATTTTTCAATTGCAGTAAGAAAACAACCAAACAGGTTGTTCAGTACTGGAGCAGAGAGTTAGATCCCTGTGGAGTCCAGGACACTCACAGCTACAGCTGTCAAAATGTGCCAAAAATGTGACTCTATTGTTACCTGCTTTGTCAGCTTTTAAAGCTTAGGATTTACCTGCTTTGTCAGCTATTGAAGCTGACAAAGCAGGTAAATTCTATTCTACTGACCCCATATTAGTGGGGTCAGTAGAATAGGATTTATAATTATCTTATTCTGGTGATTGTGATCATTCACTGTAAATTTCATTTTGTAATATCTATATTTCAACCATCTGGCTCCTGATTTCTAAAAGAATTAGGAGAGAGTTTTCCATTAGTAAAAGTTCTTGTGCATTGTACCACCTCCAATGTCAACAAAAGCCCAGAAGCAAGATGCTACCACTGCCCTACATCCACTTTTCTAGCCTATACAGTTTTTAACACACATCAGGACGTGTAAGTAAGAAGAAAAGTGTGGAATTTTAAGGCTTTTGTCTTCTTTAATTTAGTGTGTTTCTGTGTTTTAATTAAATTTTCAGCACCTGATATTCACTTTTTACCTATACGTCATCCAATGAAAATTTCATCTTTTATAATTATTATTTTTAAGAGGAATGAAAGCAGACATTTTTCTTATTTTGTGAACCAGAAAAATTCCCTGGTTTTACTCAACAGAAATAAGCAATATTTAGGGCCCAGTGCGTATAAGTCAGTGGCAGCTGGAGGTACTCAACACTCAACGGCTCAGACAGCAAGCTTTGAAATAGCAATCAATGCCTTTATAGAGCAGAGGGGGGACTCGTAAAAGTGTTGTTGAGAGGAATATATGATGTCGTATATCACCCTCCCCTCCCTATTTTTAAACACAGAGTTACGACTGCAGAAATGTGTACCCATTAGAGGTGATATGATGTATTTTCTGCCTTGTTCAGAAACCCATTCATCACTGGAGACCAAAAAGAAAACTGCACTTAATCTTTCACCCCTTCTTCTTCCACTCCCATATTTCCTCGCCTGCTCAGCTTAAACCCCTGCCCTACCCCCCACAATCACCCTGTTGTTGTACACTGTCTCAAGAAATTTACGATATACCAGCAAAAAAACTACCTCTGGCAGTAACTGCAAGAGCATCTTGCTCCCACTTATAGCAACGAAATAACCTTTTACCGAAGACTAAATTTGGCCCGATTATCTGTAGCCGGATACAAACCTGGACAGAGAGAGTCGGTCAGCTTGCAGAAGAAAAGGATAGTTGATCTGGAAGTGATTCAAAAAACTGTTTAACTGTTTTTTTTCCATGTTAGTACATTAACCCAATGGTAAAATTAGTAATAATTAAATCTCCAAACCTCAGTTTTTAAATAAGTTCAGCGATGGAAAAAATTATTATTTTAAAAATAGTCTTAAAACTAAATTTCTTTGGTCACATGATGAAGATGACTAAATCCACCAAGGTCATGTTAAGGACATACTGCAGTTCAACATTTATTGTTTTAGCTTTAGTTGTGTCCAAAGCTCATACTCCCCTTACATCTTTACACTTTCCTTTGCTTAAAATTTAGGTTAATGTGAACTTGGTCTTCATAAACAACACTTTGCATAGTTAGCTGTTCTTTTACTCACCCTAGACCTAGTGGATAGCTTAAACACCAAGCTCACGCTGTCTGTCAGCTGCCAGGGAATGCATTCGCCCAATTATGCCAGATCATGCCGTCCTTTGTATTGGGTAAAGATAAACCTCTGTGGAGCAGTAATGCTGATCGTTCTTATAAGGGATGTCCTTTGCTTAAAGCTAATGAAACTCGTTGGTTAATTATTAAAGTGTCAGTTCTTGTCATTCCTGTTGTTGTTGTTGTATTTTGTTCAAATGTCTGTTTTGATAATATTACTGATCAAACCTTGTCCTACATACAACACAACAAAATAAATAATAAGTATGTCTTATTTGTACAAAGAATTCGACGCACAAGTTTGCATTTATGGTGGATATTAGGTCTAATTTACAAGCTTATCCTTACATTTAAAACCCCTTAGCCATGTTACAGCTCCACCAGATAGTATTAGTAGCCATCAACATGCATCCAGTTTAACTCTGGCAGAAAGGATTGACCACTCTATCTGACAGAATAAATTGTAATAATTTGCCTGGTCGCTTCTACAAGCTTGTGGGATGGTATGAAAGACAAATAGATTAAAAAGGTGAAAAACAGATCTGGTTACATCAATGTTCATCTCTACCGTGAATTTTATGTTGTTACAACAGTTTAGTGTCCATTGGACAGTAACTTTTTTTCAGTGGTTAAAAGTTTAGTCGTACTCGCTGTGGTTTTTATAATCTGGACACTCTTTTTTCTCAACCATTCAAGTGCAATACACTACATAACTGTTAATTTAAGTCATTGTTTTTGCTATAGTCCTCTGTATTTATTTGTCTATCCTCATTCCCCAATACATCTTCCTACATCTTATTTAATTGATTTTATTTTTCTATTGTATATACTGTGCCTAAACATCCTCTATTTTCTTTTATGTGCAATTTTTCCTGCTACTGGAAATACAATTTCCCGAAGGGAGTAATCCCAAGGGATTAATAAAGTCAAGTCTAAATCTAAGTCTAAGTGTGAGTCACAGCTCACGATTTATGTTTGGCCCGACGCTCTCATGCGATCTACCTGCTCAGACTGTACGTCTAAAAACAACGTCGGCTTCAGCTCCACAGTGAGATGGAGCTGCTCTGACTCATCTATCCGGAAGCCAAACAGATAGAAGGGGAATATGAAGCTCACTATTGAAATGCGCTGCCTTGGCAATTTGTGCAATTTTGTGCTGTAAGTCCTAAAAAGAAAAGGTGACATTGTATTTGGAAAAAAGACATGGCTGAGCAAACGTGGCTACTACGGTCTGTCAATTTTACAGACAGAACTGCATTTCACTGCATCCCAGCCATGCTGCTGTGTTTACAGAAGAATTCTTGTTTGCGCATGTGCACTGAACGATTTGCCCACAACGGTTGCCCAAACATGTTTTGATTTTCTCTCGACCTCACAATTCCTGATCGGGAGGTTGTCGTGAGAGGCTTATCGCTCTTCATTCCCCTCTGTACACTACATTACTCACGACGCATGATCAGGCTGAAAGTTGGGCCGATCGAAAGATTCTCACACGACTGGAAAATCACCCAAAAAAATCGCACATTGTACGCCCGGCTTTAGAGAGACCCCTTTACATAAAATACAGTAAAAAAAAAACATAAGCTATTTACTTTTAGAGTTTAAATAAAGTATTGTCATAAGGACATCACCCTATTGTTTATGCAGCAATGACTTCTTGGTGAATTAAATATGCTAGGTCCTGTTGCTCTAGTCCTGTCCAGCCAAAACGGAAATGAGTAACTTTAAACCACTTCCAATTTGAACCAGAACGTGTTAAGATTAATAGCAATGTAGAAATAATAAGAGCTAATGAAGATGAGGAGGACCAAATGGAGGAAGAGGGTTGAGTTAGCCGAATAAGCTTGCTGCTGTGAGAGATGCTAAATCCAGAGGAAGAGCTATAATACCAAGAACTCCAGTTTCTGAATGAACCTTGGCAAAAGTTCAACTGAAGAAACTAAATAACTTGCTGCATCATCAGAGGCTCATCTGCCTCGGGCACAAACCAATCAGCTTTGAACGGCATCTCCACAAAGCCCAATCAGAATACCAAGTTCATCTTAAAGGTCTTCAAATCCATGACTCTACCTGCTACCCAGCCAATTGCAAGCAGTTGTTGGCTATGTCTGATTTTCATTCAGATGTCCCTGATTCAACCCACCCCCATCCCCTTCTCCACCAGCTAAGCTCCATCTGGCTTTACCATGATGTTTCTTCAACCTCGTCCCTACCAGAGTGTAATTCCTCCCGGACTCTTACTGCATTTCCTGCCACATCTCAACCTGTCTGGCAGAAGACTGCCATGTTAAGCCTGGTTCTGCCAGAGGTTTCTTCCCAAAGGGAAGCTTTTCCTCTCCACTGTCAATTCATGCTTGCTCATCATGGACAGGTTCATGCAAATCTGTTTTTATCCAAGCTAGACATCAATCTTCCAGGTCCTGAGTGAAGCAATAGTATCAACTAACACAGTTTACTGGATCTCACAAATTCAACTCAAGCAGGGATCATCTCACTGACCTGATTCAAAATTCAGTCCGTTGGCGAAGAACACAGCAGAATCCAGGAGGGAGGTTTGACCACAGTTGCGGCGGGCAATGCCCCCAGAGTTCCTAGAGAGCGAGCAGAGCTGGCGCCAGACGACGCCGAGCAGCAACAGAGTCCAGAAGGGCCGAAGTCAGGAGACAGTTCCAGGTTCAGAAGCCGGTAGAATCCAGGACCAGATATGACAAACAGAGCAGACAGGGGCAAGGCAAAACTCGAGATCCTCAGGGCAGAAACTGATCACAATCGGGAAAACAGACAGACTACAGATTGCTACGGCTCACAAAAACACACAAATAACCTGGCGCTGGTGGGAGGCAAACACACAACCTAAATAGTAGAGGAACCAGGTGGAGAAGATCGGTGATAATCAGCCGCAGAACCAATTAGACAGGGGAGCAAGGAGCAAAGGAAAAAACCAAACCATCAGCCCAAGATCATGACATTGGGATCAAAACATTTTCGTGTGATAATGCAAAGATGCATTGTGTGACTGAAAGACGCACTTTTAACATTTGTTCTTTAACATTTTGATTTCATGCTTTTGCTAATGGTGTTAGCTCTAGCTAATATAGTAAACAGTAGATTACAAGTCGATTACATTTGTTTGTCTAAATAGATTTCTTATGTATAACAGCTCATAAAATTTTTGAGGCTGAGATGCAATGTGTAAGTTTCTAAGTTTACAGCAAATGCAGTACAATAAAAAAGCATTTGGGAAATATAATGTAAATCCTTTTATTGTCCCACAATGGGTCTGCATTTGACCCATCCCCTTGGGGAGCAGTGGGCTGCCATTGTGCGGCACCCAGGGAGCAGTGTGGGGTTAAGGCTTTTTGCTCAGGAACCCAGATTGGAGGCTGTGGGATACTTGCAACCTTCTCAGAGCACAAGCGCACTGCTGTAAACACTTGGTCAATACTCCCCCACAAATATTAGCCTTCATGTGTTTAATCTGTTGGTTCCAGTCCACAAAGGCTGATCATATAAGGTACGATATTTTCAATCATTTTACTGAGCTGTAGCTAAAACTGCACAATGAAATTGCAGGGTTTAAAGGTTAAAAGCTCACGAAGTATGCACTAATACTGTACGGCCCGAAGCTCTGATGCGATCTACCTGCTCACACTGCATGTCCAAAAACCACACATCGAACTCAGCACCAAGAGATGGCGCTGGTTGGACTGAAAGAAGAAGAACTCCCTTGTTTACACATGCGCAGTCCGTGAGGTAGTTAATCGACTCATAGAAGCTTGTAGCTCTGCTTAAGCAGGATATGCTCACAAACACTTTAGGAGGGCACGCATTGAATTTCTCAGATTTGATTTTTGATTTGAATGACCTTACAATGCCTGATCGTGAGGTGGTTGTTAGAGGCCGATTGCGCCTCGTTACCCCCTGTATACTACAAGACGCAGGATGCACAATGAGACCGAAACTTGGCCCGATCAAAAAAAATTCTTTAGGACTGGAGAATCAGCCCGAAAAGGGCAAAAAATTGCACAGTGTAAACCCAGCCTAAGATGTGCAGTAACCACATCATCACCCAGCATACACTGTGAAAGTTAGAAAAAATGGTGACCTCCATGGGTAAAAAAAACAAAATTAATATATATTCTCTGAAGCAAATATGTTTTCATGTATTACAAATGGCAATTTTTGATTCGTAACTATTTGTGGATTCCTTTAATAGAGGCACCCTAACTGTCAAGTATTATGGTTGATCTTATGTTGAATGTCTGTTTGAATGTTTATGGTAGAGGTTCATTGCACGATGGGGATGATGTAATAATAAATCGTTTTTAACTATAGTCTTCCTGCCACAGACTGAAACTTGGTTTGTGAGTGAAAAGCAACTAATTTATATAAATTCGCCCATTTCTCTATCTATTTAAGCAGAACTGACAAATATTAAAACCAAACTGTACCTTTCTGAAGACCTTTGTTGGAAATATTTCTTTGGCAGGGTTTATATATTTAAACTTTTAAGCATATATTTATATGGTTGTATGATGGGGAATTAACACTGCAAATACATGAGTGCCCTGCAAACAAAAACAGCACTGCAGACACAAAATTACAGGGGAAAACACTAAAATAAGGCTAACACATAGAAGAAAAGAAGAACACACCAAAAGAAAAACACACCAAAAGAGAAATGCTGAAATCACAGAAAGTAAAGAAGCAAAGTGCAAACCTTCTGCAAATACATAGATGCAATACAATCAATTGAACAATATATATAGGCTACTAAGGGGCCTGGTCCATAAATACTAATATTTAGAAATGACTGTGGTCTGATCACATATGAGTTAATGATGGAGTGAGGTAATCGGTACTATGGAGTGCTTCCGTTATATAGATCTATTTAGTGGCTTTTGTAAAGCTACATATGTTTTTCCGTCTCGCAACATTTTCTTTTTCAATTTTTTTTGTGTTTGTATGTATGTATCATTTGGCTCTGCATTTGTAGTGCCTTTAGACTATTTTCTGTATTTTCTGTTACCACATTAGGGAGTGGCAGCCTAGTGGTTAGAGCATAGAGCTTGGACCCTGAAGTTCGAGCTGCACTTCCACAGACTGCCCCTCTGGGTCCATGAGCAAAAGACCCTTAACCCCACACTGCTCCCCGGGCACCAAATAATGGCAGCCGACTGCTCCCCAAGGAGATGGGAGTTCATTTCGTTGCTCTGTACTTGTGACAGTGGAATGAAAATTCCCTTCCTTCTCTGTCATTTAGAAAAAAAAATATTTTAAATACATGCATACGGCTTCTGAAATTCTTTGATATTTGCTGTATCATAAATCTATTTAAGAACATGTTTAAATGAATGATTTCAATTCCAAATAAGTTCTGATCATCTCAGTCTTTCAAGGAGTTAAAAGAAATCTCATTGAAATAACTTTTTCACACTAAATGTACAAACCAGATGTTTTGCTCTTTAATAAGCAGCCAATGCACGCTAACTGCCAAGCTCCTTAGGTCTAATGTTAAATATGGTGATTAAATTGCATTAATGTAATGGACATAAGTTTGTTTCATGTTTGCTGCATTTTCCTTGACGTCTTTAGTCGTTTTGTTTTTTGGAGCATATGCTGTTTGGCTTTAGATTAATAAGCCCCCCAGCATCCACCACACCCACCCAACCACAAACTATACATACACACACTCAAAAGACAAACCGGCTTATAAGGTTTAGCTTAAATAAACTTGGAAAAGCAGTAATCATAACTTTTGAGAAAGGCTGTTCCCACTGCTGTGTGTGTTTTTCTGTTTGTAGGTGTGCTACTGCTTCTGCTACTCAGCATTAATCTCCCCATTTAAGGCAGAATCTAAGCACAGCAAGAGAAATATTTCTGTCAGTTTGGCCTGCAGCCCTCAACGTACAGTTTGAAACGAGGATGTAAGGCCCATAATGAAGGTTGTGTGTGACTTTGCTCTGCTCGCACGGGGTACTCTGCCGAAGGGAAATGGAGTGCTCCTTTCCTTACATGTATTTGTCTGTGCATTTGAATTATGGTCAGTTACAAGTGGTGCTTTTTCACCACAAGGACGCAATTAAAAAAAATATTTTTGGACCTTACCAGGTGTGGATGAGGAAGGTCTTAAAATTTCCAACTCACCATAAAAAATATGCCCCTAGTCCTGCTCTGCTTTATGTAGGTCAACTCAATGAGGTGGGATAGTTAAACATTATGACAGATTTTGATTATACATAGGTTTTCTGCATCACCTAGTCTGCCATTTTCTGTGCTCGTGCCATGACCTGGACTTGTCATACATATATGCAGTGAGATTATTGGCTACCTTGATGTGGCAAGTCTGAGAATTGCTGATTTACTTATATGTTTATCAGCTTGAGTGATGCCACTCCTTGTCAAATGAAAGAGCCGGCTGGCTAGATGACTCGCTTTTGCTGCAGGCTACAATGATTGACATTTATTTGCTGGCCCCGCCCAACCTGCCCCTCCTTTTCTTGTCTTTGGCATGAACAGCAGTGGGATCTGCCAGTTCACAACTTTCAGTAACATGTACTGTTTAAGAGGAAGGTTATGTGTCTCAACACTTAGACTAATCATCTTTTTTTTCTCTTTTTCTGACTGGCTGCAGATTAGAAATGTAGTTGTGGTTTTGGGTTTTATTCATATTGGGTAAAGAGGATATTCACAGTGGCGCCCTCCTCAATAAATACTGGAGGATAAAGGAAACCTAGCTGAGAGTTCAAGAGAAGGAAGCAGTGCTGTCTTAAAAAAGCATAAAGGATCTGTTTTTTTTTTCTTTGTCTGTCCTATTGTTTCTAAAAGTAGACCTATCATGCTTCCAGACTAAAGAAAAGGCTAATTTATGCTTCTGATGCACAACCTCTGCAACCGTCAAATCTGTCTCTGTGCGTGACCACGCCCCCCACGCAAAGGTTCTGCAACCGTCGTCACGCACCTAAAAAAAATCCTGACTACACGTCGGATGGTCGCAAACCCACGCAGACCTCGAGCAGAAGAATGCAGACAAAAAGCAGCTGTGATTGGTGCTTGTTATGCCGAGGAACATGTACAATGGACAATCTAGGCGTCCTCCTTTGTCTTTCTGCCAATTCCATTAACAGAACCTGTTCCTCTTTGATGTCTAGCAACTCTAGATCCATCTCCGTGACCGTGATATCCGATACTGTGATATGGCAGACGCATCATTGTTGTTTTGGAGGATAAACACTCCCGCCGAAAACACTCCGCTAAAAATCTCGGGACCATCCGTCGAAGTTCTTGCGAGTTCTCGATTAGGCTCCCCCTTGTGTTTTGGCAGAAAACTGTTGTGCGTTCCTAGAAATTCCATACCAATGGTGCAGAAGCATAACAGTAAAACTGGTTCACAACCAGACCCAAGCGACATTTGATGTATGTGGTTGCAGAAGTATAATCTGCCCTTAAGAGTAAATATCTTTATCTTAATAGTGTTCATCTTCTGCCTTTAAAAAAAATTTTGGGGGTCACAACAACACAACAACAGCAGATGATCTGGTTTGATGGAGACACAATCTGACAGTACAGGCCTGTTCTCTTCTGGACCTCCTCTTCCCTTTCCTCCCTCCATGCTGGTGATAACTTCCCTGAACTGAGAACAATGGCTACTTTGTTTTCCAAGTGTGTAGCGAGCTCCTGCAAAGCTGTGGGCGTAGCGCAGTCCTCTAGAGTAGGAAGACATTCAGGTGTAGACAGCACGGCAAAGCAGAACCCCCAGGTGTTGGATTCAGAAATAAAAGTACCAATCTATGGAAGGAAAGGGGGTTGGGCCGTCTTTTATCCCAGCATAATTATAATGCAGACAGATAGACGACAGGTAGGCAGAGTGGATAAGAGTAATAGCTTGTGAGACGTGATGAGCTGACAAGGGAGACAATCTCCCACCTAAACTGCTGTGATAAGGCTGTCACCCACAGCTCTGACTCTGACTCACTGGTTTGTTTTACGCACAGTCGAATAGATGGTAGTCTCTGAAAGAACTTCAACAACACACTCTTATAAGATGCTATCATGTACAGTAGAGCCTGTCTGTTTATGTTTATGAGCACAGGCCAGGTCTTCACGTTTGACTGTGAGCACACTTTGCTGTGACAGGATTAGTATTTGTATGGTAAAGATAGAGGGAGAAGCAAACTCAAAAAGACAAATGAGGAAGTGTGAATGTTTTAAGTACACTGTGTAGACATTGTTTGTGGACCTTTCAGCTCAAGGAAATCCTTGTTTCAACAATCTGTCCTGCCTGGAATGTTGCCTGTGAGGCCCTTTTTAAGTGTTTGGTTCTAACTGCCATGTCTGCTACACCCCATGAAACTGTCTTAATCCACTTTTTCCCCCTCATTTTTATTACTGCTGGAGCAAGCGCAAGGGATAGAGCAGAGCCCCAGCCCGGGGCCTCTATTCCCATTCCACACACCCCATAAGTCAGTCACAGATAATTAAATAGAGGTTATTTACACTCGTTTTCTCCTCCTCTGCTTCTCTGCTGCTTTTATCATTTCTTGCTGCTCTTTGTACTGTACTCCACACAGCCAGACCTTGTCAAAGTCGGGGCTGACACCAGCAAAGCCCTGTTGAAATGTTATAGCTTGAAAATAAAAATAAAAAAGACTCTTATGAGCCCCTGTCAATGTCAGCCTTTCATTTAACAATTACAAGGAGAGTCTATGCTAATCCTTCTGTGTGTCACAAACCACCTTGGCGCTTGCAAACACAGAGCAGACACAAACAAGAACAGGAGGGTTCGCTCTAGCCAGGTTTGAAGAATTCAGCTGCCTAATGTCAAGCATTACATATTTACCTTAGAGTCAGGCAAGCAGCTGCTATTCAACACACTGGTAAATAATGGCTCATAACAAAACTATGTCGACCATAATGGGTCTTTTTAGTTTTTTAAATTACAAAGATCAGAACAGCAAGATGGAGTCCATTACTGAAGGGCCTGTCTTGGTGGGGGTTTATATGTTATAAAAAACCCCACCAATATGTTATAGTTTTATGATCAGAAGATCTAGCAATTGAAAAACAGGAATTGAATGGAAAAGCATTTCTCTTGAATGCTATCAGGTCAAGATATCCATACAATTACACCTCAAGGGCGACAATTTCAATTATTTAAGAAAAAAAAAGGATTCAGATAATGTTCATTTCTTTGATGACCTGTTTAGCCACATTTGTCATTCAAACACAGGTTCTTAACATGGTATTCTGAAAATGTTGGGATCTGGAGATTTACCACCTTTCTCCAGCAGAGTGCGCTGTGGGTCTCCTGGGCTGGAGCCCTCCAGCACACCTGATGCTCATCAGCCCATCAGGAGACCTTCCTACATAAGCAGCAGCCAGACCTTCCTTCAGTGTTGACCAAGTTTGGTTAGCGAACCTGAGCCTCAGTTATTCTGACAGAATCATAGTTGTCTCTTGAGAGAAGCCTGATTCTAACCTGCATCTTTCTTCTTGCTCACAGGAACCTGTCTAAGTCTAAAGCTCTGGATGAGCTTAGCCTGCTACCTGCCTGCCTGCCCAAGAAGCCAAACCTGAAGATTTATATCTGGACTCCTCCTGCAGCTCTCAAGGAAGAGCTGGAAATCCAAACCAAGGTCTGCCACTCTCTAAGTCAGAAGCTAGACGCTGCTGCTGCTGAGCACTCTGCTGAACCAACAGTCTCTGGACCCAACCGGTTCCCTCCCTCACAAGAATTCAGTTTGGACCACGTCAATGTATTTTCTGGAATAATAAACTCGACTAATCATCTGACTGCCTGGCTAATCAAACTATCCGTCTCTGCAGACATCAGTGATTCCAGTCCCGGACCCGAGCCTGAACCAGTTCATGTTTTCTGTGTGCAAACCATTTAATAAACTCTGTTAAACTTTTACTCTGTTTCCGTTTGTGTTCTGCATGTGGGTTAAGTCTCTTACACCAATCATGACAGAACACTGCGGCCAAATACAAAACCCAGCAGATCACCTCCGGAGGAGGCTTGAGGAGCAGGATGCCCAGATCCAAGGACATGCGCACACTCTCCGTGAGTTAAACACTCATATTGAACACCAGAACCAGGTTTTGCAGGAATACGTTGGCTACATGAGAAATGCTAACGCCATGCCAGGAGTACTTCCTGTTCCGGAGCCACTTCCGCCTCAAAGGTCAGCGACAGTCATGTCATTTCCTGAGTTCCGCCTGAGTCTTCCTGAAAGATTTTCAGGTAACCAAAAGGATTGTAAAGGATTTTTGTTTCAGTGTCGTTTGCTTTTTGAGCACTCCCCTGTCAGTTTTCCAAATGATAGAAAGAAAATCTCTTTCATTCTCTCTCAACTCACTGGACGAGCCCTGGAATGGGCGGAGGCAAGGTTCTCTTCTGAGTCGAGCTTTTCATGTACCTTTTCTGAATTTTTGTCTGAGTTTTCTCAAGTTTTCAACCATGATTCAGATAAAACTATTGACTCCTGAGCCCTGCTGAGTTTAAAGCAGGGAAATTCCACGGTGGCTGAGTTCTCCATTGACTTCCAGGTTAAAGCCGCAGCCTCTGGCTGGAATGAGTGCGCACTAAAAAGTGCTTACTTTAAGGCTTTAAATGATAACATCAAAGACGAACTCGCCACAATCGACGATCCTGCTAGTTTGGAGGATTTGATTCGTTTAACCATCAGGTTGGACAATAGACTCCGAACTAGAAATAGCTCTAGGCAAAGAAGCCTACATTTTTCTATTGCTACTCCTGCATTTAACAATGCTTCTGTTTTTTCTGGATCCCTAGAGCCCAGCACGAAGCCAAAAGCTAAGAATCAAACGCTTCCAGCGTCTGTCCAAGTCTCACACTTCTCTTCCTCTGAAGGAACGGAGGTCAAACCCATGCAAGTTGGACACACAAGGCTGTCTCCTGAGGAAAGACAATGAAGATTTAAGGGAAATATGTGTCTCTACTGTGGTGAGACTGGCCATTTCATCGCTTAATGCCCGGCTAAATCAAAAGCCAGGGCCCGTCAGAGGATTTGAGGAGGCTGACGGGCCCTCTAAGATCTGAAAAAGCTCCTCATTTATTACTGCCTGCAACACTTTTTTTTTCTAACCAGACTCTCACATTGTCAGCCTTCATCGACTCTGGGTGTGAGAGAAATCTCATCGATTCAGATTTGGTCCAGCAGCTCAGAATTGAGACTATTCCTTTGACTAAGCCCCTCAGAGTATCCGCTATTGATGGAAAGAAGTTACATCAAGTTACTCATCAGACACAACCATTAGAGCTTCTTATCTCTGGAAACCATCGTGAGACTCTAACCTTTTTTGTTTTCCCTTCAGCATGCTCTCCTCTGGTGCTTGGTTTCGAGTGGCTGGAACGTCATAACCCCCATATCAACTGGGCTGAAAGCCACATTGAGTCTTGGTCTACTTCCTGTGACGAAACATGCCTTCGTTCTGCGGCTCCTACTATTCAGTCCCCTGAAGGTAGGGAGGAGATGGACTCTCCTGACCTTGCTTCTGTTCCTTCCGAGTATCATGATCTGGCACCAGTCTTCAGTAAGGTCAGTGCGACGTCTCTTCCACCTCACAGACCATATGACTGCGCCATTGATTTACTACCAGGAGCCCCCCTTCCCAGCAGTAGACTATTTAACATTTCCAAGCCAGAATGTGAAATTATGGAAAAATATATCAATGAGTCTCTAGCCGCTGAAATTATTCGTCCATCTTCATCTCCTCTCGGTGCTGGTTTCTTTTTTGTAGGGAAGAAGGACTGTTCCCTCCGACCCTGTATAGACCACAGAGGTTTGAATCAGATAACCGTCAAGAATAAATATCCCCTACCATTACTGGCATCAGCTTTTGAACTTGTTCAAGGTGCAACAGTGTTCACCAAACTCAATTTAAGAAACGCCTATCATCTCCTTAGGATAAGAGAGGGACATGAATGGAAGACAGCTTTTAAGACCCCCATAGGCCAATTTGAATACTTGGTCATGCATTTTGGTCTTACTAACGCTCCTGCCTGTTTTCAAGCTCTTGTCAACGACGTCCTCAGAGATTTTTTGAATGTCTTCGTCTTTGTATACATTGATGATATTTTGATCTACTCCAAGAACCTCTCAGACCATAAGAAACATGTCCGTCTGGTCCTTCAGAGACTACTGGAAAACAAACTCCTTGTGAAAGCTGAAAATGTGAATTTCACCAACAATCTGTCACTTTTCTAGGGTTTGTGCTCGAGGGCGGGCAGGTGAAGCCATCCGAAGACAAGATTAAGGCAGTTTTGGACTGGCCGACACCTGAAAACCGTAAGCAGCTTCAAAGGTTCCTGGGGTTTGCAAATTTCTACAGACGCTTCATAAGAAATTATAGTCAGACAGCTCTACCCCTTACAGCCCTAACTTCTGTGAAGAAGACTTTTCAATGGACACCTGAAGCCGAAAATGCTTTTAACAAACTGAAGAATCTATTTTCTAGCGCACCCATCCAGATCCAGCCTGATCCCTCTAAGCAGTTCGTCTTAGAGGTGGACGCATCTGACTCCGGTGTTGGAACTGTATTATCACAACAGTCAGACTCCGACCAAAAGACTCACCCCTGTGCATTCTTCTCACACAGGCTCTCTCCGGCAGAACAAAATTATGATGTCGGAGACAGAGAACTTCTTGCCATAAAACTCGCCTTGGAAGAATGGAGAAATTGGCTCGAGGGAGCCGAGCATCCAGTATTGGTTTGGACAGACCACAAAAACCTGGCTTATCTTCAATCAGCCAAAAGATCCAACCCACGTCATTCCAGGTGGTCTTTGTTTTTTTCACGCTTCAATCTCATCATCTCTTACAGACCTGATTCCAAGAACGTCAAGCCCGACTCTCTCTCTCATCTGTACTCCACTGATCAACCTGAGACACCCGAGCCTGTTCTTCCTGCCTCATGCACGGTTGGAGCCGTTTCCTGGGAGATCACTGATCTTATCAACCTAGCCCTGGCCTCTGAACCTGACCCAGGTAACGGTCCTCCAAACAAAACTTATGTCCCATCTTCCGTCAGATCCCGCCTCATCCATTGGATGCACGCAGCAAAATTCTCTGCCCATCCTGGAGTGAGCAGAACCATTGCTCTCATCACTGGCGCTTTTGGTGGCCATCTCTCCACAAAGACGTCAAGGAGTACGTTCTGGCTTGTCCCATCTGCGCCAGAAACAAGACCAGTCACCAACCACCTTTTGGGCTGCTGCGTCCTCTACCTGTTCCTACCCGTCCATGGTCCCACATCGCTATTGATTTTGTTACCGGTCTTCCAGTCTCTAGAGGTATGTCCACTATCCTAACCATTGTTGACCGTTTCTCCAAGGCCTGTCACTCTGTGCCCTCCTTCCGACTCCCCTCCACCCGCCCTGGATATTGACGGCCATCCGGCCTACACAGTTCGCCGGATCGTGGACTCCCGTCGGCGAGGTCGCGGCTGGCAGTACCTCGTCGACTGGGAGGGCTACGGTCCGGAGGACCGCACCTGGGTTCCTGGCTCATTTATCCTCGATCCGTCCCTGATCGAGGATTATGAGAAGTCTCTCCCGTCCACATCCTCAGGACCGCCAAGAGGCGGTCATTGAGGGGGGGGGTACTGTTGGGATCTGGAGATTTACCACCTTTCTCCAGCAGAGTGCGCTGTGGGTCTCCTGGGCTGGAGCCCTCCAGCACACCTGATGCTCATCAGCCCGTCAGGAGACAGAAAACAATTTAGAAAGAGGATTATTTTAGCAGAAATTAGTCAACTCCTTGTAGTTATTTAAATTTTCTCTTTCCCAAAAATTCTAGGACAGTAGGAGGAGTAACAACAATCTCTCAGTCAGATTTATCTATTAGTTCTAAACCAATTGATAGTTATAATTATTAAGAACATTTAACCCTTAGTTGCACTCATCCAAATTGTGAACCCAAAATTTTATATCATTACTCTCCTTTTTTATTTTTATTTTTTTATATCAATATTCTCATTTTTTATTTTGTTTTCAATATTCCTGTCTGATTTTGTGTTAAATACTGACAATGTTTTTAAGGGTTGCTGTACAGCTACATAGGGGGGGATTTTAACATTCATGCCAACATTGGTAATTATAACTTAAATGCATTATTTTGCCTGGCAGTAGGCAACCCAAGGACCCTCTACCATACTCCTCATTGCAGCTACATGTACAACATATAAAAAAATGTGCTAAATGTACAAACTGGCTCTCTCCACTATAGCACTTGTGTTTAGATAGCAGCATGCATCAACAATTGTAAGCAATATGGCATTTAAATATAATACACTGACAAAGCACAATTAAATATTTCTGCTTTTTAAGTTAGAGAAGACATTTTGGACCAGGTTTGATAAACCTTATAGTTAGATTGGCTCAGGTTCTCATGTGGTATCTCTAGTTATGCTGCTATAGGCTTAGGCCGCTGGAGAACATAGGGATAATTTCTCATCATTCTGCTTTGCTTCTAATCTGAAATTCTGCATTATTTTTTAGTTTAAATTCTATTCTTGTATGTCAGCTTTATGCGTCCACGTAGCTTTCATCTGGCTTAGACTCACAGATATTCTGATTCAGCCTCAAACAATTTAACACTAGAAACAGCAAATTGCAACCAACTTAACAACACTCTTTTGTGAACATGCATGCACTTCGTGGCATGGTCATTTTAGGTTTGTCATCAGCTAATTTCCATCTGATCGTTGCTAGCCTTGCACCACTTAATGGATTACTAACCGAAGGAAACACCCTGTTTATATGGGCTTTCCGAAACACATAAAGAAGAAAGTTGACTCAGGCCCTTTGACAGCAGCTTAAACTTATTAACAAGTACACCCGAAATACAGCTGTCTAGAATTTATTGAGTATTCTTGGAAACACACCACATTAGATTTTTTTCCAAAAAGTTCAACATTTAAAGCAGTCTGCAGGAGAAATACGTGTATCCTCTGATGTCACCTCACTTTCGCCCTTTACTCAAATCGGAGCCACTTGAATCAATCAAAGAATGGCCTAATCAAGATACAGCCTGGATCGGATTGGTACCCTGTTGGACCTCACCTGTCCATCATTTCATTTAGAATGCAATGAGAAATTTTATAGTTGGTGTATCATGAAACCTTTAGTGCCATTGGTTCTGCACAATCTATATTCTAAGGAAGTGGAAAAAAGTTCTCTGAAATCATTAAAGGGGTGCAGATGACAACATGAAGGTCCAAAAAGTGAGCAATAACAACAAGCTGTCTTTTAAAACACCTGAAAAGAGGTGGAAACCTCAACATTGAGGCTTATGGGAAACAAATCTTCAAACACATTGATGGACTACTCTCCATTTGACTCTCATCATCCACTGGAACGCAAACTTTCTGTCATCAGATATCCATAACATCAAGTCAAGCATTCCCTGACAAAGGAAAGGAGGGAAAGAAAAACAACAAAACCACATCAAAAAAGCTTTTTTTTGTCCAAGTAGCAAGGAAACAAACAGCTAAATGAAACAAAGAGAATGTTAAACATGAAAATATTGCTATCCCAATGCTGAAACAATTTTGCTGAAACAATTTTGTTCAAACATAACATCTCCATGTATTTCAGATATAAGTGAATGCTAATAGGTTGGTTCATCCCAAGGATAAAAGTCCCAAATGATCGAAATGTTTTTGTATATCCAGACTTCTTTAAAGAAGAACATTAACAACATCTTAATTGACACATGACTCAACACAGCAGAGCTTGCTCTTTAGACTTGGCTTTGGCTTAGCCTAAAGCATAAAAGCCACTCTTATATCTATTCTTTGTGAGTGAAAAGGATACAGTAGACAGTTTGAGAAAGAAAAGAAGGAGGGGATTTACCTGAAAAGAGAAAAACAACAGCGGAAGTCTCAAAAAGACTCTATGAAGACTGTTACGCAGTTTGAAATGAGCTAACACCTTCCTGCATTTCGCCAAACATCTCTTGGCAAGCCAGTTGGGGAAAACATGCAAACTTCATGCAGAACGACCCTGGGCCAGGAACTAAACCCAGAACTTTCCTGCTATAAGGCAACAGCAATACCCACTTGCCACAGCTTTGAACTTCTACCTACTTTTGCTTTGCTTTGAATCGAGACAACCCATTGAATCAAGAAGGAATAGTTTTCAATTGCAAAAATCACAGTCCTTTTTTTTAGACCTTTTTTTTTAAACCTTTTTTTAGAATCACTGTGACCAGGACAATTGAGCACTGCTCGATCTACTTGGTCCAGATCTATGTTTTTCACCATTATCTTATCATTTAGGAAAAAGGTTTTTGTAAACTCATGGTGCTGAAGAAGAGCACTTCAGCTTGGAACGTGCTCTCTGAGAATTTGTTGCTGTTCTCATGGTGGCAAACAGAAAGAACATAATGCAATACAATGGCAGACTGAGTTTTTTTGGACTTGAAATAACAACACGTTATTTCAAGGAACTTTACAGAGAACCCATTCAAATCATATAGACAAAGGATTAAATGTTTTCTGTCAACATTGAGTCATTAACTGCAGGATTCATTCTGAATGGAGCAGCCGGTTGCGGCAGTAGACATTCAATTGAATTGTGTTGTTGACTGCATGCATATAGCTACAGTGGAGAGGAAAGCTCCCTTATAACAGGAAGAAACATCCATCAGAAACAGACTCCTTTCTTTGAACTACAGCTCCATTGGTTTGGTTGAATTGTAAAGTGCCTTGAGATGACATGTGTTGTGAATTGGAGCTATATGAATAAACTGAATTGAATTGAATTGGCCTTTATTTGTATGTAGCCTTTTTAAATTTTAAAAATAAGTGCGCACTTTCATCTGGCTTGGTCTGCCGCAGTTTCCGTAGCGTCGTGAACTCGCAGGCGCGCGCTTTTAGGAAATCCTATACACTACTGTTTATGCTCTAAAAACATTCTAAATGACTTTGTTTCGAGTAAATTATGGATGCTACCCACTCAGGACACTTGGAATACATTGGACGAGCAGTATGGAGGAATACTGACACGTTTTTTGTGGACTTTTATGGACCTTTCTGCCTCGGGCACCATAGACCTCCATTATTTGAATGTCAGCAGACAGCAAGAAGCCTCCCAGATCTCCAGATGCATTTGAGTATCAAAAAAGTACTCCAGAGTGTTTTTCAGCATGGGGGTGAGTAGAAAATGAAGGCTAATCATGTTTTGGGTGTACTATTCCTTTAACATGACATTTAGGAATTCACCCACTGATGGTCACAATGATTGTCGTAGGCTGGATTGTGGTCAAAGCTGTACTGGGGTTTGAAACTTCCTGTGGACTTAATAAATACTTGGGCTTAATAGACTCAAATTGTATATATTTACACTGATGTCTGATTTGTTTAAAAAACAAACAAACACGGGATTTATGGATTTTTTAAAATATTGTAGCTACTCAAATTGTCAGCTACTGAATACCTTTTAGGCCACTGAAAGTTTAAAATTGCAACATTAAACTTGTCAAATTAAATAGGAATTTTCTAATGTATAGAGATGTTTTAAAACAAGATTTCTTTATTTATTTCTGAAAACATAAATTATTTTTTTCTTATTCCTCCTAAAATATTCAGATAAAGTTTTACCCTTTCTCATTTGCATGATATGTGCATTTTTTTTTTTTTCTCAGGAGATGGATTTATAAAAGGTCTACTTTGTGTGGCTCTTGTTTCAGCTCTGACTCTGACTTGGCAACAGAAAAATGCCTGCAGGGAAAGCTGGACCTGGGCATGCTGAGAGACCTCTTAAATTGAAACGGAGTCCCTTTAAAATATCCACAACAGGAAGTAGCCATCAGTCATCAACACACCAAAACAGCTGTTACAAGCTGACATCAAGGGGACACATGAAAGGAGCTGCACCCTGTTGTCTAAGCCCTCCCTTGTTTTATTCTCTTGCGGCTTTTGTCTGGCTTTTCCCAGCGCCCTCCTACTTAGCTCTCCTGTTAACCCCCACTCCCCCACCCCTTTTTCAGTGCAGATCCCCCTACTACCCTTTAACAAGTGGATGGAGGCAAAGTACATCAGAACAATCACATCTATTCTGTCTGCAGTGCAAAAGAATAATGTTGTGATCTTCTTTGAGGATCGAGCCTCGCCTTAAAATCTCACTGTGAGAAGCAGTTGTTATGCCTCACCTGTTTATGATTCTCAACCCTAACGTGGTGAGTGATGAGTTTAAAGAAACAGACCTGTTCAAACAAAGAATGAACCGCACTTAAAGAGGCAGCGTGCACGTTTAAGCTCACGTACTCCCAGAACCTGGCAGGTTGCTGAAGCATAAGCGGCGGTGTGTGGGCGATGAGTGACGACTAAGCCTAATGATGACAGGTCAAACAGTGATGCTGTTGAGTGAAGCTGAAGTGACTTCATTCTACTTATGCTGCTTTTCTACTTAGTCACAGATAAATGGCAGAAGCCATAATAATCAGGCTGTAGTCTGATAAGGCCAGCCAGTGCTGTGAAATGTCAAACAGCTTTTATTGTTCCGGACCTCCAAAAATAACGCTTGCTGTATTTTCCTCATCATGTAATCACAGATTCTTTAAAATTCTTTCAGGCCAAGCTATGTAATAATCTTACCTACATTGGAAATCCCCATGTTGTAAAACTTTGTGTTTTTTATTGTAAATTATGTAAGAGATACCATTCAGCTGGGTACCGAAGTATGGATCCTAAAGCAGAATTTTTTCACACATACAGATTAAAGAAAAGTGAGCTATCTAATGTTTTGCTTCATGGAAAAGAGGATTGAAGAATCACAAGATTCACAAGAATTGAGCTGAGAGGCTAATGTTAGTGAATACCCTGACAGAGAAATAGCACATGATGATTCAATGTAGATTCTGAATCAGGGGAAGGGGTTTGACCTTATGGGTTTAAATATTTGCTGTCTGCAATTTCTTCTTCCTTTTTTTCAAGAATTCTGCTAAACAAAGACAAGGATTAGATCTATTAGATCTAGGTGATAATAAATCAAAAAGGAGATTTAAAGCTACAGTGTGTAATAATTACAGGGATATACAGTCAGAAATGTAATATATTATACATAACTATGTTATTTATCATCATCTACGAGCTCAGCCTCTTAATCTTAATATTTGCGTTGCCTTAGAATTCGTTATTTATAATTATAATTGTGAGGGTCTGCTGGGAACGTCTGGCGGAGTCCCCTGTTAGGCGGAGCTTTAACTCCCATCTCCGGCAGAACTTCGAACACATCCCGGGGGAGGTGGGGGACATTGAGTCCGAGTGGACCATGTTCCGTTCCTCCATTGTCGAGGCGGCTTATCTGAGCTGCGGCCGCAAGGTTGTCGGTGCCTGTCGTGGCGGCAACCCTCGAACCCGTTGGTGGACACCTCCGGTGAGGGATGCTGTCAGGTTGAAGAAGGAGGCCTATCGGGCCTTTTTGGCCTGTGGGACTCCGGAATCAGCTGATGGGTACCGGCGGGCGAAGCGGCATGCGGCTCGGATGGTTGCTGAGGCAAAAACTCGGGTGTGGGAGGAGTTTGGAGAGGCCATGGAGAAAGACTTCCGTACGGCTCCGAAGCGGTTCTGGTCCACCATCCGGCGTCTCAGGGGGGGGAAGCGGTGCAGCACCAACACTGTTTATAGTGGGGATGGTGTGCTGCTGACCTCGACTCGGGACGTTGTGGGACGGTGGGCGGAATACTTCGAAGACCTCCTCAATCCCACCAACATGTCTTCCATTGAGGAAGCTGGGCCTGGGGACTCTGGGCTGGGCTCTCCAATCTCTGTGGGCGAGGTCGCCGAGGTGGTTAAAAAGCTCCTCGGTGGCAGGGCCCCGGGGGTGGATGAGATCCGCCCCGAGTTCCTCAAGGTCCTGGATGTTGTGGGGTTGTGTTGGCTGACACGACTCTTCAACATTGCAGGGACATCGGGGGCAGTCCTCCTGGATTGGCAGACTGGGGTGGTGGTCCCCCTATTCAAAAAGGGGGACCGGAGGGTGTGCTCCAATTACAGGGGAGTCACACTCTTAAGCCTCCCTGGCAAGGTCTATTCGGGGGTGCTGGAGAGGAGGGTCCGTCGGATAGTCGAACCTCGGGTTCAGGAAGAGCAGTGTGGTTTCCGTCCTGGCCGTGGAACGCTGGACCAGCTCTACACCCTCAGCAGGGTCCTGGAGGGTGCATGGGAGTTCGCCCAACCAGTCTACATGTGCTTTGTGGACTTGGAGAAGGCGTTTGACCGTGTCCCTCGGGGGGCCCTGTGGGGGGTTCTCCGGGAGTACGGGGTGCCGGGCCCTTTGATACGGGCTGTCAGGTCCCTGTATGACCGGTGTCAGAGTCTGGTCCGCATTGCCGGCAGTAAGTCGGGCTCGTTTCCGGTGAGAGTTGGACTCCGCCAGGGCTGCCCTTTGTCACCGATTCTGTTCATTACCTTCATGGACAGAATTTCTAGGCGCAGCCAAGGTGTTGAGGGGATCCGTTTTGGTGGCCTTAGGATTGCGTCTCTGCTTTTTGCAGATGATGTGGTCCTATTGGCTTCATCAGGTCGTGATCTGCAGCTCTCGCTGGATCGGTTCGCAGCCGAGTGTGAAGCGGCCGGGATGGGGATCAGTGCCTCCAAATCCGAGGCCATGGTCTTGAGCCGGAAAAGGGTAGAGTGCCTTCTCCGGGTCAGGGGGGGTGTCCTGCCCCAAGTGGAGGAGTTTAAGTATCTTGGGATCTTGTTCACGAATGAGGGAAGAAGGGAGCGGGAGATCGACAGGCGGATTGGTGCAGCGTCTGCCGTGAAGCGGGCGTTGTACCGGTCCGTCGTGGTGAAGAGAGAGCTGAGTCAAAAAGCGAAGCTCTCGATTTACCGGTCGATCTACGTTCCTACCCTCATCTATGGTCATGAACTCTGGGTCATGACCGAAAGAACGAGATCGCGGATACAAGCGGCCGAAATGGGTTTCCTCCGTAGGGTGGCTGGGCTCTCCCTTAGAGATAGGGTGAGAAGCTCGGTCATCCGGGAGGGACTCGGAGTAGAGCCGCTGCTCCTCCACATCGAGAGGAGCCAGTTGAGGTGGCTTGGGCATCTGTTTAGGATGCCTCCTGGACGCCTCCCTGGTGAGGTGTTCCGGGCACGTCCCACAGGGGGGAGGCCCCGGGGAAGACCCAGGACTCGCTGGAGAGACTATGTTTCTCGGCTGGCCTGGGAACGCCTTGGGGTTCCTCCTGAAGAGCTGGAAGAAGTGGCTGGGGAGAGGGAAGTCTGGGCCTCCCTTCTTAAGCTGCTGCCCCCGCGACCCGACCCCGGATAAGCGGAGGAAGATGGATGGATGGATGGATGGATTTATAATTACATAGGAGCGGGTCTCTCAGCCATGGAGGCAGACAGCTTTGCGCTACGGCAGCGCAGAGCCAACAAACTAGCAATTGCGAGATCGCCCATTACGCTCGAAAGTAACTACGGCAAGTTGAGAGAGATGAACTGAGACGGTACTGAACAATAGATGGCAGTATTAAAATTATCTATGTAAACAAACCTCATCACTTGAGAAGGTAGGTGATGCGGACGTCGTGGAAGACATTTTGTCCCGTAACGCTCGCCGTACTGTTGGGGGGGAGAAGCGGTCGGGGGGAGATGTTCATGTTGCTGCGGTCTGCAGTCTGGACGTTAGATGTCGCTGAAGATTACACACTGTAGCTTTAACCACTTAACTGGCCACCAAAATCATCAGTGAGAACGAGAAAAACTATGAATTATATCAGCTGCTACTTTTTAACCCTTGGGATATTCTAAACAACAATATAAAACTGTAATGGCACAGAGTAGCACTATTGTGGGAATATAAGGCTCCAAATTTAGAGGCATCACTTACGTCCTACAGATGGGAGGCGACAGTTAATGGGTTAAATGATTTTACAGGTGACTCTGAATCAGCTTAAAGTCATTATAAACTTTGTTCCCTTTTAATAAAGAGATGAATATATTGGTTGTTTTCTTATCCAGAAAAGTCAGACTTCACAACTAAAGAAGTCATGCACTATCAGAGCAAAGTGCTTTATACTTGAATCATTTGAATTTGTTCAAATTGGTCTTCAACTGACATTTTCCTAACTATAATGCAATACAGTTGTTAAAATGTCTGTTCACATACACCATGATTTATATTACTGATTTAAATGTAGTTGCTAACTTACCCTGTGAACATAATTTCATTTAAATTTGAATAAATGTCTGAAACATTGGTGGACTATCTATCTATCTATCTATCTATCTATCTATCTATCTATCTATCTATCTATCTATCTATCTAAAGGGTTGTGTTGTGCCATGCACTGTTAGTTTGTCTTGCTATGTTCTCCATGTGCTACTTGGAGGTCACTAGCACAAATTTCCAGCAACATTGCAGGTTCTTCTTCCCCATGGTGGTGGAGCCGTGAAGCAAAGCACGCCCATTTACTTAGTCCACCTCCCTCTCTGCAAGCAGCGGCTTGTGATTGGATGGCGGCGGCCTGCTTTGAAATTCCTCCCCTCACATCCTTAGTCTGTGGAATAAGCAGTGAGAGACTAAGAGGCAGCTGCAGCGACATTCAGAAACACGCACCGCGCAGGACTGCTGCACACGATTTCTTCTGCTGGCTTATTCTAACAACTTTCCTCTTATTTTGTTGTTCTTTTTCAAACCCATTTCTTGGATAAAGGAATATTTGGCGGGTATCTTTGAAGGATGACATTTTGGGTATTTCTTATTTCATAAAAGGGTTTGTTTTTGCGACGGAGGACGCATCTTTTGCGCGCTGCCGATTTTGGATTAACGCACTTTATTCTGCTCAATTTATCATCATGAAATGTGCAGATAAATGAAACTAAACCCCGCGCCCGCTCCCCGCATGTCATTGGCTCTGTTTACGCCCAGACCCAGATGAGAGATCTCCCTCGTGGATCTGAAGTGCTTTTACGCAGTCAGTCCGCGGAGCGCAGCGGTGATCCACACCGGAGAAGAGCAGAGAGCGCGTCTTGTCCCAAACCTGCGTCTCTTCTTTCTCCCACGGACCCGTCACGTCAAGCTAAAAGGCTTCCTGTTCGCATTGTAAATATGTTGACGGCTCACAGCGGTCACCTGCTGCACCCGGAGTACCTACAGCCCCTCACCTCTGCGCCGGTTAGCATTGAAGTAAGTTTTCATTTTATATATATATATATATATATATATATATATATATATATATATATATATATATATATATATATATATATATATATATATATATATATATATAAATCTATTAGAAAAAAAAACAGCCTTCGTTGGCCTCATTGTTTGTTTTAATTCCTGCTTCACACAAACAGTCCTGACTAATAAGCATTCTTGAACATTTTTTTTTATTATTTCTATGTTTCAAAAGATGCCTTTAGATTCACTCTATGTCCAGTAGGCTGCTTAAAGTGTATATATTTAATAAAAAAAATCAAAAAGTATAATTTATATTACATGTAGATTTAAAATGCAATAAATATATTTATGTTTTTATTCTCACTCTAGAATTTAGACTCAAATAATATTTTATTTAAAGCAAATAGAGTTCACCCTTTTACCTCTCTTGTTCTCCTTAGCTGGATGCCAAGAAGAGTCCTTTGGCTCTGCTGGCCCAGACCTGCTCTCAAATTGGCAAACCTGACCCTCCCTCCTCCTCCAAGTTGACCTCCCTCTCTGCTGGCGCTCTAGGAGACAAGGAGTCGTCTGGCAGGTCATCCAAGACCGGAGAGCAGCACCAGTCCGTGGATGACAAATCCAGCTTCAAGCCCTACTCGAAGTCATCAAATGACTGTCGTAAAGATGTGACAAAGGGGGCATTGGATAAAGCAGCTTTAAGAGTGCCAAATGGAAATTCCAGTGGAGAAAATACTCCATGTCAATCTTTTTCCTCCCATTCCAGATCACCAAACTCCAGCTCTCCTCTGCCGCAAAGAAAGAGCCATTCCCCTTCCATGCAGCCTCCATCACACTCCCAGACACCACATACAGACAGCAAACCCGAGCAGGCGAGCTTGGATAATAGCAGCAATGCACCTGGCAAAAAAGACTCTGATGTAGCAAAGCCAAGTTTGGATAGTGCTCACTTAGCCAACTCAAGCCAAGTAAGGGCCAGTGCAAACTCAAGCAATGCCAGCTCAGCCAGCAGCCCACGGCCAGACAGCAAGACGGACCCTCAGGGCTCTTCCCAGCCTGCTCCCAGCTCTGGACACATTGCTCCAGTCTCTCCATTTAAACCGGGACATTCTGTCTTCCCCTTACCCCCTGCTACTATGGGATACCACGGTTCTATTGTGGGGGCCTACACCAGCTATCCCTCACATTTTGTTCCCAGCTTGGATCCCACCAAGTCCAGTTTGGGCTTAGGAATTCAAGGAAAACACCCCAGCTCCAGCCCCCTAACCGGAGCTTCCCCACCATCTCTGATGCAAGGTTTGTGTCGAGACCCTTACTGTTTGAGTTACCCCAACGCCCCCCACCTTGGTGGTAGTAACTGCTCCACGTGTATCCATGACCCTTCAAGCCTCAAGTCAGGTTTTCCTCTGGTTTACCCCTCACACCACCTTCACTCCTTACACTCTGGCTCCCTGTCATCCAGCAGCACACCCTCCCTTTCCCACCCCCTTTACACATATGGTTTCATGGTCCCAAATGAGCCCCTTCCGCATGCTTGTAACTGGGTATCTGTCAGTGGGCCTTGTGATAAGCGTTTTGCCACATCAGAGGAGCTTTTGGCCCATTTGCGTACCCACACATCCCTGCCTGGGATGGTGGACAGCAAGCTGCTATCAGCCTATCCCTCAGTTTCTTCTTCAGCCTCATGCCACCTTCACTTGCCCCCTCCCAGCAGCCCCGGAGCTCTGCCCAGCTCCTTCTCTCTACGAGGCTCCCCAGGATTAGGCTTGGCACGTTACCATCCCTATGGCAAATCACACTTGCCAGGCAACCCAGGACTTCAAATGCCAACTCTTCCCTCTTCCTCAGCCTACTACTCCCCCTATGCCTTCTACAGCCAGAGACTTGGATCTGCCTCGGCCCTGGGATATCAGTGATTAACCCAAACACCATAATCACCCATCTTCCACAGGCACCAGCTTGGACTGTTGAGACTGAAATAAAGATAGATTCATGTGAGTGAGGTCATTGTAAGTGCAAGGCATCATGCCAGTTGGCCTGCCAGGAATACCACCTGTTTGCCTCAGGATCGTGACCAATGCTCCAGAGGGAAAAGGCCTCCGAAAGATTGCCTGCAACAGAATCCAAGAGACCAACAGACTTTGATTAAAGACAGCAGAAATCTGATCTTGAAAAATATGAGATTATCTCCTGAGTTTGGAGTTTTGCTTTGATTTAAAACGTCTTCTCTCCAGAATTAAAAATCTGTATTTATTTTGTATTGAAGCGCTTTGTTTTCCGCTGAAGAACAGGGGGTGACTTTCTGAAGTTTTCCAAGAGAGAAAGATTGATTTAACTATAGTACCATTTTTATCATAACATTGAAAAATAAAAATATAGATAAATTGTGAGGCTTAATTCTAAGGAGCTGTTTTTTTTTAAATCTCCTTCACTGTCTCCCATTTTCTGTTTTGTTTTTCATTTTCTGAAATCATCGATTGCGTACGGCCACTTCAGAGATTTGCATGTCTGAGAAATATCTTGAACAATGCAACAGTTATTTCTATTTGTAAATATACAAAGATGTAATATTTTTTCAAGCTTGAAAGAGATCAGCAAGTTGCTGAGATGTCACCTATGAATATGGTGCAAAATTAAAAATGACATGAACAAAAATAATGGCTGTTCTGTCTGACCAACAGGAAAAGGTCATATTTTGAATAAATGATTCTTGGTTGCATTTTAACTTGTTTTCTTCCTCTCATTGAATTCTATATATGGCACCTTTTTGTTTTAGCCTCGTAGGACACAGTAAATCTTGTTTGACTGCAGCGCAGCACTTATCTAGGACTATCTATCATTTCGGCTCTTACAGCTGTGCTGTATGTGGCCATGAGTAATATTTCATGGCACATATCACTTGACAGGTCTGTCCCTAAGAGGGCATCTTGGGTCACATTAGTCCTGTTAGCTATTCTCCAAGGACTTTCATCTCTCCTCCTTCCATCACCCCTGCCTTGCTTTTGTTGTTTGCAGCTTTTAATTGCTGATTCTAGTTTGCAAAGGTGAGAAAGAAACGGCCTCCTCAGCAAAGTGCATGTGCTGTGTGGGTCACTGGGACTTCAATAATGACCTCAGGGAGGTGTCGACCTAGGATCTCCTCACACATCTGATGGATTGGCCTGTAGCACAAAGGCCATAGCTGACAATGGGAGGTGGTTAATAGAGAAATATTCATCAAGACACTGACACGTCCCCTGAGGAGTGCAGACTTTCTCTTACAGGAAGCCCCTGATCTCATGAGAAGACTTGTTTTCTTGCTGCTTTAGCTATCTTTGGTTTTAGAAACTAATTTAAATTGAAGTAGTTGGTTTATCTGGCATTTGAATGTTTGGTCCCAGATAGTGTGTCTCCTCTATTTCGCTGTCAGGGTGTTCAAGGATTAAGTCTCTGTGGCAGCTATTGACCCGGACTCCCAGACTCCTCTGGTCTCGTGGTTCATTAGCACTCCACTCAGGGAAGAGCCAAGCACAGGTGTCACTTGACAGGACCATTAAGAAAATGGATGACCCTCCAAAACAGCATGCAGCAAGGTCACAGCACCCTGATCGGTCTTTGGGACGTAGCACTTAATTCTCTCTTTTTTTAGAACTGTTACAATATACTTACAGAACCTTTTTATATCTGTAACCAAAGCTTAATAAAATATAATGTAGAGATAATTTCTTCTAGATATGTAGACGTAATTACTTTGTTGCTACCATGCTTTTAGTGCTCAACAAATTTATATTAATCTACAAAGTTGAACCAGTGACATCTAAAGGAGTTTGTCGCCCCCTAATGTTAGATTAGTAAAGTACAGCCCAAAATGGCCAGAAAACATTACAGTTCTTTGCCAAAAAATATAAACAAAACTTGATCCCACCAAATCCAATCCAAACTTTCTGCTTTCTTACATTAAAAACTGTATGTGATAAACCAATATAAAGTGAGCATGACGGTAAAGCAGGAAGATAAGCATACATGGATTTCAACTAAATTTAAAAACTCTGATTTTCAGTTGATTTACTGTAGTTCTGTACCTGAATACCTATAGATGCTTTGATTTAAGCCATTCCAACATGTTTCTTAGAAGTTATTTTTCCCGCACTTCACTATATTTAGTCATTCTATCTTCTCAAGTAGCCCTGCCTTGCTGAACAAAAGCATCCATGAACACTGATGGCCATGGAGCCTCCATGGTAATGTGTAGATTAAATTTTCCTCATAAAAAGCAATTTTATGTGGGTCAAAAAGTAAAGTTTTGATCCTATCTGACCAGAACACTTTCTTTGATGGGTTTACTCTGTCCCCCATCAGGTCTTTGGCAAACTGGAAACATGGCTTGCTTTAGCTTTCTTTGATTTTGTCTTGCTACAGCTTTATACAAGTTTATAGAATACCTGCTCAGTCATGGCCCATCACAAAGTACACGCACACAATAAGATGCGTTGCCACTAAGACGATACCTAGAGTTAAAGCGAGCCATGAGCCTCTGCAACTGTTCCCAACCAGTACGGTACAGATTCCCTTTGCAGATCACTGCATTACCTGCAGGGCGGTGATTCTCAACCTTTTTGAGTCACAACCCCAAATTTCACATGCAGTGCTGTTTACGACCCCACCCCCCGTGCCCGATCAATGGGGTTACATTTACATGATCAAACAAGCCTTAACTCACTTCAGCTTTTAGTGTCTATCATCTTATTTTAAGCACATTGGGATTTTTTGAAAAACATTAAGCATAATCAAGAAGATAACTTCCAAACCAGACCTACAATGGGCACTATATCCCATCATTTTGCTGTTAAAAAGTAAACAAATTACACAAAATTTATTTTCTTTTTAATTATGTACAACGAAAACAGCACATGCTCAACTTTAACAAAACACACCAGAAAAAAGCCAATATTTAATTTTAAACATCTATGTTTCTAGGAGCTTAAGTGTGCAAAATAACTTCCTGGTCAAAAGCAGAGAAGTTTTTCTGCAACTTTTTAATGTGACGGCTGGGCCTGCTGGTTTCAACAGAGCAGCTGCATTCTTGGCTTCATGTTAAAAATGGCCACGTGGACATTACTCTCAACTCTTAGGAGTCGGGATTTGGTTTTTTTTTCATGTGTGTCAGCACTAAAAGGTATTTTCGGACAGATATGTGGATGCAAATAGAAACAGGACATCAGTTGCAGCTTTTGGTAGTGCTGTGTGCTCGGTGGCTGCTGACAAACAGAATTCATGCAGCCTGCATGAGGAGAAGGCAGTTTGTAATGGATTAGAGGTGAGATTGAACAGGGTGTCCTTTAACTCTGATGACAGAGAAGGTGGTGAAAGGCCTATCCAGTCATTTTCTGGGGAATCCTTATTAGTGAAGTACTTTTTGAAACTTTTAAGCCGTCACCTGAAGTGAGAGGCAATCATTGCTTTTGTATTTTGAATCACTATGTTGTCTCTCCATGAAGTCCTTAAGCTCTGGAAACGTTTCTACATTTCCACCTTCTGCTTTCATTCTCTTAAATACTGTGTCCTTAGCAAACTGATTGGTTGCCGTTGTTTTGGTGAAGCCTGGTTATGGCCAACAGTGACAACAGGTTTGAGTAATAAAATGCCTGTGAGACCAATCGCTTGCCTCCTCCTAATGTCTGATTTGAGATTAAAATTTTTCCAAAAAAGATTTGCCGGCCCCTAGGAATCATCTTGCAACCCAAATTGGGGTGTGGACCCCAAGGTTAAGAAAGGCTGCTCTAGGGTTGCAACAGGCCTCTTAAACGCTTCTCTTATCAATGCTCTGTGTGCCACGGCTAAGTAAATTGCTTTTGAAAGCTAGCTTCTTTTAACAACTTTGTCCTTGCTTGTCTGCTATGTTCTTTGGTCTTTGTGACACCGTTTGTTTACAAACAACCCCCTGAGGGTTTCACATAATTGGACTTATGATGCGTTCACACCGAATGCGGTGGCAACACTGCGGTGAATTCACATAGAATCCCTTTACAAACCGCTCGGTAAATGGCGGTGAAGTGGCCAGAGGTGAACCCTAAGCGGTGAGAGCGTTCACTGCTCCTCCCTCACCTCTTATAACTATAAAGAGCAAGTGTGTTGTCATACAACAGCACCACATGGAGAGAGAGAGGAGCAGTAATCGCTGAAGTTAAAAAAAACTAAACTTTTATATAAAATCGTGACACAAGAGCCAATCAGGGATTGGTTGTAGGCTAAGCTTTTTTCAAATAAAATAGAATAAAGAGATAAACAATATTAATAAAGGTAAATCGGGGGATAGTTAATGTCTGGGTGAGCTAAAAATAATCTTTGATCTCTCTGAAACAAGCAATAACCATTTAGTCTGTTTGCTGAGTTTTTTAATGGGACACTGATTTTTGAAGTCAAAAAAAGTAAAGAATTCAATGAGACACAGTGATTTTGAAAGTATGTATGTAAAAATACTTTTTGACACTCTTTTTAACTTGCTAGCTCATAGGTAGAGCCTTTTCTTTACGCTGGAGTCGATCAGCATGAAGTACAATGTTTCTCCGTGAAGCAAGGCTGAACAAAGCTCAATAACCAAAACCATATGTAACAGATACAGGAAACATCAGGTTGTAAATCTAAGTAACATGTCAGGACAGGATCCAAGATCTTATTATATTTGTCCTTCTGATTCTGAATAAAACCATGAATATTTGCAAGACTGAGACAGGAAATGAGTACAGAAAGTCATTGAGAATATCACTAGGAGGAGCAGAAGTCTTCCATAAACTCTGCTTTGCATCTTATAATGGAGGTTTGTAAGGCAGCTGGTGCTGGGATGTAATTTCTAGAACTGTACACATAGTGCTGGTTACGTTGGCCTAGATTTAGAGGATGATCTTAGATCGGATGGGGGGGTTGATCTCTGTACTTGGGGAAGGTTGAATTTACCTTCAGTTTACCTTCGTCCATCAAATGGTGCTTTCACTCCATCCCGATGCTCATTATTCTCCAACCCCCCCAAAACACACACCTACTACCCCAGCTGAGTCAACAGTCATGCCCTCCATTTATGTCCTTTCTGTTTGTGTGTGTATGTGTGTTTGGTGGAAAGGGGGGGTGGGGTTATTTAGCCTCATTCTTTTGTTCACAGAGTACTTTTGAGACCATATTGTGGGCATCAGCTGTACACTCTTTTTGTTTTTGTGAGTGATTGTAAGTACAATATGGGTCTAGGTACAATATATATATATATATATATATATATATATATATATATATATATATATATATATATATATATATATATATATATATATATATATATATATATATATATATTTAATTATAAGTAACATTGGCATTTTTACATTACACCTAGAAATCCTTCCACTTTTTAATTTATTGAATATGTGGCAGTTTGGGCTTTTCATACATGCTCTAGTCACAATTGATCCCATTTATAGACGTTTGCTTGTAAATTCAAGCACAAAATATTTTGGTCAAAACCTTACTCAACCCTTTAACTGCCTTGTTAACCAAATGGATGACCATTTGGTGTTGGAGATTGGAGGTAGACAAAGCAGTTAAAGCATTAAGCAGTTGAGGCTGTACTGCAGGACTGTCTATCTATTCGCCTCTACCGCAGCAACAGCTGCCTGATGCAGCTCCGGATGCGCCCGGTCACGTCAGTCAAATTTAAAACTCTTTACAATACGTGGAGCAGGTTCAATTGAATTTCATTCAGTTTATTTATATAGTGCCAATTCACAACACATGTTGCCTAAAGACACTTTACAGTTACAATCATACAGTGACATTGATTCAGAGTTTTCTATCAAAGGAAAACCAGTTAATTGGTTCGACTCATTGACTCAAAGACAATCCCTCACACTAAGCATGCTTACAGCAGCAGTGGAGAGGAAAAACTCCCTTTTAACAGAAAAAAACCTCGAGCTGAACCAGGCTCAGTGTGATCAGCCATCTGCCGAAGCCGACTGGGGTTCAAGAAGTCAGAAGCAGAGATGCAAAGGCAACTGTAAAAGGCGGCACCGTCCAGGAAACACACAGCCAGGCAGATGAGCTCTAGCTCCCATGTCAGAGGATGAAGAGAGCGCATCCAGCCTGTCACAGTCAGATCTCCGATCTCCAAGGTTCAATTATGTTCTTGGCTGCTTTGCTTCATCTGGGACAGGGTGTCGTGAATCTCTGTGGGATGCAATGAAATCTCAAGACGTTTCAGGAATTCTAGAGAGAAATGTGCTGCCCAGTGTCGAAAATGACGAAGAGGAAATCATTAGACAATTCTGAAGTGGCCTTCTATGAGTCCCGACCAAAGCACCTATTTGCTGAACGGCCTAGCAGTTATTGCAGTGATAGCCACAAAAGGTTGTGCAACAAAATAATAAATTACGGGTACCATCATTTTTGTCAAGGCCAGTTCATAGGTTCATTTCTTTAAATAATTTTGTCTAACTAAGGTTGACAATAAATGTCTGACTTTCATTTGTTCACCTTTATAGATTTGTGTATTTGTAATTGCTTTTTTCTGATTGCAGTAATTTTTGGGACCATTGTTGGTTTTTCTTTTATTAACGAGGGGTACCAATAATTTGTCCACCTATACATTCAACAGCTTACCTAATCTATTTTTTTGTTTATTGTCAACTTACATGTTTTCCATTATGGTAGAAGTTGGAGCGACCTGTAGTTTTGCAAACAATAACACAAACTTTTTGCTCAGCATATCTTCCCCTCTGATTATTGTGTTAATGTCACAGTCTACCTTTTATGATTGTGTCATTAACACATATTGGATTTAGCTGTAGCAATAATAGCAAAACAAAATCAGATTTATTGAAGGACACCACATACTACGGATGTATTTGAGAACTAGAACAACGTAGGAAAATGTCTGTCACCATTTATGACAGACCATAACTCAAGCACACCCTCTTTTGAATTTAACCATGTGCAAGAAAGTTTATAAAAACTAACTTTAAGCTGATATAAGCCAGATTGATATGTGTAAGGGAGGGGACCCTAACTCTAACCCATTACATTGGTGAGAGACATTTATGTATCAAGGCTAATGCATCTGTTGTCTTCTGGCAAGATTTGGTATTTTCGGGTGTTTGTAAATATGAGACAACTCATTTGCTTTAAGTGTCAACCTTCATCCCTGTGGAAGAAAAAGGAACAAACATATTAATGTGATATAAAACAAAAACAATAATGTGTTTATGATGAGTGGATTAGGGGATTATAAATGTTGGAAACCCTGAAGTGAAGTTTTTAGCGATCTTATATACTTCACAGGACACAACCAGGGATGTGTAGTTACTAAATACAAATATTACTTGACTTACTTACTTACTTGTTACCTGATTTACCTATTTAGTTACTTGACTCACTTGTAGCTCTTTTCAGTATTTTCTCTGTCTCTTTACTTTTTATTTTCAGTGATAATGGCATAATACAGAAGCTGCAACAAAACAGAGTCAAAATCTTAATACTATACAACTGTGAATCTCCAGAGCTACCAAAATAATTCAACTGCTTGCAGAGCACTACTGGTCAGGTCCATCTATGTTGTCCTGTTGAATTTTAATTTAGAACAAAACTAAACTATTTTGTATGCTCTTCAGACCAAACACTGTCTTGGTAGGAGGGCTCTGTGGCACAGGAACCTTGTAGACCACATAGGACACTCACAAAGAGGCAATGCAGCTAGAGAACCTCACAAAGAGACCCACAATGAGAAAACTTTGGTGACCCATGAGGTGTGCCCATTGGAGGCCTTGGAGGAAAACTTCCACAGAGTTGATTGAGGCAAAGGTCCAACATGGAGCAAGGGTGTCAGAGGGTGGAAACGAGCAGGCTCGGGGGTCACTAGATGATGCAGACAGACTCAAGGGCAGGGGGTGCCCGACCAGTCGATCGCGATCTACCAGTCAATCGCGGGCAGATTTTCAGTCGATCGCGAGAAGTTTTACAATGTAGACCTATTTATGTCTATGACAGAAAAAAGAAAAAAAAACGGTTTAAAAAACACTAATCAAATCATTGATCACGAGAGGCCAACGTCTATTTTCATAATAAAAAAATGAAAAATTTAAAGTATGCAGGGAACCTTTGTTTATGCATGCTGATTGCTGGCCATGGTTTGCCACGGTTGCTAGGTTGTTACCAGGGACGCTAAAGCGTGAAGAGGAATCTGAAGAGATAATGAGATAATGACATCTATCACAACTGATGGAGCTCCATCTATGGTTTGGCGCACTGCTGGATTCGTTGCTCTGTTCAAGGTGTCTGAAACGTTCCCAGATTTTTTGGATCAGCCACTGCATCATTCAGCAGCGTGCGGCAGTATTTTAAATATGAGCATGTCATGGACGTTGCGATGAAGATCGCTTGCTCTGTTCGGGCCGGGAGTTTTCAGAGGCGTTTATTCCGTGCCCAGCTCGAAGAGGCAGGTGCAGAGATTGTTAAATTCTGTTTTTGCAACCTATTTTTGACACAATTGATCATTTCCCCGTTTGTTGGACTTACTGTTTATTCTCCAACTGTGCAAATAAAAAACAAATACTGCCCATCCCTTGTGTTTGGCTTGGTAGATCTCGGCATGCCGTCAACTTCAAAAGTAGATCTTGGTTTAAAAAAGTTTGGGCACCCCTGCTCAAGGGGTTGTAGACAGCTCAATGTGGGCTAAGGGATCTCTAAACAGGGGCTCCTATAAGGCTCTGGATAGGGGCCTCTAATGTGCCCCAACTCTGTAGAGGAGCCACTAAGGGCCCCTAACTCTAGGGAAGGACTACAAAGAGTCACAGAAGTCTTTAAAAAGGCCCCATTCTGATTCTTGGACAGTTCCATTACATGGCTCTAACTCTGGAAGGCATTCATCCAAGGGCTCTGACTGGAATGAGCCCATTAAAGATCTCTGACTTAGTGCTAAAAGGCGGAAGCCTCAGGGACGGCTGACTGTCAGGGAGCTAAAGGTTCTTATTGAGCTAGCTGAGAGGGAGCTACAGGCTCAGTAAGATGTTCAAATTTAGGGGAAAGTCCAAAAACCAGCTCAGATCGGGAGCACAACTAACCAGAGGCTGAGATGAGGGAGCATAAGGACTTTGGAATTGAGAGGCTGCCAATACTGTAATAGGAGATGAATGAATGTGTTCTGGAGCTAAGGAAGTTATGTGAGCTGATGGAGGAGGCACAAGGGGAAGAAGGTCCTCCTTGTCACCATAGAAATATTCAAAGCTTTCTGATTCCTTCAGTTGCGGGAAATCTGACACAGTGGATCCAGTTTGACTTGGGTAAATTGACTGCTTAACAGTCCTGAGATGAGGTAACAGCTGGGAGTCATTAAGGTGATGGCAGAGAGTACAAGGAGCACAGGGGAATCTGATCTGACTCATCAGAGGGGAAATGGTGACGTCAGGTCAACCTGTTAGAAAGCAAAGATTGGTGTCAAGCCAACCCATTGGAAGGGACATGGCAGCATCAGACTGACCCATAGGGGTGGAAGTTGCGATCCTCCGCTGGTGGTGCCTGACCTTGGTGGAAGCAGATGGCAATGGAGGATCAGCAGCTGGAGAAGGAGGAGGAGGAGATGTAGGGGCAGAGGAAAAACAGGTGAGTGATGGTCGAGGGGACGGAGGGCGGATATTGGACTTGCCTTTATGAATATCCCGCAACTGTCACACAGCACGAACTCTCACCCAAGGCGGGTGTGCAACCCTTCTCTTAAGTTTCTAAAGTCCTTTAATAGTCCAGTAGCTCCAAGAGGAGACTACCAGGACAATGACTGGAGTAATGAGCAAAGTGGGAGCAGGTGAATAACTAGGACATACAACAGGGTTGGGAAGAAGTAAGAAGGCATAGAAAGGAATGTAATGTAATGCAATAGGTAGCAGGGCACGGTAGTTGTGTGTCTGATGTTCTTACTTTTTTCACATCTTCTTTTACATTATGACTTTAAAGCTCTTTAATTAAAATATTTTAAGAGCATGCTAAGTCATAAGTTTGGTATCATTGGACAAGTCCAGAATGTTTTATGTTTTTATTAAATTGAGTCTAAAGTCATTAGATTAGTGATTGAAAGTCTACTTTACATAAACTCTGCATAATGATAATCTGGCTAGTGTTGAACCTAAATACTGCTTGGTTTTTTATGTTTGGAGGCCATGTTTTCATAAAACATCCATCTCAAGGGCATTTCCTATTTAGCATAGCCAACAATTAAACCTTGTTTCTCCTCTTTTCATCATATACTTAATAGATACTCTGCCTGGGCGAGAAATAGGTAGAATAGATTGTGTACATGTGTTGTTTGTGTTTTCTTTGAAGTAACTTTTCCGATTCACCTGCTGATGGTTCTTAAAAAAGAGTTCTGTATAGAATGCTGAACTGCAATAAATTGAAATCTAAATAAGTAATTTTCTCTTAAAATAAGTGAATTTTTACTTGAATTGAGCAAATAAATGAGACACTTTGCCAATGGAAAAAGACAATTTACATTTAAAATCAGACAAAAACTATTGCATTGTCTTATTTAAAGTGCATATTATCAAATTATCTTAAGAGTAAAATATCTCATTAACCTTGTGGAAACACCATTTGTTATGGAAAGCTACATGTTTACACATTGAAGCTTTCTCTCTCCGGTTCTTTTTCCTGACAAGAGATCACTCCAAAATAACACTTCATAATCTATATGTATTAAATAACCATGACACATGACAACAGACTTTGACAGAAATTCTAATCTTACTCAGAGCAGAGAAAGTTACAGAGTTACAGAAGGCAGTGCTAACCAACCATGCTCAAATCTTGAGAAGTGGCCTCAATTCACAGTTAAAGAAGCTTTTTATACAACTGCTGTATGCCACATCATCAAATCATTACATCATACACGTTTGCAGATGAAGAGATATCCATGGCTCCAGCCTTATCAAAATATTAAACCTTATTCTTAGATCAAGGACACAGCTCTTTGCTACGTACATAATGAAGAAGACTTTTTATCCTGACAGAGGAACCGTCCCAATTAAATTAACTACTTATGAAAACATTAGTTCTGACAAACAACAGGCAGGTGTTATCAGAGTTTCACAGACTCATACATCATGAATAACAGACTTTTACAACTCCTTTTCCCCTTTTTATTTTATTTTTATTTCAGTGGTGTTTTTCAGATATCAGAAATACATATTGAGTTAAGCTGACAAATGTCAAAGTGGCTACTTGAATTGTGTTATAATTTATAGGTATATGAAACTACATTTTTACAAATATGATTTTGTTTTGACAATCTAAAATTCAGTTTCTGCTAGCAAAACTGTAATTTAGGCAATCTGTTATTACAGTCCCAAATAGGAAAGTGATTTCGCCCAGAAAGAATCCTGTTTTATTGATCTACAAATGGAACAAAGGAGAGGAAAGCGCTTTTAATAAATGTCAAAAGGGCCAGAATACATATAACCTATGCATTAATTTGAGCAGTAAATCTCCTCTTCACTATCTTCCTGTCTTTTGCAGGTGTAGGGCTGTTGCTCCTGCCCACATTCTCAATTTTTTTCTAATTCTTCATTAAAATTTCTAGTTCCAGTTGTGAGAAATAGGCACTTCTCCCTTCATGGAATTGGGGCTCCTGTGATGATGGCATTTTATAGCTGTTATGTGCATGCTTGAGTCTGAGTATAGCTACTGAGAATTGACTAAACTAGCTCACAGCAGCTGTAGTGAAATCAAAATATTCTGAGTTTCCAACCTGAAGCTATATCAATTCAGTTTTGAGTATATTAGTCTGATAATTTAATACCTGCTTTGTGAAACTGGCCTCTGTTGTTTACTGGCATCACATGCCTCTGAGTTAACAATCCTACTTTACTAGCCAGTGGGATTTTATTAGTTGCAGTTTATCAAAACCAGATATAGTAAGGCCCAAATAGAAATTCTTGCTCAAGCATAGAAACTTTACAAACTCCAAGACTTATGATTCTATCTATTAATTCGGAATACAACCCATATATTCATGTTAGCCTTATCACCTCTGCACCGCATCTGACAAATGAGCATATTAGTTCAGAGAACAATTTCATCTCTTGACATCTAATCAAAATGTTTATAAAGGATTTGTTACCAAAAAGTGTCTGGTAACCATAATTGTATATTAAATTTAAAATCTAATGCTCTCAATTAAAAAAATCTAATTAAAATGACTAATGTTATAATATGTCCTTAGTAATCGTCTTAATGGAGAGCTGGAATTATATCAGCAGCCAGAGAAATGGTGCTGTAGTATCAATGAATTTAGTGACGGTGATGGACGCTTTGTGCGCAAGAGTTGAGGCGGTGCAGAGAATGCCACTGTGAGGTCCTGAGCAGCAGCTGACAGGCTCTGTGATTAATGACGACAGAGTGGGGAGCTGCTCCTCAATTAGACGCCAGCTCTACCCGGGCTCACCGACGTCGATGACAGATTGGACAGAGAAGAAGAGGAAGGGTACTTGGTTTCTCTCTCTCTCTTTCTGGCTCTCCTTGTCTTCCGAACAAAACATTAACCTCAACTCCATGACTACCACCTCTGTGTTTAACATCAGCACACAATACAGAGCCCCCGGCATCCAACAGGGACCACAGTGTTAAAGTAACCCAGATGGCGTGAACACATCCCTCATCAGAGCCTGTCACACAATCTGTGCCTCATCTCTCCACATAAACCCTGCGATTGACTATTTTACGTGCCTGTTTCAAATCCTCCCTTATTCATGTGGGTATTCAGGAATAGCGAAACACAATAAAATTATGATAACAACCACAGCAGGCACAAAAAACTCCAGGCTGAGTACTGGTGTGGGCAAGTTCCTCTCACTTTCAATTCTGATTCTTATTTTTGTTGGAAAATAGAAGGCATTGGACAGTTAAATGGGACTGGACAATACCCAGAATAGAAAGAGTATAAAAAAAATGAAACCAAACATTAGATACAATTCTAAAAGTGTGTGTATGGCCAGCATCAAATTTATTCTTATTGTCCCTTTTGTTGAACAGATTTTAATGCTGAACCGATCTTGTTACGGATTATTGAAGAGGGGCTAAAGCAAGACAGACAGTTGTGTATTTACATTTAAGAGTACTTGCATTTATACAAAGAGAGAACAAATATAAAGTGATGCATTGATTCTGGGAAACAGTTTTCCTTTTCATGGCTTTTGGCAAACTGCTAATACAAGTTACTATTAACAACAAAGTCAAATTGATGAAGTGTAAAATTATATCTCGATTCAGATCAATTCAGTTCCATCCATCCATTCATCGTCCATTTTCTCCCACCAAAACGCAACCAATAAGGGTCGCGTTTGGACTGGTGCCTCTCCCCAGCAGTCTAAGCTCGAAATGCAGGCTACACTCTGCCTCTCAAAAACTTGCAATGCAGTGATAGAATTGATACCTTTCATCCATTATAATCCTCATGGCCATACAGGGGACCAAGAAATCTCGCCTGTTCAGACAGTCCAACGATGCCCCTAACGACCCCCCTTTTCAGAGGCATAGACCAGTATTGGATATTACAGGCTAAACAACAACTTTAACGACTCCCCATTACTGAAGGGTCGACCTATTGTTTCTGTTCAATTTGCATGTTTTCTAAGCCAAGACAAGGCTTTGTTGGGCTACTCAAATCAGTTCAGATCAAATCACCTCAACTCAACTTCACTTACATTCAGTTCAGTTTATTCATATAGCGACATTTGCTGCCCTCTGTGGTTGACTCCACTGCCTCACTCACAAAAAGTGTGCCTGAACATGACACTAACTGCGCTCCCAGTGGTTTCTAGGTGGGTGAGCGCCTGCTGCAGCAGGTAGATGATGACATCCTCCACTCCGGGTGGGGCTCACTACAGTGCACAGGTGGGCTAGGATGAGGCCTTTCGTAGTCTTCATCCAGTGGGAGGTCAGGTTGACTGGTCTAAAGTGGGCCGGTACCACAAAGGAGGTCTTCCAGAGAGTGGGGACCATCCCCAGGCTGAGGTTCAGGTTGTAGGTTAGAGATAGATTAATCATATCTAGAATGAAAGTGTGAATCAGAGGGAATACTTTCATAGATTATTTGCCTGGAACTGCATCCATATTGCTAAGTTGAAGGCTTAGGTGAAGATAATTATTAGGTGAACTGTAAAAGCTCAACTGGATCAACACAATCCAAACACAGTTCAGGTTCTGTAGTTAGGACAGATGGTGCTGGTCCTTGTCATTTCTATTGTGGGCTTCTCAGCAAGTGTTTCACTGAGTGAGGGAAATCAGCTAGAAACTAGGATGGATTGGTGGGGAGCAGTAGGCAGTGATCTATAACTACTATTTTTACACACCCAGCCATCCTGGGATCTTGGCTGCTCAGAAAGTGCTGGAGGATTACTATGTGGCCGTGTTCGTGGTCTTGGTGGCTCAGAGCTGTTGGCTACTGGGCCTATTCCAGTCTAGTAGTCCTTAGGCCTATGTACTCTAACTCTGACACCCACCCGTCCAAAGCTATAAAAATACTACCCTTATTACTAATTATTTTGAAAACCAAAGTAAATCATTTTCCTTCTGCTTCAAAGTTACTATAGACTATATGTTCCTCATAAAAAAATACAATCACATGTGACATAACAAAATGTCAAGAAAAGTACCAAACTTTGATAGAGCTTAACTCTAGACTGGTTTTTATCTTGCCAAATTCAGAATTCCCTCACATTGAGAGCAGCACAAGTTTTTATATAAACAAAAAGATCACAGTCAGCAAAGTTAACAAACACACTAATCATTAACAACCAGAGGGGAACTAAACGTTTCATTTACTGAATTATGTTCTGGTAACAGCATTCGGACTGGGCCACCAGCTGGATCTCATTTGCTGCTGTACTCAGGGATTGAAGGGATTGAGAGCAAGTTGTCATGGTTGGAAAATGAACGTGTCTTGGCATGGAACAAGAAGCTGCACTGATGATCCTGAATCAAGCTCTGGTCGACAGTTTGGGGTCTCATCTGGTCATTATGCTCACACTTTTACACATCACTAGTCTGATGTCTGTTTCCTGGCTCCCATGGTTTAGTGTCTACAGTCAGAGGCTGTGTCATTAGGATGATAATGCCTACATTAACCACTGAATTTGGACATTTTAACTTCTGCTGTTGTGTTTATTTCATATTATAAATCTAACTGTCTGTACATACTCACATAAAAATCAATTAGCAACTGTCTATAGAAATTATCAAAGGATCTTATTTTTCTTTGCTTGCAAAAGAGTGGTCAGTAATATTACATGCATGTTTTTTTCTCGCAGATTTAGTGACCCTGTTGATTTAGAGATTGAACTAGGATATCGTTTTAGCCCTGCTGCATCTAGTAGGGACCTTTAGTGGTTGAGGGATTCTGGACACATAAATGCACCTAGGACCCAGAAATGGTCAATTGTTTAATAAAATATTTGTTTGATTTCCAGCAACTCACATTATTTAGTCATCTAACAAATGAGCAATATGGGGGAAAAATACATTGCTTGGGTTATTTTCAATTTTCTGTCTGTAGAAGCTCTGCAGACAGAAAAGAACTGTCATTTTTCATTGTTGGTCCTTTGTGGCTAAAGTTATTTTCTTTTTCCAAGAATCCAAGCTGTCTCAGCATTATAACTTTCTTTCATTGAATGTATTACAACTTATGCAGCTCACTTTGTTCTGTTGCTTTCAGTTGTAAGATATCCACTTCTCATCATGGTGATGTACAACAGCTTTCTAATATTTTAGGGCAGTAGGCGGTTTTGTGAGAAGACATAAACCTTTCAGTGCCTTGGAAAAGCATCAGTCTTTTCTATGGATCCTTTTCTTATAATTGATCATATTTAAACCACAAACATCAGTGTATTTGTTATCAGTGTAAAAGCTGTAAAAGAGAATAGGTAAAAGCTATTATATTCCAAATTAATTCTTGATAGATCCCACTCAGAGTCACATTGGAGGAATTACGATCTGTAAAAAATAATTTTTGAAATCTTGCCTCAAATACCCTTTTCGGCCTCAATTTCTCTTGGGCTATTGCTGCTTGTCTCAATTTTTTTTCCTGCCTCTAAAAAGTTTTCTTTTATATTCAGCTCCATCTTACTTCAACTTTCATCCGAAAAGCTTCAGATCCTTAATGAAGACAATAATTCCCACTGCATGGTTCTGCCATCACCTTCCTTTGCTTTTGTAATGGTGTTTATCTCCACCCATAAAGTGTTTTTTATGGAGGCTGAAAACGTAAACTTTTGCAATCAGAGTTTTTCCTCTTGGCTACTTCCGGCTTATTGCTTTACTTTTCTGTCCTTTCATTTTAGGCAGACAGCCATTATTTGGTTAGTTTACAGTTGTACCATACCCTTTCCCCTTTCAAATAGTGTCATGTATCCTATGAGATGATTAAAACTTGGATATTACTTTACAGTCTTAACCTGGTTTGAATGTCTTCAAAGCCTCATATATGAGCTAATTAGGTGATATCTTAGGTGGTTAACTTGATTTTATCCTATCCAATCAAGAATTTTGATAGATACACCAAAACCTGGTTTCATCTTGACAAGATCTTAGGGTATCTGGAAAATTAAACCAATGCACCATTCAGATGTTTAACTGTAGAAGAATGAATGATAACCATGTATAGTTTTCGGTTAATCCTAAAATTATATAATTTTGGGCTTTTCTTTTGCATGAAATCAGAAATACATACAATGTTGTGGCTGAATGTAAAAAGATTTTAAAGCTATTGATGTGTTTGCAGGGAAAATTATTTCTAGATTGAGATTTGTTTCTCTAAAATTATTTCAGAAGATGGGGGCCCCCTCCTTCACTTTTATGCTCCCTCCTGTGTGTTGCTCTCCTCTTACAGTGAAACACCCACATGCCTGTAAATGTGCTTTTGGCTAAAAAAAAAAGTCAGAAATTGGGGAGGGGGTGTGAGGATCAGGGAAAGCCAGGGAGAGGGCGGGAAGGGAAACTGAGCTGATTATCCAAATACAGTCATTAAAGGGGAAATGTGTTTTTCAAGCTGTCGGGATGATTAATGAGTGAGAGAGAAATCCTCACAAATGCTCTTGTTTAGTCTAACTGGCAGACATGATCCTCCCCATTGATTTATGGCAGGCCTGCTGTGTAAGACCATAGTGAGGTTATGGGGTGTAAGTCAGAAGGGGTTTGTGTGTACATGGGTGAGGGCATGGGTCCATGTATGTCTGTATGTGTGCGCTGCCTTGGAAGGGGAAAAAAGGAGGCTGTTTGTTCACACATGACCACAGGAGGTGAGGATCAGAGTGCTGAGGAGCTCTGGGAGAAATTTTACCTCATCAGCTTTCCCCCTCTGCTCTGACAAATCAACAACACAAACCAGAGACGGTTAGCTGAGGCCCTTTGCTATTTATTTTATGGCTCCATGATTGAACTTCTACAGCAAAAAATCAATGCTACGCCCAGAATAAATCAAGCTGCTGCAGCAAGCAATGCACAGCCAAGAACTCAGTGACCAACTTAACAGCGTCTTGTGGAAAAATGTATGTGTTTTAAATCAGCATGCATAGAGTTGCTTCCTACATGATGTTTTTGGATGCAAAAAACTACATGATGTTAGTTTTTTTTTTTTTTTTTTTTTTTTTTATAAAGCTAAAATAGGCAAAAATGTGTTGTTGTTAGTACTCACCCACATTTTGAAAAAAAATGGTGCCAAACCCATCAACTTCAACAACCTCTGTTCTAAGACTCTTGAAAAACAGTTGCCTCCCATCTTCATTCTCACCTATCTGCAAACAGCCTGTATGAAGAGTCCCAGTCTGGTTTCCAACCACTCCATAGCACTGAAACAGCACTCATGAAAATCACCAATGATCTCCTCATGGCATCTGACTCTGGATTACTGACCATCGTCATTCTCCTCAACCTGAGTGCAACTTTTGATATGATCTGTCACACCACCATCCTTTTCCTCTTCATCATCTACCTCCTTCACCTTGGCAGCAAATCTTCCGCAAATTTAACATTCACTTCCACTGCTATGCCGATGACACCCAGTTCTACCTCACCATAAAACCATTGTCTTCTCTTCCGCCCACATCCCTCACAGATTGTATCTCTGAAATAAAAGCCTGGTTCACCAACAACTTCTTCAATTAAACAGGAGTAATACTGAGGTTCTCCTCATTGGCACTAAATCAACTCTTTCCAAACCCGACAGTTTCCCACTTATTATTGAAAGCTACTCCATCTCACTTTCCCCCAAGGTGAAGAGTCTGGGTGTCCTCCTCAATAGCAACCTAACCTTTCAATCCCATATCAATAACATTACCCGGTTTGCCTACTTCCACTTAACAAGCATCATCTGCCTGCATCCCTCCCTTATACCCCACACTGCTGCCATACTTATCCACAGCCTCCCGACTGGACTATTGCATCTCTCTCCTCTTTGGCCTTCCTCAAAAATCACTCCATAAACTTAAAGTGGTCCAGAACTCATCTACTCACATTATAAGAATACGTAACTACCTCTGTCCACCACATCTCCCCGGTCCTCTTACAGTTCCACTGGCTCCCTGTGAATTTCCACATTAAATATAAAATTATCATGGTGACATTCAAGGCCCATCACCACCAAGCCCCAATATCTTTCAGGCCTCCTACATGTTCCTACCAACTCCCGTGCTCTCAGAGCCGCATCTGCTTTATACCTGTCTGTCCTTTCTGACCGTCTCATCACTATGGGGAGCAGAGCATTCAGCCACTCCGCTCCCCATCTCTGGAACTTTCTTCCACCCCTATTTAAAAACATGGACTCACTTCTTCATTTCAAATCACAACTCAAAACTCATCTATCTAAGATTGCCTATTGTCTTTAATATCACTTTCCCTATCCCAGCCTTTGTAATTTTTGAATGGTTTTTATTCTGTATTTTCACTTTGTTTCTGCCATTGTGTTTTTATCTTGTGTGCAGTGACCTTGAGTGTCCAGAAAGGCACCTTTGAACTAAATTGTATTATTATTATTATTAGTCGTCCAATACTTTCAGGATCTATTCACTTTTCCACAAACGAACTGAAACATATTTTTAAAAATTAAAGACATTGATGGAAATTTTCCAGATTCCAACTTAAAACAAGTCACCACTATTGATTTAAAGGTGTAGTTTAGAAATTAGTCTGTGTGAAGAGGCTATAAGTATTTAATATCCTACCTGCTGGTATATACATATTGTCTGCTACTACCAAATAGTGAATAGGTAATGCAAATATTATTTCAGAACCCTATAACTCAAAGCCTTAGATCATAATCTTGGGCTGCTTTTGTTAACAACACATTTTGATATAATTTGAGCCTACAGATTGTACAAAAAATTATAGACCATATGAGATTTGTGTTTGTACAATACATAAAATCGCCTTCAAATGGCTCAGCTCCGGTCAGCATACAGTGGGAACAGCAGACCCGGACCAACCCCCTAATTTATGTGATATCATTGAGCTCAACGAACGTTACAACATGTCACAACATCGCTCCAGTCGTGTCTGATCTAACCAGCCAAAAAAAAAATGAATCCTTTCAATAAATATGGTGCAGGACCGGCAAGAGGGATTCGGATGGACAAAGAAGGAAACAATAATGCACGCTGACTACACCTTGGCCCCCTTCCATATTGCTCTTCATTGTTTTCTTTCCTAATTTCTGTTGCAGTGGTGACATCATCAATGCTAACCCAAAGTGATGGTGTCACCAGACATGCAGGGACAGAGGTCACACAGCTTGCTAGTGGGGGATCAGACCCAGTTTTTTAGCTAAATGGGAAAGGGGCCAAATGCCAATTGAAAGGAGGTCAAACTATGTGTGTAAAACCTACATTAACCTACTAATTCCAGTAGGAAAGAGGCTTTAGCTATTTGATAGGAAGCCTCAACAAAGTCTGAGACATCTCACAGCCAAAATACACATTTTCTTGACTTAGAGAACAAACATGGTTGCTGTCACTTCAGATTTTGGTGCTCAAAGACCCACTCTGTCAGAAATGCTCTACCTTACATTGGCCCCCTCCAACTGGAGAAAGTGGGGCGTTCAAAACCTAGAAGCACTGATCTATATTTTCTAATTCAGAGAAAGTAACTCTAAACTAGCTCAAGAGGTGTCTCAGTTCAGGAAAGAAACAGTTAAGCAGAAAAGATTTGAGCCAGTTTTTATGTCAAATAAATGAAGGGAAGCACATACAGTTAGTCCCCCTAAAAGCAGAGCCCATAACTATATCAAGAAAAGAAGCACTAAACACTATAAAACAGGCCCAACTACATGATTGATAACCAAAGGTAATAGATTACAGAAATATTATAGCCTTATTCAAGATAGAAATTGATATTTTTACACACAGTACCTTATCATGATGATGTGAAAATAAAAATTAAAGCCTTTGATTAAAGCTACAGTGTGTGATAATTACAGGGATTTACTGACTTACAGGGATTCATCTATGTAATTTATCCATTTATGAACTGAAAGTATAAACATTTATGTTTCCGTTGCTTTAGAAGTTGCTGTTTATGATTTCATAGGAGCAGTTCCAGCATTTATGGAGGCTGACATCTTCACACTAGGAGGGCACAGAGACGACAGACTTGTGACTGTAGAGATCACTATTATGTTTTAATGTAACCACATCAAGTTAGGCCTGTCTAAAATATATATCCAACACACATTATTAAAATACTATTTTAAAATGATCTAGGTAAACAAATCTCATCATCATTTGATAAGAAACGTGATGTGGATGTTGCAGTAGCCATTTTTCATCATGACTGCCTTCATATTGTTAGAGGGGGAGAAGCTTACACACTGCAGCTTTAATACTTTGTTGATTCTCCTCTGGCTGCGATTACAGCTTAAAGTATTTTATGAATATGACGCCACAAGCTCAACCCATGTATCTTCATTAATTTTAGCAGGACATTTTAAGCTTATTCGTGTTATATAGTTTGTGGAACATGAACTGTATCCTCTGCCTGAGGTGGAGAGGGCTTTGCAGCAGGTTTTCATTCAGGATGTTTCTGCACATTGCTGCACTTATCTCTCTTTCTCCCAGCTATTTTCTGCTTCTGAGAGGCATTTCCATAGCATGATGCTCCTGCCACCATGCTTCACATGGGGATGGTGTTGGCCTGGTGATGAAGAGTTCCTCTTTTCTCCAAACATAAAAAAGACAATAACACCAAAACATTTTAATCTTTGTCTTTCAGAACAAAACTTTATGGCAACTTCTCAAGTGCCTTTTAAAAAAACTAAAAAAGGGCCATTGGCCTTTTATTACAGAGTGGCTTTCCTCTGAACACTCTGCAATACGGGCCTGATTGGCGGATTGCTGCAGAGATGGTTGTTTTTCCAGGAAGGTTTTCCTCTCTCTTCTGCAAAACACTGGGGTTTTAACAGAGGCAGCATGGGCTTCTTGGTCAGCATGGATGCCCTCTTCCCCAAGTTGCCCAGTCTAGACAGCTGATTAGCTGTAGGTAGAGTCCAGGTAATGTTAAACTTCTTCCATTTATCAATAATAGATGCCATTTTATTCGCTAAAACCATCATTTTTCTTTACCCTTCCCCATATTTGTGCCTCAAATAATCAAAATATCAGGGGTCTGCACACAGATACTTTGACCCTATGCTTAGTAAAGCTGGACAATTAATTACATTTGTAATTTAGTTACAATTTTAAATATTTGTAATTTTTATATTACGCAAGTAAGACACTAACATTTTTACTCCAGCCCATGGATGGCTGAAGCCCCCTAAAATTATTATCAAACAGATTGTCAAATACTGTCATATCAGCTCTTACCCCCCTTCATTAATGACTGGGGGTAAGGAACCCCTTTGGAGTACCACAGGGGTTACTGTTAGAGCCAATTCTTTTTGCTATATATTTGCTCCCAACAGGTAGAACGATCACACTCCTTTTCAAGAGTGCATGGAATGTGCTTGAGGCCCATGTTGTTCTTTTCTGCCTTGCAGCAAAATAAAATATTATTTTCTCTGAATTTCATTGTTTCATAATTAATACAGCACAGTAGTTTATACAAAGCATAAAGGGAATAAAGACAATATAAGTTCTTCATTTAAGTTTTCAGAAAAAAGTTGCTGCTTCCTCATATTAGTCATATTAGTCATAATAGTTGTCACATTAAAACCGGACTATTTCACTTGAAAAACCTTAGTGGCAACATCCAAAGCTTCACAAAAAAAAAATAATGAATGTTGCCCTTTGTTGAAAACCAAATATATGAAATATGTTAGAAATGTGTGAAAAATTCACTTTTTGAGCAAAACACCTGGCATCCACAGTGCTCTGGCAACAGTTCTTTTCACATGTGCCTTCTTATAAATTCCTTGATTTTAAGGCACTGATCCTTTCTGAATAATATATTCAAATGAATCTAAACAAGAACTTGGCTGTATCATGCATACCTTGTGAACGAGAGTGTCGGCATAGTGGTTAGCGCAGTGCACTTGTGCTCTGAGAAGTTTGCAAGTACCTGGTTCGATCCCCACAGCCTGCACTCTGGGTCCCTGAGCAAGACCCTTAACCCCCGATTGCTCCCACTGCTCCCCAAGGGGATGGGTTAAATGCAGAAGTAATTTTTTCCAGTGTGAGATCAATAAAATTTAATTATGATTAATATTTCAAATTGATATTGTATCATAGCATGCTTTCTTGTGGTTTGTATTTCATTTGATTAATTTCATTTGATTAACACAAAGCTGTGTTGAAATAAGTGCATTAAATAATCTTTTCTGTAATATATTCACAAAAGCATAATACATAGTTAAACTGACATGACACTGATTTATAACCAAAGTAAACTCCACAGGGGCAGATTTTGCATATAAAGACTATCTGCTTAGGGCCCTTAGACTGCATTGCGCATGCACTAAAGCATCTTGGGATTAACCCCCCCAAATACAGGGTCCTAAAGACATTCCTTCTCCAGCTGTTTATGCGGTGGTAATACACTTAAAGTCTGTTTGCAGCAGTAGGAAAGAAGGGGTGGCAGCTAGCAGGCAGAGCCATGCATGCGAGTAGGAGTAAGCACTTCTCTATGTGACAATAATAGCAAATTTCTGTGAAAATGGACTCTGGAAAAGTCCTAAGAATTATGAAACCCAGAAATGAAAAACAACTATATGTTTGAGGTTAGTGTAGAGGGACATTAAAATAAAAGGCCAATATTAGCTTAAAAAACATTTTTTGTGTCAAAATCATTTAGTGCTAATGCATAGTGTCAGCTGTGAGACCTTACATACACAGAGGTGTGTGCCTCTCTTAATCATGTTAATTTAACTGAATTTACCCCCATTTGATTCAGTTCAAGCTGAAGAAAAAGATCAATGGAATCAGAAAGCACCTTTGCTTAATTTAAAATTTCAATACTTACTTGAATGGGGTATCCTTTATAAAAACAATTACATTGTCATTATTGGTTATTGTGAGTAGAATTTTGAGGAAAAAATGTATACCATTTGAAGAAAACTGAAAACACAATCTAGACGTGAGCAGGAACCCTTTAATACAACTAAAGGTGGAGTGCAAGACAGTAAATCTGTTTTTTGTCATCCTTAGTCAGTATTTTTGTTTCTTATTAGTCAATCTGTATAAACTGAACTTTTAATTCTAAAACCAACTTTATCTGACATATTTAATGGCAGAGCTGTCATGGAAAATCCCAGCATGCTCTGCTCCTGAAGGTGAACACATTATTGCTAAGCAGTCCGGTTCAAGCTGGTCCAGATGGATGGTTAGCAGCTGTTGGCCCTACAACCTCTTCCCTTAGTGCAGCCATTAAGCCTATCTAACTGCAATTTCCACCATCCTTCCTCAGTTCCCTCTGAAGTCAACAGTGATCGCTTTCCCACACCCCCGCAGCTGAGCAATGCATAACACTGTACATACACTGCAGCAACATGTGCCCTGAGCTAACCCGTGCACTTTCACAGGACCAATTACCATGTCCACCCACATGTGCACGGATACACTGAATCACAAACACACACATCCGGTAATGTGTTTCACTTTGCAGGAAAAACAGGCAGATTTTTGTTTTATTTCTCAAACTGAAAAAAGTAATGCAACCGTTTTCTGCATTTACTTAATCATATTTACTCACTTTAACACAATTGATTCATTATGGCATAAAACAATTGTGTTAAGTAACTAAATATGATTAAGTAGATGAAAAAGCGGGTGCATAATTTTTTTCAATGGTGAATTTCACTTTCGAGGTTTTCGGTGTAATATGTGACCATTACAGATTGTTATGAATACAAAACTGAAACAAAAGTAATGTGTTTCTGGGTTTTTGAGATTCAGGTTGTTTTTAAAATTTTAATTTTTAGCTGTTCTAGTTTCCTTTAACCTAAAAAAAATCTCCAAGCAAACCAAAACCAGTCACAGCAAAGCAGGTGAGAAATGATACGTCTGTTTATTGGTCAGAGAGCAGAAGAAGGGCAAATCATGTAGATGCTGTGATCTGAACTAGCAGAAAACAGAGAGCTTAATTATATCCTTTATGTGTTTCTTGATATATTTCAGGTTTAATTATCTTGGACAATTCTGAGATGATCACGGTCAGATCACATTCAAATCGTTAAAAGAATCGTCTCCCTCAATATAGTTGCTTTGCAGAGCACTTAAGTGCAATTGCTTTGTTCACATCTACATAAATGAAGGTTAGTGTAGACAGTGCCTCCTGTCTGCAGCACTGTCTGAGGTCACCTACAATTTTGGAGAGGTGCACCAGAGTGTCTGCGAAAGGCACATTTGCATTCACTGCGACACACATGCAGATGACCTGGTTTCTGCATAAACCAGACCTGGTATAAATCAGCCTTTAAATTTAGCCCTTCGGGAAAAGAAGCAGTTTTGGTGTCATTATGATATATTTTTAAGCTTATCTCTGAAACCTTAATAACTTTTGTTTTCTCAGTTAGAATACCAGTTTAACGGTTAGAAAAAAAAACAACAAAAACGTATATCTCAGTTTTTAGTCATTTGGGTTTTAAAGCTAAAAAAGGAGGCAGTGGAAGGACTTCAGAACTGGGCTGAGGTGATCTACTTTCTTAGTTCTGGTGAGAGCATGGCCAGCACTTTTTTTTGATCAGCTGCAGCTGTCTGATGAACTTTGGCAGTAATCAGTTCTACCAAAGATAAAGATATGAATGAGTTTTTTCCACCTTGGACAGTATTCAAATCCTGTATTTAATCCTGGAAATGTTCTTCGGGTGATAAAAGGCTGACTTAGTAACTGAAGATTTCGACCATAATTGGTATTTTCCAGCTGTAGTAACTGAAGCTGTGAGCTAACTATTTAGCTCTGCTCCTTTGGTCTGAAGATTATTTCCTAAGTTTTTTTTTTATTCAGTTAAAGAAAATGATGAAATATCCATGTATTGATCTGTTCTATGCATTTAGCCAATGCTCTAATGGGTTCATAGTCACCGGTTTAATTTGTGATGTAAAGCTATATGTCGTCTGCATATAACTTGGACTAATGGAATCATGTAGATATTAAATAGGAGAACCCTGAATAATTTAAAGTTCCTTAATGACACAAAGTTCCTGTCCTTCTGGTAAGATTTAAAACATTCCATTGAAGTACCAGAAAGGCAGATCCAGTTTTCCCAGACAGTGTAATAAAACGAGGGATCAACAGTATCAAACGTTGCACTGAGGTCCAATAATAAGAGCACTGTGGTTTTTCCACAGTCTCAATTTATATGGATATCATTGAACACCTTAATCAGGGAAGTCTCTGTACTCTGGTTGGATCAGCAACCTGACTGAAAGACATCAAAGCTGGTAGTCATTGTTAAGAAAGCATTTAACTGTTAAAACACAACTTTTTCAATAACTTTACTGATGAAGGGGTGGTGCCTGTAGTTCTGCAGGATCAGTTTGTCCAAACTTCTCTTTTTCAACAATGGTTTGATAATTGCAATTTTAAGGCCGGGAGGAAAATACCCGACATAAGGGATGGGAGCAAATCACACTCTAAAAAAACTTTAATACATCTTGGGCCGGATCTATCAAAGGTTTGCGTGTATAAAAACATGAGCTATTTCACTGCACACGCTAAAAAATGTACAAACTGATCTATCAAAAACGTGCTAAAAGGATTTGGTCTTTAAAACGTGCTAAATAGCGCCTCTTTTCCATTTAGTACTTTTTCTGCAATGAATATGCAATATGGGGCGTTTACACGCAAAAGTGCGTCTTGTGGGAGGAGAACATGTAAATATATTAATTTAGCACTCGCAAAGTGATTTATCAAACCTGAAAGCAATTTTGCTAACGGTATCTGATTATATTTATGGTATATAAATGGTCTGTATGCGTAATTGCGCACACATGGCAGCGGTTATTGTCGCAAGAAATGAATCGAAATGAAGCAAGGAGATGCAGAGAATGCATTTTTCACTTCGTGTGAATATTTTTGGAATGAACGAGGAAACGATCATCAAAACATATCGTTTATCCAGCATTGCCATTTTGGAGCTGTTGGGCGAACTCCGAATGGATTTGGAGCCAGCCACAAGGAGGACCCACGCAATACCAGCTATCACAAAACTCCTTGCAACATTGCACTTTTTTGCATCTGGGTCATTCCAGCGTACGGTTGCAGCGAGAGCTGGGATCTCCAAATCTCGTTTTTCAGAAGTGCTGTCCGACGTTCTAAATGCCATGTCGCCCTGACGCCCTACCGGAGAACCCCGACCTCCCCCCTGCGCTTGTGGAGCAACATGCCAATGCTGCGGGGATGCGTATGCGCAGTAATCTCATCCACAGTCACTTCTTGTGAGCCATTTGGTATGTGCATTTTTCTACAGGCCAATACAAAACACCAGTTTTTTTGTTTTTTTTTTACTGCAGCAAAGTAGAAATTCAGCCACATACCACCTTAGGGAATAAAGGTTGCCAAAGTTTATATATACATATGTATATATATATATATATATATATATATATATATATATATATATATATATATATATATATATATATATATATATATATATATATATATATATATATATTGTTGGGATCCAGAGGTTTGCCCTCCAGAGGGCGATGTGGATCCCTTCCTGTGGGCTTCTGCAGCAGCTCCCAGAGAAGGATCCACATCGCCCTCTGGAGGGCAAACCCCTGGATCCCAACAGAAACAGAAGCCCACAGGAAGGGATCCACATCGCCCTCTGGAGGGCAAACCTCTGGATCCCAACAGTACCCCCCCTCAAGGGCGGATACCAGACGCCCAAAAACAAAAAACCCAAAAACAAAAACAACCCACCCAGGGCGAGCGGAAGGGGAAACAGGCAAGGAGGGCCAGGCACAGAAACAGGGTCCAGAACTCAAAACAACCCACCCAGGGTGGGCGAGGACAGGGAAAGTCTCAGGTGGCCGGCCGTGGGGCCGGCAGCAGGACAGAGTCTCAGATGGCCGGCCTTGGAACCGGAACAGAGGCAGACACTCCGGGGGCCGTAGTCTCAGAAGCTGCAGGGACCCCAGAGGAGGACGCCGTCTCTGCTTCTGCAGGAAGCTCCAAGGAGGACGCCGTCTCAGCTGCTGCTCAGCAACAGGCTCAGACAGGATCACCCACTGTGGCTCCGAATCAGGAACTGAGGAGGCCGCCGATTGCGGCTCCGCATCAGGAACACCGGAAGCCACCGACTGTGGCTCCGAATCAGGAACACCGGAAGCCACCGACTGTGGCTCCGAAACAGGAGAACCGGAAGCCGCCGATTGCGGTTCCGCATCAGGAGCAGAGGAGACCATCGATTGTGGCTCCACATCAGGAGCAGAGGAGGCCACCGATTGTGGCTCCACATCAGGAGCAGAGGAGGCCACCGACTGTGGCTCCACAGGAACACCGGAAGCCGCCGATTGCGGCTCCATATCCAGAACACCGGAAACCACCGACTGTGGCTCCGAATCAGGAGCACCGGAAGCCACCGACTGTGGCTCCGCATCAGGAGCACCGGAAGCCGCCGATTGCGGTTCCGCACCAGGAACAGAGGTTAACGCTTGTGGTTCCGATTCAGGAGTTTCTGGAAGACACAGAGCAGGCTCGGGGGTCTCCAGACGGCTCAGAGCGGGCTCAGGGGTCTCCAGACGGCTCAGAGCGGGCTCAGGGGTCTCTAGACGGCTCAGAGCGGGCTCAGGGGTCTCCAGACGGGTCAGAATCTCCAGCCATCGACGGTACGAAACCAACCCGTGTGGTTCCGTGGAGTTAGTCGGTTCCTCCTTCCACATCCACGGGGCGGCTCCAGTGAGTCTGCTGGGCTAGTCTGTTGGCCGGATTGTTCTGTCATGATGCGATGGTTTTACTAGCCCAGATGCAGAACTCACAGAACAGACAGAGCAGGTTAGATTCAGGTTACAGGTTCACAGGAACAAACTCACAGGTTTGCAGATTCAGGCACAGATTAGCAGATTCAGGCAGGCATCGCCCTCGTTTCTGTTGGGATCCAGGGCAAACCCCTGGCAAATCCCAGTTTGTCAGAATTGTGGCATTTTCAAAACATTTACTCTAACAGGTCGAGAGCTATGGTAATGGAGTTGATATTGATGTACAGACTGTTTTTCTAATGCCTTTTTTCACTCAGTAAAGAACTTTGCAAAGTAATTGAAGGCATTTTTAGATTGGAGTTCATCGGTCACAGAGATAGAGTTTGTGAACCGGTCAACTGTGGCAAATAAGGCCCCCACTCCCCTACATTCCCATGAATACAGTGAGAGATGTTAACAATAAGCAAACGTGATTCTCTCCCTCATAACGAGAAAACAGGAGGGGAGAACAGTTACCAACAAGCAAATTACAAAAAAAAAAATGGTAATAAACAAACAAAATTTAGAGGAGGGATCTAAAATGCTTAGAAAACCAAATCAAAAATATAACTATATCGTCTATTGCATGTTGTGCTTAAGGTTCGACAACCAAATCCCAACCGCTGGCCTCTCTTAAAATCCTGGCTGGTGTTCCAACAGTTCAAACCACTGGAAAATCAGGAGTGATTCAATTAGAGAATTAGAGATGGGTTATGTCCATGTATCTTACTTAAAGCCATACTTTTTAATCATCGAAGGAGGAAGTTGAGTCAACTAAGGAAAGAATGGGATTCCAAGTTTGAAGAACCCAGTATTAAGGCAAGACAGACAGTGGGATAACTTCAAATAGGCGTTTATTAATACAAGAACTGTGGATCCCTAGAAGTAGAAGCTAGGGCGTCTCTGGCTGGAACATCTGCAGGAGGGAAAAACAGGTTATTTACCGCAATAATCTGGATGATGATTATTATAAACACATGAGTCACCCAGGGTGTCCCAGACTCTGCAGCCCCGGTGAACCATCAGGAGTCCGGAGACAGGTGAGGCAAACAGATAAAAACAGGAACAGGCAGGCTCAGAGGTCCAGGATTCTGAAGCCAGATCAGGCAACAGATCAGAACAGGAACAGGCTCAGTGGTTGAGAGGCAGGTCAGGATCAGGTAATCAGCACCTTAAATAGAGGCATTAGCAGGTGCATCAGATGAGAGGCAATCAGCAACCGGGCAGAAGTAGACAGGTGAATGAAATGAGTGATTAAGCCAGTCATCAGTGCCAAGATCGTGACAGACCAAATCCTAAATATGTCATTGTTTGTGCATTGGCTTTTTAACATATTGATTCAAACCATTTTTAAGTATATAACAGTTCTTTTGAACTGTCTGTCTTCGGGGTTGTCAACATTATGCTTGTTGCCTCTAAAAGTAGAATTTTAGTATCCCACTCTAGGCTTATCAAACTTTGAAGGCCTAATCTTCCCCTCTGTCAAGATAACAACCATTCAAGCTACAACTTGGATACTGATGTTGACATTCTGCACATGACTGAGAAAGGAATAACTTCATTCTTTGAAATTGTTTTTTGTTTTGATTCACACATGTCAGTAAAGATAGATTTGGAAAACAAAGTAACAATAGAAATGGTTTTGGAAAGTGGCATTTACTAACTTACTTTTAGTTTTACTTGTTTTGTTTATAAATGTTATGATGAGCTGTTACGATGAGGTGATTTTAACTCCAAGCCCTGACCTACTCGTTCATATAGCTGTTCTTAATACTGTGTAAATATGTTTTCACTTGCCACAGAGCAGTGATTAATGACCTACAGCCTTGCATTTTTTTACTTCCTTCCTATCTATGCGTGCCACATACATCATCAGGCCTTACCACAAGTGACGCTGGCAGGCAGCTACAGCTCCTGCTTGGCCTTGTAGCTGCAAACAAACCCTAACATCCCTGCATAGTGATTCAGGCATGCACTTACACTTGGAGCTGTACACGGAAACCTCATATGCTTTGTCTGGCTCTGGTCTAAAGTTTATGATACAGTTTATTATTAATATTACAATTACTGGTTTCCTACATTGAAACTTATTTATTTTTCAACATCTCCAGTATCTGATTTCCTTTGACAGTTAAAGCTGCCTCTAATGTGACAATCATATATTTGTCTATAATTGGATCTGTCTTTAGAGATAAATCTTGAGGGCTTTTATTTGACTCTTGAAACTCCTAATTATATATTTGTTTATTTTTTTAGATAGCCTTTGACAGTTCAATATGCCCTAACAAAACAAACAAACCTATTTCTATCCTATTCAAACTTATAAAACACAGTTTCAATGCAAATGTTCCTATTCTCCAGTTTGACCAACGTTAGTTACTTGAGATCTTTCCTTGAGACCTTATTTCCACTAGAGCCATGTCCAAAACTGACTGATTGTTGTACTCAAGATGTAGAGTCTGATCTACTTGGCGAGGACCAAAAAAAAATAATACTTTAGAAATAGCAGCACTACTTCATCATATTTTTCCTTGGGTAAGAGCAAAAACGTTTTTTGGTAAAGATTCTTCTCAAATACGAAGTGACTTGTCACATCTGGTTTACTACTTAAAATTCTAAATAAGACAGACCAAAATGTAAAGTAACGTGCAAATTCTAGTATTTTATAGACTGTGATAAAATAATGAAAAGAATAATGTAACTGATAATGATTGATAACAAATCCAAGGCAGATTAAACACTTTTCCTAATCAATTTTCTTTTTATCATAAAATGTAAAAGTCCAATACTGACAGTATTTTAGTAGGCTATGTTGTTTTATGTGTAAGTTACCTTGAATGACAACATTCATTCCTTTAACTTGACCTCCAAATGTTGTGGCAGGTTTACCAGATGTATCCTAACTTCTGCACAAAAACAGAAAACTAATTTTTGCATAAAAATTAACTATGGGTATTTGTCTGGAGCACTTTGGTTTAAAAACAAGCTTGTTTGTCATTTAGTGACGTTACTCACAGTGAACAAAGTAGCCAAACATTTGACCCAAGTAAGCATAGCAACAGTTTATAGAAACCATACTCAAGTAAAAGTAAAGAGTATGGCGTGAAAAAAATACTTCTAAAGCATGTTCTTGTCAAAAAGTTACTCATGTAAATGTGACTAGTCGTTATGCATCTCTGTAACTGGTCAAGTCCAAAAAAACTTAAGATATTTATCTTCATTTTACATCCATGCATCATTCCTTCAACTCTTACAAAGTCTACTGTCCCTGCTGAAAGAATGCACCACAGAGTATGATCATATTATAAATAATAGCTTAAGCAGCCAGAGAGTCAGACCTGCTACACTGTTAAATATATTGCCTGGATTTTGTATTAGATTTATTATATAATGAGCATTTTGATAAACACTTTTTGGGGATTTAGATGAGAAATAGATGGGGAAAACATTGAGGAAAAAATATTCAGGTCTGGCAATCACATCACATCCATCAAAAAATGACAGAACTGTCCAAGCTCTTTTGTCTGGTTCACCTATACCTAGCATTACAAATTTGGTCCACAAAAAAAAATGCAAGCACATGTGTTCTCTGTCATCTGCTGACTTTGCTGTGTGTTGTAGCTTTGTGTGATAGAGACATATTAAACTAGAGCAGAGAGAGAGAGAGAAGGGGAAGCAAAGGGGAGAAAAGAATGAGCCGTGGAAAAACAGAGAGCAAAGTAAAAGAAAAAGGAACAACAAAGAGACAGAACACGAGCTAGTCCTGCATGTGTGCTGGTTCCCAGCCCTGTCTGGGCCCTGTCAGCCAGTGATTTATGGCACCGAGACTGGGAGCAGTCTTTGCTGCCAGCTCGGTATTGTTACAACTGACAGCTAATGAGGCTGGACGGGCTTTCAAGCACGGCACTTAACAGAGGCCTCCAACTTCACGAGTCACAAGCTTTCCTCCTCCTTTTCTCACTCCGCTTTCTCCCTCACATTCATTTCTTCTTCCAGGGTGGCTGCAGCACCGTGGCAAGCCAGCACAAAATCTCTGGGCTTGCAGAGAGAAAATAAGGCAGGCGACAGAGATGTATGAGCAGCGCCCTGAAACTGCTGCACTTTTACTCTCCTCTTCCTGCACACTATTAAACCAGAAGCATGGGGGAGATTGGCTGGAGGATGGGAGTGGACACAGAGAGAGATTCAGCTTCTGCACTTCTTTTTCTCCATCTGAGGCCAGAATACTTCATGCCCTCAGCAATTACTCTGTCATGTTTTCAGAGGCTGGAGTCACATGTCTCTCCTCGGTCTACCTATGATTATGTGAGGCTGATCTGTGAGAGGTTAGCTCAACATTGCAGTCTTGGCAGCAATGTTTTCTACCTTCTACACTCTGGGCCTGAGCAGCTCGGACCACCTTCTATAATCACAACCAGAGTCTCTGGCAGAGCTGCCTTCCCCTCCTTCCACCACCTCCCTCGTCCCCTGGTTTCATGTCAGTCGTGATTAATGGCACTAGGGCCCCGGCGCAGCTTACTCTGCCAGTTCCAGAAATGTTCCCCTGATACTTAATGAACTCTGACAAACTTCTTTTCCCTTGCTCTGTTGTTCCCTTAACAATCACACCCCCCTCCAGCCACGTTTAAAATGCATGACACAGAGCTGCTACAGCAGCACCTTGGGCTTAGCTCTGGTCGCTTGTAAATTTCTCAAGAGGCCGATGCCTAAAAATAAAGTGGGGCACCCGTTTAAGAGTCGAGGATCTCGGTTGTTAGCCTGGCATTGCCACACAAATGAGCAAGCTCAGCTCCTGCAAGGGCAAATGAAACATGACTGCTCTGATTCCTGTGGCCCCCAGAAAACTTTGATTTGTACCACTTCAAATGGTTTGTCAACAGCTACAGATTATATGTTTGTTTTCTTCCCTGTTTGGAAATTGTTGAAGGAATGCAGAATGATATGTTTTTGTAGTCTTTGACTGAAACCAGGCATATGGCAATAAATGCTAAATATGATTTAAGACAGTAGAATAAACATGAAATGTTACAGTTAGTCACGGGGGGCTGAGCTTTGATACCATAGACCTAGGATGGTTACATTGCAGCATGGTCTCTGTCTCCCCCGGCTGTTCACATTAGGAAAGACAGTGATTATGATTTACATGATCTTAACAAGCATTTGTGGGTTAACCAGCGGTGGATAATTCAGGTCCAGAGAGTAAAAAAGCATGTAGAGAGATCAGTTCCAGTCATTTGCATTTTAAGCACAACAAAGACTAATCACCTGAGGAGCTAATCACCTGGTTAAGTGAACACGATAAAGAAAAAAAGGCTGGGCTTTTGCCTTCTAGACCTAGATTATCCACCACTAAGGTTGACTAAACTTTTTTTTATTTAAGGTGGATGATTGTAGTTCATGGATAGCCTGGTCCATTCATTATTTAAGCACTCTTTTTATTCCAAAAAAATGTTTTGTTTTTTATTTTTACAATTTTTTGGAAACACTCATTTTATTCATTGTCTGTCCTGTATTGTTTTTGTTCTGTTTTTTTTTTTTTTTTTTTTTGCTGTACAGACAGTTCAATTTATTTATGTCTTCTCTGACCATGAAAATATTGTCTTTCCAACTTTTCTAAAGTTTTTCAGGACAGTAAGTTTGGATAAAATAGCTAATATGACTATCTTATAATCGATTAATCTGTCAATAAGATTAGAATAATAATTCTTTAAAGAAGAATTTTTACAACATTAAAACTGAATTTCAACCTTCTCTACTTGTGGAGTTCTGGATAAAGCATTTTTTTTATCCTATGCAAAATAAATTTACATTTTTTGCAATCCTGGTATAGTTGCTGCTCTAAGTGGGTCACTGTCAGGTAAAGGCATGTTTTAGAGTCTCTATACTTCAGTTAATGATTATTTGATTACTAAATTTGTTTACAATTATTTCAATAACCCATTAATTACGCATAGTCTAAATAATTGTTTCAGCAGTAGTCCCAGTGCAAATTTCCAATACAATACTGATTTTACAGCTTTTAGTGTTGACCAATACCTCACATGTGAATTTACTACTAATTTTGTAGTGTACAGTGTTAGAAAAGGAAGGTGATACCAAATATAGAACAATAGTCAACAACAGTATTTATGGTAGATGGCCTGTATTTTTATAGCGCTTTGCCTAAATCAAATTAAGACTACATCCAGTCATTCACCCATTCACACACAAGGACAGTGGTAAGCTACCTTATAGCCACAGCTGCCCCTGGTTTACTGACAGAAGCGAGGCTGTCATACACAGGTGCTCCCTCTGACCACCATTTGTAGGCAATATCCATGAAGTGTCTTGCCCAAGGACACAACGACCAAAGCTCAGGTTTGATCTGATAACCCTTTGCTGGCTGAACCACATATAAATGTGAACAACTGACCCATTTATTAATAAACCACGGGTTACATTAACTTTAAACAGAAGGCAGATCTTTACTAGAAACCTAAACAATTAAATACATTTTTCCCATAAAGCAATTCACTCCAATTAATATTAATAATTAAGCAATATCATAACATGAAACATTTTTAGCTGTTAATATTTTTCTATTGGCATGTCAATATAGAAGAGTTTAAATGCAGGCCGATATAATCAAATATTTTTTGGCAGATATTGGACCGATATCTGGTATCAATATTTAATCAGGATCATTTCTTCCCCAAACACTTTAAACTTATTTGGGCTCAGATCAAGATGGCAAACAATACAATTCTGTTATAGTGCTGATTTTTCACTTTGTTGAAACTTCTTTGAACTTTATTCTCTATGTTGGGAATCTTGTGAGTCAAGTGTATGTGAGAAGTTTCTTAACAAAATGCCAAGACAGAATCTATTCAGGAACATTTCACTAAATCACCAAATCAGTGGTTTTAGCAGCCTTTTTTTTTTTTGTACCACATTTTCAAATTCTTACCCAACTTTTTAGGGCTTCCTGAACATAGCGGTCATACAGATCGATAGGGGGCGCTCTGCTCTTAGGAAGCTACAGGAAATTTGTGTAGAGCAACCAATCATTGATTAACAAAGGAGAACCTGGCGCAGAGCTTTCGGTAGATTCAAGCTAATTGCGTTCTGTTCTTACTTTATTTATTACTGCTGTGTAGTTCCTGTTCATAGGAAAGGCTCTTTTAATTAGTTTGAAGAATGGGTAGGAGCAGGAGCCGAACTCCGCCGAGACGAGGTAAGATAGTATAAGGCTGCTAATGCCAGGTAGCTAACTTAGCGCTAGCTTATGTTACCACACATTTTTTGCTGTTTTGTTCCTAAACATATCCATTATTTCTTCAATATTTGATTGCTATATTGGTTACATGTAACCATACAAGATGTTTATGTCAAAAGAATATCGGTCAACGTTCTGAGTAAACTGTTTTAGTCCTCCGTGGTTATGGAAGGTTCTAGATTTAGGGAATGCAGAAGCTAAGACTCCTCTGTATAAGATGAAAATAAGAAGTTGTAACTATTGTTTGTGCAGATTTAATGAAAGCTCTTCTTTTTTCAGACGCCAACGGTGATATAATTTCTATGATTGCTCGACGTAAATTATATAGCACTTGTAAAGACGGATGAACTGAGGACTTTTTCTTTCTTGTACATTTGTTAAATGAGGCGCCGTTTAGTTACAGTTATCGGATTGTTTGTTTCTGTTAAATTAATAATTACTGGAGTTTATGATGGAATCAAGTCTTTCATTTACTTCTTACATTAAAAAAAAGTAAAACCTAAACCGGTAGAGCTATAGATTGCAGGTACAGCTGCTCTCAAAAGTGTGAAACCAAGGAATTGTAAAAATGTGACCATTTGCTAAAAGAATAATCCACCAACAGCTGTATGGAACCCAAAACTGGGCAAATAATATAAACAGTTTACATAAAAAAAATATTAATAGTAAAAATATTATATTAATTTTTGCAATAAAATTAATATATTACTTTTATTGCAAAAGGAAGGAACAATTCTATTTAAAAAATGCTTATTTTTGTGTGGGTTTGTGTAAGTAGTTGCTTATGTTACCTATTTAGGACTGTATTTGGTTTATTTACTAACCTTCTGAAGACCAACAGGCCTCAGAAGATTAGTAAACCTACTAAGTGCTGTATGAAACCCAAAACTGGGCAAATAATATAAACGGTTTACATAAAAAAAAATCTCCAACTAAACAAATTTGCTTTTCTAATAATATTTTAATTGTGACACAATGCAAACCATGTTTGTTACTCATTGTTACAATACATCGTAAAACAACCTACCTTCGTAATGGTATTGTTTCATCTTATTTGATGAATCCATCAAAAAATAAAGGTAACATCAGTCTTGTGACTTTTGAATCTTAGATGTAGACAATGACCTGATTAACCAGCTCATTGTGTAAATGTAATTATTCTATAACAGCTTTTTATAGAGTTAGTTCTTAGACTTAAACAACTTTTTATTGAAATGTCATTTTGTGCAGCTTTCATGACATTTCCATTTCTTAAAGTGCAGCAATGATGAATGTAAACGGTGTGGGAGAAAAAAAATATTGTGCTAAAACTGCATGGAATTTGAAGGAAGAATTTGAAGATTCTTGAAGTTTTTTCTAGGGTGTTTAACGACGTTGATTAACTTACACTTTAAATTCAGGTACAATGTATGTTTAAATAAAAGTGTTTAAAAGCTAGTCCTTTGCATTTTGTTTTCTTTAAACATGGGGAGAACTAAATCTATCAGACTGGCCTCTCGGCAGCACTGATAATCTACAAATGCAGATCTGTCTAATATAACAACTAAAATATTAAGCAGCATATTTTTTATGAAGGAATATTTGTAACAATCTTCCCTTTAGTTATTTAAATTGAACATCATAAGTTTTTGTTTTAATAAGTTACAGCAGTAACTGCGTCTTATTTGATTTAATATGTCTATTTAAAACGTAAATATGCTGTTATATATTTTTTTTAACTTGCAATTTTTTTAAGTATTAGGTGGTGATCAATTGACAATAAAGAAATTCTGTAAAACTAGCTAAAGTCCCATACTGACAATGGGAAGATTCAGAACATATTATTGGTAGCGGGTGGTGACACGCTGGCCTGCTTTTATAAGTGCATTTCAATAAAGCTGGATAAAATCTACTTTTGCTTAATTGTTGTTCAGAAATGCAGAACAGTCTGTTGTAGATGGTTAATAAACCATTGCAGATATTTGGAAATAACTAGAATGCATCGTTACCAGTTACCAAAAAAATTTAGTTATTGATGTGATGTGTGTTTTCCTGTTAGAGAGAAGACGGTCCCGCTCTACGTCACGGGAACACGAGCGCAGGCGAAGAGACAGGGAGCGCTCTCGCTCTAGGGACAGGGACAGAGACCGCCGCAGATCTCGTTCACGCTCACCACACCGAAGGCGCTCCAGGTGAGGCAATCTGTTTACTTTAGATGGTTCTTTATTTCCCCGCATGGGTAAAAACATCTTCCGAAACTGGCTTTCCTTTAATACTATAATATAGTTACAGTAAAAGTTGCCAATTTGCTGTGAGGGGTAAAGAATTAACATATATAAGCTCCTTCTAATTTATACATTTTAATCTAGAAAGAATATTTAAGAGTATTTTATTTTGGTAATATAATAATAGGTGTTTGGCCCTTGAAGTTTGAAGCAGATTAGGGAAGTAAAGTAAGTAGTTATAAAGCTTTATTGTCGTTGTTTACTTCTGCACATACTAGAGTTTATGATGGAATCAAGTCTTTCATTTACTTCTGTAATAAAAAATAGTAAAACCTGATCCGGTTAGCTGCTGGAGTGACAGCCTAGTGGTCAGAGCACAGACTTCCCATCTGGGTCTCTGAGCAAGACCCTTAACCCCACACTGCTCCCTGGCCGCCCCATGGTGGCAGCCCGCTGCTCCCCAGGGGGATGGGTTAAATGCAGAGGTAAATTTCTCCAATGTGAGATCAATAAAATTGAATTATTTTTATTAGAACTATTGAGTGCAGTTACAAATGCTTTCGAATGTGTGAAACCATGTATTAAATGTGAAACAGAAACAATCAAAGTAATTGTAAAAATGTGACGATTTGCTGAAAGAATAACCCACCAAAAGCTGTATGGAACCTAAAACGAAACAAATAATATAAACAGTTTACATAAAAAAACATCTCTTGCTTTCCTAATATTAATTTAATTGCAAAATTAATAAACAACTCAGTTAAAAAATGCTTATTTGTATGTTGGTATAGTTGTTAATGTTACCTATTTAGGATCGTTTGGTTAATTTACTAACCTTCTGAGGACCAACAGGCCATATTGGGACTGAAGGCTGGTCCCAATGTGGTTGACCCCTATTTTTAACCTTGGAGGATTAGTTTAGGGGTTTAGTGTGAATTAAATTTAGGGTTAAAGTTGGGAATATACTGATGGTGGTTAGTTTAAATGTTAGGGTTAGGCATAAATGCAGTAACTAAAATGAATTTAAAGTCATGTGAAAAAGTATGTGCTCGAAAAACTACGTAAAGTATAAAAGCATAAAGTAACCTTTAAAAAACACAGCCAGATGCCACTATATGAATTGAAAGCTCAATTTTTCGACTATTTTGAAAAAAATCTTCAAGATGGGGCCATGGATGAGGGAGGTCTTGTTGGTCTCCTGATACGCTCTCGCCTGTGTCTGACCTTTCAGTCATTTCAACATCTTTTTCTGAATCCAGCATTTTAGCATGGCATAGACAATTCACGTTAGCAGTTTGAAGAACACCTGCTTGCTTCTGATTATTTCCTTTAGCTAACCGATGAGTGTTTGCGTCATATGACTCATATATGACACTAGTTTTCACTATATGTGGATGGCGCCGGTGATCTGCATTGGTTGGCGCACATGACGTGAAATAAATACTTATAAACATTAAACTGAAGCCAAGAGTAACGTTTGTTTTGAAAATGTAAGGAATAGAAAGTACAGATACCGGTGTGAAAATGTAATGAGTAGAAGTCAGAAGTGGAAAGAAAAATAAGTAATGGAATAAAGTATGGATACCTAAAAACTGTACTTAAGTACAGTTACAAAGTATTTGTACTTTGTTACTTGACACCTCTGATTCTAATGATGGGTTAATGAGGCAACTTGAAGCGTTTCCACACATTGCCAAACTGTATTGATACTGCATTGATACTGTCTCACAGAATACTGACACCCGGTGGACATTTAAAGACACTACGCAAAGCTTATTTGACAGACTAAACTGAATTGATTTGATGTATTATTTCACATCTATGTTTAAATGAAAATATCTTTGATATTTTTAGATGCAGCCAATAAATAATGTAAACATATAGCCTATCATATCGCAAACATTTAGGGGAAAATGTGAAGGATGATCCTTGTGGACCAGGATTTTAAGTCATAATTTTAAAACGATAAGTACAGTAAAAACAGTAAATAAACTAAGAGTCAATTTGAAATTAACTTTTCTCTTTTAAGCAGATGCATCATGTTGACAGATTTGTTTTTAAACACAGTTTAGTGAGTCAGTCGGTTAGAAACAACTCCTGTATCAGTCACATGACTTTCTTGAAACAACACGTGCACCGATACAGTGTTTTGCTCTATGGGCTTGATGCATGCACCTACAGTAGTGAATACAGTAGTGATGGGACATGCTTGTCCCATCACTACTGTATTCCATTCAGCTCCTGACTAACTTGAAATCGTGCTAACACAGGATATATTCCAGTGATCAGTCTTAAGAAGGGGTATATCTGATTTGATGCAAATCGTTTCCTGTTAAATAAAAATTTGTATGTATTGATTCAACTCAAACACAGTGAGGTCCACAAATAATTTTTGAATCAAGACCTATTTTGCATCAAACATACCTTTGTCCATCTTGTACTGCGTATCTGGATCATGTGTGTATATTCTGCCTCTTTTAACTCTATTATTCTATTACCGATAACTGGTTAGCTTTAATAGCACTTTAAGTGTTTTTGGGTGCTTTATTTTTAAATGGTACAAAGTGAATGTAAACTAAAGTAGTTTAAATACAGTCGTTTTATCTGTACATACAGTTGTGTTCGAAATAATAGCAGTGCCTTTAGAAAAATGAGTAAATGTCAAAATTCTTCAAAGAAATTGTACTTTAATGAACACAGATACATTGGGGACACAGTACATTCTATTCCAAAGCAAAACAATTGCGCAAAGTCATCAAAACTTAAATAATAATAATAATATTTCAAATAAAGTAAGAAATGGCATGTTCAAAAGAATAGCAGTGTTGCCATCTTTCCTTGGAAACTCAAAAATGTACTGTACAAACAAAGAAATTCTTGATAAGTGAACCTAGCTGAGTATCCTAAACTAATATTTTGTTGCAAAACCACGGTTTCTGATGACTGCTTCACATCTGTGGTGCATGGAGTCAACCAACTTCTGGCATCGTTCCACAGGTATTGCAGCCCAGGATAATTGCACTGTATTCCACAATTCCTCAGCGTTTCTTGGTTTTGCCTCATGCACTGCACTTTTTATGTCAGCCCACAAGTTTTCAATGGGATTAAGGTCCGGGGATTGTGCTGGCCACTCCATCAGTTGAATCTTGTTCATCTGGAACCATGCTTTTGCTCGCTTGCTGGTGTGTTTGGGGTCATTATCCTGTTGAAAGGTCCACCTCAAAGGCATTTCCTCCTCAGCATATGGCAGCATGACCTCTTCCAGGATCCTGATGTACTGGAACTGATCCATGATCCCTTGTATGCGGTGAATCGGACCAACACCATAGTATGAAAAACATCCCCATATCATGATGCTTGCACCACCATGCTTAATGGTCTTCAGTGAGTACTGTGGCTTGAATTCTGTGTTTGCAGGGCGTCTGACATACTGCCTGTGACCCTTAGACCCAAAAAGAACAATCTTGCTTTCATCTGTCCACAAGATATTATGCCATTTCTTTTCAGGCCAGTCAATGTGCTCTTTGGCAAATTGTAAACGCTTCTGCACATGTCTTTTTCTCAGCAGTGGGACTTTGCGGGGGCTTCTTGCTGGAAGGTTAACCTCAGTAAGACGTCTTCTGATTGTCACAGTACTCACTGTCAACTGAAGGTCTTGCTTGATCCTCTTGGATCCCATCATTGGCTGAGTCTTCGCCAGTTTGGCTATTCTTCTGTCCATTCGAGGGGTTGTCTTTCTTTTTCTTCCTCGTTTTTCAGTTTTTTGCTCCCATTTCAGGGCATTTGAGATCATTTTAGCTGAACAGCCAATGATTTTCTGCACCTCTTTGTATGTTTTCCCTTCTTTAATCAATTTTTTTATTAGGAAACGCTCATCTTCAGAACAGTATCTTGAACGACCCATTTTCCTTGTTTTTTCAGGACAAATGCACAGCCAGCATGCCAGTTGTCTTGATCCTTAAATACGGATCACCTGTTAACACCCTTTTTTCCCAGAATACCCTCCCTAATTGATGCCCTCTCTAATTGAACTCACCACTGCTATTTTTTTGAACACACCCTTTTCAGTTAATCATTCAATTTCACAGAATCCACAGTATGCATGGCTGTCCTGTTGGGTTTGTTGGTTTTCTATACCTTTATTTTACCCCCCAGAAACTTATCTGGGGTATAGAGTTTGAAATGTTAATAAAACAAGTGATTTTCTTGCTGCTGTTGAGGCACTGCTATTATTTCGAACACAACTGTAGCTTTCATATCCTGAAGCAGTCTTTATGTTCCTCTGGTAGGACCCCTCCCAGGCGCCACCGCTCCTCCTCCCTCTCTCCTGGAAGGCAGAAGGACAGACGTGACGATGAGCGGAAAGAGGGGAAAGATAAAGCTGGGAAGCCTATTCAGATCTCAGGTAACAACATTAATGCTGACAAAAGCAACATAAATGTGTCTGTTCAGTGACTTGGGAATCTGGAGCTTAAATGGCTATTTTTTTCTTCTGTCACAGCGGAGGATATGGAAGGCAAAACAGAGGAGGAAATCGAGATGATGAAATTGATGGGATTTGGTTCTTTTGATTCAACCAAGGTGGGTATGAAGCATAGCCAGAGGGGGGCACTGTTGACTCAAATACAGTTTTGTACTTTGAAAAGCCAAAGGATTCACAATATTTTACAGCAAAGCAACAGCAGCATATTGTAGGAAAAAAATGTTTTTCAGACTCTGCTGATGGAACTCTGCTTAGGGTTGCATTTAATCACAACCACACTAGTACTGGGAATTCCACAGAGTTGTCTTTTCATAAACACACTCTTCACCAACCTTACAAAGCCCGGTTGAATGGCTGCTATATTCTCAAACATGAAGAGTGAGCAGGGTGCAAACAACCCGTAACATTACAAAGTAAAGTAAGGAATTAACATGTTCTCCCGCTCTCTCTACAGAAAAGCGTAGCAATACCAGAACATCTTAAAGAGCCACTACACAATCATGACTGTTACAAACTACGCAACCGAAAAAACATACTTCCTAAAGGGCTGGTTATACTCCCACAGCAGTGTGTCGCAGTGAGGTTGTTGCAGATATTTTTGATTTATGCCCAATATTGAAGTGTGATCTGTGCTATGTTATTCCACGCCAAAACGCAAGAAGGACAATCACGAATTATCTTTGGGTCTAGATACGGCTGAGGTGGTGAGATAGTGAGGGCAAGTTTGTGCAACATGAGGGCGAAAAAGTGCGGGGATCCAGGTGGAAAAAGGGCCCCAGCGTTCTCGCAGACCTCGCTCTTCTAGCTGGTCCATCTTCACAAGTCGTTTTCTACAATGGCATTCATACAAACAAAACAAGCCAGTAAAGTACCAAACAGTAGATACGCTTATTGTAGAACGGATGTAGATTTGACCAATCAGGGGCCTCCTGTCTGTGGTCTCCTACAATTTTGGTGAGGTGCAGCAGAGTGTCTGTGGCAGGGGCATATCTGCATTAAAGTAGGCAAATCATATTTAAATTTCAAATCATTCTGGCTTAAACATGTATATAAATATACTCTTTATCAGACCATATTGTCCTAAAAGTTAGTATATATTTATTAAAAAAAAAAATCCTGTCTTAAAATCTGTGGTTTGTTTTTTTTTTTTTTGTTATCTTATGCAGTCCAGTTAGTTATACATCAGCTTGTACATCTAAATTTATCCAATCATATATCAATAGTAATCTGTCAATCAAATTTTTGCGGCCATAGCATCTTGATTCATATGTTGCAGCTAATATACGCAATGGTTGAAATAAGAATCAACTTACTTTACCATTGATATACATCCCAGTGTTCACGGGGATGGATGTCTGTGTCTTCAGCAGGAGTAGAGCTAACAAAACTGGCAGCGATGCGAAGCAAGGGCTCAAACAAGCCTTCTACACCAAACCAAGCTTCTGCCACCCTGGCGTCCTCTTCCACAACATCTTAGTTCCCACTTTCCTTCTCTAAATAAAAAATGGATGATGGAGGAGACTCATCCACGACCTCTGACACAAAACTCCCCTCCTCTTGCATGTTTCCGCTGTCCATAGCGTTCCTTGACAGTGTCGTGGCTAAGTGCGACTTGGTTCCCATCGGGAACCTACTAGCAATACGTTGCTAACTGGTTAGCAAGATGCTTTTGACAAACCGGCCACAACCAAACATGCTTGCGAACCTTCTGCCACAACAATCTCGCCCCCTTGATAATCGACCAATCACATTCAGTCAGGCACCACTCAGGAGAGTTCGGAAATGTAACCGTTGGAAACAGCTGATCCCTACGACTTTAACTGCAACACACACACGATGACCTGGTTTCTGAGTATAAATTAGCCTTAAAGCTAACATAAATGTTGTATTACACTGATAATGTTGCATTATTACACTCTTTAGTATCATTGGCAGTAAAGTTAGTTTTTGTTCCATAGGGGAAGAAAACGGATGGATCAGTTAATGCATATGCAGTCAACGTTACCATGAAGAGGAAATACAGGTACGTTTTCACATATACAGGTGCTGGTCATAAAATTAGAATATCATGAAAAAGTAGATTGATTTCAGTAATTCCATTTAAAAAGTGAAACTTGTATATTATATTCATACATTACATACAAACTCATATATTTCAGATGTTTATTTTGTTTAATTTTGATGATTACAAATGACAACAAATGAAAATCTCAAATTCATCATATCAGAAAATTAGAATATTACTGAAGACCAATAAAAACAAAGGATTTATAGAAATGTTGGCCAACTGAAAAGTATGAACATGAAAAGTATGAGCATGTACAGCACTCAGTATTTAGTTGGGCCTCCTTTGGCCTGTATTACTGCAGCAATGCGGCGTGGCATGGAGTCGATCAGTCTGTGGCACTGCTCAGGTGTTATGATAGCCCAGGTTGCTCTAATAGTGGCTTTTACTCTTCTGAATTGTTGGGTCTGGTGTATTGCATCTTCTTCTTCACAATACCCCATAGATTTTCTATGGGGTTAAGGTCAGGAGAGTTTGCTGGCCAATTAAGAACAGGGATACCATGGTCCTTCAACCAGGTACTGGTAGCTTTGGCACTGTGTGCAGGTGCCAAGTCCTGTTGGAAAATGAAATCTGCATCTCCAAAAAGTTGGTCAGCTGCAGGAAGCATGAAGTGCTCTAAAACTTCCTGGTATGTGGCTGCGTTGACCCTGGACCTCAGAAAACACAATGGACCAACACCAGCAGATGACATGGCACCCCAAACCATCACTGACTGTGGAAACTTTACACTGGACTTCAAGCAACGTGGATGAAGTGCCTCTCTTCTTTTCCTCCAGACTCTGGGTTCTTGATTTCCAAAGGAAATGCAAAATTTACTTTCATCAGAGAACATGACTTTGGACCACTCACCAGCAGTCCAGTCCTGTTTCTCTTTAGCCCAGGCAAGACGCTTCTGACGCTGTCTGTGGTTCAAGAGTGGCTTGACACAAGGAATGCGACAGCAGAAACCCATGTCTTTCATACGTCTGTGTGTGGTGGTTCTTGAAGCACTCACTCCAGCTGCAGTCCACTCTTTGTGAATCTCCCCCACATTTTTGAATGGGTTTTGTTTCACAATCCTCTCCAGGGTGCGGTTATCTCTCTTGCTTGTACACTTTTTTCGACCACATCTTTTCCTTCCCTTCGCCTCTCTATTAATGTGCTTGGACACTGAGCTCTGTGAACAGCCAGCCTCTTTAGCGATGACCTTTTGTGTCTTGCCCTCCTTGTGCAAGGTGTCGATGGTCGTCTTTTGGACAACTGTCAAGTCAGCAGTCTTCCCCATGATTGTGTAGCCTATAGAACTAGACTGAAAGACCATTTAAAGGCTTTTGCAGGTGGTTTGAGTTAATTAGCTGATTAGAGTGTGGCACCAGGGGCCATCAATTTTGAACCTTTTCACAATATTCTAATTTTCTGATATGATGAATTTGAGATTTTCATTTGTTGTCATTTGTAATCATCAAAATTAAACAAAATAAACATCTGAAATATATGAGTTTGTATGTAATGTATGAATATAATATACAAGTTTCACTTTTTAAATGGAATTACTGAAATCAATCTACTTTTTCATGATATTCTAATTTTATGACCAGCACCTGTACAATTTTTGTTTTTATGTATTTACCCTATCCTAGTTTGATGGAATTTTGCTGTATAGCACTGCAAAGAGAAAAAACAAAATCCCTCTGACATATTGGGCCTTTCAAGGTTTTTTTTAGTCTATTACTCTAAACCTAAATGTTTTATTCATCTCTAGCTTTGGCTGTTTATTGCATGGTCTGCTGTTGAAGTAGCCAATCACATATGCAGTTCCAGCCCTCCTATTGATGATGTAACCTGGAAGTGCTGCAAAGAAAATGATGATGTAATGTTTCATGCTGCATTTATTTTCTCAGGCAGTACATGAACAGAAAAGGAGGATTTAACAGACCACTGGACTTCATCGCTTAAAGGTGTCAAGAGCTTGTCTTTAACAAGCAGTTTTTTCCCCTGAAGAGGACAAGGACAATATAGATCTATCTCCGATTAAATTTATGTTGTTATTCCGCTTTTTTGTTTTTTGCTTTTACTGACCATATGTTGTAAATAGTTATACCTCCAGTCCCTCTCAGTTCAGAGCAGATGTGGTAATGGAGTATTTTGTTGTGGAAATTTGTTCTGTATTCTTAATAAATTTTAAAATGTTGACTATCTGTAAAAGTCTTTTTTTAGTCATCTAAAGCTTTATTCTTAAATACATCCTTAAAACTTTCTTCCCTTGCTTGTTTCTTCATTTATCTAAATCTAGGTCCCTATACTCTCATTGATTGTGTTTGGTTTAGCTTTCTTGCTAACTTTGCTCTTATGTTTTCTCCCAATGAGTGACCCCTAATAATCCAGCCTGTTGTTCTGTTTAATGTAGCTTTAAGTAGTTCTTCAATTCCAGATTTAAATAAACTTAAAGCTAATATACCTAAAAAATTAAAATTGGCGTAAACTATTTTTTTGTTCTGTTAGACACTGCTGCATAAATGTAAGATAGCAGATAAAAAGCCTGATGATATACCGTCATAGTTTAGAGGAGCTACTAGTATGTGCTATTTTTCATGTATTTGTATCGGACTGTCAGACTAACTTGTTGGGGATTTCACTCCTAATATTCTAACAGTTTGTGAAACCAGTAGACTCTGAATTTACAGTTATATCGCATCTGACTTTCATAAACCTTGGTGTAAGTTATAAACGGAAAAATAAATATCCAACACTCAAGTTCGGTATTTGTCTCTTTTAAGTGCCCTGAGGAAAATTACTGTTAGCAGGTATTTAAAAGCAATATATTACCTGTGCAGCTGTAGTTCCAGAACTGCCGCCTGACAGGATGTGCATGTTCTTTAATTGCTGTAGTTCAGTAAAATAAATACAAACATTTTCTATACCATAAAGTTGACAGAATTTGTGTTGTTCCTACTTTGTATCTTAATCTAACTTTAAAACTGCATAAAACTTTGACAAACTGATTTTAAATACTATTAGGCACCACAGTTCTAGTTTAGAAAACAGAGGTAGCAGCATGGTGCTCATTAAACCAAGTGGCTCCCTGATACTGTTCTCCACTGAAGCGGCTCTTAATAGACATGTTTTCAGACAGTTTAATATGGAGTAGATCATGGCTCATCCTGTGCTTTAAAGGTTCTCAAACAAATGTCAGATTTATGTTTATATAAGTTGTGTCATCTCTTAACTTAGAAGCACCTTCTGAATTAAGGAAATTTATAATTTGAAGCTCTCAAAGACACTGTTCAAATAAACATTGGATTTATCTAATGGATTATGTATCAGTATTGGGGTAAATATGAATTAAAGACTGATTTTTATTTAAGGTCTGTATTTTGATATCCTTGTATCTGACCTTGGACAATTTAAGTGAAAGTCCTTTGCTTTTGTTTTTAAGAATCGTTTTATTTGAAGGAACTTGGTCCCTCCACAAAGGTTGGAAGAAGGAAAGGGTCTAAGGTTGAAACTAAAAGCTGTTTCGCCACATAAGAAAAATTATTACATAGCAGGCAATCAAGAACATAAAAAAATCCACGTAAGTAATAATGAACAATAAATAATTTAATGAAATTGTGTGCATGGTCTAAAGCAGACGTCCCTCTGGGTCTTTGTGATATTCCTTTTCCCAATCCTGTCATGAAAATAGATCATTCTGATCAAACTCTCCAAAGGGGTCAAACATGGATGTAAGCTGGATCGATTGGACGCAGTCATCCTTCAGTTCTTTGTTTTCCATTCGGTGTAGCTGTGTAAATTATTGCCAGGCTTTTCTCTTTAGCTTCTCTGTAATCAGTGTTCTGATTTGTCTGAACTCAAATTAAATGTCCTTACGAACCCAAGTTGCTGCATGATCTGCAAGATTTCCTTATTGTTGATTTAAAGCCTAATCTGGCACTCATCCAATCTACAGAGGCGTAGCAATAACCAATGTACACTGGGGGATGACAAAAAGCAGATAGACGCGAGAAGCTCAGGGTCAGTCTACACTGTTCCAAAAGGAAAATGAAAAACCACAACATCCATATTTTGTAAATAAAGACTATAATTTCTTACAGCCTTTGCTAAAACATAGACACATATTTTTAAACATCCATGTCTTCTAAATTAAACATGTATTGGACAAAATTCTTTCAGGTTTGAGTTCTGGAGCAAACATCTTATTCATTGTCATTACTTTCCTACTTTTATCAAAAGTAGTTCTGAATAAAATTCATATTTACATGTACTAATATCTACATTGAATGGACTACTTATTATTAAAGTAGTTATTTATCTCTGATTTCACTAAAGGCTCATAGATGACTTGCAGAGACATTGTTTTCTCTTTACCCCATGAGACAAAATCTAGTTTTAAAAAGAGCATGATTTCTATATTTATCATCTTTAATGTTAGTGTATTGATGTGCACAAGGGTGGCGAATGATTGGCTAAGGGTGGGCCCCATCTAGCTCCGCCCCTGCTAATCTATCAAAAGGAGCGCCAGCCGACGCATTCACTCATGTTGGGTGCCCACTTCTGTCACGTGACTGGAATAAACAATGATTTATTTGCATTACTTTGATTTAGAAAAACATCTTCCTAAGTAATGATGCAATCATTAAATTGAATAAATATCACTAGTTAATGTGTTTGTAAGGTAGTAGTCTACATAATTATCATTAGCGAAATAGATGGCGTCCTCTGGGTATTTCTTCGTCGCAAAAACGTTTACACTTATTTAAAAAAAATGTTCATCATTTTAGCTCAAACCTGCAGCTGAATCTGTATAAAACTATTAAATCAATCGCGGACAAAATGAAGCAAACAACACCATGGGAGCCAATCAGTGCTGTCCAACGCTAAACAGCAAGGCTCAAGGGGCGGGGCTACTGTGAAATTGTCATTTTAGTTTGGATCGTTCCGTCTTTTGCATCGAAACCAATAGTTAGGAAACTCTGTCTGAAAGTATCCAATCAAGACACACAAACAACGTCCATCTTGGCTCAGCCACTTCCATTGAACCCAACGAGATTTAGATCCAAAATGGCGGAACAGGCCCCCTAGTGGCGGCCTGTGCCAACAATTTTTTTCCTAATATCGATGGTGGAGAAGACCAATAGGAGTCGGAGTTCTTGTTCTATTCGACCAATCACGTGTCAGCACACAGAGGCTTTGTCATACAGTTCAGTAGGTAGCTGTTGTCCACATTAACAAGGCACTATTTTGGAAGCACTTTGACAACTTGTCGCTGCTCGATGTCATTCGGTTCGCCCGTTTTCAACGAGACGTCTGAGGCGTTCCGTTAAGCTATAAACCAGCACAGAACCAACCTACAAACTTTAAACAGCAACTCTGGCTTCATTTGAGGATTTGCTCCATTTTCATAGTGTTTTCCTGTTTGGCAGCTTCAGGCAACTACAGACGTCAAAGTTTTTCTCCTCCTCTGGCTGACGCTTCCAAAAACACCGACATTAGTAAAACCTCAACGTCGTGTATTTGGCATTTTGATTTTTTTTAATTAATTTTTGTGCTAACGTTAGCCTACTTTTTATATTTCCTCCACACAAAGCTACACTCATCAAAAATTTCCCTGTCCGGGGAAGTTTTCTTTTCTTGTTTTACAAACAAACTAAATAATATTGGAAGGAATTTTAAATATTTAAACGATTGTTTCACTCTAATCGGTTTTAAAGGAGTGTTTAGCAGACCAGAAGTGTTAGCCATCAGTAGCTAGCTTCCACCAAGCCCTTTAAATCATCATCTGAGTGCTCATCAAGGAAGACAGCAGTTTTTAACTGATTGGTGCTTTACGCTGTTGGACCTTTAACTTTTAAATATACCAGAGGTAAACAGCTATTGTGACTCCAAAGGACTCAGCTTCGCCTTTTTTAAGTAAAAGCTGCGAGAAAAGCCAAAGCAGATCGTTGAAGGAGAATCTGGGGAAGGACCAGAGGAGGGTTGGATACACCTACGGAATCCCTGTTCGGATTGTTTTAATATTCCTGATATTGTTGAAGATGGCGGCGGTTGGAATGGTGCAGATGTTGATCGAAGCAGCTGAATACCTCGATCGCAGAGAAAGAGGTAAAGTATATCTGTCGTCTTTTCCTTTGTTGTTTTTTTCCTCCATAATAACTTGCAATGACAGTTCTTCCACAAGTGACTGGAAATACTGAACATCATTTTCTAGTTTCCTAAATGCGACTGCAGCCCAGCTTTATTTTGCATCAAATGATGGGAATACCTTCAATATTGTTATTGTTTTTGGAGTTTGGACAGTGTGTTCTTTACCCTGTGCGTTGCTAATCTTCGCGATCCTGATAATGTCTTATTTCCTATAAATATATGCATGGTGCAAAGACAACTGTGCAATCTAAATGAAAAGATAATAAATGCACAGCTAGCAGAGGCATGTCAACGTGCAGGAACACAATGTTTTTGTGAAGGCCCCTCCTTTCTTACTGTTGTTGTTAGCTAGTGGGGTTTACTGTCGTGCAGGATGACATCATTGTCCAATATGGGGGGGGGGGGGGGGGGGGGGTGTGTGTGGACTGTATCAAGATAATTCATGAAATGAATGATTTAGATTTATGTATTCAATTGACAGGGACAAATAAATAATTCCTGCAAATGCACCAGAATTATTAAAATCGCCAAAAGGCTATTTTTTCATCTGTTGTCCCTGGACAGATCTTAAAATTGTCTACCTAAACCACAACAGTCACCTTTTTACAATGAAAAATACAAACATAAAAATAAATAAAAACAGCTATATCTCTTAAATTCATTTAATTTATGAAAGGTTTGCATGCACCATAGCATAAAAAATGCATATTATATCTGGTTGGTTTCATGCATCTTCAAGTCTTCCCCCTTTACAGGCTCTCATAATCCTTTCTGTGGCTGTTATAATAGCAGGTAATATAGGGAAGTAACCACTGTGCTGTTTATCTGCTTCCAGAAGCTGAACATGGCTATGCCTCCATGCCGCCCTTCATCAGCAGTCGGGAGAGGGAAAGCTTGAAAAGGAAAAACAAGAGCAAGAAAAACATAAGTAGCAGGTAAATACTGTTCAGCTTCTTGTCACGCAAACCAGTGCATGCTGGGTCTAGTTGCACTCTGATACTTGGAGAAACCTTTAATTTACTTCGAGAACAAGAAATGACATAGATTAGCTACCATTTTGTTCAAAAAAGAAAGTATGGCAAGCATACAGTTTCTTTTATGCCCATATATGGCAAGTTGCTAAATGTTGTTATGGGATCCAGTCTGGCCATTGGATTCTCCACTTAAGTCAATTTAAGTTGATCTAATTTGGGTTAAGTCCTGATTGTTTATCATCTAGTCAGGTACCCGTTCTCTCTTAGGAATGTTAAACTGGTTGGCACCAAGTGTTATTTTGCCATGACTTTATGCCTCATTAACAAATCACTAATAATCTGTCCATTAACACTACAGTGCAGTACATTGTAGCTAAATACTGGCTTTGTTGGGCCAAGAGAAAAAAGGGAAAGGAGATTGGGGAAGTTGACAAAAGAGGCTAGCCACTGAGCAACATACCTGACTTCCATGTTACGGCTTACACAATCTCATTTGGACAATGTCAATGTTAATTTGCAATGTTGGTATTTAAAACTGTTTTAAGACTCTTTTGGTCTTAAGATCATTTCAGCTAAGAATTAGTCATTTCTAAAAAAGATAAAATGCCTCCTTGTTGACAACCTGAAAAAGCCTTAATGAAAATAAGAGCTGCATTAATTTTACTTTAATTATACTAATACCATATTTTGGTCAGCTGGGATATCATGATAATCATGTGTGATAGTTGAAGCGCATAAAATGTTTTGACATTTTCGGTGTGCATCGTGCACATGAAGTTTGGTTCCTTTCCATGATTGTTCCAGGAAAATGGACAGAATGTTCTTTACCTGCTGCGCCTCACACAGAAAGCAGGGGTCAATCCGGGCTGTTTGATTGAACAAAGGAAACCATTGTTTTGAGTTCAAAAGCTGTTTAGGAAGATTTACTTTTTAAACAAAATCCATACCTTTGTGCTCCTGTCAATTCTTTTATGAACCCCCACCCTCCACGCCCTTTTTTTTCCTCCAGTTTTGCTCACTTGAGTCCCAGCACAGAGATGTGTGGAATGCTGCATACAGACCATGCATCAGTTCAGACTTTAGGGACATTTTGTACACGTTCTAACAGCCTTCTCAGTCTGCTCTAAGCAGCTATGAACCAATTAAGAAATCTCTGTAGTAGGAGCTCAAAAGGACGAGTTGTTTCGGTCTGATCAAGGGTCATAGTCATATTTCATAAGACTCACCTGGCTCAGATCGGAATCAAAACCAAAATAGTTTACGAACTTGGGTATAAAATAAGAGACAGAGATCTAATGGTAATACGTGGTTATGAAATACAGGTATGAATTAGGAGGTGAATGGAAGAGGAACTTTTTATACAGCACTGTATGTTGACAGAAATGATGTGTTTAACTCAGGCTCCTATAGAGATCTGTTAGTTTACAGTCAATAAATGATTCATTTTCACAGGAAATCTTAGGGCTGAATAATACAATGCTGGAATCCTGCCAGGTTCAGACAATTGTGATTCAGCTTTTAAAAACATAACGCTGAAATCAAATTTTCATTAGCACCTGGAGTTATCTTTAGAGAAGTCTTTGGATAGTTGACTACCCTGCCTGCACCTTATGCAGTCCAGGCTTTTTGTAAGGTTATTTTCTTATTTTAGATGTTTTGATTAGGACCAAAACATATTCATTGTGATAAATTGATTATTGAAATAACTATCAACCACACATGCCATACACAAAGCAAAAATACAACTATAAACATTTACAAATGTGAAATATAAAACAGGTTTCCATCTTTGACCTGCTGATGGTGGATGATTCCAATCTGTTGATGTATTTGGGGCCATCAGACAAAACAATCTCTTGCTAAATTGAGTTGTCCTAGATAAGACTTAAACAAAGAAATACTCCACAGACTCTCGTCATTCCATACATTTTGAACCTTATTCAGTGGTACATACAGTGCCCCTGTATTCTGCACTGCAGAGGTAACTTGTTTTCCACATTCTTTGATTGCATATCAGCATTTGCTGGAGCTTGTTGGATGCAAATTGCTCTTGCCTAAAGCCTGAGGAGAAGAGATCACAACTTTAACTAACCTAATTTATATTTATAAATCTTTATTCCAAAAAGATTTAAATGTAGCTGCTTATTTAAATGCTGGGATTGTTGCTATGCAGCAATTAAGCGAACATAAATGGCGTAAAAAGAATAAAGACTGTTCATTGGGTCATGTTTTAGCCTAGTGTGATGACTATATATGTGTTTGGGTTTGGTAGAGCTTTGATTGATGGTGACAAATTAGTTGTTCCTTCACTCCCACCTTGTTTTAAGAGACACGAGCCGTGCAGAGTGTCCCTTCACCTCAGATCATGTGTGAACACGTTTAGCAGGGCTGCATTTTTTTGGCATGTCAAGCATAAAGTGTGTGAGTTTGTCTTCATTCCCAGCGACGCTTTATCCCCCAGAATTTCAGCTTCAGATAAACATTGTTGTTTATCGATTAGGTTCTGATGTTCTGGCTTGGCTTTCCTGTCTTCTCTGAGGACTTATTCAGCTCTTGCTCCTATTTAAAGGCTTAAGAGCCACACATGTTATTAAACAGAATTCTGCACTGCAGAGATGATTATTCCATATTAGGAAGACCTGCACTAGCTGCAGGAGAGAAGATCCTGGGAAAATAAGAGATTAATATCAGGGAAACTGGTTCAGTGATGGATCATAAGTGTTTATTGTTTTCTTTTTTGCAGTGCAGTTAATACACGTTCAAATGTAGGGAAGTCAGTGAGGAGTCTTGGACCTGGATATAACCATCATGTGATTCCCTCCCAGGTTTCTGATGCATCCCGACTGCTTGGATGTGTGAATAATGGGGGAGGGGAGTCGCCATGTTTCTCCTGCCTACACATGCATGCATGTCACATGTAGTGATTGGCCCTCTTCCCTTTTTCTCCTCCTCTCCTCTTTTGCCCTCCATCTTCTCCTACCTTATTCTCTCACTTTTTGCTGGCTGTCTGTGGAGAAAATGAGATCCACTGGTGCACAATCAGAGTCCACCCCCCACCCTGCCTTCAGCTTCATACATGCTGCAACCAAGCACCATAGAGCTCATGCTGTTTGGATGGACGCCCAAACATAGCCATGTAGTGCGCATCGTTGTTTATGATGATGTTACTGACAGACGGACAGTTTCATTGGAAGCTGAGTCGAGAAATGAAGGAGCAGGTGAAATATTGTGCCATCAGTTTTGGTTTTCCAGTTCTCACCAGCCTGATGAATTGAAACCTCTTCCGTTTGGAAATTAGAAATAAAATGGCAACACAGGCAGCAGGACGCGACCCAGGCAGCCATGTCAGTTGGCATCATTGAGCCGTTCCTTTAGATTGTCATTGTTTTTTATTGACTTCCTCCGTTTCATCGAATGCGGTATTACTGGAAGCCATAAACTAGACGTTACTGCTGCAGTCTTTCTTAATTGGCAGAATTACTTATACCTAGTTAGAATTCAGCTTCTTATTCTGTGTTTGTTTTAAAGTTCTTCCAGTGAGAATGAAACCAACGAGGATGACGACTGGATTATTTAGCCGTCTTCAGGCTTCTAACCTGGATTTGATTGACGAAAGTCATTCAGAAAAGCATTTCTCAGATGTAGTGTCTATATAGGTTTAAATGAATTGATAAAACATTTGGTTTAGTTATTTAGTGAGGCCTATATTTCCATTTAGATTCGTTTTTATTAAACAAAGTCGCAATCTAAAAAATTATATTTCAGAGTTGTTTTTGGTTTGAGTTAAATTTTTAACTTTGGGAATGATGTCTTTTTCTGACATGAACAGCAGACTTTACTTTTAAGCTGCAGTTTAGTTTTAATCTTAATTAGCTCATTTGTTTAAATTCCTTAAAATTATTGGTGGGAATCAAATTGGTAGAACAATCTCAGGATTGTTCTATTTGGAGCTTGAAAAATATTTTGAATAAAAACATGCAACAATCATATATTTTGGAGGTTGGTCTCCAATAATCCTAACATAATCATAAATAAATGTTATTTCTGATTGAAATTATACAAAAACAAACTTTTTTACTGACCATAACTCAAATGTAAAAGTAAATGGCGTGTACCTTATAGCTGCTTTTCTTGTCCAGAGACACAGCTGCCCTGCGGCTCACTGATGGAGGCAAGGCTGCTGTACAGAGGCACGCCGGGCCTTCTGGTCGCCACCATGCACATGATCACTAAGAATTAACAGATTTGTATTCTATTTATAAACACATGACTAGAAATATTTGAGTTACAGTTATGTGTTATATATTCATTTATTTAGTTTGACCATATAGTAATTTTCTATTTTGACTACAGGCCATGTGAGGCTGTGTGTAGGGAGCCGTCTGTAATACACGTCTCTGCAGCTAAGTGCTGATCGATTACAAGCCGTACCTTGCTAAACTGCAGCAACTTAGATAAGTAATGAGGTTGTTCAGCTGAACATGTGGAAAATTGGGAGGAACATACTGACTCTATAGTTGAAATAAATCCTTGAAGGCTTGAATCCCACTGGAAATGGAAGAATCAAAGAGGCTGAACTCTTTTTAAGATTAACGGTTAAAAAAATCAGCTGTGCTGCTGCCGTCAACACCTTTGTTTATAGATGTTGGTGATCAGCCTGTTTTTCAGTGTAGTCCTTTTTCTCTGACTGTGACTGGCTGGATATGCTCTCTGGATTTGCCTGGCTGTGTGTTTCCTGCAAGGGGCTGCCTTTAATAGCTGCTTTTTGAATCTCTGCTTTTGTCTCCTTGAACCCCAGTCTGCCTCGGCAGATGGCCTCTCACACTGAGCCTGGTTCTGCTGGAGGTTTCTTCCTGTTAAAAGGGAGTTTTTCCTCTCCACTGTCGCTACAAGCATGCTTAGTGTGAGGGATTGCATTTGAGTCAATGAGTTGATGCAATCAGCTGGTTTTACTTGGATAGAAACAGGGTATCTGCGGGTCATTAAAATCATTAAGTCTTTTTTTTTTTATTAAGACCTTAATTGGCATGAAAATCCATTAAAGCTTTAATAAAAAATATTTATGTAAACCATTTCATCAGATATGTTACATGAGATATAACATGTTCTGCGTGTTTGCGTGTAACTGCTTCCGGTTGATTGTAAAGCCTATATAAATAAACTAAATTGAATTGAATTAAAACTAAAAACGAATCCATATTTGTCTATATTGCTTGAACCTTTCTTTGAATTAAACATTGTTTTCTTTCCCAAAGGGCTTGCTAGCATTTCCTAATCCAGCAGGTCTCCTGTCAAATATCTCCATACAGAGTGGGACCATTGGTGGGACCTGCCTCCACTGGTGCATTCACTGAACTTAAAAAAATCAGATTTCCCCGCCCCCAAAAAGACAATTAACAATCACCAAGCAGTCCACTGATCTGACTTTTAGTCCCCAACAGAATTTTCTATGCATCGTTTTCCGTTGCTTAATTGGTTGTAATTTTAATGTAAAGCTGCCTCAGTCTCTGAGCCAACTCGGTGACCCTCCTCTCTGACACCCAACTGAACTTGAACCTAATGCTACTCGATCATGTCAGAAAAGGTCTCACCTAAATGTTTGTGCATTTGTTGTCCTAGTGTAGCAGCACTGTGATCTGAAACAGAGTATTTTAATTACTGGAGAACAACCAAAGTTGTGTTGGATGGCTTGTACTGCAGTTGTGGAGGAGCAAACAGCACAGGAGCAGGGCAGGAGGTGTAACATCTTCCAAAGCCAGAAATCAAGCCTCAGTATGTAGGATCCCTTCACTGCCAGATCTGTTATGTCACCTGTGGCCGTCTGCCCTGCACAGGAATGCACACCGGCTGGAGGGGGCCAGGCGTGAAACAGAGCACCCTGAGTGGCTGCTTGAAACATGATGATGCCCACACAAACAGCTCTGTGCCACATCAGGAGAAGCTTCACTTACACCCTGTAAACCTCATCCTGTGTAGCATAAAACCATAATTTTTAGGGGTTCTAATCAATTTAATTCAACAAAAAGACATTGGATGTGTCAAAGATCTGCCTGAGTATCAAACTGAGCATAAATCAGTCAGTCAGGGACCGCTTTGAGTCTAGCGCTGCTGAAAATGAGGAGGTTATTTTGGGAGTCGTGGTAGGACAGGGGATCAAGGGTCAGGTGGAGGTGGATGATCTTAACTCTACGTTTCTCTGCGCTGTTTGTTCCCATTTAAAAAAAAAAAAAAAAAAAGGGTCAGATTTCCCTCCCCCGTTTGTGAGTTAATGCACCACTGCAATGCAGGAGCAATGCTGGCCATCAACACACACCTCCATCTCTCATTTTACCTTTGCTGTGCTTCACCCCACCCCCACACTGATCGGTACAACATGTGCTGGAGGATCTGGCAACATGAACAGGCTTAGAGGCATCTACACTTGGCTTCATTGTTTTGGTCACTGTCACTATGTACACGCTGTGGTTCTCGTTATCGTAACATAGTTTCACATAATAAACTTCCCTCTTATTTAAATCCATTCTGATAAATCCTTTTGACTTCCGTTAGATGTAACCTTCCCCCATAGAACAGCACATTACAGTGGATTTATCTTTTTGTTTAATATTTGGCTGTAAGTCATATTTAATCACTACAAATCCACAAGCAATGTTCCACATACACGTCATGAAACATAATTTTTCTGTTTTCACATAAAAAGTGAATGCAAAAAACCTCCAACAATAAACGGTGATCCTTGTTCTCACTGTTTACCATTGAGCTTCACTTTTTTCTTTATATTCACCCTTAATGCTTCTAACATTTTTCTCTCCCTCATTGTAGGGAAACTAAATGTTTTAGCTGCATTTAAGAAACTGCAATGATTCCAGGAACATCTGGCCTCCATGAAACTCAGGAAGCGGTTTGTGACAAATACAAGGCCAGACTTGAATGACAACATTTCATCATCAAAGCTCTTCAGGAATCACTTGGAGCCACATAGTTATAGAAACCATCCAGGCTGGCCGTTGCATCCCATTAGGAGGATTTGGAAGTCCCAGTAACGCTTAGTAGAGATCTGCTGCATGTCCAAAAACATCACCTGCCAGCCAAACTTTTGATCCTAGTACCCCACTACTGCTGTACGGCCTCAGACCTTCCTACACAACCTCTCTCATGTCAACTTTTTTAAGTGATACAAGCAGAGCCGGGCAACTTATCAAGCTTTTATTGATATATAAGATAAGAATATAGTGAGATGCTTTATGTTACTATATAATTACACCCTAGACCCCCCAGTTCCTCTTTCTCTTCCTTCCTATTTAAGGCTAAATCTCTCCCAACCCCCCCAGCACTCTTTGTTTGTGGAGGATTATTATCAAATATCTGCCAGTATGTTATTTTTGAGCTATTTCTCATGAACATCTAGAGCAGTTTACTAATGAATGAGATCATGGGATATTAGTGTTAAGGCTTTGGTTTTAAGTTTACTTTTTCTTTCTCATTACTTTTTGAAAGAAAAGGATATCAATATATATATATATGTATATATATATATTGTATGATTGAAAATATTGAGATATTATTTTTGTCCATATCATCAAGCCCTATAGAAAACAGAATCCAGCATTTAAATTTGAAAAAGGAGCGTAGGTATGCAGTAGCTGCAAAAAATTCCTTGTTTTTGCAATATAATCACGATTTTTTTAAATGATTACCAAATCACAGAGACACTTCATTTATTGTCACCTCTAATTTTACGAGACGTTGGCTTTCTCACTCCCGCATTTAAAGAGGGAATATGCTAACATCATATTTGATGTCACACAACTGGTAAGAGTGAGTTGCAGCTAGCGCACAGCTCCATGCTTGCAAGACAGAAGAAAGCATGTTTTTAAAGCAACAGCTAAGGCCGCCACGTCAAGACCCCCACAGATAATCCACGGCCATGAAAACAATGAAGCGCTGGAGCAAAACATGAATTTGCCTGCATTTAGTGCAGACAAAATGTAAATAAAGTTACAATTTTGGTAGAAAATGATTTAAAAACAAATCGAAATGGAAATGTTGGCCTATATTGTTTCTCAATACTCCTGCTGCTTTACTCAGAAGATTCTGATAAAATGGCCGATCTCCACTGGTCCCAGGGAGAGAGCAATGCAAGCATACACACACACACACACACACACTCATATCTAAGGACAGTTTAAAGGTAAGGAAGCAACCTGCAAAGATATTTAAAATTCTGAGCTAACAAGTGTCTCTAAATAGGAATTAAAGAACAACCTAAAACAAAACATCTTAAATAGGTTTTATTTGACCAGTTGATACGTTTGCACATGAAATCCTTTCTTTTCCCTGTTTAGATCTGTGATGGCTGCCTTAAGCATTCTGAATTTTATGCAGAAACACGTTTTCTGATTTGTTGCTTAAAAACGAGTATTTCCTTGGTTTAAAATCAAATTGAGAAAATTGTTTGTGATAGTCTAAAGAGAGGGAGACCTTTTGACTATTGTGCAGGCGTAGATGTAAGAATACTCAGTTTTTCCTTCAATTTTTATGGAATCTCTTTGTTGGCTTTGTTGACAACTCGTACACCCCCACACAGCCTTTTCTCTGGCACTCACTCCTCTGCAGTTAGGTCCCGGACTGCAGTGATGGCACATGAACAAGGCCCTGCTCACCCTGTATAATCACTGGTTCTGTTATTAGGTTTCATTTCTCTCATGTTGCTTTTTTTTTTTTGTCTTGTTTACCCCTGCAGGTCTACACACAATGAGATGGAAAAGAACAGGTACGTAATAAAGTCTTCATTTCTGTGTGTGTGTCTTTGCTTCTCCTGAATTAGTGATCAGTGAAACATCATCACATGGCATCCAGATCACCCAGATACCCTCTGGCAGGCCTGAAAATACTTGATGATTTTGCAGTTAAACCCAGGATGCTGGTCTGTTCAGGTGCTTTTTCACTGAAATTTTTCTGGTGTGATTTGTTGCTTTTTCAAACTATGATACTTAACTGTTTCAAGTTAGTCACAGTATATAAAATCAATGCTGTACCAATGTACAGTGTCTTCAGACCCTTCAGTGTTTTTACACTAAACCCCTTTATGACAGCTAGATTTAATCAATTTTCTGTCACACTTATCCCAAGCGGGGTCACAAGGGGTGCTGGTGCCTATCTCCAGCTGTCTACGGGCGAGAGGCGGGGTACACCCTGGACAGGTCACCAGTCCATCGCAGGGCAACAGAGAAACAGAACAAACAACCATTCACACACACACACTCACACCTAAGGAGAATTTAGAAAAGCCAATTAACCTTGCAGTCATGTTTTGGGACTGTGGAAGGAAGCCAGAGTACCTGGAGAGAACCCACGCATGCTCAGGGAGAACACGCAAACTCCATACAGAAAGACGCCGAAAGCAGTGCTACCCACTGCGACACTGAGCAGCCCACAGCTAGATACCATTTTTTTTTCTTGAACAGCTAGATTAAATGTTTCTTATAATGGACAAACACAAGACGCTGCACAACTGAAGTACCAGGATTATTATTCATTAAGGATGTGGAATTAATTCAAATTCAGTCCCCTTTACTCCAAATAATATCTAGAACCTTTTGTCCTAGAAAACCCCCAGTTAGTAGACTTGATCTTTTGAAGATGGGTCTGTTGGAGGACATTACAAAACATGCAGCACCATGATGACCGAGAATCACAACAGACAGGTTAAAGAGAATATGTGGAAGAGCTAAAAGCTAAGGTAGCTCATAGACCATATCTCAAATTTAAACATTTTGCAGAGCTCTGCTAAGTCTGTCACCTGAATATGAAAAGATTACAGCTTCTCTGCAAACCTTGAAAAATATGGCCTTCCATCTAAACTAATGAACGGACAAATAGACCATCAATCAGACAAGCAGCCAATCAGTCGACTGTAACTCTGGAGGAGCTGCATGGATCCTGAAATCATGTAAAAGAATGCCTCGCCTTTAGTGGCAGAAAGAGAACCAAACTATAAATGGTCCCAGTTAAACTTGTAGGAGACGACAGAAAAATCTCCAGAAGAAAAGGTGTCCTGATCAGATGAAACTAAAGGGGATCCTTTGGGTCTCCATGCAAAATGCTGTGAGGTTTAAAGCAAACTCTGAACATCCAAAGACCTTCCTCACAGTCATTCATGGTGATGGCAGCATAATGCTGTGGGGCTGCTTGTCCTCTAGTAACAGTTTTAATGTTTATGAGAAGATGTAGGGAGTCAATCACACACTGAAAAAACAATCTAGGAATAAGTAAAACATTTCTAAATTAAGTTTATTTACCCTTAATTTGAGTAGGTAAGTGAGATAGTTTGTCAATGGAATTAGTATTTTCAATCTTAAAATAAGATAATTCGATAAAATGCACTTGAAATAAGACAATGCAATTGTGTTTTCTTGTTTTAAATGTACATTTTTGTGTTTCATTGGCAAAATATCTCTTTTACCTACTCAATCCAAGAATAAATGCACTTTTTTTAAGAAAAAAAATAACCCATCCCTAGATCTCTTAAGCTGGTAGAGACCAGACAAAGAAAAAGAGGGAAAAATATTCAACCAGGCTAGAATAACAATGAAAACCACACTTAGATACTTTATTCATAAAAAGGCTAAAGAAAATGTCTTCGGCTGCCGCATTACAATTATTAATTACTTAAGTTGGTCTGTCCCCATAATATTCCACATCTACTAATATTGTGATAAATATTTCTTCAAAGAAATGAAGCTACATTCGTAATGTTTTACTGGTTTGTTTCCAGTTTCGTCTAGATAAAAGTATGAAGTAGACAGTTGCTGGGAATGAAAAGCCTGGCTGGAGAAGGTCTTTGTGATCTTAATAAAACACCAAATCAGGTGTTGACCTGAGAAAGAACAAGGACTCTGTGTTCGCTCTCAGTCAAACAGCCCTTTCTCCCCCAGGATTGGTGGATATAGTAATGCCTTGGGCTCAGTGCTTCAGTAGGTTCCTACCAACTGAGCCCCCATTTGTTCACAGCCTGACACTGAAAATAATACATCAGGTGTCTGGTTAATCAGCTGACTGTATCTCCTCCGACTACCTCCTCAAATTCTGCAAAACAATTTTGACAATGACGCAATTGTTTTATTCAGTTTCTAGCAGAAGAAAGTCCAATTTCTACTTGTTAAAAGATCTCACAATAAGAGCAGGACCCTCGTCACACTGGATCAGAAGTGCACAGTGCGATTCATGAGAGGTTTTCCTTCAACAAGACGGAGGGTGCTCTGCTGCCAAACGGCATCTAGTATTGCTTTCATCACTTACCATAAGGAAAGTTTTCAATGAAAATCCAGTAGAAAATATCTGTTAAGGGGAAGAACAACAATCTTGGCCATTTTATTCAACTTTCTGTAGGAGAGTGTTTCTCTTAACAGACTTAATTTTATAAAGTTGCAGCAGACAGCAGAAGACCAATAACTGATGGCCAGTGAAGCAGAGACTTACTAGTTACTTGATACCATAATATAACATTCAGGCTCATATGTAAGCTATGGCTAAGAAGCTAGGTTCCCACTCTTTTAGATCTGAGTTTCTCAAAAACCTTGTCTAGAACTTGTTTATGAAAAACTTGACACTAGACTCAAGTCCCTTTAACAATCTTTATCTCATGTATCAGGAGTGAAGGCGAGCCTGTAGACCGCAGCTCTGACAGCTGATGAGCTGCATGCACATGTTTTCCTTTGGCAGACTCTGCCTAATCCAATAGCCAACAACATTCACAGACCAAAGGCTATTATTGGCCCTCAACTTTCTGTGCACATTAGTTGATATTTTATGATTTTCAGCACTAATGTCTGTCTGTCCTAGGCCTAAATTTTATGATTTTGAAAGAAGATAAGATATTCCACTGCCTCCAACATCGCATATATTTGGCTAGCTCCAACATTAACAAAATATTACCTGATTACTAAATAAAAGTACTTCTAAATTATTCATATTTATAGTTTGCACAGTTTTAAACATGTTGCAATTGTATGTGTTGAATTAAACATGAAAATATAAAAAGATGTTTGTTCAAAGGTGATTCGATTGATTTTAGTCATTGAATCGATTATCAGGCTGTTACTTTAACCCGATTTACTCCTAAAAAGTTGGCATCCGATTCAGGGGTTTAAAATTTTCAGCTCAATACTTGGAACGTTTCCATGTCAGCAGCAGAATTGGACGCTGGAATCAGACCCAACTTCAGCATCAGAAAAACAACTCTTAAGCTCAATAAGTTTGGTTTATTCACAGAGAGTCAGCTTGTGGTTTTTAAAGGGTTAAAATCACTGTAAGGCCAGATTTAGTTAATCTGAATTAGAGAACTCATAACAGTTTTTCTTTATACAGGCCTTAGTGATGGAAGACGGCACACAGGAAGTTTTGTGACATTAATATGAACAGAAATCTGAAAGGGATCGTTGAGCAGCAGCAGCAGCTCTGATGATAGGCTAAAAAGCTAGTTTTTCTCTTGGTGGGATTAAACTCCTCTGCACCGTAGCTTTTTTGCACAATTTGGCTTTACACAACTGGCTCCCTACAGAAAATTAAAACAATGTCCTCATGAGAGCTTTTTTAACCTTTTTTTCTAGACGCTACCACCAACCAATTCTCTGCCAATAACCAGGAAGCCCAAGCAGTAGATTGGTTCGTTAGGGAAACCTTGTGAGTTCAGGCCTCGCTATACAGTTTCCATCAGTTCCAAACCTTAATCTGCACACAAGACACTGCAGCATGCCTGTGTGTGTGTGAGGGTGCCTGTTTTCTTCTGCGAAACTCAACTCCATTCACCAGAACAGTTTCTATTTGTCCACAAACGTCTGCATGCTGGCCGTGGCCGCTGGCTTTGTGAGGTGAGAGGGTGAAACTGAGGACAGCAAGGGGATTTATTACTGTTGGGATAGAGGGCTCCAGCTGACCTACATGTAGTTCTGAGCAGAAACTTAAACTATTTTAAGCTGAAGGGGACGACGCAGCCTGAGCTAGTAGCTACAGCAGTGTGAAGCTCCAGCTTTTGGTTAGCAGTTAGCTCTCTCTTAAGGCCGAGAGGTGCAATTCCTCATAGATTTCACCTATTGACACACTAAACCTGAATAATCCATTGCTGATAAAATGCAGAGTGCTGTGGACTTGTCGCCAGCCTGTGACCTGCGATGTTTGATGAGTCTGCCTCTCACTAGTGTTGTTTAGCAAACATTAGCTTGCCCTGTTGATCCCCTATTATGTCAGAGCAACCTGGGCGGAGACATTTCCATGTTATGTAATGGCCCTTTGGACCGAGTCAGCTGAGAAATGGGTGCTTTTTTTCAGCTGCTGACTGCAGCTTTGCATTTACAAAGGCTTCCCACACTGTGCATGCATAAAAATATAATTAAGTGAATCCTCTGTCTACATTTAAATCAGCTGTAGATCTCTCTGTGTTTGATTTGAATAACTCTCATGTAGCCAGCTTTCAGCCGATGGGAGTGAAGCAAAGCCCTTCACTAAACACTCACTATAAAGGAAGTCTGACGTAGACGGGCCCACTCGCTCAGGCAAGCACTCAGACACGTACACACTCCTGGAGCTGGAGGTGTGCATTGTATAACTGTGGGGTCAACGTACCCAACTAGCAGCTGCAAGGGATTTGAAGCAGGAAACGCATCAGGGAGGGGAAATGTAAATGTGAACCGAGGAGGTTGCGTTAGTTACCTGGTCACCTGATTGCAAAGTTTTAGCCCTTATCTGTTTCCTGGTCTTCTTGTAGTACTGTTCAGCCTTTCATGCTCCTAAAGAGTCTATTATAGATACATATTTTATTAAGGAATTTAGTAACACTAAAAAGACCAACAAAAGGCCTTGCAATTAGGTTTTCTTATCATTAGGGTTGAAACTGTTCTCTGCAATTTCCCTCTTTTAGAGAAATATTAACAAAAATAGATATACAGTAGAAATAAAAGTTGTTGTTCTTGAATATTACCAATTTCTTATAGTAGTGAACTATTGAGATTAAAAATGGTCCATTTTCAAAAGCTCATGTAGCATTCAGCTCTAGAAAAACTGAGGGTAAAAATGGCTGCTTTGGATTTTATCACCTAGTAGTTTGCTGCAATCTTCCTCATCTTCAGAAGCTTTATGCCTCCAGGACTCTTAATGTGCCTGACCCAACGTCGCTTCTGGTAGGAGGCTGAGGTCCGTCAGGACCAAAACCTCCCGCGACAAAAAAATTTCCTATACGACTTCAATTTTTTTATTTATTTTTTATTATTTACGTACAGAGGCTTTTGAAGGAGCCGTCACAGGTTCGATTCCTGGTGATCTTTACTGCATGTCTTCCCCCTTCCTCTATTACCATTTTCTGTCTACCTAATCAAAGGCCATTTGAGCCTTTAAAAAACTTTCTATAACTTAAAAATTAAAGTATTGATTATCAAGTACTTTTCTATGCATGCAGATAACCGAGCCTTGTCTGAATTTGTAATATTTTTTATTTTGAAGATGCCAAAATTAAACTTTTATATTGTGTTCGATTCCCATTCCTGAACTCCAATCTTTACTGTCGGTTGCAAAGTTGTGACTGATTTCCACTGTTTAGCTGCAGCACCTTTAGCTGTTAGGAAGAACACCTCTTTCTTTTTGACAGAACAGGAACAGGAAAATATTGCAACATGCCGTCGCTGCTGTCTCTGTCTTTTTCCTAAAGGAACTGAGTTCTTTTTTTGTTTTGTTTGTTTGTTTTTTATTTATTTATTTTTTATTATTTAAGCCTTAGGATGGGAAAAATAAGAAAGGCAAGGCTTACAGAGATCTGCTACTTGTCACACAGCAGGGATAATTAGCTCACATAGATCATAAATCTGACACTGAAATATTCCCATGTTTGGATTTTCATTAAACCTAAAAAGGTAAATAAATATTCTTCTTTTGTTTATTTTTTGTAGGGAAGTGCTGTATAAAAAAAAACCTGTTAAATAACAAGTTTGCTCCTTTTTTCACTTAAAACTGACAAAAGAACATCCTCCTACTGATGGTTCCACTTTTGGTGGGCTTTCATAAGTTGTGAGCATTGTGATGTCATGCTGTGTGGGTGTGGTTATTTCTGAACTACTTGCTCAAATTGATGTTGTGAAGCCATATATTATAGCAGTGTTTGTCTCTATGGAAACCAGCTCGTATTTGGGTAAAGTCATTGTGTTCAGTTTGTGCTGAACATCTATGACCAAACGTTAGTGTGGAGGTGGATCTCAGCTTGATGTAAGGTTAACATGTGGTTTAATATGAACTTGCCCTACAATTACTGAATCATAACGGGGTAAATGTTTACCTCTGTTTCTGTCAGGAGACAGCAATTCGACAGTTCTTAACCTTTTTTATCGTATTTTACTTTTCCCTCTCCAGACGGGCACATCTACGGCTGTGCTTGGAGCGCTTGAAATCTCTTGTTCCTTTGGGACCAGATACCAACAGGCACACCACCCTCAGCCTGCTGATGAAGGCCAAAGAACATATAAAGGTACATGTACTGTATCAAATAAAACAAAAAGTTAGTCTGAGGAGGATTATTTATAGTATTTGTGTTTAGATGAATGAAATGTTGTCCTTTCAGAGGTTAACTGATTAACATTCAAATCTTTCTGGCTCCGTCTCAAACTGCTTGGCACATTTTGAGCCTCTGCTTAAAGAAATTGTATTTAAATGTCAAATCATTCTGGCTTTAACATGTATATAAATATACTCTTTATCAGACTATATTGTCCCAAAATGTAACAAAGTCTTAAAATCTTTTCTTTTTCTCCTTATCTTATTCAGGCCAGTTAGTTATACATCAGCCTGAACACCTAAATTCAGCCAATCATATATCAACGGTCATCTGTCGATCAAATTTTTTTGGTCGTAGAATCTTGATTCATATATACGCAGCGGGTGAAATTAGAAATAAGTATTATTTACTTTACCATAGAGTAAATCCCCAGTGTTCACGGGTATGGTCGTCTGTGTCTTCAGCAAACAGAACTGGCGGCGTTGCGAGGCAAGGGCTCAAACATGTACGGCTGTAAGCCTTCTACACCAAACCAAGCTTCTGCCGCCCTGGCCTCCTCTTCCACAACAGCTTCGTTTCCGCTTTCCTCCTCTAAATAAAAAATGTATGACGGAGGAGACTCCTCCACGACCTCTGACACAAAACTCTCCTCCTCTTGCATGTTTCCTCTGTCCATAGCGTTCCTTGAAAGTGTCGTTTCAGAGTCACTAATTTAGTGCTACTTGGTCCCAATGGAATTTCCCATTGGGAACCTAGTAGCACTATGTAGCTAACTGGTTAGCAAGATGCTTCCGAGACACCGGCCACAATCAAACTTGTTTTTCGAACCTTCTGCCACAATAATCCCGCCCTCTTGATAAACGACCAATCACAATCACTTTATTCACTTTTGTAAAGTCCTGCACCACTCTGGAACAGCCATTACCTACGACTTAAAGAGCACTCATACTGGTTCTATGTGTACTTCTAATTAAGACAGTTGGATTTTATTTATGTTTGAATCTAAAACCAACTCTGAGCTGCTGTCCCTGCTGAGGAGAAACTTCCCCGGATCATGATGCTTCCTCCACCAGGGTTGGTTCAGAAGGATGTGCAGTGCTGGTTCCCTCTGCTCGCTCTTTGCCAGGCCTGTCGGTTTAGGCAGACCCTCGTGTCTTCTCTGTTTTCTTTCAATTTTTTAAGCCGTTCTTCAATGTTCTTTATAAGTTGTCTGAGAACAGCTGCACTTTTACAGAGATTCAGTTACTCAACAGATGGACTCTGTTGAGATTGGGTGAATTCTTGATATTAATTCAGGAGTATCTGAGTCTGCTGATCAAAGCAAATGCAACACTTTCTGATGTTTTTTTTTTTTTCCTGTTCTAAAAAATTTTAAAACCACGAATTATTGACCTTCTACTTTGTACAGGTGTGTTTTGGCCTAGTGCATGAGCTCCAATTAAACCACATTAAAGTGATTGTTAAATTGTGAAGAGCTCTGAAGTGAGAATAACAAAAGGACTCTGCCTCCCCTCTTCCCTGTGCAGCGGTTAGAGGAGAGCGACAGGAAAGCTCAGCACACATTGGAACAGCTACAGCGGGAACGGAGACACCTGAGGCGGCGCCTGGAGCAGCTTGGAGTGGAGAGGACCCGCATGGACAGCACCGGTTCTACCCGGTCCTCAGACAAGTCTGACTCTGACCAGGGTGAGCCTAAAAGACTTCAGTTTGGACACTTCTGTCTCCTGAATAATTTATGAATCCGTCGAGCAACATTCATATTACTAAGATCTGACCTCAGTCATCTTATAATCAGCAGCTTCAGTTATTCTTAACAGGCAGGCATTTGTATATGATTTCTTTATTCTTGAGTTGTAAACCTGTTTTTCTTCTGTTTTATAGAGGACCTGGATGTGGATGTGGAGGGGACGGACTACCTGCTGGGTGACCTGGAGTGGAGCACCAGCAGTGTGAGTGACTCAGGGGACGAGCGAGGCAGCCTGCGCAGCAGCTGCAGCGATGAGGGCTACTCTAGCGCCAGCCTGCAGCGCCTGCAGGACACTCAGGAGACGGCCAAGCAGCTGGGCTGCAGCCTATAAACAGCCTGGATCAGCGAGCCAATGGCCACCTCCCCTCACTCAATAACCCGCCTTCTACCTGCTCAACCCCCCACTTCACCCCCTAACCCCCCTGTAAGGACTGACCAAGCCTCTTCTGCAGTGAAGTCTGACTTACATTCAGACTGTAACGGCTCTGAGACTCCCACGCACATCCAGCTCTTCATCAGCGGTCAGTCTTAAGGGCGTCGCCCGCTCCACTCCGTGCCAATCAAATGAGCGGGTTTGTTAAGATGCCCCACCCCTGTTATCCTTCTGTCCTCCAAAAACACAACTTTCAGCCAGAGAATGTTACCACACAATGTCCCACTGCCTCTTTTTCTATGCCTCAAGAGCCATGGGAAGCACTTATGAGATTCTTCTCTAGAATCCAACACAAACACACACCATCTCTCCTAGATGTGAGACGTCTCATAAGTGACACAGGGCCATTTTTTTGCCCTGCTCACCAGTACACCATCAGTGCACAGTACCTTGCACTTGAAATTGCTTTTGTAAACAAAACTGTCTTTTTTTTTCTCTCTCTCTTGTAAAGCCCCCCCCCCTCCAGTGCTCCAGCAGCAGTGATGCTCCCAGATGAAATGAATGTTTGTGAAACATGTCAGTCGTCGCTCTGTGGACACTAAACTAGACTGCGCACGGTGTTAAACTATCTGAGCCGGCAGCAATACCTTCTGCAGTAACGAAGCTTTAGTAGGCAGGCTAAGTTCCTGTCCGCACGTCCAAACTAAGGTACAGGATGAGATTGTGAAGGGGTTAGGGAATGGTTTTTCTCTCTGATGACGGTGGCGTTTTTAAAGTCCCCCCCCCCTCATCCCTGTAAGGTGTGGATGGCGCTTCTTGGCCTGGCAGTGGGTGCGACGGCCTATAACAGCAGCCAGCGGGCCTGATACTGGGATGTTCTGCCAGGTGCTAGTACATTGTTGTACATTAATCCTTCACTGCCCGTTCAGCAGCTGTTAGCAGGAAGGGAAAAGCCGTTCTACCTAAAGACTCAAGCACATTCCACAATATATCTATTAGAGACACAGGTGAGACTGAAACAGATTATTTTTTTGAAAGTAGGTAATTCACACTTCTTTTCTTTAAGGGGGGGGGGGGGTCAGTTTGATTCAGGGCAGGTTATAAGAGGGAACCAGGTAATGTAGTCAGAGGCCCAAAGCTTTTTGTGTTTTCTCCTCTAAAAAGCACTAAACAGTTAAACCACAGAAACACCTTTGCCTTGCCGTCATATACTATTTATTATTTCTGGAGAAATGTACACCTTTTAATGTAAATAGTTCTCAGAAAGAGCTCTATGTCTATCACCAAATGTATTTATTAGATATACTAAATATATAGATGAATCTATAGAAAAATATTTAGTCATAGCTTATGTTCTTTTTGTGAGTTTTATTGAGAGTTTCCTACAACTTAGTTGGTTTGCACAGCAAAGTCAATCCTTAGAATATTTAGAAAAGTCTCTTGTGCCTCGAGGCGTTTGTGTCTGTTCAATTTGGCGCGGTGCCCCTAGGGCAGTTTCATCGTGCTTCATTTTCTTTATTGTTATTTATAAAACCCGTCCTGTCCTCTTAATGGTGTGGGAGATGATGGAACAAATATACTGTAGAAAAATGTGAATTAAAAAGTTTTAAAAGCGTTAGAGATGCACCGTTCAGAGCTGCTACAGATTTGCGGTTTTATTCGGAGTTTTATCTGCTAATTTCAGTGTATTTCTTTTTGTTTTTGCTGAAAAAGATGAATTAAGGTTCAGATTGTCTGAAAGTACTTCCCCATTGCGACATTTTCCTCTTTAGGAACAAAATGGCAGCCTCTCCTATTGGACTCTGTACCAAACGGATTTTGATTTGTTTATTCCCTCAAGGTCATTTTTATACCTGCTTTCAGTGTATCGAGTGGATCCTGTTTAAAACTTTACATTTCAGGTTGGAAATCCTTTTTTTCACTACTAAAAACGTGAAGCTCTAGGATGCTTTTTAAAAAGTAAAAACAACTGATTTTACATTTAAGTTTGAAAAAAATCTTTAATCCTAAATTTGTTGGACATTATTATCTTTGAAAAAACCTATCTTAGGACAATCGGAATACAAACTCTTGCAAGAAAAAAAAAACACTGTTTTTTTTTCAGTGATCCATCCATCTTATCAAGCACTTAGATAATTACTTGAGGCAAATGGTCAATTTGTGTGGATGAGAGGGAGACAAAGATATTTGTTTACAAAACAAAATGGAAGTAGGGAGGGAGAAAGTATGGGGCTTTGGTACAGAATATAGCTGCAAGTTGATGGATGGACCTGAAGCTGTGAAAAAAGAAGAAAATTGCATCCAATCCCATGCTGCTAGATTTTATTTTTAGGCAGAAATTTTTTCAGATCAGTCATGCTTTGATCCTCTTAAGATTAAAAGAAAAATTGGCAGATTCTGAGCTTTGGCCAACGGACCGATGCATCTCTAAAGATGGAAACTTGCTGGTCAAACTTTAGGAGGCGGTGATCCAACCCCCTCCCCAAGCCGTCTGCATCGCCCCGCACATAGAAAGCTCGGAGAACGCAGCGGATGGCTTTGGTATTGGTTCCGAAGTCACAGCGGGGGGAGGGGCTCAAAACTATCTGAATGTACTCTGACTCTGCAGTGCAGTGGCGCAGCGCCAAAGAAAGCTCCCCGCTCATGCATGTTCTACTACTATAGCTCAGCTGGTTCACCAATGGACAAAAAAGAAGAAGAAAAAAAAAACACAAATAAAATGACAAAAATAAAACTAAAATCTGAAAAAATCTAGGTTAGGATTGTTTGGTCTGTGAGTGTGACATGCTGCTTACTTTAGTCATGTTCAACCCTTTTAAAAACGGAGAGGAACTGTGGAGCCACGATGTCAGGACAATAAATCAGGAGTAGGTGTGAGTGGACAGGTGTGTTCACCAAAATGCAATCCTTTTGGCGTGTGTGTGTGTGTTTACTTCGTCACTGTCTTCAGAGAGAATTTTATTTAGGGGTGGATGGGGGCAAAAAAAAAAAACCTTTCTAGGAATATTCTGACTCCTGTTTACTATTTGAATGATCATCCCCCCTCCCTCCCTTTTGTACTCCACACATAACCTTTGTGCTTTCCACCAGTCTGCCACGGTCTTTTCTTGATGTCTCCATTAGTTTGCAGCGCGGCTCCCTCTCTCCCTCACACGATGCATCCCTTCCCCAACCCCAACATGACACCACCGGTGCTCTCAGCATCTGCCTTAAGAAGCCGGTGTTGAATCTCTCGAAGAACAAGCCTACAGTGAGACCAGTCGTTTAAGCTTCAGGGAAACTCCTTCCCTGCATCCAAGGTGGCTAACCATGCCTTAAAACGGTAACAAAAGTACGACCCAACACAAGTAAAGTCACGTGTGAGTGCTGGTATGAAACAGAAAGGGATCATAGTGCTCATTCCTTTTCATCGTGACACACTTGATGCATCACAAAAGCGTTACACGCAGGAAACGCAGAGACACACCATGTCAAAGCTCCATCAACATCATCTGCTACCTTTCACTTCAGAAAGGTCCCATGTCTATTTCCTGGGTAATAAGATGATCTCTGCACTTTTTAGAAATTGGAAAATTTTTCTCTTCTACATAAATCACTTATGTTGGGTCACAAAATGCCCTCTGACAATGAATTGTGGAGCAGCAGTTTATATTTACCAGTGATAATAAAGAAACTATTTGAAACCCTTGTTTACCCACCAGTGCCTCTGTGTTTTTTATAGCAATAAACCTTCGTTTATGTCCTTAATAGGATGAGTAAAGGTTCAGGAACCCATACTACTTGTTTATAATGGTCCTAAAATATATGGGTGACAACACTTGTTAAGGACAGATGAATACAGCAGAAACCGGATTACAAAGGTTTTAAAGGTTGATATAGGAACTACATTTCTGGAACAAAGCAGAGATTTTCACTTTTTAAAATGTTCAAATGAAATCATAGGTTCTTACAAAAGTAATGTATTCCAGTTTTATTACATTACAGCCACAAATGACGCTGTGCTTTATTGGACAGACCAACAGAAAGAAATCATTTCAAAGTGAAAAGCATATGATATATAAAATTATTAAGATGTGTGACGGTATCCTTTCTTCCTAAGTTCTCAGTATAATCTAGAGCAACCAGTTGTCCACTGAAGCCACTGTACCTGTAATACTATTATGCTAACTCAATTTGCAAGATAAAAACCAACAAATTTACATATTAGTGATCAACAGAACAATATTAGACCCGTTTGAAAGATTCTCATCAGTATGTCCACTTTGACCATTTGTTCTGTTTCAAAGTAATCTGTTAACCAAATCACAGATTTGTAGGGCTCCTCTATCTGACTCCAGCGCCGTAATCACTGTAAAACATGGAGGTGGAAAAAGGAAGGGGATTGAGCATCCTTAAAAGGGCCTCAAACCTCATCTTGATGTGTTTAACTACAGAGGGGTGAGGAGAGTCTTTCCGCTTTTTAAAATTTCCAAACTAGATCTCCTTGTTGGTTTCAATAACATTTTTTTGATATGCTTTCAGTCCATGCCAAGGATTGAACTTAAAAAGCCAACTTGCATGTAGTTGTTAAGATGCTTGTGCAACCTGAATAAAAACTCAGCATGTAGATCTATTCGTGCTGGCAATAATGCCAATTATCGATCAGCAATTAAATATTCAGTCCTATAATGTTTAAAGTAATTCCCTTTCTCTCAAAGTTCTTGTCTCAATATGTTTAAAATACTTTGGTCACACAAAGCTTTAGAAAAGGCACATTTCTAGTAGATGAGAAATCAGTATTTGCATTTATAAACATTCGATACCTTCAGCACAGGGTGGCTGAAAGACAGGATCTCCCTTAAAAAGAGGCCCTTAATTGGGTGGCCATTAAACATTCTACATTTTCTAAAAAAAATGATAAAACTTTCACAGTTTACTTTGGATTAAGATCCAACAGTAAAACCAGAAGTGAAATCCAAAGTGAATGCATAGGAAGTCACTGCTTGCAGAATTAAGGTTTGATGGGCACAGACGACACATTTAGTGTAAACGATAAGACGCCAAAATGATTATGATGTAAAACTGTTTGCATTATTTGGTGTTAATATTTAAGCTTTAAGGACATTTTCTTTGGAATGGGTCCTGCTCTGACTCGTTATTATCTTGACTTAATTAGAAACTTTCTTTGGATTTTTTCAGCTATGTTTGATCAGGCTGCCATCTGTCACAGGCAGAATATTCCACTGTGATAAAAGCCACACAGAACCAGACTTTGAAATGTCTAAACTAATTATTTCTGGAAATGAAGGATGCAAAGGAGCAGTTTGAACATGACTATAACTCAAAATACCTGCAAACGGCTCATTTAAATAGTCCAGGAAGATATATTTACTTTAGATCTCAATATCTCCCTACTGATCAAGTTTTAACAAATCTTGCTTTTTAAATAAGAAAAAAAAAACTTTATGGTTCTTATTTTATCAGCAGTACAAACCCAGCCAGGACCAACATTCTTCACATGCAAGGTCGGAGAGCTGTTCCTATGTCTTAAAAGTGCCACACCAACAGTTTTTGTTGTTCCGATGAGTTTGAACCTGGGTTCACACAGTGGAATAAGCTTACTAGCCTAACTAGATCTCACCTTTGTTGTCATTTGTTGAAGGAGTCGTCACAAATTCTGCCCAAGGCATGTTTTCTCTCTCTAATGGGAGATCAGTTTAATGATTTATAAAGTTGAAATATTAAACTGATCCAAGACAAACCAGTTATTGCCTTCTGTCAGCGCCGGTCATAATATACATTTTACATTGCAAAAAACTGACCTTAACAAGGAAAATATGTCTAAAGTGCATTTGCAGGTAAATATGATGATCTGCCAAAGGGACAAATATTTTTGCTCTGATAGTAATATAACTAGATATGATGCATGAAATAAGATGTAGAGTACTTTTTACCTGCAAACCTTTTATTCTTATAATTGTCATGCTTATCTGCTGAGATCTGGGAAAAATCTACTTAATTCAAAAAATACTAACTTAGATTTAGTGCAGTGAACGTTTCCAATACAGCGGCCATAAGAAAGGCCAGGACCTGTTTTACAGGCACTGTTTCCAGTTGGCCCCTCCCTAGAACCACCCAAGATTACTAATCTGAAACTGCAGATTATTTGAATTAATGGATCAAAATCCAGCAGAATTTCTCTGCATTCGTTTAGACATAAAATCAATCAGTGGAATGCATCTTAACATTAGCATTTCTGCTGAATGTATTGACATAGCCTTATTTAAAGCGAATGTGCTTAAATAAAAGGTTAATGAAAGCATTTTATAAGCAAATGTATCCAGCTTCCTTTAGTTCCTCCTGTGGCCTCATTTGTCTGATTTGTTTCGTCTGGAAGGTGACCCAGGAGCTTTGGCTTCACGCGCCTGTTCCAACCTCACCAATGATGCATTGAACCCCACTTGTACAATCCTGCATTTTTTTCCCACCCACTACACAATTAAACTTTAGTTTAGTTGGAAGTATAGTTTAATGTTTTAGTTACCTGGGTAGTTTGTTCAGTTTCAGCAGTGCTATGTTTGCTTGACCTCATAGTTTAGGCTAACAGAATTTCAGGACCAGTCATGGTATTCAATGGATCAATAAGCCATTTATCAACAAAACACTTTGGTCTGATAATCTATAGAGGACTACTAATATGCTAACACCATCTTCTCTTTATCTGAAACAAATATTGCACAGGCAGAGTAAACTTCATGGATTACATAACTAGAACACATAACTCTGCCACCTAGTGTAAGGGTTCTGCAGTTGGAGGTATTTATATTGCTTTCTTATTTTTTCTTTTTTTTATTATTAAAACCTATATTAAAGATTTTCTGTCTGGATTGATAATAATTCAATTCAGTTTATTTATATAGCGCCAAATTCACAACACAAGTCATCTCAAGGCACTTTACAGTTCAACCAGATCATACAGTCAAATTGATTCAAAGTTTTCTATCTAAGGAAAACCAGTTGATTGCATTGACTCATTGACTCAAATACAATCCCTCACACTAAGCATGCTTGTAGTGACAGGGGAGAGGAAAAACTCGCTTTTAACAGGAAGAAACCTCCAGCAGTACCAGGCTGGAGGCAGAAGCAGAGACACAAAAAGCAGCTGTAAAAGGCGGCCCCATCCAGGAAACACACAGCCAGGCAGACAAGCTCTGAGCCAACTCCCATGCCATATGTTAATACAGATTAACATATAGCAAAATAAGAGACTTTTAGACTTGATCGGCAGAAAATTACATTAAAGTATAGTTTTAGCAAAATAATATACATCATTTTTTTTAATTTATAGGCATAGCTTGTTCTAAACATCAAAACCAGAAACATTTTTCCTAATGGTGCCCGTATCAAAACATCTCAATCTAAAGTCCTTCAGCATCTGTCTGGTTGTGGTCAGTATGGTGGACATTGCGTTCATCTTTCCCACTGCAGCAGCAGGTTGAGGATAGCAGAAACCAACTGGCTTAAGAAATGGATCCACAAACCCAGTGCATCATTGGAAAAGTTGCTGGACTCTATGATGCTAGTGTGAAAGAAGGGGATGCCGTTAAAGCTGTACGACATCTTGGATTGAGTCTCCCAAAAAATACAGGAGCGCGTTTAGTGGTAGGCTGGTTTCCACAGAGCGCCATCGGATGGCATAATTTCCCCCCTAATGTTTTAGACAGTCCTATGAGGGAGTTTGGAAATGCTTTATTCTAAAATGATCTTTGCCATCTTTAATGTATTTCTACATGCTTAAAATTTTAGCCAAAGCAGTTTTATTTCTGAAGCACTTAACACTGTGCCAATTTGGTCAGTGGTTCTCCCTTTAAATGTTTTTTTTTTCTAAGCATAAAGCATATGTTAATTGTTAGGTTTAGTTGTTTTACCTTATTTTTTTTTACAGTTTTCTTTTGCTTTAATTATGTTCTTCAAGGGATTACAAAAATAAAGCAAAGCCTGATGCGACATAGATGTAAGGATATTTATTTTCCACCAAAATTAACCTATATGTGGATGGGGATCTTTAAGAACCTGGAATTCCACCAGATACAGTGAGTTAAAGAGGTTTGTTGAAAAATGTTTAGGAACATTGGCAGGAAAACTGGTAGCAGACTTGAAGAGGCAGATGAGGGCAGAATCTACTGGTGACAGGCCAACCTGACAGAATGCAGACCTGAGGAGGCAAATGATGACTGAACAGAGCAGCAGCAGGGGCCGGGCAGACTCGATGCAGGTAGAATAAACAGGTGGCAGGCAGAAACAGTCCAGGACCTGAGCAGAGTCAGAAGCCGATGAAAATCCAGGAACTCAGACGGACTGGTGGTGCACACAGACGCTGAGGAACCGGTGAGGGCAATGTCAGCACAGGAATGCAGGAAGAGGCAAGCACCCAGCAGGCCAAAGCAAACAGAATGGATTCAGGAATTAGCACAGCTCATTTTGTGAAAGGATGATATGTCAAAACAGCAAAACTTCCCAAACTGCAGTGAGAAGCTAAATAAACATCTGTTTGAACTTTTAAAAAAGCTGTTTCAGAATTAGATTTTTAACATATTCGGTTCAAATATATCCTAGTTTATTATTATTTATTGTATGCAGAGAAAATCACTTCATGAAAATGGAAATAAGACCCTAAAACAAAACCTAACTTTCAGTCATTAAGCTGGGCATCGTTTGATATTAGACCAAATGGGATGCTGGGCTGTGTGAACTGTTTGATTTGGACTTAAAGCCACAGTGTCCAACTTCTGTTTCTAAAACTGAAAAAAGGTTGTAGTCATTTAAAATAAACAACCTTGACTTTGTTTAAGAATTTACTAACATGGTATGAAAATAAGAGTAACTATCATCTAAATAAAATGAGACAGATTTTTGAGAACTCCCAAACTTATGAGGAATGTAGAAGAGAGATTTCCCAGTTTGAGTATGAAGGGTCTCCCATATGTCACATCCTAATTATCAAGTCATTCAGTCTTATCAGCACTTTAACACGTGTGGCCTTAGAGATGTAGGTGTTGCTTTTAAATCAAGCCTTATCGTTGTAGCATCATTTTTTTTTTTTTTTAGTTTCTTCAGCACTAGCGGCTCGTTTTTTGTTTTGTCTTTTTAAAGTAGGCTGACAGGAAAGGGGGTATGAGACAGGGGGAGACACATGCGGCAAAGGACCACAATTCGAACCCAGGTCGGCTGCGTCGAGGACCAAGGCCTCTGTACATGGGTCATGCACGCTAACCACTGCGTCACCTGCACGCCATAGCATAATTTAAAACAAGCTATAAAAACCTGCTTTTTCCATTTTAGGAATGTTCAAATGATATGATATAACATTGCTCCTATTAGAGTTTCTTATACCGGCACTCATTACGAAGACACTAAATCTGTATTCATAGCTAGGAAATAAGTATCATTTGATTTCAGTCCTTGCACTGGTACTGCAGTGTAGCCTAATTCAGCATGGCTACATGCCTTGACAATAACAGCACAATGTGATCATCCTTCATTGCACTTCATGGCTCAGATTAAGGCATGGAGAACAGAGAGAGAAGGTGAGTGCTACAGCAAACAGCTGGACATCTCTGCAGGAAAGAGACAATAGATCTCAGGGGACCGGATTTAAGAGACCACATCACACACCTGCAGTCCGTCCAACACAGAACAAAAGCAGCCGACAGCCTGTAGGGAACAAGTAGAGAAGCTCTTCAAAGAAGCGCTCACTTAGTGCTTGTGAGGAGCACCTGGCACATCAAACCAGCTTCAAAAGGAGCAGGGTTCAGGAAGAAGGTTTTACCACTGGGTCTCTCTGGAGTGCTGACATTTCTGAGTTAGTGGAAGCCCTGGAATCTACAAAGCTTTCTCCACTGTTACACTATCTGATTCTATAATATAGGGACACATTTTTCAGAGCGAAGTTTGGCGTCTGAAGTGTAGGAGTGGATCTGTAAAACAATATTATCACTCATCAGCCGAGTGAAAGCATGGTGAACCTTGCATGGTTATCATTAGTGCAGGAAGCACAAAGCTAGCGATAGGTTCAGTGGTGTGGTACTTCTTTGCAAAGGTTTGGAATCCAGATCCAGCGGTGGAGAATCCAGAACCAGAAAGTAAAAACCCTGTTAGGAGATTAGTCTCAACTATTTGTAATGCCCAGATCCACAATGCAGACTAATCACCTGAGGATCTAATAACCTGGTTAAGTGAACAGAATAAAGTAAAACAAAGCAGGGTTTTTACTTTCTGGACCTGGATTATCCACCTTTGTCCAGATCCAGAGTATGAAAACTTAGATTAGTTGCAGTGATTTGCATTTTCAACCCCACAATATAGACATGGACTTCATAGACATGGACTTAAACTGGTAATTGGTTCCACAGAAGAGGAGCCTGATATCTAAAAGATCTGCCTCCCATTCTACTTTTAGGAATTCTAGGAACCACTAGTAAGCCTGCAGATTGAGAGCGAACTGCTCTGTTAGGAAGATAAGGAACAATCAGATCTCTGATATAAGATGGAGCTTGGCCATTTAAGGCTTGCTTTATATGTGAGAAGGAGGATTTTAAATTCTATTCTTGATTTAACATGAAGCTAATGAAGAGAAGCTAGAATAGGAAAGATATGATCTCTCTTTTTAATTTTCATCAGAACTCCGGCTGCAGCATTTTGGATCAGCTAAAGGCTTTTAACTACAGTTTGTGGACTTCCTGATACTAAAGAATTACAATAGTCCAGCCTTGAAGTAACAAATGCATGGACTAGTTTCTCAGCATCACCCCTGGACAGGAGATTTCTAATTTTTGCAATGTTCCTCAGATGAAAGAAGGAAATTCTAGAAACCTGATCTAGAAACCTCTTTGATTATGGATTTAAATGCATTCAGGAGCAGAAAGTTAAGAGTCATCCAGGTTTTTATGTCTTTGAGACATGCCTGTAATCTATGTAATGGGTTAGCTTCATCTGGATTTATAGACAGATATAGCTGGGTATCTTCAGCATAATATTGAAAATTAATCCCATGCTGTCTAATAACTCTACCGATTGGGAGCATGTATAAAGTAAATAGAATTGGTCCTACCACTGATCCCTATGGTACTCCACAGGTAACCTTTGAGAATGAGGAAGATTTGTCATTAACGTGAACAAACTGAAATTGATCAGATAGATAAGATTTAAACCAGTCTAGTGCTGTTCCTTTAATTCCCACAAAATATTCAAGTCTTTCTAAAAGAATATTATGGTCAACTGTATCAAATGCAGCACTAAGATCCAACAGGACGAGCACAGATACAAGTCCATTATCTGAGGCCATGAGAATATCATTAGTGACTTTCACCAGAGCTGGTTCAGTGCTATGATGAGCTCTACAGCCAGACTGACACTCTGCAAAAAGTTCATTATGGTGTAAGTGGTCGCACACTTATTTGGCAACTACTTTCTCAAGAATTTTAGATAAGAAAGTAAGATTGGATATAGGTCTATAATTGACCAAGTCATCTGGGTCAAGAGACAGTTTCTTAAGCAAATGTTTAATTACAGCAATCTTAAAAGCCTTTGGTACATATCCCTGTAACAGAGATAGATGAATCACATCTAAAATAGAGAAGGAGATCAAAGGAAATACTTCCTTGAATAACCTGGTTGGAACTGGATCTAACATACAAGTTGAAGGCTTAGATGAAGACAATAATTTTGCCAAATCTGAAAGTTCAACTGGATCAAAGCAGTCTAAACCCGGTTCAGATTCTACGGCTGCCTCAAATGCAGCCTCAACATCGATTTTGCAAAAATGTAAAGGAATTGATTCAAAATTGATTAAATTGATTTTTTTACCCAGCCCTACTAATGATCTTATTTTCAATAAGATCAATCTTATTTATAAAGAATCCCAAAAAATCATAATTTCTAAGAGCAGGTGGAATGGACGGTTCAAATAAGCTATGGCTCTGGTTGAGTTTGGCAACTGTATTAAAAATATATCTAGGATTATTCTTATATTCATCCATGAGGAGCTGCATTTTCTAAAGCAGTACATAGAGAACTAGCAACCCCATCAACAAATTCATCAACCTGTAAAGGGGAATAAACTAAGCTTTTGCACTCTGCAGCACTGCTCAGTGACACAGATGAGAGATAAAGTGAAATTGATTCTTTAAAATTTATAACTGCACTATCTGATAATTATCTGCTAAAGTGGAAACTTCTTTTGGGGACGGAGAACTCTGATAAAGTAATACTGAAAGTTATTAAAAAGTGGTCAGAGAGGACAGGGTTGTGATGAAATATTGTTATTTCTTCACATTCTATGCCATATGTCAGCAAAAGATCCAAAGTATGAAGATGAGAATGTGTGGGACTAATCACATTTCTAACAAAGCCAATAGCGTCTAACATAGCATTAAAGGCTGCTCTTAAGCTATCACCTTCAATGTCAGCATAGATGTTAAAATCCCCCACTATGATGACCCTGTCAGTATTTAATACCAAATTAGAAAGAAACTCCAAAAACTCATCTAAAAATTCTGGGTAAGGACCTGGTGAATGATACAAAGTTACAAAAAGATGAGGTTTTCTAAAGAGTTGTAATTATTAACTGCCTTTGGAGTAATCAGTAAGTCAGACTATATATATGATCACCAGAGAAATAGAGGCCCAGATCTACCATACCAGACAAGACACCAGGTGCAGACTGTGAAAAGAGGCCCCTGAGACAATCCAGCACAGGGTGTAAGGTGGTAGCAGAGAAAGTTTACATGGAGCACCATGACCAAGTGGCTGGAATAGGCAGGAACATTTCTGCAGAGTATTGACAGGAAACCTAAAGGTCAAAGTGGGAAACATCCCCAAAGATGGTAGAGAATGACTGAGTCAAGATCCTGTGGGACCTCCAGATACAGACTGACCAATGGTAATGGCTAACCAACCGGGCATCGTGGTGGTGGACTTAAAACAGAGGAAAGACCTTGTGGTTGACATAGCAATACCAAGTGATGGCAACATCAGGAAAGAGAAACACGTGAAGCCAGAGAAATACCAGGGGCTCAGAGAAGAGCTGGAGAAAACCTTGAAGGTCAAGGCATCAGTGGTGCCTGTGGTCATTGGGGCACTCTGGGCAGTGACCCCCAAACTTGAGTAGTGGTTACAGCAGATCCCTGAAAATACATCAGATATCTTGGTCAAGAAAAGTGCAGTTCTAGGAACAACAGAAATACTGCTCAGAACCCTCAAGCTCCAAGAGCTCTGGTAAAGAAACCCGAACTTGGAGGTAAAAGGAAGTCTGTGAATTACTGGGGTCACAGTGCCCTCTACTGGATTTAACTGATACCTTGTGACTCTGTAAAAAGTGACCCAGACTTTAGACTTAGACTTACACAATTTTTACTGCCGTTTTGTATGCACAGAGTGTATACAAACCGGAATTTCGTTTTTTACAGCTTTCATGACATTTCCATTTCTTAAAGAGCAGCAGTGATAAAATGTAAACATTGTGGGAGGAAAAACATGTGCCAAAAAGGCATTGATGTGGAAGTTCAGAGCATTAATATATATGGTGCAATTATGCAGTGTTTTGGTTTGGTGTTATCAGTGTGATGCAGAGTCTGTGACATGATTTAGAGTTTTGTCAACAGTTCAGTTGTCTGATGGCGGTGGGGAAGAACTTCTGCATAATCTGCTGGAACTGCATCGAATGCTGTGAAGCCACTTCCCAGAGGGCAGCAGGGAGAATAGTCCATGGTGGGGTGTGAGGGGGTCATTGAGGATGTTACGGGCTCAGGACACACAGTGCTGGGATGAAATGTCCTTAATGGAGGGAAGAGGAGCCCCGATGATCTTCTCTGCTGTTCTCATCACTCTTTTCTCATCTTCTTCCAGTCTGCAGTGCTGCAGCCTCAATACCACACAATGAGACAGCTGGTCAGAACGTTCTCTGTGGTGTTTTTTTTTTTTTTTTTTTTTTTTTTATAAAGCTTATAGTTAGGGTGGCTCAGGTTATCCTGAGCTATCTCTATAGTTATGCTGCTATAGGCTTATACTTCTGGAGGACATAGGGACCCCCATTTCATCATTCTGCTTCATTCTCTCTCTGTTCTCCTATTCTGCAGAATCTGTTTGTTCAATCTCTAACGTTCTGCTCTATCTGCTTTTCCTCAGAGTAGCTTTGCCTCGTCTGTTCCTGTTTGGCTGTGACGTCATCCTGGAAAGAAACATCAGCTGTGCTGCTTCCATCAACACCCTTGTTTATAGATGTTGGAGATCGGCCTGTTTTCCAGTGTGGTCCTGTGACTGGGTGGATGTGCTCTCTTCGTCCTCTGGCATGGGAGCTGGCTCGGAGCTCGTCTGCCTGGCTGTGTGTTTCCTGGACGGGGCCGCCTTTTACAGCTGCTTTTTGTGTCTCTGCTTCCGTCTCCTTGAACCCCAGTCGGCCTCGGCAGATGGCCGCTCACACTGAGCCTGGTTCTGCTGGAGGTTTCTTCCTGTTAAAAGGGAGTTTTTCCTCTCCACTGTCGCTACAAGCATGCTTAGTGTGAGGGATTGTATTTGAGTCAATGAGTCGATGCAATCAACTGGTTTTCCTTAGATAGAAAACTTTGTATCAATTTGACTGTATGATCTGGTTGAACTGTAAAGTGCCTTGAGATGACATGTGTTGTGAATTTGGCGCTATATAAATAAACTGAATTGAATTGAAATTGAATTGGTGCTTCTGTAGAAGGTGGTGAGGATAGATGGGGGAAGGTGGGCTCTCCTCATCCTCCACATCCAGGAAGGAAATGTGCTTTTGTGCCCTTTTGACCAGTGAGGTGGTGTTTACAGTCCAGGTGAGGTTGTCTGTGATATGCACCCCCAGGAATTTGGTGCTGCTGACCACTTCTACAGCTGAGCTGTTGATGAGCAGTGGAGTGTGGTTAGACCAGTTCTTCCTGAAGTCGGTGATGATTGTGTAATTCATGTATTGAATATTTACCCAATGCTAAAAAGGCACATTAATACACAGTAATAATAATTTTCAGACTGCTTAAACAGTGGGATGTCCAAATCATTGTATTCAGTCCCCTCTGACTTTGCTAAATAAAATCAAGGAACACCAATTCAGGTACACGGACTCCTCCTGTTTAATATATTATCCAGTAAACGCAGCTACTTTCTGAAGTCCTCGAAAGTTTGTCATAGAGGATCTGTAAACAAACAGCATCATGAAGACCAAGGAAAACAGCAGGGGAGAAGTTTTGGAGGGATTTATTAGTTATGTTATTAAACAATCCCAATACACTGATGATATCATATTCAGCGAAGCATCTGCAAAGAGAAAGAACATGACACAACTCTAGATCCAATGCATATCTGTCCACCTTTACTGAAAGGGCAGGAGAGGAGGACAGCAGTGCCTTAGTGGAGCTGCACAGACCAACAAGTGAGATGAATGAAACCAAGAACTGGCCTTTTGGTAGTAATATCAAGAAGAAAGAGATTTTTAAAGAAAGTCATTAGAAGTCATATCTAACATTTACCACACAGAATATATGTAGAACAATGAGCTCTTAACGTAGCAGTGGGAGCATTATGCTGTGGGAAAATTTTTCTTTTCTAGAAACAGGAAAGTTGGGTTCAAAATCCCTTTATTGTGCCAGAATGGGGAAAGTTGGCTGGAGTTGTTGGAGAAATAGAAGGGACCTGAGGTTTAAGTTTGTTAGCAGCTGCTAAAGACTCAGGTGTGGATTCAAACTCAATGATCCTAAATATACAGAAAGAGCAAAATATGAATGATATAAATCAAAAGTGATTCCAGTGTTAGAATGGCCTAGTCAGGGGCAAGAACAAGTCCAACAAGAATGATTTTTTCACCTCAAAATGTTTTTACCTTGTGTTTAGGCATTTTTTCCAATCCAAGCGGACTACCTTCCCTTAAGACATTTTGAAAAGAATAAATATTCAAAGCCTTTGTCTGCAGTTTTGCAGAAGTGTCAAAAATGTATTTATCAGCTGTGCTTAAATTACCTCAGAGTCGCTGAATATAAAATGCAATACTTTTTCAGACTTTTATTATTAGAAATATTAAAACCAATTATGATTTTTATTTCACTCCACAATTCTCACTGTGAGATGTGGAAAACTGACAATAAAATCTTAAGTAAATTGTATTTTTAATTTTTAAAAAAATACAGCTTGTTAAAAATAACTGTAGGCCTACTGTTATGTCAATAGGACTGAGTTTACTGATGTGTTTATTTAAAAATCACTTTAATCTTTTCAAGCAACAAAGCAGAGCTGGAATATAATGAGAGAATTCACTGTTACAATTCATCCTGATGTTGCTGTATCTAAAAGATATCTGATAATATCAATGTCAATCAATCAATTGATCAATCAATTAATAGGTAAAACATAAACTGATTGCAGGAACAACCAATTGGGAGAATTGTTAAAGAGGGCTCACTTTAAACAGGAGGGATTCCCTGGCAATACATGGTGGATTAACTGCTATTTTTACAGCATATTCCAGTAAATATGTGTTTTTCACAATACTTTGCTGTAAAACAACATTTCTCTACCACTAAGGTGACAGCTGCCAAGTGTCATTCATTTTTTCTTATAAATGCCTAATGTGACCATAGTTTGCATGTGGCAATAAGAGCTGCCAGTGTTTGATCATAGGTTATAAGTACAGATGTGCTTTTAACGCGATCTTAGCGCTATTTGTCACATAAATCCCATTATACAATGAAGACTGACAATTTTCAGGCGTGACAAAATGTGAAAAAAATCCAAAGGCTATGAATGCTTTTAAATAGCTTTCTATCCCTTTTTTTCCACCGCCAAGTGTCTTGTAGTTTTAAATATGGAGCAAGGAATGCGATTTTCTATATGATTTCTTCCGTTTTGTTTTAAAATAAGGCAATAGCGATAAATTCAGGATTTAGTTTCAAACCGCGCCGTGGAGGATGTTTGGAGGTGGCGAGGCTGCAATCTTCGGAGCGGTGGGGGTCTTCTCCTCACCACACAGGGGCGTGGTTCTGCTCCTGCCTGGATCAGGACCAAGGCCAGCGCAACATTTAACAGCGACTCAGTACCACCACTTCCTACAGTTTACCCATATTGTATTATATCATATATTTGTTTATATTTTTTTTATTTGTTTATTTATATGTATATTGCCATATATATTAATTTTAATGTGTGCCTTTAATATTTCTAGGGTGATGGATATGTGACTTAATTTTAGTGCTTGATGCATAAATTACTATCAATTCACACAAAAGAGATTTCAGTTTTAATCAGGGATTGTGTTTTACAGAAAAAAAAAAAACTTGCTGAGACTTTTCTCTCATTTCGTTTAAATTTCTTACTTTACGAGCCAGACCAACATATTTCAGAGTGAAGGTGCTGAAGGCGACTGGATGCAGACTGCAGCACCATCACACATTCTGGCTGTGCACATCGATCTCATTTGGTATTCTGCAGGGCTAGCAGAGAAAACTGCAGCGGCAATGGGCAGTATAGATTATAGGTAGAATATAAATGTTAAAAGAAAGTCAAGAAAAGATGTTAGATTTCATTTGTAATAGTATATGCTCCAGGTAGGAAATGAAAATATGACGGGTGCGAACAGCATTTTGTGCATCAAACTTGGGCCATCACTTTAAATTGCTCTTTTTATTTTTGAGCTGCAGTGTGGAAACCGATGAGGTGCGTAAGGTGTCTCCCAGGAGGGAGGAGGCTTTCTGCAAAAGTCTGCAGTTTTCCCCCTTCTCTGTTGTTGCTGCGTCAAATGATGCGCCGCAGAGCCCTGACTATAAAAGCACCAGTCCGGGCCAGACATCACTCGCATCTCACTCTCTGTCCCTCCCGCGCACTTACCATCACACACCTCTGAGCTCCACACACACAAACGCACGCACACAGTTGAGCTGTCTTTCTCTCCTCTTCCCTAAAGTAAAGGAAACATGAGTTACTCCAGCGACGTCTACAGCAGCAGCTCCTATCGTAGGATCTTTGGAGACGCGCCCCGGTCAGGTCGCGTAGGTCTGGGCAGCAGCAGCCCGTCCCGTCTTCACTCCTCGGGTTACCGCAGCAGCCACCGCACTTATGGCTCCCCGTCTGTGGTCTCCTCCACAACCTACCGCAGGACAGCGGCTCCCGGTCGCACCTTCTCCTCCATCCCGGACTCCGCCATGGACCTGACCCAGTCCACCGCCGTCACCAACGAGCTCAAGATCATTCGCACCAACGAGAAGGAGCAGCTGCAGGGTCTCAACGACCGCTTCGTGTCCTTCATCGAGAAGGTCCACAACCTGGAACAGCACAACAAAGTCCTGGAGGCCGAGGTAACTCTGCTGCGCCAGCGCAACAACGAGCCGTCGCGCCTGCACGAGCTGTACGAGCAGGAGATCCGCGAACTGCGGGCGCGCGTGGAGGAGCTGACTCACGAGAAGAGCCAGATGCACCTGGACTGCGTGCAGATGAACGAGACGCTGGAGCGCGTGAGGGAGAAGCTGGAGGAGGAGAGCAGGCTGCGGGAGGAGGCGGAGAATGCCTTGAAGGGCTACCGTAAGGACGTGGATGACGCCACCCTGGTGCGCCTTGAGTTGGAGAAGAAAGTGGAATCTCTGCTGGATGAGATCGCCTTCCTCAGGAAAGTTCATGAAGAGGAGCTGCAGGAGCTGCAGACTTCCCTACAGGCAACTCAGGTAGACATAAGCAGAGCATAAAAGCATCTAAATGTGGATGAAAGGAACTACAAACTCCCAGTCCCCTACTTATACACGCTCCTCTTCCCATTCTCACCTCGAACCCTTCACACTGAGCACTGCGCACGGGCAGATTGATGACTCTGCAGTTTGATTTCAGCACCACGCGCTATCCCGCCCGCTGCTGAGCTCATGAACTACCCTGCAGCACCGTGCACATCATCACGCACCTGCCTTGTCCAAATATCTAACTCTAACAATCGTTAGTCCTGTTTAACTGACTAATAGAAATATCGCGTCCCTTTAACAATCTAGTCTCGTTTTCGTCTCTTAACGTTTAAAGGCTTTTGGCCCCATAAAAATTCGTATTAATAGAGGTGAAAGGGAGAGAGAAAAGAAAAGGCTGTGGTGCAATCCATAAAAATTGCGCATAAATTCTAAGGGTGTGGTCCTCCTCAGGGACAGCGGGACAGACAGTGTGGGCCGAGCGACAGCAGCACAGCTCAGAAACCTAAAGGTCGAAACACTAAATTGATTCTGGGACACCCACATGTGTGAAAAATATTCAAACTTCAAAATAGTTTATTTTTTTATCACATTATTGACTTATGTTAAGGAAGACTGTAAAGAGAAAATATATCTTGTATGAATATTCTGGCTATAATGGTTGCTGGGTAGGTTTGTCTTGAGTACACTGGTCTGCAGGGAATAGGACTGACATGAAAGATACTGACTGGAGCTTTCTGCAGCAGAGGAGCCTGAGTCAGCAGTCCATTCATCTGTCCCGCAGCAGTGCGCTGAAGCCAAAATCGTGCATCTGTAAACACAGTCCCCAGCAAGGATGCCTCATTATGGTCACATAGGCGGACATTATCATTAAGGGCTGGTGAAAAAACTATTATTAATAATCTTAATCCTTTCGGGATTATTATTTATAACAGTCTACAAATTCATGACTACAAATAGAACACATTTTTTTTCATAATTTTGATTAAAAACATGTTTTTTTAGCATCCTCCAGAATGATATACAAATGATTTTAAACCACTTTACTTTCATAATTGTTCACCTAACTGTGTAAACATCAGGGCGGCACTATGACGTTTAAATGTTTTAGTTTCAATAAATTGATCAAACCATTAGTAGGCTAGTTTTTGATCGATTTATTGCAATGTCAATGTCAAAAATATAATTAGCTGTGATTTTAGATGTAGTTTCTTAATTATAATTCACCACATTAATTTAAATGAAATAAACCCACAATTTAATAAAAAAATAAGGGTATATAACAGCCTGAGGCTGAAAACCATGGAGCAGTCGGTTGCTTTTGCTGTTGCAGTAATGTCTGCCTGATGCAAACAGTTCAAAGTGTTCAGCTGCTCTGAAACAGAAGTGACCTTGTCTCCCTTCCCTGTTGTCTAAAGTGATGTACAGCAGTTTAGTGGTAGCTAACCTAGCAGAACATCCACACTGGTCCAACAAAGCTGAGTACTAAAGAAATGTGTATTGTCTAATTTCCTTCATCAAGGTGTCAGTAGAGATGGACATGAGTAAACCCGATCTGGCTGCAGCTCTGAAGGACATCCGGGCTCAGTATGAGAACCTGTCAGCTCGGAACCAGGTCCAGGCTGAGGAGTGGTACCGCTCCAAGTTTACCACTGTAACAGAGGCTGCTGCTCGCAACCAGGATGCCATCAAGCACTCAAAGGAGGAGCTGAGCGAGTACCGTAGGCAGGTGCAAGCCCGCACCCTGGAGATTGAGGCCCTTAGGGGCCACAACAAAGCCCTTGAGAGGCAGATTGCTGAGATGGAGGACCGCCACAACAATGAGATCGGAGAGATGCAAGTAAGTAAATTATGAAATATGTAAGCAAGGTGAGATTGTAAAGAGTCAAACTCATAACGGAGAAAACCAGGAGATGAAACATTTTAATGATTATAATTTTCTTAAGATTATTGTTTGAGGGAGGGGTGTCTGATGTAATTCTTTACCTTTGGTTGTTTCTGTAGGACACGATTCAGCAGCTGGAAGCTGCTCTGCGAAGCACCAAGGGAGAAATGTCCCGTCATCTGCGTGAATACCAAGACCTGCTGAATGTCAAGATGGCCCTGGACATTGAGATTGCTGCTTACAGGTCAGGCTATTTTCCAAAGAGAATATCAGAGTGGTAAACAACCCATAATAAACATAGCTTTAATAAACTGAACTTCACATGATTTCTTCATTTAGGTCTTCTGTGGCTTTTATTTCTAGTTTTAAGTAATGGAAATCAATTAGGTTGAAATTCTTCAACAAACAGGTAAACATGATTACATTCAAAGAAGTGCAATGAAAATAACAGAATATAAAAATACTTACTTTATATAGCAGCTACACTGACCTAAAACAACCTTGATGCACTTAGAACTTTTAGGAAATCATTGAAAAGTAAGCAGTTGCTGCACATTTTCTTTTAGGGATTTGGTTTAACAATTATGGAGCATCGAAACTGAATTATTCCTGAATGCTTGTTATTTCTTACCCCTGGGTTTCATACAACGGGACAGATTGGCCCAATATTCAAGGTGAGACAGTCAGTAGGAAAGTTAAAAACGTTTATTAACAGAAAAATCAAACAGACAATACAGAACAAAAGCGCTGAATTGTGTAGCTATGGACCTGCAGGGACTGCAGGGGCAGGGCACAACCCATGACTGACTCTGGTTACACTATTCATTCCATCCTCCCTTAAGAGGTACGATCCAGCTGATGAGCTGCCAACCAGACGCAGCGTCCGTCGCCCAGAACTTGCAGGAAGCCGATCCAGGTCAGGGGAAGATAGAGCAGGCAGGAACAGTTTAGGAATCCAGGAAACCTACGATCTATCCGTGATTCTGTACCAAACCAGAACAGAGGGATCCAGGCTTCCAGGAATCCTTAGAGCGTGAAGGCATGTTCGGAATCAGACGGCTTCAGAAGCGCAGAGATGCAGACATGCAGAATCCAGTAGGAGTCCAAGGATGGTTCAGGCAAACAGATTAGACAGGGAAAAACAAGGCCAGTGGGTGAGAGGGAAAGGAATCAGGAAATCAGAACCACTCTGGAAACGCTAAAACGCTCTCTCCACTGGTTAGGGAATTAACTCGCCTGAAGACAAGGGCTCAAAAATAATCTCCTACTGGAAACGGGGACATGAACCTTGGAAATAACTAAAACTAACTAAACCAACGGACAGGACAAAAACACAGGCCAAACAGGGAACAAACAGAAAGCAGGCAAACAATGATCTGGCCCCGATGGCTCGGGCTGAACCGAATATAAAGCAACAGACCCAGGTGGATGAGATGACTGATAATTAGAAAACCAGGCAGAGCTAGGCAGGTGAGTGAATTGAATGAGCCATCAGGGCAGATCATGACACTGGGAACTCTGAAAGAATCGATCATTCATGACCTGAGGAGTCTAACTCACCAGTATTTGAATCCTATATTGGGCCAAACCCATTCAGTGCCTTACAGATGCATTTTTAAATGTTTATTTTCACAAACAGGGAGCTAGTGACGACAATTAATAACTTGTAGAGTGTTCTCCAATATCCTGGCGTTGGATAGGGAAAAGCATGCAGCATTTGACAGAAAACAATTAATTTTGTTATTAAACTGCATTAGTCGTTAACACCAATAGGTTGTTCACATTTAACTCTGACTTCATAGCAATACTGAAGATTTTAGCCTCAGTTAATACAGTTGAGTTCTACTTTGCATCTTTAGACCTAAAATAACAATTTCTGTCCTGTTTGCTTTGAGACGTCTACTTATAGGTATTAGAATCTCGGTTCTGTATGGGAGTGGTATGATGTGTTGATACAGAAAGATCTTTGTCAACATTAGAATATGAAGAGATCTTTTAATACTATATAATCGGATGTAGGTCAAACATTTTCGTATTTATATAAAAGTATCCCTGGAATATTGCCTTGTGGAATCCAACACTGAGTCATTCTTCTTGCATATTAATACAAAGTAAATGACTCAAAGCAGTCCCAGCCAATCCAGAAAGATCTCAACAAATCTGGGACACAGTCCTAGTATGTTATGAGTATGTTGTGTCAAATACGTCAGCTGAGATGTTATCCAAGTTTTGATGCATCGCTGTCAAGATTTATGTCATTTAAAACTTACCTGTGCAGCCTCAGTGTTGAGAAATGGTAAAAAATCAGAAGGAGTTTGTTTGTTCATAGGCTGCCATATCTAAGCTTGCTATGTTTTAGAAGAGGCGATAATTGATTATAATAGAGACATTCTGATAACACTGAATGCACTGTTTTCAAAATGATAATTCTGCTTTTACCTTTTTAGCCATTAAGTCAGGCAAGATGGATTTAGACAACTAATCTGATATGACAGCTTCTTATTACAGAAAAAAAAAAGGATTGGGCATTTGAGATGTACTGAGATGCAAAACTTGTCAAATTCAGCCAACAAGGAGTCTTTTCCTTTGCCCTCCTCATCTGTAGTCTCTCTGTCTTCACAGGAAGCTGCTGGAAGGTGAAGAGTGTCGCCTGAGCTCAGTGAGCAACGCCATGGTCCACTCTGGATATTCTGGACTGTCCTACACGTCGTCGGCCCGTGCCTACGCCCTCGGAGCTTACAGGAAGCCCAAGCAGGATGAGGAGGAAGAGGAGGCAGGAGACGAGGAGGAGGAGAAGGAGGAAGAAGAGGAGGAAGTAGAGGAGGAGGAGGAGGGGGATGAGGTAGAAGAAGAAGAGGGAGATGAGCAGGAGGAAGGTGAGGGAGATGGAGAGGAGGAGGGAGAAGAGGAAGAGGAGAAGCCAGCAGAGAAGGAGAAGGAGAAGGAAAAGGAGAGCTCCACCGGGAAGAAAAGCAAGAGCTAAACTGCTTGTGTCATCAGCAACATCAATAACTCATCTCACATCCCACCAATCACCTCTGGGTCTGCTTCCTATTCATATCATCTCTGTGTTTCCAATTACTCGCACACATCAGCCCACTCCAGATGCCTCCCGCCTTCACACCTGTCAGCTCAGATGGGATCCCTTTAGACACTGTCAGATGGAGAAGTAGAAATAGCAAGGAATGTGTAGTAATCACAACAGCAGAGCATTTCAAATATCAATGATCCAGTGATGCTCTGCTTTTACATCTCTGATGAACAAAAGGCTAGCATGAATCCCACAAAACGGAAAACCGATCAAAACGTGAATGTTTCTTCCTGCGATATGTGCCATTGAAGATCCATTTTTACTCAGAAGAGAGCAAACCCACCTCGGAGGTAAAAATATAGTCAGTACACAGACTCTGAAGATAAATGCACAGATCCTGGAGCATGAGAAGCAGCCTGTCCAACTTTTATGGTGCTATTTGATTTTTACATAACCAAGTTGGGGAGTTCGTTACATGAGGAATTTTATCACAGAAAACAGCCCAGTCAGCTCATTTCTGAATGCAGATGTCAAATTTAAGGAAGGAAAATTAGCTGAACATTCTGGTGAGGAGAATTTTCCAACCTCACATTTAAAATTCTTCCTCATTTCAGTCCATTTAGTCCTGCTGTCATTCTGCTTTTATTTGCTGCAGCATTGCAACCTTGATCTTCGAGAAAGCGTCTGTGCAAGCGTGTGTGAGGCTGTGTGGTGTTGAAAAGGAGCGGTGCTGCCACTTCTCTGGGCAAAATGCATCTTTATGAATGAAAATGTAGAGCTTTAACTACTGCTACGTGTATTTTTTGGGAGCTATAACCAATCCAAACCTTTTATTGATTCATTTGTCAAAGAGTTCCTTTCATATGTCATTGAAAATAACATGTTTTTGTTTCTTCTTATGTAAACACAGCAGCACCTTTGTTTGACTTTCTAGGAAAAGAATATTGATGGATGCTGGGTTTTATGATGTAGAGTCATTAATAAGGGCTATACTCACCATATCTTTCTTTAACTTTGCCCTGAAATGTTTTGATTGCTACTGTTCTTCATTTGGTTCTGGTTTTGTTTTTGACAAATGAATCAAGCAACAGGTGTGAATGCATGACCTGATACCTGGAGCTTGAATAATGGCTGATTCGGAAAGATTTTGCTCGATATGTCTTCAATTAAAGAGAAATTTTGATTAAAAAGATATTTGCCTTAACCACAAATGAAAGTAAATAAATCTCACTTGTTCCCGGTAAGACAGGAGTGCTGACACTTTCCAAATTCTGCTTATACAACTGTGATTGTACATGCTGTTCCTTCCTCAAAGCCAAATAAAGACATTTATAAAACAAAACATCTCCTTTCTCTTTGTGGTCATAGCTAATTAAAAACCACAATAGAATTTAAAAGTTTTAGTTTTAAAAAGTTATTTCTTTGCATCTACATTATTTAAATGCCAAATTAAATCACTATTGTGTCATTTAGTCTCTAAAAGGGGGCTAGTTGCACCCTAATATAAGTACACAAAAGTATTACTGAAGGCTATTGCAGTTGCAAGCGTATTAGTTTGGCTTAAATACACATAATACCTGAATCTTCACAAAGAAAAAAAGAAATTTAAAATTGTGTGGTTATTTTATCACAGCACAAAGGAGGATATTTAAAAATTAGATTCACATCTTTGAAAACCAAATCTCTGAGGACAACAGACCAACTTTTCAAAGTCTAACTTGCTCGAAAAAACTTTTTTTGTAATGAAACTGTATTAACAGAGTCTAAGGAGTGCTGTTGCACAATGTTACTGATGTTACTCTTCATCTATGTATATTTTCATATGGGATGCTTTAGTCCTGTTATCTTTAGTGCAGCATAGCTGGTTTAATGGTGGCTATAGCAATCAAACATTACATGCTGTTACAATCATATATAACATTTTCTGAAAAGTGCTTTAAATCAGTCATACCTGTCTTAATCCATGCTGGGTCAGATCCGTAAAAGCAGGCAGAGAAAACACAATACAGCGTAAGGCTTGCTGCATGCAGTTAGCCACCCCTTGTTGGTAATTAATTATATAAACCTTTCAATCAGCCGGACTTTATGTCAGAAGCTGTGACATCAGTGCTGTGGTGGGAGCGGTGTGCAAATAAAGTTGATTTCAGGGTGCAGGAGAGCTGTGCACCAGGATGGTACTATGTTTTGCTTTGAAGAGGAGCTACAGCGCATGTACAACTTTTATCTAGAGTCTATGGGTAAAGATTTTTGCGCCCAGAGCCAGAAATACATTTAAAATTAAAATTTTAATTTTAAAACATTTATTTTCCACTAAATATTTCAAAAAAACTAAGTGCTTTTTCCTTGAGCAGTTAAATGAGACACTTTGCCCATAGAACAAGACAATTTACTTTTAAAAATAAGGAAAAAACTACTGCAGTCTCTTATTTCAAGTAAATCATATCTAATTATCTTATCTTAAGGGTAAAAATATTCATTCCATTGGCAGGTCTTATTTACCTACTCAAATTAAGGATAAATACACTTAATTTAAGAATTGCTTTCTTATTTCTAGATCCTTTTTGCAGTGTACTCAGGTTTCATCATCAATGCACTTTTTTATCTTAAACTGTAAATATAAATGCAAAAACACGGGTAAATTAGAAGGAGAGCAAATAATTTAAACGGTACTGTATTTTAGACCATCCTAATAAATTCAGAGTCATGGAGCTGTTACTTTCACTGAAAGGAAAGCTACATTTGATTTTTTTTTTTCTTAAACACTCTCACTTATAAATTCATACATAAATTGAAATTTTAAAATCCTTTTAGTTGCTGCTCATAAAATAAATATCAGGAAATCTTGGCAAGGTTGTTTTCTACAGTAGTCTAGCTCCTTCTAGAGCTTCATTACTTGGATGCTGCAGTCAACAGATACTGAGAAAGCTAGATAAAGACTTTAAGATGTTCCTGCTGGCTGTTAAAAGATAGTAAGATGGATTGCATACAGTATGCCATTACAGCCAACCCACACTGCTGTCAACAGCTCAACAACTTCATCACAAGCTGAGATATTTTGTTTTCTGTGACGATAGCTACTTCTTTTTTGTGTTCTTAGAGTTCTTAACTAAAGTTGACAATTCTCTTTTATTTACTACCCTTAGTTAGATAATCAGCCCATTAAAAGCACTGAACGTAACTAGTACTATTATGCCTATTGTATTAATTCAAGGCTGAAAACAACAGACAGGGTGCAGTGATAATAATTTTAGAATTCTCTTAAAATGCTATTAGCAATAAACAGTATTTAAAAGTATTTTTTGGGTGAAATTCTAGCAAAGACTTCTGACTGGACCGGAAAGTTGCGTCCATTTTCAACTTTACATCCTCTCTATGCTTTAAGTTTTTAATTCAATTCATTTTATTTATATAGCACCAATTCACAACACATGTCATCTCAAGGCACTTTGCAATTCACCAGATCATACAGTCAAATTGATTCAAAGTTTCAAAGGCCAGATTCGAAGGCTGTTTATGTTACAGTGCAGCTCTGAGGTCTGGTCGAATTCCAAGACTCCTTGTTTTGCGGCCTACAAATGTGTCCTTCTTTTTGCCCGATTTGAAGGACGGGTCGTGTGTACCTTCACTATCCTTGGTTATCTCTGGATTCATTGCGAAATCAAGCAAGCCGGCTACTCTGTGATCAGAAGAAAAAAGGTACTTGGCGCCAAACAGTGGTGAGTATTGGAAGTTCAGTTTGATATAATACAAGTATGTGAATAGTTCCGTCTGAAATGACTGAAAATAGTTTTTTTAAAGGTTATTGAGTCAGATATGTGACGAGTAATGTTTGGTTTATCTAAAGGTTTTTATATTACTCTTTAAATGGGTTTGGCTGTGATTTAAGGACTGATTCTAATATATCTCCAGTGTGGTACTATATATCTGATGTGATTTTTCTTTTTTATTTGCCATTGTGCACAATCTGCTTTATCAAATAATTTGTGTTGTTGATTATTAGAAATTTTGCTGATATTTTTTTCATACATACCTTGTTTAGATTTTTTTATATCTTTCTACTCCTTTTATAGAATAGAATAGAAAATCCCTTTATTTTCCCACAAATGAGAAATTCTGGTGTTTACAGCAGCAAAAAGACTATTGAAAAAATGGTCACACAAATATGGACCTTAGAAAAATGCATAAGACTAACATAATAGTCAAGACTTAAAATATAAACAATACAATACTATAAGGTAAAGTGTTTTAACAATATAAAAAACTGTGCACCTAGAGAATAAATAACCAATATACAGCTGTGGTTATTTTTACAGTAATGGATATTTGAAAATAGTGGCAACATTAGAGATGCGCAAAATGACAGCAGCATACTGTATTATTTAACTGACTAGGGTTTATATCATTACATTTGCTTTTATTTGTTCATGCTCCCATGCACCTATATTCCACAATGGATTCTTATGAGTCTTTTTTCGTCGTGGTTTACCATAAAAAAAGAAAAAAAAAATGATAGAAAGAGTTTTGAAAACAGCGGTAATAGCCGCCGAAGGCTAGACCTGTTTGAATTCACAGCCAGAACTCTTCTGGTCTCCTTATTTTCACTGACTTTGAGGGATCCAATCCAGGTAGATCGCATCCTTAAGCTGCAGCCCATAAATTCGAACACAGCCATTGTTCAAAGGCAACCCCTCATACTAAGCATGCTTGTAGCAACAATGGAGAGGAAAAACACTCTGGTCTCTATTTCTTGATTGGCTCTCTCTGTTAGTCCATCTATCTGTGGGTAAAAACCAGGGGAAAACCTGAACGAAACACAAAAGGAGAGAACAAAACCTTGTCCAAAAACATTAGATGAATTGCAGACCCCTGTCAGAGACTATATCTGTAGGTAACCCATGTAATGTTCTGAAATATATTTGTGGTACTACACCTGAAGGTAACTGTGGTACCTGGGGCTCGGACTTTAAAACCAGGTTAGTGACTCACGCTCGTAATCGTCCTCTGTCAGATTTACGTAGCCACTAACCTGAGTTTTTCTCTCTGCAGAGATTTCTGCCTTTTTTTCCTAGCTGCTGAGTCACAGATTCAACGTATTGTCAATAAACATTGTTAATCACATCAGTCTGTCTGCCTGAAATACTGTGTCCAAAATTTGGAGTTTTGACAGTTATCGGATATGTATAAAGAATTAAATTCTCCATTATGTTGTATGACAGCTAACATTACATAAATGGAGTTATCATAGCACATCCTAGTAACCTGATTACTACTGCACATCTGCACACCGACAAAGTAACCTCACAGGCCAAAATCTCACCAATTATTTAGGCAGATTGGAGCTTTATACGGATTGGTAGATGAAATTTGAGAATTGGTCTACAATGGTGGCAATGATTGCGTAATCATTAGAGTGGGGCAAACGTGATGAAGTCCGATTGGTGGTTGCAAAGACGTGATGCAACAGGGAGAGGTAACAACAAACCTGCGGGTTGTTGACAAAAAGGCTTGGACTGGTTGCACAGGCAGGCTGGAGTTTCTTGACTTTTTTCAGGTATCCCAGATTCTCGCGATCCATCCAAACAATGATTGGTTCCTTGTCCCCCTCTAACAAGTGCCTCCACTCCTCAAGTGCCAACTTGACAGCAAGAAGTTTTATTGCTAACATCATAATTTCATTCTACACTGGATAAGGTCCTGGAAAGAATGCACAGGGATGAATGTGACCATCATCTTTTGGCTCATTACAGCACTAAGGCATCAAACTCAACTAGGAAGGCATTATAAGGGTTAGGGGATCGCAAAACAGAAGCAGAAGTAAAGAACTATTGCAGTTTAGAAAAAGCTTTTTTGCCTGGTCGTTCCAGGTGAACTTGACCTTAGATGATGTGAATGCTTGATCTGGGGCTGCAACCTGACTGCACGTTCCAATAACCATTGGTAAAAGCTGGCGAAACTGACAAAACTCTGAAGGTGTTTCTGGTCAATGGGACTGTGCCATTCGTAAACTGCCGTGGTCTTGGATGAATCCATGATCATCTGGTCTGGGGAGAAGCTAAGAAAAGAGATGGAGCTGAAGTGAAACTCACACTTTCCCGCTTTGACAAACCAGTGATTCTTTAACAACTGGAGAACAACTAAAATGGCATGTTGCTTGGGATTTTTGACACCTTTAGAGTAAATGAGGATTTCATCAAGATAGACAAACACCTACTGTTCCACCATACCTCAAGATATAACATTGTCCAAGTTCTTGAAAAATGCAGGGCTTTGGTCAAGTTAGATGGCAAGACAAAATATTCATACAGTATGTGCTGTGGGAGTATTGATTTCAGTCTTCCAGTTGCTCCCCTCTCAAAGGCAAACCAGATGATAAGCATTGCCTAAATCAACTTAAGTGAAAAACCTAGCACCCTGGATCTGGTCAAAAGCTGTGTTCTTGAGATGTATTGGGTATCTGTTTTTGACAGTAATGTCATTAGACCCCTATAATTTATACAAGGTCTCATAGATCCATCCTTTTTCCCCACAAAAAATAAGCCCCAGAAGGAGAGGAATTGGGAAAAATAATGCCTGTCCTAAGACAATAATCAATGTATTTCCTTATAAATAAATAATAAAGTGCTCCCTAGGGGAAGGTTCCTCGAACATGATTAATCACACAATCATAAGGACAATGACAGGGAAGAGTTGTGGCTCTGGATGAGTTAAAAACCTATTTAAGGTCATGGTAGTCCACAGGTACCTTAGACAGGTCTGGATATGCCTCCTTAACCCAATTTTCTGGAACACGGGAGAAAGGAGCAGCAAACAAACAGGCTTCAGAACTAGAATCCAATGATCTCTCTTCCCTGCCAGTCTATATGTGAGTTATGTTTGCTAGTTCCCAAGATTATTGAGATCTGAGGGGACCAGATAATCATGGTGATATCCTCCATTTGATTTCCACTTATAGTCAAGCTCACTTTCACTGTGATTAGATGCCACTTAACATGATGTTCATTTAGAGCCAAAACATTTTGGGATGAGGGTGTGGGATTAAGTTGAATACTGTGACTCAGAACAAAGCCCTTATCCTCGAGTTGTGTATCAGCTCTGGAGTCGATGAAGGCAGCCACCTGATGAGACATGGGGGAGATCACAAAGTTAGCAGGAACGTATAGACTGGATGAGAAGATTGACATCTTGTTTTGGCTCAGTATAGGTCTTCAGTTTTCTTCTGCCTGATCCTGAATGTGAAGAAGACAAAAGACATCATTGTCGACTTCAGGAAGAACTGGTCTAACCACACTCCACTGCTCATCAACAGCTCAGCTGTAGAGGTGACCAGCAGCACCAAATTCCTGGGGATGCTCATCACAGACAACCTCACCTGGACTGTAAACACCACCTCACTGGTCAAACAGGAACAAAAGGGCTTGTACTTCCTGTGGAGGATGAGGAGAGCCTACCTACCCCCACCCATCTGCACCACATTCTACAGAAGCACCATAGAGGCATTGTTTTCAATTTTTTTGGAAGGACCATGGAGAGCATGCTTATCAGCTGTCTCACTGTGTAGTGTGGAGGCTGGCTGCAGCCCTGCAGATTAGAAGAAGGTGAAAAGAGTGGTAAGAGCAGCAGAGAAGATCATTGGGGCCTCTTCCCTTCTTAAAAGACATTTCATCCCATCGCTGTGTGTCCTGAGCCCCCCAATGACCCCTCAAACCCCCACCATGGACTGTTCTCCCTGCTGCCCTCTGGGAAGAGGCTTCACACCATTTGATGCAGGTCCAGCAGATTCTGAAACAGCTTCCTCCCCACCGCCATCAGACAGCTGAACTGTTGAGAAAACTCTAAATTATGTCACAGACACTGCATCACACTGATGACACAAAACATTGCATTGCACCATATATATTTAATGCTTTTAACTTCCATATCAATGCCTGCTTTTTTGAACTATAAGTAATTCTCAAAGAAGAATTCCTTCAAACCTACTGATTCAGAAATTCTCCAAGGTTCACTGGTGGCATCACACACCAGCCATCTTCTTCAGGAACTCTCAAAGTTTGTCCCCAAACACTGAGAAGGTTAGTGAAAAAGAATTAAACATTGGAAACATTTCCCTCTGTTTCTGGTTGTTTACTTAACTGTCTAATCTCCTTCCAGAAGTTCCAGTTGCTGACTCTGGTGAATCCCTTCTGACCTACGGCAGTTTTTAATATATTAAGAAACAGCTTGAATCGTCAATCATTGCATCTGGTGGAATTCTGGGTCTTCCGTTTTCTGGTCATTCCACAGAAGAGAGATCCACAAACAGTAACCAGTAAGTTGGGCCAGAGTCAGTAATCAGTCCAATCCAGGGAAACAGCAGGAGACATAAACCTGGGCACAGAAACAGAGTCTATGATCAGAAACCAGAAGCCCAAGACAGACCAGGAGCAAGGGTATCCAGGTAGCAGAAACAGAGTTGGGATTAGGCAGGCATGCAGTTAGAATGCTAGACTTTTACTCACCAAGGGGTCTCAAATAATCTGGTACAGACTGTCTGCCAGTGAGCTGTATTTGAAGGCACAAGAACAAGTGAATGGAATAAGCTGATTGCATCTACTGCCAGCAAAGACGCGGGTGGAGGTGATGAACCTCATTACAGAAGAACAGCGAGAGAGACTCATTTTAGAATTTGATAAAGATTCTTTCTTCCTGCTTTCTCTTCCTATCTCTGATATTATTATTTGCTGTCTTGTTTAGGTCTTGCATATGGTCCTTTCCTAAATAAAATTGTTTGACTATCAAAGCACAAACATAAAAAAAATCAAAATCAAAACCTAAAAATGGACAAGATTTTGTGTCAAAACTCGTCAAGTACATGTTCAGCCAGAAGCAAAGCACCAAAGGGAGAGAGAGAAACATAAATAAATCAGATTTAATCAAACCAAGATGATTACAATCACGACTAAATGTTTCATCCTTAACTGAATTTACAGAAAGTAATTTATGGAGTGAATCTAAAAATATTTTTGTATGACCAACCAGCAGGAAGTCAACTTGCTGCACAGTGGTGCAGGACAAAACCAAACTCCTTCTGACCACACCCAGAAAACCTTTAAGTCAATAACAAAAAGCCTCTATTATTCTGTGCTGCTGCAGGAAAAGTCTGCTCAGCAGTCTGAACTCAGATTCAGTGATAGTCATTTTCTCTGCAGTGACAGAAAATTGAGACTCAGGAACCAATCCAGGCTGGGGATGCGTCAGAGGACACATTTACAGAAAATTACAGTTCAATCAGCTGAGCAGGGTGGTGGTCTTGGCAGGACACTATGGACTCATCTTTCATCTGGCCATGCTGCCGCTGTGTGTCCAGAGCTCAGCTGTCAGCAGATTCTGTTGTTGTGCAGGTGCATACATAATTAAACCTCTCTCCCTGTCCTCCAGGGACCATTTGAGATAAAGCCATAAACACTGCAGCACATTTTAGAGCCATCCATTACTGCTCAGGCTGCTGCTGCTGCAACGCCATAAACATGTTGTTGAGGTACTTGTTTTCAGAAGACTTAATCACACATAAAATACACAATATATCTAACTTTTTGTTCTACTCAGTAATGGGAAGGTTTTCAGTTTGAAGAGACAGAGACAGAATCTGAGAAATTAAGAAAAAACTTAGCACTCGATATGATGAAACAAGTGAAATACTGTTGCAGAATTTGTATCATTGGTGTTGGTTGTCCTCTCGTCTTTCCTCTGTCTCTGTGTCTGTCTGTGTCTCCCTCTCCTTCTCCTACTCTCCCTGTACCTCTGATGCTAAATTTAGACTCCTGCATTGCAGATGTCCCAGAGCCCCGCAGTTCTTGAGGAGCCCTGGCCAAAATGTGGGTTGTCTGTGACTCAGAGCCAGTGGGAGCAGAAACAGAAAGGGATTTTCTAACACATGATGGGACAGTCACGCCACAATTGCCGTGAGTTGGGAAAAGATTGTACTGAAGCAAAGGATAAGACTGTTTTAACTTTAAAGCACTGAAGTCCTGATCCTTGGGTGGGCGCTATGAGAGCCGTTATGACAGTGTAATATTATGCACAGTTTCATCTACTTGTCATCGAAGTTGACTGATAATTTGACTATTCTTTTGGGGATACCAGTTCAGATAATAAAGCAACAAACTACAATATGTGTATCTTGTTAATCTGTTTTTCATCTTAGGATTTTGCACAAATTGCTTAAAATAGTTTCTTTTATCTGTTTATTAAGAAATGTTTTACAGATAGAAAATAGAAAGAGCAGTCAAGTCAAACTTGTTTGAAAGAATATATATTTTGCACTCAGTGAGTGCAAAATATCTATGCATGTGTTCAGTCTGGTTGATGGCATTCTTTTCAGACAGAGGTAAAACATCGCAGCTGGATGTTGAAGCCTGTTGAACTGTTTTATTTGGGCTGTCCTCTTCGTTTCCTGCTGCAACAGCCGTTGGTCATTAAATATTCATATCTGCAGGCCGCAGGACAACCACAGCAGCAGCACATCCACATACGAAGGAGAACACAGAGCTTCTGCTGCCATCAAGCGTTAAATGTGTAGATGGCAGTTTATTTCAAAGACTTGATTTGAAAAGTGTAACCTTATTAGGAACTAAAGGGTTTCCCAAAACAAACTGATCTCTTTGGTCAGATCTCTTACAGGAGGTAAAGCACACATTCCTCATTGTCAGTATTCATATTAAATCAATTAAAGTGTTTAGTAAATCCTTCAACATCTACAGGCCCCACTCTGTGGTTAATACCATGTTGTGACACATGACAGTGGTTGTAAAGAAAACACTGTATTTCCTCAAAACTCTGTCCTATTTTACCATTTTTTATTAACCTTCAAACTCAATTTAGCGCCCCATATTTCTATATATATCCTACTCAAACTGGAAACACATTCTACTACTGTATAAGATTGACCCACATAAAAAAGAAACAGCATATGTACCTCCATTCAAAGAAGAGGGTCTTTCCTGGAATCACTGAAAGCAACCAACTGGCACAGAGATAATAATTATTATAATTGTCCCAGAGACTTGGTGAATTACTGATTCCACATATCCATACATTGATTTGCTCTATACATCTAGAAAATAAATCTCTGACACGCCAATAATCACCTGGTGATATTGTGATGTAAAGCTGTGTGTGTCATCTGCTTAGTTATGATAACTGTTGTTGTTGGGGCCCCAACAGTTTACTGATGAAGGGTAGGGTTTTAAATCAATCAGGGAGCCATCTAACTGGTGAAGATTAAGCTTAGGTTAAATTTAAATACTGATTCTGAAGCATATTCATATCTTTCAAAGCTCTAGTTCTGCAGGAGCAATTTTTGTCCAAACTTCTCTTGAAAATTGCTTTTTTTGAGCCCTGGAGAAAAATGCCCAACATACAAGATGTGTTTATAAAATGAAGCTAATCAGACTCTACAAAAACTGTCTTAATAAAACTTGTGGGTAAAACAGGAAGACAGGAGGAAGAGGAGCTTAGCTGCTGAACAATGTCTTCTAAACTTTTGCAGTTTATTAGTCAAAACTGGGGCATTTTAACAGAGTTTACTCTAACTGCTGACAGTATTGTTGCTGCTTTTTATTGAAGGAGTCTTTTTGATTGGATTTCATCAGTTACGGAGATAGGAGGGCATGCTTAACCTGTCGACTGCGGCAAAAAAGGTTTGAAAATACCAACATTTTCACACAGTTCTTTTGCACTTCTTTTTTCAGGGTTGTCCACATGTACATTATAGTCCCCCACAAAAGTAATATTCAATACAAATCATGGATGAAAGTTCATTTAAATCATTAAAAAGGTGGTTTTGGACTTCAGAGCCATATAAACATTCAGAAACATGGCTCTACCTGAGCTCTGTACTTGGATAGAAAGATATTTAATAGACTCAAAGTCGCCCAGGATCAAATTTCTACATTTAGGCCCCGTCCACACGAAGCCGAACCCTGGCCTAAACGCACAAATTTTTCACCAAACCAGCCTCTCATCCACACGAAGCCGGCGTTTCGGGGGTCTGTAAACGATCTTTTTTTTATTCAGCCTTCAGAGTGGGAAGATTTTGAAACGCCGTTTTCGCGTTTCCATCTTTAAGCTCTAACCGCATTTTTTTTTTACACGCATGCGTCATAGCGTCGCCTCTAAACACGCATGCGCGACACAGTATAACAACAACAATGGCGCCGTACTGTGTTGAATGGTTGCTGCTAATGCTACTCACCCTGCTGTCGGGCTTACAACAGAATCTTCTTCTTCTGGAATATCTCCAGGAAGAACAGAGCAATATCGACGACATAGTTCAGCACCTGAATTTGACTGAACCACGAAAATGGACCCGCAGGGCAACCATGTATAAATATTAGTGCGCATGCCCAACATTTCGTCGCCTATTTTTGCTTTGGCACCACAGCGCCACTTACAGGCCTGGCATACATTTTGCAGTGTTTTCATGCATTCGTGTGGACGATGACATTTATTTTACGTCTCTGTCTTTACGACAAACGTTCTGGAAAATATTAGCGTTTCGTGTTCGTTTTGACTTCGTGTGGACGGGGCCTTAGTGAATCAACAAACATAATAATGAGTCCTCTCCCTTTTTTAAACTGTCTGTTCTTATGGAGAGAATTATAATTGGGAGGTTTGGTTTCTAATAAAATCATCCTCTCATTAACTTTGTGTATTTCTGTCTCCACTAGGGTTGTCACGATACTAAGCTTTTCAACTCGATACCGATACTAAGGAAAATATTCGATACTCAATACCCTTTTCGATACCACAAGGATAAAAACAAAGACTCCAAAATTCTAGAGAAATATTTTCATTAATAAATAAAATACAATAGATAAATACGATAAACAATAAGAACAGTATTTTGAGGTTGTATGCTGTGCACAATATTAAGCAAGCTTGATAAAAAACGTATAAAATTTAAATTAAGTGTTCGTTCCTTGGCTATGCTTTGCACACATAGCAATGACACTAGCCTAACCGGTTAAGAAACAAAAATAATTCTCAGCAGCTGCACCTATTAAAAAAAAAAGTCTGAAACTGAAAAGTGCACAGAATTATTCAATCATACAGTGTTCTGAAAGTGCATTGTCCTCTATTCTGCACTTTAGATGAATGACTGTTTAGGTGCCACTGGTGTTGGCACTGTATCGATACTTTTAAAAACAAGTATTGTATCTGGATACAACGTTTCAGTATCGATACTTTTTTGAGTATCGATACTTTAAACAACCCTAGTCTCTACTGAGCAGTGTCACCTGAAGTTATCAAGTTAAGCTCAAAATATTTAAGACTGTACTGGTCAAAGGTCAAAGGTCAGTGCAGAAAAGTGGGAATTGTTTGGGTTTAGTCCAAAAAGTAAAAAAGAATAAGGTGTTTCTTGAAATAAGCTTACTAAAACTTTACAAGTGTTGCCAGTATAAGTTCCAAAAAAGTAAAAAAACAATCCACTGGACTTTGTTTCCAAGTTTGAAGACATTTCGCTTCCCATCCAGGAAGCTTCTTTAATTCAAATATCAGAAATAGCATCAAGTTGGTTTATACAGTAGCCCATGAAAGCCTTGTTTTTGCTTAGACAACATGCAAATTGAAACGGGCGAACGGGTCCACCCCTTTGGAATGGGGTTCATTTTGGCTTCTTTTGTTAGCCTGCAAAGCTCCATACCTGTTTATGTCTCTGGAAGGGGGTCGTTAGAGGAATTTGTTCCTCTGGCTGCACATGCGGGGTCTCTTGTTCCCCTGTAAAGGCTTTGGGGTTCCAATGACAGCGAGAAGGGTTTAACTCAATTACTGCTTTAGGGTTTTGAAAGCTGAAATCTGAGTCCACCCCCTCTGTTTAAGGTTGGTTTTTCTTTCTTATCATAGAGGGCTTCCTCCACGCCCCTCTCAAACCACCTATTTTCTTTCTCAGCCAGAATAAGCTCATTTCAACCACTCTGAAATAGGGGTGTTAATAATAATGATTTTATATAGATGTATCGATCCAACAGCCGACAATCCGATGCATCAACACGTCCGCAAGAGTATCGATTCATGTTTTTTTTCCCCTCAGGTCTATTTTTATCCATTTGCTCCTGGACGTCTGGATCTGGAGTCATCAAGTCATCTCTATGTCATGTATTTGTTCTGACCAGGTGAGTCCAATCTGCACAGGTTAAACTAGATTGGACCTGGTTCAGTGGCTGGGTAGAACAAATAAATGACAAAGACATGACTTGTTGACTCCAGATCCCCCATCCCTGCTGGACGTAATTCTGACTCCTGTGCTGTGGTAGCGCTAAACCTATTTTTCCCTCCTAACTTGCTACCATCTTTCTGCTTGCAGTATTTTTTGATGCAAGGCCTTTAGGAATCTATAACAAAGAGGCATTATTATTTTTCAGTGAATGAGGTTTTCATAGGCCTAGGTGGAGTACAACTTTGCTACTTCTGGTAATTGCTGTTGTTTCTCAAATAAAATGCATAATGATATTACAGCTTTCATCCATCCATCCATCCATCTTCCTCCGCTTATCCGGGGTTGGGTCGCGGGGGCAGCAGCTTAAGAAGGGAGGCCCAGACTTCCCTCTCCCCAGCCACTTCTTCCAGCTCTTCAGGAGGAACCCCGAGGCGTTCCCAGGCCAGCCGAGAAACATAGTCTCTCCAGCGAGTCCTGGGTCTTCCCCGGGGCCTCCCCCCTGTGGGACGTGCCCGGAACACCTCACCAGGGAGGCGTCCAGGAGGCATCCTAAACAGATGCCCAAGCCACCTCAACTGGCTCCTCTCGACGTGAAGGAGCAGCGGCTCTACTCCGAGTCCCTCCCGGATGACCGAGCTTCTCACCCTATCTCTAAGGGAGAGCCCAGCCACCCTACGGAGGAAACCCATTTCGGCCGCTTGTATCCGCGATCTCGTTCTTTCGGTCATGACCCAGAGTTCATGACCATAGATGAGGGTAGGAACGTAGATCGACCGGTAAATCGAGAGCTTCGCTTTTTGACTCAGCTCTCTCTTCAATACGACGGACCGGTACAACGCCCGCTTCACGGCAGACGCTGCCCCAATCCGCCTGTCGATCTCCAGCTCCCTTCTTCCCTCATTCGTGAACAAGATCCCAAGATACTTAAACTCCTCCACTTGGGGCAGGACACCCCCCCTGACCCGTATCAAAGGGCCCGGCACCCCGTACTCCCGGAGAACCCCCCACAGGGCCCCCCGAGGGACACAGTCGAACGCCTTCTCCAAGTCCACAAAGCACATGTAGACTGGTTGGGCGAACTCCCATGCACCCTCCAGGACCCTGCTGAGGGTGTAGAGCTGGTCCAGCGTTCCACGACCAGGACGGAAACCACACTGCTCTTCCTGAATCCGAGGTTCGACTATCCGACGGACCCTCCTCTCCAGCACCCCCGAATAGACCTTGCCGGGGAGGCTTAAGAGTGTGACTCCCCTGTAATTGGAGCACACCCTCCGGTCCCCCTTTTTGAATAGGGAGACCACCCCAGTCTGCCAATCCAGGGGGACTGCCCCCGATGTCCATGCAATGTTGAAGAGTCGTGTCAGCCAACACAACCCTACAACATCCAGGACCTTGAGTACCTCGGGGCGGATCTCATCCACCCCCGGGGCCCTGCCACCGAGGAGCTTTTTAACCACCTCGGCGACCTCGCCCACAGAGATTGGAGAGCCCATTCCAGAGTCCCCAGGCCCAGCTTCCTCAATGGAAGACATGTTGGTGGGATTGAGGAGGTCTTCGAAGTATTCCGCCCACCGACCCACAACGTCTCGAGTCGAGGTCAGCAGCACACCATCCCCACTATAAACAGTGTTGGTGCTGCACCGCTTCCCCCCCCGAGACGCCGGATGGTGGACCAGAACCGCTTCGGAGCCGTGCAGAAGTCTTTCTCCATGGCCTCTCCAAACTCCTCCCACACCCGAGTTTTTGCCTCAGTAACCATCCGAGCCGCATGCCGCTTCGCCCGCCGGTACCCATCAGCTGATTCCGGAGTCCCACAGGCCAAAAAGGCACGATAGGCCTCCTTCTTCAACCTGACAGCATCCCTCACCGGAGGTGTCCACCAACGGGTTCGAGGGTTGCCGCCACGACAGGCACCGACAACCTTGCGGCCGCAGCTCAGATAAGCCACCTCGACAATGGAGGAACGGAACATGGTCCACTCGGACTCAATGTCCCCCACCTCCCCCGGGATGTGTTTGAAGTTCTGCCGGAGATGGGAGTTAAAGCTCCGCCTAACAGGGGACTCCGCCAGACGTTCCCAGCAGACCCTCAGAACACGTTTGGGCCTGCCAGGTCTGACCGGCATCCTCCCCCACCACCGGAGCCAACTCACCACCAGGTAGTGGTCAGTGGAAAGCTCAGCACCTCTCTTCACCCGAGTGTCCAAGACATACGGCCGCAAGTCCGATGAAACGATGACAAAGTCGATTATCGAACTGCGGCCTAGGGTGTCCTGGTGCCATGTGCACATATGGACACCCTTATGCCTGAACATGGTGTTCGTTATGGACAATCCATGACGAGCACAGAAGTCCAACAACAAAACACCACTCGAGTTCAGATCAGGGCGGCCATTCCTCCCAACCACGCCCCTCCAGGTCTCACTGTCATTGCCCACGTGAGCGTTGAAGTCTCCCAGCAGAACAAGGGAGTCCCCAGGAGGGGCACCCTCCAGTACCCCCTCTAAGGACTCCAAGAAGGGTGGGTAATCTGAACTGTTGTTCGGCCCGTAAGCACAGACAACAGTCAGAACCCGTCCCCCCACCCGTAGGCAGAGGGAGGCTACCCTCTTGTTCACCGGGGTAAACCCCAACGTACAGGCGCCGAGATGGGGGGCAACAAGTATGCCCACTCCTGCCTGGCGCCTCTCACCGTGGGCAACTCCAGAGTGGAAGTATGTCCAGCCCCTCTCAAGGAGACTGGTTCCAGAACCAGAACCATGCGTTAAGGTGAGACTGACTATTTCTAGCCGGCTTACAGCTTTCATTGATTTCAAATTTGAAACATTATATTGCCTGTAAGGCAAAAAAAGATTTTTACCAGTTAATTGGATCGTATTGTGGTGTATTCTTGAGAATCGAAAATAATTGATTCATTGTGTCAGGAAATTGATACTGAATCGAATCGCCATGATGGGTGTGATTTACACCCCTAGTCTGAAAAAAAACAAACAAATGTGTTTCGCAAGACTTAGCAATTACAAAATTGTGAGATACTATTTGTAATCAGATAGCATTTTATATCAATGAATAAGCTAAGTCCTTATAGTAAAACAATATGTCATCAGAGTGGCAGAAATGGGCTTCCATACTTTTCTGTGCGAACAGAAAATGTTCTTTCTCACAATATGAAAAGTAATAATATTAACCAGATGGAGGCATATGCTGCCTTTTCAGAATTTTCTGCTTATCTGGTGTAAATCACTGCACTGGCTTCCTGTTTATGGTGACTGTCAATAAGACCGTTAACAGTCATTATCATCATCATCATCATCATCATCATCATCATCATCATCATCATCATCATCATCATCATCAACATCTTTCTATTTGTTTTAATTACATTTGGATTATTCCCCTTTATGTGACTCTTTAATGTTTATTATTGTTCCCATCCGCTCTTTTTTTTTATTGGTTCTGTTATCAACTATCTTTGATTTTTTTTATTTTTATATGAAGCCCTTTGATTTTGTATTCGTTCTGACATTTATTTTGAAAACCGGAACATCTCCTTGTCATCGGTTGTGCTCTGCCAGTGGAAAAAAAAAAGAAAAAAAAGTGTTGCCCACATTTAGCTAAGATCTTAGCAAAGTTTATCCAGCATACAGCGTGTTGCCGGGACCTCTGGACCTTGACTGCCAACGTCTGTCGTTTAGCAGCTAAGATGGCAGAACTGCGGCATCGAGGAGCCAAAGACAGCGAACCTCCGTTAGAGCAGCAGCCATCAGAGGAAAAGGTAACGTCAGTTAGCCAGGATGCTAACGCTGTTAGCCAGGATGCTAGCACTTTTAGCCGCTTAGCGGGTTGATGTTCCACTGTGGCTGGAAACAAGCATCACCACTCATCCGCTTTAAACAGTCGAGTTCTTTTAAAATGATTTCAGTCGTTTCCTTAATGACATTATTACTGACAGAGAACATTTCATTTTTTTCTCATAAGCCATTTTAACTTGTTGTCGCTTCGCTGACTGATGCTCCTGTTTGTCTTTCTGGGCGAAAGCTTCATTAAAAACATGCCTGACCTAAAGTCAGAAGATTGAACTATAAAAAAATGCGTCACGATAAACGTGACTACAAATGCCGCAAAAAAGAAGATTTTTTATGTATTAAAGGTGTTATTAATGAAGAAACTATATCTTTTGGTTTGATTTTAAACGTCTTATAATAGAATGATGGGGAAACGGATGGAGCTGCCAGCCTGTCTGCATCAGTCTGACTGATAGAAACTCTTTATAGCTTTGACAGCATGACGGAAATCAGAATTGAAATACATCATATGAATAAGAAAGGATCTGTGTTTATTATGTCCATTTGGATGTGATAAACCTGTTGGTTGCTAATTAGACTCAATAAAGGGGCGTGGCGCTGGGTGGAGCAGGAGAAGCACAGAGAACAGCTGAAAGCTGCTAGAAAAATAAACAAGACTGTCCTAAAAACAAACAGCTAAAGGTCGCCCTGACCAGGGAATCAATCAGTAAACATTTATTCCTATCTTCTCTGCGTCTTTATCTGTACTCTGGTCCTACACTCTTAAAGTGCCTAAAAATGATCTGCTTTTCTAGTTTACTAGAGGAAAATAAAGTTCACTATGTTTCCATGCATTTTCTTTGTACTGGATATAAGATCTTAGTTGTATTTACTGATTAAACAAAATGCTCCAACCTTTTGTTTTTGAGTGAAGATGCACAGATCATTGATTTTGTTCCTCTTCATTAGAGATTATCAGTTTTTGCAAAGCTCTGATTGGCTGATTCTGATTTTAGCCAATATCTGTAAGAACTATAAATAACAAGAAGTAAATTTTTCTTCACCTTCTCTGTAATGGTAATTTGAAGATGGGGTTTATTAGTTTTATTTGATATATTGTTCTTAAAGAAGCTCAACAGGCTTATAAAGTAGACCAGCTAAGTTCTTGGGCGTCCTATAGAAGCTCTGGAGAGGATTTTAGCAAGAAAAATGCTTCATAGACTGAAGAACAGTGAAAAGGCCTGGGCATCCTCTTCATCAACCTGCTTCACATTAGTCTTTTTAGTGAGAGACCGATCACGACCCCTATGGAGATCATTCCTGCCTACAGCCATCAGTATCCCCAACAAATCTTAAAAAAAAAACGAAACATAACTATGATCTATGATAAATATGAAATATATATCCCTTTGGGAAGAATGCATTTCTTTAAAATTCTTCTTTTTTTAATACTACCCATAGTTCAGAAGCTGGCTTTCTGCATCTCTGAATCAGCAAAAACATTAGGAGACAGAGGTATTTATGACTTCAAAATTTAGAGCTATGCAACATAAATATTGAGGCAAATGTATAACAAATCAACAACCGTGTCTAATGTAATAGTTGTGAAGAAAAAGCAAAATTAATTTGACAGATTGTTCATTTGTTAACTCATTTATTATAGCTATACAGGAGTCTTAAAGGAATAGTACACCCAAAACATGATTAGCCTTCATTTTCTACTCACCCCCATGCTGAACAACACTCTGGAGTACTTTTTTGATATCTCAAATGCATCTGAAGATCTGGGAGGCTTCTTACTGTCTGCTGACATTCAAATAATGGAGGTTTATGGCGCCCGAGGCAGAAAGGTCCATAAAAGTCCACAAAAAACGTGTCAATATTCCTCCATACTGCTCGTCCAATGTATTCCAAGTGTCCTGAGTGGTTAGCGTCCATAATTTACTCGCGCATTCAGCGTCTGCTCCACCGATAATGCAAGCGTAGAAGAAGAAATGTGCTGTTTACCTGTGCAAAGAAAGAAACAACGAAAGAAAAATGTCTGAGGACTTCAGTGTTGAGGAAGAGCATGAGTTCTTTGCCGAGCCGAATGTGCACTTTCATCTGGTTTGGTCTGCCGCGGTTTCCGTAGGCTCGTGAACTCGCAGGCGCGCGCTTTTAGGAAATCCTATACACTACTGTTTATGCTCTAAAAACATTCTAAATGACTTTGTTTCGAGTAAATTATGGATGCTACCCACTCAGGACACTTGGAATACATTGGACGAGCAGTATGGTGGAATATTGACACGTTTTTTGTGGACTTTTATGGACCTTTCTGTCTCGGGCGCCATAGACCTCCATAATTTGAATGTCAGCAGACAGCAAGAAGCCTCCCAGATCTCCAGATGCATTTGAGATATCAAAAAAGTACTCCAGAGTGTTGTTCAGCATGGGGGTGAGTAGTAAATGAAGGCTAATCATGTTTTGGGTGTACTATTCCTTTAAATGCTTTTTGCTGTGACATGTTCACAGAGGTTCTGGTTAGTATGATTGAAGCACTCAGTTAAAAAGTGTTTATTTCCTCTATAGTAAGAAGAGCCTTACTGGAAGTACAGGACATTCAGAAAAACTGCAATATTTCCCAACCCAAAGTGTCCCGTTACAGACGCCACTAACCAATCCGGGCTATTCTTTTTAGCTATTCTTGGCCTGGTCTACTGAGACCATCAACTACTAAAAAGGTCCTGGTCAACTCTGATGCTGCTGTAGAGTTTGGTTTATATTTGGTCTACTTCGTTAGACATAATACACACGCTGTACTTGTACATTTACAGAAAGCTATAACAGGAGTTAAAGCTTTCTGTTTTCAGGAGTTAAAGCTTTCGTCTCCTGTTTACCCGTTGATGGTTCAGCATCACCTCTCATGTTAGGTGAAAAATCCAAAAGCAGGTTATCTCTCTCAGCAGACATCAAAACCTATGGAAAGATGCCTAATTGGGCTCATATTGCAACTCAATACATTTTTTTCCATCTGCCCTGCTTTTATTTAAACTGAGCTCTTATTCTAACTGCTATCATGATCTCAGTCGGCGTCTTACTATTTGCCAGTTGTTTATATGAGATGCATTTTGTCAGAACAGTTACAGTAGTCTAATCGAGTTGTCAGTTTTAACGGGTAAAGTAGGATCTACAGACTTTGGACTTCTAGTGAATTAGCTCATGCTTAGACTGAATGGGAAGCGTCTGTGAAAATCATTTCTTCAGTCTTGCAACATTTTCTTTCATCTAAACCGTCCCACTCTAGCTCCTCTGCTGTAATCACTGTCCTGGTGAATAGTGAACCTCTGTCTTAGTCTACAGACCTTTACAGCCTCTAACCTCCATAACTGGCATGTATTGAACTCCATCTATCATCCCATATTTCTGATGATCTATCCATCTCCCTGCTTGGGAAAGAAAGCATCAAGAATGTGTGATGTTTCACGCCAGGGAGGATGCGTTTAGCGAGACATGCTGTGTTTTAGTAGATCCTCTGTATGTCCTGTAGAATGGTTTGTGCCAACTGTAAACATGTCTGCTTCTTGTCACACCTCCATGAAAGGAAAGAGTCTCCAAAAGATAAAAAAAAAATGAAGTGATACCTTTAAACTTAGGGACGATAAATAAAAATTCATAATGATGAAATTCCTCACAAGAAACGATGCGATATTTGCACACCCCTCCGAGGTCCTGAGGGTCGGACACACGTTTAACGCTCAACTGTGGGTCTCCACGGAGCTTCTGCACTGGAAAAAAATCTAAATCTGGATAAGTCAGTTTTTCTTATAATAAGTGCATTTGTTCTGGATTGAGGAGATAAAAGAGACATTTTGCCAATGGAACATGATAATTTACACTTAAGATAAGAAAAAGCAATTGCATCGTCTTATTTCAAGTTCATATTATCTAATTATCTTATTTTAGGAGTAAAATACTACTTTTGCATTGGCAAACTGTCTCATTTACCTACTCAAATTTAGGGTAAATTGACTTAATTTAAGAATTTTTTACTTATTTTCTAGATCGTTTTTCTAGTGTGCTCCCTCTGCTCTGTGGAAATACTGAAACATCAGCATCATGTGGCAATTAATGGATAATGTGCAGTGAGAAATAGGGCTGGGTATTGTTCAAAAATTTTCGGTTCCGGTACCAATACCGATACCTTCACTTCGATACCGGTTCCTGAACGATACTTTTTTCGATACCAGTTTTATAATATCAGTTCGAAGAAAAAGAAAATTACACAACATAAAAAAGTATAAATCTTGAGGTTTATTTTGAGCTCTGATTTTTCCATTTACATTTTTCCTCTTACATAAAAAAAAATGTCAGTGTCTAATATTCACTGTTACATTGTGAGGACCTTTTTACTTAGCAGTTTTCCTTTAGAAAAATTACCATGTCTGACAAACAAGCCCGTTGAATGGGATCCTACTGACAGTGCACCGCTGGTATGTGGGGGTCTGAGCGGCTCTGACAGAAATATTGGAAGAAAACTGGTACAAGCAGCAAAAAAGGAAGCAGCAGACGTGATTTTGTTGCTCCTGCTGCGTCCAGTTTGAAAGCAGCATTATTCACTTCGCTCTGGCTTTGCTCTGCCCACGGGCTGCTGAGAGGAGGATGGTCGCGCCGGCTGCGGTCCGCTCTTCTTGCAGTCAAACACCGCGCAACTTTCTGCTCTTAAATTATTTCCGTGCACGATGTATTGCATTGCGCACTATTGGCATCAGTCTTAATAAAGTGAAGCCGCACTTTTAACCTGGGGGGCATTTTAAAGGGGTTCCATGACACTCGCAACCACTTCACAACAGATACACATGAACCCTGGCTGTAGGCGTGACCACCTGTGTATTTTTCCTGGATGACACAATCAAGTTAAGCGTTACAGCCAATCACCGAAACTTGGTACCGAAAGACGAGGCATGTTTCGAACCCTGTAGAACCGAAGCATTTTGGTCGGTACCATAAAAGAACCGAAGTTCGGTACCCAGCCCTAGTGAGAAATGCTAAGCAAACACATTATATATATTAAACTGCATAGATTCCTTAGTTTTGTCTGTTTTTTGTATAAAATGTGTTGTTGTACAAACAGCAGCTTTGAAAAAATATAAATATGCTTCAGAATCAGTATTTAAATTTACACTAAGCTTGATATGACCCAGTTAGATGCTTCCAGATTGATTGAGCTTTATTCATTAAGGAAGAACACCACTGTGTGCTCTCAGGGTTTGAAAATGCAGCTTTTATTCAAAGATTGGTCACTTGAAGGAAAACAAAAGTTGCATCTGCTTTGGAAGGCAGCACGAAAGGGTAGGAGTGTATAAGTGGAAGGGGCTCCTATTTTTAACCCAGGCTTCCTGATGGCAGACATTGTCTCCATAGAAACCAGGACATAGAAAGTGGTTTAGGAATCGTGAATATGTGTGTGTTTTTGTACAAATCTTTGTTGTGTCCTATGCAGGACATTGCATAATGTTATGTGCATTTCATATTTTCCAGCACGTTGGGATTAACCTGAGGTTGACTTCTATTATAAGCAGAACGGGGGAAAAAAAACTTGGATTTAAGACATGATATAGGGCTTTCCTCTGTGTCTACAAATATTTCTGTTTCATAACCTGTAACTAGGAAGTTCCAGATTGGGTTTTACGGAGGGGGATTCTTGGCCTGGTGCTTTGCTTCCCACACAGAGTCTTAACCTATTTTGCTAAACTTAGCGTCTTCCTCTGACATGAGGAAACCCGTGGAGATCACTGTGCAGCTCAATCCCCCATCATCATTTATTAAAGCTTAAATCTGAACACTTCCCTCCACTAATACTGCACCACATGCTTTTCATAGTATTTGACTATTCATGGCTCTATCTGTTTATACAGTCAGCCTGGGCTATATTTGGTTGTTCACCCTGATTCGAGAAGTCGAGAAAATTTAGCGCTTCCTCTGAACACACTGGCCTTCAAATTCATAGAACCTTTCAGTCTATAAAAGACATATTAAGTATCAATTCCTCCAAATGTTTTCACCAGAGAAACATAGATGCTCTTTAAGAGTTAACATCAACTATCAAACAAGTTTTTTCCCCCCAAGTCTTCAGCTAATCTTGAAGTAAACAAGGGTTTATCGAATCCAAACAGAAGTAATAAACCTCAACATTTTTGTCACAAGGATTTAAAACAAAAGTTTACAGGGGGATGTTTACATTTTCATTACGTCTTAAAACTTAGTCCAGCAGTTGACCAAAAAAACGTATTGGCAGCAGAAACGTCAGCCACAGACTCACGGATAATGTTAAGGGAAATAATGGCACCAGGCTGTTTAGCAGAAAGGCTTCTCAACATGGAGATTTACAGGCATGATTCTGCTAAATGCCTTTGTTTTTTAAAACCAAAAAGGTAAACATTCTTCTCATAGATTTATGGTCTTCATGCCAGAGAATCAAACCTTGTCCTTTGTGTTTGTTTGTCTATCAGGGCTCTGACAGCGAGCTGAAGGTAGAGAAAGATGGAGTCTCAGACAACGAGTCCAAGGTGGACTCGGGAGTCCCAGAGGTCCCTGTGCCTCCTGATGACACCCCGGAGGTCCTAAACAAGGCACTGTCTGGACTCTCATCAAGGTACACTCAACGTTGAAGAAAATTAGTTTTCCATGCTGTACTTGGTGTGCTCTGTATACTTTATGTTTGAAAGTCTCACACGTATTTAAGAGACTAATAAGTCTCCTAAATAGTTCTGTGGAAACTAAATAAATGTTTAATAAATGTGTATATCAGTTTAAAACCTGAATGACTAGATCAGCTGAGACAAACATGTCTGTTTTATTTTGTTGTTTTTTTTTTCCGGCAGGTGGAAGAACTGGTGGGTCAGAGGCATCTTAACACTAGCCATGATCTCCTTCTTCTTCTTTATCATCTACCTGGGCCCCATGGTGCTCATGATGATTGTGAGTACAAACAGATGCTGCAAATGAAAGTTCTTGAGTCAAAAAATCAGAAACAGCAGAGGTGATATTCTTAGAAATACTCTTGTTTTCTTCAAACATTATTTGTAAAGCAGCACAATAAAGAACTAGTAGTTTCACCTTCTGGAGTTTCTAAGAGTTACAGTTCCCTGTAGGAGGCATCACAGTAGCTGCATTTCCATTAACCATCAAACTGATCAAATTGTAATTACAAAAACAATTTTGCGAAAATGGAAACACTGCAATTTTGTAGAAACTCATGTTTTTTTCGCTAAGTTTTAACGCTTCAATGGGATGGTTGTTTTTGGTTACAATGAAATTCTTACATTTTGCCAAACTGCATCAGAAACACTTTTTCGCCTCATTTCGAGTCACACAATCTGCAACTGGACTTAATGCCTTGGAAAAGACAAAGAAGGGGTCTGGGAGCAGTTGGAGGCTGATAAGGAGACGAAATATTTTTTCACATTTAGTTCACGATGACGAGCGCGGTGAGCGCTAGAGCCATGGCTGAAGTACAGATATAACTCAGGTTATTACCTCCACCACTGCCATGTTGTCTTGAGGGGAACCAATGCCTGTTGCATCTCTTTAAATCACTTGAAATCACAGATATTTTCTTTCTCTTGATTTATATGTGAGATCAGATCCATTGTGTTTTGGAAGTGAGGCTGTAATGCAGTCCCATTAGTAGGAATAAGAGTCGACTACGAAGTTTGCTGCTCTCACTGTAGCAGTTTCTACTGAAGGTCTCTTCCTGTTGAAAGCTAGTTGTTCTGAATAAATCTAGACCAAATTGCATTTACTCGTACTTACAGCCAAAAACTAAAATAGTATTTAATTGGTTATGTAGTCATATGGTAAATGTTATGTCTTGCATTTGGACACTTTCTGCAGTAAAGGGAACCATTCCTTTCCACTTGCAAAGTAGGAAACGTTGCTGCAAAGTCAACAACTTCATGCAGATTCAAAGACTCAGACTTTCTGTAATGAATAGTTTGAATCGAATTAGACTGTTTCATATTTGATCCATTTTATTTGTGTTGAATCTAATCACAGTTCAATACAGCTATGATCTCAGCTCAAACTTGTAAATCATTCATCATCTTTTGTCTCATGCAGTACGCTAAATGTATTGATTCACCCCCAACACTCAGCCATTCTGTAAAAACACACATGAACAGCTGATGATCTCTTAAAATTTCTCTAGAAAGTAGAATTTGGATGTTTAATCCTTTGCTTCCTTGCTCGGTGTTAAACCTGCTTTCTGTGATAATTTAATGTAATTTCTTTATTGCTTCTTGATTATTGTCTTGTGTGTTTTTCTATTTAAAGTTAAACTTCAGTAAGATAATGTAACAAGAAACCTGAAATGATACCGTCTGTAACAACATGCTTCCTGCTTTAGCTCTTCTTTGGAAGTTTTCTTAACGTAAACATTTTGAAGTGAATTTTCATGTGATCTCTAAGGTGATGCTCTGTCTGTGCAGGTCCTTTGTGTTCAGATCAAATGTTTCCATGAAATCATCACCATTGGGTACAGCGTGTACCACTCCTACGACCTTCCCTGGTTCAGGACGCTGAGCTGGTGAGAAGTCCATCTTGTATCACTGATACGACTGCATGAAAAATAAGCTACTCTGGTTCTCATCTTGTTGTTTAATGTTCATTTTGTTGCAGATTTCCTCAGGTTTGGTTTCTGGCTTCTTGTAGTTTGCTTTTTAGATTTATTTCCTGATATCAGTAATACTAGCAGACTGTGAATCATCAGTTTACTTTTAGTTGTAGTAGTGCACGGTAGTGACAATCAGCCTCTTTCCCACTCAATTAGCGGGTTAACGTGGGTTTTTTCAACGCGGGTTGACTGATTAACCATCGGCACTTGGCTCCCTTCCCATTGGCAAAAAAAGCCGGGTCAAACCCTCACAGGCTGCCTTGTCTCTGTCCTCCCCCCACTGCTGTGGGTCTGGTGACACCATCATGATGGGTTAGCGTTGATGATGTCACCAGTGCGGCAGAAATTAGAAAAGTAAAAAGTGGAGATTAACATGGAAGGGTGCTAGCGTCTAGTAAGTGTTCTTTTTTTCCTTATTGTATCGTTCTTTGGTCCCCCTGAAACTCTCTCACCATTCTGCGGCATGTTTATCAAATATAACCAGAGTTGTTTTTTTGTTTTTGTTTTTCGTGTCCTGTTTTGCCAATAAAGCTCTTGGATTAGATGATCCAGAGCTGGATGATAGCTCCACAGATTTGCTTTCACAAGAACACTATCCTGAATTTTGCCATAAGGTTCCGCTTCTGGGAATTTTATCGAAAATAATTTTGGGAGTAAAATCATTTACAACAGAAAGAGAGGTGAGAAAGAAAGAGGAGATACGAACTAAGGGGACAGAGAGAGAGAAAAGAGTGCATGAAAAAAGAGAAAACTAAACAAAACGGCAAAACTAGACAACAGAGGACATGTGCACTCCTAGAAGTATGCTTCCACACCAGTATGAGATGAAAGGAACAGGAAACAGAATGAATAACGGCAAAAAGAAGACAACAAACAACCAAAGTTAACATAAAGAAAAAGCTTCAAAAGCAGCAGGTATCCCTTAAATATCCATGTGTGCAGAAGACAAAACCTATGATGATTACACAATATTATTCAGGGTGGTATATGTCTGTAGCACAAGCTTGGTATTTAATATTAGGGTGATCTGTTAACACCTGGAACCAAACTCCAATGGTATGTATGGATGGGCATGCTTGTGTATGAAGGATTTACAAAGCTTCTTCAGAAGGAAAATATGCTTAATAGCAGGTGTGAGCGGACCCAGTCATGCCCTACAGGGCCCAGGATCACTGAAGAGGCAAGTCAAGGCCCAGATATCCAGACGAACCGCAGATCACTGGGACACTAGGAGGGCAGACATAGGGACAGCCACACCTACATGAGAAGGGCAGATGAGAGAACCAAGAGCCCAAACCCAAAGGGGCCCAGTTCTGACCGGCCGACCCCAGTGGCATACAGGCTGCACTACCATTAAAAGCCGATTTTTTAACCCCCAGGTTTAAACGGGTTTTTCAGCCAGTGGAAAAGGGGTTTTATTAATTCCACAAACCTGAAAAAAACTCTGCAAAAAATGAAAGCTATAGCAGACTACATATGTGAACTCTGTCTGATTAGCTGGCCTCCAGAGGGTTCCATATCTAATTTTACTTTAACTTTCTGCCCTGCAGGTACTTCCTGCTGTGTGTGAACTACTTCTTCTATGGTGAGACGGTGACGGATTACTTCTTTACACTGGTGCAGAGAGAAGAGCCGCTTCGCATTCTCAGCAAATACCATCGCTTCATCTCCTTTGCACTCTACCTCACAGGTAGGTGCATCCAGAGGAGAGGCTAAAAGAGATACATGTCCATGTTAAAGTTTTCCTTCAAGAGGTTCTATTAAATTATTCTTGGTTATATTGGAAAATCTAGAGGTGATATCAAATCAATCAATGGGCCTTTCAAGAAAAAAAACAAGTGATTTAAACTCACTAGTAAGTGCCTGATTACACCTGGCAGAAAACTTAATACCACGTGTTAAAATATGTTTTTGTTTCTGCATGGAGTTTGCATGTTTTCCCTGAGCATGCAGGGGTTCTCTCTGGGTACTCCGGCTTCCTCCCACAGTCCAAAAACATAATTGTTAGGTTAATTGGCCTCTTTAAATTCCCCTTAGGTGTGATTGTGTGTGTGAATGGTTGTTTGTCTCCATGTTGCTCTGCGACAGACCGGCGACCTGTCCAGGATGTACCCCGCCTCTCGCTGCTGGAGATAGGCACCAGCATCCCTCGCAACCCTGCTTTGGATAAGCGTGACAGAAAATGGATGGATTAGTCAGATTATTTTGTTGATTAGTTGACTTATCAAATGATTATTTTGTATTAATTACAAATTTAGAAAATTGATTAGCACATTACAACTATCATTTTGACCTCAATCAACATGCAAGCTAAAAACAAGAAAATGACTGAGTAATCATAGTAAAACGCTGAATTAAAAAACGTTTGTGTTAGAAAAGTAAAACTAAGTTTGTTATATAATGCACGATTTTCTGAACCTCGTTGGATCTTGGCCATTGTTGTTTTTTTTCTGTGGGCTAGGTTGTTTAAGAAGCTCATGCTTAACAGCGGTGCTGCTTTGATTTGCTTGTTCAACTGTACACAGCCTAAAATTCTGTGACTTTGTGGCTTTGTTTTCTGCGAAATGCTCCGCTACCTTTAATTTGTGGTCTCGCTTTCCCGCCAACTGCAGGTCGGTCCCGCCTTGTTGCTGTTCCTCCTTTTCTTTTGCAAAACTGCTCTCCTCTGTCCATTGCATCTGCTGCTCCCTTTGGGAGAAGATAATACAGGAAAACACCTCTCTAAAGTTGCTGTTGCAACAGTCACATTGCTGGCCAAGAAAAATTACTGTTACACTTTTATATGTAAAATATATGACGGTGATTCTTTAACAAAATTATGTTGACATTTTTTTTATTGTTGACATTATCAATAATGTTGACTAATAATGTGAGACATTATCATAAAGTGGAAGGATAATGACTTCTGATCCAAATCTGAAAAGAGAGGTATGCCTTTAATTAACTGCAAAAAGTAAACTTTAAGTAAAATTGTCCCAATAGAACAATACTTTTTTTTTTTTAATAAGAAAAAATATCAATTCACCTATAAAAAAGCAGTATGCATGATTATTTAATTTTAGGGGGCAAATTACTAATTTGAGCCCTGCTCTTATGAAGGGCAAATAATTCATTTCAAGAGATGTACGTTAACTGGCTGATGAAAATTAAGAATGTAAAGATATGATAATGGACGATGGTTGTTTCTGTCACTGTTCAAACTGTCATGTCTGCTTCCTGAGCTGCAGAATGTCAGTTAGTAACTCAGCAGTACTACGGTTTCCTAAAGGCACCGCACACAGGATGTGGGGAGGAAGGAAGGAAGCACCCTGACCCTTTTTTTCTTCCTATGTCTAAGTGTGACGGTAAAACTGAAGGCCCGGCTGTCTCCTATTACTTGAAGCAGAGAACTTCTAACCTAACCCTCCGTTCTTCTTCTTCTAAGCTTTTAAATGAGTCTAGATGGGAAGTTTCTCCTCACAAATTTAGCCTTCAATATCATTACCTTGATCTATTTTTAGATCCAGTGAATGCTGCTGTTTGTCCGTCTTTGCTTTCTGGCTTCCTGTTCCGACATCAGTCATGGAAAACTAAAGCTGAGGTCCTACTGCTTCTGCAGCACAGTGTCTTGAAATAGGTCAGGCTAAATTTAGCTGGAATTCAGTTTAAACACAGGTGATCTTGTCTGTGAATGATTTAATCTCAGCCAGTGAACCCGTGGTCATTTATGTTCTCATACATGGCTCTGCTCCTGTAGGTTTCTGCATGTTTGTGCTGAGTTTGGTGAAGAAACATTACCGTCTTCAGTTCTACATGGTGAGTGGCTGCCTTGCCTCCTTCCTGCCATCCTCCCTGATTACTGTTATTGAGGAAACCAGCTGTTCTGAACAAATAAACAGAAGCAGAAGAATGATTTCAGCCCTAGTTAGTCTAAAAATGTTGACCAGAAGCTGGTATGTTTTGTTGTGAAATAACATTCATATAGTTTTACATTAATGAAATTTAAGCTAGTAACACTAGGAATGTATGAATAATATTGAGCTTGTATGAATCCATCCCAAGCGCCACAGTTTGGTCCAGATTCTGGTTTTCAGAGCTGCCTCTGTTCTCTCCGCAGTTTGGTTGGACCCATGTGACTCTGCTAATCGTAGTGACCCAGTCCCACCTGATCATTCACAACCTGTTTGAGGGGATGATCTGGTGAGTCCTTCACTCTGTTCTAATACACTGTCGATGGAGCTAAAAGCCAGAGCCACTGCATGCAGTCTCAGCCAATTTACAAACTCATCTAATTTCTTTTCTCCCCCACTATAAGGTTATATCTCTGAAACCTAATTAAGATGATACATTCTCTGCTCTTCTTTAAATAGGTTCATCGTTCCCATTTCCTGTGTGATCTGCAACGACATCATGGCCTACATGTTTGGCTTCTTCTTCGGCCGCACCCCACTCATTAAGGTTGTAAAGAACAATAGTAATGAAGAATGTTGATCTTTTGCATTTTTTTCTGTGTTTCAGTCAAAAACAAGTAGTTGCACTAGAATCGACTGAAATGTCTGATTTGTATCTGTTGCAGCTGTCCCCTAAGAAGACCTGGGAGGGGTTTATTGGTGGCTTATTTGCCACCATTGTCTTTGGTATCATGGTAAGACATGTTTTTATTGAAATAGAACAGAGTCGTCCTTTTTAAAGATCATGTTTGTTGGATAAATTCAGCGGGTCCTTATGCTCCTTTCAGCTGTCCTACGTCATGGCTGGATGCCGCTATTTTGTTTGTCCTGTGGAGTTTAACAACGATTCCAACAGTTTCCAGGTGGACTGTGAGCCTTCGGAGCTGTTTCAGCTCCAGGAATACACTCTGCCAGGAGTCCTGGAGTCTGTCACTGGATGGGTATGACCTATGATCTCCTCGTCTATCATTCTTAAAACAAGCAACACAAAGTGACAGTGTTACAAACATGTCCAGTTTTTCTCCTCCTTTTACAAATCTACCTTGGAATAGAAGAAATCCCTTTATTGTCCCTCAATGGGGAAATTGTGGTACTTTTATCAATAAATTGACTCCATTGAGCAAAGTTAAATCTTAAATTCATAAAGTTATTTTTATCTCAACAGTGCTTTTCAGTGCTTCATATTTCTATGGCCATAGTGTTGACACTTGTTAAACAGTTGGAGGCTTGATTTGAACGGAAGAGACGATCAAAATGGTGCAGAAATAATTTAACTTATTAAAGCTACAGTGTGTAACTTTTAGCGACATCTAGCGGTCAGACTGCAGACTGCAGCAACATGAACATCTCCCCCCCCCACCGCTTCTCCCCCCCAACAGTACGGCGAGCTTTACGGGACAAAATGTCTTCCACGACTTCCGCATCACCTACCTTCTCAAGTGATGAGGTTTTACAGATAGTATTTCATTAGTCTGTGTAGGGTATAGATTTCATGTAGACTTAAGATAATAAATATACCCGTTATTTTTTCTGCATCGTTGTGACATTTTGGCGATCTCGCAATCACTAGTTTGTTGGCTCTGCGCTGCCGTAGCGCAAAGATGTCTGCCTCCATGGCTGCGAGACCCGCTCTTATGTAATTATAAATAACGAATTCTAAGGCAACGCAAATATTAAGGTTAAGAGGCTGAGCTCGTAGATGATGATAAAATAACATAGTTATGTATAATATATTACATTTCTGACTGTATATTCCTGTAATTATTACACACTGTAGCTTTAAGGTTACTAAGAAGGGACAGTGTAACAATAGAGACGCTGCCCAAATGTAAACATGGAATGTGTTTCTATCAAGGGGGAGAATTTGCAATTTGAAGAGAACATTTCTGAACTGTGCCTGCTGTGAGTAAAATCAAATTAGAAGTGACTTACAATGGTTACTGGTGTTTAACAACTGAAAAGTTTGACAGAAAGAAGTGAATTGTATGTATGTATGTATGTGTGTATGTATGTATGTATGTATGTATGTAAAATTTTTTTTTTCCTTCTTACTGAGTGGATACAACACAATGACAACAAATGTTACACAGTATCGATTTAAACAAATAAGAAACATCTAATAAAAAAAAACTAAACTAAAAATCAACAATTGTTAGAAAGTAGTGCAATGCCTGTACTTCACATATTCTCAAGGCATGGCTGCTGAATGTCAGACAAAAATATTGGCCGGTTGATGTGTACCTTTATCACGAGTTTTGAAATACTCTCATTATCCTTATTAAGCAAAAAATAAAAATAAAAATCTTACTCCATATGCAATAAAAAAAATGTTTTCATGCTTTTCTTTTATCACTTATCCTTATTTATCTTGGTCTATTTGATTGTCAGATTAAGTATTTTTGTATCTCGTTAATTCTTTTGTTGAGGTGAAAAAAATTAATTGAAGAAAAGCTTTAAACAGCAAGAAGCAAAATGCCAACGTGAAGCTAACTGGGTAAACTTGTAGACCATTTATGGGTAAAAAAGAAAGGAACTGGTCCACTTAGAAATGTAGCACAGGTAAATAGAGGTGCCGTTCATACAGGAGAGATGACATCACAGGTAATGTGAGGAGCAGTTTAACAGTGAAGGGACGTCAACAAACATTTGATCAGGTTTCCATATAGCTGGGTACTCATGTTATATATTTGTAGGTCATGATGGGCAAACTGATGCCAATCTGGTTAATGTTGAAACCTGCCTGACATCCAAGCAAATCATGAAGTCAGCCAGGACAGATGGCATCGAGACATGCTCATAGCTTTTCAAAGTTACACCTGTTCTGTAGGCTGACTGGAACTGATTGCTGTGTTGGAGCTCCAATATTATGAGTTTTGTTTTTTTATAATAGTGAGCAAACCTGAGGTGAACAATGCAGGATTTCCTGAAAAGTAGCCAATCACAGGCGGGTTATGACCTCCGGTAGGTCAGGCTTTCAAAGTGACAAAACTTAAAATGAGAGCACAGAAACAGGAGGAGGGAACCAGCGCAGGCGTCGACATCAAACCACATTTCCACACAGAAGGAACAAACATGTGGGTGTGTTGTTCTTGTGTCATCCAGCACACAAATGTCTGTATTGCTGGTACAAACCTTTGCAACTTAATAAGTTATCTTTATATTGATTGATTGACTGATTGACCTTATTGATCTCACAGTGGAGAAATTTACTCAGTAAATCAGCTTAAATAATCAAAGGAGGAGAAGAAGGTACATGTGATGTATACAGTCCGTCCACAAATGACAGCTTTTTATATATACACTATATTGCCAAAAGTATTTGCTCACCCATCCAAATTATTGGAATCAGGTGTTCCAATCACTTCCATGGCCACAGGTGTATAAATTCAAGCACCTAGGCATGCAGACTGTTTTTACAAACATTTGTGAAAGAATGGGTCGCTCTCAGGAGCTCAGTGAATTCCAGCGTGGAACTGTGATAGGATGCCACCTGTGCAACAAATCCAGTCGTGAAATTTCCTCGCTCCTAAATATTCCACAGTCAACTGTCAGCTGTATTATAAGAAAATGGAAGTGTTTGGGAACGACAGCAACTCAGCCACGAAGTGGTAGGCCACGTAAACTGACGGAGCGGGGTCAGCGGATGCTGAAGCGCATAGTGCGAAGAGGTCGCCAACTTTCTGCAGAGTCAATCACTACAGACCTCCAAACTTCATGTGGCCTTCAGATTAGCTCAAGAACAGTGCGCAGAGAGCTTCATGGAATGGGTTTCCATGGTCGAGCAGCTGCATCCAAGCCATACATAACCAAGTGCAATGCAAAGCGTCGGATGCGGTGGTGTAAAGCACGCCGCCACTGGACTCTAGAGCAGTGGAGACGCGTTCTCTGGAGTGACGAATCGCGCTTCTCCATCTGGCAATCTGATGGACGGGTCTGGGTTTGGCGGTTGCCAGGAGAACGGTACTTGTCTGACTGCATTGTGCCAAGTGTAAAGTTTGGTGGAGGGGGGATTATGGTGTGGGGTTGTTTTTCAGGAGCTGGGCTTGGCCCCTTAGTTCCAGTGAAAGGAACTCTGAATGCTTCAGCATACCAAGACATTTTGGACAATTCCATGCTCCCAACTTTGTGGGAACAGTTTGGAGCTGGCCCCTTCCTCTTCCAACATGACTGTGCACCAGTGCACAAAGCAAGGTCCATAAAGACATGGATGACAGAGTCTGGTGTGGATGAACTTGACTGGCCTGCACAGAGTCCTGACCTCAACCCGATAGAACACCTTTGGGATGAATTAGAGCGGAGACTGAGAGCCAGGCCTTCTCGTCCAACATCAGTGTGCGACCTCACAAATGCGCTTCTGGAAGAATGGTCAAAAATTCCCATAAACACACTCCTAAACCTTGTGGACAGCCTTCCCAGAAGAGTTGAAGCTGTTCTAGCTGCAAAGGGTGGACCAACGTCATATTGAACCCTATGGATTAGGAACGGGATGTCACTTAAGCTCATATGTGAGTCAAGGCAGGTGAGCAAATACTTTTGGCAATATAGTGTATATATATATATATATATATATATATATATATATATATATATATATGTTTATGTAGTAGGATTTTTATACAGTATTATTGCCTAGGGGGTTTACATGGGTATTTATATATTTTATTTATGCAAGTGTGTAAAATATGTGTCGTCTTGTGTCCACAGACCACAGTCCGTCTTTATCCATTCCAGATCCACAGCATTGCTCTCTCCTCCTTCGCCTCCATTGTGGGACCCTTTGGTGGCTTTTTTGCCAGCGGCTTCAAGAGAGCGTTTAAGATCAAGGTAGGAAGGAGACCTCAAAGACACCAGGAAGCTTTCAGCATCTCAACAGACCCCCTCATAAATGTTGGTTTGATTTTTTTCATCGTCAGGACTTTGCCAACACTATCCCAGGACATGGAGGCATTATGGATAGATTTGACTGCCAGTACCTAATGGCTACATTCGTTAATGTCTACATTGCCAGCTTCATCAGGTAAACCCTCTCGCCAGTATAAATGCTTTCTAACTACTTAAAGTGTTGAACACACCTCATATCCTTAGAGGTTGAAATATGTCTGAAAACACAGTGAAGCGCTGATGTTCTCACTTTCAATCCTTGGCAGCTCATCATTTTAAGATGTTAAACCAGCTTTTGGTGTACAGATGCACATATTAAAGTATGATGGTTAAAGGGGAACGCTGTTTTTTTTTTTTAAATTGGGCCCTTGATTTTACATTATTACATCATGTTCTACTCACCCATATGAGTTTTTTTGTCATTTGGAGCTGTTCTGAAGATATTCGGTTAGGTTATATCCAAGCAACGTCTTCCTATGGGCAATGACTTGAAGGCACAAACTGAACTGTTCATAATTTATTCTTTAAGCTACGCCAGCATTCATAACATGTAGGCGAATCACTGTCCTCAGACATCTGCAGTAATATTATTCATATTTCTATCTTTTAAAATGAAAGCGCCACCTACCATTCATTCATCCTGTTCGCTGAACTACTGCTAGTTTCACTCACATTCCTGGAAGATGTCTAGTGCTGCTACCACCGATGATCTCGCTCTGGAAATGGAATTGAATGATTCAGATTAGCTAGCTGAATAAATATAAGGGGTAGAGCGTAGCCGCCTGTGGCCCGGGCTTTCTGTTACGACTCCAGTCTGCATCCGCGGATGACGTCATACACGCCCCGCTTTGTTTTTAAACAATATAAATATATAACCGCGGACCTCTGGGGGACAGTGATTCGCCTACATGTTATGAATGCTGTCGTACCATAAAGAATAAATTATGAACAGTTTAGTTTGTGCCTTCAAGTCGTTGCCCACAGGAAGACGTTGCTTGGATATAACCTAACCGAATATCTTCAGAAAAAAACTCATTTGGGTGAGTAGAACATGATGTAATAACTTAGAAATCAAGGGCCCAATGTAAAAAAAAAAAAACAGTGTTCCCCTTTAATTGGACCTAGTTTCCCTCCCAGACCCCATGGAGAGCCTTAACCTTTATCAGCAATCATCTGTTGCCGTCGTTGCTCACCATTTTTTAAAATATTGCTTAAGTTCATTAAGGTTTAGACATTTGTTTGCAGTTTTCTTTGCTCTGCACTGTGGGACACTATTGTTCTTGTAATTTTTCTGATTCAGATTTGTTGTTTAGTTTCGGCTAAGCAACTTAAATCCTCTCATGATGCAGCTGACAAACAGATGGCCTCTCATTTAACTATAATCCTTGGCTGTACAGAGGAGGTGTGGGTTGATTTAAATTTGCAGGGAGGTCCTGTGGCTTTAAAACAAGCCCAGTTCCTCACACCTCTACCACCGTGCTTGACAGTTTGGGTAAGATAATTGTCCTATGCTGTGGGTTTCAACCAAGTCTTTTTTGTTGTTATTTTGGTCGAACAGATTTACTGTTGTCTGTCCAAAAGAGAAAGGTGCTTTTTCTTTTTAGAGGGAAATGACTTCCTACCTGCTGATATTCATCACAAGCCATTCATCTGCTCTTGTAAATATTAGCCGTTAGCATGCTAACTGAGGCCTGTTAGTTTCTTGAATTTGCAAACTCTGTCTGCAAGATACATTTGCTGGTGAATCCAATCCTGGTTGGGGTTTTACAGCTTTCTAAAATAATGAAATGTTAAAGGAATTTTGCACATTTCATGGTAAATGGCTGTATGTACATAGCTCCTTTTCAAGACCAAAGCACCTTACACTAGATTCAGTCATTCTCGCATTCATGCACACACTCACGCACTGATTCATGAAATAATTTTTGCTCGGCCATTTATTAGATCAGCTTTGCAGGTGCTATCGAGTTTGAATGTGTTTTTTATACAGACAAATCCTAAGTAGATCAGGGAAGCTTCATATGATGTGAAAATTAAGCTAATTTCTTTAAGTTCCAGAACAATAACAGCATTGTCTGGCTTAATATTTAAGAGGAAAAGACTCTGATTAAGGGTTGTTTAACATTAAATAATTTACTTTTTAACAAAAAAAACCCTCAAGCATCCTTTTGTTTGGATTGATAATGACAATTAGATATTGGCCTTTGAAGAGACTTCACACTGTGTGGAAAAGAGAGCCGTCTGTGCTACACACCTCAGCAGTTAAACAAGTTTAGTGAGGATTTCTAAACATAGGTGACATTTGTAGAAATTTAAGGCACTCTCTTCTAAATGTCAAAGTTATTTACGGTACTTAGTGTCTGTTAGCCAACCTAGCTTTCAATTATTTGTACCTCTGCTCCAAACACTGTTAATACATTCAAGGTTTGGTTTTGTTTTGTTTTTTTGGAGTGTTTAGTGCTTAGCAAAGCAGCGTCGATGCATACTAAATTCCCACAAGTCTTTCTGTCAACTCTACTGCCTGTTCTTAATCTATTAGGTAAAATCTCCCAAAATAGTAACTTTGGGTTTGGGGTTTATAGTTGGTTAAAAACAAGGAATTGCCGCTTCCACTCTGATTTATTCCAAAGGTGTTTTATGACGTTAAATTCAGGAAAATCTAATTTCTTTATATAAAACTTTTTACACATGGAGGTGATTGGAACATCCGAATGACCTTAGGTAGTATCAGGTCAAACTAGACCCTCAGTTCTGCAGCCAGATTTTTAAAACATTTGGGTAAGTTTTTGTGGTGAATGGAACTGGATTGCTGCAGTAGAGGTTTAAAATTATTTACATCTACTGACGTAATTCAAAGGGTAATTCTGCCGCCACAGAACGTCTGGAATCTTTTCCAAAAGATTTTAAATCCATTCATGCTTCTTCTGACCCCATTTTAAACACAACACTGAAACTTTTTCAGATGAATGCTGTTGCTACTGTTCAAACATATTTATTAAAAGCTCTCTGATTTCTTTTATTCAGTTTTAGTTTTTTTTTTCTTCAGTACATTTTGTACCCTGATTATTCATCTTTGCTGTATATTTGACATGTTGACATTTCCTAGTAAAGAAAAGGCCCCTCACCTCCTTTAGGTCTATCTTTGATTCATGTCTTGTTTCCTCTTAGGGGCCCCAACCCCAGCAAGGTGATCCAGCAGCTCCTGGCCCTCCGACCAGACCAGCAGCTCTACATCTTCAACTCCCTGAAGGCTCATCTGACAGAGAAAGGCTTGCTGCCAGCTGTGGAGGCTTAGATCCCCGGCCCCCCACAGAGAGCAGCACTCGGGGTGAGGGGCTCCGGGGTCCTTCAACCCTCTGCGCTCTCACAGAATCGGTTTATTTATGAGCAAGCAAAACCTAGAAAAAAACGTTCAGTTTTTGTTCATTCCAGTTGGATTCGTTTGGAGAGTTTTGTGTTTCTGTGTCTGTCTGCTTGGTGAATCCTGTTCCGGACCCCCATGTTTCCAGATTTACTGGGTGTGTTACTGCTCAGTCCCTCATTACCAGTACAGCCCAGTAATTGTTTTTCTGATTTCAGCAACACTGTTAAGCTAAATTTTGGTTGGATGTATATTTCTGTTCGTTTACGCTGTATCCTCAAAAATGTTGGTTCAGGTGTGTTCATGTTTTATTGTATGCTGTTATTCTTTTTGTTTTTTTCATTTAAAGCTGTTAACACACTGTAATCTTACCGCAGCGTCACCCTCCCACATTACTCTGGTTTTTCACTTTTTTTTGTTTGTGATGCTATTTATACAGATATGGTTTTATATTTCTTATGTTCTAGTGAATCTTAACGCTGTCTGTTGTGTTCAGGCGGTTATGCACATTTTTGTGTCCGTTCGTTTCAGAAGCTTTCATACTCGGCCAATTTATCACCGTTACATCATCAGTTAGTGCCGTGAATTTAATTTAAACATTTGAGTCAGATAAATGCCTGAACAGCCTTCTGTGAGCAGATTGAGTTCACCAAAAAATCAGTCTGAAGGCTAGCAACCGACCTCTCACCTGTTTCATAGTGTCCGTCATTCCTCCTAGTATTATTTTAGTGCAGCTGACTTACTGTTTGATCTGATGGGTGGGATGGTAAATGATTCCTGCACTGCCATTGCTTTTCCTGCTGGTGGTCCTGCAGCTTCATGAAGGTCATACACTGAACCGCTGTAGTGATGTTGGACCCGGGCAAATCTGTTCATGTTACAGTTTTGCCAATACAGTTAAATGTTTTTGTGCGTAAAATTGTTCATTCCTCAAGATTTAAGGTTTTGTTTTTATTCCAAGTGTGATTTGGTAGTAAAGCATAAGCTTAAGGTTTTGTGGTGGGTTTTTTTTCTTTCCTGGTTTAAAGATGTTCACCGTTGTGTTAATTTTTTTAATGATTGATGCTAATATTAGATTATATTTTCACTCCGTGTGTTTATGCAGTTGTTTTTATTATATATATATATATATATATATATATAATTTAGTTCTTACCTGAGTTCTTTCAATGTTTCTGGCCTTTCAATGTCTGCTCAGTAGTAGAGCTGCCCTAAGATGCTGATGTTAGCCATCAGCCAACTGATTATTTAGCATTCTGCTACCTGGAATCCGTAAAGCTGTTAATTTAGTAATTTGAGAAATATTCCCCTTGAATATTTATCTAATTTCCAAAAATCAGACATTTGGGGAATGAAAGCATTCATAGGCTGAGAGGTTTATTACCTTCAGAGTTCGCTTGTCTCTGAGACTAAATGGAACTGATTGCTCCAGCAGCCGACCCCTCTGACCGCCCTGTGGGTCCGACTGTAGCCGCTGTATTGATAACAGGCTGTGGTGTAAGGAATTTAAAAATGGTTTGTTTTTGTAGAAGCACAGCAACACTTTGGGGCGAAATCCATTTGCCTTTTTAAAAATATCAGCTTAATATTATCAGCCAGTCATTTATTGGCTTTCCTATGATTTCTGAAACTTTTAACATAATTTTTGTTGTTTTTTATTTAAATTTTTTTCACTTTTTCCATTTGGATTTTTTTTTTTTTTTTTTTATCTGAATTTTACAAACTTTCTAAGATTGTGAAATTTTCAAACACTTCTTAGCTTAACTTAAACCAGTTAAGAGCTTATGAAAATATTTGCTTATTTCTAATTTCTCAGCTGGGTATTTGTTATAGCCTTTCCTTTGCTGTGTGGACTCTACAGAGTCTGAATAGTATTTGCAGCCATAAACTCAATTTCCTCAAAACTTCAACATTTATTTCACTAATTATCCCGAATCAACATTAAGAACAGCAAAACATTTTCCATGAAAATTTTGAACACTTTGTGATGGAAATACAGCAAAACTTCAATGTTCCAGCTGCATGTAATGTGATTGTGAAATGTCTCTGCGATGAGAAGCATTGGGGATGGACTGTGGCTGTATAAGGCGTTTCCCAGCTGATGTTGGTCTAGTTGGGACATCAGTTGAGACTTGTGGCCCAAAAGATGTCTATACAAAAATAACCTTCAAGAGCAGGAGCTAAAACAATACAGTCAATTCTGTTCATACTTCTATGGAAAAGCATTTTTACCCTGTTTTTATTGTCGTTCATCTTATAAACCCGTCTATTATTGGCTTTAATCTAAGAAAATATTCATTATAGTTTTTCAACATTTTCTGTTACCTTAATCTGCTTCTCTGGGATTATTTGTCATGTAAAGTTTACAGCATCAGTGCTTTAGATAAAGATTAGGTACAAAGTCTCATGTCCAACTTATTTATCAACCTTCCTTTGTTGTCTTTGTGTTCTTTTTGTTTTTGTTGGGTGATGGCAGGCGAGACTTAATCCTTCTAGCTTAAACCAGGTGATTTCTGTTGACATACGTTAGTGTAGTAGGTAGGCAAAGGTTGGCAGAGTAAATCAGGACTTTATACAATAAACCATCTTCTATTTCATCTGGTTCAGTATATAACCCAGACCTTATCTTTCCCCACAGTTTCAATGTATTTTTACATCATTCCTCAGGAGTTAAACTACTTATTTATTGAATATTTAACTCTGTTGTAGTTCTGAGACATAACTAGGTGTTTCTTTAGTATTGCTGTCAAAGAAAATATTCCTTATTGCTATGTGAGAAGACAGTGGTAAAGTAGGTAAGGAGTTCCTTCGCTCTAACTGTGCTGCTGTTATTAGGCTCCTGTCCTGTTTGCAGCTCGGCTACTTGTTGCTTATTGTTTAAGGAGTTTCCACCCAAGTCATGCGACTGAAAGCACTTGTTTTGTTTGAAGCCTGCACGGCTCTGCAGTGGTTGTATGTTCTGTTTACTTTAGGCTCTGCAGCTCAGCACTGCCCTTTCACTGCCTGGTGTTGTGATTTGCCACTAGAGGGGGCCTGAGCTCCTTTGCTCAGCCTGTTGACTGTGACATTGAGACTGCACCTCAGCTGAGGTATTTGGCCCTATGTTACTTCTACTTTCGGTTCTTCCTTGTGGCACCACTGACCTGTCGTGCACTGTGTTTTTGCCAAGAGCGTCTGAGAAGAATGTATGGGAGTTATATCTGTCCCTTGTGTTGTGCAGGCTCTCCTATGTGAACTTTTTTGGTTTTAAACTCTATTATACGCATAGATTATCTTTTAAATCTGTAAAATTTCTCTATATTCTTTATCTGTGCAATGGCTTGTTAAATTGTACAATATCTAGAGAAAAAAAGGCCGTATTTAATGCTGAAATGTGTTTTGGCTATGTTCAGAGAAAAATAAATGTATTTAAAGACATCATGTGGCGTGCTGTTTGCTTCCTTCTCTATTTTGCCACCTTCCCCATTTTGAAACATACTATTTATTTCCTGGCACCAGTCCCTGTAAAAAGCGTTTGATGATGGAGACCTTTCAGTCAGCAGCGGACTCAGACCTTGACCTTTTACAGAAGTGAGTGTTTGTGCAGCAGCTGGATGGATTCGTCCCACCGCAGCATGGGTCGTGAGGCAACATGATCACTGAACCAGTCATAAACTAGAGGCATATAACCATTTCCTTTAAGAAGACGCTGGTGGTTTCTTTTTTTTCTTTCTTGACATCAGTGAACATTAGTCACTTGGGAGACTGCACTGTGTGACGCCTGTGTACCCTCCAGCAACTCCTCACCATTATTAGGACGGGCACGAACATGGAAGTAGCGGCGACATGAAGGGATGCGTTACAGACAGCTGCCATAAGAAAAAATAGAACAATTAACACACAGGAAACAGGAAGTGTGATCTGTATTATCAGAGTTTGTGTGTGTTTGGTGTGTTCGTGTCAGGGAGTGTGTGTTTCAGTAAGGTGCATGTGGGAATCTAGGCACCTAGCTGGGCTGTTGGATAATGTCTCTGAAACTACGCAACTGGGACTTCAGCACCTTCAAAGCTGAGACAGCTCGGATAGGTAAGGTCTGGACGGTGCTCGCTTCGCTGCCTGTAGAGCTTCCTCTCTGCTTTTTTATACTGACCTTGTGGTTTAAATTGATGCTGTCATCTAGATATTTGTAAAAAATGTCTTCCCTCTTACAACTCTAATTTGTTCTCTTTAAATTTATGGGATTTGTTACGTAAATGTAATGACTGGTGTGTCTCTGTGAGTGTCTGATTATAGAACAAAATTGACTGCTCCAGTCTGCGTGTGGGGTTCTCATTGTGGGCTTTCCCCGTGGTTAAAAGTTATACGCTGATGATAACCAGATTTGCCCTTAGAACATATTTCTAAAGCACAAATCACTGTTTTGCAGTTTATCTTCTCTGTTTTTACACAGAACACATTAGAGACTTTGCCATTTCTTCATAATTCACATGTCTTTTTGTTTGCATCACTTATTTCAAAGTTACTGAACCTAGTGGCTAGACTTTACCACGCTGTGCTGTTTGTTCAGGGTGGACTGCGTTAGTTCCTCTCATGCCATACTGTTGCAACATTCACATCATCAGAGATCTTGAAGCTATCAAGTCTGCACGTCTTTTTGGCTGCTCTGTAATCAGGTTTTACAATCAGCCGAACTGGATGTTCAGCACACTGGAAGGAAGTAGCTGCTTGCATGAGTGTTTGCTATATCTGTTTCTAAAGTAACTCCCAGTACAAATGCTTACATGGGGCAAAATACTTTTACTTTTGTGAGATATAAATTTCTCAAATCCTCCTTACTCAAGCACGGCTGGGGTAAGGAGGACTTGAGGATTCCTTAGAAGTTCACTGATGCAGACTCTCAGCAGGAAACTGATGCAATAGCTGAGTTTCTGCAAACATCACCGAGCTCTGCCCACCTGTTTTTATGAGTTTGCTTTTTACTTACTCTTCTTGCCTTTTTAGGACCTTTAAATGATAGCTATTCTACTCAAGGCCAATAGATGCTTTCATCAAGCCCAGCCGGGTAATCAAACAGTTGAACATTTTCTTTACAGTGATGGGTTAAGATAAGGGTTTGCATCAAAGCAATAGGTTCCATGAATTAACAGAAATCTAAAAGAAATCTTATGAAAATGAAATGTAAAAATTTGTGTGAATGTTATTGCACAATCCATCTGTCAAATATCCTTCATGAGGATCTGAGAGGTCAAGTTGAGTCCTTGAGAATAATTGTTACGAAAGAAACAACCTGACAGAATTTCCTGATGGTTTCCTCTAGTGCTGCGTGCAATGTTCATTAAATGTTTTGACATTTTGTAAAATGCAATCAAATATTCATGTTTGTAATGGTATGTTGCAAATGTATTAAACCTTTTTATATTTTATTATTATTATTTACTTCGAGAAATATTTGTTTAATTAAGATTTTACAATATGCATAAAAATACATTAAACAGAAAAAGGAGCTAGTGGTAATTTTATGGGAGCTGCAGTAATGAACAGCTCAGGTTGAAGAATTTGTCGAGGACAAGGACTAGGTGAGCACCAAGTCACTGTTAAAATAAGCAGTTGGAGGTCCTGTGCCTTATGTTGCTAGAAGCCATACAAGGAGACCTAAAACGGATGTAGAAAAATCAGACGATGTTTTGTGGCCTATATACAAAACTCTGTGGTGAAAAAAGTAACACTTGAAGTTCTGCCAGAGAGGCTGGTTGTAGCATGATGCTGTGGAGATGGCTGTCTTGTTGAGATACAGAGATGCTGGTCAGAATTGATCGGAAGATGGATGCAGCTCATTGGTCAGTATCCCCAGAAGAAAACCTTTTAGAGGCTGCAGAAGACTGGGGTGAAGGTTTACCTTCCAGCAGGGCAATAATCCTCACATACAGTCACAGCTGCTTAGATGAAAGCACTTCTATCTGCAAAAGTACACATATAAATAAAATGTATTTGTCAACAAAATTTAGAAACGCATGCTCTTAAAGGATCTCCATCTGTTCTGACAGCTCATGAACTATTTCACAAAAATGCAAATGTTAGAAACATATTTTAAAAGACTTGCAACTGGAATTGCAAATGCAATATGGAGCTGAATATAAACATACACCAAATATTTGAAATTTCTGTTAAAAAAAGTAGTTTCTTTCCACTTCACATACATGCTCTAGCTACGTTGATCTGTCACAAAAAATCCTCTGAATTGAGATGTTGAAAAAGTTGAAGGTTGGAAAACGCTTCTGCACGGCCAGCTCTCTAATAAGGTTAGAACAGTACAGTGTCTGTTAGATATGAACCAATCTGATCAAATCTGCCCCAGTTTCACATCTGAAATTCAACAAATATTTTTTTGTGTTCTTCTTTTTCAAGGATCTGTGGACTTATATTAACTTTTCTATAAGGAAATGTTTGGTAATAGGTTCTTCATCGCATGTAGTGAGCCTAGAAAAAAGGTTTTCACTTCTGTTATATGGCTTTCATCTGATGCTGGAGTAAAGATATTTACTAGAGGTTTGGAAAAGTAATGGACTTATTGAAACAGCTGTGTATTTCAGTCCACATTAATACATTAAACTCATCAAGTACTATAAAACCTATAGCAGTTCATTATTACATATATTGTATAGATTTAGATAAATAGAAATTTTTCCCAAGACAACAACCTCTCTATTCTTACTCCAAAAAGTACTATCAACTGCTGCTTTTGAAGTGTTTTCTTGATGTTCACATTCAGACTGAAGCAAGTCAAGTCAATTGAAATATGCATGTACTCTGAATAAACTGCAGACATGTCACACTGAGCCTGGTTATCAAACTAGGCAATAGATTTGTAATTCTTATTGAATTTGGTCAAAAGGTCTTTCTATCCAAAAAAAGGCAGCAGATTACATCCAGAATTCCTAATTATTACACTGTCACTTATATGTTTATATATTTGCAGTCCACCTTAATGCAGACCAGCAAACTGCCCAAAAGAATTGTATAGGTGGCTTCACTGTAGATGATTCAAATATTAATACCAGGCTGGAACTGTCGCACATAAATGCCGTGAAAATGGCAAGATTGAAGGAGCATCTTCTGTTCTGTCCTACATAAGCAGCTTTACTTCTTAGGCTCTGCTATGCCACACTAAAAGGAGTCATTGAAGGCCGTTCAGATTTAAACAGGTTACCTCTTCAAGAAATTTTTTGGAGGTTTATTGAGCATCTCGCTCTCGCGTTTAAACATTAGCTGGACTGTTCGGCCTGGCTTAGATATTACTGTGGATCCCCCAAATCAACAGGTGAGTTCAGACTTGGTATCCTGGTACTTGACCTCAGTGGTAGATGGGATGGATGGATGGATGAATGGATGGATGGATGGATGGATGGATGGATGGATGGATGGATGGATGGACAAAACCCCTCAGGTGGATTGAGTATGGCTGCTGCTTTATGGTCTACATAGTTCTGTAAAGTATCACTTGTTTAAAAAGGAGATGTAAGACTGTGAGGATGCTGCAATGATGGTCTATCTGCCACCATGAATGATTAATCACACATTGGCCCTGGTTAGAAGCCAGGGTGGGGTTTGATACCAGACCTTGCATGTGGGGTCATGGTTCCTCAACAGATGTTTGATCCTGGGAGGGTGGTGCTGCTCAAGTTAGACCAAAGGACTCTCTGGCTTTTAGGCTGAGATCTTCAAAGTTTAGCAAGCCTCCGGCTGGGATGTGACTACTTCCTGTTTACCCCTGACCCGCCCTTCTTCTTCTCTTCTCCTTAGTTATGTTGCTTAGGAAGACACAGTTGATTTGAGAACAACTGAGGCAAAGGAGCCCAGTCTGAATCTAGTTATCTCTGTGCTCCTACCAACCAGGGTGTCATTCAGGCTGTCTTCAAACAATCCTGTCTTCTTCTAGCACGTACAGCACAGCATCTTCTTATTCATTCCTATCAACCTTCACAAAATAGTCTTTTTTTTTAGGTGGAATCTATCAGAAATGGGGAAATTCCTCAAAGTCTGAGTCAGAGAAAAGCGCTAATATGTCAACTTTGGTGCAACTAAAGCAAAGTCAAGTATCTGACCTCTCACTTATCGCATGGCTTTCTTTTTATCACTCTCGTTTCTATAGAGCAATCAAGGCTGTGTTCCTGCAGCTTCAACAGGAAATGGCTCAGCTAACAGCAGCAGTTTCCTCTCAGCTTCAGCTGAACACAAATAGGTTGTAGTCAGCGCTGATACGCTGATGCATATTCATATAGGGAAGAGGAAGTGCTGAGAAGCAGCTGAATGCCCCTGATGTTTTGATAGTATTTCACTGCTCACACTGTAAGAGCGCAAGGCGAAGTGGCTGGTACAGGGGGGTAGCTAATTATACCTTTATCAGCTACTGTCTTGTGGTTTTCAACAGCCCGATCCAAAAGTGTGATTCCTGGAGAAGGGGCCCCTGGATCGAGCTCGCCACGCTCCCCCGGATCCATGGAGAGGCCCCTGAAGGCCGGCTGGCTGAAGAAGCAACAGAGGTCTTTGGTGAAGAACTGGCAGCAGCGCTACTTCGTCCTGAGAGGCAGCACCCTGACCTACCACAAAGATGACAAGGAGACCACTGTACAGGTGAGACACGGACGCTTCTCAGCATTTTACAAAAGTAAATCATTAGAACATACTTCTTTCTGGGGAGAGGAGAGTAAATTAAAGATATTTTAAGACTCTACCAGTCATGCATTATTTAGTGTGCAATGTTCAAGGAAAATCAGTTATAGAATATGTCAGTGTAAAGTCAGTTTAATCATACGTGTTGATTTATTTAGATTTATAGGAACTGCATTGTTTTATCTCTTCTAATCAACACCACAAACACTTAGCTCTGTGCCTTAGTTTACTCACTTCCTGCACACAAATTTCTTCAGGCCTTTCAGAGACGATTTATCAAACGTGCAACCAGGACATAATTGTGTTTGACTATTAAATGTTCGGAAAAGATAAATAGAAACAACCAGTGAGCCTATTTGGACCTCTATCTTGGCTGTGCCAAATAAATGTCACCTGTAGCTCATTATTTACTGTGAAAGAACTGAAGGTGGTTTGTGTGAAACCACAGTCAAGTGAAATAGTTTTAAAAACTACAAGCTCAGTTGTATTAACACGCAGACATGCTGCTCTCTTTAAATAATGTCTACAAACATAAATTGCCCACCATGTATGATATTTTGTCAAATTTGTTCTGTCTTCAGTTTTTCCAATCTCTGCTGCTTACGTGATATTTGATTGAAGATATTTAAATTTAGGAACTAGCGAAAGTGTTAAAAACTGTAAACATCTCTCAGATGTAATGCAGATAAAAGGTGAAGTGGTTTGTTGTTCTAGGAGCTCTGAATAGCACATCTATTCCAACTTAGCTTTTTTTTCTGTTTGGTCAACAGGGTGTCATCCAGCTACGATTCAGCAAAGTCAATGAACTCCCGCCAAGTTCAGATGACCCTGGAAAGTACCTCTTTGAGATTATACCACGTAAGCATTAATAAACCTCCTAAGGACATGTTTTTGGTCCCACACTAATAAAAAAGTATTTATGATAACAAATTTAGTTGCCATTGATTGCACTTGTATGATTCACTTAGTAAAAAGTAAAACATAGTCAATATAAGTTAAAGTCTTTAAGAGGAAAAAATGACTGACTTCTCTTAGGTTCGACTGGAGATCGAGAGCGCTGTCCATACGTGCTCATGGCCAACTCCCAAAGTGATTTTGATGATTGGATCCGAGCATTACGCAGAGTCATTGGAGTACCGACGAGTGGAGGTTAGTCGAGTCCTTCTGATTAAACGCTCAGTCATTAACTTAAGCATCTGAGAGACATAGCGTGATTGGTATTTAGATGAGTGTGATTGGACAGAGCTGACACATTTATTACAGGTAACATCCTGGCTTAGAGATAGTGTTTTCAGGCAGTAACCAAAGCCTCTGACGATGAGGACATCAGATTATTTGATTTATCTGCCAGGCAAATATAAACCCCAGGGTGGAAATGGCCTGACAGTGTGATAGCTAAACACGTGTTGATTGTTTGTTGTTAACTGCATCTCTATGATTAGGCACAAAATAGTTTTTTACCGAAAGGTGTAATCAAATTTGATTATTATATAGTCTATAACATTTATTTTTGTTTTATTTTTCTTGAATAGACTTGATGATAAAATTATAGAATAAGGACCTAGTATGCTTACGCATGCTTTCTAAGGTTCTAACCGAAGTATAAAAACAGGATATAATCGGATTAATAATTCGGCTATCTGCTGAAGTATCCAGCCACCAGTCAGGTGGTGTAACAGACATTCTATGCAGAGGTTTTACAGGCTTTTTTACTTCCTGCACTGTAGTAAATCTTCTCATTAACTCAGAGGCAGGCAGCATTGCTGTATTTTGTATTTTAAGACTGCAAACAGCATGGCGATTTTTTCCTGTAGAACATAACTCCCTGGAATGTTTTAGATTTATTTTCTAAAAATCTTAATCTGTTCTCAGTACTTTACTTATAAATGTGAGAACTTCTCTCAAGCTAATGTAAAGCTAATTTCTAGCTGGACTAAAATAGGGATTTCAACAACATTAACCCTTTATAGTGACAGTTTTTGATCACTTGCATACCCCTTACAAATGGAGTCTCCTCGTCCCTCAGTGAGGTCTAGAAGCACAAGATCTAGATATATCCAGCCATTTGGCAAAGATACTGCAACATGGCTGCACATCTTATTTTGGCATTTAACCAATTAGATGAGCCCTTGAATGATATATTACTTAATGTAAATTAAGTTGGAGAAAAAAAAGTGAACAAGTCAAGAAATAATGGTTAAAATCTAATTGAAAAGTTAAAAAGTAAAGTAAAAAGTTAATAAGGTAACAGTTATATTTAGGTTTATAAAAAAGATGTAAGTGCCAGTATCAGCATTAATGCCTCTAAGGTTATGTTTTACCAAAAAATGTGTTTCTTTCACTCAGTGTTTCATGAATTTCTTATAGAAGCATTTTTGTTATTTTTCTTAATATATCCAGGCAAGTGGGCATTTCTTGTTATACAATGACATTCATTTTTGCCATCAAAATATTTTGAATATATTTTTTGACTGTTACAAAGCTAATAAGGTCTTGCCTGGATTTCCAATAACACTATTGGCTTGAAATTTGGATTTTCAAAGTATTTCACTGAGTGCCCTATAAAGGGTTAAGCAAATCTAACCCCTCATTTTGTCATGGACGACTCAAATATCAACTTCATATTGTCTTAAGTGTTTATCTGTCTAATTTTAGTAGCTTTTTAAATAGTAACTTTACTTAAGTAACTTTTATTATATCTGTACTTTACTTGGGTGTTTATTTTCTGAGGATTTTTTACTTTTATTTTCTAAAATAAAATTTGAACAAAAATATCTGTACTTTCTACTCCTTACTTCATTTAAACTGACTTGTTGAATAGAATAGAATATAATAGAATAAAAAAAAATCCCTTTATTGTCCCATAATGGGGAAATTGTGGTGTTGACAGCTGCAAAAAGATTATAGAAAATATGGTGACACAAATGTGGACCTTTAAGAAGGCATAAGAATAACATAATAGTGAAGAGTTAAAAAATAAACAATACAATTCTGTACTTTAAAGTGTTTCTAACCATATAAATATTGTCTATATATTGATAATGACATGAACAGCTGCACAAAAACTGAGGGATTATTCAGAGTGTGAATTAGTCCAGTTGGAGCCCAGTTTGTTAATAGAAAACCACAGAAAGCAGCATGGATGAAGACAGGGTGCTGGGTAACACTACTTATGATGGATCAGATTCTGAAACCTTTGGTGCTGTGAATACCAGAGCTCTAAAAGTATGACTGCTCATGTGGGACTTCAATTTAATTCAGTCTATATCCTCCTGGCAAAAAGTTTCCCTTAGAAAACAACTAGACCAGCTCAGTATAATTTATTTACCAGAACAGTGAGCAGAAGATGAAAAACTTGTTTTTAAGAATGAGGGTTTTAAACATTTTGTTTTATCATTAAAGGCAAAAGGTTTATTTTATTTCTGTACTGAGTGTAAGTACAAAGTACATCCTGATTTTTTTTAACTTTATTTTAATAAATGAGCTCAGCTGGTACAGTTATAGTCTTTGTTTTTTTTGGATCTATCTCCACTCCAGCACACCTGATTTAAATAATTGCATTCACTCCTGCTGATAAAAGCAGAGGCCTGTTAGAGACAGGTGTGTTGGGAGTCATCCTAAAACATGCAGGGAACTGACCCCTGAATATCCCTTGTTTTAAACACCTTCGGCCATGGAAGTGATTGCAACAATCAAACCCATTCATCTGGTGGAGGGATGGTAATCTACGTTTTAATTGTAGATTAGAACAGGGTTTTTTAACCCTTGTCCTCAGGGCCCACTGTCCTACATATTTTAGGTGTTTCCCTCCATCCAAACACCTGATCAGAATGAAAAAGTGATCAACAGGCTTTTGCAACATTTTATGTCTGCCAATGAGATAATGCAATCATTTGAATTATGTGTGCTCTAGTAGTGGGCCCTGAAAACTAGGGGGTTAAGAAACCCTATTTCAGAAGGTCTGTGGTCTTGAGCTAAGCATCAGGCATGTTTCTATGGCATACACTGCAGCTGTAGCTCCGTGCAACGACTGCAAAATTCGTAGAGTGTATGCCCGGCTTAAGTGAGACTTCAGTAGCTGTACAGAAGTGTGATGTGTTTGAGTCACTTATTCAGAGCCAGCTTAAGCACAAAGCTGCTAAAGCTTGGAATCCCTTGATCATTTATAGCTTTTTCAGTATTTCTTGAATTATCTCAGAAATTATCTGGGAGATATTTTTGATTATTCTAAATGCTTAGCATTTCATTTACTTCCATTCTAAATTCTCTAAAAAAAAAATCTATTAAACTGCCAGAGATCTAGAAAGGTCTTTTTTTTTTTTTCTTTTTTAAATGAAATCTATCCATGTGGGTCATGTGGACAATGTCAACAGCAAACCTCAAAGCTTCAGATTTGTTTTTCCTGCTTTTATTGTTATTACACTGTCACAAGTACAGAGCAACGAAATTCACTTTCTGCATTTAACCCTTGGGGAGCAGTGGGCTGCCATTGTGCGGTGCCCAGGGAACAGTGCGGGGTTAAGGGTCTTTGCTTAGGGGCCCATAGTGGCAGTCTGTGGGAGTGGGGCTCGAACTCAGAACCTCTGGGTTCAAGCGCAATGCCCTAACCACTAAGCCGCCACTCCCACTGTATGTCTCTGGAAGAGGTAACAGTAAAACATTTATTTACCACTGAGTAAACTTAATTTGATTTAAATCGATTTATAATTTTTTCCAGTTGGTTTTCTGTTTTCAGTGGAAAAGCATCTCTCTCCTCTTTAGAGTTTCCTTTAAAGTGTAAATGGACTATACCTTCACAATGTTTTTCTATTTATAAAGACCACCAAAGCACTTTACCACATTCACCCGATCTCACTCACAAACACGCACACATTCATTCACCTATTTACAGAATAAGTTGATGACAGGCTAAGACTGGAAATCTGTGATACCAGTGGGCCGGTGCTAATTTCAGCGTGCGAGGGCCGGCCCTCCTTTTATCATTCCGGCTACAAGACTTGCTAAATAACTCAAGGACATTAAGAAGAAAGTACCTAAATGATGCATGCAGTATATATAGCCCTTCCTTGTCATGCACATCCTTGTTACTTAATTATGATAAAACTAAAATGCTTTCTTTAAACCAAACTACGATAATCATCTTATATTTGACGAATTTATGTTTGAATATTTTGCAAAAATATGTTTTGGTGCGTGATGGGGTTTGCATCTAAAGGCTAACGTTTCCAGTCTTACGTGCATTGTTGCCAGGTTGGGATGTGTCCCAATCTGGCAGTCTAGGATGGCCGTCTCTGGGTAAAAAATGTTTTTCTTTAGATTTATGGCCTAAGAGATCAATAGACTTTGGTTCAAATTGGGCAAGATTTCGTATATCCTGGCGTTTTATGAACACTTTTTGGGCTGGAAAACACGAGTCAGTGCCATCTGGCAACCCTGCTGATGTGGTGAGTGTGGACGTTATGCAGTAGCAGTCATTGTTGCGTCCATGTTAATAACCAAAGCCAGTAAAACGGCATTATAGAAGTCTTGGTGATGTTTGTCGTGTGATGCTAGAAGATACAGTAGATTGATTAATCCACAATGTGTTTTCGTATTGTGTTTCACATTTGAGACGCAGGCGTTTCACTGTGCTTTTATGGGGGGTTCCATAAGTGGGCCGGCGTAGATGGAAAAATGCCAGGGCCGAAAATCGTTCCCAGTCCAAGCCTTGTGGATGAATTTGTGAATGTTAATTTCAGTTTAACATAATGAAGCTGGAATTCAACCCACAACTCTTGGGATGACTGAGCCATAGTCGACCCAAGTGTTTTTGTTTCCCTCCGTGAAGACTTATTCACTGGTGTAGCTCTTTTGCCACAGCTGTATGAACTCCATGTGAAGCTACTTTTCCAGTTAACATTTCAACAGCAAAAACTGCAGACATGTAAACTAAACTAGTTGGCTTTACCAACAGTTTATACCTAAAAGCTGTTTAATAAAACAACAGCAGGTGCAGGATTTTACGCACTGTTTCAATTTCTTTGGCTAGATGATTCAGACTTAGACTTAGACAACCTTTGTCATTTTAAAGTGACAAAAATGCTTGTTGCATACAGCTTGCAACAGTGTAATGATACACCACTGCAATATCAAAAAAGTATTGTAATGATATTGCATTTTGGAGTAGATAAACATTACATTTTGGTCAAGTGCAGCAGTGATTAGAATATAACAATGTAGGAGAAACAGAAACCAGTTTAAATAATGGTGCAAAAAGGCATTAAGATGAAAAACTTTAGTGCAGTGAAAAATAGGTATGGTGCAAAATGCAGTATAACATTGAGTTGTCTTCTATTTAAAAGGATTATAAAAGTACAGCAACATTGGTAGTGCATAATAATGAGGTGCAGATTCCAGTTTAGAGTTAAACAGTTCAAAATCTGATGGCAGACAATCAGAAAAGGTTGTTGCAGAATCTGCTGGACCTGCGTTTCATGCTGCGAAGCCTCTTCCCAGAGGGCAGCTGGGAGAACAGTCCATGGTGGGGGTGTGAGGGGTCGCTGATGATGTCACGTGCTAAGGACACGCAGCCTGGGATGAAATGTCCTTAATGGAGGGCAGAGGAGCTCCGATGATCCTCTCTGCTGTTCTTACCACACTTCTCACCTTCTTCCAGTCTGAGACGCTGCAGCCTCCACACCACACAGTGAGACAGCTGGTCAGAACGGTCTCTATGGTGCTTCTGTAGAAGCTGGTGAGGATGGGTGAGGGCAGGTGGGCTCTCCTCATCCTTTGCAGGAAGTACATGAAATTGTAATTTCTCCTGTGGCTGCTTGCCCTGTGCCCCCATGACATCTACTGATAGATGGAATCCAGTGTAGACACCCTTTATCTAGACTGGACTCATCCAGCAGCTGCTTCACACACTATATCATTAAGAAAGATGTTTTGGTCAAAATAGGTACCAAACGAAAATACAATTTTTTTATTTTTTTTGTAATTGAAGCAACAGCTTACACCAGTATGAGTAAATACTTTATGATTGTAATTTCTCCTTTCTTCTACAAACTTACTTTTATAAAATGGATGCCTAAAGCAGGTGCAGACAATTACCTCAGTCACTCCAAATCTGCAAACTGTGTTGTCTGTATGAGTTTGAAATGCAGACAGCTTGTGAACAATAGTTTTCCGTGTACAAATCTTATAGTGACAATCAATTCTGAAAGCCTCAGTGGTGAGAAAGCCAAATAAAAATGCCAGAAGCCATCTAATGTAAAGTTATTGACACCGCCCTGGGGTGAATAAAGACTCATAAATACAAACACATATTGTCACAATAAAAGCAGCTGTGTTTGTGGTGTAAGCTTGTCACATTAATGCTATTTAGAGGTTAGTTCTCTTTGTTCTCTTTTCTGTTCTTCTTAGTGTTAGAGTACAGCTGGATCCATGTTGTGTTGAAATCACACACAGGCTGAAATCTATTGACTGAATGTTTAATTGTCTAAAGTCTGTTGGTGGTTTAGGATTTAGTTAAAAAACATGAGCAAAAAACAGGATCATGAAGACCAAAAACAGACAGACAGCCAAGTCTGCACAGTAACTGTAACTTCAACACTTTGGTCTGTAAGGAAGAGCAGCAAGTAGAAACCCAAACAAAGTCCTATTTTAGGTTTGCTTCAAGCCTTAAAACAGGGAATGACACTGTCTAGGAGATGTTGCTCTCAGAAAAAAATCAAAAATGTACAATTTTGGCTTACTATGGAAACCCCCACACAGCCACCACTCATTAAACACAGTGGAAACTCTAAAAATGTAGATTTTTTTTAAACAAATGGATTGTATAGCAATAATAAAAATAAATGTTTCCTCAGTATGAGATAGATCAATAACTGAAATTCTTATTCATTGTTGAATCTCATAAAATCAGGGGCTAATATGGAAATGCCGTGATATTATAGGCCTGTACCTCATGAGTTGGGTTTTCCGTTGGTCATTCTATTCTTCTACAGGCTTCTAGGTTGTCAGACCTCACCAGATGTGGTGAGTGAAAAGGAAGACAGTGTGTGTGGTTAATCACAGTTCATTTTTGATTTAAAGGACAGGCGATAGATTCTTCATAGTTTTGAAACTTCTTTTTTCTCCGAGTCTTTTGAAAAGTGTACATGTTTGAAAAACATTTATACTTATGTTAGCACTCATTTTGTTCTTAGATTATTTTGTCTGACATTGTTAGAGGAACTAACATGTCTGATTAAAACTCAAAAATTAACAGGCATGCAAAGGGGAAAGTGTATAATATATATATACTTCATAGGACTGTAACAAAGTTCTGGTGGCCCACTGAATGCAGGTCATAACATTATAGCAGCAAACTGTCTGCGTTTTTGAGGTTTTGTAATATAAAAACAAAATCCTGTTTTGATCAACACTAACATACTGCTCTAAAGAGTCAAGAATCATCAAATCTTCTGTGTTTCTTCTCCAACAGTTTTTGGAAAGAGTCTCATAGACATGTTAACATATGAGCAGCGCTTTGGACCTCACACAGTACCAATCCTGGTGCAGAAGTGTGTGGAGTTCATCACAGAGCATGGGCTGGAAGAGGAGGGAATCTTCCGCCTTCCTGGTCAGGACAACGCAGTCAAACAGTTCAGAGATGCTTTTGATGCAGGAGAAAGGCCGTCTTTCCCAAGGTAATGTACTGACAACTGTAGTATGAAAAACAATATGGGTTGCATGCTTTTAATAATTCCACTGTTTTGCTATTTGTACACCAAGCAAAGTAAATCTAAGTTGTAGAAATTCTGCAATGGAAAATCATTTAATAGGTCAAGGTCTGACCTATGTGGAAAATCTACAAGTAAAGAAAGCCACTGCCATAAAAGGAGACATTTCATAAAGCAAAAAACAAACAAAAAAAAAAGGAGGAAAGAGAGAGAAGTAGAGAGAGACTGAAAGATTTCAGCATTCAGTGAGCTGAGGGTGAGACCACATCCTGTTCTAACAAACTCAACATCACAAGCTCCTCTGACAGGGCACTGCACACTAGAACGTTCCTTTGTCCCCAACTTGTTGCCTGTATTCTTATGTATGACAGGTTAAAAGCTGAGGCCAGGCTAAGCAAAGAACCAAATTATACTGCTTAAAATAAACAAACACATGTATGATCATGAAGATTGGCATTTGTATAAAAATAAATAATGTAAAGTAAAGTGTATTAGTTTTTTTTTTTTTTTTCACCAGGATTTATAATTATATTGCATATTTTACCTGTTTATAAAACAAAGGAGAAGCCAAAATGGAGACGCTGTGAATAAAAGTACATAAAAACGCCCCATAACTCATTAGATTTGAGACTCTTATTTCAAGACAAGCCCAAATCATCACTGTCATCATCCTTAACATTATCATCATCATCTCACCACTTGGCATTGCATGTAAGATGTTTTTGCTAATAATTTGGGTTTTGTTTTTTTCTAACTGTGCTCTACTTTGGTTTTAAATGTCAAATGGCCATCCTCCAAGTGGTCTGTGGTTAAACTTTTACTAAGGCCTTTAAAGTCTGTGATGGATTTCGCGATCTTTTATTTTTTTTATTGTTTAGCATTGAGCTGAGTTTGCTTTGAAATACAATCAGATTAGTTTTAATGCCTGATATGAGTCTGATTTGTGAAGAAGCCTTTACACTGTGGAATGATGGGTTTTGGGTCGTTTCAAAACTGCCATATAATCTCTTGTTGATAGGTTGTACCAGAGCATTTTTAAAGGGCTGATGCAAATGCATTTTTATCCACATTTCAAAAAGATTTCATTTGCTTGTTAAAGAATAAAAACACATACAGCCTTTTCACTTTGACATGACTAAAACCCTTTTCAATGCAGAGGGGAAAATATGTTTATTTACACCTAAAAGCATGGAACAATCCCTATAACACTGAAGAAAAAAAAACAGATTATTTTATGCTTTTGATCCAGGTTTTATATTAACCATAATGCTTTTAGAAGATGTTAACTGTATAATGTTTCCACAGTGACACAGATGTCCACACGGTGGCGTCGCTGCTCAAACTGTACCTGAGGGAGCTCCCTGAACCTGTGGTACCATGGTCTCAGTACCAAGACTTCCTGGACTGCACTAACCTGTTAGACCCCAGCGGCAGAGAGGTATGCAGCATTACCAAGGAATTTAGCAATATATCTGAGCACGCTTTATTTTTAACAGGCTTTGTACCTGTTGGATATGTGTCCCTGCAGGGCTGGGAAAAACTGGAAAAACAAATAGCTCTTCTTCCAAGAGCCAACTACAACATTCTCCGTTATGTCTGTCGGTGAGTGAAACATTGATGCACACACCAAATGGAGCAGAGCATGCTATATTCCCATAGTTTTCACTTACCTGATATTACTTGCAAATGACATCACCCTGCAACTGAAGGGTTGTTGGTTTAGCCCTGTCTCTCGATTTCAGTGGTGTTGTGTTGCTGGGCATAACACTTTGCTTGCATTGCCTATTGATGGTGATCAGAGGGCTCGGTGTATGGCGTCTGTCAATGAGCCACGGGGCATTGAATGGGTGAAGGAATGAATGAAGTGTTAAACACTTTGGTCAATTCTCCTGACTTGAAAAAGCACTATATATGAACAGGCTTTTTATCATGTATGTACAGTTGCACAAACATATGCAGTCTGACTACTCGTATGTTGATCTCTCTAATACTGACTCCCATTGATCTGCATTGTTTTTCAGTCTATTCACTGACAATAACCCTAACAATTACCGCCCTAACCCTAAATGAAGCCCAATTCTCCAGCCTAAACCTAGCTTGTGAGGACTGGCCAAAGTGTAATGTCCCAGCTCTCATGAAAAAGATATATAAATGTCTGTTAAAAAGATCCAATTAGTCCAAAATGTCTATTAGATGTAATAATTTTTATTTAAACTGTTGATCAGATACATTTTTATTGTATTTCAATCACTACCGACTCAACCATTTCCTGGTAATGAATGAGAATAAAAGGAAGACAGAAGAAATGGTGTTTGATCAAATTCAGCACCATCACTGCGCAACTTCATGAGCACACAAGGACGGGCTGCCAGTTTGACCACCCCTGCCCAGTTTGACATTTCAGTCCATGCCCAGTGAACAAGGGTGATTCCAGCCGGTTGGCAGACAAGATGCACAGACGCTTCTTCCAGGCACTGAAGCCTAGAAGGCTGCAGAACTGGCAGGAGGTCAGATCCAAGCAGACGAAGGAAGGTCGAGGTTAGAAGGCAGATCCAGGATCAGTCCATAGGAAGAATCCTGGAGATGTCCGAAGACAGGTCAGGGAAACAGACGGGACAGACAGGCTCAAAGGTCCGAATACAAAACAGGTCAGGATCAGACAAACAGCACATTATAAGAAACTCTACAGCAAAGGCTCAAGAATAATCTGGCACTGGTGGCTGGGACCAAGGAGTTTAAATAGAAGCAGGTGTAGGTGGATCAGGTGAGCAGTGATGAGAAGTAGGGCAGAACTAAACAGGTGAATGAAATGAGTGATCAAGCCAGCCATCAGCACCAAAATCATGATAGTCCAGGCCATTGGTATGCCTCACTCATTACACTGAGTACCTCAAAAAGGTTCCAACAGAGGGGCATGTCTCTTTTTTAAGCACCCTTTAAGAGTCTTTGCTCACGAGAGCAGGAAGAAAGGTATTAATCCAGGTTGAAATTAGTTATAAAACTCAGAATGGGATAATTGTAATGGGATAATTGTAAGTCATGACTAATTACCTAATAATCAAGCATGGCTGGAGGGGTAAGTTTATAGTAAAATGCATCACTGTAATTACTATGAGGAACAGAGAGCAGGGGGACTTTCATCTAAGCTACAGTTATAGTTAAAATCTCTTTATGATAGAAAACAATACTCTGTGTGAAATTCCAGCTGGATTTACAATGGGTGTCAAACCGATATCCTGCAACCTTTAGATATTTCCCTGGTCCAATATACCATATCTAATTGGCTTATTTACATCCTTAGTAACAGCCAAGTTCTCCAGAGTTCTGCTAATGTCCTAATTAATTGACTAAGATGTGGGTTAAAGTATCAACTCATTTAAAACTTGTAGGACACCACCCCTCAAGACTGGACTTTCACACCTGCGGTTATGTTAAGATGAGAAATAAAAATCTGGGGTTTCATTTTTAAATAATTGCATAAAATCTACACTTAAAATTGTACATACACCAGATGTGAAGATAGATTATGGCCCCTCAAAAATTCAGATTCATAAAATCATGCTCAAGCACAAAACCAAGCAATTTTCCTTTGTTGATCACAGCTCTACCTCAAAGTGTGTATCCGAGGCTCCACCACCTGTTCGTCCCTCTTCACATTCAACCCTAATTGGTACATGCAAGCACTGTATAAATGTCAATGTATTTTGAAAAGAGCCAGCTGATGATTGCCTTTCATGGTTACCACAGCCAAAAGAGCAAAATAAATGCAGTTTAACAGAAGCCGAAATAGATAGTAATGCGTAGCCAGACAAATATGTTTGATAGCTACAGTAGATTAACGGAAGTCTTATTAATGAGGATGTCCAAGTCTGATGTGGACTGATCATATTAACAAAGAGATCAAGGCAGCAATGCACTTATCACTGGCTGTGACATATCAGATTTATGGATAATTCTAGACAATTATTTTGTCCCTAAATGCTATCTTAGACACAATTGGCTTTGTTTAAAACGTGAGTAGTCTCACACCTTCTCATCTTCATACTTTGGACCTTGTGCTGACAAAGGGCATTAAATGTGAAGGAATAACAGTATTTCCTCAAACCCCTGTCCCTTTTGATCACAATTTTTGTAACCGTTAAAGTTACTTTAACGGAGTTCTCCTCCCAAAAAAGAAGGTTTAACTTTAGCAGATCAATGTCATATGATGAAGTTATCAATTTTAAAGAATCTGTTCTACTTTTTATTTCATCTGTATAATTGATGGGCCCAACAGAGGGGAAACATTTAAATTATTCCCCCTCACAAATCGATTATTTTGTAGATGTGGTTACTAGTTTCCTGTTTACTGGACAATGTAGCCCCTTTAAAAATAGAAACCTGGCTTGAATGCAGAGCTGGACGCTTGAAAGAAAAATGATAGGAAACTGGAGAGAAAATGGTGCTCTACTTACCTATGGGAACCCTAACCAGTCTGGAAAAACCCTTAACAGCTGTATAAAATTGAACCATCCATTCCCACTACTCTTAGCAGAAATGTTTTTATGGGATTCTTTGTAAATAAGATAGATTCTATTAAAAAAAAAGGTAATTGGCATCCCTCTAAAACATCAACTTATATGTTAGATCCAGTTCTAGAAATGTTATTTCAGAAAGTTTTCCTTCTGATTTCCTCCTCCATTTTAGATGTGATTAACCTATCCCTGTTACAAAAATATATATCTCTGGCTTTTAATGTAGCTATAATTAAACCTTTTCTTAAGAAAACTTAAGAAAGTCTCTTGACCCAGATGACCTGGTCAATTATAAAGCTATATCCGATCTTCCTTTCTTATCAAAAAATCTTGTGAAAATAGATATTTCAATCAAATGTGTGAGCACTTACCATAATGAACGTTTTAACAAGTTTCAATCTGGTTTTAGAGCTCATCATAGCACTGAAACAGCTCTTGTGAAAGTCACTAACAATGGCCTCAGACAATGAACTTTTATTTGTACTTGTCCTGTTAGATCTCGGTGCTGCATTTGACACAGTTGATCATAATATTCTTTTAGAAAGACTTAAATATTTTATAAGAATTAAAGGAACAGCATTAGACTGATTTCAATTGTACCTGTCTGACCAATTTCAGTTTGTTTACGTTAATGATAAATCCTCCTCAAGCTCAAGGGTTACCTGTGGAGTACCACAGGGTCAGTACTAAGGCCAAATCTGTTATTCAATTATATATGATTAGCCTTCTGGATCTCACTTAATATACTAATATCTTGGTATCATTTTTGATCAGGAACTGTCGTTTAAATACAAATACATTAATAGAATTCCCTTCTGTCATCTCTGGAATATTGCAAGAATGAGAAATATCCTGTTCAGGGGTGATGCTGAGAAACAAGTGCATGGCAATTCGTTACCCTCTATTGTAATTCACTGCAGCCAGAGTTACGATTAAAATTAAATAGATTATATTTGAAGAGAAGCTATCCCATGAAGAGAAGCTATCCTAGCTTCTGTTCGTTGGCTTCCTGTGAAGTCCAGAATAACATTTAAAATTCCTCTTTCTCACATACAAAGCTTTAAATGGACAAGCTCTGTCTTATATCAGTGAACTGATTGTACCCCATGTTCCTAACTTCACTTTTAAATCTGCAGGTTTACACTGAAAAAAATCAACATCTAAATAAGCAATTTTCTTCTTTAAATAAGTGCATTTTGTCTTGAATTGAGGAGGTAAAAGAGACATTTTGTCAATAGAACGAGACAATTTACACTTAAAATAAGAAGACACAATTGCATTGTCTAATTTCAAGTGCATGTTATCTAATCATCTTATTTTAAGACTAAAAATACTCATTCCATTGGCAAACTATCTCATTTACTTACTCAAATTAAGGGTAAATACACTTAATTTAAGAAATTTTTACTTATTTCTAGATCATTTTTCCAGTGTACCTGTGGTTCCTACATTTCTAAAGAATTTCTAAAAGTAGAATGATAGGCAGATCTTTTAATTATCATGCTCCTCTTCTGTGGAACCAAATACAAGTTTTAGCCCATGAGGCAGACATCCTATCTACTTTTAAGGGTAGGCTTAACACTTTCCTTTTTTATAAAACTTATAGTTAGAGTGGCTCAGGTTATTCTGGGCTATCCCTATAGTTATGCTGCTATTGGCTTAGACTGCTGGAGGACATAGTTTTTATCATTCTGCTTCATTCTATCTCTATTCTCCCATTTATTTGTTGGTTCAATCTCTAACTTTATGCCCTCTCTGCTGTTCCTCATCATAGTAGCTTTGTCTCGATTTTCCTGTTTTTCCTGGATCGAAATATCAGCTGTGCTGCTGCCATCAACATCTATGTTTACAGATGTTGGAGCTTGGCTTGTTTTTCATTGTAGTCCTGTTTTTCTTACAGTGACTAACTGTATGTGCTCTCTTTCATCCTTTGACATGGGAACTGGCTGGTAGCTCGTCTTCCTGCCTCTGTGTTGCCTGGATGGGCTTGCCTGTGGAGCTGGTTGACAGTTACCTTTTGTATCTCTGCTTCTTTCTCTATGTCTGTTTCTGTCCCCTTGAACCCCAGTTGGGCTTGGCAGATGGCTGCTCACACTGAGCCTGGTTCTTCTGCAGGTCTCCTCCTGTTAAAAGGGAGTTTTCCTCTCCACTATCACTACAAGCTTGACTGGTGTGAGGGATTGCTGAATGACTTATTGCAATCAGCTGGATTTTCCTTGGATAGAAAACTTTGAACAAATCTGAGTGGATGATCTGGTTAAATTATCTCTGTAAAATGCCTTTAGATTATATATGTGTATTTGCACTATACATATATAAATTGAATTGAATTTAATTAAAGTGGATTGAGGCAGAGAGTTAGTCAATACTTGACTATGTTTAACATTTGTGAGCAATTTGATGCTGGTATGAGCTGTCTCTCAAGACCCCCAGAGTGATGAAAAATTAGAAAACAATTAGAAAACTTAGAAACTTATAAAAATTAGAAAACAGTACAACTTTATATAAGATTTTATATGGGCTAAATGGTCTTGTTTATGCTGCATCATCTTATATATAGATGTTTCCCCATTAACATGGATTATTTTGAATATTTAAAAAACAGACTGGAGCATGACTTTTTGCATGGATGGGTTAATTGGGTCAGTTTCTCCAATACTGGACCCTGTTTACCTTTTCATATTGAATCAGGAAATTTGACCATTTACAAAGTGTCCAGTATAGGAAAATCATCCATTCTGCAAAATTTCAGACTGGTGTTTTAAAGATATCTGAATATTTAGAGCAAACAGTGTGAATTTCTTACACCAAGTTACAATAAAACATCGATATGTGGCTTTACTCATCCCTTTGGTTATCAGGGAGAGGAATGAGGCACTTTGATTTTGATATAAGCTGCTTATATATCTTATTTGTGTGACAGGTTGTCTTAGCACAGCTAGTATTTATCACACATTTTACATGCAGCTTATGATCCAATGAAATTGATCTACGATAACAGTTTCAAAGGAAGTAAAATTAAATGTCTGAGAGGAATTATGATATATTTATATGGTATGATATAACATAATTACATTATATATTAAATAATGTAATTAAATTAGATGATATATTCACTTCCATACACACACAGTCATCAACTCTGTCGTCCATTTCCCCTCTCTACAAAATATGTGTATGCTGTAAAGATGGGTCAAAGTTGGTGCTAGGGAAACCATTTTCACGACAATTTAGTTTTTATAGATCACATTTGCCTGGACTTCGGCATATGCAGGTTTCAGGCCTAATTTTGTGTGTACACAAGTTTGAAAAACAACACCCTTCTGCCTTAGTTGAGTGAAAATCAAATCATTTATTCCTGCATGAGCAAAACACATTAAAAGGACCTCAGATCATTACATTGCTGCAGTCAGTTCAGTTATACATTTAGATGGAAAGAAGTGTTGCCTAATGGCCAGGAAAAAGTAAAGTTTAAAAGAGAAAAAACTATAATAAAAAATGTAAAGGATGAGGCTCAACATTATATTCTGAATGCCACAAATAAACGACTTTCTCTAGCCATTGCTTCTTTATTCATTCAATTCAATTCAATTCAGTTTATTTATATAGCGCCAAATTCACAACACATGTCATCTCAAGGCACTTTACAATTCAACCAGATCATACATTCAAATTGATATAAAGTTTTCTATCTAAGGAAAACCAGTTGATTGCATTGACTCATTGACTCAAATACAATCCCTCACACTAAGCATGCTTGTAGCGACAGTGGAGAGGAAAAACTCCCTTTTAACAGGAAGAAACCTCCAGCAGAACCAGGCTCAGTGTGAGCGGCCATCTGCCGAGGCCGACTGGGGTTTAAGGAGACAGAAGCAGAGACACAAAAAGCAGCTGTAAAAGGCAGCCCCGTCCAGGAAACACACAGCCAGGCAGACGAGCTCCAAGGCAGCTCATATTCATGAGTGGAATAAAGAGCTGGAGGAATGGCTATAAAACAGAACAGGTTTAAAAAAGAAGGAACATATTCAAATACTCAAGATTATAGAAAGTTGAAGATATCACAGTTTCTGTCTGTGTTTTGTTTGTAAGAATCAGCAAAAAATTAGATAGAGGTTGTTCTTAATATTCCAAAAGCTTCATTTTCTCCCTCAGTAAAAAAACTATGTTTTTTTTTAATCAATCGTGAACTCTGTGTTTCCTCATTCTTTAATTACAGAAGAAAAAAGCAAATATGTGATGTAAACTAATGCAAACCTTGCTTTGTTTGATACACAATATTTTACATCGAAATATAATATGCTAAAAATAAAATAGCTCAGTGAGATTGTTCTCTATAAAAATTTTAATTTTAAAGAGAGAAGATGGAGGGATGTTTCACCTTCTTTATCCCCTTGTAGAAGGTGCTGAAAGTCACACCTATTTTGTATTTAGCACCCTGGGGCAGATGCTCCCTTCAGACAAATATGTATATTCGTTATTGAACACTTTAAAATCAGCCTCTGATTCTTTAGCTTTGGATGCCAGGAGACGGACTGCAATAAAATGCCATACTGTCCGGTTCGCAGTATTTCAGTATGAACACTGTGAGCCCTGAATCTGTTATATTTGATGCATACATCTGTGGCCATGGAAGTGATTGGAACTCTGGATTTCAAAATAGTGTATATTATAGTTTCTGGCTGTAAAATGAAAAGGTTCTGTGTATATAAGGAGTTTAACAAGGCATTGTACAATCAAGATATTCCTGCTCTGATGTTTGCTGCTGTCTCTTTGTTTTCAGGTTTTTATTTGAGGTGCAGCGACATTCCAACGTGAATAAGATGAATGTGGAGAACCTGGCTACTGTGATGGGAATCAACCTGCTGAAACCTCAGATAGAAGATCCAGCGACTGTCATGAAGGGTGAGACCTTCCTAGAACTCATTGGTCGTTGTTATGTACTCCTAAATAATGTTCCTGTAGTTTAGTTTAGTTTTTTGGAATAGAGATAGCTGCTATTAATAATACAGAATTTAATAAATAATGAATACAATTACTTGGTTTCAATAACATTTCAATAACAAAAGTTGAGGAGATGTTAACCTTCTAAAGGGTTCAAACATTACATCATAACTGGCTTCCTCATAAATACTTCTAAGTGCTGCAACATGATAAATAAGCTAATCAGGGCAATAATTGCTGTATATCATTGCTACATATGAATAAGAAAAGAAATTGTCTATAAACAAAAGTACTGCAGCAAGAGAAAAAACTCAATATGCATATACATATATAAATAGTCATATACTTGCACATACACATCTCAGATCGAATAATTTCAATTGACATAGTTTTGAAACTAATTCGTTGTTCTGTATTTCAGTGAATTCTTCGTGCTTTGGTTTAAGCTGCTGCAATGACTGGTTCAAATAAATCTGGTTCTTTTGAATAATAAGTTTATTAGAATTTAGCTTTTAACATGGTGTCTTTCTATGTATATATACTGTTAAAATAGACAAACTAAAAGTTAGATTACCAGTGGACTAGTATAATGATTTGGTTAAAGGTTGAAAATTCAATTCAATTCAGGTTAGGTTAGGTTAGGTTACCCTTTATAAAAACAACACCATAACCATCATTTATAAACTGTAAAGACACATTTATAAATGTTTTAGATGCAGTTTATAAAGGATTATCAAACATTAATAAAATATCTATCTGTTAATCAATAATTAATGGTCTGTATACCATTTATAAATGATAGTTACTGTAAAGTGTTATCCCTAAAAAATCCCTACATGTTTCAGATGCCTCTCTATGATTGCATGACCTCCCTAGGAGCCATTGAGTCCAGCAGAGGGCTGTTCTGTATGAGTCATGTTTGTGGCAGAAAGGAGCCTAAACCATGCAGGGCAGGGGTACCTAAAGGCCAGGACTTAGAACCTTTAATTTAGAAGATAATCATTTGCCCTTTTTTTTCTCTTCACAGCAACTCCTCAGATCCAAAAGATGATGACTGTGCTGATTAGACAGCATGAAACTTTGTTTCCTATCTCCAAAGATGTGCATCCAGCATCCCCTTCAAATAAGACTGAAGCTCAGAAAAATGTCCCTCGAAGCTTTGTTGGTTGGGAGTCTGCAGAGGTATGGACTTCAGATATGGGGGGTGTTGGGGGGCGATTGGCGGGGGTTGATATATTCTCAGTATATGGGTGTGATTTCCTTGTTATCAAATTCAGTGAGGTTCAGTGTAATGAATTGTAAAGGGTTTTTTTTTTTCTAGCAGAGTTAGGGTTACCTTTGGTAAATTTAAATGTTGTTTTTTTTTTTTTTTTTATTCTATGAAGTTTATTTCTATTGCATTGATTGACCAAATCTTAACATGTCATCTCCCGACAGTTTTGAAAAAATTCAGTCAAATCATAATGACATATTGGTTAAAAGTTTTTTTTTACTGTAAGTAAGTAAATCTATCTGATTGCACCTCCTGCATGACCATATAGTGACAGTAGGCAGTTGCTTGTTTCATTGACTCTGGACCCTGCATGCATCCAGGGAGAGTAGAGAGAAAAAATTATGTTTTAACAGGAAGAAACCTCCAGCAGAGCCAGGCTTACTGAGAGTGACCTTCTGCTGAGGCAGACTTGTGGTTCAGAAAAGATAATGTTGGAAACAAAACAGCTGGAACAATATCATACAATTGTATGCTTTGATAAAGAACCATTAATTAGGAGCTTATTAAATAGGGGGGGAAAAAGCGCTCCCTTTTTGCTTACTGTGTTACCAACTAGACGACAGACATCCCTTCTACATACTCTCGGCATTTTCTGAGGAGAAAATAAAAATCCAATTTCTTATTTGATGTTTCTTAGATATATATATATATATATATATATATATATATATATATATATATATATATATATATATATATGGATATGTGGATCTAAAATGGATAAAGACGGACTGTGGTCTGTGGAGACAAGACGACACATATTTTACACACTTGCATAAAAAGAATATTTAAATACCCATGTAAACCCCCTGGGCAATAATACTGTATAATAATCCTACTATATATATATATATATATGATGACAACACCAAAACATGGGCTGCCTTTTATGGATTTCCAGGGAGAATCCTATGCGAAGTAAAGATATAACATAAGCCCTTCCAATGAGTTGGTGCAATCAACTGGTTTTCCTTAGATGGAAAACTTTGAATCACTTTGATTGTATGAACTGGTGAACTGTAAAGTGCCTTGAGTTGACATGTGTTGTGAATTGGCGCTATATTAATAAACTGAATTGAACTGAATTGATATCAATCAACAGAGATCTTTTCTTCCCTCCCACTGCCACAAACTAAATCCAAGTAAACTCTGCAGCCCATAAATATTTATCATTAACAATAAATCCAGCTCTCTGAACAGCTACTTATGAGGATTATACCACATAAAAGTATCTCGCTCTGAGCTTAAATGTCTCATTTATTTTCTGTATGCATTTTATACTAACTTAACTTTTCTGCTCAGCTGGGAGATGCATCTATGTCTGAGTCTCCAGAAGAGGAGGAAGACGCTGATAGTCCAGGACCACTAAGAGGTGATTTCAGCCCCAAGGCAGCCCTGCAGGAGTCTTTCTCCCCTTGCTCAGATGATTGGTCTGGAAGTCCTCGCAAGCGCACCCAGACCCTCCCCACATTCAACTGCCCCCTTACTGGGATGGCAGCCAAGGCGGATGCTCTCAACAGGTGGAGCCGCATCAGTGAGAGCGGAGAGGAGAAGGGCGGAACTTTGTCTGAGGATATTTTCAAAATTCTTGATCTGCGGACGTCAGGATCATTTTTTAGAGAATCTAACATGAATACCAAGGAGGGGGAGAATAGATTAAGTGAACGAAGGGGAAGTGACAACACAAGCTCTTCCAGTGCTGCCTCCCAGAAACCTGAGAGTAACCTCCAACCTGCACGGGAGCTGTCTCATCAGAAGAGTGTGGACAGCCTGATGACCAACAGATCCGTGCAGCAGGTCAACAGCAAGGCAGAACAGAAGGATAACCCTGATCAGCTTGAGAAGACGTGAGTACAGCTATCAGTGGGGGCAAGTTTTTCTGCAAAACAAGTGCATGAATTAACTTCCACATTTCTATTGCCCATCTAAACTCTCTGGTTTTTCTCTCTGACTCTTGCAGCTTGAAAGAACAGAACAAGGAGCTGAAGGCCACTGTTGCAGAGCTCCAGGCTGCTCTAGAGGCAGAGCGCCGCCGTGTGGCTGCTCTTGAGATCTGTTTGAAGAATGCAGAACGCAGCAAGGAAGAAGCCCAGAGACGCAATGATGAACTGCAAAGAGACCTTCAGCAATTCCTTGTTAAGGAAAAAAAACAAGCCTCTACTTAAAATGAGGTTCTTTAGAAGTCTGTGTATTTATGAGTCTGATAACTTGAACAGAACTAATTTAAAATAAGCAGTTTGTCACTGTTGGAATATTTTTTCATTTCTGTGGGAGGTAGAAGATAAGTTATTGGTTCATATGCTTATGCATCTGAGATTAGTCTAATGTCATTGTTCTGGATTCAATTTGAATTCACTTCAGACACTCTTGTCTGCAGGAGCATTTACACAGAGTGTAAAGGAGGGGATGAGCCACACTGGGAAAGTATGAAAAGAACTTTGAAAATAATGACGGAAAAACTCATATTCTCTGAAAACAGATTCCACACGACAGTATCAAAGTCCTGGGAGAGTCAGATGGATGACATGAGATATCCATCTTTGTTACCACAAGTGAGAGAAAAGCACAAGTTAAAGTCAAATAATCTTCCAGCTGCATTGATCTGTAGCAACAGACCTGACGATAAGTTTGAATATATTTGTTTTACAAATTATGTGCAGATAGAAAATTGACAAATCCAAAAAAAGGTAAGATTACAGCAAAATGAAAGAGAAAACTGGAATGAAGCAATGTATCGTTGTGTAAGAAAAGAGCTAACTTGCATAGTAAAAAAAAGTAAATAAAAGTGTTAAACATTAATTTACATTTACCTAGATTTATTGTCTCCCTTGATAGTCCCAAATAATATCAGTGTTTTTTTGTGCGTTGTTAATTAGAAACTGATATTTAGTTTCATGCTTGACTTTCCCATCTTTAGCACATCATAGTTGTTATTATTGTTTTAAGAAAAATCTTTGAAATACAGTGGATCATTTGTACCACAGTTTAAATTTAATTAAGTGGATCTTTTCAACACTGCTTATGATTTTAAAGCTTTATATATAACCTCAACTATTCACCTAAAAGCCAAACAAGTCTTATTCAGCTTCAATAATCTGGTGATGATAAGTTACACTTGCCCAATTTTTCCCTGTGCTTCAGTTTTGATTGAATTGTTTCAATTCAGCTCAGTTTATTTATTTAGCGCAAATTTACAAAACGCGTAATCTCAAGGCATTTTACAGTTCACCAGATCATACAGTCAAATTGATTAAAAGTTTTCTATCTAAGGAAAACCAGTTGATTGCATCATTGACTCAAATACAATCCCTCACACTAAGCATGCTTGTAGCGACAGTGGAGAGGAAAAACTCCCTTTTAACAGGAAGAAACCTCCAGCAGAAGCAGGCTCAGTGTGAGCGGCCATCTGCTGAGGCCGATTAGGTTTCAAGGAGACAGAAGCAGATATACAAAAAGCAGCTGTAAAAGGCAGCCCAGTCCAGGAAACACACAGCCAGGCAGACAAGCTCTGTGCCAACCTCCATGTCAGAGGATGAAGAGAGCACATCCAGCCAGTCACAGTCAGAGAAACAGGACTACACTGAAAAACAGGCCGATCTCCAACATCTATAAACAAAGGAGTGGATGGCAGCAGCACGGCTGATATTTCTCTCCAGGATGGCCAGACTAGGCAAAGCTTTGAAAAAAAAGTAGAGAGGGCACAATGTTAGAGATTAAACTAACAGATTCTACAAGATATTCTGTTTCTCCTTTTATACTTCTTGAGTTCACAACTGCCTGGTGAATCAGTATAACCTTAAAAAAAAGTTTAGTTCCTTTTAGTATCTCCAATTTTCTTTCCCAAAGCCATTTTTCCAAATTCTTGTGCAAGAATTTTTATGTTCTTATAAAACCAAACTCTAAACATGAGCCAAAATTCTTATCTTTTTTACAAAAACAACACAATGCGTATTGTATTGCAATTTTTATCTAGGTGAAGAAAATTATCCATTCAGGTAACAGCTGAAGGGGGGAAAGAGGAAGGATTATTTTTCATCTTAACATACAGATAAACTAGCTAAAGAATGTGTTTTACAAGAAAAAGCAAAACAATTTGAATATCTTAGATGAAATCCAGACCTGAAACCGACAGAATCTTTTCAAGGAGGGCTTTGGACAAGAGATGTCCTCATAGTCTTATAGATTTGTAGAGGTTTAGACTAAATGAATAAAAAAGGGTGCAACCAGGCATGCAAGCAACATTTTTAACTGTTTATCATATATATTTACATGGCAGAGTAAATCACTTTCTCTTATTTTTCATTAATGTGACAACATATGTCACATTCATAGCAGCAGCATTTTTTAAGATCACAAAGCCTAATAATGAAATAAAGCTGTGCATAATTTAAAGATCCTTTTTTGGTTCAATGTTTTAAATCCTTATTCTTTTAGGTGTTTGGTCTAGTTCTGCATTTTGGTATGTTGTACAATTGCTTTCAGTTACAAGCAATAAATCACATTAGGTTTTAAAACTATTCTTTAAAAGAAAAAGAATGTGCTTTTAAACATCAATCAACTTTTAAGCAGCTATAACAACCAAATATTTCCCTCAGGGGCACAGTTGGTAAGGTCGTAAACACATCGCCCACAAACACAATGAAGTTTATAGGAGATCTATTCTAACTTCTAAGGAGGATTCATGCTTACAGCACATTGGCACTTAGCATTTCATTGTTTTTCCACCTTTTATCCAGACTGAAAAGACATATGGTATGAAGTCAGAAGATTTTCTTATCATACTTGAGAAACACCTGGGAATCATAAAACTGGGAAACTATATAAGAGCACAGAACCGGACTGTTTGAAAGTCTAGTTTTAGGCATTATTTCTGTCGCACCCACAAATCCACATTTATTACAATGCGGGATCCGTAATGGAGACCATATGGAGCCAGGCCAGGCCAAGCTGTGTGTGCTATCGAGCCTTCTTAAGCCCATCAGGAAGATGTGATAGTCTGTTGGTGCAGCAGTTCAACAAAGCAGCAGATAACAGCATGTCTGTCAACTGTCAGCCTGGCAGCTGAGTGGCAGAAGCAGGAAAAGCTCATTCTTTCCCTTCTCTGTGACGCACTGTGAAATCAGGAGTGTATCTGGGGGGTCACACGAAAAAGCTCAGGAATGGTGGACAGTTGCATGTTGGAAGAGAATTCCAGTGACTAATTGAGAAAGTTTTCATAAGTTGTGGATTCACTGACCGTGAATGTAATCAGAGCATTTTACTGGGAGAATTTACATAAGATAGAGTGTGGCCATTTTGGATCTCTTGTGTTGCTTGTTGGGAGAAACTGTCTTAGTTCCCTCACTGGAAAAAATCTAAATCTAGATAAGTCGTTTTTTCTTAAAATAAGTGCATTTTTTCTTCAATTGAGGAGGTAAAAGAGACATCTTGCCAATGAAACAAGAAAATTTACAATTAAAATAAGAAAACACAATTATATTGTCATATTTTATATTTCAAGTTCATATTATCTAATTATTTTATTTTAAGTGTATAAATACTTCATTGGCAAACAATCTCATGTACCTATTCAAACTGAGGCTAAATAAACTTAATTTAAGAAATTTGTACTTATTTCTAGATCGCTTTTCCAGTGCTGGCCTCAGTAAGTTTCCCTTCTTCAGATAAACTTCAATTAGAATATTGTTTATTTAATGGGGGGGAAAGCCTCCCATCAAGAAGCAATTGTCTTAAACAAGGACTGTTATCGTGCAACAAGAAGATCCTGGTTTCGACCCCCAGCCTTGGGTCTTTGACTCTTCCAGAACCATACAGTCTGTTCATAAGGTACATTCCCAATAAAAGTCATGAACAATACAGAACATTTCAGTCAAATCATCCAGTTTTATTTTTTTTATCTAAGGAAATCTAGCTAATTTCATGAAACCATTGACTTTGTAGGATACTCTCCTACTGGTTGAGCATGGGGCACAGTAGATATTTGCTTTCATTTTGTTATTGAATGTACAACAGTCCCTCATACTAAACATAAATGCTGGAAGACTGAAAAAATCCTTTTCAAAAACGAAAAACCTCCAGCAGAACCAGGCTTAGTGTGAGGCCAGTTAGGGGTTCATGGAGACAGAAGCAGACACAGAAAACACAGATGCACTGATAAATAAATACTTTCTATGTGAGATATGTTACCAGTAAACTAGCTAGATAGGTAAGATTTGTTTAGGAGAGAAACTGTTAAGCAAATGAGCTATAAGGGATGCTAAAGGGATAAAAGAGAGCACACAACCAGCCACAGCAACATCTGAGCCCATAACTATGTCTAGGAGAGAAACATTACTAAGTACTTAAAAACTGGCCCAACTCTATCATCTATAATTGAATGTGGCACCAAAGCTGAGTACAATCTGGGAAACCTGGGCTGCATATTCTCATTTTTGATAGGGACAAGTATGTTTCATGCATCATGTCACACACTACAACATTTTAGCTAATGCTAATTCTTAATGCCTTTTTCGCACACTCAGTTACTAAGACATCCGCCTCCATAAGCTTTTGCACAGTTGCTGTACAATTCTGAGAATTCCACTAATGTCCCCGCTACTAGTGTTTTTGCTTTTGTTACTTTTACTTTTGTTTTCCTTTTGTCTTTTTTGCAGGAGCTCCTATTGGTTCTCCACCTGGATTACCCACAAGAATTGTTTCTTTTTTTACAGACAGAGCAGCTGGTGGTATGGTTTTGATGTCTTTGCTTTTTTCCTTTTTTTTTTTTTATTCTTTCCCTTTCTGTCTAAAAGATCTTTCTCCTTTCCACTGATTTTCTTTCTTCTGTCCCTCTGTCAGGTTCTGCATTATAGAACACATTTAAATTTGGTAACAAAATTAATAAATAAAGCAGTTTTGGGTAATCAAGGGGGGCTTCTCACCAACAAAGCCTGCCTTGGCAAAGCGCATTTGTTCAGCATAGCATGGTATTTAGATTTCTGTTCTGCTACCACTAAACAGAACAAGGTAAAAGAAAAAAGATATACATATACATATACATCGTATTGATGAACACAGTCCAGCTGATATTTCCCTCTAGGATGGTCTCACAGAAAACAGGACCAGCCCAGAAGAAACTATTATGAGAAAAGCAGAAAGGTCATAAAGGGTTAAACTAACAAATACTGCTGAATTGGGGTGTAGCGATTGAATGGAGCAGAATTAGAAGTGGTCCCTATGTCCTCCAGCAGCCAAAGCCTACAGTAACATAACTATAAAGATAGCTTAGGACTGTGGTGACTGGTGGAGTTTTCTCCGGGGGGAAAACCAATCAAACATTTACTAAATTATCACACCAGTATATGCCAACAACAAAAAAATTATAAAAACACTTTAAAAACAAAACATAATTTTATGTACAGGTTTACTTTTTGTACATAAATCTTGCCCTTCTGAGGCTTTTTGAAGACAAATCTGTGTTTTGCATGGTCCAATATTATTGTATCACATACCTAAAAAAAATAATGTAGCAGTTTAATCATAGAAGCTGTTAGTCAGCTTTATACTTTTTTAATATAGAGAAACTATTTATTTTCTGTGAATGTGTTTATTTAAGAGCAACTATGCAAATTAACAAATATCTAGAAAAAGTACATTATATTATTTTCCTTCTGAATCCCAGATTGTTCATGCTTCTTTGCCTTGTCTGAAAAAGTTCTACCTGTCTTTATCCATGCTGGGTCAGATCCTACGGTCTGAAAAAGGCAGGTTGTCAAGGCAGCAGAATAATTCTTTAGCCTCACTACATGCAGTTAGCCAAGCCTTGTATACCAGGTCCTGAAAAAAGGTCCTGTCTTTTGGACTGCTGATTAATCTTTGATTAATTTGATGTTCGGCTGAACAGGTCAAAACAGTTTCACCTCCAGCTTTTCTTGGACTCGACCTGTCAATCACCTGTCAATCATAACAGTTGTCTGTGAAAAGAGTTCCTGTCACCTGAGGGCATGACTTTGGTGCGCCAAGAGATCTCCTATACTTCTGTATTGCAGAGGAGCTGCTGCGCAAATACAACTTTTAACAAGAGTCAATGGGCAAACATTTTTGCGCCCGAGGGCAGAAATACGTCACCAATCCGATGAAAAGTGAAATGACAATTTACACGTCATTAAAGACTAAATATTTATCTTGCACTTTTCGAAATATTTAAATTTTATAATTAAGTTTTCATTTGTTTTTTTTATTATTATGTCTCAATCGAGGTCATTGGGCTGGTGGGGAGACGCCCTAGTGCCCACTATTGGCCGCCACTGGTTCAGTATAACCTATGCAACTCTATCGGCCTTATCAAAAAGAAAGTTTTAAGCGTAGCCTTATAAGTAGACAGGGTGTCGCCTCATGGACTAAAACTGGTAGTTGGTTCTACAGGAGAGGAGTCTGATAACTAAAAGATCTTCCTCCTTTCCTACTTTTAGAACCTAAAATTGTCATGATTGGTTTAAGAGACTTAACCCACATGCAGAACACCAATGGAAACAGAGTAAAAGTTTAACAGAGTTTATTGAATGGTTTTGCACAGAGGAAACATGAACGGGTTCAGGCACGGGTCCGGGACTGGAATCACTGATGTCTGCAGAGACGGATAGTTTGATTAGCCAGGTAGTCAGATGGTTAGTTGATTTAATTGTTCCAGTAAATACCTTGAGGTGGTCCAAAACTGATTTCTGGTGAGGGAGGGAACCGGTTGGGTCCAGAGACTGTTGGTTCAGCAGAGTGCTCAGCAGCAGCAGCGTCTAGCTTCTGACTAGTGAGTGGCAGACCTTGGTTTGGGTTTCCAGTTCTTCCTTGAGAACTGCAGGAGGAGTCCAGATTGGAATCTTCAGGTTTGGCTTCCTTGGGCAGGCAGGCAGGTTGCAGGCTAAGCTCATCCAGAGCTTTAGACTTAGACAGGTTCCTGTGAGCAAGAAGACAGAGGCAGGTTAGAATCAGGTTTCTCTCTAGAGACAACTTAGATTCTGATCAGAATAACTGAGGCTCAGGTTCGCTAACCAAACTTGGTCAACACTGCAGCGTTGAAGGAAGGTCTGGCTGCTGCTTATGTAGGAAGGTCTCCTGATGGGCTGATGAGCATCAGGTGTGCTGGAGGGCTCCAGCCCAGGAGACCCACAGCGCACTCTGCTGGAGAAAGGTGGTGAATCTCCAGATCCCAACAAAAATAAAGACATTTTCACCAGAGCTTCGAAAAAGTAATCAAATTAGTTCTGCCTTCAAATGGTAAAAATGTGCTATACAAGTACAGGCTATTTATCATTAAAATTTTTACTTTATGAGGCTTCAGTCATCACATCAATGGTTGTATCTACTCTTATGTATTAACACAAAAATAAATAAATCAGATTATACTTATGTAAAAAAAGTTTGCTTAACTTATTTTTCAGTAAAAGAGGGTATTTGCACTAAAATATTCAGTTGGTTACAAAAATTGTATCCAAAAGGAGTTGGGTACTTTATAAAAGATAACACTGATTATGTTTTTGTAGCTTTTCTGAGTTACTGTTTACTGTGGAGTTTGTAAATCAGCTCTGCTCAGATAAAAGTTGATAGCCGTTAGCTACTATGAAGGCCCTACACCTCATTGCCTTTTTATTTCATTACGATCAGCGTTGTCTGATTGAAGCATCCTGCTACATTCAACGATATCAACAGGCCCAGAGAGTATTTTGTCAAAACGAAATGCTCAATGTAGCCAGGATAGCCGCTCAGAGAACTCCATCATTTACAAAGAAAATAAACAAATGAGGGGTATTATCCCCGGAACGCCCACTAAAACAAAATAGCCCTTCCACAAGGACGAGGCTAAAGGACGGTGTTTACAAAATCCTCATTAAGGAAACTGTGAGATAACACACAGGCTACTGCATCACACAAAGTTAGAGAGCATGCAGGCACACACACACACACCACAAAGAGACCATAAGCACTGTCCAATGTGAAGCCCACCATATCACAGATAAGGGACAGAAACCCAGAGCAAGGAAGAGAGGCAAGCACAGACAGAGTCTGACAGAGAAGAGGACGCAACAGAGATGAGTCGGATAGACAAAAGCAAGCCTTGGCCACCCTGTCAACACAACCACCGTCCTGTTGCAAGGAACTTCAAAAGGTGCGCTTGAGAATAATTATTGCGACATCTGGAGAGGAGCACTAGGAGAACACATCCCTAAAGAGCGGTTCAAGTTGGTCAATGCAAGGGTCCATGTCTCTTCAGCTGGTGCATTGTTCAGGCTGTAGGTAAACTAATTTCAGCTTGATTAAACTCTTGGCCGATACAGAATTATTTTCTGGCCTTTTTGCTTGAGCAGATCTCTAGGCCATTGGCATAGACTAAATTGCTGCAGATTTTTTTCTCCCATGGCGAGCATTTGGGTCTCTCAACTGGGAACCATTTGCACATCCAAGACGTTGTTCTTGCTGTTTTCCTTCCTACTACTACAGAAGCCTCTGTTTGGAAACAGCAGCCCCATCTCTAACGCTCATCAAAGATATCGTCCTGCCCCAGGACTGGGTGACGGGCATGGAGGGGTGTTGGATCCAATGCTGTTGGAGCAAGATGATAGCACGAAGATGCAAAATCTACTGGAGAGTCTGAATGAGCAGTTTCTGAGGACATTTAATCTGTCCGTTATGGGTCCTTCATCCCTGCAACCTGGAAGTGCACGAGAGGATCCACCTGAGTACATGATGGAGCTGTACAACCGCTTTGCTAATGACCATACTGCCATGCCCACAGCCAACATCATACGCAGTTTCAAAAATGAAGGTAAGGTCTCACTACATGATTTGTTGGAATAAAAAAATATATATATATGTGCTAGTTTGTGTTAAAAATCAAAGGGATTTCCATAGTGAAACTTAGGTAGAAGTAGTTGCTTCCATTTTTGCTATTTTTCCAAGCTTGTAGCAGTGTTAGTTGTTTCTACTTGTGTACAAACCTTTAACTTTAGTAAATGCCAATATTATTTTTGTGCAAGTTTGGTGCTTAGTTTGAATAAGATAGAGGGTAAATGTGTTTTGCTTTGGGATATCTGCCTATATTTCTCAGTTCAGCTGAAATTTTGTAAAAAACAAAACGAAAAAACAGATACAACACAGAGCCCTAACCTCCATTGCCTTTTCTTTGTCTAGATTCAAATCCAAGTGATATGGGTCATGGAGGGGTGAGACGCCACCCGCTGCTCTTCAATGTTTCAATCCCCCATCACGAGCGCATCACGGCAGCTGAACTACGCCTATACACCCTTGTCCAGACTGACCGACACCTCTACGCCGGTGTTGACCGTAAGGTCACCATCTATGAACTGACATCGCATGACTGGTTTAACATGACAGCCGAAAAACTAATGAGGGGAGACGAGTTTGCAGAGATAGGCGAGCGGACTGATGTTTTGGAACTGGCTTCACGTCAGGTGTTTGGGACAGATAATGGCTGGGAAGCTTTTGACTTAACTGCTGCCGTGCAGCGTTGGAGTAAATCTGATGGAGCAACAACACACCGATTGGAGGTGCACATTTCCAGCATTGCTAATGAAGAAAATGCTGAGAGTATAAAAGGGACCAGCAAAGATGAGGGTCCAGCTGAAGATGACATGAGGATTGAAAATAGCCCAGAGGAAAAACATAAACCCCTCCTAATTGTTTTTTCTGATGATCAGAGCAGTGATCACCGCGATGACAAGCGTGAGTTGAACGAGATGATTGACCACGAGACTTCGAGTGCCGTTCTTCAAAATGACTATGGGACAGAAAGTGGTGGGCTTTGGGGTGAGGATAGGAATGAGGCTGAACCAGATGAGGAAGACCTTATCCAGATGCGTTCCAACCTTATCTATGACACGACATCCCGCATTCGTCGTAATGCCAAAGGAAATCACTGCAAGAAGCAATCTATGTATGTAGAATTTAAGGACATTGGCTGGGATAGCTGGATCCTTGCACCCAGTGGTTATGACGCCTTTGAATGTGCTGGCATTTGTTCATACCCATTGACAAAGCATGTCACACCTACCAAACATGCCATAATCCAGACTCTGGTAAACATCAACAGTCCCCAGAAGGCTGCACGAGCCTGTTGCGTGCCCACCAAATTAGAGCCCATCTCACTGCTCTACCTGGATGAAAAAGGCGTGGTCACCTACAAGTACAATTATGAGGGAATGGTGGTAGCAGAGTGCGGCTGCAGATAGTGCAGACAGACATTCAAATACTCTGAAAAGTCTTACCACAACAGGAAGATACGAAACACAAACAGCAAGAAATTGAGCCAAAATCTCTGAGAAGTGAAAGAGACGGTGAAAGGAATCAAAAGATTTAAACTGTGAGACCAGAAGTGCTCATCTAAAACTGATGAACATTTGTGCCCTGCAAGAGGGCAAACTTGTATTTTTTAACCATAAAATAAAACAAGTACTTAATTTTGAAGTGGAGAGGCATGAATATTAGTCACTAGTTGTAGAGCTGTGCAACAGATCTACAGCCAGTTTAGTTCCTAATACTGAAGAAGGATTTCTGAATCAACTGAGCCTTTTTTTCAATCAGCACAGACTGGTGGGAATGAGTGGGTCAGTCATCCTCCTTCCTCTTTGCTCCCCTGACATCTGTCTTCCTCTCTACTTATCTCTGGCCTCCCCATGCAATGCAAACACTAATCAGCACTTCATGTGCCTTGGTAAAGTGAAAAGCCCTGTCTCTGGCAACCTGACAAGCCGTGAACTCCGCAGGCCCAGCTACTGTCTGATACGTGAGCTCTGTGCAGAGGTCCGGTTGGAAGTGGTTGTTTATCTTGATCCTGCTTCCCAATTCACATGGCTATTTTCCACTCCCAGGAATCACTGTGATAGCAAGGTGTTGGTGGTTGAGAAATATGTGCACCACCACTAAGGCCTGGTGGACTTGAGGCCATTCAGGGTAACCTTTGATGCAGTAGTGGCATTGGAAAGTGAAGAAGTGGTCCAGGGATTGTCCGAGTTTCAAAGCAAATTTTTCATCTAACTGACTTGTGTTACTCTGGCAATTCTACATTTAATTAAGTAATCGATTACTTTCTGAAAACATTTTGATCAAAAACTGACTTTAAATCTGAGATAAATGTGGCAGAGAATCCAAACACACGATATACATTTCCTAAAAGAAATACTTCCCTTCGTTATAAGCCATTTGTCATGTCTGCTGCTTGTGTCAAATAAAATACTATTTATTGTTCTAATTTATTAATTTCTACAACAGAGTAAATGATTACATATGTATATTTGTAAGTGAGAATATAGATTTTATTCTTATGACAATGCAATTGCAGCACAAGTTAAATTTTGTTGGGAAGAGAAATGTTAACAGTTGTAAATTAAATAAAAAAAGTACTCCAATCACTGTTTGTCACTGTCTCAATAATATAAGCTGTAATATTAACATGCATATTTCATATAGTTTTAGGAGTTAACATTTTTAGTGACATCAGGTTTTGATGTTTACCGTGATAGAAATATTTTATTTTACTTTCTCTAGCATCACTCAGAGTGTCTTGAACTGTCAGCTGTCTTTGCCATTATATCAGGATGAAGCTGTTGGAGCAGACACAGAAGGCATTGCTGACATTCAGATCATTCATACCACCGATATCAGCTCTAAGGTCATAGTTCATGTTCAACACACAAACAAAGAAACCATGGGAAATAAGGGGAAGGCATTCTAATGAAGAAAACGGGGGCCTGTTGTCTTCACCGACACTGGCAGGCTGTAGACAGTTATAAGGAGGATATGGAACAAATTACATATTTCCAGGTGGAAATGTTGGTCTTGAATTGTTGACCAGCTGATAAATTGAATATTTCAGATTGTTGTTTAAAAAAACATTGGGTGCTTAAAAGATTTTTTCTCTTGCTTCTCTTTCTTATTTTAGTGTTTTGAATAGTTAATAAAAACCCTCTGAAGATCCAATAGGGCACATTGCAAAAGCTTACAATTTTATAAACAATCTTAAGATTTTGATCAGGAGTATATTAATTTCTTAAGATATACGTCATTAAGATACAGTGAAGTGGTTCGATAAACAGTTCATGTCAATATTAACGCAGACTAAATCAGCCAGAAAGAAGATTAATGAAAAGACAGTGACCTGTGCTGAGTTGTCCTATATTATTCTAAAGTATCCCAGACATGTTCAAAACGTATGCAACAAACTTTATCCAAGCCTTAACATCATTTTACTTTGGCAGTGAAGTCATGGGTTGTGAGCTTAAATAGATTCTTAAATAGTATAGGGTTTTGGTGAATTTTCATTTTTTTATTAACAATATTTTTACTTATCTGTCATAAATGATATGATAGGCACCAAAAAAGTAGCTTCTTTTCCCCTCTGGATTATGTGAATCAGCATCACTCATTGGGACAATATTTTTAAAGACAACTTTAGAATAACAACTGCCTTAAAGGTATTCTGGAGGGTTTCTTGAAAGCCCATTTCTCCTTGTGAATGCCCTGCTTAAAAGTTGCAGTTCTCATGGCTCATACAATCTTACTCTGCCTGAAAGTCTGTCCTAACCCCTAAATCCCTCAATCACTATATAGAGTGTGGACTATATAGTTTATAGCAACTTCAATTAACCATTTGGACAGATGGTCACTGCTTGTTGGTCACTTAACGCCTCCTTCACTGTGAAGAGTTCCAAGATATATCTGCCTCTTTTGAGGCCTTTCTTTTCTTTTCTTTTCATACACTTCGTAGGCACTTTTCCCTTATGACCCTCGACCATTTTCAAAGAACCGCGGTGAGAAAGATGAGCTTCAATGACTGTCTGAAACTGTAGCTCACCTCATATATATGCCTGAAAGTACACATGCACAGAAAGAGATAGCTACCGGGACGAGCACGCAGGACGGCCTTACGTAAACATGTCACCAGATGATAATTATGAGGACCACTTATTTAGATGATCCATCCAGAAATAAAATAATGTGCTCTATACTAAAGTATCTTTTTGCAACATTGGGTCTTTTTGTAGAGATTGCTTTAGTTTTACATTACTTTTTAATCATTCCACTTCATATGATATCCTGGCATTGAGGAGTGTTCTTTATCAGTTTTTTCTGAACCAGCCAAAATTGATTCACACATATGGTCACAAGACTGCTTTGGAGTTACTAATAGGTTTTAGCCTATCCCTAAATTTCTTAGCATTCCTACCCATATATTTTATTCTTTTTGTTAAATACTTAGTCCCTTTATAATTCCAACCTGTGAGCCAAACCCTAAACTGTGGACTAATATTATTCAAGTTTTTGTTCGTAGAGGAATTGCTTGATAGTTTGCAAAAAAGTGTTGCAAAATTTTCTTGGTGGACCCATCAAAAAAATAAAATAAAATAATATATAAAATAATATATATATATATATATATATATATATATATATATATATATATATATATATATATATATATATATATATATATATATATATATATATATATATAATTATATTTAGTTACTTTTAATAGTGTAAAGCATTGGAGTTTGAGGTTTTAATGGTACTCTATACTAACAATTCATGTCCTGACTGCATGCTACATCTCTGCAACTGTAAACTGGTAAAGGTCCAATAAAGACAAGTGCATGTTATTTTGTTTCTGAATGAAAACATTTGGAAAAAAATCTATATAAGCAAAGGCTATCGAGAAAGGTTAATGACTACAGTTTCACAAACTTTGTGAGTGTAAAAAGAAGAGGGCTCATCTATTTCAGGCTCTCTATTTGGATATTTACAGAAATCTAGAAGAAATATGAATCTGGCCTTTGTCTTCTGATGGCAGCCATAGTGGGGAGATGTTGAAATGGGAAGTTTGCAGCATGTGGTCTGCTGATAAGGATGGCTTAGGCTTGCTCTGGGCTTTTTCAAGTTCTTGTTTTGAAGAGGGTGTCTGTGTCAAAAACATTCGAGGCTGTCAGTCCGTTGTTACACTGCAGGTTACAACCAGTATGTTCACACACACACAATATGTTCAGGAGCACACAAAAGGTAAACAATTCAAGCAGAAGTTATTGAGCAGACAATTAAAAAGTTCTTCAAAATCCTGAAATTCTCTGCCTGACATCATGACGCCTGCTCCTGGGGATCGACGTGCCTCTCGCTGTGAACGTGTGTTTTTGGTGCCACCCAAAGCTGCAAGACTCGCCCTAACTCTGACGTGGGGTCTGTAATAGGGCCTGATTGTTTCCTGCTTTGGGTCGTGATTTTTATCGTTTCTCACTATGTTCTAGAAACTTTTTTTTTTCCCAGGAAAAGCACAGTTTGCTCAATCCCTGCTCCATGTTCACATGCAAAATTACCTCCAAATGCTCCTGCACCTTTCAACAGCTTGGATTGGTTGTTGCACAATTACTTTAAGCTTGTTTAAAGTGTTGGTCATTAAATACAGATGTTCTGTTTAGGTTTGGCAAAATTATGCAGCTCTTAGGAACACCACAGGAACATTTGTTTCTTCATAACAAGTAATAACTTCAGGGCCAATAGAGATTCTAAATTGAAGGATCATTCTTCCAAGAATTCAGATTAGCTGAGTTCAATGGATGTTTCTTTTTTATATAAAAGCTGCAGTTTTTCTGTTGTTCAGAACTTAATTTATTAAACGAGACACTAATATCTAAGTGTAAATCCAGATAAACATTGCCCAGGAATGTTTTCCCATGGCAAGTCTGAGACCTGAATAGGGTTTTATAAATAACTAGCAAAAAGAGGTATTGTATTTTCACACTCTTTTTTTTTATCTCAAAATGTGTGATGTGTGTCTGCACCCCATTACATACGTATCTCTTCCTCCTAACTCATGTGCCTACACTAGATGTATTGAATTTGAATGTTAGACTCTTTTACAGAAACCCTATCATCTCAGTTATTCTCATTCCTTGTCAAATTCTATTATTTTTTATCTTTTAGGTTAAAATGTATATGTTTTGTACACAAACAAAACATATATGAAAGACTCTTTCAAACTGTTTGGACGTCATGTTGCTATTTAAGAAATTCTTGACATTCCGTCATTATTTTCCTTTGTTTCCATTTACAGGACTCTGTTTTCCTGATTGCTGGCATAATGCAGAATTCTTTATATTTTTGGCGTAGCTTCAATGATGAGGTGCAAAAACCTTGTCCTTGGCCAATCTTCATTCTAATCCTTTTCTGAACTTAAAAGAGCAGAAGTGTCCGAATCAAAAGGATCTGTTCACTGTCTCTCAGAATCCTGACAGATTACTGTAGAAATTACATATTTTGCATGGATGATTGTGGTGTGCAACACTAGAAATAGCTACAGGTACATATCTCACAGGAACTGGCTTCATGTAAAAATCAGACAGCAGAGAGGCCCAGTGCACCTAGATTACTGACTGTAGTCGAAAAAACTAAACTTATAAAAAAAAAGTAAACACAAAGTCTGGTTTACCTTCTTATACTTTGATCACACCCAATATAGGAACCACCATGGATCTATGGAGAAAATAGCTTTGAGTGTTCTAGTTTGGTTATCAGATTCTCTTTTTCTTACCTATAGTATACATATGTCATATTAAAGTCAATTTGAAAAAAAGAGAAGAAATCTTCAGAGTGGTGAAAGTGTCAGACCCTCCACGATGTTAGTTGAGTAGCTTTGCTACTCAAATTGAAAGGTTTACCCACTAGGAGCCTTAAAACTTGATCCCTTAAAATGAAACTTGAAATGGGAAAAAGTTGCTTCATTCTACCGTATTCTCTTTTAAAAAGAACTCAAGTTCCTCCTTTTATGGGTCGAAGTTAAGTTTTCAATTTCAATTCAGTTCATTTAAAAAGCGCCAATTTTCAAAGTTTTCCATCTAAAAACCAGTTGATTGCATCCACTCATTGACACTTCAGCAATCCCTCAAACCAAACTTGCTTGTAGCGACAGTTGAGAGGAAAACTCTGTTTTAACAGAAAGATATCTCCAGCAGAATCAGGCTCAGTGTGATTCGATAAGTTAAAATAGTAGGTATTAATAATTAGAGCATAAGAGAATTAATGGAGATAAATTCATAGTATTAAAAAAGGAAATACCTTAAATGCAGAAATTCATAACACTGGGTAATCTATAAAATAATCTGATTTAAAAAGGGTTAAAATGCTAAGAAATTGTTTGCTTAACTCAGGATAACCTGAGCCACTCTAACTATAAACAAAAAGGAAAGTTTCAGGCTTAACCTAACTAGAAAACTCAAAAACAATTCTCCCAATCGATCTAGTAGACAGGGGTGTTTCATTTCTTTTCCTCCTGTGTTTGGAGACGTGCACCTGAAATCATTTTTTATGATATCTCTTTACTTTGGGGCATTTTTTATGATGCATACCCACACAATCATTTCTTTTTTTTCAACAACAGGGAGGCAAATGGCAAAATTTTGAAATGGATTCACAAAATAAATGTTTTTATGCTCTGAGGGTTTTTTGAAATAGTAAATGTGCTAAAGAGGAGGTGAAAACATATTTACAATATCAAAAGTATCTACAACAACCATCAGTGTTATACACAGTTATAAGTTACAAATTATCAATCATTAAACAATAAATAAATTGGTACATAAAAGTAGCAGTAATAAAAGAAACACACTAAGACAAAATTAATATCTCAGATTCTGTTTGGAGCCTTTTTTCAGGGAGCAGTATGGACACCAACAACTGATTTAAATGTTCCATCTACAAGGAGGTGGCGCCCCCTTGTGTTGTGCAGCTGACGATCCTTTCTGATAAATGAAAGTTTGAAACATCAGCTTTGATTTTCTCACTAGATTTAAGGTCTATTTACCTTTTTTTCAGTTATCTTAATTACTGTAAAAACAGAATAACTTGGCAGAGTTTAAAGGACCTTTATTTATTTAATACAAAAAATAAAAACTAAACAAAACACATTGCTGATTCCTCCAAGTTATTAAACAGCAGTTATAAAATTATAAACTTTGCGTCCATTAATCTAAATTTAGATTTGTGGACAATAATTATCTATTTTAATCTGTGGAAAGATCACAATTTTTATAATATAACATTATTTTATTTCATATTCAGGACGGTAACAGAAGGTACTGCTAGGTACCTAAGATGAGCGGAGTGATGTATGCAGTTCAGTGCAGTGAGGAATGCTCTGATCTTTATACTGGAGAAACCAAACAATCTCTCCACAGATGCATGGCTCAACACAAGAGAGCTACCTGACCAGCTACCTGACCAGACAAGACTCGGTTTCCATCTACACTTTATGGACAAAGGACATTTTTGTGACAAAGTGCAGTTTCAGATTTTGGACAAAGAAGACAGGTGGTTTGAAAGGGGTGTGAAGGAAGCCATTTATGTTAAGAGAGAAAAACCTACAACGCAGCAGTAGAATTGATTCCTTCCAGTTATCATCTCAACCCCCATCGCCATGCCAACAATGACCCTAATGACCCCCTTTTAGAGGCATAAAACCAGTATTGGGTATTGCAGGCTAACAAAGACCTGAATCGACTCCCCATTCCTAAGGGGTGGACCCATTCTTCTGGTTAAATTTGTATGTTGTCTAAGCCAAAACAAGGCTTTGTTTGGGCTACTCTATAAAGCTTGCAACTCAACACTGATTCTGACATTTTGAATGAAAATTGCTTCTGAGATGGGAAGCGAAACATCTTCAAACTTGGAAAACAAAGTCCAGGTGATTTTTTATTTATTTTTTACTTGGAATGACTAATGACTGGATGACTGACAATCTTCACCAGCGTAAGATACTGCCATGTTTTAGAGTAGAGGAAACACTAATGGGAGTAGTATTTTAGTTGTAGATGATTCAATTAAAATGCTTTTATTTTATATATATTTTCAGTAAATGCATCTACTGATTTGATCCCCAATTGCAAAATTTCATACTCATGTCGGTGAAATTATAGTTTTTTAACCCCGTTAAAATGTTTTGCTCTTCTTCCCGACGTTCTCACACAGTCTTCCCCCCGCAAACATGCCAACAAGCCATTCAAAATACTCATACATATTCAAAATACATATCACAGTAGCCACACTCTTATCTATTACAAACGTATGTACATATAACAAACTCATGTATGGTTAACAGTTAGGTTATCCCAGCTTTATTGATTTGTCCTTCCTTTTCTGCAACTTGGCCTTCAGGGTGGTACAGTTTGTAGAGATGGATGGATGTCTTTGACCTCAGGGTTTACTTTATAAAACCACAAAGTTGTCTCATTCTGAATGTTGCACTGATGCACAGTAGGTACCAAAAAGAAAATCCCAGTGAGTAAAATAGGGGGCAAAGTTGGTATTCTGCTTCTTGTGATGGGCCTGGTGATAGGGGGCTCCTCCCATACAGGGAAGCAGCTTGTGCAGAGCCCAGGGCAGGTTGTAGCCACAGTGGTCCTCCACTGCCATCCAGCTGTTGAGGAAGTGGAACAGTGCTTCACTGAGTGGGTGGCAGCCCAGCATCCAGGCACTGCCCAAAGCAAGCAGTAGCAGCGACAGTAGCTCAGCTGAGCTAGCATCCTGGGCTGCCAACGCGAAAGGGACGTGGTGCTGGTGGTGCATTTGATGGACGGTCCGATACAACCATGGAACCCTGATGAAGAACACAAACATGTTTGGATCAGTAACTTTGTGGTCCATGGAGAAAATACATTCAATCGGTCAGGTCTCAGTGCTTCATTTAAATAATAAGTATATTTCAATAATCACAAAATCATCTACTAAATTATCACAATAACCAATTGGAGGTACCGCTACACCTGTTTATATGTCTTTCTTGTACAAATGAAAGGTGGGTATGGTGCTTTATTGTGTTTGAATCTGATTTTTTGTTCTCTTTTCATATTTTTTTCCAGGTGTAATAATTTTAAGGAAACAAAAAAATGACACTCTCCTCAATGAGAGCAGTGTGTCACAGCAAAAAATAGAATAATGCAATGGTTATGCTAATAATGGGCTCGCTGTCAATAACTTTTCTGTCTTTGATGATAAACGAAAAACTGTGACTCAAACCTTACATGAACTTGAAGTACCAAATTTAATTTAATTTTGTTTCTTGGCAAAAGCCGGACCTCTGGTAAAACAAAGTCCACTGGATTGTTTTCTAACTTTTAACTCAGTTTATTTATATAGCACCAATTCACAACACATGTCATCTCAAGGCACTTTACAGTTCACCAGAATTTTACACTTTTACACATTGAACATGTGTAAAAGTGCACTTTGAGGCCCCCTGTGCTGCCAAGTAACACAGAAGATCCAGTCAGAGCCAGAGATCGCTGCTGCTGTGAATGATGAAGACAAAGGTTATAGGAGAACAGAAAAAAAAAAAACTGATATTAAAAATCAGTTGCTGGATTTTGCGTAATGCGTAACAAGCCCTGCGTGCGTAAAGCGCCACTCCAGATGGAAATAATCTCTGACCCCTTGAGATTTGATGAAACCCAGCTTCAGTTAATGATCTAGAAATCACTCTTAGGTGATAGGTTTTATTCTGTCATTTAAAACTGTTCACTCTAAAAGAGAGGGTCCTCTCTCTTAACTTTCTCATGTGCCTGCATCTTCTCTAGGTAATGATCACATCTGCCTCACTGTTAAAAATTGTGGCTTCTTATGTGATACGCATAATACAATGAGAAAAGTAAGGAATTAACTTGTTTTCTACCTCATTGTGGATCTCTGCACTTACCACATTATTAGTTATCATTTGCATCCCTCCCTCCTTTAGATGAAATTTGAGCTGAAACCTGAAATGTTTGAGACCAACATGGACAACAGGTGCCAGGTGGTGTTATTTAACTGAGCAGTCCCGCACACATCAGCGCATCATTCATACCTGGCTGTGATGAGAAAACCTTTGCGAAGCCAGGCTGATCAGAATCTCTATACAGTTTATCATACACCTAAAATAAAACTCGATCAGACTATGTTTGTCTATCATGTTGGTTTGTTCCTGTTCCTACAGAAGGAGCACTCTTTGAGGGGTATATATAGAATGTTGAGTGCACTATATATTGGGGCCATAAATAAGTACATCATGAGAACAAGTTTGGGCACGAATTAGTATGTCGTGGGAATGTTTTGCTCCGTACTTTTTAAACTATGATTAAGTTTTTCAAGTTGCATTGTTTTCAGATTCACATCTATTTCATAGCCAATTAAAGCCTCTCAGTGTGCAAAACTATAAATTCTAGCATGCAATTTGCTTTATTTCATTATAATCAAAAAACATAATCCTATTGACATCAATATATTGCAGCCTTTACCAATCACACTCACCAAAATGCTGCAGAATATACAATGTTTACATTTTTTTCCATCAATCTGTTCATTGAATAATATCAAACGTTTTACATACATTTAATTAGTTACAGTTCAATTTAAAGTTCCAATAACTGGAAAGTTATCCAAATTATTAGTTAGAAAAATACTGCAAAGTTACGTTGACCGGTCTCAAATTATTATACAGTAGCTAAGTTACTATTATGTTTTTGGAGAAGTAACTAGTAACGTTAGTATTAACCTTCCTAACACCATAAATCAGCATCTGATCACTGTAGCCTGCCTGTAAGTCCAACAGGACCTTGGGCCAATTCTCTTCAAACATTTAATGCTGCTGTATTGGATTATGAATAAAACAGGAAGCAAATATAAAGGTTCATCAATAGACTGTCCACACAATGCTTCCCTTACAATGCTTAAACATATTAGATCTGATAGTGGTGCAGCAGCGTTTAGTTTATTTTAAAAACATGCATCCATGTGTTTATTTGCTGATATGTTAACAATTTGCATAACTGCATTTTAAAGTAGACTCTTTAACAGAATAAACATATTTCTCACCTGTGCATAGAGTAGTGCCATATAAAGAAGAGCGTGTCAAACAGCAGGAAGCATGCCAGCACCTCCACAAACAGCTGCCAGCATGAAGGGGCCAGCTCCGGAAAGTTGGGGCTTCTCAGCAGCTGGAGGATCGCCGCTGCTGGCAGCACCGCTGTGGTGTATTTGAAGAGGACCCTGCAGAAACACTGGAACCACCGCTGGAGGGACGGCGGGGGCCCGGAGCCTGCCGCGATCCTCCACGAGCGGACGCGCTGACACACGCGCCCCAGCGCGTCCAGGATGAAGAAAGGCGCACAGAGCACCAGGTGAGTCAGGAAGGCGCAGGATGCGGCCAGGTAAGGAGAAAGCTGGATGTGACGCAGCCCTGCTCTCACGCTCTCCCACAGACCCTGCAGGATGGGCGCATGTGGATCCCCGAGCTCTGGGATGGGGTCAGTCATCCTGATATCTGTCACATTACATAACATCCCCTGCGCGCCTGGCTTTTCTTCTCATTGAGGGATTTTTCTTCGCCTTCCTCCGCTCACTGAACAGACTTCTGCTGGAGGATCCACTCCACACTAGGGTAGGAGGGGCCCCGGGCCCACATGCTATAATTCAACACGTCTGTCTTATTGAGCAATGGCACCACCTCAGCTGGTGACTGGGAAGGTAGGGGAATTCAGACCACGAATAAAGATTAGATCATTAGTTTTAGGCCATTACAGAGAATTCACTATTAGAATCCCGAATGTCACAAGTTTCAGGAAAATAAATAGACCTATTCTTCTAAAGGTGAGAAATGATTACACCATTTTGCATTTATGGGGTTGAATTTACTAGAAATCCTGACTCTCATAACTGCCTCCAACCCCTGTTAAAATGCCTCCTTGAGAAACAACTGGTGGAAAAGTAATTAAATACAGATGTCATGTAATCCAGGTTTACATAATAAATGCTGAATTGTGAAACTGCTCCTCAATGGGGGAGGCCAAAATGATATTTACATAGAATTATGGTGAGTAAATATTTAGGGTCTATCACTGCAGGATCTACTGACTCATCACACCCATGTTTTCAGACATTTAGTCTAAAGAAAACATTTGGCTACTTCCCAGAAATAATCTGTGTGGGTTTTTTTATTTCTGAAATCCAAATTCAAAATAATTAGATGTCTGTTATATTTTTATATAAACATTTTAAAATCCTTAAAATAGATTCAGTCACAGCAGGCAAAGATTCAAATGTGTCCAAAGCAACAGAGACGGTTTCACCAGACGTCGGCATTTCTTCAGAACTTGATCCAAAACCAAAAAAAAAAAAAAAAACCCACAGGGTTGAGCTGAAGTGAAGCAGAAAAGGCTGATTACTCAACCACTGAAGTCTTAACACTCAAAGTCCCAAAGTGCAGACTTTAGGCCCCGTCCCCACGAAGCCGAACCCTGGCCTAAACGCACAAATTTTTCACCAAACCAGCCTCTCATCCATACGAAGCCGGCGTTTCGGGGGTCTGTAAACAATCTTTTTTTTATTCAGCCTTCAGAGTGGGAAGATTTTGAAACGCCGTTTTCGCGTTTCCATCTTCAAGGTCTAACCGCATTTTTTTTTTTTACACGCATGCGTCATAGCGTCGCCTCTAAACACGCAAGCGCGACACAGTATCACAACAACAATGGCGCCGTACTGTGTTGAATGGTTGCTGCTAATGCTACTCACCCTGCTGTCGGGCTTACAACAGAATCTTCTTCTTCTGGAATATCTCCAGGAAGAACAGAGCAATATCGACGACATAGTTCAGCACCTGAATTTGACTGAACCACGAAAATGGACCCGCAGGGCAACCATGTATAAATATTAGTGCGCATGCCCAACATTTCGTCGCCTATTTTTGCTTTGGCACCACAGCGCCACTTACAGGCCTGGCATACATTTTGCAGTGTTTTCATGCATTCGTGTGGATGATGACATTTATTTTACGTCTCTGTCTTTACGACAAACGTTCTGGAAAATATTAGCGTTTCGTGTTCATTTTGACTTCGTGTGGACGGGGCCTTAGTCTGTACCTAGTTTGTATCAAGTATCCCCCCAAAGGTGTTAACAGCTCTCCTCTGGTGCTCCATTTAATAATGGAGTAATTTACAGAATTTCTGTGGGGATAAATAGAGCCGGCACAGCACACAGACTCAGAATTCACCCGGAATTCACCATGGCACAACCAAGGCGACCAAGAAGGATGAACACTCAGGAGGCTTTAGCCATGCTTCAGAGCATGCCAGACTATGAATCTGATGGTGGATCTGTTGGAGACTTAGCATTTCAGAGTGAAAACGGCGCAACCGATTCTTCAAGTGAAGAGGATGATTCTGATGAGAATGCGACTGCTTTTGCACCAGCAAATCCTCCCCTCCAAAGACGCACCAGGGGCCGAGTGGTCAATTATATTATTGAGCGGGACAGTTCAAACACTGAGGCTACATCAGATGAAGAGGAAGACACAGTGCGCGGCAACCCCCCTCCTTACAAAAAACAAAAAACTGTTGATGTTGGCACAATGCCTGGATCCACAAAGAAGGCGAAAGATGGCACTGTTTGGTCCCACTGGAAAGTTGAAGACTTTTCTGTTCCTGAAACCCCACAGACTGCCTTCAATGGATCCGGAGGGCCAACAGATTCTGCGAAACGCAAAATCACAAGTCGCCTTTGCAGCTTCCTGTGTTTGTTGGATATGAACATGTTGCTGACCATCAGAGACTGCACAGTCCACGAGGCCCGCAGAACAAACCCCAGCTGGCAGATGAGTGTCTACGAGCTGATGGCTTTCCTCGCAATCCTTTTTCAAAGGGCTGCCATGGGTTACATTGGTCCCATGCGACACATGTGGGCCAATAAATTCGGAAACGCAGATATCAAACCCATAATGCCTCGTAACCGTTTTTTTTAAATAAGACGGTACCTTCGCTTTGACAACAAGGACACCCGCAAGGAACGCATACACAATGACAAATTTGCAGCAATTTCTGACATCTGGATGCGGTTTGTTCAGAACTGTGTGTCGTCCTACAGTCCAGGACAGCATGTTACTGTGGATGAGCAGCTGTTTCCGTCCAAGGTTTGGTGCCCCTTTTTGCAGTACATTGTATCCAAGCCTGACAAGTTTGGAATCAAGCTTTGGATTGCAGCAGATCTGGACACAAAATACATGTGTAATGCCATCCCTTACTTGGGAAAAGATCCCACTCGTCCAAAAGGAGAGATGTTGTCAGAGAACGTTCTGAAATTGATGGAACCATTTTTGGACAAGGGAAGGACTGTAGCTATGGACAATTTCTTCACCTCTCTGTCTTTGGCTAACAGGCTCCTTCAGCGAAGTACAACTCTGCTTGGCACCATCAACAAAATTCGTCGGGAGCTACCAGCAACTGCAAAGGAAACCTCGGGGCACCAGTTGCACTCCACACAGGTGTTCAAATCTGGAAGTGCCTTGCTGACGGTGTATGTGACAAAAAAAAGGAATCTGTCTTCTGAGTACCATGCATCACAGAGTGGAAATTGTGGACATTCAAAAACAAAAACCAAACACTGTGGTTGATTACAACAATCTCAAATGTGGTGTTGATATTATGGACCAGAAACTGCGCAACTACTCTGTGCGTGCAGGAACACGGAGGTGGCCCATGGCTGTGTTTTATAACCTGCTTGACATGGCCGCCACAAATGCACATGTTTTGTACACAGCGTGTACAGGATCCAAAGAAAGTCGTCGACTGTTCATGCTGGAGCTTTCAGAGGAACTCAAAAACAGGCTCCTGCAGGAGGAAGAGCAAAAACAGCTACGTCGTGAGATGAGAGTTTCCCAGCAGAAAGACTCAATGCCAGGTGCGCATACTCTGCAATAACAACAGAAGTACTGAACGTTGTGTCCAATGTGGCAAATTTACCTGTGGCAAATGTAGGGAAAGCTCACCATGGGAATGTGGAAACTGCTAGATGGGACAATTGCATTTTACATTTTTCCACTTTATATTTAGTGCTTTATCCATATGTAGACTGCTTTTCTTTATCTGAAATTTAAAAAAAACTTTCTGAGGCTATACCTTCTGTCTGTTTTTCAAAATTGAGCTGTTTGGGGTGGTATTTGGCTCCAGTCCCCCCAACTGATCTGTACAATGAAAATATCTCCATCAGCTGACAAGAATATTTATACAACAATGACCATCTGCCCTATTTACTAGAGGGCAAACAAGCAAACATCATCCGCTCACGATTTCCAGCGGCAAGCCGGTTTTGCGCTGGAAACCGGTTTCCAGCTCAAATTCCAATCTGGCGGCAGGGGGAAATGTAAAGGTTGTGGGTGGGAAGTCTAGCTCCCAGAATAAATAGGCCCAGCAGATCGACTCAGAGTTATTGAGATTTCAAGCTTGGCTTGGCTTGGCGTACAAGCTTGGCTGCAACAGACGAGCATGTGTTGTACAAGCCATGCACAGGGACCAAAGAGAGTCCACCAAAGTTAATTCTGCTACTTGCAAATGAACTTCCTAACATTTGTATGCAAGAAAAGGCAATAAAGGAAGAACACATGAGACAGCATTGTGAGATGAAGAGACTAGGGCTGTTCCTTTTGTGACATAAATGTTACTCCAATACTAAAGGCATACTGTTTGTCATTCTCTAAGATTAAATTTTGAATGACATAAAAAGGCGAGACAAGACAAAATACAATTATTCTTTCTTTCATATAGTGAGCTTTGCAATATGAATGAGTCTGTTGGTGAATGGACAATAGAAATAGGCTCTGCCTTGCCTTGTTGGAAAAGCATGGTTATGACTTGTTCTCAGCTCAGGAACTAGGACCCGTATGATATCTGGTTGTTCAATAGGTTTGCCTAAATAAAAGATTTAGATATGACTTATAAATGTATTCCTGCAAAAAGGTATGATGTTGCAGGGGCAGGTACTGAAAAGTGCTTGGAACACAGTCTTGATGCTAGTTTGTTTCAGCCTTTACCCAGTCTCATGTAGAAGGGTTGGTCATATCACAGGTTATTTGCATTACAATAGCAAGGCAGAGTGAATACACAAACTTGCAGAGGGGAGGGGGGCTTGCAGGAAAACTGAAAATCTCTGGGACATCTAGTGTTAGACAGCTGAAAAAAGCAATCCACCAACTAAAACAACCACTGGCTAGATTTGTTTTCAGTGTAAGAATACATGAATAGAATTGTCGTGTAAAATTAGTTGCTCCCTTACAGATGTCTTTTGTTTTGTCTTAACATTTTCAGATTAAATTTACTTATTTAAAAAAAAGACAACCTGAATGAGAAACCCAAATATTTAACTAAATCTGTCTATTGTGGTTTAGGACTTTTGGTTTTCCCTTTACAGAATAGTTTCATTCAACTACAAGATTTTTAGCATAAACCCGTTTACTGTCATTTCAGACTTAAGCCATGCAAAAACCTTTTTTTTCCATTTCAAAGGGTTTTGATTGTTTTTCTACACAAAACACAAGAAATAAAATCTGAGATTTATAGCTAGAAAGCAGAATCCTTGCTTTAATGCTGTGCTGGTTTTATGCTGTACAGAATAAAGAGGAACGTGTCCCAAAAAGTCCCATTTTGTCCACCCAGTCCACATAATAAATTTCTAAAGGTCACAGATGGGATTTTTTTTTTTCTATTTTTTGCAAATGGGAGGTTTTTGTGTTTAGTCAGAAGTGGTTTCAGGTTTCAGTCTTAGCATTGAATCTTCATAACTGACTTTAACTGAAGAAAAGAGGCATGAGGTGCTTCTGATGCTTTTAGTTTCCTTTTGACCCCCAGGACCACACAGTGCACAGCTATGGCTGGTTGTCCACCAGCCACAGCCTTATTGTCAGCTGAAGTCTGAAATCCTTCAAAGCGACATTGCAACGCAACTCTTCTGATCTAATTTAATCAAATTCATGTAGCCAGACAGTTTGCATTTAAAGTATTCCCTGATTTTTTAACCTCAGGTTATTTTTGCTGACATGTGTTTTATATATTCATATTATATATTGAGAACCTTCATATTTTATAAAGTTAAACATTTTAAATTAAAGTCTTACAGCAGCTGCTAGCTTCTCTGTTTTTTATTGTGTTTAAAAAAACAAACACACATGCTTATACTAACAGTAAAAAAAATCCTAAATGTATATTACTGTACTTAACAGGAGCTTTAACAAAGCAATTTACTCGCTGATTAAAACAGCAGATAATCAGAGAACAATATTTTGATTGTACAGCCATTGTTCAAAGCAGTGCAAAAACAACGTTCTGCTGAGTCAGTGTTTGTTTCAGTGCATCAAAAATGCTGGAGTGAATATTAGAGTATTTCCCATTGCTTTAAATGCTGCTAAGAATCTCAGCTCTGTATATACAGTTGTACTTTATAAAAACAAAACACAAACTTAATTTGGTCAATAGCTTAATCTCCAAAGAAACTAATGAACAGAGCAAAACCAAAAAAATAAGAAAAACATAAGACATCACAGCCAACTTTGCCTTTTGCTTTTTTTCAAGCATTAATTCTGTCCACAGGGAGTTCAGTCTGTTTCTAAATTTGTTTGCATTTCCTTCTTCTTTAGGCCAATAATGAAGCCAGAGATTTATAATCAGAGATTAACAGCACACTCTAAGAGGGATCCCAGAGGAACATTCATCACATGGTTGAAAAACAAAAAGCAGATTTTTTTAAACCCCAAACTAAAGTAAAAGGCTGCTTTTTAGGCCAAGGAACACCCCCCCGAAAAAAGCCACCAACAAACAACATTCAACAGGAAAAGTGCAGCAGACTTAGTGAAAATAATGACCCTGCAGTTTGACACATCCACTGACATGAGTAGCTGAAAAAGCCGATCCTACGAAATGCTGTGATTTTTAAATGAGGCAGTGAGGCCCTACCACTGTACATTCATCAAGCTTGAGCTTTCTGCAGCTGTGGCCAAGGCCGGTATTTGTCAAGCAGGTCAGGAGAAAATAAAATCTGATTTACCATCCTCAGGCGTCCAGATGGGGCCTTGTTTTGGCTCACAAAACCCCATTTTCTAATTTTCACATGGTTACCAGGCTACCTCACTGAGCAGGGAGGCTCTAGGCTCTAGGCTGTTTTTAGGGATAAAAAGGATTTCTCTTTCATTCTGGGTTTCTGAACAGATTAATACCATACTAAACTTGTCACTCCTCATTTCACCATTTTATTATGTTGCAGTTAATGGGGTTTGAGCCCAAATTATCACCATGTGAAGAATAGTTCATTGTCAACATTTCAGGTATCACCTAAGATAAGCCTAAGTCCAGTTACATTTGCCTGACCAGCATAAACCTTGAACCAGTAACACCATCAGCTCCTTCCAAAAATGACATGGATTTCATAAAATGCTCTTTAAAACAAACACAGGGTTCAGCAAGACTTTTTCCTCGGAACTGATTATTGAAAAAATCCTTTTCTGGCCAACTTTTTCTCTTTTTTTAAAATCAGGATCATATGTACTTGGGGTTTGGAGTTCTCTCGGTTTCACTTTAAAGCCTTGTGTCGAGATAGACTACATCTGGATCAATTAAAAGTTATGGGACATTTAGACACACAGTGACATTTTACAGATTAGGACTAATTCTAGTTGGTTTCTGGGCAAAAACTAGTCAATTATCAGCCCTAAAAAGTAAACTGTGTGGTATTTCTGGGCATTTTATGAGATTAATGTGGCATACCTAGATAGATATTGAGATATGGGCAACAAAAAACAAGCTATTCAATGTTTTAATAGGAAATCACATGAAGGAAATGAATAGGCTCCCCCAACCCTGCCTTTTTCTGGCTGAGTCACACTTAAAGAATCGGCTTGTTTTACACACGGACTGAATAACTAGACTTGAAAAACAAGACTAAATAGGAAGCTGCTAAAACAGAGAATGACCAATAGTTATTCCTTGATTATATAACTGCATTAGATTTGGGTAAAATACTCAGAAGTTCAGGAGCCAGAACAAATCTTTAAAGTCATGTTTTTAATTAAATTACCTTAAACTGATGAATGTTTTAACCTATTTTCTTTGTTAATATTTAAAGTTGAATCAGAACAGAGTAGAAAGAACCTTCTAGGACTTTTCCTTAGGGCTGAGCTTTTCATTTTATCCCTCCAGTAGGATTTCCTGCTTAGAATATGAAATGCCTGAGAAATACTGGCCCTGGGCAGCGGATTACGTGTTAGACAGTGGGCTCCTGCCGCCTGCTAAGACTCCACCTGCCTGGGGGGTCCTGAGGGTCCAACTACTTCCTTCATTAATCCAGATCTATAAGCTGATCGCTAAAAACATCCAGGGCTGCAGAGGCCTTGATGGAGCTCCCTGCGGTGCCAGAGTCCACAAACATCTGAGGTATGTCGTTTCCAAAGTAGATCTTGCTGTTGGCTGCGATGGCTTTGTACTTCATCAGCTGCAGGTACTCCGGAGTTAACTTCAACTGAAAGAGAAGCAACGGGTTAAAAAAAAAGGAAGATGAGTCTAGATGCTCAGTTCCTGCTCTGCCCTCATCCAGATGAAAAAAGGCTCGTTCGCGGCAACAGCGCCGTGTTTGGAGAATGGAGAACTTTTATTAGAGAGCTGCATAATTTAGTTGTTTTCTGTATGAGAGCATACAGAAACCTACTACAATCTAGAAATAAGTAAACATTTCTTAACAATCTGGAAATAAGTAAACATTTTCTAAATTGAGTGTATTTACCCTTAGTTTGTGTAAGTAAAAATATAATTTGCCATGGGAATGAGTATTTTTACTCTTAAAATAAGATAATTAGATAATATGCACTTGAAATAAGACAATGCAATTTTTTTTTTTCTTATTTCAAATGTAAATCATCTTTCTCCAATGGAAAGTGTCTCACTTTACTCCTCAATCTAAAAAAAAAAGCACTTATTTTAAGAAAAAAATTAGTTATTTAGATTTCCATAATTTTGCAGTGCAACTTTATCATCACTGCCAGAACTGATTAGAGAAAAGAACTGATTGGATAGGGTCAGCTTTTAGATGAAAAGGGTTTGTGACATGGGTTGATAACCTTCTTGGAGTAGGAATGAGAAGGTAGGTGGGTGATAATCGTACGGGTTTCAAAATGTGCCAAGAAAAAGCTAGCCACAGATCTGAACTGTTGATACATCGGATGGACCCATGCTCTCTTCATATTTAAACCATATTCTCATTTTTATCCACATCTCAAATTTCACAGATCTGCATTTTGGGTAATTGTATCGTAGCACAGTCTGATCCTTGAACAATAAAGTCAAATCTGAGCTTTAGACATAATTCAGACGTAATCTCATGCTCTGTCAGCTGCTGCATCAACACCACCACGCTCTATCCGCTTCATCTGCTGTCATTTTAAACTTCCCCACACCATCTAACATAATACATGCCTAGAGGCATCAGGAAAAGAAAGAACATCCTCTTGTAAGGTTTTAGATGTCTGGAAATAATAAAAGTGATGTCACAGTTTATTACACTGATTCATTAAATCCAGATGAAATCAAGATGCTGTGTATGAAGTTAAACAGAAAAGAAACTCATATAATTTGTAGAATAACTTTTAGCAACAAGTTGTGACTTTTGTTTGAATGAATTTCACTCTTTTTCCACATTATTGTGGAGAATTTTTTGTTTTTTTCTACCAATATGTCGTTAAATTTGTTCAAAGGCTACATTCCACTGCAGCTTAAATCTTTTTTTTTCTGGAATCAGATTTTCTTTGTTTGGACGTTCCCATTACATTTAAAGTGTTGCCTACAGTACAGACCAAAAGTTTGAACGCACCTTCTCATTCAAAGAGTTTTCTTTATTTTCATCACTATGAAAATTGTAGATTCACACTGAAGGCATCAAAACTATGAATTAACTTAATATATACTTAAAGTATATACTTAAAAATACGTTTGAAACAACTGAAAACATGTCTTATATTCTAGGTTCTTCAAAGTAGCCACCTTTTGCTTTGATTACTGCTTCACACACCCTTGGCATTCTCTTGATCAGCTTCAAAAGGTAGTCACCTGAAATGGTTTTCACTTCGCAGATGCCCCCTGTCGGGTTTAATAAGTGGAATCTTGCCCTATAAATGGGGTTGGGGGCATCAGTTGTGTTATGCAGAAGTCAGGTGGATACACAGCTGATAGTCCTACTGAGTAGACTGTTAGAATTTGTATTATGTCAAGAAAAAAGCATCTAAGTAAAGAAAAACGAGTGACAATCATTACTTGGAATTGGTGGTCGGTCAGTCCGAAAAATTGGTAAAACTTTGAAAGTCTTTTTGCTGTCGCAAAAACCATCAAGTGCTACAAAGAAAATAGCTCACATGAGGACCGCCCCAGGAAAGGAAGACCAAGAGTCACCTCTGCTGGGAGGATAAGTTAATCTGAGTCATCAGCCTCAGAAATGGCAGGTTAACAGCAGCTCAGATTAGAGAGCAGGTCAATGCCACACAGAGTTCTAGCAGCAGAGACACATCTCTAGAAAAAACTGTGAAGAGGAGACTGTGTGAATCAGGCCTTCATGGTAAAATAGCTGCTAGGAAACCACTGCTAAGGACAGGCAATAAGCAGAAGAGACTTGCTTGGGCTAAAGAACACAAGAGGTGGACATTTGACCAGTGGAAATCTGTGCTTTGCTCTGATGTGTCCAAATCTGAGATCTTTGGTTCCAACCATTGTGTCGTTGTGCGACGCAGCAAAGGTGAACGAATGGACTCTACATGCCTGGTTCCCACCGTGAAGCATGGAGGAGGAGGTGTGGGGGTGCTTTGCTGGTGACACTTTTGGGGATTTATTCAAAATTGAAAACATACTGAACCAGCATGGCTACCACAGCATCTTGCAGCGGCATGCTTTTCCATCCGGTTTGTGTTTAGTTCGAACATCATTTATTTTTCAACAAGACAATGACCCCAAACCCAACCTCCAGGCCGTGTAAGGGCTATTTGACCAAGACAGAGAGTGATAGGGTGCCGCGCCACATGTTTTTTATTCATCTTTAGATCAGGTTTTGTAGTGCTAATATCCCAGCTACTATCTGTCTTGCAATCTTTTTCTGCTGACATCTGTCATAATGTTCTGATGTATTTGATGGGGACAAACATTATATGAACATGGCTCAAATATAAAATGAAAAAAATCGACCTAACCAGCCTTTCTTGACGCCCACCCTAAAAAAAATTAATAAAATCTGATTTGGGCCACATGTGCCTGCAGTGGGAACACAGCCTTAGAGCTTCACAGCCTTATTTGCCTCAGACTGACTTCTGGTCCCTGATTTGGAGCTGCTGGACCTTTTTTTCAAGTTAGAGATTTAGTGATGAATTTGGGATAATTATTCCTTTGAAGTTTACAGTTGTCTTTTGCATCTCTGCACCTTTCTTTATCTCTGCTTCTGCCTCTTTGAACCCCATTCAGCCTCGGCAGATGGCCGCTCACACTGAGCCTGGTTCTGCTGGAGGTTGGTTTCTGTTAAAAGGGAGTTTTTCCTCTCCACTGTCGCTACAAGCATGCTTAGTGTGAGGGATTGCCTTAGAGTCGATGCAATCAACTGGTTTTCCTTAGATAGAAAACTTTGAATCAATTTGAATGTATGATCTGGTCAAACTGTAAAGTGCATTGAGATTACATGCGTTCTGAATTGGCGCTAAATAGATAAACTGAATTGAAAGAAAATTTTCTAGGCATGAGACAGACAGCCTGAACTTTGAATTTAGGGGGATTTTGCCACTAAAGGAGAAAAAGAGTTTTCAGTGTTTTTTGTATTTAATGGCACCAAATCATTGGGAAGTTCTCTGCGTGCATCAGACCAAAGAACAGTCCTGCGCCATTGGGCTAGTAGTGCACTGCTGATGATTTTCCTCCTCATTATCACAGGAGCAGCATGGATAAATATTAGGAATTCCTTTTTGCTCAAATGCTCTTTGATAAATAATGACAGCAGCAAATCTGCTGTGAAGTTTTGTACATCTGATTTTTAGATTTAAATAAATTTTACAGTCCTAGTAAAGATATTATGTTTGAATGCATCAAAACCTAAAATCAAGAGAATTTAAATTCCTTTTCCCATGACTACAGTTGAACAAATCCGTTGCCATAAAAGTAAAAACAGGAATTTAGTTTAGAATAAAATGGCAGATTTACAGTAAGGCTCAGTGTCAGTGACTGAATGAAAAGTGCAGTGGGACGCTGTGTCGTCTGTTTACCTTGTTGGCCTCCGCAGCTCTCAGTGCTGTGTAGAACTCTGCATCTGCCTTGGCTTTCTGCCTGGCCAGGAAAGCACCATCTGTCCATGAAACACAGACACTGCTGACATTATTTCTATGTGTGGCTCATTTAACATACAGTGCCAATCTGATCAGGTTTGAGTTTTTACTTCTGTACTCACAAACTATACATCAGGACAACATGCATAACAACAGTAACCATGTCTGACCTGAAGCTACTGGAAATAGCATTTTTACCCATTTAAAAAAATAAAATAAATAAAAATTGAGATCCTTCAAGCCAAAGCCTCCATACATACCTTCGATTTCAGAAATCTTTTTTTCAGTTTCCTTCTCCATAACTTTCTGCCCAAACTTGATTTCTGAGACTTGCGCCACTTTCTCAGCCTCTGCAAAACAAAGCAAGCATTATTCCCATTGGACCTGCAATGTGGTAAAGGGCGCTGCCATAAAGATGACACAGATTTGTTCCCCACCAATGACGGCTTTAATCCTCTCTGTTTCTGCCTCTTTTTCCACAACCTTCTGCGTCTGCTGGGAGATCAGCAGTTTTGTCTTCTCACTCTCCCTAAAAAACACACATTATCATGTTACAGCCTGACTCTCACATTAGTCAGTAAACAACAAAGGGGCTTTCTTCAAATTAATCCACAGATTTAGGCAAAAGAAGAAATAATGAGACATGCGATGAACAGCAGTAAATGATTTCACAACAACTTGGCCTCAAATGTTGGGAACAAATTATTTCTAAATAAGACATCTCTCATTTTAAATTTTAAGTTTAGACTTTAAGTCTACAACTTAGTGGAGAAAGAGACCAAAATGTAAGGTCTGCACATTATATCTGGGGTTCTATCTTCAACCACAGGGAAATAAGTCATATCACTAAACCAAGCATGTTTCTTTTAAGCAAGGTGTGTAATACAATAATTGGATACATAATGCAAAAGTGCTGCTGTTGTTATCTTAAGAAACAGCGATTTCTAGGAAACCTCTGAGATAAGAGATATTTCCACCAACCCAGAATCCAGTAGAAGTTTTTTGTTCAGTTCAAACATCTTAATTTTTAGAACTGGATCCAGCTTTACATGCCAAGGTCCAAAACTATTTAGCTCTGGATGAAAATAATTTATAATAGCCCTCGTTTTCATGACAAATCCTTCCTGCAGTGAATGATGTGCTGCAAAAAGAGAAGGCTTGTAGCAGCCATAAAAGAAACCCAATGCTTCAATAAATCATTCCTTTAAAGAGACTTATTTATCAAATCCTCTAATTCTGGTTCTACAACAGGTTAACAGATAATATTAGTCTGAATGAGACCTTGATCGGCTGTCATAAAAGTGGTGAAGAAGACAGCATCAGAACTAACTATAGAACCTGAACCGCGTTTGGACAGTTTTTAACCAGTTTGGCTTCCTGAGTTATCAAATTATTATCTTCATCTAAGCCCCAATCTGTATATTAGATCCATTCCCAACCAAGTTATTTAAGGACGTATTCACTCTGATTTCCACCTCCATTTTAGATATGATTAATCTTAATCTTTGATCAAAATAAAGGAAATACATCACAAACTTAAGGTAACTGTAATTAAACCTTTACTTAAGAAACCTTCTCTTAATTCAAATAACTTGATCAATCATAGACCCATATATAATCTTCCTTTCTTATCTAACATTATTGATAAAATCATTGCTAACCAAATGTCGGACATGTGTGTATTAGTAGATACATTGTGAGCTGTGAACTTTTAAACCCTGCGATTTCATCATACAGTTTGAGCCAAGTACAACGATTTAAATTATTTTTGTGTATGCCCAGCCTTAGATCTTAGTGTTGCATTTGATACAGTTGATCATAATATTCTTTTAGAAAGACTTGAATATTTTGTAGGAATTAAAGGAACAGCACTAGGCTTCTCTCTGATAGAAATTTTCCTCCTGCTCCAGGGTTACCTGTGGAGTACCACAGGGATCAGTGCTAGGGCCAATTCTATTTACTATATATATGCTGCCAATTGGTAGGATTATTAGACAGCATGGGCTTAACTTTCCCTGTTATGCTGATGATACTCAGCTATATCTGTCTATAAATCCAGATGAAGCTAACCCATTACATAGATTAAAGGCATGTCTTGAAGACATAAGAGCCGGAATGACTTAATTTTCTGCTCCTGAATGCAGAAGTCTTTGAAAAGGAAGCTAATTAGTAAGTCACTTCATGCGGATGTGATTAAATTGATCTCAGATAATAGAGTATAAAAACATGTTTTTATCATTTTTAATCACTTTAATAAATTAGAAATATCCTGTCCAGGGTGATGCTGAGAAACTAGTCCATGCATTTGTTACTTCAAGGCTGGACTATTGTAATTCTTTACTATCAGGAAGTCCACAAACTGTAGTTAAAAGACTTCAGCTGATCCAAAATGCTGCAGCCAGAGTTCTGATTAAAATTTAAGAGAGATCCTATTCCTCCCATTTTAGCTTCCCTTCACTGGCTCCCTGTTTAATCCATAATAAAATATAAAATCCTCCTCCTCACATGTAGACCCCATATGGCCAAGCTCTGTCTTATATCAAGGATCTGATTGTTCCTTGTGTTCTTAACAGAGCACTTCGCTCTCAATCTGCAGATTTACTAGCAGCTCCAAGAATTTCTGAAAGTAGAATACAAAGCAGATCTTTTAGTTATCAGGCTCCTCTCCTACGAAACTATCTAAAATGTTAGTTCTTGAGACAGACACCCTGTCTAATTTTAAATCTAGACTTAAAATGTTCCTTTTTGATAAAGTTTATAGTTAGACTGGTTCAGGTTATCATGAGCTATCTCTATAGTTATGCTGCTATAGGGTTAGACTGCTGGAGGACATAGGGACCCCTTTTCATCATTCTTCTTCATTCTATTTCTATTTCTCCAATTCTAGTATTTGTTAGTTTAACCCCTAACTTCATGATCCACCTGCTTTTCCATCTGGCCTGGTTCTGATTGGCTGAAGCACTGTCCTAGAAGGAGGCTTCAACTGAACCACTGCCTTGGCTGAAATTTTTTTTAATTTTCTCCAACATCCACAATGGCATAGTATATTCTACTGTTGCCACGTGCAACTCAATATCAACCAAGTTTTAAAAATGCGTTTGTCTAATTTTCAAGGATTGATTTTTCTTCAAACTCACAAAAGGTGATGCAAATTTTCTGTAATTTCTACCAAAGAATCCCTAAGTTATATCTAGCACAAATATTTCACAATCTTTCTTTTTTGGGGATAAAGACAAAGATAAAAAGGCACATAGACCTTCTATGATTATTTTTTTCTTACAGTTCTACACTTTCTATTTATTCAAATACTGTGTAAATTTTTACTTGTATTGTAATAGAAATATTTTCCCCATTTCCTTTTAATATATTTACATTTTAGGTTATAGATCTTGTATTTCTAGTTCTAGATTGTCATGGTACATAAAGAGTTTTGGAGGTTATCTGTGCAATTCGTATAATCAAGCTCCCATGAGTTATGAGCAGTGATGGGACTAACGGCGTTGAAAGTAACGGCGTTACTAACGCCGTTACCTTGTTTTAGTAACGAGTAATCTAACTAATTACTTTGACTGTAACTATAACGCAGTTACCATTGCAGACACCCCGTTACTGCGCGTTACTCAGGTCGCACAATGAACCTTTTTTCATGATAGGACTCGTGCGCAGCTGCGTTAAGCTGACACCCCACCCACGTCAAAAAACTGCAAATAGACTGAATGGTTAGTGCAACGTTAGTGCAGAAAAAAAATTGTTTGTGCTACTTTTGTTTAAGAGATATTAAAGATATTTTTTTAGGTCATCCAGAGGTGCGCGCCTTGTCATGAGAGAGGGGAGGATGAGAATGGCTGATGTATAGTGAGATTCCGTCTGTCATTTGGGTAGGGGGGTGTTTCTGCTGGTGGGTGTTAACGTACAGCACACACAGAGAGATGGAGAGTGAGGAGGATCCAGCAGCAAAACAGCGTTTTCCACATGGAAATACCGGTGTTACGTCGAGCTGCGTTTCCCCATCACATACGGTTTCCTCTGCATCTCCGCACAGCGCAGGCGGCACGAATCACCGCGCAAGCGACAGGAAACGCGCATGCTCGCTAAAGGCGCGCAACAGTCGCCCTGTGCTCGCGCCACAGGAGAACTATGGAGAGCGTGAACGATCAAATGATAGCCTATATGAAGAAAGGGAGAAATATGGATGGATGGATGGATGCTCTGACTTTTCAACCTACTGTATTTTTTATTTTAAACATTATTTGATGGCCTTTGTGGCAGGGATGGAGATCCATATTTTATGTCACACGCAGAGTATACATCTTGATAGATAGATGGATAGATAGATAGATAGATAGATAGATAGATAGATAGATAGATAGATAGATAGATAGATAGATAGATAGATAGATAGATAGATAGATAGATAGATAGATAGATAGATAGATAGATAGATAGATAGATAGATAGATAGATAGATAGATAGATAGATAGATAGATGTTGCAGTATCTATAACAACTCAAACACACAGGATTTCAGAATTAGACATCCCCAGTTATTAATTTCACCAGATCTGAATGCCCTGTTAAAAAACTTCACATGGCGTTCCCCCCTGATGTCATTTACGTTGAGTTACAAGAAGTGCAAAACTCTCTGCAGGTTCTTGTCTTTGTCTTCCTCTCTATTCAGCTGGCTTTGGAAACACACGGCGAGAAGGTGGGGGCTTGGTGGTGAGGTTTACAGGGACGAGAAACGCAAAAGTAACGCAATAGTTACTTTTACTAGTAACTAGTTACTTTTATTGTGGAGTAACTCAGTTAGTAACTCAGTTACTTTTTGGGAGAAGTAACTAGTAACTATAACTAATTACTTTTTCAAAGTAACGTGCCCAACACTGGTTATGAGTGATGACGTTAGTGGTGAAACTGTTGTTAGCATAGTTTTTCTTAATCAAGAATATACCTGCTAATCTTTTTCATGCAAATGTTTCTTTTGAAAAAGACTCTGCAGGTCTTGCATCAGCCTGAGTACAGCTAAAAAAATTTAAGTTTCATTGCCATGATTCTAATAAAAGGCTTTTCAATCCACTAAAGGGTGTGAAACAACAGATGGGGCATTTACTGTTAATTATTTCAAAAAAATGGATACAAAATAATCTTGGAATTACACAAAATAATTTGAAGATGAAGATGCATTTTCACATGTAATTAATCATCAAATATTAGTCAGCCCAGAAAATCAATTTAATTGGGCAATTTTGTTTTCTTAAGAAATCAAAATGAGGAAGTGTAATTTAGCTATTATAAATAGCTTATGTATGGGGCTATATCTAAACAAATGTAATCTTTTAAAATGAATGTAGGAAGTGAGAAAAAAATGAGCCAGTAATATTTTTGTCACAGTATTGGTAAGAATTTAAAATTACTTTATATATACAGACATATTTATTAACTGATATTAAGATGTTTATCAAAAGCACTCCAAGATAGATCAAAGGTTTAGTTGGAAGATATCAAAACCTTTGATTTAAATAAGAATCACATGTGGCTTCCAGATGCATTACTAACAGACCCTAAAATGTTTAGTTTGTTTACTTGAGTTGTACGCAAGTTATGATTATGTCCTAAGATGTACTCCAGTTATACATCATTTGTTTATAAAACAAAATCTTAAGTCCGAGCTGCATTTACAAAACGTGGGCCTTACTGGAAGAGCATCATTTACGAGAAGTCTGTGTTTTTCCATAAAAAGATCACATGCTTTTGGTCCCTCTGCATGCTTACAAACTGACACAAAACTGCTGCCTCTGCATCCATAGTTCACAGCAGCAGGAGGTAGGTAAAAATAACCTTTATTTATTTATCTATTTAAGGAAAACCTAAACTCTGTTACCATTTTTAAGTTGAGCAAGAGAAAGTAAACCTACATGAGTTCATAGTTCCTGCGTATGCTCTCAGGAATGTTTGGTTTAGTGACACGGACAGCCTGTGAAGACAAGACAGAGAGACAAAACATTAAGCTTTGTGGAGAGAATAAATAAGCAGGGCATGCATGAAAAAATGTTTAACTAGTAGATTAGCTTAAAAATGCATGAGATAAAAGAAAAGAGGCTTTAAAACAAACCCCAGGACACTGTTTACACTGTAAAAACACTGTAAAAATTTAATTTACTGGACCATTAACCCCCAGAGAGCGTTTTAGCAATTTCATTTATGCATGAAAAAAGGGAGAGAGAGAAAAAAAACACATCTGCTGAGGTTTAGACCGGTATTAAATTAATGGCACAATGTAAACATCTCTGTAGGTATATGATCAGTAGGAAGGGCTTAAAGGTTTAAAAGTTGCACAATATTTAATTGTCTTGGAGACACAATGTCTTCAGTCATTGTGATAAGGACCCATGAGGGACATAGAGACTGAAAGTCTGGAACCTATAAAATCTTAGTAGAGAAAAAAGATTGGGTTTGTTCCCACAACAACAACTTGGAACTGTTCTCAATGTACAGGTTGTTCACTAGTTTCCTTTGCTGCCTCATTATCCCTTAGAAGGCTTGGCTTAAGCGGGGACATGACTCTGTATAACCTAACAAAGCAGTAAACTGGTGATGTGCAGAATTTTTCCCGTAAACTCCCTCCTCTGATGGAGGAAATCAACCCTTTTAGAACCAATTATTTGCTTTCTATGTCTAGGAGAAAACTAGGGTGGGAATTCAAACATGGGACAAAGAGCAATACTCAATGCTGGTTTGAAAATTATCAACACAAAAGAGGAGAAAAAATGTTCTAAGCAGCTACCTCTCTCTCTCTCAGAGTGTGTGTATACAGGTAAAAGCAAGTAAATTACAATATTTTGAAAAACTTGATTTATTTCAGTAATTGCATTTAAAAGGTGTAACTTGTACATTATATTTATTCATTGCACACAGACTGATGCATTCAAATGTTTATTTCATTTAATTTCGATGATTTGAAGTGGCAACAAATGAAAATCCAAAATTCTGTGTGTCAAAAAATTAGAATATTACTTAAGGCTAATACAAAAAAGAGATTTTTTTTTAGAAATGTTGACCAACTGAAAAGTATGAAAATGAAAAATATGAGCATGTACAATACTCAATACTTGGTTGGAGCTCCTTTTGCCTCAATTACTGCATTAATGCGGCGTGGCATGGAGTCGATGACTTTCTGGCACTGCTCAGGTGTTATGAGAGCCCAGGTTGCTCTGATAGTGGCCTTCAACTCTTCTGCGTTTTTGGGTCTGGCATTCTGCATCTTCCTTTTCACAATACCCCACAGATTTTCTATGGGGCTAAGGTCAGGGGAGTTGGCTGGCCAATTTAGAACAGAAATACCATGGTCCGTAAACCAGGCACGGGTAGATTTTGCGCTGTGTGCAGGCGCCAAGTCCTGTTGGAACCTGAAATCTCCATCTCCATAGAGCAGGTCAGCAGCAGGAAGCATGAAGTGCTCTAAAACTTGCTGGTAGACGGCTGCGTTGACCCTGGATCTCAGGAAATAGAGTGGACCGACACCAGCAGATGACATGGCACCCCAAACCATCACTGATGGTGGAAACTTTACACTAGACTTCAGGCAACGTGGATCTTGTGCCTCTCCTGTCTTCCTCCAGAATCTGGGACCTCGATTTCCAAAGGAAATGCAAAATTTGCTTTGGTCAGAAAACATGACTTTGGACCATTCAGCAGCAGTCCAGCTCTTTTTTTCCTTAGCCCAGGTGAGACGCTTTTCGCGCTGTTTCTTGGTCAACAGTGGCTTGACACGAGGTATGTGGCAGTTGAAACCCATGTCTTTCAAGTGTCTCTTGGTGGTGGATGTTGAAGCACTGACTCCAGCAGCTGTCCACTCCTTGTGAATCTCCCCCACATTTTTGAATGTTTTTTTTTTTCACAATCTTGACTAGGGCGCGGTGATCCCTATCGCTTGTACACTTTTTTCTGACCACAGTTTTTCCTTCCCTTTGCCTCTCTATTAATGTGTTTGGACACAGAGCTCTGAGAACAGCCAGCCTCTTCAGCAATAAGCTTTTGTGTCTTTCCCTCCTTGTGCAATGTGTCGATGGTCGCCTTTTGGACAGCTGTCAAATCTGAAGTCTTCCCCATGTTTGTGTAGGCTTCAGAACTGGACTGAGAGACCATTTAAAGCCCTTTGCAGGTGTTTTGAGTTAATCAGCTGATTAGTTTGTGGCACCAGGTGTCTTCAAAATTTAACCCTTACACAATATTCTAATTTTGTGACACACGGAATTTTGGATTTTCATTTGTTGCCACTTCAAATCATCAAAATTAAGTGAAATAAACATTTGAATGCATCAGTCTGTGTGCAATGAATAAATATAATGTACAAGTTACACCTTTTGAATGCAATTACTGAAATAAATTGAGTT